>CP141156.1:92505000-95005000 GCA_035233585.1 Antiaris toxicaria | reverse complement strand
ACCAGCAGTCTTAGGGGTTAGGTTCTCATCAGTCTTCTGAACAGCGACAGGGTCTGGTGAATATGATTACCTACTTCGAGTGTGGTGATGAAGGTCATAAAAGAAATGTCTGCCCGAAGAGACAGTCGAGAGACAATGCTCATAGACATCATCATCAGCGAAATCAGAATGGTTTTCCACAGAGACAACAGTTTACTTCCCAGTCTTCGCAGTCACAGCGCCCTCAGCTTCCGGTTCCCTATTAGCCTCAGCGCACGAGCCAGTACACTGCGCCTTATGCTCCACATGCTACACCGCTACAGCAGTTCCCAGTGCCGAGTTATCAAAGACCACCACCACAGGGTCAGAGTACGGGCTATCAGCGAGGGAATACAGCTCAAAATCGTGGTAAGGCACCACAGGTACACGCTCTTGGAGTTAACAGCATGGAGATAGATCATGCACCGACTACATTAGATGGTATAATTCCTGTCTTTGGTACATATGCATATGTTTTGTTTGACACCATGGCTACACACTCTTTTATAGCCCAACATTATGCTCGTTCAGTTGGTTTAAAACTGTAAAATCTTGACTCTCCCTTATGTGTGAAATCCCCGTTGGGCACGACTACCGTTAGTGATGGGTGTCAAGCCTATGTTTATGTTGGGGATGTTTGTTTGGAGGCATCACTTGTAGTAATGCCTATGTTTGCTTATGATGTTATCCTGGGATATGACTGGCTTTCCCGATATGGGATTATGCTTGATTGTCGTAATCGTCGCGTTATCTTTACAACTGATTTCGGACATGTAGTGTCCTATCAGTTAAGCTTAGTTTCAGATGTTGATAGATCTGCTCTGAGGTTAGTATCAAAGAGTAGACAGGGTATTTATTGTTTCTTATCCTTGTGTGCGGTGGAAGGATCCAGTTCTGAAAAGAGTACCCAACCTATACCTGTTGTCGATAGTTTTCTAGATGTTTTTCCAAAAGCTCTTCCAGGTTTACTGCCTCATCGAGAAATAGAGTTTCGTATCGACTTAGTTCCCGGAACAGCTCCTTTTGCTTCTGCTCCGTATCGTATGGCACCTCTAGAGATGAAAGAGTTGAGCAAACAGCTGGATAGTTGAAATCGCAGGGCTTTATCTGAGACAGTAACTTACCTTGGGGTTCGTCAGTCCTTTTCGTTAAGAAAGCCGACGGTTTGCTACGTCTCTGTGTGGACTACAGAAAGCTTAACAGTGTGACTATCAAAAATAAGTATCCGTTACCACGTATAGATGACTTGTTTGATCAGTTGGGTGGAGCTTGTTTCTTCTCCAAGGTTGATTTGAGATCCGGTTATGATCAACTTCGTGTTAGAGAGGAGGATATCCTGAAGACGGCATTCCGAACGAGGTATGGCAGTTATGAGTTCTTAGTAATGCCTTTCGGTTTGACAAACGCGCTAGCAGCCTTCATGGATCTGATGAATAGAGTCTTCCGACCTTTTCTTGATAAGTTCGTCATCGTATTCATCGACGACATCCTCATCTATTCCCGAACTCGTGAAGATCATGCACAGCATCTCAGTATAGTTTTACAGACTCTTCGTGAACATCAGTTGTACGCCAAGAAAGAAAAATGTGAGTTTTGGATGACAGAGGTTAAGTTTCTCGGGCATATAATCTCAGGAAACGGTATATCAGTGGATCCATCCAAGGTTGAAGTGATTCTTAAGTGGGAATGACCGAAGAATGTCCCAGAGATCAGAAGCTTCTTGGGCTTAGCGGGATATTATCGACGTTTTGTACAGGACTTCAGCAAGCTCGCTGCTCCCCTCACCAATCTGACAAAGAAGGATGTACCTTTCGTTTGGGACAACAGCTGTGAGTCAGTTTTCCAGGAGTTAAAGAGTCGTTTGACGTCTGCACCTATCCTTATTATTCCGGATCAAGATCAAGTATATGACATCTACACCGATGCTTCTCATCAAGGTCTTGGAGCAGTTTTAATGCAACAGAACCGAGTTGTCGCTTATGCCTCACGACAACTGAAACAACATGAACGAAACTACCCTACACACGATCTAGAGTTAGTTGCAGTAGTGTTCGCACTTAAGATTTGGCGTTGTTATCTGTATGGTGCCAGTTTTAGACTGTTTTCAGATCACAAGAGTTTGAAATACCTGGCTACACAGAAAGATCTAAACCTGCGTCAGAGAAGATGGGTAGAATACATGCAAGACTACGACTTCCAAGTCGAGTATCATCCAGGTAAAGCAAACGTGGTTGCAGATGCACTAAGTAGGAAAAGAGAGGTAGTTCCCAGTCCTGATCATGACGCTTCTATAATGGCTATGCAGATAGATGAGTGGGAAAAGGACAGAGTTCTTACAGCTTATCAGGTTCGTTTTGACGAAGTTCAGGGTCACCCAGTGTTATACAACTTAGTGATGGAACTAGACTACGTGCAGAGGATCAAGGAGAATCAGTTGGCAGATACATGTTTCGTTGACATCCGAGAGAGATTGTTAAAGGGCAAGCATGTTGCAGAGTGGTTGATGGACGCCAGTGGAATTCTTTACAACGATGGTCGCTTAGCAGTGCCACACATTCCAGAGCTTATACAGGAGATCTTGTCAGAGTTTCATCAGTCGAGGTTCGCCATGCACCTAGGTGGAAACAAGATGTATCAAAACCTAAGACGGCAGCTTTGGTGAAGAGGTATGAAGTTAGATGTGAAGAACTTCGTGGCCAATTGTTTGACGTGTCAGAAAGTAAAGGCAGTACGGGAGAGACCCGCAGGTCTGCTCCAACCACTCCCAATACCTCGATGGAAGTAGGATAGTATAGGAATGGACTTCCTAACCAGCTTACTGAGAGCACAGGATGGATCTGATGGAGTCTGGGTAGTTGTAGATCTTCTCACGAAGACCGCGCACTTCATCCCGTTCAAGACGACTTGCAGTAGGAACCAGCTAGCCGAGCTTTACATGAGGAACATAGTCAGATTGCATGGAGTCCTTTCAGTGATCATTTCTGATCGTGATACGCGCTTCAACGCTCGCTTTTGGCAAAGTCTACAGGAAGCTCTAGGCACAGAACTGAACTTCAGCACCGCTTTTCATCCGCAGACAAATGGTCAGTCAGAGCGTCTCATACAGATTCTCGAGGATATGCTACGTGCCTGTGTTCTTGATCTTGGAGATGGATGGAGCAAACACCTCTACCTAGCAGAGTTCGCATACAACAACAGTTATCAAGCGAGTATCGGAATGGCACCCTTTGAAGTGTTGTACGGAAAGCCTTGTCGATCACCCATCTATTGGGTTGACAACCAGGAAGCACCCGTGGGTGGACCTGATATAATCCTAGACCAGTACGAGAAGATTGCCATCATCGAACAACGACTTCTAACAGCACAGAGTCGACAGAAGAGCTATGCTGATCAATGCAGAAAGCCGTTAGAGTTCGAGGTCGGAGAGTTTGTGTTGCTAAAGGTTTCACCGAAGAAAGGTATCTCTCGTTTCGGAGTTAAAGGGAAGCTAGCACCGCGTTACATTGGACCTTTCGAGATCGTACGCAGAGTTGGTAAGGTCGCATATGAGCTGAAGTTACCCGACACCTTAGGAGTGCACAACGTTTTCCATGTATCGATGTTGAGGAAGAGTGCACGAGCAGAGTCAGAAGTCATTTCAACAGATGATGTAGAAATCTAACTAGATGTCTCTTACGTCGAGGTTCCAGTGAAGATTTTGGATCGTAAGGTCAAGCAGCTGAGAACAAAAACAATACCCATGGTGAAGGTTCTTTGGAGTAACCATGGTGAAGAGGAAGCCACATGGGAAACCGAGAAAGATATGCGTGAGAACCATGCTGAATGGTTCGCTAAGCAGTAGAGTACTTGTAATGTAGTCGAGCTAAGTTTGTTTTGTAACCCTACTCTATTCATAGTGGTAGATATACCACTATATGTTCTAAAAGGTGCATTTAGATTTGCTTAATGAAATGAGAAGTGACTCATATTCTTATTCTCTTCTTTAGTGTGGAGAAATTCTTAAAGTTTCGAGGACGAAACTATTTTTAGTGGTAGATATTTGTGACGCCTTAAATTCTATTTAAGGGTCAATATATAATTTAAATAAAATTAGTGTGCCAAAAATTAATTAAAAATCCTTTTAGAAACCCTAGGTTGGTTTCCTAGTCAAATTCCGCTCAAAAAGTCAACAATTTGAACTTCAAAAAGAAACCCTAAAATATTCGGCCATCACTTGGGTTTTTAATTAAAATTTAAATTCCACAAATCCAAGGAGGATTTAAATTCAAATTTCATCCCTTAGATATAAAGAAGAAATTTGGCCATAAAGTGTAGGAAATAAAGGGGATTTTATTGAATTAAAAGCTAAGTCAAAACTCAATCAAAATTCAAATTATTTTTTCCTTAAAAACTAAGGGATAATTTTGGCCACTTAAGGGGATATAAGAGAGAAAACCCTAGCCTCAAAACAGCACAAAAACTTTCCCTTTGGCCCCTTACAATTTTCGGCCAAACAAGGAAGAGAAAGGGAAAGAAAAACCTAGTATAAAAACCCCCTTTTAACTCTCATTCACCCTTCCTTTCACCCTCAAAAATTCGGCCAGCTTTCCCTCTCTCCTCTCTGAATTTTCTCTCCCAAAACATACCCAAAACAGCAAACAAAACTTACCAAAAGGCAGCTCAAAAATTCAACAACCTTTGAGACAAAAACAAGGTGAGAAATCAAAAATTTTTTTCCTTCCTTTTTCCTTTTGATTTCAAATCCGAAATTTTATATGGTTTTCTCCACTGCTTCCCTACTGTTTTGAAGACTCCAACACTCACACAAATTCAGCCAAAAGGGAGACCAAACATCAAAAATAGTGCAGCACAAACAAGGTGTGATTTCTCTCTCAAACCCTAAAATTTTGCCTCATTGATCCCCTTTTCAAAAACCCTATTACCATATGTGTAAGATTTTATGATTTTGTCAATTTGATCCTTGGGTTGTGTTAATGACATATAAATAAGGTTTTCCACAAAATTTCGTGATCATTGGATTAAAATTGAATTGGTTTGAGGCTAATCCAAATTCGGACACAGAAAAACGGAAATCTGGAAAATTACCATATTCTTGCGGCTAAAATTAAATTCAAGATGTCCCCTAAATGCCTGAAAAATTTCAGAACCAAACTCATCCGTTTGCCTAGTCAAAATATTTTTCTAAGATAGGCGGACAGAACTGCCAGGTTTTGAACCGAAACTGAAACCCAGATTTTTATGCCTGAAAACAACCCTCGGTTTTTGGCCTAGTTGAATGACCAAATGATGTCTAAAAATTATAAAAATTATATGGAATTAAAGCTACGGATGTCTAGTTTAACATATTAAAAAATTTAGAATTTTTGGGATTAAAATGAATTGATATTGATTTTACAATCAGCCTAGGTCAGTCTGCCCATGACCAGAAATATCCTAACTTAGAGTTTTTCACAAATTTTAAATCCCAAATGTTTATTAAACATTTTAAAATCTTTTGAGGCACACTAAAATGATTGGATGATTATTTCTAGACCTAGACTGATCATATGTTGTGATTATAGGATTTATTTGACGTTCTTGCTGGATTTGTGGATCACGTTATCGTAACGCTTGTGCGATAATCGAGGTAAGACGTTCTAGCCTTTTCTGGGAGTAGTCAAGTGTTTTAAATTTCCCTGTTTTATCGATGGCATGCTGTTTTCAGTTTATGAAATTATTATATTGTTTTTGATGAAATAAACGCATGCAACGTATTTGGTAATTAAATGTGTATTTTAAAACCTGTTTTGATTTATGGCATAATATAACTTAGTAAATACCATCTTTTGAATAATTCGGTGAACATAATTGAGGTCTAGTTCACGATCATTGTAAATGATGCATGCGTCCCAGAGTTGACGCCATGGGGGAAGGTCCCTAAACCTGCGCAGGGCCGTTCGGACTATTTACACCGTAACGAGATGATCTAGGATAATTCAATTTGAGGCACGTATATTATAGCTACGACAAGTCCTCATTCATAATATGATGGTTGTTTTAATGATTTATTATTTTAATATTGGGGCACGTATATTGCAGCTACGCTAAATCCTCAGCAGAATAAAACTTGCATTAAAAATGTTTTTCACGAAATTGTTGATTATTTTTTTGTTATGATTATTATGTCATGTATTTTTTTTTAAATTGTTGAGTATTTTTGGAAACGAATATTATGCCATATTTTTAAATGTTATCTGTTAACCCACCTTTGTTTCTGTCCTACTGAGCCAGCGCTCACGTCTCTTTTTCTTTGTGATTTCGAAATGACTACTTCCAGGTATGGGAGGTAGCAGTTCCGAAATTCGTTGAGATATCCGTTACTACCGAAGATGATGCTATCCGTTTTCTCCATCTTCTTCTTTCTGTTTCTCGTTCTGATGTAATCAGACTTTAAGTTTGTACTTTATTTCACGTTATTCAAATTTCATGCTTGGGAATATTTTATGGTTGGTAATTTCTTTTGAAAACTGATTTTGTGTTTGACTTCCGCATTAAAAAGCATTTATTTTCTCCTTTATTTTATTTTGTGGTTGTGATGCTACTTTATAATTAGGCTTAGCTAAATTATAATGTTGACCCGTTGTTTTTGTAATAAATGTTTTCCTTAAATCTCGGGTTGATATTATGATTTGGCTGCCGTATCACGTGTCTAAATTTTAGGCCGTGACATAGTGACTCTACGAAGATGTTGATAAGGAACGTTATTGATGATAGATGGTCACCTGTAAATTGTTAAAGGTGTGAGTATGCATTTTGCTGGCAAATTTAGGTAAGTATAATTCTGCCTACGGCATGAATAAAATGATATTAAATGATGTTTTTCAGTATGTAAAAATATGTATGCCATGTACACGATGTCGCACCGCATATTTAAGAGCATATCATTTCACAATCAAGTAGATTAATGAAAGAGCAAGTTAGACGCCATACGTCCCTGCCACGTAGGATTAGGGACAGCTTAGAAAAGCATGTGGCTAGAAAAGATAAACAAGATGGAAATGTATAGGCGTGTCATACTGGCTTTTTCAGTTGAAAGGGTTTTAAAGTAAGTTAAAGCAGAAAGTTCAGCATCCGTTGATGGCTCTCTGGCTTTGAACCACGGGTGTTACTGATGGTCTGTGCACATACAATACTGACACACGGGCCATAAATAGACAAGAAAAAGAAAGGAAAATATTAAAGAATAAATGAACATAACCGGATCATGCATTAGTCATAGTTCATCATGCTTTTAGAGACAGTAAGATGCACTCAGTACACGATGTTTTTGTGATGCACATGTTGTATAAAAGTTCATATTCGTTGATATGTTATATGATGATTTGTTATGTGATATGTTAATACGGTATATGTGATACCTGATATGTTATATGATTTTAAGTATGTTTTATGTTTAAATATATTTTGTGGTAAGCATGTTGTACTTACTAGGTGTAAAGCTCACGTAGTGTGTTCATGCTGTAGGTAAGCATCCTACGGTTTAAACCCCAATGGGCGATGGTGGTGGCGGAGGCGAATGTGAGGGCAAGGGTATGGAGACACTGCAAGTTTATCTTCTGTAAATTTGAGTATCATTATTTTGAATAGTAATGGTTAAATAGTATTTTAAATAGTAATTATCAAACAGTATTTGTGAATAGCAATCGCTAAACAGTAGTTTTGAATAGTAACCGTTAAATGGTATTTTTGAATAGTAATCGTAAACTGTATTTTTAAATAGTAATCATTAAATAGTATTTTGAATAGTAATCGGTATACGTACGTACACAGTAAATATGTACGTGTTTAAAAAAATTTTCCTAAATTTATGATATCTAGTTAAGTATCAATTACAAGAAAGTATAAGCAAGTAAACAAGTTTTTAGTGACGGTCCGGGCCACTGAGGGCACGGGGCATCACAGTTGGTATCAGAGCGGTTTCCTACCACCCTACCTTACATCGCTGAACGCCTGCCTCATCTGTCCAAGTAAGTTAACATTTGTTTTTTTTCTTAAAAAAATATTAATATATAAGTTGACGTTTAAGTTATAGTAGGAGGATGGCTGCACTAGTTGACTCCCGGCAAGTGCAAGAGGACCGGGAAGCGAGTATAGCCTTCACTGCTATGCGATCACACACATACGACAGTAGCAATCCATACGAACTCCCTTATTAGATTCATCATATTGAGACAATCTTCGAAGCGTGCCATATTCCACCCCGTCTATAGGTGGTAATGGCCAGTAGCCGACTGCGAGGACCAGTAATGACATGGTGGAACCATCGATGCAAGATCAGGGGTCCAACGATGCAGTGGGCTGAGTTCTGCCAAGATCTTCGCAACTTCGACGGCCCAGCTAAGGATACAGATATCTAGGACGATATGTATGAGAGGAGATATCAGGTCTTCTCTGACATTTGGGATATTTACGAGGGAGAGACCACGGTACATTACTGTCAGCGATTTTTGGACGCCATGTTGCCGAGCATTCCCTTAGACAAGCCATTTACAGATGTAACCGACTTGCTTTGGAGAGGGACTCCATGGTACGTGAGGGACCTCGTCCACTACCCTCTATCACATGAGAACCTGAGGTGCCTGGTCCAAGACATAGTAGATGCTGAGCAAGTGGCACTCAACCCTGACCTGGCAAACGTAGCACCCCCACCGGCCAATGAAGGATTCATGGCTGAACCACAGCCAGCAGTACCTGAAGACAATGGAGACCCGATGGAGGACCCTGAACTAGCCTCTCTGTCTCCTAGACACTAGATGGATGAAGACAGTGACGAGGCTATTCCTGATGCTCAACCTAACGATGAGAAGGAGGAGATCCCTGACCACATCAATGACGATGAGGGGATAGAAATGTATGAGCCCTAGGTTATCATTGCCAGTAACGATGAAGGTAGCATTATTTGGGGAGACGAAGATGAAGATCCTGAGGGGTTTCCCTTCGGTGATAGCGACGACGAGGTGATAGCGGATGCCAAGTCTGTGATATCTTCTGAGTAGTAACTACCCTTCTCACGGGAACCTTGTTTTGTAAATGTAGAGGGGAATAGTAGCTCCGTCGTCCAATTTAGTAATTATACTTTTGGGATCATATTTTGGGAAGTATGTATCACCCCTACTGAACTACAATTTTGGATATACATTTATATGTATATATTTTTGTGCTATCTAATATGAAAAGCAGTATCATTTTGCCTTGAGGGCTTAAACATGATTTTCCACGAGTATGATCAAGTATAATAAAGAGTACAGGATGGTTCCTGGCACTCATATGATGTTCCAATGCAATGCAGCAATTGTAATGAACATCAGAAGAGAAGAAAGAAAGATATAAAATGCGTATATATGTTTTTATCTATGACTGTTTAGTAAGAAGGAAAATGATATGTAATACGAGTCTCAAGTACAGAATTTGAGGAACTTATGTTCTCTTTTCACGTTATGTGATAGGGTTACATAGGTGACAATGGCAAGAACAAGATCATAGTCCACTCAAGCCACCCGAGACAACGAACTAATGGCACAGCTCACAACCATGCAGGAAATGATGTTAAACCAATAACAGGAGCTTAACCAACTTCGGGAGCAATTGAACCGACAATCCCAGGCACCACAACCAGAAGAGGTGCCAGTCCCAGCGGCACCAGCAGCCCCTGACAGCCCTAGGGAATAAGCGGCCCCACCAGTCCAAGCAATGCCAGGACCACCGGCTATGGCTGCTTCCACAGCGACCCATATCCTTATGCCAGCCCATAGAGAGGGCGACCTATACAAGCGGTTTAGGCGCATGAAGTTGCTTGAATTCGAGGGGACTACGAACCCCATTGAAGCAGATGACTGGTTGATCGACATCCAGGCCATACTCGACCTTGTGGGATTAACTAAAAGCGGGAAAGTACTATGCATAACCCTCGCCCTATGCAAAGGAGCACGCCAGTGGTGGAAGACCGTGGTTATTAGGAGGGATGTTAATGCAATGAACTGGGAAGACTTTATCGTCGAGTTCAGAGAAATGTATTTCAATGATGAAGCCCTAACAGTCCAACAAGACGAATTCAACAGTCTGTGCCAGGGCAGCATGACGGTCATGGAGGCTGTAAGGAAGTTTAAACAACTAGCATGACTTTGCCCCGACTTAGTGCCAACAGAGAAAGAAAGGGTCAGGAGAATGCTAAAAATGTTCCAGACGGATATTTCCATCCAGGTATGCAGTAGGAGTCATGGGCCGACGACCGTAGCTGAGTGTGTCAGCAAGGCCATCCGGGTAGAATACTGGTTGGCCCAAGACAAGAAGAGAAGGGCCCAGATCTTCAAGGCCAAGAGGGAAGAAAAGAACCAGCAGAAGCAGATTAAGGGAAGGCCAAACCCCGACTCACAAAACAAGGGGCATAGCATGGGAAACAACTGTTAGGAAATGCCCTAAGCATTAGAGACATTTTTGATGTATTTATTTTGAACTGGATAATAAGATTATATATAGAGGTTATTCATTACATTGCTATCTGTCCTCGTCTTATTTACATGTTAAAGTAAATGTAAGCAAATATGGCTCCCTGATTGCTTGTGTTAAACTGTTAGAACGTTGCACGCAATGGATTTTTGTATGCGAGAAGACAATGTTCTAAAGTTAGCAGTCTAAACTATGGTCTGTAGTCTATGGGGTTAGACCGAGCATCTAACTCATGTTAAGACTATTATGTTGTCTAAAGCCTTGGAGGGGACGGTTTGTCTTGACTGTCTGGAGCTGGACTCCCAAGTAGAGACATGGATATGTTGCTTGGTGGTGACATATTAGACCAGGACTAAAGCGTGATTGATCTACGAAGTCCGCTTTGAGTGGATCAATCTGCTTTTGATGTTCCTTATGCAGTAACCTTAATCCTGAGTAAAAGGACAGCTTCATGTATATGACTTGTGTACTTTGATGTTCCAATGGCTAAAGCGTCTCAAAGGTAGAAGCTTATAGACCGGTTCGTTGGGTGCATGACTTGTATACGATGAAGGGTTCGTTTACAGATATTGGAATCATAGCTCTAATGAGGAGTTAATGGTATCCTCTTAAAGGCATTATACTGAATGTGAAAATGGACAAGGCCTTGGGTCGTCTGCTGGGCGGATGACTTCTTATTCACATATGGTGAATAATCATTTTCTTTATTCGGTAGTATAATAGAACTTTAAGATAGCCTGATCAGTAGGATTAAACGGACTTTGGCCTAAGGCTGATCATGGATATCATATGAGGGTTCACCATACATGACAAGGTCATTGGACAATAGCTTGTCACAGGCTTACGTAATACGGTATATAATTGGGAGTTCAGTTTCAGGTTTATAATGGTATGACTCTGAAACTAGTGATCATATGATTGAGTTGTTCGGTAAAAGAATGATGATCATATGGATTTGCGGGAGCCCGATTATATATGTCCAATCAGTCCCTCTACTAGCTCCACATAATTCCTTAACGTTTGGCAAATTGAATTGTGTATGCTATTGGCTGGTTTATTATTCATGGATGGTAATGACACAGGATTAGGATGGTAGACAAGATTCTCTCCGGTTGGATTCAGATTTTGTTTTGGATAATAGAGTACACAATTATTCGAACTCCAAATAAAGTTGCGATGATTTTATTTGAGATTGGATTGGAGTTGTAGAAAATTATCCATGAGAATAAAAATATGAAACACAACCGTTTTGTGGAATTTGAATTTTGAATTTTGAAATTTGAAATTTGAATTTTGAATTTTGAATTTGAAATTTGAATTTGAAATTCGAATTTGAAATTTGAATTTGAAATTTAAATTTGAAATTTGAAATTTGAAATTTGAAATTTGAATTTGAAATTTGAAATTCAAATTTTGAATCACAGTCCAAGTAGGATTCGAATTTGTTGTGGAAAATCCACAAGGTTTGAAATTCGAATTTGAGTTGGATTTGGAGAGGATAATCTTGTTAGAATCCTACTTGAATTTTGAATCCAAATCCTAACAAATGTTGCACGAAATTTTGAGGATAATCCTCAAGGAAATTTCAGATTTTTGTGGATAAAGATTTAAAGGAAAAATTTAAGTTTCAATCCCAGTTGAATTTGGATTCTCTCCTTCCCTGAAAAGTGGCCGAAATTAGGGAGAAAATCTCCTAGGAAAATTCGGTTATTTTGGATAAGGTTGAGATAAGATTCAAGCTTGAAAATCCTAGAGGAATTTTTGATTCTCCCTTATCCATAATGGCCAAAATTTTTAGGAGATATTCTCCTTGTAATTTTCGGATTTTTTGGGTTGAAAAAGGGAGATAAAATTCTAGTTAAAATCTTGTTTAGATTTGGATTGGATTTATCCTAAGAAAAACCGAATTTTTTGTTGAGATTCTCCCTTGGAAAAATTTGGATTTTTTGGTTATGGATAAGAGAAAATATCTTTTCCTAATCCAATTCAAATTCAGAGAATCACCTCATGCAGGTCTATAAATAGAGGTCCTGCCACTCCAGTTCTCTCAGACCACAGACTCTCAAGTGAGCAGGCTTATTGTTGCACAGCTCATCGTGACAATAAAGTTCTTTAGAGATCTGGGTGATTGGAAGAAGACTAGCAGTGCTAGCATACCGATCGAGGTTCAGAGTGCCCACATACTCAGCCATTCGGGAATTGGAGAATAGTAGAGAAGGCTAGTTGGTTGAAGCCTCCGGTCATTCTCCTCCTGCAAGATTGGCGTCCTTGAGGTATGAGTTTTAATTGTTGTTGGTTTATTGTATATGGCATCATGAGATATTTAACAATTTAAAAATTTTTTATTGTTCCGCTGCGCCACTCTGATACGTTTTTACCGATTTATTTTCCTACAATTGGTATCAGAGCCATCTCATGACTATGCCATTTACATAAATTAGACAATTACTTAGTCTTTTTATTTATGTATGGATTTGATATTTAGAGAGTGGCATTCTAGGGTTCCTTTATGTTGTTATCATGGATTATGTATAAAGTATGTGGTTATTTTATTTTTCTGAATTATTATAAGCATGCTTGTTTATGCCGGTTATGGTTCCTTAGAATTTAGAAAAATTATATCTAGGAATTTTTATGTAACCATGGGAGTAGTTTATTAACACTGTAATTTTCCCATGGATTTTAATTTTTGTCTCTTAGAATTTTTATGGTTAGAATTTTTGTACACCGGAAATGGTTTAGGAAATTTTTATGCAATTATTCTTTGAGGAGATTGAAGATTGAAGACCGTAATTTATTTTTTTCCCAAAAGTTAAATTTGATTTAAAGGTTGAAATTTTGATTGTGTGGAAAATTTCAATTTAATTGGGATTCAAATTAATTTTTGGAGATCCTAATAGGTAAATTGGAATATGACACGAAAATCGAGACACGACCCCTCGGGATAGGCCGACGGGCCTTGGTGGGCCTGCAGCCCCTGCCCTCGGGCAGGATGGGGCTGCGGCAGCCCCTGTACAGGCCAACACCACCTACGGCCGCAGGCTTAGCCTGCAGCCAAGGGTGGCCGTGGCCTGCCCAAGGCTGGCCGCAGCCTGGGCGTGCAGCCTCTGGTTGCAGGCGTTGCCTGCAGCCTGCCGGCTGCTGCGTGCAGCCTGGGTGTGCAACCTGGCGCTGCAGGCTTGGCCTGCAGCCCGGCAGGGCTGCACATGGGGTCGGCCGTGGGCTGCCAGCCCCTCCGGGGTTGGTGGCTGCCCACGGCGGCTGCCGCCTTCGGGGGCGGAAGTGCGATGGTCTAAAATTCGAAAAATTTTGATTTTTAAATTTGAGATTTAATTTTAAATCATGTTTAAAAAAAATATGTAATTGAAAATTTGAAAATTTGAAATTACATATTATTACACATGATGTTTAAAATTGTTTAAAATTTGAATTGGAAATTTAAATTTAAAATTCGAATTTGGAATTTGAATTTGAAATTTAAATTTTTGGAGATTTAAATTTTAAATGATTCTTGGGATGAGAAATAAATGGAGAGGCTACATAAAGATGGATACAAGAAGACGGAACGAAATTCAAGACCCAAAGAATGCTTTGGATGGAATTTTGTAATCTTTATTTTCTTTGTTCTGGGATGGAACCATGGCTTGGTTATTCTGTCAATTATTTTTTCTGTGATATGTCATGGATGTATAAATATGTATTGATAGATGTTTTATATGCATATTTGATAACATGTCATATAGGATAGGTGAGTGCCGCTCATACTATATTAATCATACATAATTTGTCAAAACTTGCATGTTTTTCAAAATATTGAGTGGGAGAGGGTTTCAAACAAAACCCACGGCCTCCATTGTTGATCCATATGTGAAAGCATGGTAACGCCTCGCGTCAGTTCTGCCCTGACCACACCCCTCGGTAGGTGTTTATCGCCGCCGGTATACTAGATTGGATCTCCTATGTGGAAAACGTGTTCGGGTGCGATCCTATTCATGACCACCCCTCGGTGGCTTGGTAGGACGTGGATCGGGCTATGTAAACAATGGTTATACACTCAAGACTCGTTTAGTTATTAACCTTCCCTAGAAGCTCTGTTAACTAAACTGGTGGCCAAATAAGTGGTTATTAATATATGTCTTAACCTTGGAGGATTTAAGGCAACATATATTAATTGGACGGGGTCCATGTTCCGGCTATTTGTTCTCATGACCACCCCTCGGTGGCTTGGGCCAATAGGTGCTGAGAATTACCGTTGCAATGCTACATGTTTTTCAAGTTTCATGTAGGAACATACTTGTATGTTTTATTTGCTAAATTATCTGTATATTTGCTTGGGCTTTGTAATGATGTCTAGTATAATTTTATTTCAGTTCAAAATGTCACCGACACCCCTCATTTCAATACTTACTGAGAATAAACTGAATGGCGACAATTATAAGGATTGGAAAAGAAATCTGTTAATAGTTCTCAGCTGCGAGAGACACAAGTTCGTACTGGACGAACCATGCCACCAGGGCCAAAACCTGACACGCCGATTGAGGAGGTCCCGGTTGCCTATACTCGTTGGAGAGAATCCAATGATATAGCTTGATGCTACATACTTGCTAGCATGACGAGTGCTTTACAAAAGCAGCATGAGACTTATCAAATTACTGGGGAGATCATGGAAAATCTGGAGGACATGTTCGGAGGCCAAGAAAAATTGGCTCGACAGTCCGCTATCACCAGTATTATGAACTCTAAGCAGAAGGCGGGTACTCCGGTGAAGGACCATATGATCACTCTAATGGGATTCTTCGCTAAGGCTGCTGAAAACGGTGCTGAGTTGGACTACAACACCCAGATCGAGATGGTGTTCAAAACTCTGTCTAAAGATTTTGTGGGGTTTAAGGCCGCATATAATCTGGCGACAAGGGAGTTAGGACTAACCGAGTTCATGAAGCAACTCCAAGCTTATGAGCGGATGATCAGGGATGGGGATGCTGTCCAACCCAAAGGTGAGGCCAATTTGACGGAATCTTCCAAACCCTCACGGAAGAGGAAGAGGCCAAATCAGAAGCAAGCGGCTTCCAGTTCTTCTAATCCTCCTGTCTCGGATGGGAAGAAGAAGAAGAAGAACAAGAAGCCCAGGGACCCTAAAAAGTCCAAGTGCTTCCGTTGTGGGAAGGTAGGTCATTTCAAGAAGGCTTGCCGAGAAATCCTAGCCGCCAAGGGCAAGGAAGGTAAGGAACTTCTTTACTTAGAAGCGTGTTTGGTGGAAGAATCAAAAGACACTTGGGTCATTAATTCGGGCGCCACTAATCATGTTTGTGTTTCTATGCAGGGGTTCGTGGAAACGAGAAGTCTACATGATAGGAGCCTCTCGTTGCGAACTGGGAACTGCAGCTTGGTGGTGGTTGAGGCAGTGGGAGATGTTTACCTTTATTTTGATCAATTTAGGTTTATTTTATTAAAAGACTGTTTTTATGTTCCTAATTTCAAGAGGAACCTTATATCGGTAGCTTGTTTGATAAAGGATTCTTATTCAGTTTCTTTTAGTAAAAGAGTTGATATTCGTAGAAATAAGTCTTTTATCTGTTCTGGATGGATGGATGGAAACCTATATTTGATCAAACCAAAGATGTACTCACTGCTTGACACTGAATTAACTGATAACTCTAAAAGGTTGAAAGTTTCTCACTCTAACAAGGCGTATCTTTGGCATTTAAGACTTGGTCATATTAATCAGGATAGGATTCAAAGATTGGTGAAAGATGGTCCTCTGGAATCTCTAGAGGAGGTACGTCTTCCCCAATGTGAGTCTTGTCTAGAAGGTAAGATGACTAAGAGGTCTTTTGGAGCTAAGGGTACAAGGGCTCAGGAGCTCTTAGAAATTGTGCACACTGACGTATGTGGTCCCATGAACGTCACAACACGAGGAGGGTTCGAGTATTATGTCTCTTTTATAGATGATTACTTGAGGTATGGATATGTGTATCTGATGCACCGCAAGAGCAAAACCTTTGACAAGTTCAAAGAGTATCGTGCGGAAGTGGAAAAGCAATTAGATAAATCCATAAAGACACTTCGATCTGATCGAGGTGGCGAATACCTCTCCGACGAATTTCTAGGACATCTTGTAGAGAACGGGATATTATCCCAATTGACTGCACCTGGTACTCCACAACATAATGGTGTAGCTGAAAGGAGAAACAGGACCTTATTGGATATGGTACGGTCCATGATGAGTTATTCAACGCTGCCATTATCATTTTAGGGATATGCTTTACAAACGGCGTGCTATATTCTGAACCAGGTTCCGAGCAAATCAATTCCCAGAACTCTGTATGAATTGTGGCATGGCAGGAAGCCCTCCCTTGGACATATGAGAATATGGGGCTGCCCGGCACATGTACTGGATGGGGATGCGAAAAAGTTAGAACCAAGATCAGAATTATGCATGTTTGTAGGGTATCCAAAAGGAACTAAAGGAGGTCTGTTCTATAACCCGAAGGAACAAAAAGTCATTGTCTCAACCCATGCGACATTCTTGGAGGAAAGTCACATGAACGACTTTAAGCCTCGAAGCAAAGTGGTGCTAGAGGAGTTATCGGGTGAAAGAACTGCTCCGCAGATTTCGGCCTTGGACGCAAGTCTGAGTTCCAGTGAAAGACCTGCAGACGATCAACAATTTAGGGTGCCTCGTCGTAGTGGGAGGGTTTCGAAGAAACCTAATTTCTTCATGTATGATGCTGAGGTATACCAGGCCGAGGCTCATGAGCATGAGGAAGATCCGGTCACGTATGATGAAGCTATAAATGATGTTGATTCTAAATCTTGGAAACAGGCTAGGAACAATGAGATGGATTCTATGAAATCCAACTCTATTTGGGAACTTGTAGATTTGCCGGATGGGATAAAACCCATTGGATGCAAATGGGTCTACAAAAGAAAGAAGGATGCGGAAGGGAGAGTGGAAACTTTCAAAGCTAGACTGGTTGCAAAGGGATACACGTAAAAGGCTGGAATCGAATACGAGGAAACCTTTTCGCCTGTTGCTATGCTGAAGTCTATCCGTATTCTTCTGTCCATTGCTGCGGCTCTCGATTATGAGATCTGGCAAATGGATGTCAAGACGGCATTCTTGAATGGCCATCTTGAAGAGTGTATCTATATGATACAGCCCGAAGGGTTCGTAGCGAAAGGCCGAGAAAGGAAAGTCTGTAAGTTGCTTAGATCCATTTATGGATTAAAGCAAGCATCCCGCTCATGGAACCAGAGGTTTGATCAAGCAATTAAAACATTTGGTTTTAAGCAGAACGTTGATGAACCTTGTGTTTATAAACGTATTAAGGATGGAAAAGTGGTCTTTCTGATACTCTATGTCGATGATATACTACTCATTGGGAATGATGTAGGGAACTTATCATCGGTCAAGCTTTGGTTACACCAACAGTTTGACATGAAGGACTTGGGAGAAGCTAATTATGTTTTAGGCATTCGTCTCTTCCGAGATCGAAAGAACAAAATGATAGCGTTATCCCAAACTTCATACATAGATAAAATAATTGACAAATATGCAATGCAAGAGGCAAAGAAAGGCTCACAACCTTCTATTACCGGTCTAACTCTTTCATTGGATGACTGTCCCAAGACATCGGAAGAAAGAAAGCGTATGAGTAAGGTCCCTTATGCATCCACTGTGGGTAGCCTTATGTACGCTATGCCTTGCACTCACCCAGATATATGTTTTGTAGTAGGTATGGTGAGTCGATATCAAGCAAATCCTGGAACCAAGCACTGGCAAGCTGTAAAGCATATACTCAAGTATCTTAAGAGAACGAGAGATTATAGTGGTGTATTCTGAAGGGGACCTAACACCCGTAGGATACATGGACTCAGACTTCCAGACTTGTAAGGATTTGAGGAAGTCGACATTAGAGGGCATATGGAGACAGGATAAGTAGATGTATGTAAGATCGCGTCCGAGGACAACATCGCCGATCCCTCTACTAAGACTTTGGTGGCTAGAAGCTTTGAGAGGCACGTAGAAGCGATTGGGATGCATAACATGGCACATCTGCTGGCTTAGGGCAAGTGGGAGATTGTTAGGAAATGCCCTAAGCATTAGAGACATTTTTGATGTATTTATTTTGAACTGGATAATAAGATTATATATAGAGGTTATTCATTACATTGCTATCTGTCCTCGTCTTATTTACATGTTAAAGTAAATGTAAACAAATATGACTCCCCGATTGCTTGTGTTAAACTGTTAGAACGTTGCATGCAATGGATTTTTGTATGCGAGAAGACAATGTTCTAAAGTTAGCAGTCTAAACTATGGTCTGTAGTCTATGGGGTTAGACTGAGCATCTAACTCATGTTAAGACTATTATGTTGTCTAAAGCCTTGGAGGGGACGGTTTGTCTTGACTGTCTGGAGCTGGACTCCCAAGTAGAGACATGGATATGTTGCTTGGTGGTGACATATTAGACCGGGACTAAAGTGTGATTGATCTACGAAGTCCGCTTTGAGTGGATCAATCTGCTTTTGACGTTCATTATGCAGTAACCTTAATCCTGAGTAAAAGGACAGCTTCATGTATATGACTTGTGTACTTTGATGTTCCAATGGCTAAAGCCTCTCAGAGAGAGTAAGCTAATAGATCGGTTCGTTGGGTGCATGACTTGTATACGATGAAGGGTTCGTTTACAAATATTGGAATCATAGCTCTAATGAGGAGTTAAGGGTATCCTCTTAAAGGCATTATACTGAATGTGAAAATGGACAAGGCCTTGGGTCGTCTGCTGGGCGGATGACTTCTTATTCACATATGGTGAATAATCATTTTCTTTATTCGATAGTATAATGGAACTTTAAGATAGCCTGATCAGTAGGATTAAACGGACTTTGGCCTAAGGCTGATCATAGATATCATATGAGGGTTCTACATACATGACAAGGTCATTGGACAATAGCTTGTCATAGGCTTACGTAATATGGTATATAATTGGGAGTTCAGTTTCAGGTTTATAGTGGTATGACTCTGAAACTAGTGATCATATGATTGAGTTGTTCGGTAAAAGAATGATGATCATATGGATTTGCGGGAGCCTGATTATATATGTCCAATCAGTCCCTCTACTAGCTCCACATAATTCCTTAACGTTTGGCAAATTGAATTGTGTATGCTATTGGCTGGTTTATTATGCATGGATGGTGATGACACAGGATTAGGATGGTAGACAAGATTCTCTCCGGTTGGATTCAGATTTTGTTTTGGATAATAGAGTACACAATTATTCGAACTCCAAATAAAGTTGCCATGATTTTATTTGAGATTGGATTGGAGTTGTAGAAAATTATCCATGAGAACAAAAATATGAAACACAACCGTTTTGTGGAATTTGAAATTTGAATTTTGAAATTTGAATTTTGAAATTTGAATTTGAAATTTGAATTTAAAATTCGAATTTGAAATTCGAATTTGAAATTTGAATTTGAAATTTGAATTTAAAATTCGAATTTGAAATTCGAATTTGAAATTTGAATTTGAAATTTAAATTTGAAATTTGAAATTTGAAATTTGAAATTTGAATTTGAAATTTGAAATTCAAATTTTGAATCACAGTCCAAGTAGGATTCGAATTTGTTGTGGAAAATCCACTGTGGAAAATCCACTAGGTTTGAAATTCGAATTTGAGTTGGATTTGGAGAGGATAATCTTGTTAGAATCCTACTTGAATTTTGAATCCAAATCCTAACAAATGTTGCACGAAATTTTGAGGATAATCCTCAAGGAAATTTCAGATTTTTGTGGATAAAGATTCAAAAGAAAAATTTAAGTTTCAATCCCAGTTGAATTTGGATTCTCTCCTTCCCTGAAAAATGGCCGAAATTAGGGAGAAAATCTCTTAGGAAAATTCGGTTATTTTGGATAAGGTTGAGATAAGATTCAAGCTTGAAAATCCTAGTAGAGTTTTTGATTCTCCCTTATCCATAATGGCCGAAATTTTTAGAAGATATTCTCCTTATAATTTTCAGATTTTTTGTGTTGAAAAAGGGAGATAAAATTCTAGTTAAAATCTTGTTTAGATTTGGATTGGATTTATCCTAAGAAAAACCGAATTTTTTGTTGAGATTCTCCCTTGAAAAAATTCGGATTTTTTGGTTATGGATAAGAGAAAATATCTTTTCCTAATCCAATTCAAATTCAGAGAATCACCTCATGCAGGTCTATAAATAGAGGTCCTGCCACTCCAGTTCTCTCAGACCACAGACTCTCAGGTGAGCAGGCTTATTGTTGCACAGCTCATCGTGACAATAAAGTTCTTTAGAGATCTGGGTGGTCGGAAGAAGACTAGTAGTGCTAGCATACCGATCGAGGTTCAGAGTGCCCACACACTCAGCCATTCAGGAATTGGAGAATAGTAGAGAAGGCTAGTTGGTTGAAGCCTTCGGTCATTCTCCTCCTGCAAGATTGGCATCCTTGAGGTATGAGTTTTAATTGTTGTTGGTTTATTGTATATGGCATCATGAGATATTTAACGATCTAAAAATTTTTTATTGTTCTGCTGCGCCACTCTGATACGTTTTTACCGATTTATTTTCCTACAACAACCAACACCACAGACAGTCTAACCATAACAACAACAAAAGAAGAGGGAACCAGAGCAACCAGGGGCAATAGAGGAATTTCCCCCAATAGAATCATAACTATGGGGGAAATGGCAATCAACGCCCACCTTGTCTGAAATGTGGGAAGAATCATCCTAGAGAGTGCCGCCAAGGCACCAGCGGTTGTTACATATGTGGTAAGGAAGGCCACTTCGCCAAACACTGTCGCTCAAACTCGTAAAATTAGCAAGGCCAAGCCCGCCCTACTAGCGGACAGTTGCATGTGACCCAAGGAAGAATTGAAGGCCCGTCGATCAACCAAGCTAGATTGGAAGTTCTTGAGTCGTAGGGGAGGATTTACGCCTTCAGTCGTGAGGATGTAGAGGCCAGAACCTCAGCCGTGGTGATAGGTCAGCTTTCTGTCGCCAACTCCACTGCACTGGTTTTATTGATTCTGGAGCTATGCACTCTTTTGCATCATCAGAATTTGCTAGGAGGTTAGGCAAGAACCTAGATAAGATGAATAAGACTTTTTGAACTACCCATCCCTCTGGGGAAGTTTTGTTGTCTAGCTATTAGGTACGCCATGTGCCAATAGTTATCAGTGGGCACGGGCTGAGAGTGGACCTAATCGTCATCGAGATGTGTGACTATGACATGATTATAAGAATGGATTTCCTCACCAAGTATCACGTTGTTATAGACTGTCAGAGATGGGAGGTGACCTTCAACCCAAGCGGACACGAAAAATTTGTATACAAGGGCTTATCATTAAAGCAGCCAAAGACGATGATATCGGCAATGAAGGCTCACCAGCTACTATCCAGCGGATGCACTGGTTTTCTCGCTCACATCATGGATATGACCCAGGAAGCGGAAACCAGACCGGACAACATACTAGTAGTAAAGGAGTTCACGCAAGTATTCCCTGAAGATCGCCCAGGACTTCTGTCGGAGCGGGAGATATCGTTTGAAATTGAACTGTTACTAGGATCGGCACCCATACCCAAGGCCCCCTACAGAATGGCCCTAGCAGAATTAAAGGAGCTACAAACTCAGCTAAAGGATCTAATGGACAAAGGCTTCGTCCGACAGAGCTACTCACCCTAGGGAGTACCTGTATTATTTGTGAAGAAAAAGGACGGGATGTTAAGGATGTGTATCGACTACAGGGAGCTAAATAAGATCATGATCAAGAACAAGTATCCGTTGCCGCGGATAGACGATTTGTTCGACCAGCTTCGAGGTGCCGTAGTATTTTCAAAAATCAACCTACATTCCGGGTACCACCAATTGTGGATCAGGGATGCAGACATACTCAAGACAGCATTCCGAACAAGATATGGGCATTATGAGTTCCTTGTTATGTTGTTCAGGCTAACGAACACACCTGCAGCTTTCATGGATCTGATGAACCAAGTATTCAAGGAGTTCCTAGACAAGTTTGTCATTGTGTTTATCGATGACATACTCATATATTCTAAGACAAAGGAGGAGCATGAGGAGCATTTGAGAGCCATCCTATCCAAGCTTAAGGAGCATCAGCTATACGCCAAATTCTCCAAATATGAGTTTTGGTTAGAGAAAGTCCACTTCCTCAGTCACATGGTCTCCCAAGAGGGAGTGTCTGTGGACCCAGCGAAAGTAGAAGCAGTTAATGAATGGCCAACTCTGAAGAATGTAACAGAAATCCATAGCTTTTTAGGTCTAGCGGGATACTACCGATGATTTATGGAAGGATTCTCAAAGCTATCCACACCACTCACCATGCTCACAAAGAAAAAGAAGAAGTACGAGTGGACTGATAAGTGCGAGAAGAGCTTCCAAGAGCTAAAAAGCCGACTCATGAGCGCCCTGATCTTGACCATACCAGACGCTGGACAGGGAGATTTTGTGATTTATAGTGATGCATCTAAGACTGGATTAGGAGCTGTATTAATGCAAGGTAGTAGAGTAGTCGCGTACACTTTGTGGCAACTCAAGAACCACAGGAGGAACTACCCAACACATGACCTGGACCTTGCAACGGTCATCTTTGCACTCAAAATATGGAGGCATTACCTTTATGGAGTTAAATACGAGATCTACATAGACCACAAGAGCCTCAAATACATTTTCACGCAGAAGGAGCTTAATATGAGGCAGCGAAGATGGCTGGAACTGGTTAAAGATTATGACTATGAAATCCTTTACCATCCAGGGAAAGCCAATAAGGTGGCTGACGCGCTGAGTAGAAAGCACACCTCGTCACTTATGGCTATCCATGCCTTGCCAGAAGCACTACAAGATGAGCTACGGAGCAACAAGATTGAGATGTTAACAGGAAGGTTGTCTGAAATGACCCTCCAGTCGATGCTCCTAGAAGAAATTAAAGCCGACCAAGACCTGGATTCATCCCCAGATAAGCTCCAAAAGGAGGCAGTGGAGGACCAGAATTCAGAGTTTCGAGTCTCCGAGGATGGCACACTCTACTACAGAGATAGAGTATGTGTTCCAAAGGATGAGGAACTTAGGAAGCTGATCCTACCATAAGCGCATGACATACCGTACTCGGTACATCTAGGAGCGAATAAGATGTACCAGGGCTTAAAAGGAAGTTTTTGGTGGCCAAGCATGAAGAATGACGTCACAAAATTCGTAGCAAGGTGCCTTACCTACTAGAAAATTAAAGCAGAGCATCAGCGACTAGGAAGAGAACTATAGAAGATCGAGCTACCAGAATGGAAATGGGAGCAAATTACCATGGATTTCGTGGTCAGATTGACTAGGACCTTAAGCAGGAACGATGCCATCTGGGTAATTGTGGACCGACTAACAAAATCAGCTCGATTTTTAGCCATGAAGTTGAGCTACTCGGTAGAGAGGTTAGCAGAAATGTACATCACTCAAATAGTAAGGCTGCACAAAGTACCCAAATCGATCATCTCAGATCGCGATGGATGCTTCACTTCAAGGTTTTGGCAGAGCCTTCAAGCAGCAATGGGAACTAAATTGAAGTTCAGCACCGCATTCCATCCTCAGACTAATGGCTAGTTTGAGAGAACTATTCAGACTTTATAAGATATGTTGAGAGCGTGTGTCTTAGACTTCAAGGGGAATTGGGATCAGAAGTTGCCTTTGATAGAGTTCTCGTATAATAATAACTATCATTCCTCGATTGTGATGGCTCCGTATGAGGCACTCTATGGAAGAAGATGCCGATCTCCGGTTCACTGGTATTAAACTAAAGAAAAACAGCTCACCAATACTGACTTCGTCAAGGATACCACGGCAGACGTGAAGCATATAAGAGAGAGGCTGGATACAGCACATAGCCGCCAGAAGAGTTACACAGATAAACAATGAATACCTCTCGAATTTCAAGAAGGAGATTCAGTTTTCCTCAAGGTGGCACCCATGAAAGGGGTGGTGCACTTTGGAAAGAAAGTGAAGCTGAGTCCTAAGTACATAGGACCCATCGAGATTGTCGAGAAAGTCAGGAAGGTAGCCTACCGACTAGCGCTTCCTCCTGAACTAGCTTCTGTACATAAGGTTTTCCACGTCTCGATGCTGAAGAAGTACGTGCCGGACAGTTCCCACATTCTGAGTCAGGAACCCATTGAAGTCCACGCCGACCTGACGTATGAGTAGAAACCCATGTAGATTTTAGCTAGGGAAAATAAGGTCCTCAGGAATAAGGTTATTCTGCTAGTAAAAGTATTGTGGTGGAACTATAATATAGAAGAAGCCACGTGAGAATAGGAAAAGGATGAAAAGAGACTTCCTGGACTTATTCTAATTTTTGAGGATGAAAATTTTGTAAGGGGGGTAGATTGTAAGGACCGTCCCATTCCTGTAACTTGATTTTCATTTAATGAGAAATTGAGGGATGATTTGATGCACTTTAGTTCAATTTTTAAAGTACACAATCCTATACACGGCCGTGTACCAATCGGACTGTGTATGGGTATGTAGCTGGGCAAGTATACATGGCTGTGTAGTAGAACATGGTCAGGTACACGGTCATGTAAGAGGCCGTGTACTGCTCGAGTTATGAACACATAAGAAGCCGTGTAACTGAACATAGCCCTGTATAGAGACACGGTCAAGAACGGCCGTGTAAAAGGCCGTGTACCACCCAGGTTAATGAATGTGTAAAAGGCCATGTTTTGAAACAAGGCTGTGTTGAAGAAGTTCAACTAGTACACGCTGGTGTATACACGCTCGTGTTGCCTTATACACACCCATGTTAGAGGCTGTGTTAAAGGTCGTGTAATGGGCAGAAAGCCATTACACAGACCTTCAAAATGCATGAAACCTAATTAATATGTAATGAGTAATGAAGTTGGAAGAATACAGTATATCTTCCAGTTGAATAGATTAAACAGATACAGTACTATTCATGCAATGGAAGGGGTGATCGACAGTGAACCTTATCTACCCTATTACATGTATGTATGTATGAGACACACAGTGTCAGGAAACTAGTCCGGATGACTATTTCTTGACACAAGAGTGGTAAGCAGATCACCAGAACGCTCGGAACGAACATCTAAGCATGATAGCGAGAGATAACCCTAGCAAGGATACGGTATCGAGAAACTGGTCTGGATGACCTCCTCTCACCTAGAGACTGACAAAATCGAAGTCAGAGCACTCAGACTGGTCAGTTAAGTGAAAGACAGTGAATAGTAAATAGTGAGAATTGCAGTGTCAAGTTATTGGCTGAGATGGCCTTAAATTGACCTAAGATTGATATATGAACGGTTAGTAGACTCAATCCGGTCGATTGGGCATAAAACGAGAATTTTAGTTTGAGAGATACGCAGTATCAGGATGAGGGTCAAAACAACCTTTACTCGCTCCGAAACTGATATATTTGGACTCAGAACGTCCAAATCAGTCAATTGGGCACCTAACACATTTTTTGAGGTGGGGTCACACAGATCTCAAAAATTGGTCCAGACAACCTTTGATAGATATAAAACTAATAAAAATGGAATCAGTACATCCAAATTAGTCAAGAGAGACTATGTCTGAAATTTCACCTGAGAACGCCTCGGTTTGTGTGTGAAAGGACAACACAGTGTAGACACAACCATAGTATAGGATATGAACAGTAATTTAGACTGATAATGGGCTCTTAGACAGTATAAAACAACCAAGAATTTACAACACAAAAATCAGATTCAGAAATCCAATTTTCGGGTGAAAATTGGAATATTGCTGAGAAAGGACCGAACACCACAGTATAAAATTAGACTGCGATGAGAAGCCAACACAGATAAATTTTGGCCTTAAAATTTCATGCCCCTTAGCTGCAAAAGCAGCTGTAATCAGCTGCACACATAACCCAAAAGGGGGTCATTAAAAAATTACCCTAGCCTTGACAACTTTTGAATTAAAAATTCAAGGGGTTTTAAAAGCTTGGTCAACAATCTTTGTTTATTCTTCTCTCCCTTCCATGAGCAGCCCATGCCCACTTTAGTCTGAAAATGGATAGCAACTTGTCCCATGATTTGGCTAATTTGGTGGACAATTAATTAGGATTAAGTCTAAGTAAGCTTGATCAATTTTGCCTATAAAAGGCACCCTTTACACAAGTGAATTGCTTTCCTTTCTTTTGGCTCCCAAAACACTTTTCATTCTCCCTTTTCTTCTAGCTACAGCCAAACCTTTCTAAGCCCCAAACCCTTACATTTTCAACCCTTAAATCACAATAAAAGTTTACCAAAAACCAAACCTCACAAGCTTGTGTTAGGAGGGTTCGAATCCAACCCTTAAAGTTTTAGTTTCTGTTTTGGGTTGATTTTTTAAAAGAAATTTTTGGTATTGTGTCTAGCAAAAACCAACCTCATTTCCCTTGGTTTCCCATGGCCACTTGGTTCATCAAGCCTTGGTTCAAAAACGTGCTTGGTTCGAAGCACAAAGGTAAAAACCGAAACCTTCCCTTTTTGGTGATTTAGTGATCTTAAGTTTTTGATTAAAGCCATTTATGTGTATTTGTTTATGCAAATGGTTTGTAATAACTTATTTTGAGCCATTAAGTTTCCATTTTTAAGTTTATGTGGTTGTGATTGTATTTATAATTTTATGGATGGTTATGGAGTGTGTGAAGCTATGAACGATTAGGAACGTGGCTGGACATAAATCTGTCCCTAGGAAAGGCCATGGATTTTGGCCATTTTGACCCACTTAGGATCCAAATTTGGGATTTGGTAAAACATGGTATTTTAAGAAAATTCGATACGGTCATTTTTGGTATTTTGTGGTATTTTAAGGCCTCGGTCAAAAACGAACCTAAGATAGGTTTTTAGAGTGTTTTTCACTCGATATATGAAATTGAGAACAAAATCCAAACCCAGAAATAGGCACGGGTTTTAGTGAAAACGGACCCCTTAGAGTCTGAACCGGACTTCAGGCTCAACATGAAAGTTGTAGATCTCGTCGAGAGTTTGAAAAAAACCCGTGCATGTTTTTTAATTGGGCCTCAAATAGAGCCGTTTTTACAGAGATGTAAAATTGGGAATTTTTTGAAAAAATTGGGCACAAGCCCAAGGGTTTAATGGAATTAGGAGCCTTTAGAGTTGGATTTAGGCTCCAAGGTAAACATGAGATTTGTTCATCTTGTCGAGGACGAAAACTTTCATGTTCACCAAAATCACAAACAAAGCCGTTTCGATTAAGTTTCAAAATTATTTTCAAAAATGGTTCAAAAACCACCTTTAAAATGTAACTTTAAAAATGTGATTTATACTCTTCAAAATAAAATGTGTTTTAACACTTTAAAAATACAAACATAGTTTTTATAAAAATGTCCCCTACCTTCCAATGGGGTGATAATGTGATAACCAGGAAATTTCGTTATTCTCATAAAATAGGTACATTGAATGTACATGATAAATTTTATGTTTAAAAATAGGAAATGTAGTGATTTTATGTGTGTACACATACATAGTATTAAGAAATTAGTCAAGATGACCTTTTCTTGATATAAAACTGATATATTTAGAATCAACACCCCTAAATTAGCCAGTATAGCCTATCAGTATCCTCAAATTAGTTAATTGAGTACAAAAGGTAATTTTTGACCAGGAATTCACGGTACCGAAAAACTGGTTGAGATAACCTCGAATGAAGTTGAAACTGATAGATTTGGGTTCAACACGCCCAACTTAGTCAGTATAGCCTATTAGTATGCTCAAATTAGTTAATTGAGTACAAAGGTAATTTTTGACCAGAAATTTGTAGTACCAGAAACTAGTTGAAATGATCTCAGATGAAAATAAAACTGAAATATTTGTGTTCAGCACATCCAAATTAGTCAGGATAGGCTATGTTGAAATTTTGAACTAAAAAGTATAAATAAGGGCAAAAAATCAGAAATTTCAAAAAATAAGCCCATAATTTTCTCTCACCTTCTCTTTCCTCCCCCTACATGAAAATGAACAGTAACTGACCATCGAAAATGGTGTCTGTTTTCGTCACCGCTGGTCTCGTTGGAAAGCTCTCGCCGAGCTGAGTCCAACGGTGTGCCGAGTTGACAGAACGGTTGCCGGAGGAGCCCGTACGCGCCACCCGAAGCCGTCGGTCACCGAAAAATTCAAATGACCGTATCTCTGCCGTGCGACGTCTGATCAACACGATTTCGGTCCCAAAAGACTTGGGGTGAAGAGTAGAACAAAACCCAAGCTTCATTTCCCCTCAATAGTCACTGGATCACACCACCCAAGCCCTCGCCGTCGCCGCCATGTCACCGCCGTGGAAGTCACTGTTTTTTGCAGAGGTGAGCGACACCGCCCAGCCAGAAAGGTTAAGAATAGGCCGAAATGTCAAAGCCCCAAGTCAATTTCATGAATTGACACCGGCACGGTGGAGAACGAACATCGTCACCGCCGTCGTCCTTGCGAGGCTAGATTTCTGATGATAGAAGGCTCGATTGGTGAAATTGACACCACCAATGGGTTCCTTTTGTCGAGATCTAAGTTTTGGTATCAAGCTTGGCCCAAACCACCACCGGTCAACGGTCGGTCAACACCAGTCAACGACGATCAACGTCGGTCAATGGCGACCGGTGACCAAAAATTGAAGAATGGCCCGTTGGCCTATTTTCGACGTTCTGGACACATCCACGATGTCAGAATTTCAAGATGAAATTTCAAAAGTGAAGAACGGTGAAATCAAGTTTGTCCGTGCGAGACCGAATGGTTCGTTCGATTGCCAATAGGACGATTTCGGTAGTGACTTCGGTCCCTCCATTCCTGAAATTTTTGTTTTGGAATGATTATATATTAATTATATATTTTAGCATGTGAAATTGTAAGAAAAATGGACTATGTGTATAAAAAATAGTCAAATAAGGAAATGTGTAAAATGTAAAGATTTTTACGTAAAAGTTGAATTTTACATAAAAATATAGGCCTCTCGTATAGTACATGGAAGAATAGAATTAGGTTAAATGGTTTCGAGGTGTTCCCTAAACGTCGAGAACCTAAAAATTAAGTGGAAATGCTGTCAAAATTTCAAAAATGACACAAAGGGGTATTTTAGGAACCGAAGGGTAAAAATATGGTCGAGATGGAAACCCGAGCCCCCTCTGTGATTTAGGCCTGAAAAAGAGGATTAACGACCTAGGGTCGGAATAGTGCCACCCGTGGGTTGGTGAATAGTAATCCGAGCATTTCAGCGTTTGATGTTGAAAAAAAAAAACTTGAAAAGGCTTACGAAAAATGATTTTACGATTTTTGGGTTTAGAAAATCCAGTCTAAGCAATAAAATGAAAATGATATGGCCCAAAGACTTGTCAGGCCCAAAACGGTCATTTTGACCAAAAATTTCAGGGATGATAGAAAAGGACCCTAATAGACTTAGAATGGTTTAATTAAGATTATAAGGGCCAAAATTAAGTCGTAAATCAAAGAAAAGTAAGGTATGATAAAAAAATCCCATTAGGGGCAAAATATAATTTTGCCAAAAGTTTGGAACAAAATGGTAATTTTTCCAAGAGTAGACAGAAAAGTTATAAATGTGATAATAAACCCCTAAATTCATGATTATAAAATGAAACGTTGAATTTTTATGTTTTATTAAGTTTTATGTATGATTTAAGTAACGAAAATAACCATAAATATTTCAGTTATAAGAATCCGATATAGACGCGATAAAGGTATGTCTACAGACCAAGGAAGTACGAAAGAAGATACGAGCAGAAGTATCAGTAAGGTCGAACATTTAATTGACTACAACACGAACAGACTATTATGTCTAAGTGTCGTATGTGGTAAGCTTTAAATATTTCTATGTCTGCAACATGTATGGACTTTTATGTGTTATATGTTGCAAGTTCAAGCATTTAGTTGACTGCAATATAAATTGACATGTTTATATCTATGTGTTATATATAGTAAATTCAGACATTTTATTGTCTGTTACTTGAAATTACGTAATATGTTATATGTTATGTATGGAATGTAAAGTATATATATAAGGTGTTATATGCACAAAGGTGTATTTAATAAAATACACACAATGAAAGAAAGATATGAAAAATGTTCCAGACCATGGAGACAATGATAATGCTTCTTGGTCGGAATCATATGAAAGACAATAAGAAAAGACAAGAATCAACAAAATAATAAGACTGAAACTTTAAACGTTGGATGTTAATGTGTTAGGTCTAAGTCAAACATGAATTGACTTTTATGTTTAAATGTTATATACAGTAAGTTCGGGCATTTAATTGTCTGCAACATGAACTTACTTGACATGTTTATGTGTTATGTGTTCTATATGCGGCATGTAAGTTTAAATATTTCCATGTCTACAACATAAATGGACTGGTCATGTTTATGTGTTTTATGTGCAGTTTTAGGGCCAAGATACTATGATTTGAATGTTACGAAAGTCATGTTATGAACCATGCGTTATGTCTAAGTCAAATGAAAATTGACTTGACATGTTTATGTTTATGTGTTATATTTTGTAAGTTCAGACATTTATCTGTCTGTAGCATGAATTTACTCAGTATGCTTATGTGATATAGATGACAGAAATTTAGTAGTCAGGTGCTGTATGCACACTAACATAAGAGATATAATCTTAAGAAAACTACAGAATAAACTACAGAATAATTCAAAGAGTTCCAGACCCAGGAGGCAACATAAATGCCACCGATCAGGAACCACAAGAAAATCAGTAACTAAAGCAGTATTGGCGTACCAGCCTCCCACACAGGTGGAGGTTTTTCAGATTCAGTATTGTTAGGACTCCAAACTATCGGTGATATATCACGGGTTTGGAAGTTTGATGTTATGTAGACTGTAAAGGATTGGCCAGTGGGTCGCTCCCCAGAGTCCCTCTCAGTTTTGCACGCATTATGGTATGACCAATCATGGGGTTCAAAATCCAGAACGTAATAAAAGATAAAGACTCAAGAAAAAAAAATATATGCAGTCCATAAACGAGCATAAAATATGCTAACACTACGAATACCGATGCAATCAAAGTCACTGTTCACGGTTAACGATACTATTCACAGTCGACAGTACTGTTCATGGTCAGAGTTACTATTCATAATGAATAGTAATACAAAAGCAATGCATGTTATTTATTATGTTAATGATCCATGTTATGTTTGATGTTAAGGATACAAAAGCAATACATGTTATTTATTATGTTAATGATCCATGTTATGTTTGATGTTAAGGATATTTAAGCATACATAAGTGTATTTACGATGCTTAAGTATATTTACAAAGTTTTACATATTTAAGTATGATAAGTATATTCATGATGTTAAATATGAAAGTATTTTCACAATAACAAATGTGTCAAGTATGTTGTATTTATGATGTTAAGCTTATGTTCAATATGCTATGTTTAAATCATGATATGTTTACAATGATAAGCATAAAATTCTGTTCAGTTATTATAGGGCTCTCAAACCGATGGTGGTACATTCTAGATTTGGAAGTCTAATGTTATGTAAATTGTAGAGGATAGCATGAAAGTATGTTCAAGAAATTAAGTACGTTTAAAGCATGTCAAGAGTGCAAGTATGATCAAGATATTAAGTATGTTTAAAGCATGTCAAGAATGCAAGTACATTCAGGATATTAAGTATGTTTAAAGCATGTTAAGTATGAAAGTGTACTCACGGTGTGCAATATGTCAAGTATGGTTATGATGAAAAGTATGTATAAATATGTTTTAAATATTATATATGTTAAGTATGAAATCTAAAGTAATGTATGATATATGTTGTGTTAATGTTCTGATGTCATAATTGGTATCATATATGTTCTGTCAGATATGGTATGAAGGATGTTAAATGCATTTAAGTATTAATGTTAAGCAAACATAACGTTATAAAGTTACTATTTAAAGTGAATAGTACTATTCATGGTAATAAGCAAATATAACATGACTAACGTTTGTATTAAAAATATGATATGTTATAACTATTATGCATAAGTTAATAAACGTATGTTAAGTATGCTTTATATGATGATAAATATGCATGTTATATTTAAATATGAATGTCTAAGTAATAAACGATACGTATATGCAATGTTTGTATGTATGAAAGTATGTTTATGACATTAAGGATATTTAAGTATACGTAAGTATAATTTACGATGCTTAAGTACATTTACGATGTTTTATGTATTTCAGCATGACAAGTATATTTATTATGTTAAATGTAAAAGTATTTTCACGATAATAAGTATGATATATATGTTATGTTTACGATGTGTAGCATACGTTAAGTATGCTATGTTTATGATGTTCAAGTATACACAAGTATGACTACGATGTTTCAAGTATGTTAAGTATAAAAGCATGTTCATGATGCCAAGTATGTTAAGTATGTTCACGACGTTACAGTAAGTTCACGAGGTTTAAGTAGGAAAGCATGTTCATGAGATTAAAGCATGATAAGTACAAAAGTATGTTTATGATATTAAGTACGTATAAAGTACATTAAGTATGTTGTGATGCTAAGTGTGAAAGTAGGATTATGATGTAAAGTGTGTTCAGATATGTACAAGTATATTTATAAGGTTATGTGTGATAAGTATGAATGTTAAACAATATACGGTATATGATATGTAATGTTCCAAGGCTACAGTAGGTATCAGAATTACCTTGTACTATATGGTATGAATTGTTATATGTCATGAATGTATGTTTGAACTTACTGAGCCTGTCACTCACAAGTTGTTTATGTTACAGGTAAGGTAAGCATCCTGCATGATGATAAGACAAGTGATGGATGACGAACGAGATCTGCATGTGCCAAGGGACTAAGTGAGGTTTATGGTACTGCTATGAGTCTTCCACTGAGCTGTTTAAAAGAGTAATGAGAAGAATGTTGAAATGATGTTTTATGATGTATATCAAGTTATGACAATGTAAAAGATTTACTTTAGTAAATATTTTACGATGATACAGTTTTCAAGTTTAAGTTAAAGAAAAAAAAATTATTCCCTATTTTTACGTTCAAATGGGAAGTTAAAATAAGCATGTTAAAGGAAGTAGGTTAAAAGTATGATACCAGCCGTCATAGGTGGTATCAGAATAAGTTAAAAGCAAGTTAAAAGTAAGTTACTGATGACCCAAGTGGTTACAGTTTATCGTAGTTGGCGACAGTAACTAACTATAATAGTACTATTTAATCCCTATGTAGGGCGGGCCGTCACAGATAAGGGGACGGTTCCAAAAATAGAGAAATTTTTGCAAGAACTTTTAAGTCGACCTACACTTTTTTCAAAGAGAAACTGTGTGTGTAGCCCGGTAGGCTACCACACCAAACAAGCCATGGTAGCCTAGTAGGCTACTACCCCAAACGAGCCATAATGGTTCGGTGGGCCATTACACCAAACAAGGAATAGTAGCCTGATAGGCTACCACACCCCAACAAGCAAAGTAACCTGGTCGGTTACTACACTTGTTTACGTATAGTAACCCGATAGACTATTTAGTTACCAACACACGAGGTAACTCGTCTGTTGACTGATCGGTAAACCAGTCAAGGACCGCGTTTCGAACAACACTGTGAAGGACGATGATTAATCTGTCAAGTAGACGATTGATTAGACACGATACGAGTTTGACACCAAATCCCCATAGTAGGCCGATAGGGTACCGATGGGCCTCGATACCACATAGAAACATGAGTAATAGTCACTCACAGTAGTAGTGACTCTACGGAGATGCTGATAAGGAACGTTATTGATGATAGGTAGTCACCTGTAAATTGTTAAAGGTGCGATTACGCATTTTGCTAGCAAATTTTTGTAAGTACAACTCCGCCTACAGCATGAATAAATTGATGTTAAATGATGTTTTTTAGTATGTTAAAAATATGTATGTATGCATGCACACGGTGTCACACCGCATATTTAAGAGCATATCGTTTCACAATCAAGTAGATTGATGAAAGAGCAAGTTGGACGCCATACATCCCTACCACATAGGATTAGGGACAGCTTAGAAAAGCATGTGGCTAGAAAAGATAAATAAGATGAAAATGTATAGGCGTGTCGTACCGGCTCTTTCAGTTGAACGGGTTTTAAAGTAAGTTAAAGCAGAAAATTGAGCATCCGTTGATGGCTTTCTGGCTTTTAACCATGGGCATTACCGATGGTCTATGCACGTATGGTGCTGACACATGAGCCCTAAAGAGACAAGAAAAAGAAAGGAAAATATTGAAGCATAAATGAACATTACCAGATGATGCATTAATTATAGTTCATCATGCTTTTAGAGACAGTAAGATGCACTTAGTACATGATGTTTCTGTGATGCACATGTTATGTAAAAGTTCATATTCGTTGATATATTATGTAATGATTTGTTATGTGATATGTTAATATGGTATATGTGGTACCTGATATGTTATATGATTTTAAGTATGTTTTATATTTAAACATGTTTTGTGGTAAACATGTTGTACTTACTGGGCGTAAAGCTCACGTAGTGTGTTCATGCTGTAGATAAGCGCTCTATGGTTTAAACCCCAATGGGCGATTGTAGTGGCAGAGGTGGATGTGAGGGTAAGGGTATAGAGACACCGCGAGTTTATCTTCCACAAATTGAAGTACAGTATTTTGAATAGTAATGGTTAAATAGTATTTTAAATAGTAACTATCAAACAGTATTTGTGAATAGCAATCGCTAAACAGTAGTTTTGAATAGTAACCATTAAATAGTATTTTTAAATAGTAACTGCAAACCGTATTTTTGAATAATAACTATTAAATAGTACTTCTGAATAATAATCATTAAATAATATTTTGAATAGTAATTGGTATACGTACGTACACAGTAAATATGTACGTGTCGAAAAAAAAAAAAAATTCCCTAAATTTCTGATATCTAATTAAGTATCAATGGCAAGAAAGTATAAGCAAGTAAGCAAGTTTTTAGTGACGGTCCGGGCCACTGAGGGCATGAGGCGTCACATCAAGGGTAAGTTTTTAGAATCTAAACCTTGTAGTTTTTAGTTATGGTTTTGAGTTGATATTAAGAGAAATATTTTTGGTGTTTTGCTGGCATAAACAAACCCCCACACCTCCTTGGTTTCCCACGGCCACTTAGTCACTCAAGCCTTGACTCAAGTTTGTACTCGGTTCAAAGCACAAGAGGGAAAAACTGAAAACCCTCTCTTGTGGTTAGTTAATTTTAAGATTTTGATCAAGAAATTTATGTGTATTTTTTTTATGCACATGAGTTGTAATAAGTTTATTTTGAGCCCTTAGCTTTCAATTTTTAAGTTTGGGGTTGTGTTTACATTTTTACAAATGGATGTGTACACATGTGAGCATGAACGTTTTGTTTAAGGATGGCTGGACACAATCTATCCCCAGAAAAAGACCACGGATTTTGGCCATTTTGACCCCCTTAGGGTCCGAATTTAGGATTTGGTGAAATACGAAGTTTTAAGGAAATTTTGATACGATCATCAAATAGCCTTTGGCCAAAAATGACACGATGATAGGGTTTTTGAGTGGTTTTCATTGGGTGCCCGAAACTAGGGCTAACTAGTCTCGGGTTTTGTTAGAAATAGACCACTAAGAGTCCGAACAGGATCTCGGGCTCAACACAAAAGTTGTAAAACATGTCAAAACCTTAGGACGACTCACGTGTGTTTCAAAAATTTGGCCATTTCAGGCTTCAAACAGAGCCGTTTTTAGAATAATATAAAACTGGAATTTTTTTACAAAAACTGGGCATGATAGCCACAGATTTAGTAAGATTAGGACCCGTTCGAGTTAGATTTGAGCTCCAAGATGAACACAAGAATTGTTCATTTCGTCAAGGACGAAAAATTTTATGCTCGTCATAATTACAAACTAAGTTGTTTCGATCAAGTTTCAAAACAGTTTCGATAAGTGGTTCAAAAACCACCCTTAAAATGTAACATCTAAAATGTATTTTAACTTGTTAAAAATAAAAATGGTTTTCATAAAAATGTCCCCCACCTTCCAATGGGGTGGTAAGAGGACGATTTCAAAACAAAGAATTTTCCCAAGAATTTTATAAGACAACTAAAAACGATTTTCTTAAATAACCAAAACAGTATGGGTAGCCCAGTAGGCTACCACACCAAACAAGTAATAGTAGCCCGGTAGGCTACCACATAAGCCATAGTAGCCCAGTAGGCTACCACATAAGCCATAGTAGCACGATAGGCTACCACACAGAATAAGCAATAGTAGCCCCGCAGGCTACCACACCCAAACAAGCGAAGTAACCCGGTCAGTTACTACACCAAGTTTACACATAGTAACCCGGTAAGCTACATAGTTAACGACACGCGAGGTAACCGGTTAGTTGACTGGCTGGTAAACCAGTCAAGGACCATGTTTTGATTAACATTATGAGGAACGATAATTAATTTGTCAAGAAAACAATTAATCAAACATGATGGAAGTTAGGTGCCAAATCCCCAAAGTAGGCCAATAGGGTATTGAAGGGCCTCGGTACCACATAAAAACACAAGTTATAGTCACTAACAAAAATAGTAACCTAAGGAACGACAGTATTAGTTTATTGGGTAATAAATTAATTAACCACGTGTAGAGAGTGAGTTAGCACCGACGGCAATTGGTACCAACCAATTTTATCTGCTTTAATCGCTAACAGTATTAGTGACTCAGCAAAGGTGTTAACGAGATATGCTTTTGATGACAGGTCGTAACCTATAAGTGGATAAAGGTGAGAGTATGTGTTGGCTTGCAAACTAGGTAAGTACAACTCTACTTACGGCATGAATGAAATGAATTTAAAATGATATTTTTATAGTATGTTAAGTACATATTCCATGTACACGTTGTTGCACAGCGTGTATAAGAGCATATATTTTCACAATCAAGAAGCTTATTGAAAGAACAAGTTAGAGGCCATACATCCCCATCACGTAAGATTAGGGGATAGTTTAGTAACGTATGTGGCACGATCAAATAAGAATTGGGAAAGATGAGAATAAGGGTGTCAATATAATGGGCCAAGGCCCACAAAATCTAACGAGCTGAGGCTCATAATGTATAACAGGCCAAGGCCATAAAATATATCCATAACAGGCCAAGGCCCAGGATCAGGGGCATTCCTGATGATCCACACGCAGTTCGGTATTGACACACGTGCCCTAAGTAGACGTAAGAAGGAGAAAGAACATTGAAGCATAAGATGAGCATAATCAGACTATGCATTGTTCACAATATAGTTCACCATGCTTCCATTTACAGTAAGATGCATTCAGTATGCGATGTTTCTATTATGCATTTAGTATGTTATGATTCAGTATATGATGTTCTGCATTCGGTGATATGTGTTGTTCTGATATGTGGAATGTCTCAGTAAGATGTGTTGTTTATGACATACTTATATGATTTTAAGTATGTACTCTATTTGAACATGTTTTGTGGTTAACATGTTATACTTACTGGGCGTAAAGCTCACAAAGTATTTTCATGCTATAGGTAAGCGTCTTATGGCTTAAACCACAATGGGCGATGACGGTGGCGGAGGCAGATGTAAGGGCGAGGTTATGGATACACCGCGAGTAAATCTTCCGCACATCTTGAGTAACAATAAACAATATTTTTAAATTCAGTTAAACAGTATTTTTTGAATAATAATGGTAAACAGTAGTTTTGAATAGTAATAGTAAACAGTATTTTTGAATAGTAACAATTAAACAGTACTATAAGTGTATATGGGTAATTGAACTCCCAAATGTTTAGACGATGTATATCTAAAGTATACGTACGTGAATAGTAAAAACATACGGCTTCAAAAAAAATTTCCTAAAATTAGGGTATCTAAGTAAATAGATTTTAAGTAAGTATCAATGGTTTGCAAGAAAGTATAAGTATGAATTCAAGTAGTAGTTTTTAAGTGACGGTCTGGGCCACTCAGGGTTCGGGACATCACAGTTGGTATAAGAGCGATTTTCCTGCCACCCTACTTCACATCGCCGCATGCCTGCCTCATCTGTCCAAGTAAGTTAGTTTTTACTTTATAGTATTAATACGTAAGTAACGTAAGTCATAATGTGTAACGATGGCTGCATCAGTATAGGCTATGCCAGTAGGGCCCCACCAGAGGACGAGGTTTCCAAAGGACAAAATGATTTAAACACATACACGGACAAACCAAGCATCTCGGGAGGATGAATTAATGGCGCAGCTTGCAGTTATGTGAGAGGTAATGGAGAATCAGCAACAAGAACTCGCTCAGCTCAGGGAGCAATTAAACCAATAGCCTCAGGCACCTCAAACGATAAGAGTGCCAGTCCAAGAGGCTCCAGTAGCCCCTGATACTCCCGGGGAGCAAGTGGCTCCTCCAATCCAAGTGACTCCAGTGCCATCAATCGTGGCTGCTCCTATAACAGCCAATGTTCTTATGCCAACTCCTAGAGAAGGCAACCTCTATTAGAGATTTTGGTGCCTGAAAATACCAGAATACAAAGGAACCACGAATCCCATCGAGGCCGAAGACTGGCTGACCGATATCTAGGTCATCCTGGACCTCGTAGGACTAACGGAGAGGGAGAACGTATTGTATGCATCCCTTACCCTACGTAAAAGGGCATGGCAGTGGTGGAAGACCATGCCCATCAAAAGAAACATCAATGAAATGAATTGGGCAGACTTCATCGATGAATTCAAAGAGATGTACTTTAACGATGAGGCCCTGGTAGCACAACATGACGAGTTCAATAATCTAAGCATGACTGTCATGGAGGATGTAAGGAAGTTCGAGCAGCTGGCTCGACTCTACCCAAACTTAGTACCAACTAAAAAGGAGAAGGTCAGGTGGATACTGAAAATGTTTAGGATGGACATCACTGTCCAAGTCTGTAGTGGTAGCCATGGGCAAGCAATAATGGCAGAATGTGTCAGCCGAGCCATCCAAGCTGAACATTGGTTGGCTTAGGACAAAGAGAGAAGGGCTCAGATGTTCAAAGCCCAAAGGGAGGAAAAGACTCTAAACAAGCCGGCACAAGGGAAGCAGAACCCAGAATCTCAAGAAAGAAGGCAAAACATGGGGACCGGCCAAAACAGCAAGCAGTCCCACAACAACAATAAGAGGAAAGGGAATCACGGCAACCAAGGTTCACAAAAGGACTTCCCCAAGAAGAGAAATGACCAAGTAGGAGATGACAACAAACACCCAACGTGCCCGAAATGCAAAAGGAGGCACCCAGGAGAATGCTGCCAAGGAACAAGTGGTTGTTTCATCTATGGCAAGGAAGGCCACTACGTGAGGGACTGTTATTCCAACCTGCAGAACCAATAGAACCCAGCTCGTCCCACAAATAATCAACTCCACACTATCTAGATCAGAATTGAAGGCCCTTTAATCACACACGACAGACTGGAAGCCCCAGACAACTAAGGCAGAATCTTTTGTTAGTCGTGTATATATGTACAATGGGAAGCAATAGCTTACCCCCGCTAGATCTAACCTAGCATGTCCTTTTGAGACTATGTACCTAGAAATGTTTACCACTCCCAATAGACTAAAATTATGTACTTTTAAAATGATATAAAAAGTAGTGCAGTTTTCCTCAAAGGCTTATATATAATATTTTCACACGTGATTAGAGTACAACTGAAAAAGAAAGAGTCAGAAGAGATGTTGAGATCACTATATGTAAAATCACGATCATGCAATGCTAAAGAACAGCTCAGAGTAGGAGCATGGATTACTGCCAAGTGGTACCGATCTTTAGGGCTAGTTGTCCACTAAGTTTTAAGTGGCAAACAGTATTCCTACACTCCATGAGAATGTCAGGACTGGTTTTGTGCTATCAAGATGATTGCCTAATTGTACACCATTGATCAAGATAACTGAGTCCTGTTGGCTGTTGATATCTTTTAGAACGATACACTCATGTGCAGTGGGATTCTTATGACCAGGATAAGCTCTTAACTGGGGTCGATTTTCACCATACCACGATCAAGCAAATCTTCAAGAGGAGTCCAGCATCAGCCCCGATTTTTCTTATTGGGCAAGTGGGGGAGAGAAACCACCTAAGTTCCCTAGAGTAGCAGACATATGAGGATTTGCTCCTCGGATTGAGAGACTACAGTCGATGTCCGGTGATGCAATTCTAAAGTATGTTGTACGCCACGTGAAAACTGATATGGACTTCTACAACACATGTTGAAGAAGGCTCATGATGAAACCAAGGCCAAGCATCAGCTAGGAGCACTTGAGGATGTCAGGGGAACCGATGGAAGAACCAGAACCAGCCCCTTCATCTCCGGAACACCTTCTAGAGGTGGAGGTTAACGACGATGATGACGAGGACCTTCCTGATGCCCATCCTGAGATGGGGGATGATGAAAAGGAGGAGATCCTTGACTACTATAGCAAAGGTGAATAGATGGGAATATATGAGCCTCAAGTCATTATAGCTAGTGATGACAAGGCTAGTACTGACAAACGATCCAGTAGCCTTCATGGAATTAATGAACCGGGCGTTCAAAGACTTTTGGGATAATTGGTCATCGTATTCGTCGATGACATACTATTATACTCCAAGACGAAAGGAGGAGCATGAAGAACAATTGAGGATAGTATTGCGAATATTAAAGGACCTTCAGCGATATGCCAAGTTCTCCAAGTATGAGTTTTGGCTAGAAAAAGTCAATTTTCTAGGCCACGTGGTCTCCAAGGAGGGACTATCTATCGACCTGGCAAAAATTGAGGCAGTTAGCATGTGGCCAACACTGAGGAAACGTGATGAAGATCCGTAATTTCCTACACTTAGCAGGATGTTACTGGTGCTTCATCGAAGCTTTTCGAAGCTAGCCACTCTACCTTGAGCACTTACCAAGAAGGGGAAAGAGGTATTAGTGGGTTGATAAGTGTGAGGAGGACTTTTAGGGATTGAACGGAGACTCATGAGTGCTCCAACATTGACCAATTTAGATGATGGTCAAGGAAACTTCATGATTTATAGCAATGCATCCAAGATCAGGTTAAGAGCTGTGTTAATGCAGAGTGATAGAGTGGTCACGTATGCTTCACGACAACCCAAGGGCCACGAGAAGAAATACCCTATGCATGATCTGGAGCTAGCAGTAGTAGTTTGCACACTCAAGATATAGAGGTACTACCCAAACAATGTCAAGTGCAAAAAATTGACACGGACCACGAGAGTCTCAAGTACATCTTCACATAAAGGGAACTCAATATGAGGCAGTGAAGATGGCTAGAACTGGTAAAGGATTATGATTGTGAGATCCTATACCATCCAAGGAAAGCCAATAAGGTGGCCGATGCATTAAGTGGAAAGCATTCTCCGTCGCTAGTGGCCATTAGCAACCTGTTAGGAGCATTACAGAAGGAGCTACGTAGCAGTGAAATCGAGATTTTAATAGGGAGGTTGTCGAACATGATCATCCAATCGACACTCCTAGGAGGAATTAAGACCGATTAGGACTTTGATTCATCCCTAATCAAGCTCAAAAAGGAGGCTATGGAGGAACAGGATTCAGAATTTCGAGTCTCTCAGGACGGCATGCTCTATTACAGAAATAGGGTATGTGTTCCGATGAATAAGGAACGTAGGAATCGGATCCTTTTAGAGGCTCATGAAACACCATATTTTTGTACATTCAGGGGCAAATAAGATGTACAAGGACTTGAAAGAGAGTTTTTGGTGGCTTAAGATAAAGAACGACGTCGCCGAGTTCATCACCAGATGCCTTACGTGTTAGAAGATTAAAGTAGTACATCAATGGCCGGCAGGAGAACTACCGAAGATCAAGCTACCCAAATGGAAATGGGACTAAATTTCGATGGATTTCGTAATCGTATTGTCGAAAATGTCAAGTGATAATGATGCAATCTGGGGTGGATAGATTGACGAAATCAGCTTGATTTCTAGCTACGGAAGTGAGCTACTTGGTAGAAGATTTGCAGAAATATAAGTAGTTCAGACAGTAAGACTACATGAAGTGCATGATGATATGACATACGAGGAGAAACCCATGCAGATTTTAGCTAGAGAGGAGAAGGTGTTTAGAAATAAAGTCATACCCCTGGTAAAAGTGTTGTGGTAGAACCATAGTATAGAGGAAGCGATATAGAAATGGGAAGAAGATATAAAAAGAGACTTCTCAGATTTATTCTAATTTTCGAAGATGAAAATTTTGTAAGCGAGGTAGGTTGTAAGGACCGCCCTGTTCATGTAACCTAATTTCTATATAATGAGAAATTGAGAAATAATTTGATGCCTTTTAGGGAAAATTTGTAGAACACGGTCAGATACACGGCCGTGTAAGAAGTTGTGTACTGATTAGACTGTACACGTGAAAGAGGCTGTGTGAGTGATCATGGCCGTGTAGTGTAACACGGTCGGGTACACGGCTGTGTAAGTGGCCGTGTACCGCTCAGGTAAATGAACATGTTCCAAGACATGGTCGTGTTGAGCAAGCTCAACTAGTACACACCCGTATTGCCTTGAACACACTCGCGTTAGAACCCGTGTAGAAGGCCATGTAATGAGCAGAGAGCTGTTATACAGACTCTCAAAATGCATGTAACATAATTACTATGTATTGAGTAATTAAGTTCAAAAAATACAGTATAATTTCTAGTTGAATGGATTAAATAGGTATGGTGCTATTTAAGTACTATTCATGCAATGAAAGGAGCGACCGATAGTGAACTCGGTCCACCCTATTATATGTAAGAGTGTATGAGACATGAAGTGTCAAGAAGCTGGTTAGACGACCATTTTTTGATGAAAGACTGGTGAACAGATCACCAGAATGCTCGGACCAAATACCTGAGGACAACAACAATAAAAACCCTAATAGGGGTACAATATCGAGAAAATGGTCCAGATGACATCTTCTCGTCTGAAAACTAACAAAATCAGAGTCAGAACGCTCAGACTAGTCAGTTAGAATAGAAAAAAATGAATAGTAAATAGTGAAAATGTGATAACCGGGAATTTTAGATTCTCGGAGTAGATTAAAATTGTATGTATGTATCAATTTTAATGAATAAAATATGAAAAAGTTGTGTTTTAATATCGTTGTGAATACTGTAAAAATGTTCCGGCAGTGTTAAAGTAAGTGAGTTCGAAGATGAAAAATCTTACCAAACAGAATCGGGTGAAACGGTTCGAAAACGGAACTAAAAACCCTGCGGAGTGCACTGAAATGCACTAAAAAGATAAAAATTTACAGTAGAGAATTTCGACCAAACGGAAGCAAAATAAAACAAACCAATCGCATATCGCATCGGAGGTTTCCAGAGCCCGCCTACGCGATTTCGATAAAGTTCCGTTCGGTTTGAATTTCGATCAAAATTTGACCACGAATTAATTCGTGAATTAATCCCTTAATATTATAAGATGACATCACATTTATGATGTCATAAATGTAATTTTTGGAAAGCTTGGAAAGTAATATAAGGTAGGTGTACGGCTTGGATTTGTTATCTTTTTGATAATGGCCATGATCTAGCCAAAATAACATTGAAAAAAAAAATTAAAATGGGCAAAAAAATGGCACTCAACCACATGGAAAGGTGGCAGCCAAAATTTTAATTTTGGCCCAAAAATATTGCATTTTAGCCCTTGAACAACTAGGAAATTGTTGGGAAAATATTTGCTAAGAGGTCCCTTGCTTTTGCCTATAAATAGGCTTCCAAATTCATTAGAAAAATTAGAGAAAAGTGGCCAAACTTTTGCCAATTTTCTACAACCAAAATCAGTGCCCCTTAAGTGCATTCCAAGGCAAAAATTTCCAAAATTTCATACCAAAATTAGCTTCTAATTCTAGCCAAGGTTGCAAGGGAACAAGTTCATAAGGTTAGCCTCTAATTTGAAGCATTTTTCATGCTTTTTCTTGCAAAAATCCATGGCACCATTGGTGTAGAAAACATTGGAAAAAATTGATGTTTTGTTGGGGTTATTGATTGGTTTGGTGTTTTAGAGTTTGAAGCATGAATTAGGTTTAAGAAACAAGCAAAATTTTATGCTTGATTGCTATAAAATCTGTGGCGAGTAAGTGTGAGGAAAATGATGAAATTTGATGATTTGTTTGAATGATTATGTGATTTGCTACTATGTTTATTCAAGCATGAATTGGAACAATGAAACAAGAAATGTTGATGCAATTTTCATGCTACAAACAGTGGCTAATAGGCACTAGAAAATGGAAAATTTTTGGCATCAATCAATGATGAGAAATGTTGATAAAACCCTAACAATAAGAATAAAAAATTTTCTATGTGAATTAGCATGAAATATCTGTGGCTGATGCTAGAGTTGGAATGAAATTTTGTGAGGTTTTTAATGTTGAAATGTACATTAGAAAACATAAAAGTGATATGTGATAATTGATTATGGTGATGAAAAATATTTAGTGATGATTAACTTGAGAAACTAAATTGATAAGTGGAAAAAAAAATTGATGATTGGTGTTGAATTGTGAATATGGATTAATGTGGAAATTTTTATACAAAGTTTGGTAACTTTGTATAAAATAGGCCTCTGGTATAGTACGTGGCAGGTACAAAGGTTCTGAGGCATACATAATGCCAGGGAAACCTAAAAAATACAAGCAGAAATGCTGCTGAAATTTTTAAAATAGCATAAGGGTATTTTGGGAAACGAATGGTAAAAATATTAGACTCGAATAGGAAATCGAGACCCCTCGATGGGTTAGGATTGAAAAAGGAAAACCAACACAAGAGGAGTAGTAAACCCGAGCCCCTCGGGGATCGAGGGCCGGGGATGGGATGAAAAATGTTGTAGATATAGTAAAATGCCCATTTGAGGTTCCGAAACGCTAGAAAACGAGAAACGACCCTAGGTGATGGATGAATAGTAACTGAGGGTCGAAAAATGGTCATTTTGACCAAAAATTTCAGAAAGGTTCAGAAAGGACCGTAAATGATCTAGAATGACTTAAATAAAATTCTAGAACCCAAAATAAAGATTTTAGAGTTAAAAATCTAGAGTCTAAATAGTACACGGGCGTGTACAGTGAAACACGGCCGTGTAGAGTGAAATCGAGAGGCACACAATCAAGGACACGGGCGTATTGTAGACCACGTACCACATAAAGAATTGAAATGTTTTGTAAAATTTATCACATGATGAATATAATCAAAATGATAATTAATAAAGGGTATTAATAGACAATATTATATCTATAGTGACCTAAACTAGAAATAAAACTGCGGAGGAGTTCCGGAAGTGGACATTATCGTAATGGTGGTAAGTTTAAGCATTTTCATATCTGCAACATGAAATACTGTGATATTGTGTTTAGTACTAGTTGTACATCATTTGTTAAGTCCTATGGACCTTGGGGATTAGTTAGTATAACACATCCCACATAATAAGAAGAAGAGAATAAATAAGACCTACGGGCAATAGAGGTTAATGACCTTGAGGTGGCGATTAATGTCACTTGGTCAAGACTAAAATTTAAAGATGGTAATAAAACCACCTAAGGCGTACCGCCCCTCCAACGTTGTAGTGGAGGTTTTATAGGTCCTTCAGGGATATAATAATCACTACGAGTAATAAGGGCTGGAGAGGAAGAAGCTTTAGGGTTGCTCTCTAAGCCATCACAGTTGCCGCGCTATAAATTATCGGTACAGCCATCAAGAGCTTGAAACCAGAACATAAATAGAGCTAATAGAGAATAAAGTGATGAAAGTCATAATAGAGCATAATTGAGTATAATCGACACTAGCACTAAGTGTAGTGGACTCGATTAGGGTAACATGAATAGTAATCGATTAGGGTAACAATTACTATTCATTGGTCAAATGTCAAAGTTACTATTCATACATGAATAGTACTATTCATGTATGAATACTACTATTCACAGGAAATTAGATTTGGATGTTTTTGAATCTATGTGATTCTTATTAAGTATGTTTAAACTTGCTAAGCCTGTTAACTCATCAGTTTGTTCATGTTACAAGTAAGAAACCTGTCCAATAGACTACATGGATAGCGGCAGGATGTGCTCGTGTCAATGGGATAGGGAATTCACCGTGGATTTGGTCCTGCCATAAGTTTTTCGCTGGGCATTGAGAGTTAGTGAATTGAAGAGAATGTGTTTTGAAAAATACAATATAAATATATTGTATGTTGTACATTATGTTGTACTCAAAAAGACATCTAAAAGCTAGTATTGTATTTTACAAGGCTTTTATACTTGGTTTTCTTTTAAGGAAAGTGCGTATTTAAAAGAAAAAAAAATTATGGGCAAAATTTGGGCCCTGAAAAATAAGAGTTGAGAGAAAAAGAGTTTTAAATGGCGATCCGAATTCGGCATACAGGCTATCTTGCCGGCAATAGAGACGGTTCATGACAGTTTTAGCATGGTTGGATTCAGGGGCACCACAAGTTGGTATCAGCTCAATTGACCATATCTCTATTGGCACGAAATGTGACCTGCTCGTCAATCTAAGTAAGTTAGCTCTCTTTAAGACTAGTTAACTTTTCGTTTATTCGAGGTTATATTTTTTGTAGGACATACGATGACTAGACCACCTTACATGAGACCCCACCCATACCGACCGAGAAGATCGATCTGAGTATGGACTAGGCCTGTGATTAGACCATCGATGATTCATCGAGCCGCATCTCGACCACTGATATCTGAGCTGCCAGCGTCGAGGACGGTAGCACCAGCACCGGTATAAGTACCACCTCCTCGACCGGTTATAAATCCACCAGTAGTGGTAGATATTCCAGTGGTGGGAGATCGAGCTCATATAGGAGCTAGAGTATCAGTACAAGTAGTACACACTTTCAGAGGCAGTCATTCACCTACATTTGAGGGAGGTTAATGGGGGATCTCTACTCGAGACTAGCTACACGACATAGAGACTATCATGCACAAGTGCGACATAGATGAGGATTGCTCGGTGTTGATGGCAGTTGGCACTTTTCGTGAGGATGCACGGTTGTAATGGGAGTATTGTGATCAGGAGATATTGTTAGCACTTGATTGGGCTGAGTTTGCCAAATTATGAAGTAGCAATTTCTGTAGAAGAGTTCAGCACCGATTTCAGACCCCTCTTGAGAGTAGGGTAGTAACGCCGCCACCGACTATGCCCAAGTATACAGATGTCAAAAATTTTGTTCTTCAGGCAGAGAGACAGCAGATGATGCTAAGTGATATTGTATTCACTTATGCAGTCTGATTTCAGGATAATATTGTGAGGAGATGTCCTCTGTCCAACCTCACAAATGAGGATTTTTGTGATATATTTTGGAAGGGACTCACTATTAATCTACGACAGAGGGTAACCCCTTTATACCCTACTACCTTATGTGAGTTTATCGTTACTGTAGCCAAAGTAGACGAAGAGATAATGATGGAGCACATGGTGCGCAAGAGACGAGAGCAGCTATTACAAGAAGCAATGCTAGACCATTTGTATGGGGCACAGCCTATGGCAAACGATCATGAGGCTGGTCTATCAAGGCAACAAGAGGGTATGGGTCCCGCTGAAGGATCGACGCCATCCAAGGCTGGAAACGGTATGAATGAAGCTGCAGTGGACCCAGGGGAATTTTTGACAATTTCGGATCAACCTTAGTTAGGAGATTAGGTGTAGAAACACATGTGATGTATAAATGTATATATATCTTGCAGGAAAATAAACCGGTAAAAACGTATCAGAGTGGCGCAGCAGAACAATAAAAAGTTTTAGATCGTTAAATATCTCATGATGCCATATACAATAAATCAACAACAATTAAAACTCATACCTCAAGGACGCCAATCTTGTAGGAGGAGAATGACAGGAGGCTTCAACCAACTAGCCTTCTCTACTATTCTCCAATTCCCGAATGGCTGAGTGTGTGGGCACTCTGAACCTCGATCGGTATGCTAGCACTACTAGTCTTCTTCCGACCACCCAGATCTCTAAAGAACTTTATTGTTATGATGAGCTGTGCAACAATAAGCCTGCTCACCAGAGAGTCTGTGGTCTAAGAGAACTGGAGTGGCAGGACCTCTATTTATAGACCTGCATGAGAAGATTCTCTGAATTCGAATTGGACTAGGAAAAGATTTTTTTCCTTATCCATAAACAAAAAATCCGAATTTTCCAAGGGAGAATCTCTACAATTAAATTCGGTTTTCCTAGGATCAATCCATTCCAAATCTAAACAAGATTTTAAATAGAATTTTATCTCCCTTTTTCAACCAAAAAATCCAAAATTTCTAGGAGAAAATCTTCTCCAAATTTCGGCCACTTTTAGGATAAGGAAGAATCAAAATTCCACTAGGATTTTCAAGCTTGAATCTTATCTCAACCTTATCCAAAAATAACCGAATTTCCTAGGAGAGATTCTCCAAATTTTCGGCCACTTTTCAGGGAGGAGAGAATCCAAATTCAACTAGGATTGAAACTTGAATTATTCCCTTGAATCTTATCCACAAAAATCTGAATTTTTCCATGAGGATTATCCTTAAAAATTTCATCCACTTTTGTTGGGATTTGGATTCAAAATTCAAGTAGGATTCTAACAAGATTATCCTCTCCAAATCTTACTCAAATTCAAATTTCAAACCTTGTGGATTTTCCACAACAAATTCGAATCCTACTTGGACTGTGATTCAAAATTTGAATTTCAAATTTCAAATTCAAATTTCAAATTTCAAATTTCAAATTTCAATTTCAATTTCAAATTTCAAATTCGAATTTCAAATTCAAATTTCAAATTCAAATTCAAAATTCAAATTTCAAAATTCAAAATTCAAATTCCACAAAACGGTTGTGTTTCATATTCATGTTCTCATGGATAATTTTCTACAACTCCAATCCAATCTCAAATAAAATCATGGCAACTTTATTTGGAGTTCGAATAATTGTGTACTCTATTATCCAAAACAAAATCTGAATCCAACCGGAGAGAATCTTGTCTACCATCCTAATCCTGTGTCATCACCATCCATGCATAATAAACTAGCCAATAGCATACACAAATCAATTTGCCAAACGTTAAGGAATTATGTGGAGCTAGTAGAGGGACTGATTGAACATATATAATCGGGCTCCCGTGATTCCATATGATCATCATTCTGTACCGAACAACTCAATCATATGATCACTAATTTCAGAGTCACACCACTATAAACCTGAAACTGAACTCCCAATTATATACCGTATTACGTAAGCCTGTGATGAGCTACTATCCAATGACCTTGGCATATATGCAAAACCCTCATATGATATCCATGATCAGCCTTAGGTCAAAGTCCGTTTAATCCTTCTGATCAGGCTATCTTAAAGTTCCATTATACTACCGAATCAAGAAAATGTTTATTCACCATATGTGAATAAGAATTCATCCGCCCAGCAGACGACTCAAGGCCTTATCCATTTTCAAATTCAGTATAATGCCTTTAAGAGGATACCTTTAACTCCTCAGAGCTATGATTCCGATATCTGCAAACAAACCCTTCATCGTATACAAGTCATGCACCCAACGAACCGGTCTATAAGCTTACTACCTCTGAGACGCTTTAGCCATTGGAACATCAAAGTACACAAGTCACATACATGAAGTAGTTCATTTACTCAGGATTAAGGTTATTGCACAATGAACGTCAAAAGCAGATTGATCCACTCATAGCGGACTACGTAGATCAATCACGCTTTAGTCCCGGTCTAATATGTCACCACCGAGCAACATATCCATGTCTCTACTTGGGAGTCCAGCTCCAGACAGTCAAGACAAACCGTCCCCTCTAAGGCTTTAGACAACATAATAGTCTTAACATGAGTTAGATACTCGGTCTAACCCCATAGACTACAGACCATAGTTTAGACTGCTAACTTTAGAACATTGTCTTCTCGCATACAAAAGTCCATTGCATGCAACGTTCTAACAGTTTTAACACAAGCAGTCCGTGAGCCATATTTGCTTACATTTACTTTAACATGTAAATAAGACGAGGACAGATAGCGATGTAATGAATAACCTCTATGTATAATTTTATTATCCAGTTCAAAATGAATACATCAAAATGTCTCTAATACTTAGGGCATTTCCTAACAATCTCCCACTTGCCCTAAGCCAGCAGGTGTGCCATGTTACGCATCCCCATCGCCTCTACATGCCTCTCAAAGCTTCTAGCCACCAAAGTCTTAGTAAAGGGATCAGCGATGTTGTCCTCGGACGCGATCTTACATACATCCACTTGTCCTGTCTCCACATGCCCTCTAATAATATGATATCTCCGATCGATGTGCTTGGTCCTCTTGTGGTGCCGAGATTCCCTTGTGTTGGCAATAGCCCCTGTATTATCACAGTAAAGTGTGATAGGCTTGTCAACACCTAGAATGACCTCAAGGTCTCTAAAGAACTTGCGGAGCCAAACCGCTTCTTTAGATGCCTCAGCCGCAGCCACATACTCAGCCTCCATAGTAGAGTCAGCTGTGCAGCCCTGCTTCACACTCCTCCACACAATGGCGCCTCCTCCGAGTAAAAACACTGATCCAGATGTCGATTTCCTCGAATCCTTACAAGTCTGGAAGTCTGAGTCCGTGTATCCTACGGGTGTTAGGTCCCCTCCAGAATACACTAGCATATAATCCCTCGTTCTCTTAAGATACTTGAGTATATGCTTTACTACTTGCCAGTGCTTGGTTCCAAGATTCGCTTGATATCGACTCACCATACCTATTGCAAAACATATGTCTGGGCGAGTGCAAAGCATAGCGTACATAAGGTTACCCACAGCGGATGCATAAGGGACCTTACTCGTACGCTCTCTTTCTTCCGATGTCTTGGGACAGTCATCCAATGAAAGAGTTAGACCGGCAATAGACGGTTGTGAGCCTTTCTTTGCCTCTATCATTGCATATTTGTCAATTATTTTATCTATGTATGAAGCTTGGGACAACGCTATCATCTTGTTCTTTCGATCTCTGAAGAGACGAATGCCTAGAACATAATTAGCTTCTCCCAAGTCCTTCATGTCAAACTATTGGTGTAACCAAAGCTTGACCGATGATAAGTTCCCTACATCATTTCCAATGAGTAGTATATCATCGACATAGAGTATCAGAAAGACCACTTTTCCATCCTTAATACGTTTATAAACACAAGGTTCATCAACGTTCTGCTCAAAACCAAATGTCTTAATCGCTTGATCAAACCTCTAGTTCCATGAGCGGGATGCTTGCTTTAATCCATAAATGGATCTAAGCAACTTGCAGACTTTCCTTTCTTGGCCTTTCGCTATGAACCCTTCGGGCTGTATCATATAGATACACTCTTCAAGATGGCCATTCAAGAATGCCGTCTTGACATCCATTTGCCAGATCTCGTAATCGAGAGCCGCAGCAATGGACAGAAGAATACGGATAGACTTCAGCATAGCAACAGGCGAAAAGGTTTCCTCGTAATCGATTCCAGCCTTTTGCGTGTATCCCTTTGCAACCAGTCTAGCTTTGAAAGTTTCCACTCTCCCTTCTGCATCCTTCTTTCTTTTGGAAACCCATTTGCATCCAATGGGTTTTATCCCATCCGGCAAATCTACAAGTTCCCAAACAGAGTTGGATTTCATAGAATCCATCTCATTGTTCATAGCCTGTTTCCAAGATATAGAATCAACATCCTTTATAGCTTCATCATATGTGACCGGATCTTCCTCATGCTCATGAGCCTCGGCCGGGTATACCTTAGCATCATACATAAAGAAATTAGGTTTCTTCGAAACCCTCCCACTACGACGAGGCACCATAAATTGTTGATCGTCTGCAGGTCTTTCACTGGAACTCGGACTTCCATCCAAGACCGAAATCCGTGGATTAGTTCTTTCACCCGATAACTCCTTTAGCACCACTTTGCTTCGAGGCTTAAAGTCATTCATGTGACTTTCGTCCAAGAATGTCGCATAGGTTGAGACAATGACTTTTTGTTCCTTCGGGGTATAGAACAGACCTCTTTTAGTTCCTTTTGGATACCCTACAAACATGCACAATTCTGATCTTGGTTCCAACTTCTTCGCATCCCCATCCAGTACATGTGCCGGGCAGCCCCATATTCTCATATGTCCAAGGGAGGGCTTCCTGCCACGCCACAATTCATACGGAGTTCTGAGAATTGATTTGCTCGGAACCTGGTTCAGAATATAGCACGCCGTTTGTAAAGCATATCCCCAAAATGATAATGGCAGCGTTGAATAACTCATCATGGACCGTACCATATCCAATAAGGTCCTGTTTCTCCTTTCGGCTACACCATTCTGTTGTGGAGTGCCAGGTGCAGTCAATTGGGATAAAATCCCGTTCTCTACAAGATGTCCTAGAAATTCATCGGAGAGGTATTCGCCACCTCGATCAGATCGAAGTGTCTTTATGGATTTATCCAATTGCTTTTCCACTTCCACACGATACTCTTTGAACTTATCAAAGGTTTCGTTCTTGCGGTGCATCAGATACACATATCCATACCTCGAGTAATCATCTATAAAAGAGACATAATACTCGAACCCTCCTTGTGCTGTGACGTTCATGGGGCCACATACATCAGTGTGCACAATTTCTAAGAGCTCCTGAGCCCTTGTACCCTTAGCTCCAAAAGACTTCTTAGTCATTTTACCCTCTAGACAAGACTCACATTGGGGAAGTCGTAACTCTTCCAGAGATTCTAGAGGACCGTCTTTCACCAATCTTTGAATCCTATCCTGATTAATATGACCAAGTCTTAAATGCCAAAGATACGCCTTGTTAGAGTGAGAAACTTTCAACCTTTTAGAGTTATCAATTAATTCAGTGTCAAGCAGTGAGTACATCTTTGGTCTGATCAAATATAGGTTTCCATCCATCCATCCAGAACAGATAAAAGACTTATTTCTACGAATATCAACTCTTTTACTAAAAGAAACTGAATAAGAATCCTTTATTAAACAAGCTACTGATATAAGGTTCCTCCTAAAATTAGGAACATAAAAACAGTCTTTTAATAAAATAAACCTAAATTGATCAAAATAAAGGTGAACATCTCCCACTGCTTCAGCCACCACAAAGCTACCATCTCCAGTCCGCAACGAGAGGCTCCTATCATGTAGACTTCTCGTTTCCACGAACCCCTGCATAGAAACACAAACATGATTAGTGGCGCCCGAATCAATGACCCAAGTGTCTTTCGATTCATCCATCAAACACGCTTCCAAGTAATGAAGTTCCTTACCTTCCTTGCCCTTGGTGGCTAGGAATTCCCGGCAAGCCTTCTTGAAGTGACCTACCTTCCCACAATGGAAGCATTTGGACTTTTTAGGGTCCTTTGGCTTCTTGTTCTTTTTCTTCTTCTTCCCGTCGGAGACAGGAGGATTAGAAGAACTAGAAGCCACTTGCTTCTTATTTGGTCTCTTCCTCTTCGTTGAGGGATTGGAAGATTCCGCCAAATTGGCCTCACCTTTAGGTCGGACCACATCCTCATCCCTGATCATCTGCTCATAAGCCTGTAGTTGCTTCATGAGCTCGGTTAGTCCTAACTCCTTTGTCGCCACATTGTATGCGGCCTTAAACCCCACAAAATCTTTAGACAGAGTCTTGAACACCATCTCGATCTGGGTGTTGTAGTCTAACTCAGCACCATTCTTGGCAGCCTCAGTGAAGAATCCCATTAGAGTGATCATATGGTCCTTCACCGGAGTACCCGCCTTTTGCTTGGAGTTCATAATGCTGGTGATAGCGGACTGTCGAGCCAATTTTTCTTAGCCTCCGAACATGTCCTCCAGATTGTCCATGATCTCCCCAGCAACTTGATAAGTCTCATGCTGCTTTTGTAAAGCACTCGTCATGCTATCAAGGATGTAGCATCGAGCTATTTCATTGGATTCTCTCTAACGATTATAGGCAACCGGGACCTCCTCAAGTGGTGTGTTAGGTTTGGGCCCAGGTGGGCATGGTTCGTCCAGTATGAACTTGTGTCTCTCGCAGCTGAGAACTATTAATAGATTTCTTTTCCAGTCTTTATAATTATCACCATTCAACTTATTTTCAGTAAGTATCGAAATGAGGGGTGTCGGTGACATTTTGAACTGAAATAAAATTATACTAGACATCATTACAAAGCCCAAGCAAATATACAGATAATTTAGCAAATAAAACATACAAGTATGTTCCTACATGAAACTTGAAAAACATGTAGCATTGCAACGGTAATTCTCAGCACCTATTGCCCCAAGCCACCGAGGGGTGGTCATGAAAACAAATAGCCGGAACATGGACCCTGTCCAATTAATATATGTTACCTTAAATCCTCCAAGGTTAAGACATATATTAATAACCGCTTATTTGGCCACCAGTTTAGTTAACAGAGCTTCTATGGAAGGTTAATAACTATACGAGTCTTGAGTGTATAACCATTGTTTACGTAGCCCGATCCACGTCCTACCAAGCCACCGAGGGGTGGTCATGAATAGGATCGCACCCGAACACGTTTTCCACATAGGAGATCCAATCTAGTATACCGGCGGCGGTAAACACCTACCGAGGGGTGTGGTCAGGGCAGAACTGACGCGAGGCGTTACCATGCTTTCATATATGGATCAACAATGGAGGTCGTGGGTTTTGTTTGAAACCCTCTCCCACTCAATATTTTGAAAAACATGCAAGTTTTGACAAATTATGTATGATCAATATAGTATGAGCGGCACTTACCTATCCTATATGACATGTTATCAAATATGCATACAAAACATCCATCAATACATATACATCCATGACATATCACAGAAAAAATAATTGACAGAATAACCAAGCTATGGTTCCATCCTAGAACAAAGAAAATAAAGATTACAAAATTCCATCCAAAGAATTCTTTGGGTCTTGAATTCTGTTTCGTCTTCTTGTGTCCATCTTTATGTAGCCTCTCCATTTATTTCTCATCCCAAAAATTATTTAAAATTTAAATTTCAAATTCAAATTCCAAATTCGAATTTCAAATTTAAATTTTAAACAATTTTAAACATCATGTGTAATAATATGTAATTTCAAAAATTTTAAATTTTTAATTACATATTTTTAAACATGATTTAAAATTAAATCTCAAATTTAAAAATCAAAATTTTCTGATTTTTGGACCGTCGGACAGCCGCCCCCGTAGGCGGCAGCCGCCGTGGACAGCCACCAACCCCGGAGGGGCTGGCAGCCCACGGCCGCCCCCATGTGCAGCCCTGCCGGGCTGCAGGCCAAGCCTGCAGTGCCGGGCTGCACGCCCAGGCTGGGCGCAGCAGCCGGCAGGCTGCAGGCAGCGCCTACAGCCAGAGGCTGCATGCCCAGGCTGCGGCCAGCCTTGGGCAGGCCACAGCCACCCCTGGCTGCAGGCCAAGCCTGCGGCCGGGGTGGTATGGGCCTGCTTAGGGGCTACCGCAGCCCCATCCTACCCGAGGGCAGGGGCTGCATTCCCACCAAGGCCCGTCAGCCTATCCCGAGGGGTCGTGTCTTGATTTTCATGCCATATTCCAATTTACCTATTAGGATCTCCAAAAATTAATTTGAATCCCAATTAAATTGAAAATTTCCACATAATCAAAATTTCAACCTTTAAATCAAATTTAACTTTTGAGAAAAATAAATTACGGTCTTCAATCTTTAATCTCCTCCAAGAATAATTACATAAAAATTTCCTAAGAGACAGAAATTAAAATCCATGGGAAAATTACAGTGTTAATAAACTGCTCCCATGGTTACATAAAAATTCCTAGTTACAATTTTTCTAAATTCTAAGGAACCATAACCGGTGTAAACAAGCATGCTTATAATAATTCAAAAAATTAAAATAACCACATACTTTATACATAATCCATGATAACAACATAAAGGAACCCTAGAATGCCACTCTCTAAATATCAAATCCATACGTAAATAAAAAGACTAAGTAATTGTCTAATTTATGTACATGGCATAGTCATGAGATGGCTCTGATACCAATTGTAGGAAAATAAACCGGTAAAAACGTATCAGAGTGGCGCAGCGGAACAATAAAAATTTTTAGATCGTTAAATATCTCATGATGCCATATACAATAAATCAACAACAATTAAAACTCATACCTCAAGGACGCCAATCTTGCAGGAGGAGAATGACCGGAGGCTTCAACCAACTAGCCTTCTCTACTATTCTCCAATTCCCGAATGGCTGAGTGTGTGGGCACTCTGAACCTCGATCGGGATGCTAGCACTGCTAGTCTTCTTCCGACCACCCAGATCTCTAAAGAACTTTATTGTCTCGATGAGCTGTGCAACAATAAGCCTGCTCACCTGAGAGTCTGTGGTCTAAGAGAACTGGAGTGGCAGGACCTCTATTTATAGACCTGCATGAGAAGATTCTCTGAATTCGAATTGGACTAGGAAAAGATTTTTTCCCTTATCCATAACCAAAAAATCTGAATTTTCCAAGGGAGAATCTCCACAATTAAATTCAGTTTTCCTAGGATCAATCCATTCCAAATCTAAACAAGATTTTAACTAGAATTTTATCTCCCTTTTTCAACCAAAAAATCCGAAATTTCTAGGAGAAATCTTCTCCAAATTTCGGCCACTTTTAGGATAAGGAAGAATCAAAATTCCACTAGGATTTTCAAGCTTGAATCTTATCTCAACCTTATCCAAAATAACCGAATTTCCTAGGAGAGATTCTCCAAATTTTCGGCCACTTTTCAGGGAGGAGAGAATCCAAATTCAACTAGGATTGAAACTTGAATTATTCCCTTGAATCTTATCCACAAAAATCTGAATTTTTCCATGAGGATTATCCTCAAAAATTTCGTCCACTTTTGTTGGGATTTGGATTCAAAATTCAAGTAGGATTCTAACAAGATTATCCTCTCCAAATCCAACTCAAATTCGAATTTCAAACCTTGTGGATTTTCCACAACAAATTCGAATCCTACTTGGACTATGATTCAAAATTTGAATTTCAAATTTCAAATTCAAATTTCAATTTCAAATTTCAAATTTCAAATTTCAAATTTCAAATTTCAAATTTCAAATTTCAAATTTGAATTTCAAATTCAAATTTCAATTTCAAATTTCAAATTTCAAATTTCAAAATTCAAAATTCAAATTTCAAAATTCAAATTTCAAATTCCACAAAACGGTTGTGTTTCATATTCTTGTTCTCATGGATAATTTTCTACAACTCCAATCCAATCTCAAATAAAATCATGGCTACTTTATTTGGAGTTCGAATAACTGTGTACTCTATTATCCAAAACAAAATCTGAATCCAACCGGAGAGAATCTTGTCTACCATCCTAATCCTGTGTGATCACCATCCATGCATAATAAACTAGCCAATAGCATACACAAATCAATTTGCCAAACGTTAAGGAATTATGTGGAGCTAGTAGAGGGACTGATTGGACATATATAATCGGGCTCCCATGATTCCATATGATCATCATTCTGTACCGAACAACTCAATCATATGATCACTAATTTCAGAGTCACACCACTATAAACCTGAAACTGAACTCCCAATTATATACCATACTACGTAAGCCTGTGACGAGCTACTATCCAATGACCTTGTCATATATGCGAAACCCTCATATAATATCCATGATCAGCCTTAGGTCAAAGTCCGTTTAATCCTACTGATCAGGCTATCTTAAAGTTCCATTATACTACCGAATCAAGAAAATGTTTATTCACCATATGTGAATAAGAAGTCATCCGCCCAGCAGACGACCCAAGGCCTTATCCATTTTCACATTCAGTATAATGCCTTTAAGAGGATACCCTTAACTCCTCAGAGCTATGATTCCGATATCTACAAACAAACCCTTCATCGTATACAAGTCATGCACCTAACGAACTGGTCTATAAGCTTACTACCTCTGAGACGCTTTAGCCATTGGAACATCAAAGTACACAAGTCATATACATGAAGTAGTTCATTTACTCAGGATTAAGGTTATTACACAATGAACGTCAAAAGCAGATTGATCCACTCATAGCGGACTACGTAGATCAATCACGCTTTAGTCCCGGTCTAATATGTCACCACCGAGCAACATATCCATGTCTCTACTTGGGAGTCCAGCTCCAGACAGTCAAGACAAACCGTCCCCTCTAAGGCTTTGACAACATAATAGTCTTAACATGAGTTAGATGCTCGGTCTAACCCCATACACTACAGACCATAGTTTAGACTGTAACTTTAGAACATTGTCTTCTCGCATACAAAAGTCCATTGCATGCAACGTTCTAACAGTTTTAACACAAGCAGTCAGTGAGCCATATTTGCTTACATTTACTTTAACATGTAAATAAGGCGGGGACAGATAGCAATGTAATGAATAACCTCTATGTATAATTTTATTATCCAGTTCAAAATGAATACATCAAAATGTCTCTAATACTTAGGGCATTTCCTAACATATCTATATATGCGTATGGATAATAATATCAAAAGGCTATTTTGAGAAAAGCCTTCGAGTTGATGTATATTTGAAAATTTTGAAATGAAAAGAAATGACAATCACATTTTGACACGTTCAATGGATGACATGTTAAAATTATGTGATAATTAAAACTATTTTTACTTATATTGTAAAAATATGTTTGTGAAAATCTAGCGATTGATTTTCATGCGATTATAGGAAATAGAAAAGATGGTGAATCCATGAAACCAGAGGAACATGAGAGGGCGTCTAGTCCTGTCAGAAAGGATAGATGAACCAGAAACCATGTCGGAGGCTTAGATGAAAACGAACGCTGAGCTAAGACAAAGGCTAAAGCAGATAGAGTAGAGGCAGGACCAGGAAGGAGGCCAAAACCCACACATGGTCGCACCTGAACAAGAAGTACCGCCAACTGAACCTGAAAGTGAAATAGTAGAACCCCAACTGCAACCCCCAGTCAACTAGGAGCCACTTTATGAACAATTCCGACGAATGAAGCCATCGGAGTTTGAGGGTCCCACAAACCCATTAGAAGCAGAAGAATGGTTATCCTCACTCCATATGATCTTGGAATTTATGGAGTTGAATGACCAAGAAAGCATTATGTATGTGTCCTTTGGTCTGAAGAAGGATGCAAGGTTTTGGTGGGAATCAGTCAAGTTAAGAAGGAACATGTATGCAATGTCATGGATAGACTTCCTGGAGGAATTTAATCAAAAGTATTATAATCCTGCACTACTGTGACCAAATCAAAGAGAGTTTATAGAATTAAAGCAGGGGGACATGTCAGTAATCGAGGTCGGTAGCAAGTTCGACCAGCTGTCTCGACTGTGCCTATACGCTGTCACCACTGAGAGGGAGAAAATTCAGAAGATGCTAGGAATGTTCCATCCCGAAATCTCAGCATTGGTAGACAGTGGGTTGACGCCACCCATGACCGTGTCTAATTGGGTTAGCCGTGCGTTGAGGGTCGAATATTACCTAGTTAGACAGAAGGAGGAAAAAGAAAAGATTTGGGATGCCAATAAGAAGGAAAAAGTCTTGGCAAAAGCTGTACAAGTTAGATCCCAGGTCGGGCAAAGCAGCAAACTGAATCAGAATACTAAGGCCGGGCAACCAAGCACTTCTGACCAACAGTCACAGAGCAAGAGGAAGGGGAATAATTCTGGGAATAGGAACCAGCAGTAGAGATTGAACAACAATGCTGGACCTATTGTTTGTGACTACGTAGTCTACAGAAAAAAACATGCAGGTAGATGCAGACTTGCCCCAAACGCCTATTTCCAATGTGAAAAGGATGGCCATTTTGCCAGAAACTACCCCGAAAATAGGCAAAATGTGCAAGGTTCGTCTCAGTCACAATAGCAACATTCACAGGCACATTCACTATAGGCTAAGGCTGATGGTTCATCCCATACTGAGAGGCAGGAAAGACCAGAATGCTTGCCCTGTGCAGATGCTAGAGTCATGGTCTATACAAAGGAAGATGCAAAAGCCAAAACGTCAAATGTAGTGACAGGTCAGCTTTCTGTCGCTGATAATTTGGCGTCTATTTTATTTGATTCTGGAGCTACGCATTCTTTCATTTCATACCAATTTGCGAATAGGATAGGACATCCTAAGGATAATATGGGTATGACATTTAGAATCGCACTACCCTCAGGGGAAGTCTTGATGTCCAATTATTGGTTACCTCATATACCAATAATTGTGGCAAATAGGGAATTGTATGTAGAATTGATCATGATAGAGCTTGCTGATTATAATGTAATACTAGGAATGGATTTCCTAGGGAAGTATCAAGCCACGATCAATTGTTAGAGGTGAAAGATAAGGTTCCAACCCAACTAGGAAGACGGATTCGAATATGTCAGATCATCATGCAAACTGGGGATGATAATGATTAACTCGATGAAGGCAAGAAGGCTAATGTCTAGCGGTTATGCTGGATACTTAGCATGCATAGTGGACATGATGGAGGAACAGAAGCTTCAACCCAAAGACGTTCCTATTGTGAAAGAATTCATCGATGTCTTCTCAAAGGAATTACCAGGATTTCCACCTGAATGAGAAATCTCCTTTGAGATCGACCTGATGCCAGGAATTACACCTATCTCAAAGGCACCATACCAAATGGCACCAGTAGAATTAACAGAGTTACAAGAGCAGCTGAAGGAGCTTCTTGACAAAGGATTTATACGTCTGAGCTATTGCCCATGGGGTACTCTAGTGTTATTTGTCAAGAAGAAGGATGGATCTTTTCACATGTGCATTGATTACAAGGAGTTAAACAAAGTCGCTGTCAAGAATAGGTATCTGTTACCTAGAATTAACGACTTGTTTGACCAACTCAAAGGCGCAGCGGTGTTTTCCAAGATTGATCTACGATCAGGATACCATCAACTACGGATCAAGGAGAGCGATATCCACCAGACCGCATTTCATACCCATTACGGTCATTACAAATTCCTTGTGATGCCGTTTGGGTTAACAAATGTGCAGTTGCATTTATGGATTTGATGAATTGAGTCTTTAATGAATATCTAGATAAGTTTATCATTGTGTTTATCGATGACATACTCATATATTCAAAGACCCGCGACGAGCATGAGGAACATCTGAGGATTGTCCTGAAGATGATAAGGAAGCATCAACTCTATGCCAAATTCTCTAAATGTGAATTCTGGCTAGATAAAGTGCATTTTCTTAGATACGTGATTTCCAAGGAAGGAATCGCCATGGATCCAGTAAAAGTAGAGGCGATCAATGAATGGCCAGCACCTAAGAATGTGACGAAAATACAGAGTTTTTTGGGTTTAGCAGGCTATTACAGAAGATTTGTAGAGGGATTCACACGACTCGCTGCACCTCTCACGGCTTTGACATGTAAGGAGAGGAAGTACAAGTGGACGGAGTTGTGTGAAATAAGCTTTTAAGAGCTGAAAAGATGATTAACTAGCGCGCCAATTCTTACACTTCCTACTGAAGGGGAGACATTCGTGATTTACATCGACGCCTCAAAGATGGGATTAGGAGCTGTTCTAATGCAAGGTGATAAGGTGATTGCCTATGCCTCACGTCAATTAAAGGTCCATGAAAGAAATTATCCCACACATGACTTGGAACTTGCCGTAGTAGTGTTCATACTGAAGATCTGGCGACACTATCTGTATAGAGCTCAATGTCAGATTTATACTAACCACCAAAGTTTAAAGTATTTCTTTACACAAAAAGAGCTAAATATGTAGCAAAGGAGATGGCTGGAGCTAGTAAAAGACTATGATTTTGAAATCCTCTACCATCTTGGAAAAGCCAATCGTGTTGCTGATGCGTTAAGTAGAAAATCTACTATCTCGCAATAACTGCCGATTGGAAAACTTTCAAAGCCATTGCAGTAGGAAATCAACATGTTGTAGGTGGACTTGATAGCCGAAAAACTAGTTGCATTACAATTGGAATTAACACTGTATGAGGACATCAGAGAGGCTCAGAAACGAGACCTGAATTTAACAAGTCCTTAGGAGGAAGTGTCTAAAGATGGATTAATCCTACATCAGGGAAGAATTCAAGCTCCAGATGATGAAGGACTAAGAAGGCGAATAATGGCAGAAGCCCATAAAACATCATATTCAATACATCTCGGAGCCAGTAAGATGTACCAGGATTTGAAACTACAATTTTGGTGGAAAGGGATGAAGAAGGACATTGCTGAGTTTGTAAGCAGATGCATGACATGCCAAAAGGTTAAGGCTGAACATCGTCATCCAGGCGGAAACCTAGAATCATTGGAGATTCCTGAATGGAAATAGGAACATATTACGATGGACTTTGTGGTAGGATTGCCAAAGACCCAAGAAGGTTATGATGCCATTTGGGTTATTGTTGACAGATTGACAAAGACGGCAAGGTTCATTGGAGTGAAGATGACCTTTTCGTTAGAAAAGTTAGCAAACTTGTATGTGAACCATATAGTCAGGTTACATGGAGTTCCCAAATCCATTGTGTCAGATCGTGATCCACGATTCACTTCGAATTTCTGGACATGTGTGCAAGAAGCCATGGGAATGAAAGTGCATCTAAGCACAGCATTTCATCTGCAGACAGATGGGTAATCTGAGCAAACAATTCAAATGCTGGAAGACATGCTTCGTGCATGTATAATAGATTTCCTAGGGAGCTGGAACGAGAAACTTCCATTAGTAGAGTTTTCATACAATAATAGCTACCAAGCTTCGATAGGTATGGCACCTTATGAAGCTTTATATGGAAGAAAGTGTAGATCACCGGTTCACTGGTATGACTTACAAGAAAAACGACTGCACAAGATAGACTATGTATAAGAAACAGTGGATGCAGTTACAAAAATACAGCAAGGGATGAAAATAGCCCAAAGCCGACAGAAGAGCTATGCAGACAAAAGACGAAGATCCCAAGAGTTCGACAAAGGGGATTTCATATTTCTAAGAGTCTTGCCGATGAAAGGAATAATGCGGTTCAAAAAGAAAGGGAAATTGAGTCTAAGATATATTGGACCATATGAGATTATCGAACGCATTGGTGAAGTTGCTTATAGGTTGGTGTTGCCTCTAGAAATGTTGGCAGTACATAATGTGTTTTAAGTGTCGATGCTGCAGAAGAATAGATCGGATCTGTCCCATGTGTTAAAACATGAACCGATCCAAATCTAGGAAGATCTTACTTACGAGGAGAGGCCTATTCAAATTATGGCATGAGAAGAGAAAGTTTTGAGGAACAAAACGATCCCATTAGTCAAAGTGCTGTGGAAAAATCACAATTTTGAAGAGGCTACATGGGAACAAGAAGACAAAATTAGGAATTTGTACCCCCACTTGTTCTAAATTTCAAGGACGAAAATTTTATAAGGAGGGGTGAATGTGATAACCGGGAATTTTAGATTCTCATAGTAGATTAAAATTGTATGTATGTATCAATTTTAATGAATAAAATATGAAAAAGTTGTGTTTTAATATTGTTATAAATATTGTAAAAATGTTCCTGCAGTGTTAAAATGAGTGAGTTCGGAGATGAAAAATCTTACCAAACAAAATCGGGTGAGACGATTAGAAAACGGAACCAAAAACCCTAGGAAGTGCACTGAAATGCACTAAAAAGATAAAAATTTATGGTAGAGAATTTCGACTAAACGAAAGCAAAATAAAATAAACTGATCATACCGGAGGTGCCTGGAATCCACCTACGCGATTTCGGTAAAGTTCCGTTCGGTTTGACTTTCGGCTAAAATTTGACCACAAATTTATTCGTGAATTAATCCCTTAATATTATAAGATGACATCACATTTATGATGTCATAAATGTAATTTTTGGAAATCTTGGAAAGTAATATAAGGTAGGTGTATGGCTAGGATTTGTTATCTTTTTTATCAATGGCCATGATCTAGCCAAAATAACATTGAAAAAAAAATTAAAATGGGCAAATAAATGGCACTCGACCACGTGGAAAGGGGGCAGCCAAAATTTTTAATTTTGGCCCAAAATATTGCATTTTAGCCCTTAAACAATTAGGAAATTGTTGGGAAAATATTTGCTAAGAGGTCCCTTGTTTTTGCCTATAAATAGGCTTCAAAATTCATTAGAAAAATTAGAGAAAAGTGGCCAAACTTTTGCCAATTTTCTGCAGCCAAAATCCATGCCCCTTAAGTGCATTCCAAGGCAAAAATTTCCAAAATTTCCTACCAAAATTAGCTTCTAATTCTAGCCAAGGTTGCAAGGGAACAATCATAAGGTTAGCTTCTAATTTGAAGCATTTTTCATGCTTTTTCTTGCAAAATCTGTGGCACTATTGGTGTAGAAAATATTAGAAAAAATTGATGTTTTGTTGGGGTTATTGATTGGTTTGGTGTTTTAGAGTTTGAAGCATGAATTAGGTTTAAGAAACAAGCAAAATTTTATGCTTCATTGCTATAAAATCCGTGGCTAATAAGTGTGAGGAAAATGATGAAATTTGGTGATTTGTTTGAATGATTATGTGAGTTTGGTACTATTTTTATTCAAGCATGAATTGGAACAATGTAACAAGAAATGTTGATGCAATTTTCATGCTACAAACCATGGCTAATAGGCACTAGAAAATGGAAAATTTTTGGTATCAATCAATGATGAGAAATGTTGATAAAACCCTAGTAATAAGAATAAAAAAAATCTTATGTGAATTAGCATGAAACATCCATGGCTAATGCTAGGGTTGGAATGAAATTTTGTGAGGTTTTTAATGTTGAAATGTACATTAGAAAACCTAAAAGTGATATGTGATAATTGATTATGGTGATGAAAAATATTTGGCTATGATTAACTTGAGAAACTAAGTTGATAAGTGGAAAAAAAAATTGATGATTGGTGTTGAATTGTGAATGTTGATTAATGTGGAAATTTTTATACAAAGTTTGGTAACTTTGTACAAAATAAGCCTCTAGTATAATACGTGGTAGGTACAAAGGTTTTGAGGCGTACCTAACGCCGGGGAAACCTAAAAAATACAAGCGGAAATGCTGTTGAAATTTTTAAAACGGCATAAGGGCATTTTGGAAAACGAAGGGTAAAAATATTAGACTCAGAAAAGAAACCGAGACCCCTCGGTGGGTTAGGAATGAAAATGGAAAACCAACCCAAGAGGAATAGTTTACCGACCCTTAATGACTAAAATGCCTAAAATGGGAAAAAAATTCATGTTAGGGGTATTTTAGGAAACGAGGGGGAAAGGTTACATCGGGATAGGAAACCCGAGCCCTTCGGGGACTGAGGGCTGGGGGCGGGATAAAAAACGTTTTAAGAATAGTGAAATGCCCATTTGAGGCTCCGAAACGCTAGAAAAAACCGAGAAACGACCCTAGGTGACGGATGAATAGTGATCGAGAGTCGGAAAATGATACAGAAGCCTAAGGAATATTATTTTTAAGACATTTGGGCTTAGAAAATTTGGGAAAAATGATAAGACGGAATAGTTACGGTCCCGAGACCCAATAGGGGTAAAATGGTCATTTTGACCAAAAATTTCATAAAGGTTCAGAAAGGACCGTAAAAGACCTAGAATGACTTAAATAAAATTCTAGAACCCAAAATAAAGATTTTAGAGTTAAAAATCTAGAGTCTAAATAGTACACGGTGTGTACAGTGAAACACGGCCGTGTAGAGTGAAACCGAGAGGCACATAGTCAGGGACACGGGCGTGTTGCAGACCATGTACCACATAACGAATTGAAATGTTTCGCAAATTTATCACAAGATAAATATAATTAAAGTGATGATTAATAAAGGGTATTAACAGACAATATTATGTCTGTAGTGACCTAAACTAGAAATAAAACTGTGGAGGAGTTCCAGAAGTGGACATTATCGCAATGGTGGTAAGTTCATGCATTTTCATGTCTTGTGGTATTGTGTTTAGTACTAGTTGTACATCATTTGTTAAGTCCTATGGACCTTGGGGATTAGTTAGTATAACACATCGCACATAATAAGAAGAAGAGAATAAATAAGACCTACAAACAATAGAGGTTAATGACCTTGAGGTGACGATTAATGTCACTTGGTCAAGACTAAAATTTAAAGATAGTAATAAAACCACCTGAGGCGTACTACCCCTCCAACGTTGTGGTGGAGGTTTTACAGGTCCTTCGGGGACATAATAATCACTACGAGCGATAAGGGCTAGAGAGGAATAAGCTCTAGGGTCGCTCTCTAGGCCCTCATAGTCAGCACGCTATAATTTACCGGTACAACCATCAAGAGCTAGAAACCAGAACATAAATAGAGCTAATAGAGAATAAAGTGATGAAAGCCATAACAGAGCATAATTGAGTGTAACCGACACTAGCACTAAGTGTAGTGGACTCGGTTAGGGTAACATGAATAGCAATTGATTAGGGTAACAGTTACTATTCATCGATCAAATGTCAAAGTTACTGTTTATGGTGAATAGTCTATTCATGTATGAATAGTGCTATTTATAGGAGATTAGATTTGGATGTTTTTGAATCTATGTGATTCTTATTAAGTATGTTTAAACTTACTGAGCCTGTTAGCTCATCAGTTTGTTCATGTTGCAGGTAAGAAACCTGTCCAATAGACTACATGGATGGCGGCAAGATGTGCACGTGTCAATGGGATAGGGAATTCACCGTGGATTTGGTCCTGCCATAAGTTTTCCGCTGGGCATTGAGAGTTAATGAATTAAAGAGAATGTGTTTTGAAAAATACAATATAAATATATTGTATGTTGTACGTTATGTTGTACAAAAAAAGACATCTAAAAGCTGGTCTTGTATTTTACAAGGCTTTCATACTTGGTTTTCTTTTAAGGAAAGTGTGTATTTAAAAGAAAAAAAATTATGGGCGAAATTTGGGCCCTGAAAAATAAGAGTTGAGAGAAAAAGAGTTTTAAATGGCGATCCGGATTTGGCACACAGGTTGTCTTGGCCGGCAATAGAGTCAGTTCATGACAGTTTTAGCGTGGTTGGATTTGGGGAAGCCATAGAAAATGCATTGTCAAGTTAATGGCCAAGATGGCCTTAAATTAACTTAAAATTGATATATCCACAGTTAATAGGCTAAATTAGCTTAATTGGTCACAAAATATAAAATTTTGTCTAAGAGTTACGCTGTATCAGGAAGAGCGTCAAGACGATCTTATCTCACCCCAAAACTGATATATTTAGACTCAGAACGCCTAAATTAGTCAATCGGGCACTTGATACGTTTTTCGAGGTGGGGTCACACAGATCTTGAAAACTGGTCCAGATGACCCTAGATGGATATAAATCTAATAAAATTGGAATCAGTACTTCCGAATTAGTCAAGAGAGACTGTGTTGAAAATTTCATGTGAAAACGCCTCGGTATGCATGCGCAAGTACAACATAGTGTAGACACAACCACAGTATAGGAAGTAAATAGTAAATTAGTGTAGAATGGGCTCTTAAATAGTGTAAACCAAATAGAAATCATCAGTATAAAAATCGGATTCAGAAAATCTGATTTCCGGATGAAAATTAGAAAACTGCTGAGAAAGAACTGAATACTGTAGTAGAAAACTGGACTGCGAAGAGAGCCAAATGTAGATGAATTTTGGCCCTTAAAGACCACGTGCCTTGGATGGAAAACCAGCTATTTAGCTACACAAAAAACCCCAAAAAGGTAAAAATAAAATATTGGAAAGTTATGACACAATGTGACTTAAACAATATTAGATTTCTATCACCATTCCATCACTTACCATCACCAAAAAAATTTTAATCCTTCCCCCCTTTAATGTGCATAGCCCCCATGGCCCCAAGGGCTGAAATGGGCAGAAATTTATCCCCAAATTAGCTTAAGGTTAGCTTGATTAATCAAGCTTAAGTTTGGTTAAGCTTGCTTAGAGTTGTCTATAAAAGGGTGAGCATGGCCTTAGCTTGTGTTCCTTTCTTTTTAACACCCCAAAAACCACTACTCATTCTCTCTCTTTCCCTTGCTATAGCTGACTGCTCCCAAGCCCCAAAACCCTCCATTTTCAAGCCAAAAGTACAGCCAAAAGTTACCAAAAAATCAGCCCCCACAAGCTTGTGTTAGGAGGATTCAATCCAAGCCATTTCAAGTGCATTAAGGGTAAGTTTTTAGAATCCAAACCTTGTAGTTTTTAGTTATGGTTTTGAGTTGATATTAAGAGAAATATTTTTGGTGTTTTGCTAGAATAAACCAACCCCACACCTCCTTGGTTTCCCACGGCCACTTAGCCACTCAAGCCTTGACTCAAGTTTGTGCTCGGTTCAAAGCACAAGATGTAAAAACTAAAAACCCTCTCTTGTGGTTAGTTGATTTTAAGATTTCGATCAAGGAATTTATGCATATTTGTTTATGCACATGAGTTGTAGTTCATTTATTTTGAGCCCTTAGCTTTTCATTTTTAAGTTTATGGTTGTGTGGTTGTGTTTACATTTTTACGAATGAATGTGTACACATGTAAGCATGAACGTTTTGTTTAAGGATGGCTGGACACAATTTGTCCCCAGAAAAAAACCATAGAATTTGGCCATTTTGACCCCCTTAGGATTCGAATTTGGGATTTAGTGAAACACGGGTTTTAAGGAAATTTCGATACGATCGTTTTTACGTCAAATAGCATTTGGCCAAAAATGATAGGTTTTTTGAGTGGTTTTCATTCAGTGCACAAAACTAGAACTGAAAATCTGAACCCATAACTAGTCTCGCATTTTGTTAGAAATGGACCACTTAGATTCCGAATCGGATCTCGGGCTTAACATGAAATTTGCAGAACACATCGAAACATTTAAGAAGACTTATGCGTGTTTAAAAAATTTGGCCGTTTCGGGCCTCAAACAGAGCCATTTTTAAAATAACATAAAACTGGAATTTTTTTTACAAAAACTGGGCACAATAGCCACGGGTTTGGTAAGTTTAGGACCCATTCAAGTTAGATTTTAGCTCCGAGGTGAACATGAGAATTGTTCATCTTGTCGAGGATGAAAAATTTTATGTTTGCCATAATTACAAACTAAGTCGTTTCTATCAAATTTCAAAATAGTTTTGATAACTGGTACAAAAACCACCCTTAAAAATGCAACACCCAAAATGTATTTTAACTCGTTAAGAATAAAAATGGTTTTCATAAAAACGTCCCCCATCTTCCAATGGGGTGGCAAGGGGACGATTTCAAAACAAAGAATTTTCCCAAGAATTTTATAAGACAACCAAAAACGATTTTCTTAAATAACCAAAACAGTATAAGTAGCCCAGTATGCTACCACACCAAACAAGCAATAGTAGCCCGGTAGGCTACTACACTGAATATGCAATAGTAGCCCGGTAGGCCACCACACCCAAACAAGTGAAGTAACCCGGTCGGTTACTACACCAAGTTTACACATAGTAAACTGGTAGGCTACATAGTTAACGACATGTGAGGTAACCGGTCAGTTGACTGGCAGGTAAACCAGTCAAGGACCGTGTTTTAAACAACTCTGTGAGGAACGATGATTAATCTGTCAAGAAAACAATTAATCAAACACGATAGAAGTTAGGTGCCAAATCTCCAAAGTAGGCCAATAGGGTACCGAAGGGCCTTGGTACCATATAAAAACACAAGTTATAGTCACTAATGAAAATAGTGACCTAAGGAACAACAGTAATTAATTTATTAGGTAATAAATTAATTAGCCACATGTAGAGAGTGAGTTAGTACCAACGGTAATCAGTACCAATCAATTTTATCTGCTTTAGTTACTAACTGTATTAGTGATTCAACAAAGGTGTTAACGAGATATGCTTTTGGTGACAGGTAGTAACCTGTAAGTTGATAAAGGCGAGAGTACATGTTGGCTTGCAAATTAGGTAAGTACAACTCCACCTACGGCATGAATGAAATGAATTTAAAATGATGTTTTTATAGCATGTTAAGTACATATGTTATGTTCATGTTGTTGTACAACATGTATAAGAGTATATAATTTCACAATCAAGTAGATTGTTGAAAGAACAAGTTAGAGGCCATACATTCCCATCGCGTAAGGTTAGGGGATAGCCTAGTAAGTATATGGCATGATTAAATAAAGAATTGAGAGAGATGAGAATAAGGGCGTCAGTATAACAGGCCAAGGCCCATAAAATCTAACGAGCTGAGGCTCATAATGTATAACAGGCCAAGGCCATAAAATATATCTATAACGGGTCAAGGCCCAGGATCAGGGGCATTCTCGATGACCTATGCATAGTTCAGTACTGACACACGGGTCCTAAGTAGACGTAAGAAAGAAAAAGAACATTGAAGCATAAGATGAGCACAATCGAACCATGCATTGGTCATGATATAGTTCACCATGCTTCCATTTATAGTAAGATGCATTTAGTACATGATGTTTCTATTATGCATTCAGTATGTTATGCTTCAGTATATGATGTTCTGCATTTGGTGATATGTGTTGTTCTGATGTTTGGAATGCCTCAGTAAGATGTGTTGTTTATGACATGCTTATATTGTTAGGAAATGCCCTAAGTATTAGAGACATTTTGATGTATTTATTTTGAACTAGATAATAAAATTATATATAGAGGTTATTCATTACATTGCTGTTTGTCCTCATTCTATTTACATGTTAAAGTAATTGTAAGCAAATATGGCTCCCTGACTGCTTGTGTTAAAACTATTAGAACGTTACATGCAATGGACTCTTTGTATGCGAGAAGACAATGTTCTAAAGTAAGTGGTCTAAACTAAGGTCTATAGTCTATGGGGTTAGACCGAGCATCTAACTCATGTTAAGACTATTATATTGTCTAAAGCCATAGTGGGGACTGTTTGTCTTGACTGTCTAGAGCATAGACTCCCAAGTAGAGACATAGATATGTTGCTTGGTAGTGACATATTGGATAGGGACTAAAGCGTGATTGATCGACGTAGTCCGCTATGAGTGGATCAATCTGCTTTTGACGTTCATTATGCAATAACCTTAATCTTGAGTAAATGAACTACTTCATGTATATGACTTGTGTACTTTGATGTTCCAATGGCTAAAGCGTCTCAGAGGTAGTAAGCTTATAGACCGGTTCGTTGGGTGCATGACTTGTATACAATGAAGGGTTTGTTTATAGATATTGGAATCATAGTTCTAGTAAGGAGTTAAAGGTATCCTCTTAAAGGCATTATCCTGGATGTGAAAATGGACAACGCCTTGGGTCGTCTGTTGGGCAGATGACTTCTTATTCACATATGGTGAATAATCATTTTCTTATTCGGTAGTATAATGGAACTTTAAGATAGCCTGATCAGTAGGATTAAATGAACTTTGACCTAAGGCTGATCATGGATATTATATGAGGGTTCTGCATATATGACAAGTTCATTAGACTATAGCTTGTCACAAGCTTACGTAATACGGTATATAATTGGGAGTTCAGTTTCAGATTTATAGTGGTGCGACTCTGAAATTAGTGATCATATGATTGAGTTGTTTGGTAAAGAATGATGATCATATGGATTCACGGGAGCCCGATTATATATGTCCAATTAGTCTATCTATTAGCTCCATATAATTCCTTAATGATTGGTAAATTGATTTGTGTATGCTTATTGGCTAGTTGATTATGCATGGATGGTGTTGACATAGGATTAGGATGGTGGACAAAATTCTCTACGGTTGAATTTAGATTTTGTTTGGGATAATAGAGTACACAACTATTCAAACTTCAAATAAAGTTGCCATGATTTTTTTTGAGATTGGATTGGAGTTGTAGAAAATTATCCATGAGAACAAGAATTTGAAATACAACTGTTTGTGGATTTTGAAATTTGAAATTTGAAATTTAAAATTCGAAATTTGAATTTGAAATTTAAATTTGAAATTTAAATTTGAAATTCAAATTTGAAATTTGAATTTGAAATTTAAATTTGAAATTTGATTTTGAAATTTGAATTTTGAAATTTGAAATTCAAATTTTGAATCACAATCCAAGTGGAATTTGAATTCTTTATGGATAATTCCATAAGGCTAGAAATCAAATTTGAGTTGGATTATGAAGAGGAAAATCTTTTTTGAATCCTACTTGAATTTTGAATCCTAACTCTAACAAAAGTGGTTGAATTTTGTTGAGGAAAATCCGCCAAGAGATTTTCGATTTTTGTAGATAAGGATTTAGGGAAAAATTCAAGTTTCAATCCCAGTTGAATTTGGATTCTCTCCTCCCTAAAAGTGGCCGAAAATATCAAGGAAATCTCGAGGAGATTTTCGGTTATTTTGGATGAGGATGAGATTAAATTCAAGCTTGAAAATCCTAGTTGAATTTTGATTCTCTCCCTACTTTTGTGGCCAAAAATTTTTGAGGAAATCTTGAAAGGGATTTTCGGCTTTTAATTAGTTAATGGTGAGATAAAATTCAAGTTAAAATCCTGTTTGAATTTTAAATACAAAATCCTAAAGATTGGTTGAATTTTTTAGTTAGGATTGGACCCTAGAAAATTAGGAATTTGTGTGTGGATAAGGGAGAAAATCTTCTCCTAATCCAATTCAAATTCAGAGGATCACCTCATGTAAGTCTATAAATAGAGGTCCTGCCACTCCAGTTCTCTTAGATCACAAACTCTCAGGTGAGCAGGCTTATTGTTGCACAACTCACCGTGACAATAAGTTCTTTAGAGATCTGAGTGGTCGGAAGAAGACTAGCAGTACTAGCATACCGATCGAGGTTCAGAGTGCCCACACACTCAGCCATTCGGGAATTAGAGAATAGTAGAGAAGGCTAGTTGGTTGAAGCCCTCCGATCATTCTTCTCCTGGAGATTGGTGTCCTTGAGGTATGAGTTTAAATTGTGGTTGGTTTATTGTATATGACATCATGAGATATTTAACGATCTTAAAAAAAATTTATTGTTCCACTGCGCCACTCTGATACATTTTTACTGATTTATTTCCTACAATTGGTATCATAACCAGCTCATGTCTATCTGTATTCTTCTGTCCATTGCTGTGGCTCTCGATTACAAGATCTGGTAAATGGACGTCAAGATGACATTCTTGAATGGCCATCTTGAGGAATGTATCTACATGATACAGCTCGGAGGGTTCGTGGCAAAAGGCCAAGAAAGAAAAGTCTGCAAGTTGCTTAGATCCATTTATGGATTAAAGTAAGCATCTCGCTCATGGAACCAGAGATTTGATCAAGCGAACAAGACATTTGGTTTTGAGTAGAACGTTGACGAACCTTATGTTTATAAATGTATTAAGGATGAAAAAGTGGTCTTTCTGGTACTCTATGTCGATGATATACTACCCATTGGGAATGATGTAGGGAACTTATCATTGGTCAAGCTTTGGTTACACCAACAGTTTAACATGAAGGACTTAGGAGAAGCTAATTATGTTCTAGGCATTCGTCTCTTCAAGATCGAAAGAACGAAATGATAACATTATACCAAGCTTCAGACATAGATAAAATAATTGACAAATATGCAATGCAAGAGGCAAAGAAAGGTTCACAACCTTCTATTGCCGGTCTAACTCTTTCATTGGATGACTGTCCAAAGACATCAAAAGAAAGAGAGCATATGAGTAAGGTCCCTTATGCATCCGCTGTGGGTAGCCTTATGTACATTATGCTTTGCACTCGCCCAGACATATGTTTTGCAGTAGGTATGGTGAGTCGATTTTAAGCAAATCCTGGAACCAAGCACTGGCAAGCAGTAAAGCATATACTCAAGTATCTTAAGAGAACGAGGGATTATATGCTGGTGTATTCTGGAAGAGACCTAACACCCGTAGGATACACGGATTGAGTCTTCTAGACTTGCAAGGATTCGAGGAAGTTGACATTAGAGGGCACATGGAGACAGGATTAGTATATGTATGTAAGATCGCGTCCGAGGATAGCATTGTCAATCCCTTTACTAAGACTTTGGTAGCTAGAAGCTTTGAGAGGCATGTAGAGGTGATGGGGATGCGTAACATGGCACATCTACTAGCTTAGGGCAAGTGGGAGATTGTTAGGAAATGCCCTAAGCATTAGAGACATTTTGATATATTTATTTTGAACTGGATAATAAAATTATATATAGAGGTTATTCATTACATTGTTGTTTGTCCTCATTCTATTTACATGTTAAAGTAATTGTAAGCAAATATGGCTCCCTGGCTGCTTGTGTTAAAACTGTTAGAACATTACGTGCAGTGGACACTTTGTATGCGAGAAGACAATGTTCTAAAGTAAGCGTTCTAAACAAAGGTCTGTAGTCTACGGGGTTAGATCGAGTGTGACAACCGGGAAATTCTGACATTCTCAGAAGAAAATGTACAAATGTATGTATATAACAATTTATACTATTTAAAGAGTGAAATAAATAAATTTATATTGTTCAGAATGTGTTAAAAAGTTATAACAATACTGACGAGTAAGAATTCAGTGTTGATAAAATTCACTGAATTGAAACGGGTGGAACGGTGCCAAAAACAGCATTGAAAACCCTAACCGGTGCATTATGGTGCACTAAAAGATGAAAAACTTCCGGGATTGATTTTAATCAAACGGAAGCAGTATAAATTGATCCGATTGCACAGGAGACCTCAAGAACCCGCTGGGACGATTTCAGGAAAATTTCGATTCGAACCGACATCGATCAAAAACTAGTCGAATTAATATGAATAGTAAAGTCAAAGTCAAAATTTTGCTTTGCATTTATGACATCATAAAGCCAATTTATTAAATGTATTAAAAATGGTGGTTGATGGCATTAATGGCCAAGATTGATTTACTTTTTGATCTAAAGGCTAAGATTTGGCCAAAATTAGCCAAATTAATTTTGTGAAAAATTTGAAAAGAAATGGCAATGAAAGGTGTTGAATTTTCATTGGTTGGAAGCTAAGTTAATTGGTTTCCTTTGGCACTTAAGTCGGCAAGCTTGAAATAAAAGGCACCCGTAGCCTTTTCAAAGCCAAAACAAGAAGAAAACATTTTTTGTAAGTGTCCTAGAGAGAAAACGTGAGCCATCTTGGAGAATCAAAGGATTTCTTCAAAATTTTGAAGCAAGAACTCAAGTTTGGCAAGCTAGCATCCAACTAATCAAGGTGAGCTTCAAAACTTATAAAATTTCCCAATTTTGGCCATGAAATCCGTGGGAGTAATGGGAAGAAAAAGATGAAAAATTGTTGTGGAATTGATGAAATTATGTGTTGGTTTTGTGATATGTTGAATTAGGTTATTCATGTATTAGATTTGCATGAAAAAAATGTGATTTTTGGCTTATTTTCTCCATAAAATCCATGGGTTGAATAGTGTGAAGGATGAAAAATTTTAGGTTGGTTTTGGTTGATTTGGGGCTTGGGTTTTGTTAAGGGTGTGATTAGAAGAAAAACCATGCATTTTGTTTAAAGAAAAACAAAGTTTTGGTTGGTTTTTCAAGGGTAAAACCGTGGGTTACCTTGTGTGTTTGATGATGGATTGTTGTTGTTTAAGTATTGTAATGCTTTAAATCATGTTTTGGTTAAATGGAAAGCATGATTTGTATGGTTATAAAGCTTGGAAAAATTTGGTATCAAATTTCCCTAATATGGCCGTGGGGTGTAATTAGGGTTGGTGAACATTTTTGCATGATTAACTTAAGATTTAGATAGTTTAAATCATGCATTTAATTATGAAAATGATAGTTATGTGGTTGAAAGCATGAAACAAAAATTTGGTGCATGTTTTACCTAAAATGGCCGTGGGGTATGAATGGTGAAAAAATCGAAAGAATTTTGTGGTAAAATGCATGGGAATTGGCTTGAAAATGTGCTAGGTAATGACATTGGAATAGCCTAAAATTTGGTTGAAAAATTGAAAAGTTTTGGTTAGGTTTTGAGTATAAAAACCGTGGCTAAAACTAAGGGCAAAATTGAAAGAATTTTGTTGAATGCGGTTCAAAATGTGAATTGTTAAATGTGTGAGCTTTTATGTAAACGTTTGGGAAACTTTTACATAAAATAGGACTTTGGTATAGTACGTGGAAGGTATACATGGTTCGAGGCGTACCTAATGCCGGTATCCTTAAATTTACACCGAAATGCTGTCGAAATTTCAAAAACAGCATTTGGGGTAAAAATGGAATTAAAAATAAAAGTTTAGGGTCGGGTCGGAAACCCGAGTCCCTAAAGGAAAATTGAATAAGGGAAACCTAAGGGATGGTTCATGAATAGTAACCCGTCCCCTTAAAAATGTAAAACGCGAGTGAAACTGAAAAACCGACCCCGAGTGGGGGGCGTTTTTGGGAAACGAAGTAAAGGTCCGAGTCGGGTACGGAAAATCCGAGCCTCGAAGATCTAGATCGGGAAAGTCTAGATGAACGTTTTAAATACTAGTAAAACGTCCATTTGAGGCTCCGAAACGATAGAAAATCACTAAACCGACGTAAGGGTCAGAATAGTACTTCTCGAGAGTTGGGAAGGTGAAAAATGGAAATAAAATAGAAACGAACCTGGTAATTAATAGAAAAGAGTCAGAAAAGTTCCTGAGAGCCAAAAATGCAGTTTGGATCGTGAAAATTCCGTCAGGGGCATAATTGCAATTTTGCCAAAATGTAGGGGCAAAATCATAATTTTGTAAAAGTTGAGAAAAATAGGGAAAATGATAAATAAAGCCTAAAAAGTTATAAATAGGTTTTATTTAAGCTTTTTAATAAAAAAAATAAAAGCTATAAATGGAAATGAAATTAACAGACAAGGTTTTGTTTGCAGGATCCCAAAATCGACCCACAAGGAGAGCGATTAAAGATCCAGAAAGGAAAAGGGGAAGAAACAGATAAGGTAAATTCAGACATTTACCTGTCTGCAACATGTAACATTATTATTGCTAACTTTGATGTACTAACTATAAGTTAAATACATATGTGCTATGGGCACTATTATAAAATATAGAGAGAGACGCAATGTGCTAGGGTACTATTGAAATGGGACACATAATAAATTGTGCTTCGGACACTAGAGCGAGGTTAATGAAACTCACTCACACGAAATTAAAATGTGAACCATTCCTAACCACGGGGCAATATGAAGTCACCGGGTTAAAACTTTAAAAAGTCGGTAATGAAACCACTTTTGGCGTACCAGCCTTCCGTACAGGGAGGTAAATTTTGCCTTCGGGGCTATGATGATGAGATTAAGGCTGTGGAGGTCAGCACTAATGTACTGCTCCCAGTCATGTACAATTTTGCCTTCGAGGCTATGATGATGAGATTAAGGCTGTGGAGGTCAGCATTAATGTACCGCTCCCAGTCATGCACACTAAAATGGTACTGCCAACCTAAGCTCAAAACCAGAACATAATTAAAGATAATTACCTAAAACTGAAACTATGTCATAATTGAGCATAAGACAGTTTCTTGAGAGTACTAACACCGTGGTGGATGTACTATTGATATACTGTGTAGTGGTCAAAGTTACTATTCATGGTGAATAGTGGTCAAAGTTACTGTTTATAATGAATAGTGGTCAAAGTTACTATTTATGATGAATAGTATTATTTATAGAAATTCTATTTCTTGCATGTTTGAACTTACTGAGCCTGTAACTCACCATCTTTGCTTATGTTATAGGTAAGCGACCAGCTCAGTAGCTTTGTATGTCTGGATGGCAGACAGGATAGCGAATGTCAAATGGGATAGGAGGCCAAGGGATATGGTCCTGCCAGAGTTTTTCCACTGAGCGATAACAGAGAAAGGAAAGAGCAACAGTCTTTTGTAAATATATATTTTGTGAAAGTACTGTATTATGTAAATTACTTTGTACTTGCAAACAAAGTAAATAGTGGATGATGTTTTACATGATGTTTAAAAAAAAAAAACAAATTTCCCAAAAAAAAAAATTGTCATGTTTTACAAGAGAGCTAAATTAGCCGGCGACCTATGAGAGTACAATCTATCGCAGTTAGTAATGAAGCTTAACTGTAATAGTATTGTATGATCTCTACGAAGGGCGGGCCGTCATAGTTGGTATCAGAGCGGATTTACGATTGGTCTAGTTTAGATTGCCGACTGTCGCCACAGTTGGTATATCAGAGCGGTGTTACCATATCCTGATTTGACACTTCGCGCATCCTGCACTGCAATCCAAGTAAGTAGTTTATTTAAGTTTAGTTAATTATTTTCTTATGTGAAAAAAATTATCTTATAGGTAGTAAGATGACCAGACCTCCTTATACGAGACCGCCGCTACCACGATCGAAAGGGGTGTTACGGGTATGGACGAGACCTATTGTGAGGCCATCTATTTCCCAACATCCGGTACTTAGACCCCCGGTGCCAGAGAGACCTCCAGCACCAGCACCAGCTCCAGTAGATGTAGTACAGCCTCGACCGGTACTTCATCTACCTGTAGTAGTGGACATTCCAGTTGTTGGTGGATGCCAACATATTGGGGTGAGAGTTTCGGCTCGGGCAGTACAGGCATTCAGAGCTAACAGTCCCCCTATGTTTGATGGTGGACGATAGTCGATGGAGACAAAGAATTGGCTCCATGCCATAGAGAGGATTATGGTGATGTGTGATATTGATCGAGAGATGTGGATCCAGTTGGCAATAAGTATGTTTCATGGAAATGCTCGAGTATTCTGGGATTATTGTGATCAGGAGATTCTGCTGGGATTCAGTTGGGCTGAGTTCTATCAGCGATTGGCTGATCAGTTTCCACCTAAGGATCCGACACCAACTCCTACACCTCCAGATAGACGAGAGGCAGTTACACGTGCGTATCCTGGATTTGATGAGGTTAGGGACTATATTCTCCAGACAGAGGATGGTCATGTTGTCTAGTGAGACAGTTATGTCTTACACAGCACGATTTGAGGAAACTATTAGTAGGAGATATTCGTTGCCCAACCTCACTGAAGCGAACTGTTGTGAGCTTTTCTGGCGAGGCTTACCCATGGAGTTGAGATAGAGAGTAATTAAGCTATATCCTCCTACGCTCCAAGAGTTTGCAGTGACGATCAGGACGATCACGAGGGAGGTTTTGATTGAGCATCTGTCGCAGAGTTGACGAGAGACACTGGGTCAAGATGAGATGATGGCACACATCTTTGGGCCGAGAAGGATAATGAACCATCATGAGGCAGGACCGTCTAGACCACGAGGAGGTGATGACTCAGGACAGGGAGCATTGCCTAGGGGTGGTGATGACTCAGATGATCCAGATGACGATGAGGATCCAGAAGAATATCCTTTAGTCCTAAACACAGGGGATGTGTGACCAGTAGATATATGCATGTACATAAGTAGCTTAACGAGAAAAGCTCTTTTGTATAGAATTGTGGCCAAGATGTATATGATGGCCGATGTATATATGACTGGTGATGGTTATGTAGGAAAATAAACTGGTAAAAACATATCAGAGTGGCGCAGTGGAACAATAAAAATTTTTAGATCGTTAAATATCTCATGATGCCATATACAATAAATCAACAACAATTAAAACTCATACCTCAAGGACGCCAATATGCAGGAGGAGAATGACCGGAGGCTTCAACCAACTAGCCTTCTCTACTATTCTCCAATTCCCGAATGGCTGAGTGTGTGGGCACTCTGAACCTCGATCGGTATGCTAGCACTGCTAGTCTTCTTCCGACCACCCAGATCTCTAAAGAACTTTATTGTCACGATGAGCTGTACAACAATAAGCCTGCTCACCTGAGAGTCTGTGGTCTGAGAGAACTGGAGTGGCAGGACATCTATTTATAGACCTGCATGAGGTGATTCTCTGAATTCGAATTGGACTAGGAAAAGATTTTCTCCCTTATCCAAACCAAAAAATCCGAATTTTCCAAGGGAGAATCTCCACAATTAAATTCGGTTTTCCTAGGACAAATCCAATCCAAATCTAAACAAGATTTTAAGTAGAATTTTATCTCCCTTTTTCAACCAAAAAATCCGAAATCTTTAGGAGAAAATCTTCTCCAAATTTTCGGCCACTTTTAGGATAAGGAAGAATCAAAATTCCACTAGGATTTTTCAAGCTAAATCTCATCTCAACCTTATCCAAAAATAACCGAATTTCCTAGGATAAAGCCTCCAAAATTTCGGCCACTTTTAGGGAGATTTTGATTCAAAATTCAAGTAGGATTCTAACAAGATTATCCTCTCCAAATCCAACTCAAATTCGAATTTCAAACCTTGTGGATTTTCCACAACAAATTCGAATCCTACTTGGACTGTGATTCAAAATTTGAATTTCAAATTTCAAATTCAAATTTCAAATTCAAATTTCAAATTTCAAATTTCAAATTTCAAATTTAAATTTCAAATTCGAATTTCAAATTCAAATTTCAAATTCAAAATTCAAATTCAAAATTCAAATTTCAAATTTCAAAATTCAAAATTCAAATTTCATAATTCAAATTTCAAATTCCACAAAAACAGTTGTGTTTCATATTCTTGTTCTCATGGATAATTTTCTACAACTCCAATCCAATCTCAAATAAAATCATGGCAACTTTATTTGGAGTTCGAATAATTGTGTACTCTATTATCCAAAACAAAATCTGAATCCAACCGGAGAGAATCTTGTCTACCATCCTAATCCTGTGTCATCACCATCCATGCATAATAAACTAGCCAATAGCATACACAAATCAATTTGCCAAACGTTAAGGAATTATGTGGAGCTAGTAGAGGGACTGATTGGACATATATAATCGGGCTCCCGTGATTCCATATGATCATCATTCTGTACCGAACAACTCAATCATATGATCACTAATTTCAGAGTCACACCACTATAAACCTGAAACTGAACTCCCAATTATATATCGTATTACGTAAGCCTGTGACGAGCTACCATCCAATGACCTTGTCATATATGCAAAACCCTCATATGATATCCATGATCAGCCTTAGGTCAAAGTCCGTTTAATCCTACTGATCAGGCTATCTTAAAGTTCCATTATACTACCGAATCAAGAAAATGATTATTCACCATATGTGAATAAGAAGTCATCCGCCCAGCAGACGACCCAAGGCCTTGTCCATTTTCACATTCAGTATAATGCCTTTAGAGGATACCTTTAACTCCTTAGAGCTATGATTCCGATATCTGCAAACAAACCCTTCATCGTATACAAGTCATGCACCCAACGAACCGGTCTATAAGCTTACTACCTCTGAGACGCTTTAGCCATTGGAACATCAAAGTACACAAGTCATATACATGAAGTAGTTCATTTACTCAGGATTAAGGTTATTGCACAATGAACGTCAAAAGCAGATTGATCCACTCATAGCGGACTACGTAGATCAATCACGCTTTAGTTGTGGTCTAATATGTCACCACCAAGCAATATATCCATGTCTCTACTTGGGAGTCCAGCTCCAGACAGTCAAGACAGACCGTCCCCTCCAAGGCTTTAGACAACATAATAGTCTTAACATGAGTTAGATGCTCGGTCTAACCCCATAGACTACAGACCATAGTTTAGACTGCTAACTTTAGAACATTGTCTTCTCGCATACAAAAGTCCATTGCATGCAACGTTCTAACAGTTTTAACACAAGCAGTCAGTGAGCCATATTTGCTTACATTTACTTTAACATGTAAATAAGATGAGGACAGATAGCAATGTAATGAATAACCTCTATGTATAATTTTATTATCCAGTTCAAAATGAATACATCAAAAATGTCTCTAATACTTAGGGCATTTCCTAACAATCTCCCACTTGCCCTAAGCCAGCAGATGTGCCATGTTACGCATCCCCATCGCCTCTACATGCCTCTCAAAACTTCTAGCTACCAAAGTCTTAGTAAAGGGATCAGCGATGTTGTCCTCGGACGCGATCTTACATACATCCACTTGTCCTGTCTCCACATGCCCTCTAATAATGTGATACCTCCGATCGATGTGCTTGGTCCTCTTGTAGTGCCGAGATTCCCTTGTGTTGGCAATAGCCCCTGTATTATCACAATAAAGTGTGATAGGCTTGTCAACACCCGGAATGACCTCAAGGTCTCTAAAGAACTTGCGGAGCCAAACCGCTTCTTTAGATGCCTCAGCCGCAGCCACATACTCAGCCTCCATAGTAGAGTCAGCTGTGCAGCCCTGCTTCACGCTCCTCCACACAATGGCGCCTCCTCCGAGTAAAAACACTGATCCAGATGTCGATTTCCTCGAATCCTTACAAGTCTGGAAGTCTGAGTCCGTGTATCCTACGGGTGTTAGGTCCCCTCCAGAATACACTAGCATATAATCCCTCGTTCTCTTAAGATACTTGAGTATATGCTTTACTGCTTGCCAGTGCTTGGTTCCAGGATTCGCTTGATATCGACTCACCATACCTACTACAAAACATATGTCCGGGTGAGTGCAAAGCATAGCGTACATAAGACTACCCACAGCGGATGCATAAGGGACCTTACTCATACGCTCTCTTTCTTCTGATGTCTTGGGACAGTCATCCAATGAAAGAGTTAAACCGGCAATAGAAGGTTGTGAGCCTTTCTTTGCCTCTAGCATTGCATATTTGTCAATTATTTTATCTATGTATGAAGCTTAGGATAACGCTATCATTTTGTTCTTTCGATCTCTGAAGAGACGAATGCCTAGAACATAATTAGCTTCTCCCAAGTCCTTCATGTCAAACTGTTGGTGTAACCAAAGCTTGACCGATGATAAGTTCCCTACATCATTCCCAATGAGTAGTATATCGTCGACATAGAGTATCAGAAAAACCACTTTTCCATCCTTAATACGTTTATAAACACAAGGTTCATCAACGTTCTGCTCAAAACCAAATGTCTTAATCGCTTGATCAAACCTCTGGTTCCATGAGCGGGATGCCTGCTTTAATCCATAAATGGATCTAAGCAACTTGCAGACTTTCTTATCTTGGCCTTTTGCTACGAACCCTTCGGGCTGTATCATATAGATACACTCTTCAAGATGGCCATTCAAGAATGCCGTCTTGACATCCATTTGCCAGATCTCGTAATCGAGAGCCGCAGCAATGGATAGAAGAATACGGATAGACTTCAGCATAGCAACAGGCGAAAAGGTTTCCTCGTAATCGATTCCAGCCTTTTGCGTGTATCCCTTTGCAACCAGTCTAGCTTTGAAAGTTTCCACTCTCCCTTCCGCATCCTTCTTTCTTTTGTAGACCCATTTGCATCCAATGGGTTTTATCCCATCCGGCAAATCTACAAGTTCCCAAACAGAGTTGGATTTCATAGAATCCATCTCACTGTTCATAGCCTGTTTCCAAGATCTAGAATCAACATCCTTTATAGCTTCATCATATGTGACCGGATCTTCCTCATGCTCATGAGCCTCGGCCTGGTATACCTCAGCATCATACATAAAGAAATTAGGTTTCTTAGAAACCCTCCCACTACGACGAGGCACCCTAAATTGTTGATCGTCTGCAGGTCTTTCACTGGAACTCGGACTTGTGTCCAAGACCGAAATCTGTGGAGCAGTTCTTTCACCCGATAACTCCTCTAGCGCCACTTTGCTTCGAGGTTTAAAGTCATTCATGTGACTTTCCTCCAAGAATGTCGCATGGGTTGAGACAATGACCTTTTGTTCCTTCGGGTTATAGAACAGACCTCCTTTAGTTCCCTTTGGATACCCTACAAACATGCACAATTCTGATCTTGGTTCCAACTTCTTCGCATCCCCATCCAGTACATGTGCCGGGCAGCCCCATATTCTCATATGTCCAAGGGAGGGCTTCCTGCCACGCCACAATTCATACGGAGTTCTAGGAATTGATTTGCTCGGAACCTGGTTCAGAATATAGCACGCCGTTTGTAAAGCATGTCCCCAAAATGATAATGGCAGCGTTGAGTAACTCATCATGGACCGTACCATATCCAATAAGGTCCTGTTTCTCCTTTCGGCTACACCATTCTGTTGTGGAGTACCAGGTGCAGTCAATTGGGATAAAATCCCATTCTCTACAAGATGTCCTAGAAATTCATCAGAGAGGTATTCGCCACCTCGATCAGATCGAAGTGTCTTTATGGATTTATCCAATTGCTTTTCCACGTCCGCACGATACTCTTTGAACTTGTCAAAGGTTTCGCTCTTGCGATGCATCAGATACACATATCCATACCTCGAGTAATCATCTATGAAAGAGACATAGTACTCGAACCCTCCTCGTGCTGTGACGTTCATGGGGCCACATACGTCAGTGTGCACAATTTCTTAGAGCTCCTGTGCCCTTGTACCCTTAGCTCCAAAAGACCTCTTAGTCATCTTACCCTCTAGACAAGACTCACATTGGGGAAGTCGTACCTCCTCCAGAGATTCCAGAGGACCGTCTTTCACCAATCTTTGAATCCTATCCTGATTAATATGACCAAGTCTTAAATGCCAAAGATACGCCTTGTTAGAGTGAGAAACTTTCAACCTTTTAGAGTTATCAATTAATTCAGTGTCAAGCAGTGAGTACATCTTTGGTCTGATCAAATATAGGTTTCCATCCATCCATCCAGAACAGATAAAAGACTTATTTCTATGAATATCAACTCTTTTACTAAAAGAAACTGAATAAGAATCCTTTATTAAACAAGCTACCGATATAAGGTTCCTCCTAAAATTAGGAACATAAAAACAGTCTTTCAATAAAATAAACCTAAATTGATCAAAATAAAGATGAACGTCTCCCACTGCCTCAGCCACCACAAAGCTACCATCTCCAGTCCGCAACGAGAGGCTCCTATCATGTAGACTTCTCGTTTCCACGAACCCCTGCATAGAAATACAAACATGATTAGTGGCGCCCGAATCAATGACCCATGTGTCTTTCGATTCTTCCACCAAACACGCTTCTAAGTAATGAAGTTCCTTACCTTCCTTGCCCTTGAAGGCTAGGAATTCCCGGCAAGCCTTCTTGAAGTGACCTACCTTCCCACAGTGGAAGCATTTGGACTTTTTAGGGTCCTTTGGCTTCTTGTTCTTCTTCTTCTTCTTCCCGTCAGAGACAGGAGGATTAGAAGAACTGGAAGCCACTTGCTTCTTATTTGGCCTCTTCCTCTTCCGTGAGGGATTGGAAGATTCTGCCAAATTGGCCTCTCCTTTAGGTCGGACCGTATCCTCATCCCTGATCATCCGCTCATAAGCCTGTAGTTGCTTCATGAGCTCGGTAAGTCCTAACTCCTTTGTCGTCAGATTGTATGCGGCCTTAAACCCCACAAAATCTTTAGACAGAGTCTTGAACACCATCTCGATCTGGGTGTTATAGTCCAACTCAGCACCATTCTCGGCAGCCTCAGCGAAGAATCCCATTAGAGTGATCATATGGTCCTTCACCGGAGTACCCGCCTTTTGCTTGGAGTTCATAATGCTGGTGATAGCGGACTGTCGAGCCAATTTTTCTTGGCCTCCGAACATGTCCTCCAGATTATCCATGATCTCCCCAGCAACTTGATAAGTCTCATGCTGCTTTTGTAAAGCACTCGTCATGCTAGCAAGGATGTAGCATCGAGCTATTTCATTGGATTCTCTCCAACGATTATAGGCAACCGGGACCTCCTCAAGTGGTGTGTCAGGTTTGGGCCCAGGTGGGCATGGTTCGTCCAGTACGAACTTGTGTCTCTCGCAGCTGAGAACTATTAATAGATTTCTTTTCCAATCTTTATAATTGTCGCCATTCAACTTATTTTCAGTAAGTATTGAAATGAGGGGTGTCGGTGACATTTTGAACTGAAATAAAATTATACTAGACATCATTACAAAGCCCAAGCAAATATACAGATAATTTAGCAAATAAAAACATACAAGTATGTTCCTACGTGAAACTTGAAAAAAACATGTAGCATTGCAACGGTAATTCTCAGCACCTATTGCCCCAAGCCACCGAGGGGTGGTCATGAGAACAAATAGCCGGAACATGGACCCCGTCCAATTAATATATGTTACCTTAAATCCTCCAAGGTTAAGACATATATTAATAACCGCTTATTTGGCCACCAGTTTAGTTAACAGAGCTTCTAGGGAAGGTTAATAACTAAACGAGTCTTGAGTGTATAACCATTGTTTACGTAGCCCGATCCACGTCCTACCAAGCCACCGAGGGGTGGTCATGAATAGGATCGCACCCGAACACGTTTTCCACATAGGAGATCCAATCTAGTATACCGGCGGCGGTAAACACCTACCGACGGGTGTGGTCAGGTCAGAACTGACGCGAGGCGTTACCATGCTTTCACATATGGATCAACAATGGAGGCCGTGGGTTTTGTTTGAAACCCTCTCCCACTCAATATTTTGAAAAACATGCAAGTTTTGACAAATTATGTATGATCAATATAGTATGAGCGGCACTCACCTATCCTATATGACATGTTATCAAATATGCATACAAAACATCCATCAATACATATTTATACATCCATGACATATCACAGAAAATAATTGACAGACTAACCAAGCTATGGTTCCATCCTAGAACAAAGAAAATAAAGATTACAAAATTCCATCCAAAGCATTTTTTGGGTCTTGAATTTTGTTCCGTCTTCTTGTATCCATCTTTATGTAGCCTCTCCATTTATTTCTCATCCTAAGAATTATTTAAAATTTAAATTTCCAAAAAATTTAAATTTCAAATTCAAACTCCAAATTCGAATTTCAAATTTAAATTTCTAATTCAAATTTTAAACAATTTTAATCATCATGTGTAATAATATGTAATTTCAAAAATTTCAAATTTTTAATTACATATTTTTAAACATGATTTAAAATTAAATCTCAAATTTAAAAATCAAAATTTTCAAATTTTGGACCGCCGCCCGTGAAGGCGGCAGCCGCCGTGGGCAGCCACCAACCCCGGAGGGGCTGGCAGCCCACGGCTGCCCCTTGTGCATCCCTGCCGGGCTGCAGGCCAAGCCTGCAGAGCCCGGCTGCACGCCTAGGCTGCAGGCAGCGCCTGCAGCCAGTGACTGCATGCCCAGGCTGCGGCCAGCCTTGGGCAGGCTGCGCCACCCTCGGCTGCAGGCCAAGCCTGCGGCCGTGGGTGATGTTTGCCTGCAGAGGGGCTGCCGCAGCCCCATCCTGCCCGAGGGCAGGGGCTGCAGCCCCACCAAGGCCCGTCGGCCTATTCCGAGGGGTCGTGTCTCGATTTTCGTGCCATATTCCAATTTACCTATTAGGATCTCCAAAAATTAATTTGAATCCCAATTAAATTGAAATTTTCCACACAATCAAAATTTCAACCTTTAAATCAAATTTAACTTTTGGAAAAAATAAATTACGGTCTTCAATCTTCAATCTCCTCCAAGAATAATTACATAAAAAATTCTAAACCGTTTCCGGTGTACAAAAATTCTAACCATAAATATTCTAAGAGACAAAAATTAAAATCCATGGGAAAAACACAGTGTTAATAAACTGCTCCCATGGTTACATAAAAAATTCCTAGATACAATTTTTCTAAATTCTAAGGAACCATAACCGGTATAAACAAGCATGCTTATAATAATTCAAAAAATTAAAATAACCACATACTTTATACATAATACATGATAACAACATAAAGGAACCCTAGAATGCCACTCTCTAAATATCAAATCCATACATAAATAAAAAGACTAAGTAATTGTCTAATTTATGTGCATGGCAACCTCGATCGGTATGCTAGCACTGCTAGTCTTCTTCCGACCACCCAGATCTCTAAAGAACTTTGTTGTCACGATGAGCTGTGCAACAATAAGCCCGCTCGCCTGAGAGTCTGTGGTCTGAGAGAACTGGAGTGGCAGGACCTCTATTTATAGACCTGCATGAGGTGATTCTCTGAATTCGAATTGGACTAGGAAAAGATTTTCTCCCTTATCCAAACCAAAAAATCCGAATTTTCCAAGGGAGAATCTCCACAATTAAATTTGGTTTTCCTAGGACAAATCCAATCCAAATCTAAACAAGATTTTAACTAGAATTTTATCTCCCTTTTTCAACCAAAAAATCCAAAATCTTTAGGAGAAAATCTTCTCCAAATTTTCGGCCACTTTTAGGATAAAGAAGAATCAAAATTCCACTAGGATTTTTCAAGCTAAATCTCATCTCAACCTTATCCAAAAATAACCGAATTTCCTAGGATAAAGCCTCCAAAATTTTGGCCACTTTTAGGGAGATTTTGATTCAAAATTCAAGTAGGATTCTAACAAGATTATCCTCTCCAAATCCAACTCAAATTCGAATTTCAAACCTTGTGGATTTTCCACAACAAATTCGAATCCTACTTGGACTGTGATTCAAAATTTGAATTTCAAATTTCAAATTCAAATTTCAAATTCAAATTTCAAATTTCAAATTTCAAATTTCAAATTTAAATTTCAAATTCAAATTTCACATTTAAATTTCAAATTCAAATTTCAAATTCGAATTTCAAATTCAAATTTCAAATTCAAAATTCAAATTTCAAATTTCAAAATTCAAATTTCAAATTTCAAAATTCAAATTTCAAATTCCACAAAAACGGTTGTGTTTCATATTCTTGTTCTCATGGATAATTTTCTACAACTCCAATCCAATCTCAAATAAAATCATGGCAACTTTATTTGGAGTTCGAATAATTGTGTACTCTATTATCCAAAACAAAATCTGAATCCAACCGGAGAGAATCTTGCCTACCATCCTAATCCTGTGTCATCACCATCCATGCATAATAAACTAGCCAATAGCATACCCAAATCAATTTGCCAAACGTTAAGGAATTATGTGGAGCTAGTAGAGGGACTGATTGGACATATATAATCGGGCTCCTGTGATTCCATATGATCATCATTCTGTACCGAACAACTCAATCATATGATCACTAATTTCAGAGTCACACCACTATAAACCTGAAACTGAACTCCCAATTATATATCGTATTACGTAAGCCTGTGACGAGCTACCATCCAATGACCTTGTCATATATGCAAAACCCTCATATGATATCCATGATCAGCCTTAGGTCAAAGTCCGTTTAATCCTACTGATCAGGCTATCTTAAAGTTCCATTATACTACCGAATCAAGAAAATGATTATTCACCATATGTGAATAAGAAGTCATCCGCCCAGCAGACGACCCAAGGCCTTGTCCATTTTCACATTCAGTATAATGCCTTTAAGAGGATACCTTTAACTCCTCAGAGCTATGATTCCGATATCTGCAAACAAACCCTTCATCGTATACAAGTCATGCACCCAACGAACCGGTCTATAAGCTTACTACCTCTGAGACGCTTTAGCCATTGGAACATCAAAGTACACAAGTCATATACATGAAGTAGTTCATTTACTCAGGATTAAGGTTATTGCACAATGAACATCAAAAGCAGATTGATCCACTCATAGCGGACTACGTAGATCAATCACGCTTTAGTCCCGGTCTAATATGTCACCACCAAGCAACATATCCATGTCTCTACTTGGGAGTCCAGCTCCAGACAGTCAAGACAGACCGTCCCCTCCAAGGCTTTAGACAACATAATAGTCTTAACATGAGTTAGATGCTCGGTCTAACCCCATAGACTACAGACCATAGTTTAGACTGCTAACTTTAGAACATTGTCTTCTCGCATACAAAAGTCCATTGCATGCAACGTTCTAACAGTTTTAACACAAGCAGTCAGTGAGCCATATTTGCTTACATTTACTACATGTAAATAAGACGAGGACAGATAGCAATGTAATGAATAACCTCTATGTATAATTTTATTATCCAGTTCAAAATGAATACATCAAAAATGTCTCTAATACTTAGGGCATTTCCTAACAGGTTATGTATGATATATAAACGTTTTGCTATGAACGAAATATCAAAATGAGTATATGTTATACGATGATGTGTTACGATGATGTGGCTTTACATTACCCTAAATTTCATAAATTTATATGATTTTACGAATGTGGTCATGAAAAAGCTAACGGTAAATTGTTATGCCATAATAGGATAATTGGTAAGATGGTGGATTTGCGAAATCGACCAGAGAGACGAGAACGACGTCCTAATCTCATGGAGAGATTAGAGCAGATGCAAGCTTTACTAGAAGCTCAAATGCAAGAAAATGCTAATCTGAGACAACGAGTAGAGGAGTTGGAACAGAGGCAAGGTTCTGAAGGCACCCAAGTAGAACAGGAAGCTGAGGTAGATCCGGTTATCTGTCCAGCTGCTATACATGAGAGAGTTCCTAAGCCGCAACCGGTAGTAAATCTGGAACCCCTCTATGAAAGATTCTGGCATATGAGGCTGCCAGAATTTGAAGGTTCTACAAATCCTCTAGAGGCTGAAGACTGGTTGTCATCCTTGTAAGTGATCATGGAATTCATGAATCTAACTGACTAGGAGAAGGTCGCATGTGCCTCTTTTGTGTTGAGAAAAGATGCTCGTTTTTGGTGGGACACTGTGCGAATGAGAAAAAATGTGCCTACCATGAGTTGGGCGGAATTTCTAGAAGAATTTAAATAGAAATATTATGACCCTGCATCTCTGAGACTACAGCAGAAAGAGTTCTTAAAATTGACGCAAGGAAATATGTCGGTGAGTGAAGTTTACTGAAAGTTCGATCAGTTATCCCACTTATGTCCCTATGTAGTCCCTATTGAGATGGAGAAAATACAGAAAATGATCAGGATGTTCAGGCCAGAAATTGCTGCATTGGTAGATACTGGACAGGTACCGCCTACTTCTGTAGCAGATTGTGTTAGTCGGGCCATAAGAGCTGAGTTTCACGTAGCCCAACAGAAAGAGGAAAGAGAGAAGCACTGGGAGGCCAAGAAGAAGGAGAGGGCTTTGGCTAAGTCTACACAAGTTGGTCAATCTAGCAAGCCAAATCAGAATGCTAAACCAGGCCAGGGCAATAATCAAGGATCCCAGCAAAACAAGAGGAAAGGCATTACTGGAAATCGCCAGGCAAATAATCGAAACCAGCAGCGAAGAACAGCTAGTAATGCGGAATCCAATGTACCAAATTTTATCCTAAGAAAACCGAATTTTATTGTTGGATTTTCCCATGGAAAAATTTGGATTTTTTGGTTATCGATAAGGGAGAATATCTTTTCCTAGTCCAATTCGAATTCAGAGAATCACCTCATGCAGGTCTATAAATAGATGTCCTGCCACTCCAGTTCTATCAGACCACAGACTCTCAGGTGAGCAGGCTTATTGTTGCACAGCTCATCGTGACAATAAAGTTCTTTAGAGATCTGGGTGGTCGGAAGAAGACTAGCAATGCTAGCATACTGATCAAGGTTCAGAGTGCCCACACACACAGCCATTCGGGAATTGGAGAATAGTAGAGAAGGCTAGTTGGTTGAAGCCTCCGGTCATTCTCCTCCTACAAAATTGGCGTCCTTGAGGTATGAGTTTTAATTGTTGTTGATTTATTGTAAATGGCATCATGAGATATTTAACGATCTAAAAATTTTTATTGTTCCGCTGCGCCACTCTGATACGTTTTTACCGATTTATTTTCCTACAATTGGTATCAGAGCCATCTCATGACTATGCCATGTACATAAATTAGACAATTACTTAGTCTTTTTATTTATGTATGGATTTGATATTTAGAGAGTGGCATTCTAGGGTTCCTTTATGTTGTTATCATGGATTATGTATAAAGTATATGGTTATTTTAATTTTTTGAATTATTATAAGCATGCTTGTTTATACCGGTTATGGTTCCTTAGAATTTAGAAAAACTGTATCTAGGAATTTTTATGTAACCATGGGAGCAGTTTATTAACACTGTAATTTTCCCATGAATTTTAATTTTTGTCTCTTAGAATTTTTATGGTTAGAATTTTTGTACACCGGAAACGGTTTAGGCAATTTTATGTAATTATTCTTGGAGGAGATTGAAGATTGAAGACCGTAATTTATTTTTTCCCAAAAGTTAAATTTGATTTAAAGGTTAAAATTTTGATTGTGTGGAAAATTTCAATTTAATTGGGATTCAAATTAATTTTTGGAGATCCTAATAGGTAAATTAGAATATGGCACGAAAATCAAGACACGACCCCTCGGGATAGGCCGACGGGCCTTGGTGGGGTTGCAGCCCCTGCCCTCGGGCAGGATGGGGCTGCGGCAGCCCCTGTGCAAGCCAACACCACCCACGGCCGCAGGCTTGGCCTGCAGCCAAGGGTGGCCGTGGCCTGCCCAAGGCTGGCCGCAGCCTGGGCGTGCAGCCTGGCGCTGCCGCCGTACGGGGGCGGCGGTTCGATGGTCCAAAATTCAAAAAATTTTGATTTTTAAATTTGAGATTTAATTTTAAATCATGTTTAAAAATATGTAATTGAAAATTTAAAAATTTTTGAAATTACATATTATTACACATGATGTTTAAATTTGAAATTTAAATTTGAAATTCGAATTTGGAATTTGAATTTGAAATTTAAATTTTTGGAGATTTAAATTTTAAATAATTCTTGGGATGAGAAATAAATGGAGAGGCTACATAAAGATGGATACAAGAAGACGGAACAGAATTCAAGACCCAAAGAATGCTTTGGATGGAATTTTGTAATCTTTATTTTCTTTGTTCTAGGATGGAACCATAGCTTGGTTATTTTGTCAATTATTTTTTCTGTGATATGTCATGGATGTATAAATATGTATTGATGGATGTTTTGTATGCATATTTGATAACATGTCATATAGGATAGGTGAGTGCCGCTCATACTATATTGATCATACATAATTTGTCAAAACTTGCATGTTTTTCAAAATATTGAGTGGGAGAGGGTTTCAAACAAAACCCACGGCCTCCATTGTTGATCCATATGTGAAAGCATGGTAACGCCTCGCGTCAGTTCTGCCCTGACCACACCCCTCGGTAGGTGTTTACCGCCGCCGGTATACTAGATTGGATCTCCTATGTGGAAAACGTGTTCGGGTACGATCCTATTCATGACCACCCCTCGGTGGCTTGGTAGGACGTGGATCGGGTTACGTAAACAATGGTTATACACTCAAGACTCGTTTAGTTATTAACCTTCCCTAGAAGCTCTGTTAACTAAACTGGTGGCCAAATTAGCGGTTATTAATATATGTCTTATCCTTGGAGGATTTAAGGCAACATATATTAATTGGACGGGGTCCATGTTCCGACTATTTGTTTCCATGACCACCCCTCGGTGGCTTGGGGCAATAGGTGCTGAGAATTACCATTGCAATGCTACATGTTTTTCAAGTTTCATGTAGGAACATACTTGTATATTTTATTTGCTAAATTATCTGTATATTTTCTTGGGCTTTGTAATGATGTCTAGTATAATTTTATTTCAGTTCAAAATGTCACCGACACCCCTCATTTCAATACTTACTGAAAATAAGCTGAATGGTGATAATTATAAAGACTGGAAAAGAAATCTATTAATAGTTCTCAGCTGCGAAAGACACAAGTTCGTACTGGACGAACCATGCCCACCTGGGCCCAAACCTGACACACCACTTGAGGAGGTCCCGGTTGCCTATAATCGTTGGAGAGAATCCAATGAGATAGCTCGATGCTACATCCTTGCTAGCATGACGAGTGCTTTACAAAAGCAGCATGAGACTTATCAAGTTGTTGGGGAGATCATGAAAAATCTGGAGGACATGTTCGGAGGCCAAGAAAAATTGGCTCGACAGTCCGCTATCACCAGCATTATGAACTCTAAGCAAAAGGCGGGTACTCCGGTGAAGGACCATATGATCACTCTAATGGGATTCTTCCCTGAGGCTGCCGAGAATGGTGCTGAGTTGGACTACAACACCCAGATCGAGATGGTGTTCAAGACTCTGTCTAAAGATTTTGTGGGGTTTAAGGCCACATACAATCTGGCAACAAAGGAGTTAGGACTAACCGAGCTCATGAAGCAACTACAGGCTTATGAGCGGATGATCAAGGATGAGGATGTGGTCCGACCTAAAGGAGAGGCCAATTTGACAGAATCTTCCAATCCCTCACAGAAGAGGAAGAGGCCAAATAAGAAGCAAGTGGCTTTTAGTTCTTCTAATCCTCCTGTCTCAGACGGGAAGAAGAAGAAGAAGAACAAGAAGCCGAAGGACCCTAAAAAGTCCAAATGCTTCCATTGTGGGAAGGTAAGTCACTTCAAGAAGGCTTGCCGGGAATTCCTAGTCGCCAAAGGTAAGGAAGGTAAGGAACTTCATTACTTGGAAGCGTGTTTAGTGGAAGAGTCGAAAGACACTTGGGTCGTTGATTCGGGCGCCACTAATCATGTTTGTGTTTCTATGCAGGGGTTCGTGGAAACGAGAAGTCTACATGATAGGAGCCTCTCGTTGCGGACTGGAGATGGTAGCTTTGTGGTGGCTGAGGCAGTGGGAGATGTTTACCTTTATTTTGATCAATTTAGGTTTATTTTATTAAAAGACTGTTTTTATGTTCCTAATTTTAGGAGGAACCTTATATCGGTAGCTTGTTTAATAAAGGATTCTTATTCAGTTTCTTTTAGTAAAAGAGTTGATATTCGTAGAAATAAGTCTTTTATCTGTTCTGGATGGATGGATGGAAACCTATATTTGATCAAACCAAAGATGTACTCACTGCTTGACACTGAATTAATTGATAACTCTAAAAGGTTGAAAGTTTCTCACTCTAACAAGGCGTATCTTTGGCATTTAAGAATTGGTCATATTAATCAGGATAGGATTCAAAGATTGGTGAAAGACGGTCCTCTAGAATCTCTGAAGGAGGTACGACTTCCCCAATGTGAGTCTTGTCTAGAGGGTAAAATGACTAAGAGGTCTTTTGGAGCTAAGGGTACAAGGGCTCAGGAGCTCTTAAAAATTGTGCACACTGACGTATGTGGCCCCATGAACGTGACAACACGAGGAGGGTTCGAGTATTATGTCTCTTTTATAGATGATTACTCGAGGTATGGATATGTGTATCTGATGCACCGCAAGAGCGAAACCTTTGACTGTAGGAAAATAATTCGGTAAAAACGTATCAGAGTGGCGCAGCGGAACAATAAAAAATTTTAAGATCGTTAAATATCTCATGATGCCATATACAATAAACCAACAATAATTAAAACTCATACCTCAAGGACGCCAATCTTGCAGGAGGAGAATGACCGGAGGCTTCAACCAACTAGCCTTCTCTACTATTCTCCAATTCCTGAATGGCTGAGTGTGTGGGCACTCTGAACCTCGATCGGTATGCTAGCACTACTAGTCTTCTTCCGACCACCTAGATCTCTAAAGAACTTTATTGTCACGATGAGCTGTGCAACAATAAGCCTACTCACCTGAGAGTCTGTGGTCTAAGAGAACTGGAGTGGCAGGACCTCTATTTATAGACCTGCATGAGGTGAATCTCTGAATTTGAATTGGATTAGGAAAAGATATTTTCCCTTATCCAAACCCATAAAATCCGAATTTTTCCAAGGGAGAATCTCCACAAAAAATTCGGTTTTTCTTAGGATAAATCCAATCCAAATCTCAACAAGATTTTAACTAGAATTTTATCTCCCTTTTTCAACAAAAAAATCCGAAAATTTCAAGGTGAATTTTCCCTAAAGAATTCGGCCATTATGGATAAGGGAGAATCAAAAAATTCCACTAGGATTTTCAAGCTTGAATCTCATCTCAGCCTTATCCAAAATAACCGAATTTCCTAGGAGATATTCTCCCTAATTTCGGCCACTTTTCAGGGAAGGAGAGAATCCAAATTCAACTAGGATTGAAACTTGAATTTTTCCCTTGAATCCTATCCACAAAAACCGAATTTTCCATTGGAGATTATCCTCCAAAAAATTCGCCCACTTTTGTTGGGATTTGGATTCAAAATTCAAGTAGGATTCTAACAAGATTATCCTCTCCAAATCCAACTCAAATTCGAATTTCAAACCTTGTGGATTTTCCACAATAAATTCGAATCCTACTTGGACTGTGATTCAAAATTTGAATTTCAAATTTCAAATTTCAAATTTAAATTTCAAATTCAAATTTCAAATTCGAATTTCAAATTCAAATTCAAAATTCAAATTTCAAATTTCAAAATTCAAATTTCAAAATTCAAAATTCAAATTTCAAATTCCACAAAACGGTTGTGTTTCATATTCTTGTTCTCATGGATAATTTTCTACAACTCCAATCCAATCTCAAATAAAATCATGGCAACTTTATTTGGAGTTCGAATAATTGTGTACTCTATTATCCAAAACAAAATCTGAATCCAACCGGAGAGAATCTTGTCTACCATCCTAATCCTGTGTCATCACCATCCATGCATAATAAACTAGCTAATAGCATACACAAATCAATTTGCCAAACGTTAAGGAATTATGTGGAGCTAGTAGAGGGACTGATTGGACATATATAATCGGGCTCCCGTGATTCCATATGATCATCATTCTGTACCGAACAACTCAATCATATGATCACTAATTTCAGAGTCACACCACTATAAACCTGCAACTGAACTACCAATTATATATCGTATTACGTAAGCCTGTGACGAGTTACCATCCAATGACCTTGTCATGTATGCAAAACCCTCATATGATATCCATGATCAGCCTTAGGTCAAAGTCCGTTTAATCCTACTGATCAGGCTATCTTAAAGTTCCATTATACTACCGAATCAAGAAAATGATTATTCACCATATGTGAATAAGAAGTCATCCGCCCAGCAGACGACCCAAGACCTTGTCCATTTTCACATTCAGTATAATGCCTTTAAGAGGATACCTTTAACTCCTCAGAGCTATGATTCCGATATCTGCAAACAAACCCTTCATCGTATACAAGTCATGCACCCAACGAACCGGTCTATAAGCTTACTACCTCTGAGACGCTTTAGCTATTGGAACATCAAAGTACACAAGTCATATACATGAAGTAGTTCATTTACTCAGGATTAAGGTTATTGCACAATGAACGTCAAAAGCAGATTGATCCACTCATAGCGGACTACGTAGATCAATCACGCTTTAGTCCCGGTCTAATATGTCACCACCAAGCAACATATCTATGTCTCTACTTGGGAGTCCAGCTCCAGACAGTCAAGACAAACTGTCCCCTCTAAGGCTTTAGACAACATAATAGTCCCAACATGAGTTAGATGCTCGGTGTAACCCCATAGACTACAGACCATAATTTAGACTGCTAACTTTAGAACATTGTCTTCTCGCATACAAAAGTCCATTGCATGCAACGTTCTAACAGTTTTAACACAAGCAGTCAGTGAGCCATATTTGCTTAGATTTACTTTAACATGTAAATAAGACGAGGACAGATAGCAATGTAATGAATAACCTCTAAGTATAATTTTATTATCCAGTTCAAAATGAATACATCAAAAATGTCTCTAATACTTAGGGCATTTCCTAACATTGACAAGTTCAAAGAGTATCGTGCGGAAGTGGAAAAGCAATTAGATAAATCCATAAAGGCACTTCGATCTGATCGAGATGGCGAATACCTTTCCGATGAATTTCTAGGACATCTTGTAGAGAACGGGATATTATCCCAATTGACTGCACCTGGTACTCCACAACAGAATGGTGTAGCTGAAAGGAGAAACAGGACCTTATTGGATATGGTACGGTCTATGATGAGTTATTCATCGCTGCCATTATCATTTTGGGGATATGCTTTATAAACGGCATGCTATATTCTGAACCAGGTTCCGAGCAAATCAATTCCCAGAACTCCATATGAATTGTGGCGTGGCAGGAAGCCCTCCCTTAAACATATAAGAATATGGGGCTGCCCGACACATGTACTAGATGGGGATGCGAAAAAGTTGGAACCAAGATCAAAATTGTGCATGTTTGTAGGGTATCCAAAAGGAACTAAAGGAGGTCTGTTCTACAACCCGAAGGAACAAAAAGTCATTGTCTCAACCCATGCGACATTCTTGGAGGAAAGTCACATAAATGACTTTAAGCCTCGAAGCAAAGTGGTGCTAGAGGAGTTATCGGGTGAAAGAACTGCTCCACAGATTTCGGTCTTGGACGCAAGTCCGAGTTCCAGTGAAAGACCAGCAGACGATCAATAATTTAGGGTGCCTCGTCGTAGTGGGAGGGTTTCTAAGAAACCTAATTTCTTCATGTATGATGCTGAGGTATACCAGGCCGAGGTTTATGAGCATGAGGATGATCCGGTCACTTATGATAAAGCTGTAAATGATGTTGATTCTAAATCTTGGAAACAGGCTATGAATAATGAGATGGATTCTATGAAATCCAACTCTGTTTAGGAACTTGTAGATTTGCTGGATGGGATAAAACCCATTGGATGCAAATGGGTCAACAAAAGAAAGAAGGATGCGGAAGGGAGAGTGGAAACTTTCAGAGCTAGACTGGTTGCAAAGGGGTACACGCAAAAGGCTAGAATCGATTACGATGAAACCTTTTCGCCTGTTGCTATGCTGAAGTCTATCCGTATTCTTCTGTCCATTGCTGCGGCTCTCGATTACGAGATCTGGCAAATGGATGTCAAGACGGCATTCTTGAATGGCCATCTTGAAGAGTGTATCTATATGATACAGCCCGAAGGGTTTGTAGTGAAAGGCCAAGAAAGGAAAGTCTGCAAGTTGCTTAAATCCATTTATAGATTAAAGCAAGCATCCCGCTCATGGAACCAGAGGTTTGATCAAGCGATTAAGACATTTGGTTTTGAGCAGAATGTTGATGAACCTTGTATTTATAAATGTATTAAGGATGGAAAAGTGGTTTTTCTGATACTCTATGTCGATGATATACTACTCATTGGGAATGATGTAGGGAACTTATCATCGGTCAAGCTTTGGTTACACCAACAGTTTGACATGAAGGACTTGGGAGAAGCTAATTATGTTCTAGGAATTCGTCTCTTCAGAGATCGAAATAACAAAATGATAGCGTTATCCCAAGTTTCATACATAGATAAAATAATTGACAAATATGCAATGCAAGTAGCAAAGAAAGGCTCACAACCTTCTATTGCCGGTCTAACTCTTTCATTGGATGACTGTCCCAAGACATTGGAAGAAAGAGAGCATATGAGTAAGGTCCCTTATGCATCCGCTGTGGGTAGCCTTATGTACGTTATGCTTTGCACTCACCCAGACATATGTTTTGCAGTAGGTATGGTGAGTCGATATCAAGCAAATCCTGGAACCAAGCACTGGCAAGCTGTAAAGCATATACTCAAGTATCTTAAGAGAATGAGGTATTACATGCTGGTGTGTTCTGGAGGGGACCTAACACCCGTAGGATACATGGACTCAGACTTCCAGACTTGTAAGGATTTGAGGAAGTCGACATTAGAGGACATATGGAGACAGGATAAGTAGATGTATGTAAGATCGCATCCGAGGACAACATCACCGATCCCTCTACCAAGACTTTGGTGGCTAGAAGCTTTGAGAGGCACGTAGAGGCAATGGGGATGCGTAACATGGCACATCTACTGGCTTAGGGCAAGTGGGAGATTGTTAGGAAATGCCCTAAGCATTAGAGATATTTTGATGTATTTATTTTGAACTGGATAATAAAATTATATATATATAGAGGTTATTCATTACATTGCTATCTGTCCTCATTTTATTTACATGTTGAAATAAATGTAAGCAAATATGGCTCACTGACTGCTTGTGTTTAAACTGTTAGAACGTTGCATGCAATGGACTTTTGTATGCGAGAAGACAATGTTCTAAAGTTAGCGGTCTAAACTATGGTCTGTAGTCTATGGGGTTAGACCGAGCATCTAACTCATGTTAAGGCTATTATATTGTCTAAAGCCTTGGAGGGGACGGTTTGTCTTGACTGTCTGAAGCTAGACTCCCAAGTAGAGACATAGATATGTTACTTGGTGGTGACATATTAGACCAGGACTAAAGCGTGATTGATCTACATAGTCCGCTATGAATGGATCAATCTGCTTTTGACGTTCATTGTGCAATAACCTTAATCCTAAGTAAATGAACTACTTCATGTATATGACTTGTGTACTTTGATGTTCCAATGGCTAAAGCGTCTCAGAGGTAGTAAGCTTATAGACCGGTTCGTTGGGTGCATGACTTGTATACGATGAAGGGTTTATTTGCAGATATCGGAATCATAGCTCTAAGGAGTTAAAGGTATCCTCTTAAAGGCATTATACTGAATGTGAAAATGGACAAGGCCTTGGGTCGTCTACTAAGCGGATGACTTCTTATTCACATATGGTGAATAATCATTTTCTTAATTCGGTAGTATAATGGAACTTTAAGATAGCCTGATCAGTAGGATTAAACGGACTTTAACCTAAGGCTGATCATGGATATCATATGAGGGTTTTACATATATGACAAGGTCATTGGATAGTAGCTCGTCATAGGCTTACGTAATACGGTATATAATTGGGAGTTCAGTTTCAGGTTTATAGTGGTATGACTCTGAAATTAGTGATCATATGATTGAGTTGTTCGGTACAGAATGATGATCATATGGAATCATGGGAGCCCGATTATATATGTCCAATCAGTCCCTCTACTAGCTCCACATAATTCCTTAACGTTTGGCAAATTGATTTGTGTATGCTATTGGCTAGTTTATTATGCATGGATGGTGATGACACAAGATTAGGATGGTAGACAAGATTCTCTCCGGTTGGATTCAGATTTTGTTTTGGATAATAGAGTACACAATTATTCGAACTCCAAATAAAGTTGCCATGATTTTATTTGAGATTGGATTGGAGTTGTAGAAAATTATCCATGAGAACAAGAATTTGAAACACAACCGTTTTGTGGAATTTGAAATTTGAATTTTGAAATTTGAAATTTGAAATTTGAATTTGAAATTTGAATTTGAAATTTGAATTTGAAATTCGAATTTGAATTTTGAATTTGAAATTTAAATTTGAAATTTAAATTTGAAATTTGAAATTTGAAATTTGAAATTTGAATTTGAAATTCGAATTTGAAATTTGAAATTCAAATTTTGAATCACAGTCCAAGTAGGATTCGAATTTGTTGTGGAAAATCCACTAGGTTTGAAATTCGAATTTGAATTGGATTTGAAGAGGATAATCTTGTTAGAATCCTACTTGCATTTTGAATTCAAATCCCAACAAACTATGGACGAAATTTTGAGGATAATCCTCAATGGAATTTCGGTTTTTGTAGATAAGATTCAAGGGAAAAATTCAAGTTTCAATCCCAGTTGAATTTGGATTCTCTCCTCCCTGGAAAATGGCCGAAATTTTGGAGATAATCTCCTAGGAAATTCGGTTATTTTGGATAAGGTTGAGATAAGATTCAAGCTTGAAAATCCTAGTGGAATTTTTGATTCTCCCTTATCCATAATGGCCGAATTTGTGGAGAAGATTTTCACCTAGGAAATTTCAGATTTTTGGTTGAAAAGGGAGATAAAATTCTAGTTAAAATCTTGTTTAGATTTGGATTGGATTTATCCTAAGAAAACCGAATTTTATTGTTGGATTTTCCCATGGAAAAATTCAGATTTTTTGGTTATGGATAAGGGAGAATATCTTTTCCTAGTCCAATTCGAATTCAAAGAATCACCTCATGCAGGCCTATAAATAGAGGTCCTGCCACTCCAGTTCTCTCAAACCACAGACTCTCAAGTGAGCAGGCTTATTGTTGCACAGCTCATCGTGACAATAAATTTCTTTAGAGATCTGGGTGGTCGGAAGAAGACTAGCAGTGCTACCATACCGATCGAGGTTCAGAGTGCCCACACATCAGCCATTTGGGAATTGGAGAATAGTAGAGAAGGCTAGTTGGTTGAAGCCTCCGGTCATTCTCTTCCTGCAAAATTGGCATCCTTGAGGTATGAGTTTTAATTGTTGTTGATTTATTATATATGGCATCATAAGATATTTAACGATCTAAAAATTTTTATTTTTCCGCTGCGCCACTCTGATATGTTTTTACCGATTTATTTTCCTACACTAAGAAGGCGTTTAGGACTCATTATGGTCGTTATGAGTTCCTTGTGATGCCATTCGGATTAACAAATGTGCCAGCAGCGTTCATGGATTTAATGCACAAGATTTTTAAAGAGTATTTGGATAAGTTTGTCATTGTATTCATTGATGACATTCTTATATGCTCAAAGACTCCTGAGGAGCACAAAGAGCACCTGAGGATTGTGTTACATACGATAAGGAAGCATCAACTGTATGCCAAATTCTCAAAATGCGAGTTTTGGCTGGATAGAGTTTATTTCCTCGAACATGTTGTATCCCAAGAAGGTATTGTTCTAGATCCGATGAAGGTAGATGCAATTAACCAATGGCCTGCACCCAAGAGCGTGACAGAAATACGCAGTTTCTTGGGGTTAGCTGGTTATTATCGAAGGTTTGTAGAGGGATTCACGTGTTTAGCTGCACCTCTTACCACTCTTACATGCAAGGAACGAAAGTATGAGTGGACTATGGAATGCGAAAGAAGTTTCCAGGAGTTAAAGAGATGGCTGACAAGCGTACCAATCCTTACGCTTCCCACTGAATGGGAGAAGTTTGTGATCTACAGTGATGCATCTAAAATAGGATTGGGAGCAGTCCTGATGCAAGGCGGCAAGGTGATTGTCTACACTTCCGTCAATTAAAGGATCATGAAAGGAATTACCCTACATATGACCTTGAACTTGCTGCAGTAGTGTTTGCATTTAAAATTTGGTGACACTATCTCTATAGAGCTCAATGTCAGATTTTTACTGATCACCAAAGCCTGAAGTATTTCTTCACGCAAAAGGAGCTCAATATGCTTCAAAGACGATGGTTGGAACTAGTAAAGGATTATGATTGTGAAATCCTATATCATCAAGGGAAGGCCAACCGTGTAGCAGATGCTTTAAGTAGAAAGTCTATCATATCGCACCAGCTACCGATAAAAAGGCTTTCGAAACCATTGCAGCAAGAGATAAATTCTTTGAACTTGGAGCTGATATTCGGAAGATTGGCTGCACTCCAAGTGGAATCATCATTGTTTGAGGATATAAAGGAAGCTCAAAGACGAGATCCAAGAATGACAAGTTCTCAAGAAGGAATTTCCAAGGATGGAATGATCCTCTATCAAGGAAGGATAAATGTTCTAGCTGATGAGGAACTTAGAAGACGGATCATGTCAGAAGCCCATGAGACACCATATTCGGTTCATCCCGGAGCTAGTAAGATGTATCAGGACTTGAAATTACAGTTCTGGTGGAAAGCGATGAAGAATTATATAGCAAAATTCGTGAGCAGATGCATGACTTATCAAAGAATCAAAGCTGAACATAAACATCCGGCAGAAAGATTGGAACCTTTGGAGATTCCTGAATGGAAATAGGAAACATTACGATGGATTTTGTAGTGGGACTACCAAAAACCCGAGAAGGTTATGATGCCATCTGGGTTATTGTGGAGAGACTGACCAAGACGGCACGGTTTATAGCTGTCAAGATGACTTTTTCATTGGAAAAGTTTGCTCAGTTGTACATAGCTCATGTCGTCAGATTACATGGAGTACCAAAATCCATTGTATCAGATCGAGATGCACGATTCACTTCGAATTTCTAGAAGTGTGTGCAAGAAGCTATGGGTACTGAATTGAGACTTAGTACGGCATTTCATCCGCAAACAGACGGACAGTCAGAGCGGACCATTCAGACATTAGAGGACATGCTTCGAGCTTGTATAATGGATTTTACGGGAAATTGGAACGAGAAGTTACCATTAATTGAATTCTCGTACAATAATAGTTACCAAGCTTCTATAGGAATGGCACCTTATGAGGCCTTTTATGGGCGGAAGTATAGATATACGAGAAACTTCCGATGCCGTTGTAAGAATTCAGCGTCAAATGAAAATTGCGCAAAGTCGACAAAAGAGTTATGCAGATAAGAGGCGAAGATCCTTGGAGTTTGATGAAGGAGACTTTATGTTTCTTAAGGTATCGCCTATGAAGGGGATTATGCATTTCGGTAAGAAGGGGAAACTGAGTCCAAGACATATTGGACCTTATGAAATTATCGAACGCATTGGAAGGGTCGCTTATAGATTAGTGTTACCTCCTAAATTGTCAGCAGTGCATAATGTATTTCATGTGTCGATGCTAAGAAAGTATATACCAGATCCGTCCCATGTATTGAAGCATGAACCTATTCAGATCCACGAAGATTTGACATATAAAGAACAACCTATTCGAGTACTGGCTCATGAAGATAAAGTACTGAGGAATAAGACAATCCCTCTAGTGAAGATTTTGTGGAAAAATCACAACATTGAAGAAGCTACGTGTGAACGAGAAGACGAGATGAGGAGTTTATACCCCTACTTGTTCTAATTTTCGAGGATGAAAATTTTATAAGGAGGGGTGAATGTGACAACCGGGAAATTCTGGCATTCTCGGAAGAAAATGTACAAATGTATGTATATAAAAATTTGCACTATTTAAAGAGTGAAATAAATAAATTTATATCGTTCAGAATGTATTAAAACGTTCTAACAATACTGACGAGTAAGAATTCAGTGTTGATAAAATTCATTGAATTTAAACGGGTGGAACGGTGCCAAAAATAGCATTGAAAACCCCTAACCGGTGCATTATGGTGCACTAAAAGATGAAAAACTTCCGGGATTGATTTTGATCAAACGGAAGCAATATAAATTAATCCGACTGCACAGGAGACCTAAGGAACCCGCCGGGACGATTTCAGGAAAATTTCGTCTCGAACCGACATCGGTCAAAAAGTAGTCGAATTAATGTGAATAGTAAAGTCAAAGTAATAATTTTACTTTGCATTTATGACATCATAAAGCCAATTTATTAAATGTATTAAAAATGGTGGTTGGTGGCATTAATGGCCAAGATTGATTTACTTTTTGATCTAAAGGCTAAGATTTGGCCAAAATTAGCCAAATTAATTTTGTGAAAAATTTGGAAAGAAATGGCAGTGAAAGGTGTTAAATTTTCATTGGTTGGAAGCTAAGTTAATTGGTTTCCTTTGGCACTTAAGTCAGCAAGCTTGAAACAAAAGGCACCCGTAGCCTTTTCAAAGCCAAAACAAGAAGAAAATTTTTTTTCTAAGTGTCCTAGAGAGAAAACGTGAGCCATCTTGGAGAATCAAAGGATTTCTTCAAAATTTTGAAGCAAGAACTCAAGTTTGGCAAGCTAGCATCCAACTAATCAAGGTGAGCTTCAAAACTTGTAAAATTTCCCAATTTTTGGCCATGAAATCCGTGGGAGTAATGGGAAGAAAAAGATGAAAAATTGTTGTGGAATTGATGAAATTATGTGTTGGTTTTGTGATATGTTGAATTAGGTTATTCATGTATTGGATTTGCATGAAAAAAATGTGATTTTTGGCTTGTTTTCTCCATAAAATCCGTAGGTTGAATAGTATGAAGGATGAAAAATTTTAGGTTGGTTTTGGTTGATTTGGTGCTTGGGTTTTGTTAAGGGTGTGATTAGAAGAAAAACCATGCATTTTGTTTAAAGAAAAACAAAGTTTTGGTTGGTTTTTCAAGGGTAAAACCGTGGGTTACCTTGTGTGTTTGATGATGGATTGTTGTTGTTTAAGTGTTTTAATGCCTTAAATCATGTTTTGATTAAATGGAAAGCATGATTTGTATGGTTATAAAGCTTGGAAAAATTTGGTATCAAATTTCCCTAATATGGCCGTGGGGTGTAATTAGGGTTGATGAACATTTTTGCATGATTAACTTAAGGTTTGGATAGTTTAAATCATGCATTTAATTATGAAAATGATAGTTTTGTGGTTGAAATCATGAAACAAAAATTTGGTGCATGTTTTACCTAAAATGGCCGTGGGGTATGAATGGTGAAAAAACCGTAAGAATTTTGTTGTAAAATGCATGGAAATTGGCTTGAAAATGTGCTAGGTAATGACATTGGAATAGCCTAAAATTTGGTTGAAAAATTGAAAAGTTTTGGTTAGGTTTTGAGTATGAAAACCGTGGCTAAAACTAAGGGCAAAATTGAAAGAATTTTGTTGAATGTGGTTCAAAATGTGAATTGTTAAATGTGTGAGCTTTTATGTAAAAGTTTGGGAAACTTGTACATAAAATAGGACTTTGGTATAGTACGTGGCAGGTACACATGGTTTGAGGCATACCTAATGCCGGTAGCCTTAAATTTATGCCGAAATACTGCCGAAATTTTGAAAACAGCATTTGGGGTAAAAGGGGAATTAAAAATAAAGTTTAGGGTCGGGTAGGAAACCCTAGTCCCTAAAGGAAAATTGAATAAGGGAAACCTAAGAGGTGGTTCGTGAATAGTAAACCGTCCCCTTAAAAATGTAAAGCGCGAGTAAAACTGAAAAACCGACCCCGAGGGGGGACGTTTTTGGGAAACGAAGTAAAGGTCCGAGTCGGGTACGGAAAATCCGAGCCTCGGAGATCTAGATCAGGAAAGTCTAGATGAACGTTTTAACTACTAGTAAAACGTCCATTTGAGACTCCGAAACGATAGAAAATCACTAAACCGACGTAAGGGTCGGAATAGTACTTCCCGAGGATCGGGAATGTGAAAAATGAAAATAAAATAGAAATGAACCCGGTAATGAATAGAAAAGAGTCAGAAAAGTTCCTGAGAGCCAAAAGTGTAGTCTGGATCGAGAAAATTCTGTCAGGGGCATAATTGTAATTTTGTCAAAATGTAGGGGTAAAATCATAATTTTGCAAAAGTTGAGAAAAATGGGGAAAATGATAAATAAAGCCTAAAAAATTATAAATAGGTTTTATTTAAGCTTTTTAATAAAAAAAATAAAAGCTATAAATGGAAATGAAATTAACTGACAAGGTTTTATCTATAGGATCCCAAAATCGACCCACAAGGAGAGCGATTAAAGATCCAAAAAGGAAAAAGGGAAGAAACAGATAAGGTAAGTTCAGACATTTACCTGTCTGCAACATGTAGCATTATTATTGCTAACTTTGATGTACTAACTATAAGTTAGGTACATATGTGCTACGGGCACTATTATAGAATAGAGAGAGAGACGCAATGTGCTACGGGCACTATTGAAATGGGACACATAATAAATTGTGCTTCGGGCACTAGAGTGAGGTTAATGAAACTCACTCACATGAAATTAAAATGTGAACCATTCCTAACCACGGGACAATGTGAAGTCACCAGGTTAGAACTTTAAAAAGTCGGTAATGAAACCACTTTTGGCATACCAGCCTTCCGTACAGGGAGGTAAATTTTGCCTTCGAGGCTATGATGATGAGATTAAGGCTGTGGAGATCAGCACTAGTGTACCGCTCCCAGTCATGTACAATTTTGCCTCCGGGGCTATGATGATGAGATTAAGGCTGTGGAGGTCAGCACAATGTACCGCTCCCAGTCATGCGCACTAAAATGGTACTGCCAACCTGAGCTCAAAACCAGAACATAATTAAAGATAATTACCTGAAACTGAAACTATGCCATAATTGAGCATAAGACGGTTTTGTGAGAGTACTAACACCGTGGTGGATGTACTATTGATATACTGTGTAGTGGCCAAAGTTACTATTCATGATGAATAGTGGTCAAAGTTATTATTTATATATAAATAGTGGTCAAAGTTACTATTTATAATGAATAGTGGTCAAAATTACTATTTATATATGAATAATGATCAAAGTTACTATTTATGATGAATAGTACTATTCATAGAAATTCTATTTCTTGCATGTTTGAACTTACTGAGCCCCCTAGCTCACCATTTTTGCTCATGTTGCAGGTAAGCGACCAGCTCAGTAGCTTTATATGGCTGGATGGCAGACAGGATAGCGAATGTCAAATGGGATAGGAGGCCAAGGGATATGGTCCTGCCAGAGTCTTTCTGCTGAGCGATAACAGAGAAAGGAAAGAGTAACTGTCTTTTGTAAATATATATTTTGTGAAAGTACTGTATTATGTAAATTACTTTGTACTTGCAAGCAAAGTAAATAGTGGATGATGTTTTACATGATGTTTAAAAAAAACAAATTTCCCAAAAAAAAATGTCATGTTTTACAAGAGAGATAGATTAGCCGGTGACCCATGAGAGTACAATCTATCGCAGTTAGTGATAAAGCTTAACTATAATAGTATTGTATGATCTCTATGAAGGGCGGGCCACCGCATCGAGCATCTAACTCATGTTAAGACTATTATATTGTCTAAAGCCATGGTGGGGACTGTTTGTCTTGACTGTCTGGAACATAGACTCCTAAGTAGAGTCATAGATATGTTGCTTGGTGGTGACATATTAGACTGGGACTAAAGCATTATTGATCTACGTAGTCTGCTATGAGTGGATCAATACGCTTTTGACGTTCTTTATGCAATAACTTTAATCCTGAATAAATAAACTACTTCATGTATATGACTTGTGTACTTTGATGCTCCAATGGCTAAAGCGTCTCAGAGGTAGCAAGCTTATAGACCGGTTCGTTGGGTGCATGACTTGTATACAATGAAGGGTTTGTTTATAGATATTAGAATCATAGCTTTAATAAGGAGTTAAGGTTATCCTCTTAAAGGCATTATACTGGATGTGAAAATGGACAAGGCCTTGGGTCATCTGCTGGGCAGATGACTTCTTGTTCACATATGGTGAATAATCATTTTCTTATTGGGTAGTATAATGGAACTTTAAGATAGCCTGATCAGTAGGATTAAATGGACTTTGACCTAAGGCTGAACATGGATATCATATGAGGGTTCTGCATATATGAAAAGGTCATTGGACAATAGCTTGTCACAGGCTTACGTAATATGGTATATAATTGGGAGTTCAGTTTCAGGTTTATAGTGGTGTGACTCTGGAATTAGTGATCATATGATTGAGTTGTTCGGTAAAGAATGATGATCATGCGGATTCATGGGAGCCCGATCATATATGTTCAATTGGTCCCTCTACTAGCTCCACATAATTCCTTAACGATTGGCAAATTGATTTGTGTATGCTTATTGGCTAGTTGATTAGGATGGTGGGCAAAATTCTCTCCGGTTGAATTCAGATTTTGTTTTGGATAATAGAGAACACAATTATTCGAACTCCAAATAAAGTTGCCATGATTTTATTTGAGATTGGATTAGAGTTATAGGAAATTATCCATGAGAACAAGAATTTGGAATACAATGTTTGTGGATTTTGAAATTTGAATTTTGAAATTTGAAATTTGAAATTTGAAATTTGAATTTGAAATTTAAATTTGAAATTTGACATTTGAAATTTGATTTTGAAATTTGAATTTTGAAATTTGAAATTCAAATTTTGAATCACAGTCCAGATGGAATTCGAATTCTTTGTGGATAATTCCACAAGGCTAGAATTCGAATTTGAGTTGGATTATGAAGAGGAAAATCTTGTTTGAATCCTACTTGAATTTTGAATCTAATTCTAACAAAAGTGGCCAATTTTTGTTGAGGAAAATCCTCCAAGAGATTTTCGGTTTATATGGATAAGGATTCAGGGAAAAATTCAAGTTTCAATTCCAGTTGAATTTAGATTCTCTCCTCCCTAAAAGTGGCCGAAAATATTAAGGAAATCTCAAGGAGATTTTCGGTTATTTTGGATAAGGATGAGATTAAATTCAAGCTTGAAAATCCTAGTTGAATTTTGATTCTCTCCCTACTTTTGTGGCCGAACATTTTTGAGGAAATCTTGAAAGGGATTTTCGGTTTTTAATTACTTAATGGTGAGATAAAATTCAAGTTAAAATCCTATCTAAATTTTGAATACAAAATCCTAAAGATTGGCTGAATTTTTTAGTTGGGATTTGGCCCTTGAAAATTAGGATTTTATGTGTGGATAAGGAGAAAATCTTCTCCTAATCCAATTCGAATTCAGAGGATCACCTCATGCAAGTCTATAAATAGAGGTCCTGCCACTCCAGTTCTCTTAGACCACAAACTCTCAGATGAGCAGGCTTATTGTTGCACAACTCACTGTGACAATAAGTTCTTTAGAGATCTAAGTGGTCAGAAGAAGACTAGCAGTGCTAGCATACCGATCGAGGTTCAGAGTGCCTACACACTCAGCCATTCGGGAATTAGAGAATAGTAGAGAAGGCTAGTTGGTTGAAACCCTCCAATCATTCTTCTCCTATAGATTGGCGTCCTTGAGGTATGAGTTTAAATTGTTGTTAGTTTATTGTATATGGCATCATGAGATATTTAACGATCTTGAAAAATTTTTATTGTTTAGCTGAGCCACTCTGATACGTTTTTATCGATTTATTTCCTACGTATATGATTTTAAGTATGTACTCTGTTTGAACATGTTTTGCGGTTAACATGTTATACTTACTAGGCATATAGCTCACGGAGTGTGTTCATGCTGTAGGTAAGCGTCTTATGGATTAAACCACAATAGGCGATGACTGCGGCGGAGGCAAATGTGAGGGCGAGGTTATGGATACACCGTAAGTAAATCTTCCGCATAGCTTGAGTAACAGTAAATGGTATTTTTTGAATAGTAATGGTAAACAGTATTTTTGAAGAGTAACAGTAAATAGTATTTTTGAATAGTAACAGTTAAACAACATTTTTGGAATAGTAATAGTTAAACTATATTTTTGAATAGTAACAGTTAAATAGTATTATAAGTGTGTATGGGTAATTGAACTCCCAAATGTTTAGACGATGTATATCTAAAGTATACGTATGTGAATAGTAATAATGTATGCCTTAAAAAAAAAATCTAAAATTAGGATATCTAAGTAAACAGATTTTAAGTAAGTATCAATGTTTTTCAAGAAAGTATAAGTATCAGTTCAAGTAGCAGTTTTTAAGTGACGGTCTGGGCCATTTAGGGCTCGGGATGTCACAGCATTGCCGACATTTCTGGAGGTAATGCCAACTTATAGGCAACCTTCCTAAGGTGTTTGATAATTTCAAATGGTCCAATATATCTTGGACTCAATTTCCCTCTCTTATCGAAACGCATTATCCTTTTCATCGGTGAAACTCTTAAAAATACGAAATACCCTTCGTTAAACTCTAGGAATCTTCGTCATTTATCCATAGCTCTTCTGTCGGCTCTGCGCAATCTTCATTCATTGTTGTATCTTTGCAACTGCATCAATTGTTTCTTGCACAAAATCTGTCTTGTACAACTGCTTTTCTTGTAGATCATACTAGTGGACAGGTGATCTATACTTCCTTCCATATAAAGCTTCATAGGGTGCCATACCTATGGAAGCTTGGTAGCTATTATTGTATGAAAATTCTACCAATGGAAGTTTTTTGTTCCAGCTTCCCGGGAAATCTATTATACATGCGGGAAGCATGTCTTCTAACGTTTGGATCGCCCATTAAAATTACCCATCTGTCTATAGATGGAAAGCTATACTCAGACGTAATTCCGTTCCCGCAGCTTCTTGCACACACTTCCAAAAATTTAAAGTGAATCGTGCATCATGATCTGATACAATGGACTTAGGAACACCATGTAACCTGACAATATGGGTTACATAAAGGTTCGCCAACCTTTCTAGTGAAAACGTCATTTTCATTGCTATGAACCTTGCCGTTTTTGTTAATCTATCGATAATAACCCAAATGGCATCGTAGCCTTCTCTGGTTTTCGATAATCCTACCACAAAATCTATTGTAATATATTCCCATTTCCATTCAGGAATTTCTAACAGCTCTAATTTTTTGCTTGGATATCGGTGTTTAGCCTTAACTTTTTAGTATGTCAAACATCGACTTACGAATTCAGCAATGTCATTTTTCATCCCTTTCCACCAGAATTGCAATTTCAAATATTGGTACATCTTACTGGCTCCGGGATGCACTGAATATGGTGTTTCATGGGCTTCTACCATAATCTGCCTTCTTAATCCATCATCATTGGGAACATGAATTCTTCCCTAATGTAGGATTAATCCATCTTTGGACACTCTTTCTTGAAGACTTGCTAGATTAGGATCTCACCTTTGAGCCTTTCTAATGTCCTCATATAACGACGATTCCAATTGAAATGCAGCCAATCTTCCAGTTATCAGCTCCATCTTTAATGCATTGATCTCCTGCTACAATGGTCTTGTAAATTTTTCAATCGGCAGTTACTATGAAACCGTAGATTTTCTACTTAATGCATCTGCAACGCGATTGGCTTTTCCGGGATGGTAGAGAATCTTACAATCATAATCCTTTACTAGCTCCAACCATCTCCTCTGTCGCATATTCAACTCCTTCTTCGTGAAGAAGTACTTTAAACTTTAATGGTCAGTGTAGATTTGACACTAAGCTCCATATAAATAGTGTCACTAGATCTTAAGTACGAACACTACTGCAGCAAGTTCTAGATCATGCATTGGATAATTTCTCTCGTGATACTTTAATTGATGTGAGGCATAGGCAATCACCTAATCACCTTGCATCAGGACACCTCTCAACCCCATTTTTGAAGCGTTACTATATATCAAGAACATTTCCCCTTCAGTAGGAGGTGTAAGAATTGGTGCACTCGTTAGTCGCTTCTTCAACTCTCAGAAGCTCCTTTTACACTCTTCAGTATACTCGTACTTCCTCTTTTTACATGTAAGAGCCGTAAAAGGTGCAGCGAGCCGTGTGAATCCTTTACAAATCTCCTATAATAGCTGGCTAAACCTAAGAAACTCCATATTTCTATCACGTTCCTAGGTGCAGGCCATTCATTGATCGCCTTCACTTTAGTAGGATCCATGGCAATTCCTTCTTTGGAAACTATGGGCCCAAGGAAATGTACTCTATTTAGCCAAAATTCGCACTTAGAGAATTTTGCATAAAGTTGGTGCTTCCTTATTGTTTGAAGAATGATCCTCAGGTGTTCCTGATGCTCCTCACGAGTCTTTAAATACATAAGTATATCATCCATAAACACAATGACAAACTTATCTAAAAATTCCTTGAAGACTCGATTCATTAAGTCCATGAACACAGTTAGCACATTTGTTAACCCAAATGGCATCACAAGAAATTCGTAATGACCATAACGAATCCTAAACGCAATCTTAGGAATGTCGCTCTCCTTGATCCGTAGTTGATGATATCTCGATCGCAGATCAATTTTGGAAATACCAATGTGCCTCTGAGTTGATTGAACAAGTCATCAATTCTAGGTAATGGATATCTATTCTTGACTGTGACCTTGTTCAATTCCCGGTAATCGATACACATATGAAATGTTCCATCCTTTTTCTTGACGAACAACACCGGAGCACCCCATAGGAATAACTTGGACGTATGAATCCCTTGTCAAGAAGTTCTTTCAATTACTCTTGTAACTCCTTCAACTCCGTCGGTGCCATTCGGTATGGCACCTTTGAGATAGGTATAGTTCCTAGCATCAATTCGATCTCAAAGGAAATCTCTCATTCTAGTGGCAACCTGGGTAATTCTTCTGGGAAAACATCAAGAAACTTGTTCACAATAGGAACATCTTCAGGTTGAAGCTTCTCCTCCTCCGTCACATCCACTATGTCCACTAAGTATCCAGCACAGCCGTTAGATATTAGCTTTCTTGCTTTTAGCGAGTTGATCATCATCTTCCTCGATTTATGTGATGAGTTGACATATTCGAAGCCGTCTTCTATGTCGAGTTGAAACACTACTCTCCGCTTATGGCAATCGATCATGGCTTGATATTTCCCTAGGAAATCCATTCCTAGTATTATATCGTAATCTGCCAACTCCATTATGATCAACTCTGCATATAGCTTCCTATTTGCCATAATTATTGGTACATGAGGTAACCAGTAATTGGACATCAGCACTTCGCCTGAGGGTAGAGCCGTTTTAAAGGTCATACCCATGTTGTCATTAGGATATCCTATCTTGTTCACAAATTCATATGAAATAAACAAATGCGTAGCTCCAGAATCAAATAATACAAACGCCAAGTGATTAGTGACAGAAAGCTGACCTGTCACTACATTGGACGTCCCTGCTTCCGCATCTTCTCTGGTGTAGACCATAACTCGAGCATCTACACGAGGTAAGCAGTCCAGTCTTTCTTGTGTCCTTGAAGAAGAAGGCCCTTCAATCTTTGCCTGTAGTGCATGAGCTTGGGGACATTGCTACTGTAGCTGAAATGTTCGCTGCACAGCTTGCCGATTCTCAGGACAATTCTTGGCAAAATGACCTTCCTTTCCATACTGAATATAGGCATTTGGAGCAAGTCTACCTCGAAATGAGTGCCTTCTTCCACACACAACCACGACCCGACTCCGTTGTCGACCGAGACAGCTCGTGCACCTTATCGGGTAGTCGTTTAAAAACTGCTTTTACATTGAAAATCTCATCGTACAAGGCCTAAAAATTTCACCCATATTTTTTTTTCTTTTCAAAATACTTTTCTTGCATAAAAGCATTATATGAAAGCCATATAAAGTTTATAACTATCCTCAGTTATCTTTTTACAATATAACATAATTTACAAAAATATGCTATTTGTACTTTGTTTTTTTTCAAAAATACATTCTCTTCAATTTACTATTTTAACACTCAGAGGAAGACTGGTAGTAGGACTAAAATCCATAATGGATTCCCTATCCCATCGGCATCGCGTATCTTACCGCCATCCAGGTAGTCTACTGAATAGGTTTCTTACTTACAACATGAACAAACCGGTGAGCTAACAGGCTCAGTAAGTTCAAACATACGTACTATGAATCACACAGATTCAAAAACATCAAAAATAAAATTTCCTATAAATAGTACTATTCATCCATGAATAATACTATTCATCATGAATAGTATTTTGACTTTGACTCATGAATACTAACTTTGACTTTGATCAATTACTATTCATGTCCCCCTAACCGAGTCCACTACACTTATCGTTAGTGTTAGTTATGCTCAATTATGCTTAGTTATGGCTTTCATAACATTTTTCGGTCATTATCTTAGTTTAGTTCTGGTTTTGAGCTCATTTGGCCTTGTACGATTTTCTTATGCGCACTGACTATGAGGGGCCTTAGGAGCGACCCTGATGGCTAATCCTCCACAGTCCATCATCGCTCGAAGCGGTTCTGGTGTCCTCGAAGTACCTTTAAACCTCCACCTTATTATTGGAGGCCGGTACGCCAAAAATAGTTTCATTACCATCTTTCAATTATAGTTCTGACCGGGGGCATTAAACATCACCTCAAAGTCAGGAACAGTTGTTGCTCGTAGGTCTTACACATTCTTTCTATTAAGGGTGTGTCTTAAATTTAGTCACACTCCTTCCATAGTGTACCAACAGTACACCTCTCAATTTATCATTTCTCAGGGTGTGTTAGTCTATCTACACCCTAGTGCCCATAGGACTTAACAGCTAATGTACAATTAGTACATATTTAAATATCACAGTATTTCATGTTGCAGATATGAAAATGCTTGAACTTACACCACTACAGCAGTGTCCACCCTCGGAAATCCTCCATAATTTTGTCTCTAGTTTAGGTCCCTACAAATAGAGTATTGTCTGTTAATACCCATCATCAATTATCACTTTGGATATATTCATTTTGTGATAAATTTTACAACATATTTCATCTCTTTATGTGGTATATGGCTTGCAACACGCCCGTGTCCAAGCCCATGTACCTCTCAGGTTTACACTACACAGCCGTGTTCCAGAGTACACACCCGTGTACTTTATAATTTTAAGATTTTTAACTTTAAAATCTTGATTATGGCCTCTAGAATCCTATTTAAGGCATTCTAGATCTTTAACAGTCCTTTCCGAGCCTTCCAGAAATTTTTGATCAAAATTACCATTTTGCCCCAAACGGGTCTCGGGACCGTAACGTTTTTGTTCTACCATTTTTCCAGGATTTTCTAAACCCAAATATCATAAAATAATATTCCTTAGGCTTTGATATATTTTTACAACATTATTTACTGCAAAAACGGTAACTTTTCCTCACCCGACCCTCAGGTACTATTCATCTAACACCTAGGGTCATTTCTCATTTTTCTAGCATTTCGGAGCCTCAAACGAATATTTCACTACTCCTAAAATGTTTCTCATCCCGTTCCCGAGCCTTGGTTCCCGAGCAGCTCAGGTTTTCTATCCCATTCATAATATTTCCCCCTCGTTTACCCCTAACGTGAATTTTTCCTCTTTCTCGGTACTTTAGACACTAGAGGGTCATTGTACTATTCCTATTTGGGTTTCATTTTCCGTTATCGGTTCTAACATACATGGGGGTCTCCGTTTTTTTGTCTTAGCCTATATTTTTTACCCCTCGTTTCCCGGAATGCCCTTATGCCATTTTAAAAATTTCGACAGCATTTCCGCTTATATTTTTAGGTTTCCCCGACGTTAGGTATGCCTCAAAACCTTGGTACCTGCCACGTACTATACCAGAGGCTATTTTATACAAAGTTACCAAACTTTGCATAAAAATTTTTCCACTATAATGATCATTCAATCACAACACAATATTCTTCATTTTCCTCATTATAACCCACGATTTTCATTTGGTATTCAACACCAAACATTTTTTTTTACCACAAGTCTCATTTGTTACCATTCATTCTTAGGATTTCTAATGTACATTCCAACATCAAAACCCTAAGAAATTTTATTCCAACCTAGCAATTTATAGCCACGGTTTTCATGTTCAAACCCTAGGAAAATTTTTCTCTTATTCCTAGGTCCTTTTATCCACATATTCTCATCAAATCCATTACAAAATTTTCCCATTTTCTCATGTTTGTTGGCCACGGATTTTGGTATGAAACATGCATCAATTTGCTTGTTTATTGATTCTACAGCATGCTTTAATCAACATAACACCAAACCAACATAACCACTAAACAAAACATTAATTTTTTTCAACATTTTTCCACCCTACAAAGCCACAGATTTCTTGAAGAAATTCAAGGAAAAATGCTTCAAATTGGAGGCTCAGCTTATCAATTCAATCCCTTTCAACTTGGTGAAGGTTTGGAAGCTAATTTGGTGTAAAATTTTTGTTAAATTTTGGCTTGGAAATGAAGAAGAGTTTACGGCAAAAATGGGCAAGAGGTTGGCTACCTTTCTTCAATTTTTCCAAATGAATTTTTCATGCCTATTTATAGGCAAAAAGTGGAGGACTACTTAGCAAAATTTCCCAACAATTAGGAAATTGTTTAAGGACTTTTTTGTTAACTTTTTGGGATAAAAATGAAAATTCTTGGTTGTTTTTTTTCTCCCTTGGCCGAACCCTATTTTCCCCATTTTCTTAAATTTTTTCAAGCCATTTTGGCTTAATCTTGGCTATTGATCAAAGATTTCTTTAATCCTAGCCATTAATGCCACCAAACTTATCTAACAAGCCTTAATTTCTTATTAATTACATCATAATTAAGATGTCATAAGTGATATCATCTAATTAATTCATGAATTAATTCGTGGTCAAAGTTTGACCAAAAGTTAAACCGAGCGAAATTCTACCGAAATCGAGTAGGTGGGTTTCTGACGCCTCTTGTGTGATGGGTCTGCCTTATTTTGCTTCCGTTTGACAATAATTCATAACCAGAAAATTTCGTCCTTTAGTGCACTTCGGTGCACTCTCCAGGGTTTTTGGCTCTATTTTCGAGCTGTCTCACTCAATTCTGTTCAGGAAGATTTTTTCATCTCTGAACTTACACTCTTTAATACTGTTAGAACATTTTCGCAGTATTCCCAACAGTATTAAAACACAACTTTTTCACTTTTTATACATTAAAATTGTTATATACATACAATTTTAATTCTCTCTGAGAATCTGAAAATTCCCGATTATCACATTCACCCCTTCTTATAAAATTTTCGTCCTCAAAAATTTAGAACAAGTGGGGGTACAAATTTCCATTTCAACCTCGTGTTCCCATATAGCCTCTTCAATATTGTGATTTTTTCACAACACTTTGACTAATGGGATTGTCTTGTTCATTAAGACTTTGTCTTCTTGTGCCAAAATTTTTATAGGCCTCTCTTCATATGTTAGATCTTCCTGGATCTGGATTGGTTCATGTTTCAATACACGGGACGGATGCAATATGTACTTCCGCAACATCAACATGTGAAACACATTATGCACTGCTGATATTTCTAGGGATAATGCCAATTTATAGGCAACCTTTCCAATGCACTTGATGATCTCAAAAGGTCCAATGTATCTTGGACACAATTTCCCTCTCTTACTGGAACATACTATTCTTTTCATCGGTGAAACCCTTAAAAATACAAAATCCCCTTCGTTAAACTCGAGGGATCTTCGTCATTTATCCACATAGCTTTTCTGTCAGCTCTGCGTAATCTTCATTCGTTGCTGTATCTTTGCAACTGCATCAATTGTTTCTTGCACAAAATCTGTCTTGTACGGCTTCTTTTTTTGTAGATCATACCAATGGACGGGTGATCTATATTTCCCTCCATATAAAGCTTCATAGGGTGCTATTCCTATAGAAGCTTGGTATCTATTGTTGTACGAAAACTCTACCAATGGAAGTTTCTCATTCTAGCTTCCTGGGAAATCTATTGTACATGCACGAAGCATGTCTTCTAATGTTTGTATCATCCATTCAGATTGCCTGTCTGTCTACGGATGAAATGCTATACTCAAACGCACTTCTGTTCCCATGGCTTCTTGCACACACTTCCAGAAATTTGAAGCGAATCACGCATCACAATCCGACACAATGGACTTAGGAACTCCAGTAACCTGACGATGTGGTTAACATATAAGTTCGCTAGCTTTTCAAGTGAAAAAGTCATTTTCACTGCTATAAACCTTGTCGTCTTTGCTAATCTGTCGACAATAACCCAAACGGCATCATAGCCTTCTCGAGTTTTTGGTACTCCTACTACAAATTCCATCGTAATATGTCGGTGTTCAACCTTAACTTTTTGGCACGTTATGCATCAGCTCACGAATTCAGTAATGTCTTTCTTTATCCCTTTCCACCAGAATTGCAATATCAAATCCTTGTATATCTTACTGGCTTCGGGATGCACGGAATATGGTGTTTCATGGGCTTCTGCCATAATCTGGCTTCTTAATCCTTCATCATTGGGAACATGAATTCTTCCCTAATGTAGGATTAATCCATCTTTAGACACTCTTTCTTGAAGACTTACTAGATTAGGATCTCACCTTTGAGCCTTTCTAATGTCCTCATATAACGACGATTCCAATTGAAATGCAGCCAATCTTTCAGATATCACTCCATCTTCAATGCATTGATCTCTTGCTACAATGGTCTTGTAAATTTTCTAATCGACAGTTGCTACGAAATAGTAGATTTTCTACTTAATGCATCTGCAACGCGATTGGCTTTTCTAGGATGGTAGAGGATCTTGCAATTGTAATCCTTTACTAACTCCAACCATTTCCTCTATCGCATATTCAACTCCTTCTGCGTGAAGGAGTACTTTAAACTCTGGTGGTCCATATAAATCTAACACTGAGCTCCATATAAATAGTGTCACCAAATCTTAAGTGCGAACATTACTGTGGCAAGTTCCAGATCATGTGTGGGATAATTTCTCTCATGATCCTTTAATTGATGTGAGGCATATGCTATCACCTTATTGCCTTGTATCAGGATAGCTCCTAATCCCATCTTTGACAAGTCACTGTAAATCACAAACATCTCCCCTTCAATAGGAAGTGTAAGGATTGGTGCACTTGTTAATCGTTTCTTCAGCTCTTGGAAGCTCCTTTCGTACTCTTCAGTCCACTAGTACTTCCTCTCCTTGTGGGTAAGGGCCGTGAGAGGTGCACTGAGTCATGCGAATCCCTCTACAAATCTTTTATAATAGTCAGCTAAACCTAAGAAACATCATATTTTTGTCACACTCTTAGGTGTAGGCCATTCATTGATTCCTTTCTTAGAAACTACATGTCTGAGGAAATGTACTCTATCTAGCCAAAATTCACACTTAGAGAATTTTGCATAGAGTTAGTGCTTCCTTATCGTCTACAGAACAATCCTCAGGTGTTCCTCATGCTCTTTTCGAGTCTTTGAATATATAAGTATGTCATCGATAAACACAATGACAAACTTATCTAGAAATTCTTTAAAGACTCGGTTCATTAAATCCATAAATGCAGTTGGCACATTTGTTAACTCAAATGGCATCACTAGAAATTGGTAATGACTGTAACAGGTCCTAAATGTGATTTTCAGAATGTCATTCTCCTTGATCCGTAGCTGATGATATCCTGGTCACAGATCGATCTTGGAGAATACCGCTGCACCTTTGAGTTGATTGAACAAGTCGTCAATTCTAGATAACCGATGCCTATTTTTGATCGTAACCTTGTTCAACTCGTAGTAGTCGATGCACATGCGAAACGTACCATCCTTCTTCTTGACAAACAACATCAGAGCACCCCATGGGGAATAGCTTGGATGGATGAATCCTTTGTCAAGAAGCTCTTTTAGTTGCTCTTGTAACTCCTTTAACTCCGTCGGTACCATTCGGCACGGCACCTTTCAATAGGTGTAGTTCCTGGCATCAATTCGATCTCAAAGGAGATCTCTCGTTTAGGCGGCGATCCTAGTAATTCTTCTGGGAAGACATCGAGGAACTCATTCACAATAGGAACATCTTCAGGCTGAAGTTTTTGTTCTTCCATCCCATCCACTATGTATGCAAAGTATCCAGCACAGCCGCTAGACATTAGCCTTCTTACTTCCATCAAATTAATCATCATCTTCCTCGGTTTACATGACGATCCAACATATTCAATGTCGTCTTCTTGGTCAGGTTGAAACATTATCTTCCACTTCCAACAATCGATCGTGGCTTGGTACTTTCTTAGGAAATCCATTCCCAGTATTACATTGTAATCAGCAAGCTCCATCACAATCAATTCTGCATATAGCTCCCTATTTGCCATAATTACTAGTACATGAGGTAACTAATAATTGGACATCAATACTTCTCTTGAGGGTAGAGCCGTTCTAAAGGTCATACCCATATTATCTTTTAGATATCCTATCCTGTTCGTAAATTCGTATGAAATAAACTAATGCGTAGCTCAAGAATCAAATAAAATAGACACCAAATGATTAGCGACAAAAAGCTAACCTATCACTACATTGGATGTCCTAGCTTCTGCATCCTCCTTGGTGTACACCATAACTCGAGCATCTGCATGAGGTAAACGGTCCAGTCCTTCTTGCGCCTCTGAAGATAAAGGGCCTTCAATCTTTGCTTGCATTACATGTGCTTGGGGACGTTGCTACTATGGCTGGAATGTTCCTTGCACATTTTGCCTATTTTCAGGATAATTCTTTGCAAAATGGCCTTTCTCTCCACACCGAGAATAGGCATTCAGAGCAAGTCTACATTGGCCTGAATGTCTCCTCCTACAGACAACATAGTCAAAAATAACAGCTAAAGCATTATTATTTAGCTTCTGCTGTTGATTCCTATTCTCGGAATTATTTCCCTTCCTCTTTCCTTGAGATTGTTGACCAGAAGTACTTGATTGTCCAGGCTTAGTGTTTTGGTTCAGTTTGCTTCCTTGTTCGACCTGAGATCCAACTTGTACGGCTTTGGCCAAGACTTTTTCCTTCTTCTTGGCATCCTAAATCTTCTCTTTCTCTTCCCTCTGTCGAGCTAAGTGATATTTGACTCTTAAAGCTCGACTCACACAATCAGCTACAGTAGTGGGTGGTGTCAACCCACTATCCACTAAAGTTGTGATGTCGGTCTGAACATTCCTAACATCTTTCGAATTTTTTCCCTTTCCGTGGAGACAACATATGGACATAGACGAAATAATTAGTCAAACTTCTGACAGACCTCAATTACTGTCATATTTCCCTGCTTCCATTCTGTAAACTCCCTCTGTTGGGATCGTAGTGATGCGGGGTTGTAGTACTTCTGATTGAATTCCTCTAAGAATTCAGCCCATACATTGTAGCCACGTTCCTTCTTTGCTTGACCGCGTTGTTAGGAAATACCCTAAACATTAGAGATATTTTGATGTATTTATTTTGAACTGGATAATAAAATTATATATATAGAGGTTATTCATTACATTGCTATCTGTCCTCGTCTTATTTACATGTTAAAGTAAATGTAAGCAAATATGGCTCCCTGACTGCTTGTGTTAAACTGTTAGAACGTTGTATGCAATGGACTTTTGTATGCAAGAAGACAATGTTCTAAAGTAAGTGGTCTAAACTAAGCTCTGTAGTCTATGAGGTTAGACCGAGCATCTAACTCATGTTAAGACTATTATGTTGTCTAAAGTCTTGGAGGGGACGGTTTGTCTTGACTGTTTGGAGCTGGACTCCCAAGTAGAGACATAGATATGTTGCTTGGTGGTGACATATTAGACCGGGACTAAAGCGTGATTGAACTACGAAGTCCGCTTTGAGTGGATTGATCTGCTTTTGATATTCATCGTGCAATAACCTTAATCCTGAGTTGATGGACAGCTTCATGTATATGACTTGTGTACTTTGATGTTCCAATGGCTAAAGCATCTCAGAGGTAGTAAGCTTATAGACCAGTTCATTGGGTGCATGACTTGGGTGCATGTATCAGAATCATAGCTGTAATGAGGAGTTAAGGGTATCCTCTTAAAGGCATTATACGGAATGTGAAAATGGACAAGGCTTTGGGTCGTCTGATGGGCGGATAACTTCTTATTCACATATGGTGAATAATCATTTTCGTTATTCGGTAGTAAAATGGAACTTTAAGATAGCCTGATTAGTAGGATTAAACGGACTTTGGCCTAAGGCTAATCATGGATATCATATGAGGGTTCTGCATGCATGACAAGGTCATTGGACGATAGCTTGTCACAGGCTTACGTAATACGGCATATAATTGGGAGTTCAGTTTCAGGTTTATAGTTGTGTGACTCTGAAATTAGTAATCACATGATTGAGTTGTTCGGTAAAGAATGATGATCATATGGATTTACAAGAGGCCGATTATATATGTCCAATTGGTCCCTCTACTAGCTCCACATAATTCCTTAACGTTTGGCAAAATTAATTTGTGCATGCTATTCGCTAGTTTATTATGCATGGATGGTGTTGACATAGGATTATGATGGTCGACAAGATTCTCTCCAGTTGGATTCTGATTTTATTTTGGATAATAGAGTACATAATTATTCGAACTCCAAATAAAGTTGCCATAATTTTATTTGAGATTGGATTGCAGTTGTAGAAAATTATCCACGAGAACAAGAATTTGAAATACAACTGTTTTGTGGATTTTGAAATTTGAATTTTGAAATTTGAAATTTGAATTTTGAATTTGAAATTTGAATTTGAAATTTGAATTTAAAATTTCAAATTTGAAATTTGAATCTAAAATTTGAATTTGATATTTGAAATTCAAATTTTGAATCATAGTCTAAGTGCGATTTGAATTTCTTTTGATAAATCCACAAGTAATGAAATTCGAATTTGAGTTGGATATGGAGAGGAAAATCTTGTTAGAATCCTACTTGAATTTTGAATCCAAATCCTAACAATAATGGACGAAAATTTTGAGGATTATCCTCGTGGAATTTTCAGATTTTTCGTGGATAAGGTTTAAGGAAAAATTCAAGTTTTAATCCTAGTTGAATTTGGATTCTCTCCTCCCTGATTATGGCCGAAAATTTGAGGAAGATCTCCTAGGAGATTTCGGTTATTTTGGATAAGGATGAGATAAGATTCAAGCTTGAAAATCCTAGTGGAATTTTGATTCTTCCCTTATCTTAAAGTGGCCGTAAATATTTGGTGAAGATCCTCTAGGATTTTCGGATTTTTTGGTTAAAAAAGAGAGATAAAATTCTAGTTAAAATCTTGTTTAGATTTGAATTGGATAATCCTAAGTTGGCCGAGAATTTGTTGAGATTTTCATCTTGGAAAATTTGGATTTTTTGGTTGTGGATAAGGGAGAATATCTTCTCCTAATCCAATTCGGATTCAGAGAATCACCTCATGCAAGTCTATAAATAGAGGTCCTGCTACTCTAGTTCTCTCAGACCACAAACTCTCAGGTGAACAGGCTTATTGTTGCATAACTCACTGTGACAATAAGTTCTTTAGAGATCTGGGTGGTCGGAAAAAGACTAGCAGTGCTAGCATACCAATCGAGGTTCAGATTGCCCACATACTCAGCCATTCGGGAATTGGAGAATAGTAGAGAAGGCTAGTTGGTTGAAGCCCTCTGGTCATTTTTCTCCTGCAAGATTGGCGTCCTTGAGGTATGAGTTTAAATTGTTGTTGGTTTATTGTATATGGCATCATGAGATATTTAACGATCTAGAAAAATTTTTATTGTTCCGCTGCGCCACTCTGATACGGTTTTATCGATTTAATTTCCTATAATTGGTATCAGAGCCATCTCATGACTATGCCATGTACATAAATTAGACAATTAATTAGTCTTTTTATTTATGTATGGATTTGATATTTAGAGAGTGGCATTCTAGGATTCCTTTATATTGTTATCATAGATTATGTATGTAGTATGTGGTTATTTTAATTTTTTGAATTATTATAAGCATGCTCGTTAATGCTGGTTATGGTTCCTTAGAATTTAGAAAAAATTGTATCTAGGAATTTTGATGTAACCATAGGAGCAATTTATTAATACTGTAATTTTCCCATGGATTTTAATTTTTGTCTCTTAGAATTATTATGGTTAGAATTTTTGTACGCCGGAAACGGTTTAGGAAATTTTATGTAATTATTCTTGGAGGAGATTAAAGATTGAAGACCATTATTAATTTTTTCCCAAAATTTAAATTTAATTTAAAGGTTAAAATTTTGATTGTATGAAAATTTTCAATTTAATTAGGATTCAAATTAATTTTTGGAGATCCTAATGGATAAATTGGAATATGGCATGAAAATCGAGACACGACCCCTCGGGATAGGCCATTGGGCCTTGGTGGGGCTGCAGCCCCTGCCCTCGGGCAGGATGGTGCTACGACAGCCCCTTGACAGGCCATGACCACCCACGACCGCAGGCTTGGCCTGCAGCCGAGGGTGGCCGTGGCCCTCCCAAGGCTTGGCCTGCAGCCCAGTAGGGCTACACATAGGGCGGCCGTGGGCTGCCAAAAATGATTCTTGGGATGAGAAATAAATGGAGAGGCTACATAAAAATGGATACAAGAAGACGGAACAAAATTCAAGACCCAAAGAATGCTTTGGATGGAATTTTATAATCTTTATTTTCTTTGTTCTAGGATGGAACCATGGCTTGGTTATTTTGTCAATTTTTTTTTTGTGATATGTTATGGATGTATAAATATGTATTGATGGATGTTTTATATGCATATTTGATAAAATGTCATATAGGATAGGTGAGTGCCACTCATACTATATTGATCATACATATTTGTCAAAACTTGTAAGTTTTTCAAAATATTGAGTTGGAGAAGGTTTTAAACAAAACCCACGACCTCCATTGTTGATCCATATGTAAAAGCATGGTAACATCTTGCATTAGTTCTGCCCTGACCATACCCCTCGGTAGGTGTTTACCGCCGCTGGTATACTAGATTGGATTTCCTATGTTGAAAATGTGTTCGGGTATGATCCTATTCATGACCACCCCTCGGTGGCTTGGTAAGACGTGGATCAGGCTACGTAAACAACGGTTATACACTCAAGACTCATTTTGTTATTAACCTTCCCTAGAAGCTTTGTTAACTAAACTGGTGGCCAAACAAGCGGTTATTAATATACGTCTTAACCTTGGAGGATTTAAGGTAACATATATTAATTGGACGGGGTCTATGTTCCGGCTATTTGTTTTCATGACCACCCCTCGGTGGCTTGGGGTAATAGGTGCTGAGAATTACCGTTGCAACGCTACATGTTTTTCAAGTTTCATGTAGGAACATACTTGTATGTTTTATTTGCTAAAATATCTGTATATTTGCTTGGGCTTTGTAATGATGTCTAGTATAATTTTATTTCAGTTCAAAATGTCACCAACACCCCTCATTTCAATACTTATTGAGAATAAACTGAATGGTGATAATTATAAAGATTGCAAAAGAAATCTGTTGATAGTTCTCAGCTGCGAGAGACACAAGTTCGTACTAGATGAACCATACCCACCAAGGCCCAAACCTGACACATCGCTTGAGGAGGTCCCGATTGCCTATACTCGTTGGAGAGAATCCAATGATATAGCTCGGTGCTACATACTTGCTAGCATGACAAGTGCTTTACAAAAGCAGCATAAGACTTATCAAGTTGCTGGGGTGATCATGGGAAATCTGGAGGACATGTTCGGAGGCCAAGAAAAGTTGGTTCGACAGTCCGCTATAACCAGTATTATGAACTCTAAGCAAAAGGCAGGTACTCCGATGAAGGACCATATGATCACTCTAATGGGATTCTTTGCTGAGGCTGCCAAGAACGGTACTGAGTTGGACTACAACACCCAGATCGAGATGGTGTTCAAAACTCTATCTAAAGATTTTGTGGGGTTTAAGGCCGCATACAATCTGGCAATAAGGGAGTTAGGACTAACTAAGCTCATGAAGCAACTCCAGGCTTATGAGCGAATGATCAGGGATGGGGATGCGGTCCAACCCAAAGGAGAGGCCAATTTAGCAGAATCTTCCAAACCCTCACAGAAGAGGAAGAGGCCAAATCAGAAGCAAGCTGCTTCGAGTTCTTTTAATCCTCCTGTCTCGGATGGGAAGAAGAAGAACAAGAACAAGAAGCCTAGGGACCCTAAAAAGTCCAAGTGCTTCTGCTGTGGGAAGGTAGGTCACTTCAAGAAGGCTTGCCAGGAAATCCTAGCCGCCAAGGGCAAGGAAGGTAAGGAACTTCACTAGTTAGAAGCATGTTTGGTGGAAGAATCGAAAGACACTTGGGTCACTGATTCAAGCGCCACTAATCATGTTTGTGTTTCTATGCAGGGGTTCGTGGAAACGAGAAGTCTACATGATAGGAGCCTCTCGTTGCGGACTGAAGACGGTAGTTTGGTGGTGGTTGAGGCAGTGGGAGATATTTATCTTTACTTTAATGAATTTAGGTTTATTTTATTTTTATGTTCCTAATTTTAGGAGGAACCTTATATCGGTAGCTTGTTTAATAAAGGATTCTTTTTTAGTTTCTTTTAGTAAAAGAGTTGATATTCGTAGAAATAAGTCTTTTATCTGTTCTAGATGGATGGATGTATTTGATCAAACCAAAGATCTACTCACTACTTGACACCGAATTAATAGATAACTCTAAAAGGTTGAAAGTTTCTCACTCTAACAAGGCGTATCTTTGGCATTTAAGACTTGGTCATATTAATCAAGATAGGATTCAAAGATTGGTGAAAGAAGGTCCTTTAGAATCTCTGGAGGAGGTACGTCTTCCTCAATATGAGTCTTGTCTAGAGGGAAAGATGACTAAGAGGTCTTTTGGAGCTAAGGGTACTAGGGCTCAAGAGCTCTTAAAAATTATGCACACTGACGTATGCGGCCCCATGAACGTCAGAGCACGAGGAGGGTTTGAGTATTATATCTCCTTTATAGACGATTACTCGAGGTATGGATATGTGTATCTGATGCACTGCAAGAGCGAAACCTTTGACAGGTTCAAAGAGTATCGTGCGGCAGTAGAAAAGCAATTAGATAAATCCATAAAGACACTTCGATTTGATCGAGGTGGTGAATACTTCTTCGACGAGTTTCTAGGACATCTTGTAGAGAATGGGATATTATCCCAATTGACTGCACCTGGTACTCCACAACAGAATGGTGTAGTCGAAAGGAGAAATAGGACCTTGTTAGATATGGTACGGTCCATGATGAGTTATTCAATGCTGCTATTATCATTTTGGGGATATGCTTTACAAACGGCGTGCTATATTCTAAACCAGGTTCCAAGCAAGTTAATTCCCAGAACTCCGTATGAATTGTGGCGAGGTAGGAAGCCCTCTATTGGACATATGAGAATATGGGGCTGCCCGGCATATGTACTGGATGGGGATGCGAATAAGTTAGAACCAAGATCAGAATTGTGCATGTTTGTAGGGTATCTAAAGTGAACTAAAGGAGGTCTGTTCTATAACCCGAAAGAACAAAAGGTCATTGTTTCAACCTATGTGACATTCTTCGAGGAAAGTCACATGAATGACTTTAAGCCTCAAAGCAAAGTGATGGTAGAGGAGTTATCAGGTGAAAAAACTGCTCCACAGGTTTCGGTCTTGGACGCAAGTCCAAGTTTTGGGGAAAGACCTGCAGACGATCAACAATTTAGGGTGCCTCGTCGTAGTGGGAGGGTTTCGAACAAACCTAATTTCTTCATATATGATGACCGAGGCTCATGAGCATGAGGATGATCCGGTCACCTATGATGAAGCTATAAATGATGTTGATTCTAAATCTTGGAAACAAGCTATAAACAATGAGATGGATTCTATGAAATCCAACTCTGTTTGGGAACTTGTAGATTTACTAGATGGGATAAAACCCATTGGATGCAATGGGTCTACAAAAGAAAGAAGGATGTGGAAGGGAGAGTGGAAACTTTCAAAGCTAGACTAGTTGCAAAGGGGTACACGCAAAAGGCTGGAATCGATTATGATGAAACCTTTTCGCCTGTTGCTACACTGAAGTCTATCCATATTCTTCTGTCCATTGCTGCGACTCTCGATTACGAGATCTGGCAAATGGATGCATGACGACATTCTTGAAGGCCATCTTGAGGAGTGTATCTATATGATACAGCCCGAAGGGTTCGTAGTGAAAGGCCAAGAAAGGAAACTCTGTAAGTTGCTTAGATCTATTTATGGATTAAAGCAAGCATCCCGCTCATGGAACCAGAGATTTGATCAAGCGATCAAGACTTTCAGTTTTGAGCAGAACGTTGATGAACCCTGTGTTTATAAACGTATTAAGGATGGAAAAGTGGTCTTTCTGATACTCTATGTCGACGATATACTACTCATTGGGAATGATGTAGGGAACTTATCATCGGTCAAGTTTTGGTTACACTAAAAGTTTGACATGAAGGACTTGGGAGAAGCTAATTATGTTCTAGGCATTCGTCTCTTCAGAGATCGAAAGAACAAAATGATAGCGTTATCCCAAGCTTCATACATAGATAAAATAATTGATAAATATGCAATGCAAGAGGCAAAGAAAGGTACACAATCTTCTATTGCCGATCTAACTCTTTCATTGAATGACTGTCCAAAGACATCGAAAGAAAGAGAGCATATGTGTAAGGTCCCTTATGCATCTGCTCTGGGTAGCCTTATGTAAGCTATGCTTTGCACTCGCTCGGACATATGTTTTGCAATAGGTATGGTGAGTCGATATCAAGCGAATCCTAGAACCAAGTACTGGCAAGCAGTAAGGCATATACTCAAGTATCTTAAGAGAACAAGGGATTATATGCTAGTGTATTCTGGAGGGGACCTAACACCCGTAGGATACATAGACTCAGACTTCCAGACTTGCAAGGATTCGAGGAAATCGACATCTAGATCAGTGTTCTTGCGCGGAGGAGGTGCCATTGTGTGGAGGAGCGTGAAGCAGGGCTCCACAGCTGACTCTACTGTGGAGGCTGAGTATGTGGCTGTGGCTAAGGCATTTAAAGAAGCGATTTGGCTCCGCAAGTTCTTTAGAGACCTTGAGGTCATTCCGGGTGTTGACAAGCCTATCACACTTTACTGTGATAACACTGGGGCTATTGCCAACACAAGGGAATCTCGGCACCACAAGAGGACCAAGCACATAGATTAGAGATATCATATTATTAGAGGGCACGTGGAGACAGGCCAAGTAGATGTATGTAAGATCGCGTCTGAGGACAATATTGCCGATCCTTTTACTAAAACTTTGGTGGCTAAAAGCTTTGAGAGGCACGTAGAGGCGATGGGGATGCGTAACATGGCACATCTGCTGGCTTAGGGCAAGTGGGAGATTATTAGGAAATGCCCTAAATATTAGAGACATTTTGATGTATTTATTTTGAATTGGATAATAAAATTATATATAGAGGTTATTCATCACATTGCTATCTGTCCTCATTTTATTTACATATTAAAGTAAATGTAAGCAAATATTGCTCCCTAACTGCTTGTGTTAAACTATTAGAACATTGCATGCAATGGACTTTTGTATGCGAGAAGACAATGTTCTAAAGTAAGCGGTATAAACTAAGGTCTATAGTCTATGGGGTTAGACCGAGCATCTAACTCATGTTAAGACTATTATGTTGTCTAAAGCCTTAGAGGGGATGGTTTGTCTTGACTGTCTGGAGCTGTACTTCCAAGTAGAGACATAAATATGTTGCTTGGTGGTGACATATTAGACCAGGACTAAAGCGTGATTGATCTACAAAGTCCGCTTTGAGTAGATCGATCTGCTTTTGATGTTCATTGTGTAGTAACCTTAATCCTGAATAGATGGACAGCTTCATGTATATGACTTGTGTACTTTGATGTTCCAATGGCTAAAGCGTCTCAGAGGTAGTAAGTTTATAGACCGGTTCGTTGGGTGCATGACTTGTATACGATGAAGGGTTCATTTACAGATATCGGAATAATAGCTCTAATGAGGAGTTAAGGGTATCCTCTTAAACGCATTATACTGAATGTGAAAATGGACAAGGCCTTGGGTTGTCTGCTGGGCGGATGACTCCTTATTCACATATGGTGAATAATCATTTTCTTTATTCGGTAGTATAATAGAACTTTAAGATAGCCTGATCAGTAGGATTAAATGAACTTTAGCCTAAGGCTGATCATGGATATCATATGAGGGTTGTGTATACATGGCAAGGTCATTGGACGATAGCTTGTCACAGGCTTACGTAATACGGTATATAATTGGGAGTTCAGTTTCAGGTTTATAGTGGTGTGACTCTAAATAGTGATCTCATGATTGAGTTGTTCGGTAAAGAGTGATGATCATATGGATTTGTGGGAGGCCAATTATATATGTCCAATTGATTCCTCTACTAGCTCCACATAATTCCTTAACATTTGGCAAAATTGATTTGTGTATGCTATTGGCTAGTTTATTATGCATGGATGGTGTTGACATAGGATTAGGATGGTCGACAAGTTTCTCTCCAGTTGGATTCAGATTTTGTTTTGGATAATAGAGTACACAATTATTCGAACTCCAACTAAAGTTACCATGATTTTATTTGAGATTGGATTGGAGTTGTAGAAAATTATCCATGAGAACAAGAATTTGAAATACAACTGTTTTGTGGATTTTGAATTTTGAAATTTGAATTTTGAAATTTGAAATTTGAAACTTGAATTTTGAAATTTGAATTTTGGAATTTGAAATTCGAATTTGAAAATTGAATTTGAAATTTGAATTTGAAATTCGAATTTGAAATTTGAATTTGAAATTTAAATTTGAATTTTGAATTTTGAATTTGATTTTTGAAATTCAAATTTTGAATCACAGTCCAAGTGGGATTCGAATTTCTTGTGGTAAATCCACAAAGAATGAAATTCGAATTTAAGTTGGAAATGGAGAGGAAAATCTTATTAGAATCCTACTTGAATTTTGAATCCAAATCCTAACAATAATGGACGAAAATTTTGAGGATTATCCTCATGGAATTTTTAGATTTTTTATGGATAAGGTTTAAGGAAAATTTCAAGTTTCAATCCCAGTTGAATTTGGATTCTCTCCTCCCTGATTATGGCCAAAAATTTGAGGAAGATCTCCTAGGAGATTTTCGGTTATTTCGGATAAGGATGAGATAAGATTCAAGCTTGAAAATCCTAGTAGAATTTTGATTCTTCCCTTATCCTAAGGTGACCGAAAATATTTGGTGAAGATCCTCTAGGATTTTCAAATTTTTTGGTTGAAAAAGGGAGATAAAATTCTTGTTAAAATCTTGTTTAGATTTGAATTGGGTAATCCTAAGTTGGCTGAAAATTTGTTGAGATTTTCCTCTTGGAAAATTCAGATTTTTTGGTTGTGGATAAGGGAGAATATCTTCTCCTAATCCAATTCGAATTCAGAGAATCACCTCATGCAAGTCTATAAATAGAGGTCCTGCCATTCCAGTTCTCTCAAACCACAAACTCTCAGGTGAGCAGGCTTATTGTTGCACAACTCACCGTGACAATAAGTTCTTTAGAGATCTGGGTGGTCGGAAGAAGACTAGTAGTGCTAGCATACCGATCGAGGTTCAGAGTGCCCACACACTCTACCATTCGGGAATTGGAGAATAGTAGAGAAGGCTAGTTGGTTGAAATCCTTCTGTCATTCTCCTCCTGCGAGATTAGCGTCCTTGAGATATGAGTTTAAATTGTTGTTGGTTTATTGTATATGGCATCATGAGATATTTAACGATCTTGAAAAATTTTTTTTGTTCCGCTGTGCCACTCTGATACGTTTTTACCGATTTATTTCCTACACGTGTCCTACTAGAATCTTGCATCTTTCTTCAGTACAAAGGATACTATGACGCCCCGCACCTTTAGTGGCCCGAACCGTCACTTAAAAACTGCTACTTTAACTTATACTTATACTTTCTTGCAAACCATTAATACTTACTTAAAATCTATACCATAACTTTAGAGGATTTTTTTTTTGATTATGTACGTATTTACTATTCAAAATACCATTTAATGGTTACTATTCAAAAAGACTGTTTATCTCAAATTGTACGGAAAAATACTCGCGATGTATCTATAATCTCGCCTCACATCCGCCTCTACTACCATCATTGCCCATTGTAGTTTAAGCCATAGGACGCTTACCTACAGCATGAACACACTCCGTGAGCTTTATGCCCAGTAAGTATAACATGTTAACAGCAAAACATATTCAAACATAGTACATACTTAAAACATATACAAAACTAGAAATCATATCACACATTCACATAGACCATGGAAACATATGATTTAGCATCTCAGAATACGTATTAAGTGGGCATGTCCTATCACGCAGTTGGAAAGCTTACTCTAATTGTATCTAAGGCATAACGTGTACACTACATAAATCGTTTATGCTCAGTTATGCTCCCTTATTCATTATCTTTCATTATGAACCTTGACTGGGGCTTGTTATATCTTAGATCATTCTTTATTTATGAACCTTGACTGGGGCTTGTTATATCTTAGATCATTCTTTATTTATGAGCCTCAACTTGGACTCATTATGTGTTGTGAGCCTAGATTATTCTTTCCTTATGAGCCTCAACTTGGACTCATTATGTTTTGTGAGCCTTGACTTGGACTCATTATAGATTATGAGTCTAGATTATTCTTTCTTTATGAGCCTAGACTTGGACTTGTTATGTATATATTATGAGCCTCGACATGGGCTCATTATATATATTATTAGCCTAGATTATTCTTTCTTCATGAGCCTCGACTTATACTCGTTACGTTTTCATAAGTCTACATGATTATGAAACTATATGCTATGCATCAACTGTGCAGAGTTTGTATACTTAACATAGTAAAAAACAATACTTTGAATTCATTTCATTCATGTCGTAGGCGGAGTTGTACTTACCTAATTGCAAGCAATTACATACTCGTGCCTTTAACAAATTACAAGTAACCACCTGTCATCAATAACGCTCCTCATTAATACTCTGGTTGAGTCACCATCACTATTAGTGACTAAAGCAGATAATTCATTTGGTATCGATTGCTGTCAGTACTAATTTGATCTTTTTATAGAGTTTACTTCTCTATACTCGGTAAATTAATTTATTGCCCATAAATTAATTACTGTCGTTCCTAGGTTACTATTACTGTTAGTGACCATCACTTGTGTTTTTATGTGGTACCGAGGCCCATCGGTACCCTATCGGCCTACTTTGGGGATTTGGTGTCCAACTTGTATCGTGTTTGATTAATTGTCTACTTGATAGATTAATCATCATTCCTTGTAGTGTCATTCGAAACACGGTCCTTGATTGATTGCTAACCAGTCAGCTGATTGGTTACCTCGCACATCATTAGCTAAGTAATCTACCGAGTTACTAGAGCTTATTTAGTGTGGTAGCCTATCGAGCTACCAACACTATTTAAGTTATTTCTGAAAAATCGTTTTGGTTACCTTATAAAATTCTTGGTAAAATTATATGTTTGGAACCCATCCCCTTATCACCCCGTTGGAAGGTGGGGGACATTTTTATGAAAACCATTTTTATATTTTAACAAGTTTAAAACATATTTTTGGTGTTACATTTTAAGGGTGGTTTTTTGAACCACTTTCGAAAACTGTTTGAAACTCGATCTAAATGACTTTGTTTGCGAATTTTACGAACATAAAATTTTTCGTCCTTGACGAGATGAACAATTTTTATGTTCACCTGGGAGCTGAAATTTAACTCAAACGGATCCTAATCCTATCAAACCCGTGGCTTATCTGCCCAGTTTTTGCCAAAAATCCCAGTTTTACTTTATTTTGAAAACAGCTCTGTTTGAGGCTTAAAACAGCCAAATTTTTAAAACACGCACGTGTCATCTTAAAGATTTCAACATGTTCTAAAACTTTCGTGTTGAGCCCGAGAATCAGTCCAGACTCTAAGTGGTCCATTTTTAATAAAACCCAAGACTAATATCTCGGTTTAGATTTTCTTCCCAGTTTTGTTCCTAGTTTGAGCATCGAGTGAAAACTACTCGAAAAACCTATCGTAATGTCATTTTTTGTAAAAGGATATTTGACATAAAAACGACCGTAACAAAATTTCCTTAAAACATCGTGTTTTACCAAATCCCAAATTCAAAACCTAAGGGGGTCAAAATAGCCAAAATCCATGGCCTTTCCTTGAGGACAGATTGTGTCCAATCACTAAAAACGTTCATGCTCTCATTTGCACACAACCATTCATAAGAATAATGTAAATACAACCATAACCACATAAACTTTAAAATGGAAAGCTAAGGGCTCAAAATAAACTTATTACAAACCATTTGCATAAACAAATACACATAAATGGCGTTTATCAAACTTAAAAACAACTAGTCACTAAAAGGGTCTGGTTTTTACCTCTTGTGCTATGAACCAAGCACAAATCCAAACTATGAACTTGAGGAACCAAAATGGCCATGTGGAATCAAGGGAAAAGGGGTCGGCTTTGTGCTAGCAAAATACCAAAATAATTTCTCTTAAGATCAAACCAAAATAATAACTAAAACCACAAAGATTGATTAGAAACCTTACCCTTGAATGGACTTAGGATGGCTCAAATTTGAATCTTCCTAACACAAGCTTGTGGGGTTTGATTTTTTTGGTAAGTTTTGGGTATGATTTTGGCTTGAAAACATGAGGGTTTTAGGGCTTAAAGGGGCCGGCTGCAGCAAGAGGAAAAGGGAGACAAAGTTGTAATTTTTCTTGGGTGCAAAGTAAGGAAACAAACCCTTGTGTCATGTGTGCCTTTTATAGGCAAAACTAATCCCACTTACTTAAGATTAATCCTACTTAATTATCCACATTTTTAGCATAATCAAGGGACAAATTTTGCTGCAATTTCAGCCTCATAAATGGGCGTGGGCTGTGCATGGAAGGAAGAGGAGATAAAGAAAAACTTGTTGACCAAGTTTTAAAACCCTTGAATTTTTTTATTCAAAAGTTGTCATAACTTTTGCAATTTTTAATTGCCACTTTTAGGGCTATGTAGCAGCCAAAATCAGCTGCTTTTGTAGCTAAGGGGCACGGTTTCTAAGGGCCAAGTTTTATCTGTCTTGGCTTCTCATTGCAGTCTAATTTTATACTGCGGTGTTCGATCCTTTCTCGGCAGTGTTCCAATTTTTATCAAAAAATTGGATTTTCTGAATCCGATTTTTGTACAGTCAAATCCTAGTCAGTTTATACTATCTAAGAGCCCATTATCAGTCTATTTTACTGTTCATTTGCTATACTGCGGTTGTGTCTACACTATGTTATGCTTTCACACACAAATCAAGGCATTCTCAGGCAAAATTTCAGACACAATCTCTCTTGACTAATTTGGACATTCTGATTCCATTTTTATTAATTTTACGTCAATCAGAGGTCGTTCGGACCAATTTTCAGGATCTGTGTGACCCTACCTCAAAAAACATGTCAGGTGCCCTTTTGACTAATTTGGGCATCCTGAGTCTAAATATATCAGTTTTGGGGCAAGTAGAGGTTGTCTTGATCCTCATCCTGATACTGCATATCTCCCAAACAAAAATTCTCATTTTATACCCAATTGACCAGATTGAGCTTACTGACCATTTATATATCAGTTTTAGTCAAATTAAGGCCGTCTTGGTCAGCAACTTGACACTGCATTTTTTACTATTCACTATCTTATACTTAACTAACTAGTCTGAATGCTCTGACTCTGATTTTATCGGTCTCTAGGTGAGAAGAGGTCATCCAGACTATTTTCCTGCTATCGTACCCTTGCTAGGGTTATTTATCGCTATTGTGCTTAGATGTTTGGTCCAAGCATTCTAGTGATCTGTTCACCAGTCTTGTGTCAAGAAATGGTCATTTGGACCAGTTTCCTGACACTGCGTGTCTCATACACATAAGAGGGTGGACCAAGTTCACTTTCGGTCGCCCCTTTAATTGCATGAATAGTACTTAAACAGTATTGTACCTGTTTAATCTATTCAACTTGAAAATATACTGTATTTTCCAACTTCATACATTTTTGATAGTCTGTATATTGGCTCTTAGCTCATTACACGACCTCTTACATGGGCGTGTATATGGCAACACGGGCGTGTATTGTCCGGACACGGGCATGTATCAGTTGAGCTTCCTCAACATGGCCATGTCTTGGAACACATCCATTTTACTCGAGCGGTACACGGCCACTTACACGGCCGTGTACCTGACCGTGTTACAGTACACGGCCATGCTTACTCACATGGCCTCTCTCACGTATACAGTCCGATCAGTACACGACTTCTTACACAGTCATGTACCTGACCGTGTTCTGTGAATTTGCACCAAAATGCATCAAACTGACCCAAACTCATTCCTTAATTTCTCATTATATAGAATTTAGGTTACACGAGTATGGGAGTCCTTATAGATACACACATGATCATTTCTTGATCATTCAAATTCATAAATTCCAAGATCATGTGGTGTGAGGACAACCACTCCTCTGCTTCTAATGGGTTTGTGGAACCCTCGAATTTCGGTGGCAACATCCATCAAAATCTTTCATAGAGTGGTTCCTGATTGACTCGGGATTGCGGTTAGGGTTCTATTACTATTTCAGGTATAACTGGCGGCACTTCCTATTCAGGTGTAGCCATCTGAGAGGCTTGGCCTTCATCTTGGCCTTGCCTCTGCTCCATCTACTCTAGTCTCTGCCTCAGCTTAGCATTTTCTTTAATCTGAGCTTCTCTCATAGCTTGTAGTTCATCCACTCTTTCTGAAAGGACTAGACGCCCTCTCATGTTTTGCAGATTACGCGGGTTCACCATCTTTTTCTACTTCCTATAATCACATGAAAATCAATCGTTAGATTTTCAACAAACATATTTTTACAATATAAGTAAAAATAATTTTGATCATTATGTGATTTCAGACATCTCATCATTTTGAACGTATCAAAATTTCATGTCATTTCATTTCAAAATTTTCATATACACATCAACTCGAAGGCTTTTTTCAAAACGACCTTTCGATGCAGTCATACATATACATATACAGACATATTCATTTATACATCTTATATGTTTTTACATCTAGTCCCCTAGTCGATCCTCTAGTGGGACTCGTACCCTCTCGTCGCCTTGATGGGCCGGCCTTATGGTCATTTGGCATAGGACTCGATCCATACAAACGATCCAGCATTGCCTTTTGCAATAGCTATTCACGTCTCTTGCGCACCATGCTCTCCATCATTAATTCTTCCTCCACCTTAGCTACCATAACTGTAAACTCACGTAGAGTCGTAGGATATAGACGGGTTACCCTTTGACATAAGTCTATCGTAAGTGTAGGAAATAAATCAGTAAAAATGCATCAGAGTGGCGCAGTAGAACAATAAAAATTTTTAAGACCGTTAAATATCTCATGATGCCATATACAATAAACCAACAACAATTTAAACTCATACCTCAAAGGACGCCAATCTGCAAGAGGAAAATGATCAGAGGGCTTCAACCAACTAGCCTTCTCTACTATTCTCCAATTCCCGAATGGCTGAGTGTGTGGGTACTCTGAACCTTGATCAATATGCTAGCACTGCTAGTCTTCTTCCGACTACCCAGATCTCTAAAGAACTTATTGTCATGGTGAGTTATGCAACAATAAGTCTGCTCACCTGAGAATCTATGGTCTGAGAGAACAGGAGTGGCAGGACCTCTATTTATAGACTTGCATGAGGTGATCCTCTGAATTCGAATTGGATTAGGAGAAGATTTTCTCCCTTATCCACACACAAAATCTAAATTTTCTAAGGCCAAAAACCACCAAAAGATTTCGGCCATTTTGTGGATTTGTACTCAAAATTCAAACAAGATTTTAACTAGAATTTTATCTCCTTATTTATCCACAAAAATCCGAATTTCCTTAAGGCCATAAACCTGTCTAGATTCATCTATTAAACTGTGAGGAGAATCAAAATTCCAATAGGATTTTCTAGCTTAAATTTCATCTCATCCTTATCCATAAAGAACCGAAAATCTCCCTTGAGATTCACTCAAAATTTTCAGCCACTTCAGGGAGGAGAGAATCCAAATTCGACTGGGATTAAAATTTAAATTTTTCCCTATAATCTTATCCATAAAATCTGAAATTACCTTGGGAGATTTTTCCTTAGCAAATTTGGTTTTCCTTGGCAAGTTTGGGATTCAAAATTCAAGTAGGATTCAAACAAGATTTTCCTCTCCATATCCAACTCAAATTCAAATTATAACCTTCTGGAATTATCCACAAAGAATTCGAATTCCATTTGGACTGTGATTCAAAATTTGAATTTCAAATTTCAAAATTCAAAATTCAAATTTAAATTTAAATTTCAAATTTCAAATTTCAAATTCGAATTTCAAATTTAAACTTCAAATTCAAATTTCAAATTCAAAATTTCAATTTCAAATTTCAAATTTTAAATTTCAAAATCCACAAAAAGTTGTATTTCATATTTTTGTTCTCATGGATAATTTTCTACAACTTCAATCCAATCTCAAATAAAATCATGGCAACTTTATTTGGAGTTTGAATAATTGTGTACTCTATTATCCAAAACAAATTATAAATTCAACCGGAGAGAATCTTGTCCACCATCCTAATCCTATGTCAACACCATCCATGCATAATCAACTAGCCAATAAGCATACATAAATCAATTTGCCAATCGTTAAGGAATTATGTGGAGTTAGTAGAGGGACCAATTGGACATATATAATCGGGCTCCCGTGAATCTACATGATCATCATTCTTTACCGAACAACTCAATCTTATGATCACTAATTTCAGAGTCACACCACTATAAACTTGAAATTGAACTCCCAATTATATATCGTATTACGTAAGCCTATGACAAGCTATTGTCCAATGACCTTGTCTTATATGCAAAACCCTCATATGATATCCATGATCAGCCTTAGGTCAAAGTCCGTTTAATCCTACTGATCAGGCTATCTTGAAGTTCCATTATACTACCAAACAAGAAAATGATTATTCACCATATGTGAATAAGAAATCATCTGCCCAGCAGACGACCCAAGGCCTTGTCCATTTTCACATCCAGTATAATGCCTTTAAGAGGATACCCTTAACTCCTTATTAGAGCTATGATTCCGATATTTGTTAATAAACCCTTTATCATATACAACTCATGCACCCAACAAACCGGTTTATATGCTTACTACCTCTGGGACGCTTTAGCCATTGGAACATCAAAGTACACAAGTCATATACATGAAGTAGTTCATTTACTCAGGATCAAGGTTATTGCATAATGAACGTCAAAAGCAGATTGATCCACTCATAGCAAACTATGCAGATCAATCAGGCTTTAGTCCCGGTCTAATATGTCACCACCAAGCAACATATCTATGTCTCTACTTGGGAGTCTATGCTCCAGACAGTCAAGACAAACCGTCCCCACCATCGCTTTAGTCAACATAATAGTCTTAACATAAGTTAGATGCTCGGTCTAACTCTATAGACTACAGACCTTAGTTTAGACAACTTACTTTAGAACATTGTCTTCTCGCATACAAAAGTCCATTGCATACAACGTTCTAACAATTTTAACACAAGCAGTCAGTGAGCCATATTTGCTTACATTTACTTTAATATATAAATAGAATAAGGACAAACAGCAATGTACTGAATAACCTCTATATATAATTTTATTATCCAGTTCAAAATACATAAAATGTCTCTAATGCTTAGGGCATTTCCTAACAGTTAGCCCCTTCCAGAATATGTCATAAAAATCCTCATCAGTGAGTTTAGACATGGGACATCTCCTCATTATGTTCTCCTCAAACCGTACTGCATAAGTGAAGACAGTATCACTCAGTAGCATCTGCAGTCTTTCTGCTCGGAGAACATTCTCTTTAACATCGATATATCTGGGCATGGCCGATGGCGGTGTCACTATCCTGCTCTCTGAAGGGTTTAGAATCGGTGCTGGACTCTTTGGCGGGAACTGTTGAATCATAATGTGTCTGAACTCAGCCCAGTCGAGTCCTAACAGCATCTCTTGGTAGCAGTATTCCCAATACATCCGTGCATCCTCACGGAAAGTACCAACTACCAACAGGACCCAGCAGTCCTCATCAATGTCGTACTAGTGCATGATCGTCTCTACATCATGTAGCCAATCATGGGAAGAGATCTCTCATTAATCTCCCTCAAAGGTGGGTGGATGACTACCTCTGAAGGTGTGTACAGCTCGTACCGACACTCTGGCTCCTACACGAGCTCATCCACCAACAACTGGAATGTCTATGGCGACTGGTAGATTGACTACCGGTCGAGAAGGTGGTGCTTGAATTGGTGCTGGTGCTCTAACCTGCGGTGCTGGCAGCTCAGGCATCGACGGTTGAGGTACTGCTCGCTAGATCATGGATGACCTAATCACGGACCTAGTCCATACCCAGATCAATCCTTTCGGCCTATATGAATGGGGTCGCACATATGGTGGTCTAGTCATCATATATCCTACAAAATATATAACCTCATATAAACAAAAAGTTAACTAACTTAAAGAAAGCTAACTTACTTGGATTGACGAGCAGGCTGCGCTTGGTGCCAACAGGGATATGGTTAACTGCTCTGATACCAACCTGTGACGCCCCTGACCTCGGCCACGCAAAACCATCATGATCCGACTCCGTGGTCAACCGAGACAGCCCATGCACCTCGTCGGGTCGTCATTTAAAAACCAGTTTTACTTTGAAAATCTCATCTTACAGGGCCCAAAAATTTTGCCCATACTTTTTTTTCTTTTCAAAATACTTTTCTTGTATAAAAGCATTATATGAAAGCCATATAAAGTTTATAACTATCCTCAGTTGTCTTTTTACAATACAACATAATTTACAAAAATATGCTATTTGTACTTTGTTTTTTTTCAAAAATACATTCTCTTCAATTCAATATTTTAGCGCTCAGCAGAAGACTGGTTGCAGGACCAAAATTCACAGTGGATTCCCTAGTCTATTGAACAGGTTTTTTACCTGCAACATGAACAAACAGGTGAGCCAACAGGCTCAGTAAGTTCAAACATACATATTATGAATCACACAGGTTCAAAAACATCAAAAATAAAATTTCCTATGAATAGCAATATTCACCATAAATAGTAACTTTGACTTTTGACTAATGAATAGTAGCTTTGACTTTGATCGGTTACGATTCATGTTACCCTAACCGAGTCCACTACACCTATCGTTAGTGTCAGTTATGCTCAATTATGCTCAGTTATGGCGTTCATAACATTTTTCGGTCATTATCTTAGTTTAGTTCTGGTTTTGAGCTCATTTGACCTTGTATCGTTTTCTTGTGTGCATAGACTATGAGGGGCCTTGGGAGCAACCCTGATGGCTATTCCTCCCTAGTCCATCATCACCTGAAGCGGTTCTGGTGTCCCCAAAAGACCTTTAAACCTCCACCTTATCATTGGAGGCCGGTACACCAAAAATGATTTCATTACCGTCTTTAAATTACAGTTCCGACCGGGTGGCATTAAACATCACCTCAAAGTCAGGAACAGTTGTTGCCCGTAGGTCTTACACATTATTTTTATTAAGGGTGTGTCTTAAATTTAGTCATACTCCTTCCATAGCGTACCTACAGTACACCTTTCAATTTATCATTTCTCAGGATGTGTTAGTCTATCTACACCCTAGTGCCCATAGGACTTAACAGCTAATGTACAATTAGTACATATTTAAATGTCACAGTATTTTATATTGCAGACATGAAAATACTTAAGCTTACACCACTACGACAGTGTCCACCCTCGGAAATCCTCAGCAGTTTTGTCTCTAGTTTAGGTCCCTACAGATAGAGTATTGTCTGTTAATACCTATTATCAATTATCACTTTGGATATATTCATTTTGTGATAAATTTTACAATATATTTCATCTCTTTATGTGGTACACGGCTTGCAATATGCCCATCTCTAAGCCTGTGTACCTCTCGGGTTAATTTTAAAATCCTGATTATGTCCTCTAGAATCCTATTTAAGGCATTCTAGATCCTTAACAGTCCTTTCCGAGTCTTTCAGAAATTTTTGATCAAAATGACCATTTTGCCCCTAACGGGTCTCGAGACCGTAACATTTTCATTCTACCATTTTTCTGGGATTTTTTAAACCCAAATGTCATAAAATAGTATTCCTTAAGCTTTGATACATTTTTATAGCATTATTTGCTGCAAAAACGATAAATTTTCCTCACTCGACCCTCAGGCACTATTCATTTGACACCTAGGGTTGTTTTTCATTTTTCTAGCTTTTTGGAGCCTCAAATGGGTATTTCGCTACTCCTGAAACGTTTCTCATCCTGTTCCCGAGCCTTGGTTTGCGAGGAGCTTGGGTTTTCTACCCCGTTCATAATTTTTCCCTCTCATTTCCTAAAATATCCCTAACGTGAATTTTTCCCCGTTCTCGGTATTTTAGACACTAGAGGATCATTGTACTATTCCTATTTGGGTTCCGTTTTCTGTTATCGGTTCTAACATACCTGGGGGTCTCAGTTTTATTTCCAAGCTTATATTTTTACCCCTTGTTTCTCGAATTGCCCTTATGCCGTTTTAGAAATTTTGGCAGCATTTTCGCTTATATTTTTAGGTTTCTCCGGCATTAGGTATGCCTCAGAACCTTGGTACCTGCCATGTACTATACTAGAGGCCTATTCAAAGTTACCAAACTTTGCATTAAAATTTTTCCACAATAACCATCATTCAATCACAACAAAATATTCTTCATTTTCCTCATCATAACCCATGGTTTCATTCGGTATTCAACACCAAACATTTTTTTTATCACAAGTCTCATTTGTTACCATTCATTCTTAGGATTTCTAATGTACATTCTAACATAAAAAACCTAAGAAATTTTATTCCAACCTAGCAATTTATAGCCATGGTTTTCATGTTCAAACCCTAGGAAAATTTTTCTCTTATTCCTAGGTCCGTTTGTCCACAAATTCTCATCAAATCCATTACAAAATTTTCCCATTTTCTCATGTTTATCGGCCACGGATTTTGGTATGAAACATGCATCAATTTGCTTGTTTCTTGATTCTACAACATTCTTTAATCAACATAACACCAAACCAACATAACCACTAAACAAAACATCAATTTTTTTCAACATTTTTCCACCCTACAAAGCCACGAATTTCTTGAAGAAATTCAAGGAAAAATGCTTCAAATTGGAGGTTCACCTTATCAATTCAATCCCATGCAACTTGGTGAAGGTTTGGAAGCTAATTTGGTGTAAAATTTTTGTCAAATTTTGGCTTGGAAATGAAAAAGAGTGCACGACAAAAATGGGCAAGAGTTTGGCTGCCTTTCTTCAATTTTTCCAAATGAATTTTTCATGCCTATTTATAGGTAAAAAGGGGAGGACTACTTAGTAAAATTTCCCAACAATTAGGAAATTGTTTAAGGATTTTTTTGCTAACTTTTTGGGGTAAAAATGAAAATTATTGGTTGTTTTTTTTCTCCCTTGGCCGAACCCTATTTTCCCCATTTTCTTAAATTTTTTCAAGCCATTTTGGCTTAATCTTGGCTATTGATCAAAGATTTCTTTAATCCTAGCCATTAATGCCACCAAAATTATCTACCAAGCCTTAATTTCTTATTAATTACATCATAATTAAGATGTCATATGTGACATCATCTAATTAATTCGTAGTCAAAGTTTAACAAAAAGTCAAACCGAGCGGAATTCTACGGAAATTGCGTAGGCGGGTTTCTGACGCCTCCGATGTGATCGGTCTGCCTTATTTGGTTTTGTTTGACTAGAATTCATTACCGTAAAATTTCATCTTTTAGTGCACTTCGGTGCACTGTTCAGGGTTTTTGGCTCCGTTTTCCAACCGTCTCACTCGATTGTGTTTGTAAAGATTTTTCCATCTTCAAACCTACACTCTTTAACATTGTTAGAACTTTCACAGTATTCTCAACAGTATTAAAACATAACTTTTTCACATTTTATATATTAAAATTGTTATATACATACAATTTTATTTCTTTTGGAGAATCTGAAAATTCTTGGTTATCATAGAGGAAATGTGTTATAAGAACCCTAGGAATGAGAAAAAATTTTCCTATGTTTTTAAGCATGAAAACTGTGGCATGTAATGGCTAGGTTGGAATGAAAATTCGTAGGTTTTTAATGTTGAATTGTGCATTTGGAACCCTAAGAATAAATGGTGATAAATGAGCATTGTGATGAAAATTTTTTGGTGATGATTACCCTAAAAACCGTGGACATAATTAAGTAAAATTGATGAATTTTGTGTTGAGAATTGAATGATGGATAATGTGAAAATTTTTATATAAAGTTTGGTAACTTTGCGTAAAATATGTAGGAAAAATAAATCGGAAAAAACGTATCAGAGTGGCACAGCGGAACAATAAAAATTTTTAGATCGTTAAATATCTCATGATGCCATATGCAATAAATCAACAACAATTAAAACTCATACCTCAAGGACGCCAATGAACAGGAGGAGAGTGACCGGAGGCTTCAACCAACTAGCCTTCTCTACTATTCTCCAATTCCTGAATGGCTGAGTGTGTGGGCACTCTGAACCTCGATCGGTATGCTAGCACTGCTAGTCTTCTTCCGACCACCCAGATCTCTAAAGAACTTTATTGTCACGATGAGCTGTGCAACAATAAGCCTGCTCACCTGAGAGTCTGTGGTCTAAGAGAACTGGAGTGGTAGGTCCTCTATTTATAGACCTGCATGAGGTGAATCTCTGAATTTGAATTGGATTAGGAAAAGATATTTTCCCTTATCTTTAACCAAAAAATCCGAATTTTCCATAGGATAATCCTAACAATAAATTCGGTTTTTCCTAAGATAAATCCAATCCAAATCTTAACAAGATTTTAACTAGAATTTTATCTCCCTTTTTCAACCAAAAAATCCGAAATTCACAAGGAGAAAATCCTCCAAAAAATTTCGACCATTATGGATAAGGGAGAATCAAAAATTCCACTAGGATTTTCAAGCTTGAATCTTATCTCAACCTTATCCAAAAATAACCGAATTTTCCTTGGATAAAGGCTCCAAAATTTCAGCCACTTATAGGGAAGGAGAGAATCCAAATTCAACTAGGATTGAAACTTGAATTTTCCCTTGAATCTTATCCACAAAAACCGAATTTTCCATTGAGGATTATCCTCAAAAAATTCGCCCACTTTTGTTGGGATTTGGATTCAAAATTCAAGTAGGATTCTAACAAGATTATCCTCTCCAAATCCAACTCAAATTCGAATTTCAAACCTTGTGGATTTTCCACAACAAATTCGAATCCTACTTGGACTGTGATTCAAAATTTGAATTTCAAATTTCAAATTCAAATTTCAAATTTCAAATTTCAAATTTCAAATTTAAATTTCAAATTCAAATTTCAAATTCGAATTTCAAATTCAAATTTCAAATTCAAATTTCAAATTCAAATTTTAAATTTCAAATTTCAAAATTCAAATTTCAAATTCCACAAAACGGTTGTGTTTCATATTCTTGTTCTCATGGATAATTTTCTACAACTCCAATCCAATCTCAAATAAAATCATGGCAACTTTATTTGGAGTTCGAATAATTATGTACTCTATTATCCAAAACAAAATCTGAATCCAACCGGAGAGAATCTTGTCTACCATCCTAATCCTGTGTCATCACCATCCACGCATAATAAACTAGCCACTAGCATACACAAATCAATTTGCCAAACGTTAAGGAATTATGTGGAGCTAGTAGAGGGACTGATTGGACATATATAATCGGGCTCCCGTGATTCCATATGATCATCATTCTGTACCGAACAACTCAATCATATGATCACTAATTTCAGAGTCACACTACTATAAACCTGAAACTGAACTCCCAATTATATACCGTATTACGTAAGCCTGTGACGAGCTACCATCCAATGACCTTGTCATATATGCAAAACCCTCATATGATATCCATGATCAGCCTTAGGTCAAAGTCCGTTTAATCCTACTGATCAGGCTATCTTAAAGTTCCATTGTACTACCGAATCAAGAAAATGATTATTCACCATATGTGAATAAGAAGTCATCCGCCCAGCAGACGACCCAAGGCCTTGTCCATTTTCACATTCAGTATAATGCCTTAAGAGGATACCTTTAACTCCTCAGAGCTATGATTCCGATATCTGCAAACAAACCCTTCATCGTATACAAGTCATGCACCCAACGAACCGGTCTATAAGCTTACTACCTCTGAGACGCTTTAGCCATTGGAACATCAAAGTACACAAGTCATATACATGAAGTAGTTCATTTACTCAGGATTAAGGTTATTGCACAATGAACGTCAAAAGCAGATTGATCCACTCATAGCGGACTACGTAGATCAATCACGCTTTAGTCCTGGTCTAATATGTCACCACCAAGCAACATATCCATGTCTCTACTTGGGAGTCCAGCTCCAGACAGTCAAGACAGACCGTCCCCTCCAAGGCTTTAGACAACATAATAGTCTTAACATGAGTTAGATGCTCGGTCTAACCCCATAGACTACAGACCATAGTTTAGACTGCTAACTTTAGAACATTGTCTTCTCGCATACAAAAGTCCATTGCATGCAACGTTCTACCAGTTTTAACACAAGCAGTCAGTGAGCCATATTTGCTTACATTTACTTTAACATGTAAATAAGACGAGGACAGATAGCAATGTAATGAATAACCTCTATATATAATTTTATTATCCAGTTCAAAATGAATACATCAAAAATGTCTCTAATACTTAGGGAATTTCTTAACAAAATATGCTTCTGGTATAGTACTTGGCAGGTACCAAGGTTCTGAGCATACCTAGCGCTGGGGAAACCTAAAAATATAAGCGGAAATACTACCGAAATTTCTAAAACGGCATAAGGGCATTTCAGGAAATGAGGGGTAAAATATAGGCTTAGAAATAAAACTGAGACCCCTAGGTATGTTAGAACTGATAATGGATAATGGAACCCAAAAAGGAATAGTAAAACGACCCTTTAATGACTAAAATATTGAGAACGGAAAAAAATTCACGTTAGGAGTATTTAAGGAAACGAGGGGGGGGGGGGGGGGGGAATTATGATTAGGATAGGAAACCCAAGCCCTTTGGGAACCAAGACTCAGGAATGCGATGAGAAACATTTCAGGAGTAGTGAAATACCTATTTGAGGCTCCGAAATGCTAGAAAAACGAGAAACGACCCTAAGTGATGGGTGAGTAGTACCCAAGGGTCGGGTGTGGAATAGTTATCGATTTTGCAGTAAATAATACTGTAAAAATATACCGAAGCCTGAGAGATATTATTTTATAATATTTGGGCTTAGAAAATCCCAAAAAAATAATAAAACAAAAATATTACGGTCCTGAGACCCATCACAGGTAAAATGGTTATCTTGACCAAAAATTTCTGAAAGGTTCAGAAAGGATCGTAAAGGATCTATAATGCTTTAAATAAGATTTTAGAGGCCATAATTAAGATTTTAAAGTTAAAAATCAAAAAAATTATACGTACACGAGTGTGTATATTTGAACACGGGTGTGTACATTTAAACACAGGTGTGTACATTGAAACACGGTCGTGTAGTGTAAACCCGAGAAGTACACGGGCTTGAACACGGGGTGTTGCAAGCCGTGTACCACATAAAGAGATCAAATGTGTTCTAAAATTTATAACAAAATGAATATATCCAAAATGATAATTGATGATAGGTATTAACAGACAATACTCTGTCTGTAGGGACCCAAACTAAAGACAAAACTACGGAGGATTTCCAAGGTGGACATTATCGCAGTTGTGGTAAGTTTAAGCATTTTCATGTCTGCAACATGAAATACTGTGATATTTAAATATGTACTAATTATACATTAGATGTTAAGTCTTACAGGCACTAGGGTGTAAATAGACTAACACACCCAGAGAAGTTATAAATTGAGATGTGTACTGTAGGTACACTATAGAAGGAGTGTGACTAAATTTAAGACACACCCTTAAAAAAAAGAATGTGTAAGACCTATAGACAACAAGGGTTCTTGACTTTAAGGTGATGATTAATACCACCCAGTTGGAACCATAATTGAAAGATGGTAATGAAACCATATTTGGTGTACCGACCTCCAATGATAAGGTGGAGGTTTATAAGTCCTTCGGGGACACCAGAACCACTTCGGGCGATGATGGACTGGAGAGGATTAGCCATTAGGGTCACTCCGAAGGCTCCTCACAGTCAGTGCACACAAGAAAATGATACAAGGCCAAATGAGCTCAAAAGTAGAACTAAAACTAAGATAATGATCGAAAAATGTTATGAAAGTCATAATTGAGCATAACCGACACTAATGTTAAGTGCAGTGGACTCGGTTAGGGTGACATAAATAGTAACCGGTTAGAGTCAAAGTTACTATTCATTAGTCAAAAGTCAAAATACTATTCATGGGTGAATACTATTCATGGATTCATTAGTCAAAAGTCAAAATACTATTCATGGGTGAATACTATTCATGGATGAATAGTACTATTCATGGATGAATAGTACTATTCGTAGGAAATTTTATTTTGATGTTTTTGAATCTATGTGATTCATATTATGCATGTTTGAACTTACTGAGCCTGTTAGCTCACTGGTTTGTTTATGTTGTAGGTAAGAAACCTGTTTCGTAGACGACCTGGATGGCGGCAGGATATGTGGTGTCAACGGGATAGGGAATCCACTGTGGATTTTGGTCCTGCTACCAGTCTTCCACTGAGTGTCAAAATAGTGAATTGAAGAGAATGTATTTTTGAAAAACAAAGTTAAGGAAAAATGTGTCTTTGTAAATTATATTGTATTGTGCAACAAACAACTAAAGTTTAGTTTTAAATTTTATATGGCTTTCATATAATGCTATTATGCAAGAAAAGTATTTTGAAAAGAAAAAAAAATATGGGTGAAAATTTTGGGCCTTGTAAAATGAGAGATTCAAAGTAAAAGAGTGTTTTTATAGTGGCGACCTGATGAGGTGCACGGGCTGTCGCGATCAACTACGGAGTTGGATCAGGACGGCTATGCATCACCGAGGTCGGGGGTGTCACAGGTTGGTATCAGAGCAGTTGACTATATCCCTATGGCATAAAACGCAGCCTGCTCGTCAATCCAAGTAAATTAGCTTCCTTTAAGTTAGTTAACTTTTTGTTTATACGAAGTTATATATTTTGTAGGATATATGATGACTAGACCACCGTATGTGCGACCCCATCTAAACAGACCGAGAGGACCGATCCAGGTATAAACTAGGCCCGTGATTAGGCCGTCCATGATCCAGCGACCGGTACACCGATTATGATGCCCCATGTCCTCTGTGGCCCGAACTATCAATTAAAAACTTGTTACTTTAAATAATACTTATACTTTCTTGCAATTGATACTTAACGTTACTTACTTAGATACCCTAAATTTTTAGGGATTATTATTATTTTTTGACTACGTACGTATTTACTGCTCACATGTGGGTACTATTAGCAGTTACTATTCAAAAATACAGCTTAATGATTACTATTTAAAAATTCTGTTTAACGATCACTATTCATGAATACTATTTCATGGTTACTGTTCAAAAATACTATTTATAGGTTACTATTCGAAAATACCATTTAACGATTGCTATTCAAAAATACTGTTTAACCATCACTATTTAAAAATACTATTTAATGATTACTATTCATAAATACTATTTACTCAAAATTTATGTAGAAGAATACTCGTGGTGTATCCATAACCTCCCATCAATCCGCCTCTGCTGCCGTCATCGTCCATAGTTGACTAAGCCATAAGACGCTTACCTGCAACATGAACAGTCTCTGTGAGCTTTATGCCCAGTAAGAACAACATGTTTACTGCAAAATATGTTTAAAACATAATACATACTTAAAATCACATAGCAACTCATATAGCACTTATCATATCACATTTCATGACACCACATAGCATGTCATTGAATATCACACTTTACATATACATGCATAATAGAATATATCGTGTATTATAATGCATCTTTATGTAACTAGAAGCATTGTGAACTATAACTAATACATGATGCGGTTATGTTCGTTTATGCTTCAGATTTCTCTTTTCTTTTCTTCTTGTCTATTTAGAGCCCATGTGTCAATACCGTGTGTGCGCAGACTAATGATAACTCTCGAGGTCACTAAAAAGCCAGAAAGCCATCAACGGATGCTCAACTTTCTACTTTGACTTAACTTAAGAACCTTGTCAACTGAAAAGGCAGGTACGATAAACCTATTTAATTCCATCTTGTTTATCTATTCTAGCCACATGCATCTCTAAGCTGTCCCTATTCCTATGTGGCAGCGACGTGTGGCTTCTAACATGATCTTTCAGCAATCTACTTGATTGGGAAACTATATGCTCTTAACTATGCTGTGCATCAACGTGTGCATGGCATGAATACTTAATATACTGTAAAAACATCATTTTAACATCATTTTCGTTTATACTGTAGGCGGAGTTGTACTTACCTATATGCAAGCAACTTCGTACTCGTACTCACACCTCTATCAACTTATAGGTTACCACCTGTCATCAATAACATATCTATCAGCACCTTCACCGAATCACTAATACTGTTAGTGACTATTACTTGTGTTTCTATGTGGTATCGAGGCCCGTCGGTACCCTGTTGTCCTACTTTGGGGATTTGGCATCTTACACCTATTGTTGTTTGATTAACTGTCTTCTTGACAGATTAATCATCGTTTCCTCATAGTGTTGTTCAAAACTCGGTCCTTAACTAGTTGCCGACCACTTAACTAACCGGTTACCTCACGCGTTGGTAACTAGATGGCCTATTGGGTTACTATAGCTTGTTTGGTGTGGTAGCCTACTGGGCTACCCACACTGTTTTACTTTGAAAAATTATTTTGGGTTACTTAAGAAAAAATCATTTTGGTTGTCTTATAAAATTCTTGGTAAAATTATGTATTTGGAACCCATCCCCTTATTACCCCATTGGAAGGTGGGGGATATTTTTATGAAAACCATGTTTATATTTTAAAGTGTTAAAAATACATTTTTATTTGTAGTATGTAAAACACATTTTTGATGCTTGCATTTTAAAGGTGGTTTTGAACCACTTTTGAAAACAGTTTTGAAAATGGGTCGAGATGAATTTGTTTACAATTTTGCCAAACATGAAAGTTTTCATCCTCGATGAGATGAACAAATCTCATTTTCACCTTGAAGCTCAATTCTAAATTTAACCGACCCTAATCTTACTATACCCGTGGGCTATGTGCCCCTTTTTTTTTTTTTTTTTACAAAAACTCCCAGTTTTGCATTATTTTGAAAATGGTTCTGTTTAAGGACCAAAACGGCCAAATTTTTAAAATGCACATAGGTTATTCTCAAGGTCTCGACGAGATCTACAACTTTCATGTTGAGCTTGAAGTCCGGTTCGGACTCTAAGTGGTCCATTTTTAATAAAACCCGAGACTACATTTTTGGGTTTGGATTTTGTTCCCAGTTTTGTTCACCGAGTGAAAACTACTCTAAAAACCTAGCGTATCATCGTTTTTGGCCAAGGGATTTTTGATGCAAAAAAGACCGTATCAAAATTTCCTTGAAACACCATATTTTACCAAATCCAAATTTGGACCCTAAGTAGGTCAAAATGGCCAAAATCCATGGCCTTTCCTAGGGACAGATTTATGTCTAGCTACATTCCTAAATGTTTGTAGCATCACACATATAATAGCCATTCGTAAAAATTGTAAACACAACCATAACCACATAAACTTAAAAATGGAAAGCTAAGGGCTCAAAATAAAATTATTACAAACCATTTGCATGAATAAAAACACATAAATGGTCTTGATCAAAAAGCTTAAAATCACTAAATCACCAAAGGGGGAAGGTTTCAGTTTTTTACCTCTTGTGCTTAGAACCAAGCACGATTTGAACTAGGGCTTGAAGACCAAAATGGCCGTGTGTTTCTTGTTGAGAAGGGGTCAGTTTTATGCTAGCAAAATACCACAAAAATTTCTCTCAATATCAACTTAAAATAAAAGAACCAAAACCACAAAAATTGGTCTAGAACCTTACCCTTGAACGGACTTAGGATGGCTCGGATATGGTTCCTCCTAACACAAGCTTGAAGAGGTTAGCTTTTGGTAAATTTTTGGTAAGATTTTGGACTTGAGAAATGGGGGTTTTGGGGCTTGGAATTTTTGGCAGTAGTTAGAGAGAAAGAGAGAATGAATGTGTGTTTTTATTGGAGGTGTGAAAAGAAAGGAAACACACTAAAGCTAGGTTCACCCCTTTTATAGACAACTCCAAACCAAACTTAACCACTTTAAACTTGATTAATTCAAGCCATTTTTAAGTAAATTTGGGGACAAATTTCTACCCTTCTCAGCCCTTCTCCACTAAAGTTTCCATAGCCATAATGGAGGGAAAATAAAAATTTTCTTAATGTAAGGTGATGGAATGGTGATGGAAAAGGAATTTAATTTAATGGGTTTTTGTGTCCTCTTTCCCATTTTTTTATTTATGCTTTTTGGGTTTTTAATCAGCCCAAAACCAGCTAGTTTTCTAGCTTACATTCACGGTTTTTGGGGCTGAAAAAATTTCATCTGTGTTGCTCTCTTCGCAGTCCAGGTTTCTACTACGGTTTTCGGTTCTATTTTGGCAGTGTTCTAATTTTCATCCGGAAATCAGATTTTTTGAATCTGATTTTTATACTGATGATTTTTAGTTGATTTATACTGTCTAACAGCCCATTCTACACAAATTTACTATTTATTTCCTGTACTGTGGTTGTGTCTACACTATGTTGTCCTTTCGTACACAAACCAAGGCATTTCTGAGCGAAATTTCAGACACTGTCTCTCTTGACTAATTTGGATGTGCTAATTTCATTTTTATTAGTCTTATGCCCATCCGGGGTCGTCTGGACCATTTTTTAGGATCTGTGTAACCCCATCTCGAAAAACGTGTCAGATGCCCGGTTGACTAACTTGGGCGTCTTGAGTTTAAATATATCAGTTTCAGGGTGAATAAAGATCGTCTTGACCCTCTTCCTGATACTGCGTGTCTCTCAAACTAAAATTCTCATTTTATGCTCAATCGACCAGATTGAGCCTACTGGCCGTTAATATATTAGTTTTAAGTCAAATTAAGGCCGTCTTGGCCAGTAACTTGACACTGCATTTTTTTACTATTCACTATTCATCACCTTCTGTTCTAACTGACTAGTCTGAGTGTTCTGACTCTGATTTTGTCAGTTTCTAGATGAGATAAGGTCATCTAGATCATTTTCTCGGTATTGTACCCTGCTAGGGTTTCTATCGCTGTTATGCTCAGACATTCGGTCCGAGCGTTCTGGTGACCTGTTTATCAGCCTTGTATCAGGAAATGGTCATCTGGACCAGTTTCGTGATACTGCGTATTTCACACATTTGTACACATAATAGGGTGAACCGGATCCACTGTCGGTTATACCCTTTCACTTTATGATTAAAAATAAACAGTACTGTACCTGTTTAATCCATTCACTTGAAAATTATATTGTATCTTTCAACTTAATTACTTATTGCATAGTAATTAGATTTCATGCATTTTAAGGGTCTGCACACTGAATTTTTGCTCATTACACCGCCTCCTACACGGGCGCATACAAAGCTACACGGGTGTGTACCAGTTGAGCCTTGCTCAACACGACCGTGTCTTGGAACAGACTCATTTTACCGTTTGGTACACGGCCTCTTACATGGCTGTGTACCTGGGTGTGTCACACTACATGGCCATGTACACCAACATGGCCTCTGACATTTCAACAACCTGATAAGTACACGTTCACTTACACGGTCGTGTACTTGACCGTGTTCACCTATAAGGCCATGTTTGCTTACACGGCCTCACGCACGTGTATAGTACCAATGGTACACTACCACTTACACGGTCGTGTGTATGACCGTGTTCACCTACATGGCCATGTACAGTTACATGACCATTTTCATGTGCACAGTCTGTGCAGTACATGGCCACTTACACGGCCGTGTACATGCCCGTGTTCTTCAAATTTTGCACTAAAATGTACCAAATTATTCTTCAATTTCTCATTAATTGGAATTCTAAGTTACAGGAATGGGGCGGTCCTTACACCGACTACCAATGTAAGAACCTCCATACTCATGTAACCTAAATTCTAAATAATGAAAAATTGAGGAATGAATTTGGGTTAAACTGATGCCTTTTAATACAATATTAATTGCACAGTCATAAACATGCAAATGTAAGAGCCTGTGTAGATGGTCGTGTAATGAGCAGTGAGTCGGTGTACAGACTCTCAAAATGTATGAAACCTAATTGCTATGTACTGAGTAATTAAGTTTGGAAAATACAGTATATTTTCTAGTCAAATAGATTAAACAGGTACGACACTGTTTAAGTGCTATTCATGAAGTGAAAGGGGCGACCGACAGTGAACCTAGTCCACCCTATTATATGTATGAGTATATGAGACACGCAGTGTCAGAAAACTGGTCAGACGACCATTTCTTGGTACTAGACCAGTGAACAAATCACCAGAACGCTCAGACCGCTTGTCTAAGCATAACAACGATGAAAAAACCCTAGCAAGGGTACGATATCGAGAAAAGGGTTTGAATGACCTCTTTTCACCTAGAGATTGACAAAATCAGAGTCAGAGCACTCAGACTAGTCAGTTAAGTTGAAAACAGTGAATAGTGAAGAATGTAGTGTTAAGTTATTGGCTAAGACGGCCTTAATTTGACTTAGAACTGATATTATAACGGTCAATAGGCTCAATCTGGTTAATTGAGCATAAAATGAGAATTTTAATTTGAGAGATACTTAGTATCAGGATGAGGGTCAAGATGAACTTTACTCCCCCCGAAACTGGTATATTTGGGCTCAGAATGCCCAAATTAGTCAAATGGGCAGTTGAAGCGTTTTTTAAGGTGGGATCACACAGATCCCAAAAATTGGTCTAGATGACCTCCGATGGACATAAGACTATTGAAAATGGAATCAACACATCCAAATTAGTCAAGGGAGACCGTGTCTGAAATTTCTCTCAGGAACGCCTTAGTTTGCATGCGAAAGGATAACACAGTGTAGACACAACCACAGTATAGGAAATGAATAGTAAAATAGACTGAAAATGGGCTCTTAGATAGTATAAAACAAAATTAGGAATTAATAGTGTCAAAATCATATTCAGAAAACCTAATTTTCGGATGGAAATTAGAACACTATCGAGAAAGGACCGAACACCGCAGTAGAAAATTAGATTGTGAAGAGAAGCCAACACAGATGAATTTTGGCCTTAAAATTTTATGCCCCATAGCTGCAAAAGTAGCTGAAAATGGCTGCTCACATAGCCCAAAAGTGGGATTAAAATAATGCAAAATTTATGACAACTTTTGTATAAAATATTCAAGGGTTTTTAAGCACTTGTCAAATAAATTGTTTTTTATTCCCCTCCCTTTCATGTAGTAGCCCACGCCCATTTATGGACTAAAAAAGGGCAGAAATTTGTCCCTTGATTAGGCTAAAATGGTGGACAATTAATTAGGTTTAGGCTTAAGCAAGTTTATTTAAGTTTGCCTATAAAAGGCACACTTTGCACAAGGGTTTTGTTCTTTCGTTTGGCACCCTAAAACACAACACCCCTTCTCCCTTTCTTTCTTGCTACAGCCGACCCTTCCCATCAGCCAAAAGCCTCCATTTTCAAGCCTTAAATCACACCAAAAACTTACCAAAAATCAACCCTCATAAGCTTGTGTTAGGAGGATTCAAATCCAAGTCTTTTTAAGGCACTAAGGGTAAGTTTTCAAAATCCAATCTTTGTAGTTTTTAGTTTTTGTTTTGGTTTGATTTTTAAGAGAAAAATTTTGGTATTGTTTCTAGCAAAACCTGACCTCATTCTCTTTAGGTTCCCATAACCATTTTGGTTCCTCAAGCCCTAGCTCAAAATTGTGCTTGCTTCAAAGCACAAAGGTAAAAACTGAAACCTTCCCTTTTGTGATTTAGTGATTTTAAGTTTTTGATCAAGGCCATTTATGTGTATTTGTTTATACAAATAGTTTGTAATAATTTTATTTGAGCCTTTAGCTTTCATTTTTTAAGTTTATGTGGTTGTGGTTGTGTTTACAGTTTTTATGGATGGTTATTAGTATGTGTGATGTGATGAACGTATGGGAATGTGGCTAGATACAAATCTGTCCCCAGGAAAGGCCACAGATTTTGGCCATTTCAACACTCTTACATTTTGAATTTGGGATTTGTAAAACACGACACTTTAATGAAATTTCATTACGGTCGTTTTTTCAGCAAATAGCCTTTGGCCAAAAATGACACTACGATAGGTCTTTTGAGTGATTTTCACTCGGTGCCCAAAACTCAGAACAAAATCTTAACCTAGAAATTAGTCTCGGGTTTTAGTAAAAACGGACCAATTAGAGTCCGAACTGGACTTCGGGCTCAACATGGAAGTTGTAGATCTCATCGAAATCTTTGAGATGATAAATGCACGTTTTAAAAATTTGGCCGTTTCTGGCCTAAAACAGAGCCGTTTTTAAAGAGATGTAAAACTGGGAATTTTACAAAAAACTAGGCATGTAGGCCACGGGTTGAGTGAGTTTTGGAGCCGATAGAATTAGATTTAGGCTCTGAGGTAAACATGAGATTTGTTCATCTCATCGAGATTGAAAACTTTCATGTTCAACAAATTCGTAAACAAAGTCGTTTCGATCAAGTTTCAAAATAGTTTTCAAAAATGGTTCAAAAACCACCTTTAAAATGTAACTTCAAAAATGTGATTTACACACTTCAAAAATAAAAGCGTGTTTTTAACACTTTAAAATAAAAGCATGGTTTTCATAAAAATATCCCCCACCTTCCAACTAGGTGATAAGGGGACGGTTTCAAAATAAAGAATTTTTCCTTAGAATTTTATAAGTCAACCTATACAATTTTTCAAAGGAAAAAGGTGTTTGTAGCCCGGTAGGCTATCACACCAAACAAGCCTTAGTAGGCCGGTAGGCTACTACCCCAAACAAGCCATAGTGGCCGGGTGGGCCATTACACCAAAAAAGGAATAGTAGCCCGGTAGGCTACCACACCCCAACAAGCGAAGTAACCCGGTCGGTTACTACACTAAGTTCATGCATAGTAACCCGATAGGCTACCTAGTTACCAACGCGTGAGGTAACCGGTCAGTTGACTGGCCGGCAACTAGTCAAGGACCATGTTTTGAACAACACTATGAGAAATAATGATTAATCTGTCAAGTAGACAATCAATCAAACACGATACAAGTTAGACACCAAATCCCCAAAGTAGGCCAATAGGGTATCGAGGTAGGGGCCTCGGTACCACATAGAAACACAAGTAATAGTCCCTAACGTTAATGGTGATTCAATGGAAGTATTAATGAGATGCGTTATTTATGACAGGTAGTTACCTGTAAATTGAGAAAGGCGTGAGTACAAAATTGCTTGAAATCTAGGTTAGTACAACTCTGCTTACAGCATGAATAAAATGAGTTGAAATGATGGTTTTCACAATATGTTAAATATACATATCATGCACACGTTGATGCACAGTATGTATAAGAGCATATAGTTCACAATCACGTAGATTGATCCCAGGTTCAATACCATACGTCCCTATCACGTAAGATTAGGGATAGCTTAGCAAAGCTTTCAGCCAGATCAGATAAAGGATCGGGTAATTAAATTAAGGAGACAGTAAAACGGGCACAAGGTCCACAATATGTTTTTAAAGAAAACGGGCGTAAGGTCCATATTATGTTTTTAAAGAAAACGGGCGTAAGGTCCACATTATGTTTTTAAAGAAAACGGGCGTAAGGTCCACGTTATGTTTTCAAAGAAAACAGACATAAGGTGCATGTTATGTCTTTAAAGAAAATGGGCACAAGGCCAACGTTTTGTTCATAAATAAAACGGGCGTATAGTTCTCGAGTGCAAGGTTCACTATGCCCTTTTTTTCAATACGAAATGATAATGAATAATGAAGCATAATCTGAGCATAAACGATTCCTGTAGTATACAAATTATGCCCTAGATACAGTTAGAGTCAGCTTCCTAGTTGCATGATAGGACATGCCCACATGATATGCATTCTGAGATGCTAGATGATATGTTTCCATGTCCTGTGTGAAAATGTGATATGTGGTATATGTTGATACCTTGTATGTTTATAAGATTTTAAGTATGTACTATGTTTTAAACATGTTATGTGGTTAATATGTTGTACTTACTGGGCATAAAGCTCACAGAGTGTGTTCATGCTGTAGATAAGTATCCTACAGCTTAAACCACAATGGACGATAACGGCGGCGGAGGTAGATGTGAGGTGAGGTTATGGATACACCACGAGTATTTTTCCGCATAATTTTTGAGTAAATAGTATTTATGAATAGTAACTGTTAAATAGTATTTTTGAATAGTAACCGCTAAATAGTATTTATGAATAGTAATCATTAAATAGTATTTTTGAATAGTAACCGTTAAATAGTATTTATGAATAGTAATAATTAAATAGTATTTTTGAATAGTAATAGTAAATGGTATTTTTGAATAGTAAATAGTTAGACCGTATTACAAATGTGTATGAGTAATTAAACTTCCTATGTTTAGACGATGCACATTTAAAGTATGCATACATGAATAGTAAATACCTACGCATCAAAAAAAAAAAATTTTCCCTGAAATTAGGGTATCTAATTAAGTAACTTAAAGTATCCGTTTGCAAGAAAGTATAAGTATCAGTTAAGAAAGTAGTTTTGGGTGACGGTCGGGGCCACTAAGAGCACGGGGCATCACAGTTGGTATCAGAGCGGTTTTTCTACCACCCTACCTCACATCGCCGCGTGCTTGCCTCATCTGTCCAAATAAGTTAGTTTTTATTTTAGAGTATTAGTATATAAGTTAATGCTCGAGTTATAGCAGGCAGCCATGGTCATACAAATGGAACCTGTACTAGTAGAACTTGTACCAGTAGAACTTATACCAGCAGAACCTGTACTAGTGGAATCTGTACTAATAGAATCAGCACCGGTAGAACCCACTCCAGTAGACCCCCGCCAAATATATGAGGATCACCAGGCGAGTTTGGCTTTCGCCACCATGCATCCAAATAGATACAATAGTCATGACTGACCCTACGAGCTTGTGAGATGGATTCACGATTTGGAGATCATATTTCATGCCTACCACATCCTACCTCACCTATGGGTGGTTTTGGCGAGTGGTAGGCTGGACAGACCAGTAAGAGCATGGTGGTTAGATTGATGCAGGGGTGGAGACCCGATTGTACGTTGGGAGGACTTCTGTCGAGACCTTCTCAGCAACTATAGGCCGCTGCCCATGGAGGAAAGAACTCAAGCTGTAACACTGAGTGCGGAATGTGGGAACCAGCTGGAACTGCAGGCAATCCCACAATAACAACAAGAAGAGGAAGAGAAACGACAGGGAAGGAGATGACAACAAACACCCGATGTGCCTGAAATGCAGAAAGGGACACTCGGGAGAATGCAAGTAAGGGATGAGTGGCTGTTTCATATGTGGCAAGGAAGGTCACCTCACCAAAAATTAGTATTTCAACCCACAAAAACAATAAAACCAAGCTCACACCACCAGTAACCAACTACATGCTGCCCAGACCAGAATTGAAGGCCCTTCAATCGCACAAGGTAGACTAGAAGCCCCAGACAATGAAGATAAAATCTTTTCTTAGGCGCGTATATATGTATAATGGGAAGCAGTAGCTTACCCCGCTGATCTAACCTAGCATGTCCTTTTGAGATGATGTACTGGGAAGTGTTTACCACTTCCAATAGACTAAAGTTATGTACTTTTTTTGATGATATAAAAAATAGTGCAAATTTGCCCAAAGGCGTAGATATAACATTTTCACACGTGATTAGAGTGCGACTGAAAGAACGGCTCAAAGTAGGAACATGGATTGCTACTCAAGTTACACCGATCTTCAGGGCTAGTTGTCCACTAAGTTTTGAGTGGCAAACAATACTCCTACACTCCAAGGGAATGTCAGGACTGGTTTCACGTTATCAAGATGATTCCCTAGTTATACACCATTAATCAGGATAACTGAGTCCTGTTAGTTATTGATATCTCTTAGGAAGATACTCTCGTGTGTATTGAGATTCTCATGACCAGGATGAGCTCTTAACTGGGTCAATTTTCACCATACCATGATCAAGCAAATCTCTAAGAGGAGTCCAGTATCAGCCCCAGTTTTCCTTTATGGGCAAGCGGGGTAGTAAAACCACCTAAGTTCCTTAGAGTAGCATACATACGATGATGTGCTTATCAGACTGAGAGACTGTAACTGATGTCCAGTGATGCAATTCTAAAGTATACTGTATGCCACGAGGAAACTGATATGGACTTCTACAATATATGTTGAAGGAGACTCATGACGAACCAAGGCCGAGCACCAGCCAGAAGCACTTAAAGACCTCAAGGGAACCCATGGAAGAAGCCGAGCCCTGTTGATACGAAAGGGTAAAGTGGTCACATACGCTTCACGATAACTCAAGGACCATGAGAAGAACTACCCTATGCATGATCTAGAGCTAACAGTGGTAGTTTTTGTGACAAAAACATGGATGTACTACTTATAAAGAATCAAGTATGAGATTTACACCGGCTACCAAAGCCTTAAGCACATCTCCACGTAGGAGGAGCTTAACATGAGGCAACAAAGATAGCTAGAAATGACAAAGGATTACAATTGTAAGATACCTTATGTGCCAGGAGGTTAAGGTAGAACACCAACGACCAGCAGGAGCTACTCAAGTAGAAATGGGACCAGATTATGAAAGATTTCATAGGCGGATTACCAAAAATGTCAAGCGATAACGACATAATTTGGGAAATTGTGGACTGATTGACAATGTAAGCTCAATTTTTACCCATGGAAGTGAGCTACTCAGTAGGAAGACTAGTAAAAATTTATGAAGCTCAGTTAGTGAGACTGCATGGAATGCATGCTGATCTGACATACAAGGAGAAACCGTGCGAATCCTAGCCAAAGAAGACAAAGTACTTAGGAATAAGGTTATACCACTTGTAAAAATGTTGTGACAGAACCACAACATAGAAGAAGCCATATGGAGATGGGAAGAGTATATGAAAAGAAACCTCTCGGAACTATTCTAATTTTCGAGGACGAAAATTTTGTAAGGGGGTAGATTGTTGTTAGGAAATGCCCTAAGCATTAAAGACATTTTGATGTATTTATTTTGAACTGGATAATAAAATTAAATATAGAGATTATTCATTACATTGCTGTTTGTCCTCATTCTATTTACATGTTAAAGTAAATGTAAGCAAATATGGTTCCATGACTGCTTGTGTTAAAACTGTTAGAATGTTATATGCAATGGACTTTTGTATGCGAAAAGATAATGTTCTAAAGTAAGCGGTCTAAACTAAGGTCTGTAGTCTATGGGGTTAGACCGAGCATCTAACTCATGTTAAGACTATTTTGTTGTCTAAAGCCATGGTAGGGACGGTTTGTCTTGACTGTCTGGAGCATAGACTCCCAAGTAGAGACATAGGTATGCTGCTTGGTGGTGACATATTAGACCGGGACTAAAACGTGATTGATCTACGTAGCCCGCTATGATTGGATCAATCTACTTTTGACGTTCATTATGTAGTAACCTTAATCCTGAGTAAATGAACTTCTTCATGTATATGACTTGTGTATTTTGATGTTCCAATGGCTAAAGCGTCTAAGAGGTAGTAAGCTTATAGACCGGTTCATTGGGTGCATGACTTGTATACGATGAAGGGTTTATTTACAGATATTGGAATCATAGCTCTAATAAGGAGTTAAGGGTATCTCCTTAACGGCATTATACTGGATGTGAAAATGGACAAGGCCTTAGGTCGTCTACTGGGCAGATGACTTCTTATTCACATATAGTGAATAATCATTTTCTTATTCGGTAGTATAATGGAACTTTAAGATAGCCTGATCAGTAGGATTGAATGGACTTTGACCTAAGGCTGATCATGGATATCATATGAGGATTCTGCATACATGACAAGGTCATTGGACAATAGCTTGTCATAGGCTTATGTAACACAGTATATAATTAGGAGTTCAGTTTCAGGTTTATAGTGGTGTAACTCTGAAATTAGTGATCATATGATTGAGTTGTTCGGTAAAGAATGATGATCATATGGATTCACGGGAGCCCGATTATATATATCCAATTGATCCCCCTACTAGCTCCACATAATTTCTTAACGATTGGCAAATTGATTTGTGTATGATATTGGCTAGTTAATTATGCATAGATGGTGTTGACATAGGATTAGGATGGTGGAAAAGATTCTCTTTGGTTAAATTTAGATTTTATTTTGGATAATAGAGTACATAATTATTCGAACTCCAGATAGAGTTGCCATGATTTTATTTGAGATTGGATTGGAGTTGTAGAAAATTATCCATGAGAACAAAAATTTTTAAATTTGAATTTGAAATTTGAATTTGAAATTTAAATTTGACTTTGAAATTTGAATTTGAAATTCAAATTTGAAATTTGAAATTTGAAATTTGAATTTGAATTTTGAATTTTGAAATTTGAAATTCAAATTTTGAATCACAGTCCAAGTGGAATTCGAATTCTTTGTGGATAATTCCACAAGGCTAGAATTCGAATTTGAGTTGGATTATGAAGAGGAAAATCTTGTTTGAATCCTACTTGAATTTTGAATCCTAACTCTAACAAAAGTGGCCAAATTTTGTTGAGGAAAATCCTCTAAGATATTTTCATTTTTTGTGGATAAGGATGCAGGGAAAAATTCAAGTTTCAATTTCAGTTGAATTTGGATTCTCTCCTCCCTAAAAGTGGTCGAAAATATTGAGAAAATCACAAGGGAGATTTTCGATTTTAATTGGATAAGGATGACATTAAGCTCAAGCTTGAAAATCCTAGTTGAATTTTGATTCTCTCCCTACTTTTGTGGCTGAAAATATTTGTTGAAAATCCTAATAGATTTTCAGATTTTTTGGTTGTTTAATGGTGAGATAAAATTCAAGTTAAAATCCTGTTTGAATTTTGAATACAAAATCTTAAAGGTGGCCGAAATTTTTTGTTGAACATTGGCCTTAGATTTTCGGATTTTGTGGATGGATAAGGGAGAAAATCTTCTCCTAATTCAATTCGAATTCAAAGGATCACCTCATGTAATTCTATAAATAGAGGTCCTGTCACTCCAGTTCTGTTAGACCATAGACTCTCAGGTGAGCAGGCTTATTATTGTATAACTCACTGTGACAATAAGTTCTTTAGAGATCTAGATGGTCGGAAGAAGACTAGCAGTGCTAGCATACCGATCAAGGTTTAGAGTGCCCACACACTCAGCCATTCAGGAATTGGAGAATAGTAGAGAAGGCTAGTTGGTTGAAGCCCTTCGATCATTCTCCTCCTACAGATTGGCGTCCTTGAGGTATGAGTTTAAATTGTTGTTGGTTTATTGAATATGGCATCATAAGATATTTAATGATCTTGAAAAATTTTTATTGTTCCACTGCACCACTCTGATAAGTTTTTACCGATTTAAATCCTAAAATTGGTATCAAAGGCATCTCATGACTATGCCATCTACATAAATTAGACAATTAATTAGTCTTTTTATTTATGTATAGATTTGATATTTAGAGAGTGGTATTCTAGGATTCTTTTATGTTGTTATCTTGTATTATGTATGTAGTATGTGGTTATTTAAATTTTTTAAATCATTATAAGCATGCTTGTTTTATGCCGGTTATGGTTCCTTAGAATTTAGAAAATTGCATATAGGATTTTTTTTTTTTTTATGTAACCATGGGAGCAGTTTATTATCACTATAATTTTCCCATAGATTTTAATTTTTTGTCTCTTAGAAATATTATGATTAGAATTTTTGTGCACCAGAAACGGTTTAGGAAATTTTATGTAATTATTCTTGGAGGAAATTGAAGTTTGAAGACAGTAATTTATTTTTCCCAAAAGTTAAATTTGATTTAAAGGTTGAAATTTTGATTGTGTGGAAAATTTCAATTTAATTAGGATTCAAATTAATTTTTGGAGATCCTAATAGGTAAATTGGAATATGGCACGAAAATTGAGGACCGCCCCCTCGGGATGGACCACCAGCCGTGATGGGGCTGCAGCCCCTGCCTTTGGGCAAGATGGGGCTGCGACAACCCCTACCCACGACTGCACCACCCATGGCCGCAGGGACTGCCTACAGCCGAGGGTGGACGTGACCCCCCAAGGGCTGGCCGTAGCCCTAGGCGTGCAGCCTGGCCGGCTGTTGCACCCAGCCCAAGCGTGCAGCCTGTGGCTGCAGGCTTGACCTGCAGCCCAGCATGGCTGCACATGGCCTGTGCCCATGAGCTGCCAGCCCCCCGGGGGCTGGGGGCTGCCCATAACGGCTGCTGGCCTCTAGGGCCGTGGGGCCGATGGTTCGAAAATCGAAAAATTTTGATTTTTAAATTTGAGATTTAATTTTTAAATCATGTTTAAAATATGTAATTGAAAATTTAAAATTTTTGAAATTACATATTATTACACATGATATTTAAAATTGTTTAAAATTTGAATTTGAAATTTAAATTTTTGGGATTTAAATTTTAAATGATTCTTGGGATGAGAAATAAATAGAGAGGCTACATAAAGATGGATACAAGAAGACAAAACAAAATTCAAGACCCAAAGAATGCTTTGGATGGAATTTTGTAATATTTATTTTCTTTGTTCTAGGATGGAACCATGGCTTGGTTATTATTCTGTCAATTATTTTTTTTGTGATATGTCATGGATGTATAAATATGTATTTGTTAGGAAATGCCCTAAGTATTAGAGACATTTTGATGTATTCATTTTGAACTGGATAATAAAATTATATATAGAGGTTATTCATTAGATTGCTATCTGTCCTCGTCTAATTTACATGTTAAAGTAAATGTAAGCAAATATGGCTCACTGACTGCTTGTGTTAAAATTGTTAGAACGTTGCATGCAATGGACTTTTGTATGCGAGAAGACAATGTTCTAAAGTTTGCGGTCTAAACTATGGTCTGTAGTCTATGGGGTTAGACCGAGCATCTAACTCATGTTAAGACTATTATGTTGTCTAAAGCCTTGGAGGGGACGGTTTGTCTTGACTGTCTGGAGCTGGACTCCCAAGTAGAGATATAGATATGTTACTTGGTGGTGACATATTAGACCGGGACTAAAGCGTGATTGATCTACGTAGTCCGCTATGAGTGGATCAATCTGCTTTTGACGTTCATTGTGCAATAACCTTAATCCTGAGTAAATGAACTACTTCATGTATATGACTTATGTACTTTGATGTTCCAATGGCTAAAGCGTCTCAGAGGTAGTAAGCTTATAGACCGGTTCGTTGGGTGCATGACTTGTATACGATGAAGGGTTTGTTTACAGATATTGGAATCATAGCTCTAAGGAGTTAAAGGTATCCTCTTAAAGGCATTATACTGAATGTGAAAATAGACAAGGCCTTGGGTCGTCTGCTAGGTGGATGACTTCTTATTCACACATGGTGAATAATCATTTTCTTAATTCGGTAGTATAATGGAACTTTAAGATAGCCTGATCAGTAGGATTAAATGGACTTTGACCTAAGGCTGATCATGGATATCATATGAGGGTTTTGCATATATGACAAGGTCATTGGATAGTAGTTCGTCACAGGCTTACGTAATACGGTATATAATTGGGAGTTCAGTTTCAGGTTTATAGTGGTGTGACTCTGAAATTAGTGATCATATGATTGAGTTGTTCGGTGCAGAATGATGATCATATGGAATCATGGGAGCCCGATTATATATGTCCAATCAGTCCCTCTACTAGCTCCTCATAATTCCTTAACGTTTGGCAAATTGATTTGTGTATGCTATTGGCTAGTTTATTATGCATGGATGGTGATAACACAGGATTAGGATGGTAGACAAGATTCTCTCCGGTTGGATTCAGATTTTGTTTTGGATAATAGAGTACACAATTATTCGAACTCCAAATAAAGTTGCCATGATTTTATTTGAGATTGGATTGGAGTTGTAGAAAATTATCCATGAGAACAAGAATTTGAAACACAACCGTTTTGTGGATTTTGAAATTTGAATTTTTAAATTTGAATTTTGAATTTTGAATTTGAAATTTGAATTTGAAATTTGAATTTGAAATTCGAATTTGAAATTTGAATTTGAAATTTAAATTTGAAATTTGAAATTTGAAATTTGAAATTTGAATTTGAAATTCGAATTTGAAATTTGAAATTCAAATTTTGAATCACAGTCCAAGTGGGATTCGAATTTGTTGTGGAAAATCCACAAGGTTTGAAATTCGAATTTGAGTTGGATTTGGAGAGGATAATCTTGTTAGAATCCTACTTGAATTTTGAATCCAAATCCTAACAAATTATGGATGAAATTTTAAGGATAATACTCAATGGAATTTTGGTTTTTGTGGATAAGGTTCAAGGGAAAAATTCAAGTTTCAATCCTAGTTGAATTTGGATTCTCTCCTTCCCTGAAAAGTGGCCGAAATTATGGAGGAAATCTCCTAGGAAAATTCGGTTATTTTGGATAAGGTTGAGATAAGATTCAAGCTTGAAAATCCTAGTGGAATTTTGATTCTCCCTTATCCTAAATGTGGCCAAATTTTTGGAGAAAAAATCTCCTAGGAAATTTCAGATTTTTTGGTTGAAAAAGGGAGATAAAATTCTAGTTAAAATCTTGTTTTGATTTGGATTGGTTTTATCCTTAAAAAATCGAATTTCATTGTTGGGATTTTCCCATGAAAAATTCAGATTTGTTGGTTATGGATAAGGGAGAATATCTTTTCCTAGTCCAATTCAAATTCAGAGAATCACCTCATGCAGGTCTATAAATAGAGGTCCTGCCACTCCAGTTCTCTCAGACCACAGACTCTCAGGTGAGCAGGCTTATTGTTGCACAGCTCATCGTGATAATAAAGTTCTTTAGAGATCTTGGTGGTCAGAAGAAGACTAGCAGTGCTAGCATACCGATCGAGGTTCAGAGTGCCCACACACTCAACCATTCGGGAATTGGAGAATAGTAGAGAAGGCTAGTTGGTTGAAGCCTCCGGTCATTCTCTTCCTACAAGATTGGCGTCCTTGAGGTATGAGTTTTAATTGTTGTTGGTTTATTGTATATGGCATCATGAGATATTTAACGATCTAAAAATTTTTATAGTTCCGCTACGCCACTCTGATACGTTTTTACCGATTTATTTTCCTTCAGTATTGATGGATGTTTTATATGCATATTTGATAACATGTCATATAGGATAGATAAGTGCCACTTATACTATATTGATCATATATATTTGTCAAAACTTGCATGTTTTTCAAAATATTAAGTGGGAGAGGGTTTCAAACAAAACCCATGGCCTCCATTGTTGATCCATATGTGAAAGCATGGTAACACCTCGCGTCAGTTCTACCCTGACCACACCCCTCGGTAGGTGTTTACGCTGCCGGTATACTAGGTTGGATCTCCTATGTGGAAAACGTGTTCGGGCACGATCCTATTCATGACCACTCCTCGGTGGCTTGGTAGGACGTGGATCGGGTTACGTAAACAATGGTTATACACTCAAGACTTGTTTAGTTATTAACCTTCCCTATAAGTTCTGTTAACTAAACTGGTGGCCAAAATAAGCGGTTATTAATATATGTCTTAACCTTAGCAAATTTAAGGCAACATATATTAATTGGACGGGGTCCATGTTCTGGCTATTTGTCTCATGACCACCCCTCGGTGGCTTGGGGCAATAGGTGCTGAGAATTACCGTTGCAATGCTACATGTTTTTCAAGTTTCATGTAGGAACATACTTGTATGTTTCATTTGCTAAATTATCTGTATATTTACTTGGGCTTTGTAATGATGTCTAGTAAAATTTTATTTCAGTTCAAAATGTCACCGACACCCCTCATTTCAATACTTGCTGAAAATAAGCTGAATGGCGATAATTATAAAGACTGGAAAGAAATCTATTGATAGTTCTCAACTGCGAGAGACAAAGTTCGTACTGGACGAACCATGCCCACTGGGCCCAAACCTGACACACCGCTTGAGAAGGTCTCGGTTGCCTATACTCGTTGGTGAGAATCCAATGAGATAGCTTAATGCTACATTCTGGCTAGCATGATGAGTGCTTTACAAAAGCAGCATAAGGCTTATCAAGTTGCTAAAGAGATCATGGAAAATCTGGAGGACATGTTCTTTGGCCAAGAAAAATTGGCTCGACAGTCTGCTATTACCAGCATTATGAACTCCAAGCAGAAGGCAGGTACTTTAGTGAAGGACCATATGATCACTCTAATGGGATTCTTTACTGAGGCTGTCGAGAACGGTGCTGAGTTGGACTACAACACCCAGATCGAGATGGTGTTCAAAACTCTATCAAAAGATTTTCTGGGGTTTAAGGTCGCATATAATCTAGCGACAAGGTAGTTAGGACTAACCGAGCTCATGAAGCAACTCCAAACTTATGAGCGGATGATCAGGGATGGGGATGCGGTCCAACCCAAAGGAGAGGCCAATTTGACGGAATCTTCCAAACCCTTGCGGAAGAGGAAGAGGCCAAATCAAAAGCAAGCGGCTTCCAGTTCTTCTAATCCTCCTGTCTCGGATGGGAAGAAGAAGAAGAAGAACAAGAAGCCCAAGGACCCTAAAAAGTCCAAGTACTTCGATGTAGGAAGGTAGGTCACTTCAAGAAGGCTTGCCAGGAATTCCTAGCCGCCAAGGGCAAGGAAGGTAAGGAACTTTACTATTTAGAAGCGTGTTTGGTGGAAGAATCGAAAGACACTTGGGTCATTGATTCGGGCGCCAGTAATCATGTTTGTGTTTCTATGCAGGGGTTCATGGAAACGAGAAGTTTACATGATAGGAACCTCTCGTTGCAGACTAGAGACAGTAGCTTAGTGGTGGCTGAGGCAGTGGGAGATGTTTACCTTTACTTTGATGAATTTAGGTTTATTTTATTAAAAGACTGTTTTTATGTTCTTAATTTTACAAGGAACCTTATATCGGTAGCTTGTTTAATAAAGGATTCTTATTCAGTTTCTTTTAGTAAAAGAGTTGATATTCGTAGAAATAAGTCTTTTATCTATTCTGGATGGATGGATGGAAACCGATATTTGATCAAACCAAAGATGTACTCACTGCTTGACACTGAATTAATAGATAACTCTAAAAAGTTGAAAGTTTCTCACTTTAACAAGGCATATCTTTGGCATTTAAGACTTGGTCATATTAATTAGGATAGGATTCAAAGGTTAGTGAAAGACGGTCCTCTAGAATCTCTGGAGGAGGTACGTCTTCCTCAATGTTAGTCTTATCTTGAGGGTAAGATGACTAAGCGGTCTTTTAGAGTTAAGGGTGTTAGGGCTCAGGAACTCTTAGAAATTGTGTACACTAACGTATGTGGCCCCATGAACGTCACAGCATGAGGAGGGTTCGAGTATTATGTCTCCTTTATAGACGATTACTCGAGGTATAGATATATGTATTTGATGCACCACAAGAGCAAAACTTTTGACAAGTTCAAAGAATATTATGCGGAAGTGGAAAACGAATTGGGTAAATCCATAAAGATACTTCAATCTGATCGAGGTGGCGAATACCTCTCCGACGAATTTGTAGGACATCTTGTAGAGAATGGGATATTATCCCAATTGACTGCACCTGGTACTCCATAATAGAATGGTGCAGCCGAAAGGAGAAACAGGACCTTATTGGATATGGTACGATCCATGATGAGTTATTCAACATTGCCGTTATCATTCTGGGGATATGCATTGCAAACAGCGTGCTATATTCTGAATCAGGTTCCAAGCAAATTAATTCCCAGGACTCCGTATGAATTGTGGCATGGCAGGAAGCCTTCCCTTGGACATATTAGAAAATGGGGTTGCCCGGCACATGTACTGGATGGGGATGCGAAGAAGTTGGAACCAATATCAAAATTGTGCATGTTTGTAGGGTATCCTAAGGAAACTAAGGGAGGTCTGTTCTATAACTCGAAGGAACAAAAAGTCATTGTTTCAACCTATACAACGTTCTTGGAGGAAAGTCACATGAATAACTTTAAGCTTCGAAGCAAAGTAGTGCTAGAGGAGTTATTAGGTGAAAGAACTACTCCACAGGTTTCGATCTTGGATGCAAGTCTGTGTTCCGGTGAAAGACCTGCAGACGATTAACAATTTAGGGTGCCTCATCGTAGTAGGAGGGTTTCGAAGAAGCCTAATTTCTTCATGTATGATGCTGAGGTATACCAGGCCGAGACTCATGAGCATGAGGATGATCCAGCCACCTATGATGAAGCTATAAATGATGTTGATTCTAAATCTTGGAAACATGCCATGAACAATGAGATAGATTCTATGAAATCCATCTCTGTTTGGGAACTTGTAGATCTACCGGATGGGATAAAACCCATTGGATGCAAGTAAGTCTACAAAATAAAGAAGGATGCGGAAGGGGGAGTGGAAACTTTCAAAGCTAGACTGATTGTAAAGGGGTACATGCAAAAGGCTGGAATCGATTACGATGAAACCTTTTCGCCTGTTGCTATGCTAAAGTCTATCCATATTCTTTTGTCCGTTGCTGCGGCTCTTGATTATGAGATTTGGCAAATGGATGTCAAGACAGCATTTTTGAATGGTCATCTTGAGGAAAGTATCTACATGATACAGCCCGAAGGGTTCGTGGCAAAAGGCCAAGAAAGAAAAGTCTGCAAGTTGCTTAGATCCAATTATGGATTAAAGCAAGTATCCCACTCATGAAACTAGAGATTTGATTAAGCGATCGAGACATTTGGTTTTGAGCAGAACGTTGATGAACCTTGTGTTTATAAATGTATTAAAGATGGAAAAGTGGTCTTTTTAGTACTCTATGTTGATGATATACAGCTCATTAGGAGTGATGTGGGGAACTTATCATCGGTCAAGCTTTGGCTGCACCAACAGTTTGACATGAAGGACTTGGGAGAAGCTAATTACGTTCTAGGCATTCGTCTCTTCAGAGATCGAAAGAACAAAATGATAGCGTTATCCCAAGCTTCATACATAGATAAAATAATTGACAAATATGCAATGTAAGAGGCAAAGAAAGGCACATAACCTTCCATTATCGGTTTAACTCTTTCATTGGATGACTGTCCTAAGAATTGGAAGAAAGAGAGCGTATGAGTAACGTCCCTTATACATCCGCTGTGGGTAGCCTTATGTACGCCGTGCTTTGCAGTCGCTTGGACATATGTTTTGCAGTAGGTATGGTGAGTCGATATCAAGCAAATCCTGGAATAAAGCACTGGTAAGCAGTAACACATATACTCAAGTATCTTAAGAGAACGAGGGATTATATGCTGGTGTATTCTGGAGGGGACCTAACACCCGTAGGATACACGGACTCAGACTTCCAGGCTTGCAAGGATTCGAGGAAATCGACATTAGGATCAATGTTCTTGCTTGGAGGAGGCGTCATTATGTAGAGGAGCGTGAAGCAGGATTGCACAGACAACTCTACTATAGAGGCTGAGTATGTGGCCGTGGCTGAGGCATCTAAAGAAGCGGTTTGGCTCCGCAAGTTCTTTAGAGACCTTAAGGTCATTCCGAGTGTTGACAAGCCTATCACACTTTACTATGATAACGGTGGGGCTATTGCCAACACAAGGGAATCTCAGCACCACAAGAGGACCAAGCACATTATTAGAGGGCACGTGGAGATAGGACATGTAGATGTATGTAAGATCGCGTCCAAGGACAACATTGCCGATCCCTTTACTAAGACTTTGGTGGCTAAAAGCTTTGAGACGCATGTAGAGGCGATGGGGATGCGTAACATGGCACATCTACTAGCTTAGGATAAGTGGGAGATTGTTAGAAAATGCCCTAAGCATTAGAGACATTTTGATGTATTTATTTTGAACTGGATAATAAAATTATATATAGAAGTTATTCATTACATTGCTGTTTGTCCTCATTCTATTTACATGTTAAAGTAATGTAAGCAAATATGGCTCCATGACTGCTTGTGTTAAAACTGTTAGAACGTTGTATGCAATTGACTTTTGTATGCGAGAAGACAATGTTCTAAAGTAAGCGGTCTAAACTAAGATCTATAGTCTATGCGGTTAGACCGAGCATCTAACTCATGTTAAGACTATTATGTTGTCTAAAGCCATGGTGGGGACAGTTTGTCTTGACTGTCTGGAGCATAGACTCCCAAGTAGAGACATAGATATGTTACTTGGTGGTGACATATTAGACCGGGACTAAAGCGTGATTTATCTACGTAGTCCGCTATGAGTGGATCAATCTACTTTTGACGTTCATTGTGCTGTAACCTTAATCTTGAGTGAATGAACTACTTCATGTATATGACTTGTGTACTTTGATGTTCCAATGGCTAAAACGTCTCAGAGGTAGTAAGCTTATAGACCGGTTCGTTGGGTGCATGACTTGTATATGATAAAGGGTTTGTTTACAGATATCGAAATCATAGCTCTAATAAGGAGTTAAGGGTATTCCCTTAACGGCATTATACTGGATGTGAAAATGGACAAGGCCTTGGGTCGTCTGCTGGGTGGATGATTTCTTATTCACATATAGTGAATAATCATTTTCTTATTCGGTAGTATAATGGAACTTGAAGATAGCCTGATCAGTAGGATTGAATGAACTTTGACCTAAGGCTGTCATGGTTATCATATGAGGGTTCTGCATACATGACAAGGTCATTGGACAATAGCTTGTCATATGCTTATGTAATACGGTGTATAATTAGGAGTTTAGTTTCAGGTTTATAGTGGTGTAACTCTGAAATTAGTGATCATATGATTTAGTTGTTCGTTAAAGAATGATGATCATATGGATTCACGGGAACCCGATTATATATGTCCAATTGGTCCCTCTACTAGCTCCACATAATTTCTTAATGATTGGCAAATTGATTTGTGTATGCTATTGGCTAGTTGATTATGCATGGATGGTGTTGACATAGGATTAGGATGGTGGACAAGATTCTCTCAGGTTGAATTCAGATTTTGTTTTGGATAATAGAGTACACAATTATTCGAACTCCAAATAAAGTTGCCATGATTTTATTTGAGATTAGATTGGAGTTGTAGAAAATTATCCATGAGAACAAAAATTTTGAAATACAATTGTATGTGGATTTTGAATTTTGAATTTGAAATTTAAATTTAAAATTCGAATTTGAAATTTGAATTTGAAATTTGAATTTTGAATTTTGAAATTTGAAATTAAAATTTTGAACCACAGTCCAAGTGGAATTCGAATTCTTTGTGGATAATTCCACAAGGCTAGAATTCGAATTTGAGTTAGATTATGAAGAGGAAAATCTTGTTTGAATCCTACTTGAATTTTGAATCCTAACTCTAACAAAAGTGGCCGAATTTTTTTGAGGAAAATCCTCTAAGATATTTTTAGTTTTTGTGGATAAAGATGCAGGGAAAAATTCAAGTTTCAATCCCAGTTGAATTTGGATTCTCTCCGCCCTAAAAGTGGTCGAAAATATTGAGGAAATCTCAAGGGAGATTTTTGGTTTTAGTTGGATAAGGATGAGAATAAATTCAAGCTTGAAAATCCTAGTTGAATTTTGATTCTCTCCCTACTTTTGTGGCCGAAAATACTTGTTGAAAATCCTAATAGATTTTCAGATTTTTGGTTGTTTAATGGTGAGATAAAATTCAAGTTAAAATCCTGTTTGAATTTTGAATACAAAATCTTAAAGGTGGCCGAAATTTTTTGTTGAATGTTGGCCTTAGATTTTCGGATTTTGTGGATGGATAAGGGAGAAAATCTTCTCCTAATCCAATTCGAATTTCGAGGATCACCTCATGCAAGTCTATAAATAGAGGTCCTGCCACTCCAGTTCTCTTAGACCATAGACTCTCAAGTGAGCAGGCTTGTTGTTGCATAACTGACCATGACAATGCATAACTCACCGTGATAATAAGTTCTTTAGAGATCTGGGTGGTCGAAAGAAGACTAGTAGTGCTAGCATACCAATCGAGGTTTAGAGTGCCCACACACTCAGCCATTCAGGAATTGGAGAATAATAGAGAAGGCTAGTTGGTTGAAGCCCTCCGATCATTCTCCTCCTGCAGATTGGCATCCTTGATGTATGAGTTTAAATTGTTGTTGGTTTATTGTATATGGCATCATGAGATATTTAACGATCTTGAAAAATTTTTATTGTTTTGCTGCGCGATTCCGATACGTTTTTAATGATTTAAATCCTACAGTTGTAAGGACCCCTATACTCATGTAACCTAAATTGTAAATAATGAAAAATTGAGGAATGAATTTGGGTTAAATTGATGCCTTTTAATACAATATTAATTGTGCAGTCAGAAACATGCTAGTGTAAGGTGTGACGCCCCCGATTCCTATCACCCGTAACTGTCATGAACTAACACTATTGCCAATCAAGACAGCTCATGTGCCGAATCCGGGCCATCAGTTTAAAACTCTTTTTCTTTAACTTTCATTTTTCAGGGTCCGAAAATTTCACCCATAATTTTTTTTCTTTTTAATACATACTTTTTTGAAAAGGATGCTAAGTATGAAAGTCATGTAAAATATAATACTAACTTTCAACTGTCTTTTGGAGCATAACATAATGCATAATATACAAAATATTTATACTACATTTTTTTTTTCACAAACTCTTCAATTCACTAACGTAAAAAGCTCAGCGGAAGTCTTTTAGCAGGACCAAGTCCACGGTGAAATCCCTATCCCTTGACACGCGCACATCCTACCGCCATCTATATATCTTCTGGATAGGTTTCTTACCTGCAACATAAACAAACTGGTGAGTTAACAGGCTCAGCAAATTCAAACATACTTAGTAAGAATCACACGGATTCAAAAACATTGACAACCAAATCTCCCATGGATAGTACTATTCATTATAAATAGTGACTTTGACCTTTGATTGATGTATAGTAACTGTTACCGTAACTGGATACTATTCACATATCCTAACCGAAATCACTACACTTGGTATATTCTTCGGTTATGCTCATTTATGATTTTCATCATATTATTGATGGTTCATTCTTTATTTACTTTCTAGTATAGAGCTCTTTTTTATGGCAATACCATTATAAATCTTGCGCGCTGACTAGGAGGGCCTAGGGAGCGACCCTAGAGCTTCGGCCTCCACAGCCCTTATATCCCCGTAGAACCTAAGAGACCTCCATCAATATGTTGGAGGAATGGTATGCCTTAATGGTTTTTATTACCATCTTTTAATTATAGTTTTGACCAAGTGACATTAATCGTCACCTCAAGGTCACTATCCTCTATTGCCCGTAGGCCTTACATATATTCTTTTATTATTATATGGGATATGTTATACTAACTAATCCCCAAATATCCATAGGACCTTATGCCTAATATACACCTAGTACATAATAAAATAACACAGTATTTTATGTTGCAGACATGAAAATGCTTGAACTTACCAATACTGCGCTAATGTCCACTTCCGGAACTCCTCCGCAGTTCTATCTCTAGTTTGACTTCCTACAGACATAATATAGTCTGTTAATATTCTTTATTAATTATCATTTTACATATATTTACTTTGTGATAAATTTTACAAAATATTTCAATTCATTATATGGTACACGGTCTGTAACACGTCCGTGTCCCTAACCGTGTACCTCTCGGTTTTATTTTACATGGCCATGTTTCAATGTACACGCCTGCGTACATTTTATACTCTAGATTTTTAACTTTAAAATCTTCATTTTGGATCCTAGAATTTTATTTAAGTTATTCTAGATCCTTCACGGACCTTTTCAAGCCTTTAGGAAATTTTTGGTCAAAATGACCATTTTGCCCCTATCGGGTCTCGGGACCTTAATTATACCGTTCTATCGTTTTTCTCCAATTTTCTAGGCCCAATTATCTTAAAATAACGTTCCCTAGGTTCTGTATTATTTTACAGCTTTTTGGTACTAAAAACCCTAATTGTTCATTTTCCGACCCTCAATTAGTATTCATCCATCATCTAAGGTCGTTTCTCATTTTTCGACCATTTCGGAGCCTCAAATGGCCATTTCACTACTCTTAAAATGCCTTTAATCCCATCCCCGGCCCTCGGTCCTTGAAAGGCTCGGGTTTCCTTTCCCAACCTAAATTTTTCCCTCGTTTTCCAAAATACCCCTAACATGGATTTTTTTCCCTGTTTTAGGTATTTTAGTCATTTAGGGTCAGTTTACTATTCTTTTTGTGTTAGTTTTCGATTTCCAACCCTAATCCACCAAGGGGTCTCGGTTTCCTTCCCGAGTCTTATATTTTCACCCCTCGTTCCCCGAAATGCCCTTATGCCGTTTTAGAAATTTTGGCGGCATTTTCGCTTATATTTTAAGGTTTCCTGGCGTTAGGTACGCCTCAGAACCTTTGTACCTACCACGTACTATACCAGAGGCCTAATTTTACAAAGTTTCCAAACTTTGTATAAAAATTTTCCACATAAATCAATATTCAAAAATCCATACACCATCAACAATTTTTTCCAAACCAACCTAGGTTTATCATGTTTATCATCACCAAAGTTTTTCATTACAACATTTCAAATATCACATATCACTCTTAGGTTTTCTAATGTCTAAAACAACACCAAAACCTAACAAAATTTTCATTCCAACCCTAATATTAGCCACGGATTTTTCATTCAAATCACATAGAACATTTTGTTTTCTCTACTAGGGTTTTTATCAATATTTTTCAATACTAAAAATTTCCATTTCCTAGTATTCATAACCCATGGATTTTAGCATGAAAATACATCAAAATTTTCTCATTTCTTGATTCCAATTCATGCTTGATTCAACATACAATTAAATGAACATAAACACCAAACTAAATCATCAATTCCCACTCATTTTTCACACCACTAATGCCACGGATTTTTCATAGAAACATGCAAGATTTTTGCTTGTTTCTAAACCCTAAATCATACTTTAAACCCTAGAACACCAAACCAATCTTATAACCAACAAAACATCAAATTTTTTCATTGTTTTTCCATACTTCAAACCCACGGATTTTCTAAAGAAAATCAAGGAAAAATGCTTCAATTTAGAAGCTCACCTTAACTAATTGTTGGCTTGATACTAGAAATGAGATGGAAGCTTATTTTGGTGTGAAATTTTTGGAAATTTTTTTTGGCTTGATGGGGGGAGAAAGGCCACAGTTTTTGGCTGCAAGAAATGGGCAAGAGTTTGGCTAGTTTTTCTAATATTTCTTATGAATTTTGATGCCTATTTATAGGCAAAACTCAAGGACCATTTAGCAATTTTTTTACAACAATTTGTTAATTGTTCAAGGACCAAAAAGTAAGGATTTTGGGGCCAAAATTGAAATTTTTTTCTCCCTTTCCACATGGCCAAATTGCCTTTTAAATAAATACTAAATTTTTTTTTCATCATTTTGGCAAGATCTTAACCCTTGATCAAAAAATGGGATAATCCCAGCCATACACCTATCGAAATGCTTTCCAAACCAAACAAAAATAAAATGGATTTATGACATCAACATGATGATGTCATCCTACTATTCATATTAATTCACTAATTAATTCATGGTCAAATTTTGACTGAAAACCGAACCGAACCGAACTTTACCGAAATCGCGCAGGCGGGTTCCAGGTGCCTCCGGTGTGATCGGTTTGTTTTATTTTGCTTCCGTTTGGTCAGAATTATCTACCGTAAATTTCTATTGTTTTAGTGCATTTCGATGCATTCTCTAGGGTTTTCGACTCTGATTTCGAACCGTCACGCCCAAAAGTGTTCGGTAAGATTTTCCATCCCCGAACTCACTCATTTTAACGCTGTCAAAACATTTTCATAGTATTCTCAACAGTAACAAAACACAACTTTTACATATTTTATTCATTAAAATTAATACATACATACAATTTTAATCTATTTCGAGAGCCTGAAATTCTCGGTTATCACATAAGAGCTCGTGTGGAGGGCTGTGTAATGAGCAAAGAATCGGTGTATAGACTCTTAAAATGTATGAAACCAAATTGCTATGTAATGAGTAATTAAATTTGGAAAATACAGTATATTTTCCAGTCGAATAGATTAAAGAGGTCTGGTACGGTTTAAATGCTATTCATGCAATGAAAGGGGCGACCGACAGCGAACCTGGTCCACCCTATTATATATATGAGTGTATGAGACACGCAGTGTCAGAAAACTAGTTTGAACGACCATTTCTTGATACTAGAGGGATGAACAGATCACCAGAACGCTTGAACCACTTGTCTAAGGACAACAACGATGAAAAAACTCTAGCAAGGGTACGATATTGAAAAAAGGGTCCAAATGACCTCTTCTCACCTAGAGACTGACAAAATTGGAGTCAGAGCACTTAAACTAGTCAGATAAGTTGAAAATAGTGAATAATGAAGAACATAGTGTCAAGTTATTGGCCAAAACGACCTTAATTTGACTTAGAACTGATATATTAAGGGTCAATAGGCTCAATCTGGTCGATTGAGCATAAAATGAGAATTTTAGTTTGAGAGATATGTAGTATTAGGATGAGGGTCAAGACAACCTTTACTCACCCTGAAACTGATATATTTGGGCTCAGAATGCCTAAATTAGTCAAACAGGCACCTGACGCATTTTTTGATATGGGATCACATAGATACTAAAAATTGGTCCAAACGACCTCCGATGGATGTAAAACTGACAAAAATGGGATCAACATGTCCAAATTAGTCAAGAGAGACTGTGTCTGAAATTTCACCCCCGAATGCCTCGGTTTGCATGTGAAAGGATAACACAGTGTAGACACAATCACAGTATCGAAAATAAATAGTAAAATAGACTAATAATGGGCTCTTAGATAGTATAAAATAACCAGAAATTGACAGTGTCAAAATCGAAATCAGAAAACCCAATTTTCGAATGGAAATTAGAACACTATCGTGAAAGGACCGAACACCGTAGTAGAAAATTAGACTGCGAAGATAAGCCAAAACAGATGAATTTTGGCCTTAAAATTTCATGCCCCCTGGCTGCAAAATCAACTGAAAATGGCTGCTCACATAGCCCAAAAGTAGGATTAAAATAATGCAAAAGTTATGACAACTTTTGTATAAAATATTCAAGGTTTTTCAAGCACTTGTCAAATAAATTGTTGTTTATTCCCTTCCCTTTCATGTGGCAGCCCATGCCCATTTATGGACTAAAAAAGGGCAAAAATTTGTCCCTTGATTACGCTAAAATGGTGGATAGTTAATTAGGTTTAGGCTTAAGCAAGTTTGATTAAATTTGCCTATAAAAGGCACAATTTGCACAAGGGTTTTGTTCTTTCATTTGGCACCCCAAAACACAACACTCTATCTCCCTTTCTTTCTTGCTGCAGCCAACCCTTCCCATCAGCCAAAAGCCTCCATTTTCAAGCCTTTAATCATACCAAAAACTTACTGAAAATCAAACCTCACAAGCTTGTATTCTGAGGATTCGAATCTAAGTCATTTTAAGGCACCAAAGGTAAGTTTTCAAAATACAATCTTTGTAGTTTTTAGTTTTTGTTTTGGTTTGATTTTTAAGAGAAAAATATTGGTATTGTTTTTAGCTAAATCTGACCTCATTCTCTTTGGGTTCCCACAACCATTTTGGTTCCTTAAGCCCTAGTTCAAAATCGTGCTTGGTTCAAAGCACAAAGGTAAAAACCGAAACCTTCCCTTCTGTGATTTAGTGATTTTAAGTTTTTGATCAAGGCCATTTATTGGTATTTGTTTATGCAAATGGTTTATAATAATTTTATTTTAGCCCTTAGCTTTCCATTTTTAAGTTTATATGGTTGTGGTTGTGTTTACAATTTTTACGTATGGTTATTAATATGTGTGATGTGATGAACGTATAAGGATGTGGTTGGACACAAATCTGTCCCCAGGAAAGGCCATAGATTTTGGCCATTTCGACCCCCTTAGGGTCCGAATTTGGGATTTGGTAAAATCTGATGTTTTAAGTAAATTTCATTGTAGTTGTTTTTGCACCTTTGGCCAAAAATGACACTACGATAGGTTTTTCGAGTGATTTTCACTCGGTGCCCAAAACTGGGAACATAATCTGAACCCAGAAATCAGTCTTGGGTTTTAGTAAAAACAGACCCCTTAGAGTTCGAACCAAACTTCGGCCTCAACACGAAAGTTGCAGATCTCGTCAAAATCTTTGAGATAACCTATGCATGTTTTAAAAATTTTGCCGTTTCAGGCCTCAAACAGAGACGTTTTTAAAGAGACATAAAACTGGGACTTTTACCAAAAATTTGGCACATAGGCCACAGTTTTAGTGAGTTTAGGAGCCGATAGAGTTAGATTTAGGCTCTGAGGTGAACATAAGATTTGTTTATCTCATCGAGGATGAAAACTTTCATGTTCAACAAATTTGCAAACAAAGTAATTTCAATCAAGTTTCAAAATAGTTTTCAAAAATGGTTTAAAACCCACCTTTAAAATGTAACTTCAAAAATGTGATTTACACACTTCAAAAATAAAAGTGTGTTTTTAACACTTTAAAATACAAACATGATTTTCATAAAAACGTCCCCTACCTTCCAATGGGATGATAAGGAGATGGTTTCGAAAAAAAGAATTTTTCCCAAGAATTTTATAAGTCAACCTATACAATTTTTCAAAGGAAAACGATGTGTGTAGCCTGGTAGGCTATCACACCAAACAAGCCTTAGTAGCCCGGTAGGCTACTACCCCAAACAAGTCATAGTGGCTCGGTGGGCCATTACACAGAACAAGGAATAGTAGCGCGGTAGGCTACCACACCCCAATAAGCGAAGTAACCCGGTCGGTTACTACACTAATTTCATGCATAGTAACCCGATAGGCTACGTAGTTACCAACGCGCAACGTAATCGATCAGTTGACTGGTCGACAAGCAGTCAAGGACCGTGTTTTGAACAACACTGTGAGGAACGATGATTAATCTATCAAGTAGACAATTAATCAAATACGATACAATTTAGACACCAAATCCCCAAAGTAGGCCAATAGGGTACCAAGGGGCATCGGTACCACATAGAAACAGAAGTAATAGTCCTTAATGTTAATGCTAACTCAACGGGAGTATTAATGAGGCACATTATTTATGACAGGTAGTTACCTGTAAATTGAGAAAGGCGTGAGTATGAAATTACTTACAATCTAGGTAAGTACAACTCCGCCTACAGCCTGAATAAAATGAGTTGAAATGATGGTTTTCATAATATGTTAAATATACATAGCATATACACATTGATGCACAGCATGTATAAGAGCATATAGTTCATAATCGTGTAGATTGATCCCAGGTTAGATACCATACGTCTCTATCGTGTAAGATTAGGGATAGCTTAGCAAAGCTTTCGGCCAGATCAGATAAAGGATCAGGTAATTAAATTAAGGAGATGGTAAAACGGGCACAAGGTCCACATTATGTTTTTAAAGAAAATGGGCGCAAGGTCCACATTATATTTTTAAAGAAAACGGGTGCAAGGTCCATGTTATGTTTTTAAAGAAAACGGGTGCAAGGTCCATGTTATGTTTTTAAAGAAAACGAGCGCAAAGTCCACGTTATGTTTTTAAAGAAAATGGGTGCAAGGTCCACATTATGTTTTTAAAGATAACAGGTACAAGGTCCACATTATGTTTTTAAATAAAACGGGTGCAAGGTCCATGTTTTGTTCATAAATAAAACGGCGCATAGTTCTCGAGTACAAGGTTCACTATGCCCTTCTTTTCATTACGAACGATAATGAATAATGAACCATAATCTGAGCATAAATGGTTCCTATAGTGTACATGTTATGCCCTAGATACAGTTAGAGTCATCTTCCAAGTTGCATTATAGGACATGCCCACATGATATGCATTCTGAGATGCTAGATGATATGTTTCCATATCCTATGTGAAAATGTGATATGTGGTATATGTTGATATCTTACATGCTTATAAGATTTTAAGTATGTACTATGTTTTAAACATATTTTGTGGTTAACATATTGTACTTGACGTAAAGCTCACAGAGTGTGTTCATGCTATAGGTAAGTGTCCTACGGCTTAAACCATAATGGGCGATGACGGCAGCGGAGGCAGATGTGAGGTGAGGATATGGATACACCGTGAGTAATCTTCAACATAATTTTTGAGTAAATAGTATTTATAAATAGTAATCGTTAAATATTATTTTTGAATAGTAACAGTTAAACAGTATTTATGAATAGTAACTGTTAAATAGTATTTTTGAATAGTAACCATTAAACAGTATTTGTGAATAGTAATCATTAAATAGTATTTTTGAATAGTAAATAGTTTGACAGTATTATAAATATGTATGAGTAATTAAACTTCCTATGTTTAGACGATGCACATTTAAAGTATGCATACATGAATAGTAAATACTTACGCATAAAAAAAAAATTCCCTGAAATTAGGGTATCTAATTAAGTAACTTAAAGTATCAGTTTGCAAGTAAGTATAAGTATTAGTTAAGAAAGCAGTTTTAGGTGATGGTCTGGGCCACTAAGGGCACGGGGCATCACAGCTGGTGCCTGAGCCACCATCGCCACAGGTTAGAGCACCGACATTGATCCAAGCACTACCTCCTCGACCAATAGTTAATCCAACAGTCACCATAGATATTCCAGTTGTTGGAGGACGAGCCTATGTAGGAGTTAGAGTGTCAGTATGAGCTATACGTGCTTTCTGAGGTAGTCATCCACCCACCTTCGAAGGAGGTAGATAGGGAATCTCTACCCGAGATTGGCTGCATGATGTAGAGACGATCATGCGCCAATGCGATATTGATGAGGACTACTAGGTCGTGTTAGCAGTGGCACTTTTGGTGAGGATGCACAGATGTATTGCGAATATTGCGACCAAGAGATGCTGTTAGGACTCGACTAGGTAGAGTTTAGACACATTATGATATAGCAGTTTCTGCCAAAGAGTCCATCACTAGTTCCAGACCCTCCAAAGAGCAAGGTAGTGACACCACCACTGGCTATGCCTTGATATACCGATGTCAGAGAGTTTGTTCTCCAAGCAGAGAGACTCTAGATGCTACTGAGTGATACTATTTTCATTTATACAGTACGGTTTGAGGAGAATATAGTGAGGAGATGTCCCATGTCTAACCTCACTGACGAGGACTTTTGCGACATATTCTGGAAGGGGCTTATGATAGACTTATGTCAAAGGGTAGCCCCTCTATATCCTACTCCACTACGAGAGTTTATAGTTACAGTAGCTAAAGTAGAGGAAGAACTCATGATAGAGTGCATGGGAACAAGGGACGCGAACAGCCATTGCAAGAGGCAATGCTAGATCATCTGTATGGATCAAGACCTATGGCAAATGACCATGAGGCCGGCCCATCGAGGAAACGAGAGGGTACGAGTCCCACGAAAGAATCGACACCATCCGGGACCGAGAATGGTTCAAATGATGATGATGAGGAACTAGAAGAGTTTCCGATACTTCCGGACCAACCTTAACCAGGGGACTAGATGTAAAAACATATAAGATGTATAAATGTATATATATCTGTATATATGTATGTATGACTGTATCAAAAGGCCATCTTGGAAAAGAGCCATTAAGTTGTTGTGTATATGAAAATTTTGAAATAAAATGACATGAAATTTTGATATGTTCAAAATGATAAGATGTCTGAAATAACATGATGATCAAAACTATTTTTACTTATATTGTAAAAATATATTTATTGAAAATCTAACGATTGATTTTCATGCAATTATAGGAAGTAGAAAAAGATGGTGAACCCATAAAACCTGCGAAACATGAGATGGCGTCCAGTCCTTTCAGAAAAGGTAGATGAATTACAAGCTACACTAGAAGTGTAGATGAAAGAAAATGCTGAGTTAAGGCAGAGACTAGAGCAGATAGAACAAAGGTAAGGCCAAGATAAAGGCCAAACCTCTCAGATGGCTGCACCTGAGCTAGAAGTGCCACCAGTGGTACCTGAAATAGTAATAGAACCCCAACCGCAACCTTAAGTCAATCAGGAACCACTTTATGTATGATTTCGACGGATGAAGCCGCCGGAATTCAAGGGTTCCACAAACCCTTTAGAAGCAGAGGAGTGGCTGTCTTCACTTGACATGATTTTGAATTTATGAATTTGAATGACCAAGAAAGGATAATGTGTGTATCTTTCGTATTAAAGAAGGATGCAAGATTTTGGTAAGACACTGTCAAATTGAGAAGGAACGTGGCCACAATATCATGGGTAGACTTCTTGGAAGAATTTAATTAAAAGTACTGCGACCCCGCTTTGCTACGACCTCAACAGAGGGAGTTTGCAGAGTTGAAATAGGGTAATATGACAGTGAGCGAGGTCTGTCAGAAGTTTAATGAACTACCCTGCCTATGTCCATATGTTGTCCCTACTGAGAGGGAGAAGATCCAAAAAATGCTTGGGATATTTAGACCCGACATCACAGCTCTAGTAGATAGAGGGTTAACACCACCCACTACTGTAGCAAATTTTGTTAGTTGAGCGTTGAGGGCCGAGTATTACTTAGCTTGATAGAGGGAAGAGAAGGAAAAGATCTAGGATGCCAAAAAGAAAGAGAAAGTTTTGGAAAAAGCTGTACAAGCTGGATCCCAGGTCAGACAAGGAAGCAAACTGAATCAGAACACTAAGGCCAGACAATCAAGCACTTTTGGCCCACGATCTCAAGGAAAGAGAAAAGGGAATAATTCTGGAAACTAGAATCAACAGCGAAAGCTGAACAATAATGCTTTAGCTGTTGTTCGCGACTATGTAGTGTGCGGGAAAAGACATTCAGGCAGATGTAGATTTGCACAAAATGCCTGTTTCTAGTGTAGAAAGGAAGGCCATTTTGCCAATAATTATCCAAAGAATAGGCAAAATGCACAAGGAACGTTCCAGCCACAACAATAACATCCCCAAGCATTCACACTATAGGCAAAGATTGAAGGCCCTTCACATTCTAAGACGCAGGAAAGACCAGAACGCTTACCTCATGCAGATGCTCGAGTTATGGTTTACACCAAGGAGGATCCAGAAGCCAGGACATCCAATGTAGTGACAGGTCAGCTTTCTGTCACTAATCATTTAGCATCTATTTTATTTGATTCCGGAGCTATGTATTTGTTTATTTCATACGAATTAGCGAACAAGATAGGATATCTAAAAGATAACATGGGTATGACCTTTAGAACAGCTCTACCCTCAAGAGAAGTATTGATGTCCAATTATTGGTTATTTTATGTACTAATAATTATGGCAAATAGAGAACTATATGCATAACTGATCGTGATGGAGCTAGCTAATTATGATGTAATACTAGGAATGGATTTCCTAGGAAAGTATGAAGCCACGATCGATTGCCAAAAGCAAAAGATAATGTTCCAACCCGACCAAGAAGATGGCTTTAAATATGTCAGATTGTCACGTAAACCGAGGAAGATGATGATTAATTTGATGAAAGCAAGAAGGCTAATGTCTAGTAGCTATGCTGGATACTTAGCATACATAGTGGATGTGACAGAGGAATAGAAACTTCAGCCTGAAGATGTTCTTATTGTGAACGAGTTCCTCGATGTCTTCCCAGAAGAATTACGAAGATTGTCGCCTGAACGAGAGATTTCTTTTGAGATCGAATTGATGCCAGGAACTGCACCTGTCTCAAAGGCTCCCTACCGAATGGCACCGACGGAGTTGAAGGAGCTGTAAGAGCAATTGAAAGAGCTTTTTGACAAGGGATTCATCTGTTTGAGCTATTCCCTATGGGGTGCTCCGGTGTTGTTTGTCAAGAAGAAGGATGGTACATTTCGTATGTTTATAGATTACTGATAGTTGAACAAGGTTACAATCAAGAATAGGTATCTGTTACCTTGAATTGATGATTTGTTTGATCAACTCAAAGGCACAGCGGTATTCTCCAAGATCAATCTGCGATCAGGATATCATCAGCTACAGATCATGGAGAGTGACATTCTGAAGACAATGTTTAGGACCTGTTACGTTCATTATGAATTTCTTGTGATGCTGTTTGGGCTAACAAATGTGCCAGCTGCATTTATGGATCTGATAAATCGAGTCCTCAAAGAGTTTCTAGATAAGTTTTTCATTGTGTTTATCGATGACATACTTATATATTCAAAGACTCATGAGGAACATGAGGAACACTTGAGGATCGTTCTGCAGACGATAAGGAAGTATCAACTCTATGCGAAATTCTCAAAGTGCGAATTTTGGCTAGATAGAGTACATTTCCTCGGACATGTGCTTTCCAAGGAAGGAATCACCGTGGATCCTGTGAAAATGGAGGCGATCAATGAATGGCCCGCACCTAAGAACGTGATAGAAATACGAAGTTTCTTAGGTTTAGCCGGCTATTATAGAAGATTTGTAGAGGGATTCACATGACTTGCTACACCTTTCACAGCTTTGACACACGAAGTGAGGAAGTACAAGTGGACTGAAGAATGCCAAAGGAGCTTCCGAGAGTTAAAGAAGCGATTAACGAGCGCACTAATTCTTACACTTCCTGCTGAAGGGGAGATGTTCATGATTTATAGCGATGCATCAAATATGGGATTAGGGGCTGTCCTGATGCAAGGCGATAAATTGATAGCATATGCCTTGCGTCAATTAAAGGACAATGAGAGAAATTATCCCACACATGATCTAGAACTTGCCGCAGTAGTGTTCGCATTAAAGATTTGGCAACACTATTTATATGGAGCTCAGCATCAGGTTTATACTGACCATCAGAGTTTAAAGTACTTCTTCACGTAGAAGAAATTGAATATGCGGCTGAGGAGATGGTTGGAGCTATTAAAGGATTATGATTGCAAAATCCTCTACCATCTTGGAAAAGGCAATCGTGTTGCAAATATGTTAAGTAGAAAATCTGCTGTTTCACAGCAACTACCGATTGGAAAATGTCCAAGGCCATTGTAGCAAGAGATTAATGCATTGAGGATGGAGCTGATATCTAGAAGATTGGCTGCACTTCAATTGGAATCTTCGTTATATGAGGACATTAAAGAGGCTCAAAGGCGAGATCCAAATCTAGCAAGTCCTTAAGAAGGAGTGTCAAAAGAGGGATTGATCCTACATCAGGGAAGAATTCATATTTCCAATGATGAAGGATTAAGAAGGCGAATTATGGTCGAAGCCTATGAAATGCCATATTCAGTGCATCCTAGAGCCAGTAAGATGTACCAAGATTTGAAATTGCAATTTTAGTGGAAAGGGATGAAGAAAGACATTGCTGAATTTGTGAGTAGATGCATAACATGCCAAAAAGTTAAGGCTGAACACCGGCATCCAAGCAAAAAATTAGAGCCGTTAGAAATTCCCGAATGGAAGTGGGAACATATTACGATGGACTTTATAGTAGGACTGCTGAAAACCAGAGAAGGCTATAATGCCATTTGGGTTATTGTCGACAGATTAACAAAAATAACAAGGTTCATAGCAGTAAAAATGACTTTTTCACTAGAAAAGCTAGCAAACTTATATGTTAACCACATTGTCAGGTTACATGGAGTTCCTAAGTTCATCGTATTGGATTGTAATGCACGGTTCACTTCGAATGTCTAGAAGTGCATGCAAGAAGCCATGGGAACGGAAGTGCATCTAAGTACGGCATTTCATCCGTAAATGGATAGGCAATCAGAATGGATAATTAAAACGCTAGAAGATATGCTTCGCGCGTGTACAATAGATTTCCCGGGAAGCTGGAACAAAAAACTTCCATTGGCAGAATTTTCATAAAATAACAGCTAGCAAGCTTCCATAGGAATGGTATCATTGTTAGGAAATGCCCTAAGCATTAGAGACATTTTGATGTATTTATTTTGAACTGGATAATAAAATTATATATAGAGGTTATTCATTACATTGCTATCTGTCCTCGTTTTATTTATATGTTAAAGTAAATGTAAGTAAATATAGCTCCCTGAGTGCTTGTGTTAAACTGTTAGAACGTTGCATGCAATGGACTTTTGTATGCGAGAAGACAATGTTCTAAAGTTAGCGGTCTAAACTATGGTCTGTAGTCTATGGGGTTAGACCGAGCATCTAACTCATGTTAAGACTATTATGTTGTCTAAAGCCTTGGAAGGGACAGTTTGTCTTGACTGTCTGGAGTTGGACTCCTAAGTAGAGACATAGATATATTGCTTGGTGGTGACATATTGGACCGAGACTATAGCGTGATTGATCTACGAAGTCCACTTTGAGTGGATCGATATGCTTTTGACGTTCATTGTGCAGTAACCTTAATCCTGAGTAAAATGACAGCTTCATGTATATGACTTGTGTACTTTGATGTTCCAATGGCTAAAGCATCTGAGAGGTAGTAAGCTTATAGACCGGTTCGTTGGGTGCATAACTTGTATACGATGAAGGGTTCTGTCACGGCCCAAAATTTAGACACGTGACACGGCAGCCAAATCATAATATCAACCCGAGATTTAAGGAAAAACATTTATTACAAAAACAACGGGTCAACATTATAATTTAGCTAAGCCTAATTATAAAGTAGCATCATAACCACAAAATAAAATAAAGGAGAAAATAAATGCTTTTTAATGCGGAAGTCAAACACAAAATCGGTTTTCAAAAGAAATTACCAACCATAAAATATTCCCAAGCATGAAATTTGAATAACGTGAAATAAAGTACAAACTTAAAGTCTCATTACATCAGAACGAGAAACAGAAAGAAGAAGATGGAGAAAACGGATAGCATCATCTTCGGTAGTAACGGATATCTCAACGAATTTCGGAACTGCTACATCCCGTACCTAGAAGTAGTCATTTCGAAATCACAAAGAAAAAGGGACGTGAGCGCTGGCTCAGTAGGACAGAAACAAAGGTGGGTTAACAGATAACATTTAAAAGTATGGCATAATATTCGTTTCCAAAAATAATCAACAATTTAAAAAAAAATACATGACATAATAATCATAAAAAAAAATAATCAACAATTTCGTGAAAAACATTTTTAATACAAGTTTTATTCTGCTGAGGACTTAGCGTAGCTGCAATATACGTGCCCCAATATTAAAATAATAAATCATTAAAACAACCATCATATTATGAGTGAGGACTTGTCGTAGCTATAATATACGTGCCTCGTATTTGAATTATCCTAGATCATCTCGTTACGGTCTAAATAGGCCGAACGGCCCTACGCAGGTTTAGGGACCTTCCCCAATGGCGTCAACTTTGGGACGCACGCATCATTTACAATGATCGTGAACTAGAGCTCAATTATGTTCACCGGATTATTAAAAAGATGGTATTTACCAAGTTATATTATGCCATAAATCAAAACACGTTTTAAAATACACATTTAATTACCAAATACGTTGCATGCGTTTATTTCATCAAAAACAATATAATAATTTCATAAACTGAAAACAGCATGCCATTGATAAAATAGGGAAATTTAAAACACTTGACTACTCCCAGAAAAGGCTAGAAAGTCCTACCTCGATTATCGCACAAGCGTTACGATAACGTGATCCACAAATCCAGCAAGAACGTCAAATAAGTCCTATAATCACAACATATGATTAGTCTAGGTCTCGACATAATCATCCAATCATTTTAGTGTGCCACAAAAGATTTTAAAACGTTTAATAAACGTTTGGGATTTAAAATTTGTGAAAAACTCTAAGTTAGGATATTTCTGGTCATGGGCAGACTGACCTAGGCTGATTGTAAAATCAATATCAATTCATTTTTAATCCCAAAAATTCTAAATTTTTAATATGTTAAACTAGACATCCGTAGCTTTAATTCCATATAATTTTTATAATTTTTAGACATCATTTGGTCATTCAATTAGGCCAAAAACCGAGGGGTTGTTTTCAGGCATAAAATCTGGGTTTCAGTTTCAGTTCAAAAACTGGCAGTTCTGTCCGCCTATATTAGAAAAATATTTTGTCTGGGCAAACTGATGAGTTTGGTTCTGAAATTTTGCAGGGATTTAGGGGACATCTTGAATTTAATTTTAGGCTCAAGAATCACTCAAAAATCGTTTTTAACTCAAGTTATGGCTGACACAAATTTACTGTTTATTTGGTAATTTTCCAGATTTCCGTTTTTCTGTGTCTGAATTTCAATTAGTCTCAAATCAACTCAATTTTCATCCAATGATCACGAAATTTTGTGGAGAACCTTATCTATATGTGGTTAACACAACCCAAGAATCAAATTGACAAAAACATAAAATTTTACACATGTGATAATAGGGTTTTTGAAAGGGAAACAAAGAGGCAAAATTTTTAGGGTTTGAGAGAGAGATTCACACCTTGTTTGTGCTGCACTATTTTGATGCTTGGTCTCCTTTTTGGCTGAATTTGTGTGAGTGTTGGAGTCTTCAAAACAGTGGAGAAAACCATATAAATTTCGGATTTAAAATCAAAAGGAGAAGGAAGGAAAAATTTGATTTCTCACCTTGTTTTTGTCTCAAAATTTGTTAAATCCTTGAGTTGCCTTTAGGTAGGTTTTTGTTTGTTGTTTTGGGAGAGAAAATTCAGAGAGGAAACAAGGGGAGGCAGGCCGAATTTTTGAGAGTGAAAGGAAGGGTGAATGAGAGTTAAAAGAGGGTTTTTATACTAGATTTTTCTTTCCCTTTCTCTTCCTTGTTTAGCCAAAAATTTTAAGGGGCAAAAGGGAAAGTTTTTGTGCTGTTTTGAGGCTAGGGTTTTCTCTCTTATTTCCCTTTAAGTGGCCGAAAATTATCCATTAGTTTTTAGGAAAAAAAATAATTTGAATTTTGATTGAGTTTTGACCTAGCTTTTAATTCAAATAAAATCTCCTTTATTTCCTACACTTTATGGCCGAAATTCTTCTTTATATTTAATGGATGAAATTTAAATTTGAATCCTCCTTGGATTTGTGGGATTTAAATTTTAATTAAAAATCCCAAGTGATGGCCGAATATTTTAGGGTTTTTTTTTTGAAGTTAAAATTGTTGACTTTTTGAGCGGAATTTGACTAGGAAACCAACCTAGGGTTTCCAAAAGATTTTTAATTACTTTTTGGCACACTAATTTTATTTAAATTATATATTGACCCTTAAATAAAATTTAAGGCGTCACAAATATCTACCACTAAAAATAGTTTCGTCCTCGAAACTTTAAGAATTACTCCACACTAAAGAAGAGAATAAGAAGATGAATAACTTCTCATTTCATTAAGCGATCTAAATGCACTTTTCAAAACATATAGTGGTATATCTACCACTATGAATAGAGTAGGGTTACAAAACAGACTTAGATCGACTACATTATATGTACTCTACTGCTTAGCGAACCATTCGGCATGGTTCTCGCGCATATCTTTCTCGGTTTCCCATGTGGCTTCCTCTTCACCATGGTTACTCCAAAGAACCTTCACCATGGGTATTGTTTTCATTCTTAGCTGCTTGACCTTACAATCCAAAATCTTCACTGGAACCTCGATGTAAGAGACATCTGGTTGGATTTCTACATCATCTGTTGAAATAACTTCGGACTCTGTTCGTGCACTCTTCCTCAGCATCGATACATGGAAAACGTTGTGCACTCCTAAGGTGTCGGGTAACTTCAGCTCATATGCAACCTTACCAACTCTGCGTACGATCTCGAAAGGTCCAATGTAACGCAGTGTTAGCTTTCCTTTAACTCTGAAACGAGAAATACCTTTCTTCGGTGACACCTTTAGCAATACAAACTCTCCGACCTCGAACTCCAATGGCTTTCTGCGTTGATCTGCATAGCTCTTCTGTCGACTCTGTGCTGTTAGAAGTCGTTGTTTGATAATGGCAATCTTCTCGTATTGGTCTAGGATTATATCGGGTCCACCCACTGGTGCTTCCTGGTTATCAACCCAATAGATGGGTGATCGACAAGGCTTTCCGTACAATGCTTCAAAGGGTGCCATTCCGATACTCGCTTGATAACTGTTATTGTATGTGAACTCTGCCATGTAGAGGTGTTTGCTCCATCCATCTCCAAGATCAAGAACGCAGGCACGTAGCATATCCTCAAGAATCTGTATGAGACGCTCCGACTGACCATCTGTCTGCAGATGAAAAGCGGTGCTGAAGTTCAGTTCTGTGCCTAGAGCTTCCTGTAGACTTTGCTAAAAGCGAGCGTTGAAGCGCGTATCACGATCAAAAACGATCACTGAAGGGACTCCATGCAATCTGACTATGTTCCTCATGTAAAGCTCGGCTAGCTGGTTCCTGCTGCAAGTCGTCTTGAACGGGATGAAGTGCGCGGTCTTCGTGAGACGATCTACAACTACCCAGACTCCATCAGATCCATCTTGTGCTCTCGGTAAGCTGGTTAGGAAGTCCATTCCTATACTATCCCACTTCCATCGAGGTATTGGAAGTGGTTGGAGCAGACCTGCGGGTCTCTCCCGTACTGCCTTTACTTTCTGACACGTCAAACAGTTGGCCACGAAGTTCTTCATATCTAACTTCATACCTCTCCACCAAAGTTGTCGTCTTAAGTTTTGATACATCTTGTTTCCACCTGGGTGGATGGCGAACCTCGACTAATGAAACTCTGACAAGATCTCCTGTATAAGCTCTGGGATGTATGGCACTGCTAAGCGACCCTCATTGTAAAGAATTCCACTGGTGTCCATCGACCACTCTACAACATGCTTGCCCTTTAACAATCTATCTCGGATGTCAACGAAACGTGTATCTGCCAACTGATTCTCCTTGATCCTCTGCACGTAGTCTGGTTCTATCATTAAGTTGTACAACACTGGGTGACCCTGAACTTCGCCAAAACGAACCTGATAAGCTGTAAGAACTCTGTCCTTTTCCCACTCATCTATCTGCATAGACATTATAGAAGCGTCATGATCAAGATTGGGAACTGCCCCTCTTTTCCTACTTAGTGCATCTGCGACTACGTTTGCTTTACCCGGATGGTACTCGACTTGGAAGTCGTAGTCTTGCATGTATTCTACCCATCTTCTCTGACGCAGGTTGAGATCATTCTGTGTAGCCAGGTATTTCAAACTCTTGTGATCTGAAAACAGTCTAAAACTGGCACCATACAGATAACAACGCCAAATCTTAAGCGTGAACACTACTGCAGCTAACTCTAGATCGTGTGTAGGGTAGTTTCATTCATGTTGTTTCAGCTGTTGTGAGGCATAAGCGACAACTCGGTTCTGTTGCATCAAAACTCCTCCAAGACCTTGATGAGAAGCATCAGTGTAGATGTCATATACTTGATCCTGATCCGGAATGATAAGGATAGGTGCAGACGTCAAACGACTCTTTAACTCCTGGAAAACTGACTCATAGCTGTTGTCCCAAACGAAAGGTACATCCTTCTTTGTCAGATTGGTGAGGGGAGCGGCAAGCTTGCTGAAGTCCTATACAAAACGTCGATAATATCCCGCTAAGCCCAAGAAGCTTCGGATCTCTGGAACATTCTTCGGTCGTTCCCACTTAAGAATCGCTTCAACCTTGGATGGATCCACTGATATACCGTCTCCTGAGATTATATGCCCGAGAAACTTAACCTCTGTATCCAAAACTCACATTTTTCTTTCTTGGCGTACAACTGATGTTCACGAAGAGTCTGTAAAACTATATTGAGATGCTGTGCATGATCTTCACGAGTTCGGGAGTAGATGAGGATGTCGTCGATGAATACGATGACGAACTTATCAAGAAAAGGTCGGAAGACTCTATTCATCATATCCATGAAGGCTGCTGGTGCGTTTGTCAAACCGAAAGGCATTACTAAGAACTCATAGCTGCCATACCTCGTTCAAAACGCCGTCTTCGGGATATCCTCCTCTTTAACATGAAGTTGATGATAACCAGATCTCAAATCAACCTTGGAGAAGAAACAAGCTCCATCCAACTGATCGAACAAGTCATCTATACGTGGTAACGGATACTTATTTTTGATGGTCACACTATTGAGCTTTCCGTAGTCCACACAGCGACGTAGCGAACCGTCGGCTTTCTTCATAAAAAGGACTGATGAACCCCAAGGTGAGTTACTGTCTCAGATAAAGCCCAGCGATTTCAACTCATCCAGCTGCTTGCTCAACTCTTTCATCTCTAGAGGTGCCATACGATACGGAGCAGAAGCAAAAGGAGCTGTTCCGGGAACTAAGTCGATACGAAACTCTATTTCTCGATGAGGCGGTAAACCTGGAAGAGCTTTTGGAAAAACATCCGGAAAACTATCGACAACAGGTATAGGTTGGGTACTCTTTTCAGAACTGGATCCTTCCACCACACCCAAGGATAAGAAACAAAGAATACCCTGTCTACTCTTCGACACTAACCTCAGAGCAGATCTATCAACATCTGAAACTAAGCTTAACTGATAGGACACTACTGTCCGAAATCAGTTGTAAAGATAACGCGACGATTACGACAATCAAGCATAATCCCATATCGGGAAAGCCAGTCATATCCCAGAATAATATCATAAGCAAATATAGGCATTACTACAAGTGATGCCTCCAAACAAACATCCCCAACATAAACATAGGCTTGACACCCATCACTAATGGTAGTCGTGCCCAACGGGGATTTCACACATAAGGGAGAGTCAAGATTTTGCAGTTTTAAACCAAGTGAACGAGCATAATGTTGGGTTATAAAAGAGTGTGTAGCCCCGGTGTCAAACAAAACATATGCATATGTACCAAAGATAGGAATTATACCATCTAATGCAGTCGGTGCATGATCTATCTCCATGCTGTCAGCTCCAAGAGCGTGTACCTGTGGTGCCTTACCACGATTTTGAGCTGTATTCCTTCGCTGATAGCCCGTACTCTGACCCTGTGGTGGTGGTCTCTGATAACTCGGCATTGGGAACTGCTGTAGCGGTGTAGCATGTGAAGCATAAGGCACAGTGTACTGGCTCGTGCGCTGAGGCTGATAGGGAGCCGGAAGCTGAGGGCGCTGTGACTGTGAAGACTGGGAAGTAAACTGTTGTCTCTGTGGAAGGCCATTCTGATTCCGCTGATGATGATGCCTATGAGCATTGTCTCTCGACTGTCTCTTCGGGTAGACATTTCTTTTGTGGCCTTCATCACTACACTCGAAGCAGGTAATCATATTCACCCGACCCTATCGCTGTCCAGAGAACTGATGAGAACCTGATCCCTGAGACTGCTGGTTCTTCTGGTAAGGAGTCTGCGGCTTGTGTTGAGGCTTGTTGCGGATTGGTCCAGACTTGTTTCTGTTACAAGCTTCAAGGAACTCCTTGCCACCCTCTTCCACTGTCAATGCCTTAGCAACTATCTTCTGGTAGCTATCCCTGATCTGGAACGGTTGTACACCCCTCTTCACATAGAGGCTAAGTCCTTCCTCAAAGCGGAGACACTTAGTAGCTTCATCCAAAACCTGATTCTTCGCATATCGGGTCAACTCGGTGAACTTGGCTTCATATTCCCGTAATGACATAGACCCTTGCTTCAAACGGACGAACTCCCTAGCTTTTCTATCGCAGAATTGAGCTGAAAAGAAACGCTCGTGAAAACGCTCCTCAAAAACTGTCCAAGAAGACCTCTGCTCCTCTGTCAAACCATCCTCGATACTAGCCCACCAGGTAGAGGCTAGACCCACCAGCTTGTTGGAAGCAAACTCAACCCAAAACTCTGCGGGTGTGGCGGTCAGCTTTAGCTGCTTACGAATGGCATCAAACCAGTAGTCGGCATCCATCTCTGTGCCCGTGCCGTCGAAAGTGGGTACGTGAGGCTTAAAGAAAAGAGTTAGGGCTGCCTGTTTAGGATGTATCATAGGCTGGGTAGGTACTACTCCAGAGGTAGGGTTTTCGGTGGTAGGCGTTTGCTGAGGAGTCTGAGAAGAACTCTCCGCTCTCGGGGTCTCATTAGGAACAACATTGGCTACAGGAGTTGGGTTAGGTGTTCCAAAAGGTAAGACGGTGAGGAGAGCCTGTATCTCCACCGTGAGATTCTGCATCGCCGTTAGCTGATCATTCGGTGTAGGAACCGCTGCATTCTGACTCCCTTGAGGCTGCGTGTTCCCGGGGTTCTCTTCGTCATTGCCTCTCTGCTGCCTCTGACTACGCGTGCCGGGACGAGCCATTTTGCTGAATAAGATTGAAGGAAGAGGAAATCCTATAAGCTTCTAAGAGTAAGGAAAACTACGCTTGGGTATTTTGAAAACGTTTTGATGAAAACCCTTTTGAAAACGTTTTGATGAAAAACCCTTTTGAAAACGTTTTGATGAAAAACACTTTTGAAAACCTGGTCTCTGATACCATTATTTGTCACGGCCCAAAATTTAGACACGTGACACGGCAGCCAAATCATAATATCAACTCGAGATTTAAGGAAAAACATTTATTACAAAAAAAATGGGTCAACATTATAATTTAGCTAAGCCTAATTATAAAGTAGCATCATAACCACAAAATAAAATAAAGGAGAAAATAAATGCTTTTTAATGCGGAAGTCAAACACAAAATCGGTTTTCAAGAGAAATTACCAACCATAAAATATTCCCAAGCATGAAATTTGAATAACGTGAAATAAAGTACAAACTTAAAGTCTCATTACATCAGAACCAGAAACAGAAAGAAGAAGATGGAGAAAATGGATAGCATCATCTTCGGTAGTAACGGATATCTCAACGAATTTCGGAACTGCTACATCCCGTACCTGGAAGTAGTCATTTCGAAATCACAAAGAAAAAGGGACGTGAGCGCTGGCTCAGTAGGACAGAAACAAAGGTGGGTTAACAGATAACATTTAAAAGTATGGCATAATATTCGTTTCCAAAAATAATCAACAATTTAAAAAAAATACATGACATAATAATCATAAAAAAAAAATAATCAACAATTTCGTGAAAAACATTTTTAATACAAGTTTTATTCTGCTGAGGACTTAGCGTAGCTGCAATATACGTGCCCCAATATTAAAATAATAAATCATTAAAACAACCATCATATTATGAGTGAGGACTTGTCGTAGCTATAATATATGTGCCTCGTATTTGAATTATCCTAGATCATCTCGTTACGGTCTAAATAGGCCGAACGGCCCAGCGCAGGTTTAGGGACCTTCCCCCATGGCGTCAACTTTGGGACGCACGCATCATTTACAATGATCGTGAACTAGAGCTCAATTATGTTCACCGGATTATTAAAAAGATGGTATTTACCAAGTTATATTATGCCATAAATCAAAACACGTTTTAAAATACACATTTAATTACCAAATACGTTGCATGCGTTTATTTCATCAAAAACAATATAATAATTTCATAAACTGAAAACAGCATGCCATCGATAAAACAGGGAAATTTAAAACACTTGACTACTCCCAGAAAAGGTAGAAAGTCCTACCTCATTTATCGCACAAGCGTTACGATAACGTGATCCACAAATCCAGCAAGAACGTCAAATAAGTCCTATAATCACAACATATGATTAGTCTAGGTCTAGACATAATCATCCAATCATTTTAGTGTGCCACAAAAGATTTTAAAACGTTTAATAAACGTTTGGGATTTAAAATTTGTGAAAAACTCTAAGTTAGGATATTTCTGGTCATGGGCAGACTGACCTAGGCTGATTGTAAAATCAATATCAATTCATTTTTAATCCCAAAAATTCTAAATTTTTAATATGTTAAACTAGACATCCGTAGCTTTAATTCCATATAATTTTTATAATTTTTAGACATCATTTGGTCATTCAATTAGGCCAAAAACCGAGGGGTTGTTTTCAGGCATAAAATCTGGGTTTCAGTTTCAGTTCAAAAACTGGCAGTTCTGTCCGCCTATATTAGAAAAATATTTTGTCTGGGCAAACTGATGAGTTTGGTTCTGAAATTTTGCAGGGATTTAGGGGACATCTTGAATTTAATTTTAGGCTTAAGAATCACTCAAAAATCGTTTTTAACTCAAGTTATGGCTGACACAAATTTACTGTTTATTTGGTAATTTTCCAGATTTCTGTTTTTCTGTGTCCGAATTTCAATTAGTTTCAAATCAACTCAATTTTCGTCCAATGATCACGAAATTTTGTGGAGAACCTTATCTATATGTGGTTAACATAACCCAAGAATCAAATTGACAAAAACATAAAATTTTACACATGTGATAATAGGGTTTTTGAAAGGGAAACAAAGAGGCAAAATTTTTAGGGTTTGAGAGAGAGATTCACACCTTGTTTGTGCTGCACTATTTTGATGCTTGGTCTCCTTTTTGGCTGAATTTGTGTGAGTGTTGGAGTCTTCAAAACAGTGGAGAAAACCATATAAATTTCGGATTTAAAATCAAAAGGAGAAGGAAGGAAAAATTTGATTTCTCACCTTATTTTTGTCTCGAAATTTGTTAAATCCTTGAGTTGCCTTTAGGTAGGTTTTTGTTTGTTGTTTTGGGAGAGAAAATTCAGAGAGGAAACAAGGGGAGGCAGGCCGAATTTTTGAGAGTGAAAGGAAGGGTGAATGAGAGTTAAAAGAGGGTTTTTATACTAGATTTTTCTTTCCCTTTCTCTTCCTTGTTTAGCCAAAACTTTTAAGGGGCAAAAGGGAAAGTTTTTGTGCTGTTTTGAGGCTAGGGTTTTCTCTCTTATTTCCCTTTAAGTGGCTGAAAATTATCCATTAGTTTTTAGGAAAAAAAAAATAATTTGAATTTTGATTGAGTTTTGACGTAGCTTTTAATTCAAATAAAATCTCCTTTATTTCCTACACTTTATGGCCGAAATTCTTCTTTATATTTAATGGATGAAATTTAAATTTGAATCCTCCTTGGATTTGTGGGATTTAAATTTTAATTAAAAATCCCAAGTGATGGTCGAATATTTTAGGGTTTTTTTTTTTGAAGTTAAAATTGTTGACTTTTTGAGCGGAATTTGACTAGGAAACCAACCTAGGGTTTCCAAAAGATTTTTAATTACTTTTTGGCACACTAATTTTATTTAAATTATATATTGACCCTTAAATAAAATTTAAGACGTCACAGGTTCGTTTATAGATATCGGAATCATAACTCTAATGAGGAGTTAAGGGTATCCTCTTAAAGACATTATACTGAATGTGAAAATGGACAAGGCCTTGGGTCGTCTGCTGGGTGGATGACTTCTTATTCATATATGGTGAATAATCATTTTCTTTATTCAGTAGTATAATGGAACTTTAAGATAGCCTGATTAGTAGGATTAAACAGACTTTGGCCTAAGACTGATCATAGATATCATATGAGGGTTCTGCATACATGACAAGGTCATTGGACGATAGCTTGTCACAGCCTTACATAATACGGTATATAATTGGGAGTTCAGTTTCAGGTTTATAGTGGTGTGACTCTGAAATTAGTGATCATATGATTGAGTTGTTCAGTAAAAGAATGATGATCATATGGATTTGCGGGAGTCCGATTATATATGTCCAATCGGTCCCTCTACTAGCTCCACATAATTCCTTAATGTTTGGCAAATTGATTTGTGTATGCTATTGGCTAATTTATTATGCATGGATGGTGATGACATAAGATTAGGATGGTAGACAAGATTCTCTCCGGTTGGATTCAGATTTTGTTTTGGATAATAGAGTACACAATTATTTGAACTCCAAATAAAGTTGCCATGATTTTATTTGAGATTGGATTGGAGTTGTAGAAAATTATCCATGATAACAAGAATTTGAAACACAGCTGTTTTGTGGATTTTGAAATTTGAATTTTGAAATTTGAAATTTGAAATTTGAATTTTGAAATTTGAAATTTGAATTTTGAATTTGAAATTTGAATTTGAAATTTGAATTTGAAATTTGAATTTGAATTTTGAATTTTGAATTTTGAAATTTGAATTTGAAATTTTGAATTTGAAATTTTGAATTTGAAATTTGAATTTGAAATTTGAATTTGAATTTTGAATTTTGAATTTTGAAATTTGAATTTGAAATTCGAATTTGAAATTTGAAATTCAAATTTTGAATCACAATCCAAGTGAGATTCGAATTTGTTGTGGTAAATCCACAAGGTTTGAAATTCGAATTTGAGTTAGATATGGAGAGGATAATCTTGTTAGAATCCTACTTGAATTTTGAATCCAAATCCTAACTAAAGTTGGACGAAAATTTTGAGGATTATCCTCAATGATTTTCAGATTTTTTGTGGATAAGGTTCAAGGAAAAATTCAAGTTTCAATCCCGGTTGAATTTGGATTCCCTCTTCCCAGAAGGTGGCTAAAATTTAGGAGTGAATCTCCTAGGGAAAATTCGGTTATTTTGGATAAGGGTAAGATAAGATTCAAGCTTGAAAATCCTAGTGGAATTTTGATTCTCCCTTATCTAAAAGTGGCCGAATTTTTTGAGAAGATTTTCTTCTTGGAATTTTCGGATTTTGTTGGTTTAAAAAAGGGAGATAAAATTCTAGTTAAAATCTTGTTTAGATTTGGATTGGATTTATCCTAAAGTGGCCGAATTTTATTGTTGGGATTTTCCCTTGGAAAGTTCAGATTTTGTGCTTATGGATAAGGGAGAATATCTTCTCCTAATCCAATTTGAATTCAGAGAATCACCTCATGGAGGTCTATAAATAGAGGTCCTGTCACTCCAGTTCTCTTAGACCACAGACTCTCAGGTGAGCAGGCTTATTGTTGCACATTCCACCGTGACAATAAGTTCTTTAGAGATCTGGGTGGTCGGAAGAAGACTAGCAGTGCTAGCATACCGATCGAGGTTCAGACTGCCCACACACTCAGCCATTCGGGAATTGGAGAAGAGTAGAGAATGCTAGTTGGTTGAAGCCCTCCGGTCATTCTCCTCCTGTAGATTGGCGTCCTTGAGGTATGAGTTTTAATTGTTGTTGGTTTATTGTATATGGCATCATGAGATATTTAACGATCTAAAAAATTTTTATTGTTCCGCTGTGCCACTCTGATACATTTTTACTGATTTATTTTCCTACAATTGGTATCAGAGCCATCTCATGACTATGCCATGTACATAAATTAGACAATTACTTAGTCTTTTTATTTATGTATGGATTTGATATTTAGAAAGTGGCATTCTAAGATTCCTTTATGTTGTTATCATATATTATGTATAAAGTATGTGGTTATTTTAATTTTTTTTTTGAATTATTATAAGCATGCTTGTTTATACCGGTTATGGTTCCTTAGAATTTAGAAAAATTGTATCTAGGAATTTTTTATATAACCATGGGAGCAGTTTATTAACACTGTAATTTTCCCATGGACTTTAATTTTTGTCTCTTAGAATTTTTATGGTTAGAATCTTGTACACCGGAAACGGTTTAGGAATTTTTTATGTAATTATTCTTGGAGGAGATTGAAGATTGAAGACTGTAATTTATTTTTCCCAAAAGTTAAATTTGATTTAAAGATTGAAATTTTGATTGTGTGGAAAATTTCAATTTAACTGGGATTCAAATTAATTTTTGGAGATCCTAATAGGTAAATTAGAATATGGCACGAAAATCAAGATACGACCCCTCAGGATAGGCCGACCGGCCTTAGTGGGGTTGCAGCCCCTGCCCTCGGGTAGGATGGGGCTGCGGCAGCCCCTATGCAGGCCATAACCACCCACGGCCGCAGGCTTGGCCTGCAGCCGAGGGTGGCCGTGGCCTCCCCAAGGCTGGCCGCAGCCTGGGCGTGCAGCCTGCCGGCTACTGCGCCTAGCCTGGGCGTGCAGCCTGGCACTACAGGCTTGGCTTGTAGCCCAGCAGGGCTGCACATGGGCGGACGTGGGCTGCCAGCTCCTCCGGGGCTGGTGGCTGCCCACGATGGCTGCCACCTCCGGGGGCGGTGGTGCGACGGATAAAAAAATCGAAAAATTTTGACTTTTAAATTTGAGATTTAATTTTAAATCATGTTTAAAAATATGTAATTGAAAACTTGAAATTTTTGAAATTACATATTATTACACATGATGTTTAAAATTGTTTAAAATTTGAATTTGAAATTTAAATTTGAAATTCGAATTTGGAATTTGAATTTGAAATTTAAATTTTTAGAGATTTAAATTTTAAATGATTCTTGGGATGAGAAGTAAATGGAGAGGCTACATAAAGATGGATACAAGAAGCGGAATAAAATTCAAGACCCAAAGAATGCTTTAGATGGAATTTTGTAATCTTTATTTTCTTTGTTCTAGGATGGAACTATGGCTTGGTTATTCTGTCAATTATTTTTCTGTGATATGTCATGGATGTATAAATATGTATTGATGGATGTTTTATATGCATATTTGATAATATGTCATATACGATAGGTGAGTGCCGCTCATGCTATATTGATCATACATAATTTGTCAAAACGTGCACGTTTTTCAAAATATTGAATGGGAGAGGGTTTCAAACAAAACCCACGGCGTCCATTGTTGATCCATATGTGAAAGCATGGTAACGCCTCGCGTCAGTTCTGCCCTGACCACACCCCTCAGTAGGTGTTTACCGCCGCCGGTATACTAGATTGGATCTCCTATGTGGAAAATGTGTTCGGGTACGATCCTATTCATGACCACCCCTCGGTGGCATGGTAGGACGTGGATCAAGCTACGTAAACAATGGTTATACACTCAAGACTCGTTTAGTTATTAACCTTCCCTAGAAGCTCTGTTAACTAAACTAGTAGCCAAATAAGCGGTTATTAATATATGTCTTAACCTTGGAGGATTTAAGGCAACGTATATTAGTTGGACGGGGTCCATGTTCTGACTATTTGTTTTCATGACCACCCCTTGGTGGCTTAGGGCAATAGGTGTTGAGAATTACCGTTGCAATGCTACATGTTTTTCAAGTTTTATGTAGGAATATACTTGTATGTTTTATTTGCTAAATTATCTGTATATTTGCTTGGGCTTTGTAATGATGTCTAGTATAATTTTATTTCAGTTCAAAATGTCACCGACACCCCTTATTTCAATACTTACTAAGAATAAACTAAATGGCGATAATTATAAGGATTGGAAAAGAAATCTGTTGATAGTTCTCAGGTGCGAGAGACATAAGTTCGTATTGGACGAACCATGCCCACCAGGGCCAAAACCTGACACACGGCTTGAGGAGATCCCGGTTGCCTATACTCGTTGGAGAGAATCCAATGATATAGCTCGATACTACATACTTGCTAGCATGACGAATGCTTTACAAAAGCAGCATGAGACTTATCAAGTTGCTGGGGAGATCATGGACAATCTGGAGGGCATGTTCGGAGGCCAAGAAAAATTGGCTCGACAGTCTGCTATCACCAGCATTATGAACTCCAAGCAAAATGCGGGTACTCCGGTGAAGGACCATATGATCACTCTAATGGGATTCTTTGCTGAGGCTGCCGAAAACGGTGCTGAGTTGGACTACAACACCCAGATCGAGATGGTATTCAAAACTCTGTCTAAAGATTTTGTGGGGTTTAAGGCCGCATACATCTGGCGACAAGGGAGTTAGGACTAACCGAGCTCGTGAAGCAACTCCAAGCTTATGAGTGGATAATCAGGGATGGGGATGCGGTCCAACCCAAAGGTGAGGCCAATTTGGTGGAATCTTCCAAACCCTCACGGAAGAGGAAGAGGCCAAATCAGAAGCAAGCGGCTTCCAGTTCTTCTAATCCTCCTGTCTCAGATGGGAAGAAGAAGAAAAAGAACAAGAAGCCCAGGGACCCTAAAAAGTCCAAGTGCTTCCGCTGTGGGAAGGTAGGTCACTTCAAGAAGTCTTGCCGGGAATTCCTAGCCGCCAAGGGCAAGAAAGGTAAAGAACTTCATTACTTGGAAGCGTGTTTGGTGGAAGAATCGAAAGACACTTGGGTCATTGATTCGGGCGCCACTAATCATATTTGTGTTTCTATGCAGGGGTTCGTGGAAACGAGAAGTCTACATGATAGGAGCCTCTCGTTGCGAACTGGAGACGGCAGCTTGGTGGTGGCTGAGGCAGTGGGAGATATTTACCTTTACTTTGATCAATTTAGGAATATTTTATTGAAAGACTGTTTTTATGTTCCTAATTTTAGGAGGAACCTTATATCGGTAGCTTGTTTAATAAAGGATTCTTATTCAGTTTCTTTTAGTAAAAGAGTTGATATTCGTAGAAATAAGTCTTTTATCTGTTCTGGCTGGATGGATGGAAACCTATATTTGATCAAACCAAAGATGTACTCACTACTTGACACCGAATTAATAGATAACTCTAAAAGGTTGAAAGTTTCTCACTCTAATAAGGCGTATCTTTGGCATTTAAGACTTGGTCATATTAATCAGGATAGGATTCAAAGATTGGTGAAAGATGGTCCTCTGGAATCTCTGGAGGAGGTACGTCTTCCCCAATGTGAGTCTTGTCTAGAGGGTAAAATGACTAAGAGGTCTTTTAGAGTTAAGGGTACAAGGGCTCAAGAGCTCTTAGAAATTGTGCACACTGACGTATGTGGCCCCATGAACGTCACAGCACGAGGAGGGTTCGAGTATTATGTCTCTTTTATAGATGATCACTCGAGGTATGGATATGTGTCTCTGATGCACCGCAAGAGTGAAACCTTTGATAAGTTCAAAGAGTATCGTGCAGAAGTCGAAAAGCAATTGGATAAATCCATAAAGACACTTCGATCTGATCGAGGTGGCGAATACCTCTCCGATGAATTTCTAGGACATCTTGTAGAGAACTGGATATTGTCCCAATTGACTGCACCTGGTACTCCACAACAAAATGGTGTAGCCGAAAGGAGAAACAGGACCTTGTTAGATATGGTACGGTCCATGATGAGTTATTCAACGCTACCTTTATCATTTTAGGGATATGCTTTACAAACGGCAAGCTATATTCTGAATCAAGTTCCAAGTAAATCAATTCGCAGAACTCCGTATGAATTGTGGCGTGGCAGGAAGCCTTCCCTTGGACATATGAGAATATGGGGCTGCCCGGCGCATGTACTGGATGGGGATGCAAAAAAGTTGGAACTAATATTAGAATTGTGCATGTTTGTAGGGTATCTAAAGGGAACTAAAGGAGGTCTGTTCTATAACCTGAAGGAACAAAAAGTCATTATCTCAACCCATGCGACATTCTTAGAGGAAAGTCACATGAATGACTTTAAGCCTCGAAGTAAAGTAGTGCTAGAGGAGTTATCGGGTGAAAGAACTGCTCCACAGATTTCGGTCTTGGACGCAAGTCCGAGTTCTGGTGAAAGACCTGTAGACGATCAACAATTTAGGGTGTCTCGTCGTAGTGGGAGGGTTTCGAAGAAACCTAATTTCTTCATGTATGATGCTGAGGTATACCAAGCCGAGGCTCATGAGCATAGGATGATCTGGTCACCTATGATGAAGCTATAAATGATGTTGATTCTAAATCTTGGAAACAGGCTATGAACAATGAGATGGATTCTATGAAATCTAACTCTGTTTGGGAACTTGTAGATTTGCCAGATGGGATAAAACCCATTGGATGCAAATGGGTCTACAAAAGAAAGAAGGATGCGGAAGGGAGAGTGGAAACTTTCAAAGTACACGCAAAAGGCTGGAATCAATTATGATGAAACCTTTTCACCTGTTGCTTTGTTGAAGTCTATTCGTATTCTTCTGTCCATTGCTGCGGCTCTCGATTACGAGATCTGGCAAATGGATGTCAAGATGGCATTCTTGAATGGCCATCTTGAAGAGTGTATCTATATAATACAGCCTGAAGGACTCGTAGCGAAAGGCCAAGAAAGGAAAGTCTGCAAGTTGCTTAGATCCATTTATGGATTAAAGCAAGCATCCCGCTCATGGAACCAGAGGTTTGATCAAGCGATTAAGACATTTGGTTTTAAGCAGAACGTTGATGAACCTTGTGTTTATAAATGTATTAAGGATGGAAAAGTGGTCTTTCTGATACTCTATGTTCATGATATACTACTCATTAGGAATGATGTAGGGAACTTATCATCGGTCAAGCTTTGATTACACCAACAGTTTGATATGAAGGACTTGGGAGAAGCTAATTATGTTCTAGGCATTCATCTCTTCAGAGATTGAAAGAATAAAATGATAGCGTTATCCCAAGCTTCATACATAGATAAAAAAATTGACAAATATGCAATGTAAGAGGCAAAGAAAAGTTCACAACCTTCTATTGCCGGTCTAACTCTTTTATTGGATGACTGTCCCAAGACATCGGAAGAAAGAGAGCGTATGAGTAAGGTCCCTTATGCATCCGCTGTGGGTAGCCTTATGTATGCTATGCTTTACACTCGCCCGAATATATGTTTTGCAGTAGGTATGGTGAGTCGATATCAAGCAAATCCTGGAACCAAGCACTGGCAAGCAGTAAAGCATATACTTAAGTATCTTAAGAGAACGAGGGATTATATGCTAGTGTATTCTGGAAGGGACCTAACACCCATAGGATACACGGACTGAGTCTTCCAGACGTGCGAGGATTCGAGGAAGTTGACATTAGAGGGCACGTGGAGACAGGATTAGTGGATGTATGTAAGATCGCGTCCGAGGACAACATTGTCGATCCCTCTACTAAGACTTTGGTGGCTAGAAGCTTTGAGAGGCATGTAGAGGTGATGGGGATGCGTAACATGGCACATCTGCTGGCTTAGGGCAAGTGGGAGATTGTTAGGAAATGCCCTAAGCATTAGAGACATTTTGATGTATTTATTTTGAACTAGATAATAAAATTATATATAGAGGTTATTCATTACATTGCTATCAGTCCTCGTTTTATTTACATGTTAAAGTAAATGTAAACAAATATGGCTCCCTGACTGCTTGTGTTAAACTGTTAGAACGTTGCATGCAATGGACTTTTGTATGCGAGAAGACAATGTTCTAAAGTTAGCGGTCTAAACTATGGTCTGTAGTCTATGGGGTTAGACCGAGCATCTAACTCATGTTAAGACTATTATGTTGTCTAAAGCCTTGGAGGGGACGGTTTGTCTTGACTGTCTGGAGCTGGACTCCTAAGTAGAGATATAGATATGTTGCTTGGTGGTGACATATTAGACCGGGACTAAAGCGTGGTTGATCTACGAAGTTCGCTTTGAATGGATCGATCTGCTTTTGATGTTCATTATGCAGTAACCTTAATCCTGAGTAAAAGGACAGCTTCATGTATATGACTTGTGTACTTTGATGTTCCAATGGCTAAAGCGTCTCAGAGGTAATAAGCTTATAGACCGATTCGTTGGGTGCATGACTTGTATACGATGAAGGGTTTATTTACAGATATCAGAATCATAGCTCTAATGAGGAGTTAAGGGTATCCTCTTAAAGGCATTATACTGAATGTGAAAATGGACAAGGCCTTGGGTCGTCTGCTGGGCGGATGACTTCTTATTCACATATGGTGAATAATCATTTTCTTTATTCGGTAGTATAATGGAACTTTAAGATAGCCTGATCAGTATGATTAAACAGACTTTGGCCTAAGACTGATCATGGATATCATATGAGGGTTCTGCATACATGACAAGGTCATTGGACGATAGCTTGTCACAGGCTTACGTAATACGGTATATAATTGGGAGTTCAGTTTCAAGTTTATAGTGGTGTGACTCTGAAATTAGTGATCATATGATTGAGTTGTTCGGTAAAAGAATGATGATCATATGGATTTGCGGGAGCCCGATTATATATGTCCAATCAGTCCCTCTACTAGCTCCACATAATTCCTTAATGTTTGGCAAATTGATTTGTGTATGCTATTGGCTAGTTTATTATGCATGGATGGTGATGACATAGGATTAGGATGGTAGACAAGATTCTCTCCGGTTGGATTCATATTTTGTTCTGGATAATAGAGTACACAATTATTCGAACTTCAAATAAAGTTGCCATGATTTTATTTGAGATTGGATTGGAGTTGTAGAAAATTATCCATGAGAACAAGAATTTGAAACACAACTGTTTTGTGGATTTTCGAAATTGAATTTTGAAATTTGAAATTTGAATTTTGAATTTTGAATTTTGAATTTGAAATTTGAATTTGAAATTTGAAATTTGAAATTGAAATTCGAATTTGAAATTTGAAATTCAAATTTTGAATCACAGTTCAAGTGGGATTCGAATTTGTTGTGGTAAATCCACAAGGTTTGAAATTCGAATTTGAGTTAGATATGGAGAGGATAATCTTGTTAGAATCCTACTTGAATTTTGAATCTAAATCTTAACTAAAGTTGGACGAAAATTTTGAGGATTATCCTCAATGATTTTCGGATTTTTTGTGGATAAGGTTTAAGGAAAAATTCAAGTTTCAATCCCAGTTGAATTTGGATTCTCTCCTCCTAGAAGGTGGCCGAAATTTAGGAGTGAATCTCCTAGGGAAAATTCGGTTATTTTGGATAAGGATGAGATAAGATTCAAGCTTGAAAATCCTAGTGGAATTTTGATTCTCCCTTATCTAAAAGTGACCGAATTTTATGAGGAGATTTTCTCCTTGGAATTTTCAGATTTTTTTGGTTGAAAAAAGGGAGATAAAATCCTAGTTAAAATCTTGTTTAGATTTAGATTGGATTTATCCTAAAGTGGCTGAATTTTATTGTTGGGATTTTCCCTTGGAAAATTCGGATTTTGTGCTTATGGATAAGGGAGAATATTGTGACGCCTTAAATTTTATTTAAGGGTCAATATATAATTTAAATAAAATTAGTGTGCCAAAAATTAATTAAAAATCTTTTGGAAACCCTAAGTTGGTTTCCTAGTCAAATTCCACTCAAAAAGTCAACAATTTTGACTTCAAAAACCCTAAAAAATTCGGCCATTACTTGGGATTTTTAATTAAAAATTTAAATCCCACAAATCCAAGGAGGATTCAAACTCAAATTTCAATTTTTACTTAGATCCTAGTGCAGCCTGAGCGCTATGCCAAAACCTGGAAGTGAAGCATCCATCATGATCTAAAATGATCGACTTTAGCACTCTATGTAGTCTTACGATCTGAGCCACATAAACCTCCACTAATCATTCCACCAAATAGCTAACCTTTATGGCTAGAAATCAAGCTGATTTTGTCAGTCTGTCTACAATCACCTAAATTGCATTATTGCTGTTGGATGTCCTCGGCAGTTCGATTATGAAGTCCATCATAATCTGGTCTCATTTCCACTCAGGTAGCTCAATCTTCTACAATTTTCCTTTTAGATGTTGGTGTTGAACCTTAACCTTTTGACACGTAAGGCATCTGGCTACAAACTCAGTGATGTCGTTCTTCATTCCAGGTCACCAAAAGCTTTCTTTTAGATCCTGGTACATCTTATTTGCTCCCAGATGCACAAAATATGGTGTCTTATGAGCTTTCAAAAGGATTCGTTTCTTGAGTTCTTCATCCTCTGAAACACACACTCTATCCTTATAATAAACTATGTCATCCTTAGAGACTCTAAACTCTGAACCTTTGTCCTCCTAGCTTCCTTTCTTGGCTTGACCAAGGACAAATCGAGCTCTTGGCTGGCCTTTATCTCATCTAGGAGTGTCGATTGGAAAGTCATGTTGGACAATCTCCCTGTTAGAATCTCGATCTCGCCACTGCATAGATCCATCTGCAGAGTTTTCGGCAAGGCACTGATAGCTATGACTGAAGTAAAATGCTTTCCACTCAACGTGTCGGCCACCTTGTTGGCTTTTCCCGAATGATAAAGGATTTTCCAGTCATAATCCTTGACCAACTCTAGCCATCTTTATTACCTCATGTTGACCTCTTTCTACGTGAAGATATACATGAGACTCTGATGGTCGGTATAGATCTCACACTCGACTCCGTAGAGGTAGTGCCTCTATATTTTCAATGCAAAAACTACCACTACTGGCTCCAGATCATGCGTTGGGTTATTTTTCTCATGGTCCTTGAGTTGTCGTGAGGAGTATGCAACTACTTTGCCATTCTGCATCAATATGGCTCCTAATCCGGTCTTCAATACATTGCTATAGATCATAAAGCTCCCTTGGCTAGCATCTAGAATGGTTAGCATTGGATGCTGGAAAGTCTTCGTTTCAGCTCTTGAAAACTCTCTTCGTATTTGTCAGTCCACTCAAACTTCTTTCCCTTCCTGGTGAGCACTGTGAGTGGTGCGGCTAACTTTGAAAAACCCTCAACAAAGTGCTGGTAATATCCTATTAATCCTTGGAAACTACATATTTTTGTCATGTTCTTCAGGGCTGGCCACGCGTTAACTATGTCAATTCACTAGGTCGATGGATACTCCCTCCTTGGAGACTACGTGGCCTAAGAAATGGACCTTTTCCAGCCAAAACTCACAGTTGGAGAACTTGGCAAACAGCTAATGATCCTGTAACATGCGTAAGATGATCCTTAGTTGCTCTTCGTGCTCCTCTTTTGTCTTGGAGTATATAAGTATGTCGTCGATGAATACAATTACAAACTTGTCCAAATAGTCCTTAAATACATAGTTCATCAAATCCATGAAGGTGGTTGGAGCATTTATTAGTCCAAAGGACATAACAAGAAACTCATAGTGTCTGTATCGCGTTTAAAAGGCTGTCTTGGGCACATCTTTATCCCTGAATCGTAGTTGATGATACCCTGAATACAGATCAACCTTTAAAAATACTGCTGTATCTCAGAGTTGATTAAACAAATAATCAATTGTGGTAGGGGATACTTGTTCTTAATCGTAGTCTATACACATCCTTAGTGTGCCATCTTTCTTCTTTACAAACAGTACGGGCACTCCCCAGGGTGAAAAGCTCTGTTAAATAAATCCCTTGTCCATCAGGTCTTTCAGCTAGACTTGGAGCTCCTTTAGCTCTGCAAGGGCCATTCAATATGGGGCCATAGAGATGGGAGCTAATCCTGGTAGCAATTCAATCTTAAACGAGATTTCGCACTCTGGCGGGAGTCTCGGAAGATCTTTTGGAAATACCTCCACGAATTCCCTGACTATCGGCACGTTCTCGGGTCCTATCTTTGTTTCTCGAGTCTTATCTACCACGTATGCTAGGAAGCCCGTGCATCTACTGGATAACATCTTGCGAGCCTTCATTGTTGAGATCATCATCTTTGGTTGCTTTAGTGACAAACCTATGTAAAGGAACTTTTCACATCCGATTGGTCCAAAAGCGACTTTCCATCTTTGACAGTCTATGATGGCGTTGTATTTTGAGGAAATCCATTCCCAAGATTACGTCATAATCGATCATGTCGATGATGATCAGATTAATGCTTAACTCTCAACAGTAAATAATTACCGGTACGTAACGTATCCAGTAATTAGACAATAAAACTTCCCCTGAGGGAAGTGTTATTCTTAAAGTTTGTTTCATCCTATCTAAGCCCCTATCAAGCTTTCTAGTAAAGTCTAATGATCCAAACGAATGGGTGGCTCCATCACAGTCATATTCCCTTGGCGCAGGTTAGTGAACTCATCCTGTTGCACTGCTAATGCCTCGTCCTTGAAGTATATCTCCTTGAATTCCTCTATGAATTCAGTCCAGCTCATCTCGCTCATGTTTCTTCTGATCGCTACTGTCTTCCACCACTGACGTGCCTCCTTTCTCAGGGCAAAGGATGCACACATCACCTTCTCTCTATCGGTCAATCCCATAAAATCCAAGATTACTTGGATATCCATTAGCCAGTCATTGGCCTCTATGGGGTTGGTGGTTCCTTCGAACTCTGGTGCTTTCATGCGTCAAAATCTCTCATATAAGTCACCTTCCTTAAAGGTTGGCTGAGGAATGTTTGTTACTATAGGAGTAGCCATTATTGAAGGTGCTGGTAATTGTCCAGGAAATTCCTGTCCTCGTGGAACTCCCTAGACTAGGGGGGTTGCTCACCCCTTGAAGTCTTTGAGGCTGGTGGAGCCTCATAAGCTGGCAACCCTGCTGTCTATGGTGCCTAGTTCTGTTGACCTAGCTGTTCCCTGAGCTGGTCTAGGTCGTGCTATTGATTCTCCATTATTTGTTGCATAGGCGCGAGTTGTGCCATTAACTCATCCTTTGGGGATGCTTAGGTTGTTTATGTATGCGTTCGAACCATGTTGCCCTTTGAAACCCTCGTTCCTCTAATGGGGCTCTACTGGTGCGAGTTCTACTGGTGTAACCATGACCACATATTATAACTTAATGTTAACCTACATACTATCAATATAAAATACAAACTAACTTACTTGGACAGATGAAGCAGGCATGCAGCGATGTGAGGTAGGGTGGCAGGATACCGCTCTAATGCCAACTATGATGCCCTGAAGCCCTAGCGGCCCAGACCGTTACTTAAAACTTGCTTAACTTAAACGTGAACGCACTTAACTTGCTTAAAATTACTATTCTTGGTAGTATAATTTTAGGGGATTTTTTTTTGAATGCATACACTTCACTATATATAGGCTTTGAATACGTATGCTGTACTATAGCCATACATACTTTAATATACTTTACAACACATACGGATTTTAATACAACTTGAGGTTAAACATACATACATATTCCGGAAAAACTAAACTGGTCATTACTTAATATAAGTTTAGTTCTCCAAATAAAAAGGGTTACTCAACATAGCGCAAAAGACAAACTCATGATGGTATCTGTAACCTCAACCCTCACATCAGCCCTGCCACCATTGTCATATTCAAGAAATTTCACTGTTTCCAGAAATTTTACATAACTTGAGTACTCAATGATTTTTATGTCTAAAGTTGTAAAATAGATGATTTAATATTATTTCGAATGCGATGAAATGTTCTGACAGTCCTGACAAGAGAGTGTTCGGGGACGAAAAATTTTACCAAACCAAAATCGGAGAAAATAAACCTTTTTGGTTTCAAAAATTTTAAGAATATACAGTAAGCCACTAAAAAGACAAAATACATATGGGATGAAATTTTAGGCAAACCGGAGTGAAATAAGGAAAATTGATCGCACGGACAGCCTCAAGAACTCGTCTACACGATTTCGACGCAAAGCTTTTCAGTTTGACTTTTGGTCAAAAGTTTGACCTAGAATTAACAAGGGGAGTCAAAGATTGGATGTGAATCTTTGAAAGGATGTAAGAATACAATCAAATCTAAGGGCTAGGGTTTAAACTCAAGAAAATTCAATGGTTAGGGTTCAAAGTCAACAAGGAAAGTCAAAGGAAGCTTAAGCAAAATTTCAGCAGGTTTCTAGGGCACTTAGGCACCGGATTTTGGGGCCAAAATCAGAAATAAAAATCTGCCTAACTTTGATTAATTACAAAACAGCCCCTAAAGAGTGGAAAAATTACAACAAAATTTTACAAAAAGGTCCTTAAATCAATTGCAACTTAGTCCCTCCTTTTTGGCTGATTATATACACAGTTTTCGACACTTAGAAACCAGAAAAAAAAAAAAAATCTGGTCTTCAGCCTCGATTGCAGCCGTACACTTCCCCCATTGAAAGCATAAAAAATTCTTCAAGTTTGGTGCAAGAAATTGTGAAAAATTCATCCCAAAGTTCAAGTAATCAAGTAAGCAAGGTAAACTTCTATTTTGGCATGATTTCTTCTAGTTTTCCATGGTAAAAATCCGTGTGATATGGGCTGTTTTGGAGTAGGAAAAATCAATTTTTGTTTAAGCGATTTATGCTGGAAAGTGTGTTAATGGTGAGTGATTAAAATAGGTGTGGAATCATGAGCATGAAAATCAAGTTGTGTATGTGTTTTCTCACTAAAAACCATGGGTTGTTCATGGTGTATGAAGTTGAAATTTTGATGTTGTTTTGCTTGGTTTTTGGTGTTGAAAAATAAGTGGAAATGAAATGAAGGAAATGGATGAAATGAAATTGAAAAAAACTAATTTTGGTGCTTGTTTTTTCATTAATACCATGGGTGGTATTAGGGGGAAAATGAGATTTTGTGTTAATGAATGTGTGTGATAAATGTGATTTTGATTTTGTGTAGAAAACAAGAAAAAGAAATGGAAATGAAAACAAAATTTTGAGGTTGATTTTCAAAGGAAAATCCATGGCTCTCTAAGGGGTTAATGTATGAAATTTTGATGAGTTATGCTATGGTTTTGTGTAATGTGAATGTGTTGATGTGAAAAATAAATAAGGGAAAAATGGAGCCATAAAACAAAAATTTTGTTCAATTTTTTTAGGAAAAACCATGTGTAGGTTTAATGAAAATGAGAAAGTTTGATAAAGCTATGTGAATATGTAAATGGTGTATAAAACCAGGCCTAAAAATGTGAAAGAACGGGTTGAAATCCTGTTACAAACAGTTGAGTTTTTATGGAAAATTTTATGTAAAAAGTTTGTACCTTTTACGTAAAATTAGGTTTGTGGTATAGTGCTTAGTAGGGTAGAATAGGATAGATGGTTTCGAGGCATTTCTTAAATGCTGGGAACCTAGAATTTCAGCAGAAATGCTACCGAAATTTTTAGAACGCTCGAAGGGCAATTTGGTAAACGTGGGGTAAAAATAGGGTCGGGAACCAGAAACCCGAGCCCCCTAGGGAACCTAGACTCAAGAAAAGGATGATGGACGATTTCATAGCTAGTGAATTGTCCATTTGAGGTCTCGAAAGGCTAGAAAAACTAGAAACGACCTCGAGGGTCGGACTAGTACCACCCGAGGGTTAGGTGAATAGTAACCCGAGCGTTTTTGTGAGAAATATCGTAAAAGCTCTGTGAGACCTAAGAAAGACTGTTTTATGATTTTTGGGGTTAGAAAATTTAGTTAAAACGTTAAAACAGAAATTTCACGGTATGAGGTCCCGTCAGGGGCAAAATGGTCATTTTGACCAAAATTTTCAAAATTACTAGAAAAAGGTTGTAAAAGCCTCATAATGATTTTATTAAATTTCTAAAGGCTAAAATAGAGCCGTAAGCCAGAGAACGAGGGAAAACCCCGCTAGGAACAAAATGGTCATTTTGCCAAAAGTTAGGGGTAAAATGATCATTTTGTCAAAAAGTTTAGAAAAGTGATATTTAGGCCAAGAATAGTATTCTAAGCAGTAAAATAATTACATAATTGAAAATGTGAATCCCAAAATGTGTAAATAGGGGAAATCCATATCAAAAATTTTATATTTTTATAATATTTTAAATATGAATTGAGTAGTAAAATAATCGTGATTTATTTCGGTTATAGGGAATCAACGAAAGGTGATATAAGGAAGTCAATTTACTCAGGAAAGGAATCACTAGCAAAATAGCGGTAAGTTCAGACATCTATTTGTCTGCAGCTTGAATTTACTTGATATGTCTATATACTATGTATGATATGTAAATGTATATTCAGGTGCTATATGCACACTAATGTGGAATAATAAATAACCACAACTAAATAACAAGATGTAAAGAGTTCCAGTCCCAGGAGACAGTGATAATGCCACTAGTCAGGAACCATAAGAAAGTCAGTAATAAAACCAGTATTGGCATACCAGCCTCCCACACAGGTGGAGTTTCTACATGTTCAGTTATGATATGGCTTCCACATCGATGGTGGTATGTCTCGGGTGTGAAAGTCCATTATTATGTAGACTGTAGAGGATTGGCCAGTGGGTCGCTCCCCAGAGTCCTTCTCGGTCATGCGCGCATTATGGTACGACCAATCCAGGGGCCCAATACCAGAGTTAAAGCAAGATAAAGACATAAGACTTTAGATTTATTATAATTGAGCATAATATATACTAACAGTATATGTGTAGCAGCTTTGGTCAACGCCAGCATGAATAGTATTGGTCAAAGTCAACCTTACTATTCATGGTCAAAAGTCAAAGTTACTATTTATATGAATAGTACTTTTTATGATTTTACGTTTTATGTTTCAGTTTGTATGTTTGAACTTACTAAACTTGTCACTCACATGTTTATTCATGTTGCAGGTAAAAAGCCTGTACATCAGTAGCTAATGGATGAATGAGGGGCGGGATCTACATCTGCCAACAGGGCTGGGCGAGGGGATGGTCCTGCTGATATTTTCCGCTGAGCAAACTTTAAAAGCCATTTTGAATATTTGTAACATGATGTAAATTAAGTATGACATAATACAATATGTTTTACAGTATGTATTTTATGATGGTTATGACTTTACAGTTTTAAGATCAGTTACAGTGTAAAAAAAAAATCCCAGTTTTTCCCAAGTTAAAAACTTAAGTTTTTAAAATTACTATAAATATATTAAGATATATAAAGATAAAAAGATGGCTCCATGTGCTCTGATTCATTATGAGCAAAGGGTTAAGCTTGCTTTTTTTACTTTTACTTAATCTTAATATTAATACTTCTATTGATTGATATTAATTGAATAAACCTGGGATTTTTATACTTTTTTTTTAATTTATTCGTCCGTCTAATTGAAAAGGAGAAAAAATAGCGATTATACAAAAATCTATACAAATTATCCCCACCTTAACTTTCTTTAATTTATATATACTTCAGTAAACAACAAAGAGAAGTTATAAGTAAGTTGCCGGTAACCCAATGAGGTGACAGTCTATCATAGTGGACTTCAGAGCTCTACTATGCTAGTACTGCTAGCCTCCATGAAGGGCGGGCTGCCACAGTTGGTATCAGAGTAGTTGACCATGTCCCTCAAGGCTTGATGGACATCCCATTCGTCGATCCAAGTAAGTTAAGTTTATTTTTATGAATAGTAACATGTTTATTTACGTTAAGTAAATGTTATGTAGAAATTAAAGGATGAGACCATCCTATAGTAGATAGCCTTCATACAGAGCTAGGGGTCCTCCTAGGGTATGGACCAGACCTATAATTAGGTCATCCCCACCATAACAACAGATGGTACAATCTCCAGCACCGGCCAACCCTACTATTCCATAAGCAGAGGCACCGGCAACCACCAGAGCACCAACCCCTCCGCTAGCACCCAATCCACCCCTAGTAGTAGTTGATATCCAAGTAGTTGGTGGACGAGATCACATAGGCCCGAGGGTATCTGCCAGGGCTACTCAGGCATTTAGAGCTTGTCAGCCCCCTATCTTTGATGGTGGGTGCTAGTCCCCAGCAATACAGGACTGGTTACACACGGTAGAGATCATATGCCTGTCCTATGATATTGACCGAGATTATTGGGTCATTCTCGCTGTCAGCACATTCCAAGGTGATGCCCAAATATATTGGGAGTTCTGTGATCAAGAGGCGTTGTTGAGACTTAACTAGGCTAACTTCTGCTTGGTCATGAGACAGCAATTTGAGCGAAGGAGCCCAGAGCACTCTCCAGTTCCTCCTGCTAGAGAAGAAAGTACACCACTACTGGCCTTACCCCGAATAACAGATGTTAGGGACTATCTACAAAGGATCGAGAGATTTCAGATGATGCCTGGGGACACAGTGCTAACATATGCAGTGTTGTTTGAAGAAAATATGGTTAAAAAGTGCCCACTCCTAAACTTTTCTGATGAAGATTTTTGTGAGATGTTTTGGAAAAGACTTACCCCAGAGCTGAAGCGAAGAGTGAGTCTCCTCCATTCCACTCCTAGGTGAGAGTTTGTCGCCAGCACCATTAGAATTGAGGGAGCGTAGCTAAGAGAATGCATGGAAAAGCATCAATGGGAGCAAGATCATGAAGAAGGGGTACTGACCTGTTTGTATGGACCCCTACCGAGGGCAAATGATTACGAAGCCGGTCCATCGTGATGAAGGACGACTACGACTCGTGACCAGGGGACGTCCACGGGTGATGATTCAGATAATGAAGACGAAGACCTCGAGGAATTTCCTTTAGGACAAGATGGATAGAATAGTTAGGCATAAAAAATAAAAACATGTTTATATGTGTATATGTAAATATGTATGTAAAGAAACTAAGACAGATGTAGTCTAAACATTACAGTATATGTAAATATTGTGTATGCTATGTGTGATGTAGGAAAGTGTTATGAAATGATATGAGATGTTTTGAGGTGTTTATGCTTTGCAGTAAATGATATGTTTAAAATTTCTGCCCTATTTCCAAGATTATTTATGGGAAATCTAACTATTGGTTTTTCTGCAAGACTAGAAGAGAGAGATCATAATGAGTACAAGAAGAGGACGACGCCCTACATTAGTAGATAGACTAGAGGAAGTGCAAGCTCTCCTAGAGAATCAAATGAAAGAAAATGCTGAACTTCAATAACGGTTATCTACTATGGAACAATGACAAGGCTAGGAAGAAGGCCATGCTTCTCAGGCGGCAGAGACAGTACCAACAGTGCCGCCAGTTGTTCCAGAGGTCCAGCAACCCCAGCCCAGGGGAAACCAGGAGCCCTTGTATGAACGATTCCATCGGATGAAGCCGTCGGAATTCGAAGGTTCGATAGATCCACTAGAGGCAGAGAAGTGGCTTTCTTCTCTGCAGATGATTCTTGACTTTATGAATTTAACTAACCAAGAGAAAATCTTGTATGTGTCCTTTGTACTTAAGAAGGATGCTCGATTTTGGTAGGACAGTCCGTATGAGGAGAGACGTAACCACAATGACTTGGGATGAATTTCTGGAGGAATTTATCCAGAAATATTATGATCCAGCTACTCTACACCCCCAATAGAAAGAATTTGCTGAACTGAAACAGGGAAACCAATTAGTAAGTGAAGTGTGTCACAGATTTGATCAGCTATCCCAGTTGTATCGGTATATGGTGCCAACAGAGAGAGAGAAGATTCAAAAAATGATTGGCATGTTTAGGCCAGAAATATCAATGTTAGTTGATAGTAGCCCAGTACCACCCATTTCAGTAGCAGATTGTGTAAGCAGGGCCCTTAGAGCTGAATACCATCTGCTTAGACAAAAAGAGGAATGAGAAAAAGTCTGGGAAGCAAAGAAGAAAGAAAAGATTTTAGCCAAGTCAGCACAAGTAGGGATGCAGATTAGATAGGGTCGTAAGTCTGGCCAGAATAGACCAAGTCAGTCCAACATACAGGGATCTCAACAGCAACAGAGTAAAAGAAAAGGAAATTTTTCTGGGAATAAAAGTCAAGACAGCTACAACAAATAGCAGAAGACTAGCCAGGGTTGAAGACCGAGTTTTCCCACATGTGTTACGTGTGGAAGGAGGCATCAGGCTAGTGTAACTTTGGTACTAATACATGTTATCAGTGCGGGCGAGAAAGGCATTTTGTAGAGAATTACCCCATGAACCGTCAGAATACTGCAGGGCTAATGCAGCAACGCCAGCAATATCCTCCGCGTCAACCACCGCCTCAAGCTCATGCCTTACAGGGAAGGATTGAAGGGCCTTCAGGTGTGCCACCTACATGGCTTGAACGCCCGGAACAGATTCCTAGACCAGACTCGCGTCACAGTTTTCCCCAAGGAAGATGCTGAAGCAGGAACATCCAATATGTTTACAGATCAGCTTTCTATGTTTAACCATGTGGCATGTGTCCTTTTTTATTTAGGAGCTACACATTCCTTTATATCCTAAAAGTTCACTGACAAGTTAAGATATGCTAAGGATCCTATAGGAATGACTTTTAGGACAGTTTTACCTTCCGGGGAAGTGATGTTGTCAAATTACTGGTTACGTCATGTGCCGGTAATTGTGGCAAATAGGGAGCTATATGTTGATTTGATCATGATGAAGATCGTTGACTATGATGTGATCCTAGGAGTGGATTTCCTGGGAAAGTACCAAGCCACTATCGACTGTCGAAAGCGAAAAATAGTCTTTTGACCAGACGAGCAAGAAAGTTTTGAGTATGTCGACACCTCTCGTCAATTGAAGAAGATGTTGATCAGTGCGATGAGGGCGAGGAAGCTAATAGCTAGTGGCTGTGTAAGATACTTGGCGTACGTGACAGATATGACTGAGGAAAAGAATATGCAACTGGAAGATGTTCCAGTTGTCAACGAATTCCTTAATGTATTTCTAGAGGAATACTAGGGTTGCCTCCGAAAAGGGAAATTTCGTTTGAGATTGAGATTATGCCAGAGACTACTCCAATTTCTAAGGCACCATATCGTATGGCTCTAGTAGAACTAAAAGAACTGTAAGTGCAATTAAAAGAGCTGTTAGATAAGGGGTTCATCCGTCCAAGCTATTCCCTATGGGGCGCTCCAGTTTTATTTATTAAAAAGAAAGATGGAACTCTCCGGATGTGTATTGATTATAGAGAATTGAATAAGGTTACCATCAAGAATAGGTACCCATTACCTAGGATTGATGACCTATTCGACCAGCTAAAGGGAGCAACAGTATTCTCAAAGATTGATTTACGTTCCCAAGACAACGTTCAAAACCTGGTACGGTCACTATGAATTTTTAGTGATGCCGTTCGGACTGACCAGTGCTCCAACAGCGTTTATGGATTTGATGAACAGAGTTTTTAAGGAGTTTGTTGATAATTTTGTTATTGTGTTTATCGATAACATACTTATATATTCAAAGACTCATAAAAAGCATGAGGAGCATCTAAGAACAGTTCTTCGCACTTGAGAAGCTGTCAGCTGTATGCAAAATTCTCTAAGTGTGAATTTTGGTTGAATAAAGTGCATTTTCTTTGGCACGTGGTGACAAAAGAAGGGATTGCTGTAGATCCAGTTAAGGTGGAAGCAATTAATGAGTGGCCTGCTCTTAAGAATGTGACTGAGATACGAAGTTTCTTAGGTCTAGCTGGCTACTGCAGAAGGTTTGTAGAAGGGTTTGCACAACTAGCTACACCCCTTACTACGCTTACTCGTAAGGAAAAGAAATATGAGTGGACGCAAGAGTGTGAAAGAAGTTTTCAAGAATTAAAGAGGTGACCGACAAGTGCACCTGTTCTTACTTTACCCACCGAAGGAGAAAGATTCACAATTTACAGTGACGTTTCAAAGATGGGCTTGGGAGCTGTACTCATGCAGAATGATAAGGTGATTGCGTATGCATCACGCCAGTTAAAAGACCATGAGAGGAATTATCCTACTCATGACCTAGAACTTGCTGCTGTAGTATTCGCACTCAAAATCTAGCAACACTATTTTTATGAAGCTCAATGTCAAATCTTCACTGATCACTAGAGTTTGAAATACTTCTTCACACAGAAGGAGTTAAACATGCGATAGAGAAGATGGTTGGAGTTGGTGAAAGACTATGACTGTGGCGAATCGAATAGCAGATGCCTTAAGCAGAAAATCAACTACTCCACAACGATTGTCAATAGAGGAGCTACCAAGAGCCTTATAGCAAAAAATTAACTCTCTTAGATTAGAGTTAATCACCAGAAGGTTATCAGCCTTACGATTAGAATCCTCTCTGGTTGAAGATATTAAAGAAGCCCAGAAGTTGGATCTAAGTGCAGTAAAGCTCCAAGAAGAGGTTTCTGATGGCAAAAAGTTAGATATGAGCATTTCTAATGACAGAATGCTTTTATACCTAGGAAGAATCTATGTCCCAACTAATGAAGGACTGAGAAGATGAATCATGGTAGAAGCTCATGAAACGCCGTATTCCGTCCATCCTGGAGCCAGCAAAATGTATCAGGACCTAAAGATACAGTTTTGGTGGAAAGGGATGAAGAATGATATTGTGAAATTCGTGAGTAGATGCCTGACCTACCAAAGAGTCAAGGCTGAACATTGACATCCAGGAGGAAAATTGGAACCCTTAGAAATTCTGGAGTGGAAATGGGAGCATATTACCATGGATTTCATGGTAGGGCTTCCCAAGACTCGAGAAGGGTATGATGTTATCTGGGTAATCGTTGATAGACTAACCAAGACGGCACAATTCATAGCCATGAAGACAACTTTCACATTGGAGAAATTAGCACAATTGTACGTGACCAATATTATTCAGTTACATAGAGTCCCAAGGTCTATTGTTTCAGATCGAGATGTAAGGTTTACTTCAGTATTTTGGGAGTGCATACAAAAAGCAATGGGGACAGAATTATGCCTCAGTATAGCTTTCCATCCCCAAACAGATGGATAGTCAGAGCGAACTATCCAGACATTAGAAGACATGCTCAGATCCTACATTATAGATTTTCCCGGAAGTTAGAATGAGAAACTACCACTGATAGAATTTTCATACAACAATAGTTACCAAGCTTCTATAGGAATGGCACTGTATGAGGCTCTATATGGGTGAAAGTATAGGTCACCTATTCAATGGTACGATCTACGAGAAAAGTAGCTACACAAGACTGATTTCATACGGGAAACCATAAAGGTACTTGCAAAAATTCAGAAAAGAATAAAGATTGCTCAAAGCCGACAGAAGAGTTACGCAGATAAACAGTGAAGATTCTTGGAGTTCAAAAAGGGGGATTACGTATTCCTCAAAGTATCGCCAATGAAAGGCGTAATGCGATTTGGTAAAAAGGGGAAGTTAAGTCCAAGATATATTGGGCCATTCGAAATCATCGAACGTATTAGGAAGGTAGCTTATAGGTTAGCATTACCTCCAGATCTATTGGCAGTACACAATGTCTTTCATGTGTCGATGTTGAAGAAATATATACCGGATCCATCACATGTGTTGGAGCATGAATTGATACAAGTTCAAGAAGATTTGACCTACCCAGAACAACCAGTATAGATTTTGGCACGTGAAGAGAAGGTGTTGAGAAATAAGACAATCCCACTAGTTAAGGTCCTATGGAGAAACCACAGTGTTGAAGAGGCTACGTGGGAACGTGAAGATGAGATGAGAACTTTATACCCCCACTTATTATAATTTTCGATGACGAAAATTTTATAAGGAGGGGTGAATGCCATATTCAAGAAATTTCACTGTTTCTAGAAATTTTGTATAACCTGAGTACTCAATGATTTTTATTTGTAAAGTTGTAAAATAGATGATTTAATATTATTTCGAATGCGATGAAATATTTTGACGGTCCCGACAAGAGAGTGTTCGGGGATGGAAAATTTTACTGAACCGAAATCGGAGAAAATAAGCCTTTTTGATTTCAAAAATTTTAAGAATATACAGTAAGCCACTAAAAGACAAAATACTTGTGGGATGAAATTTTAGGTAAACCGAAGTGAAATAAGGAAAACCAACCGCACGGACAGCCTCAGAAACTCGTCTACGCGATTTCGGTGTAAAGCTTTTCAGTTTGACTTTTGGTCAAAAGTGTGACCTAGAATTAACGAGGGGAGTCAAAGATTGGATGTGAATCTTTGAAAGGATGTAAGAATACATTCAAATCCAAGGGCTAGGGTTTAAACTCAAGAAAATTCAATGGTTAGGGTTTAAAGTCAACAAGAAAAGTCAAAGGAAGCTTAAGCAAAATTTCAAGAGGTTTCTAGGGCACTTAGGTGCCGGATTTTGGGGCCAAAATCAGAAAAAAAATCTGCCCAACTTTGATTAAATACAAAACAGCCCCTAAAGAGTGGAAAAATTACACAAAAGGTTTACAAAAAGGTCCTTAAATCAATTGCAACTTAGTCCCTCCTTTTTGGCTGATTATATACACAGTTTTCGGCACTTAGAAACCAGAAAAAAAATCTGGTCTTCAGCCTCAATTGCAGCCGTGCACCTCCCCCGTTGAAAGCATAAAAATTTCTTCAAGTTTGGTACAAGAAAGTGTGAAAAATTCATCCCAAAGTTCAAGTAATCAAGTAAGCAAGGTAAACTTCTATTTTGGCATGATTTCTTCTTGTTTTCCATGGTAAAAGTCCATGTGATATGGGCTGTTTTGGAGTGGGAAAAATCAGTTTTTTTTAAGGGATTTATGCTTGAAAGTGTATTAATGGTGAGTGATTAAAACAAATGTGGAATCATGAGCATGAAAATCAAGTTGTGTATGTGTTTTCTCACTAAAAACTGTGGGTTGTTCATGGTGTATGAAGTTCAAATTTTGATGTTGTTTTGCTTGGTTTTTGATGTTGAAAAATAAGTAGAAATGAAATGAAAGAAATGGATGAATTGAAATTGAAAAACACTAATTTTGGTGCTTGTTTTTCCATTGAAACCGTGGGTGGTATTAGGAGGAAAATGAGATTTTGTGTTGATGAATGTGTGTGATGTATGTGATTTTGATTTTGTGTAGAAAACACTAAAAAGAAATGGAAATGAAAACAAAATTTTGAGGTTGATTTTCCAAGGAAAATCCGTGGTTCTCTAAGGGGTTAATGTATGAAATTTTGATGAGTTATGCTAGGGTTTTGTGATGTAATGTGAATGTGTTGATGTGAAAAATAAATAAGGGAAAAATGGAGCCATAAAACAAAAATTTTGTTCAATTTTTTTATGAAAAACTGTGTGTAGGTTTAATGAAAATGAGAAAGTTTGATAAAGCTATGTGAATATGTAAATGGTGCATAAAACCGGGCCTAAAAATGCGAAAGAACGGGTTGAATTCCCGTTAGAAACAGTTGAGTTTTTATGGAAAATTTTACATAAAAAATTTGTAACTTTTACGTAAAATTAGGTTTGTGGTATAGTGCTTGGTAGGGTAGAGTATGATAGATAGTTTCGAGGCATTTTCTAAACACCGGGAACCTAGAATTTCAGCAGAAATGCTGCCGAAATTTTCAGAACGCCCGAAGGGCAATTTGGTAAACGAGGGGTAAAAATAGGGTCAGGAACCAAAAACCTGAGCCCACTAGGGAACCTGGGCTCGAGAAAAGGATGACGGACGATTTTCTAGCTAGTGAATTGTCCATTTGAGGTCCCGAAAGGCTAGAAAAACGAGAAACGACCCCGAAAGTCGAAATAGTACCACCCGAGAGTCGGGTGAATAGTAACCTGAGCGTTTTGGTGAAAAACATCATAAAAGCTCGGTGAGACCTAAGAAAGACTGTTTTATGATTTTTGGGGTTAGAAAATTCAGTTAAAACGTTAAAACGGAAATTTCACAATCTGAGGTCCCGTTAAGGGCAAAATGGTCATTTTGACAAAAATTTTCCAAATTACTAGAAAAAGGCCGTAAAAGCCTCAGAATGATTTTATTAAATTTCTAAAGACTTAAATAGAGCCGTAAGCTAGAGAAACGAGGGAAAACCCCGCTAGGGACAAAATGGTCATTTTGCCAAAAGTTAGGGGTAAAATGGTCATTGTGTCAAAAAGTTCAGAAAAGTGATATTTAGGCCCAGAATAGTATTCTAAGCAGTAAAATAATTACGGAATTGAAAATATGAATCCCAAAACATGTAATTAGGGGAAATCCATATCAGAAATTTTATATTTTTATAATATTTTAAATATAAATTGAGTAGTAAAATAATTGTGATTTATTTCGGTTATACAGAATCAACGAAAAGGTGATATAAGGAAGTCGATTTACTCAGGAAAGGAATCACTAGCCAAATAGTAGTATGTTCAGACATTTATTTGTCTACAGCATGAATTTACTTGATATGTCTATATACTATGTATGATTTGTCAATGTATATTCAGGTACTATATACACACTAACGTGGAATAATAAATAACCACAACTAAAGAACAAGATGTAAAAAGTTCCAAACCCAGGAGGCAGTGATAATGCCACCGGTCAGGAACCATAAGAAAGTCAGTAATAAAACCAGTATTGGCGTACCGGCCTCCCACACAGGTGAAGGTTCTACATGTTCAGTTATGATATGGCTTCCACATCGATGGTGGTACGTCCCGAGTATGAAAGTCCATTATTATGTAGACTGTAGAGGATTGGCCAGTGGGTCACTCCGCAGAGTCCCTCTCAGTCATGTGCGCACTACGGTATGACCAATCTAGGAGCCCAATACCAGTGTTAAAGCAAGATAAAGACATAAGATGTGACGCCTTAAATTTTATTTAAGGGTCAATATATAATTTAAATAAAATTAGTGTGTCAAAAATTAATTAAAAATCTTTTGGAAACCCTAGGTTGGTTTCCTAGTCAAATTCCACTCAAAAAGTCAACAATTTTGACTTCAAAAACCGTAAAATATTCGGCCATTACTTGGGATTTTTAATTAAAATTTAAATCCCACAAATCTAAGGAGGATTCAAACTCAAATTTCATCCCTTAAATAAAAAGAAGAAATTCGGCCATAAAGTGTAGGAAATAAAGGAGATTTTATTTGAATTAAAAGCTAGGTCAAAACTCAATCAAAATTCAAATTATTTTTTTTCCTTAAAAACTAATGGATAATTTCGGCCACTTAAGGAGAAATAAGAGAGAAAAACCCTAGCCTCAAAACAGCACAAAAACTTTCCCTTTTGCCCCTCAAAAGATTCGGCCAAACAAGGAAGCAAAAAGGAAAGAAAAACCTAGTATAAAAACCCTCTTTCAACTCTCATTCACCCTTCCTTTCACTCTCAAAAATTCGGCCAGCTTTCCCTTCTTTCCTCTCTGAATTTTTCTCTCCCAAAACACACCAAAACAGCAAGCAAAAACCTACCTAAAGGCAGCTCAAAGATTCAACAACTTTTGAGACAAAAACAAGGTGAGAAATCAACTTTTTCCTTCCTTCTCCTTTTGATTTTAAATCCGAAATTTTTATGGTTTTTCTCCACTGTTTTCCCTACTGTTTTGAAGACTCCAACATTCACACAAATTCAGCCAAAAAAGAGACCAAGCATCAAAAATAGTGCAGCACAAACAAGGTGTGATTTCTCTCTCTAAAACCCTAAAAATTTTGCCTCATTGATCCCCTTTCAAAAACCCTATTATCACATGTGAAAATTTTATGATTTTTGCCAATTTGATTCTTGGTTATGTTAATGACATATAAATAAGGTTCTCCACGAAATTTCATGATCATTGGATGAAATATTGAATTGGTTTGAGGCTAATTGAAATTCGGACAGGAAAAACAGAAATCTAGAAAATTACCATATGAACAGTAAATTTGTGTCAGCCCTAACTTGAGATTTAAAAATGATTTTCGAGTAAATCTTGAGCCTAAAATTAAATTCAAGATGTCCCCTAAATGCCTGCAAAATTTCAGAACCAAACTCATCCGTTGGCCTAGTCAAAATATTTTTCTAATATAGGTGGACAGAACTGCCAGTTTTTGAACTGAAACTGAAACCCTGATTTTATGCCTGAAAACAACCCCTCGGTTTTTGGCCTAGTTGAGTAACCAAACGATGTCTAAAAATTATAAAAATTATATGGAATTAAAGCTACGGATGTCTAGTTCAACATATTAAAATTTTAGAATTTTTGGGATTAAAAATGAATTAATATTGATTTTACAGTCAGCCTAGGTCAGTCTGCCCATGTCCAGTAATATCCTAACTTAGGGGTTTTCACAAATTTTAAATCCCAAATGTTATTAAACATTTTAAAATCTTTTTGTGGCACACTAAAATGATTGGATGATTTTATCTAGACCTAGACTGATCATATGTTGTGATTATAAGATTTATTTGACGTTCTTTCTTGATTGGTGGATCACGTTATCGTAACGCTTGTGCGATAATCGAGGTAGGACTTTCTAGCCTTTTCTGAGAGTAGTCAAGTGTTTTAAATTTTTCTGTTTTATCGATGGCATGCTGTTTTCAGTTTATGAAATTATTATACTCTTTTTGATGAAATAAAACGCATGCAAACTGTTTTGTAATAAATGTGTATTTTAAAGCGTGTTTTGATAAATGGCATAATATAACTTGGTAAATACCATCTTTTGAATAATCCAGTGAACATAATTGAGCTCTAGTTCACGATCATTATAAATGATACGTGTGTCCCAAAGTTGACGCCATGGGGGAAGGTCCCTAAACCTGTACAGGGCCGTTCGGCCTATTTAGACCGTAACGAGATGATCTAGGATAATTCAATTCGAGGCACATATATTATAGTTACGACAAGTCCTCACTCAAAATATGATGGTTTATTTTAATGATTTATTATTTTTAATATTAGGGCACATATATTGCAGCTACGCTAAGTCCTCAGCAGAATAAAACTTGTATTAAAAATGTTTTCACGAAATTGTTGATTATTTTTTTGGAAATGATTATTATGCCATGTATTCTTAAATTGTTGATTATTTTTGGAAACGAATATTATGTCATACTTTTAAATGTTACCTGTTTAATCCACCTTTGTTTCTGTCGTACTGAGCCAGCGCACACGTCCCTTTTCTTTGTGATTTCGAAATGACTACTTCCAGGTGCGGGAGGTAGCAGTTCCGAAAATCGTTGAGCTATCCGTTTCTACCGAAGATGATGCTATCCGTTTTCTCCATCTTCTTCTTTCTGTTTCTCATTCTGATGTAATGAGACTTTAAGTTTGGACTTTATTTCACGTTATTTAAATTTCATGCTTGGGAATATTTTATGGTTGGTAATTTTTTTTTGAGACCGATTTTGTGTTTGGTTTCCGCATTAAAAAGTATTTATTTTCTACTTTATTTTATTATGTGGTTATGATGCTACTTTATAAATAATTAGGCTTAGCTAAATCATGATGTTGACCTGCTTTTCGTAATAAATGTTTTTTCTTAAATCTCGGGTTGATATTATGATTTGACTGCCGTGTCACGTGTCTAAATTTTGGGCCGTGACATAAGACTTAAGATTTATTATAATTGAGCATAATATGTACTAACAGTATGTGTGTAGCAGCTTAGGTCAACGTCAGCATGAATAGTATTGGTCAAAGTCAACCTTACTATTCATGATCAAAAGTCAAAGTTACTATTTATATGAATAGTAGTTTTTATGATTTTATGTTTTATGTTCTAGTTTGTATGTTTGAACTTATTGAGCTTGTCGCTCCCAAGTTTATTCATGTTGTAGGTAAGGAGCCTGCACATCAGTAGCTAATGGATGGACAAGGGGCGGGATCAGCATCTGCCAACAAGGCTTGGCGAGGGGATGGTCCTGCTGATGTTTTCCGCTGAGCAGACTTTGAAAGCCATTTTGAATATTTGTAACATGATGTAAATTAAGTATGACAGAATATGATATGTTTTACAGTATGTATTTTATTATGGTTACGACTTTATAGTTTTAAGATCAGTTACAGTTTTTTTTTTAAAAATCCCAGTTTTTCCCAAGTTAAAAATTTAAGTTTAAAATTACAATCAGTAAACAACAAAGAGACGTTATAAGTAAGTTACTAGTGACCCAATGAGGTGACAGTCTATCATAGTGAACTTCAGAGCTCTACTATGCTAATACTGTTAGACTCCATGAAGGGCAGGCCGCCACAGCCATCATCGTCCATCAGAGTCTAGCCCATAGGTTTCTTACCTACAGTATGAACACACATGATGAGCTTTACACTTAGCAAGTACAACACTAAATCCGCAAAACTATCATTTAAAAATATATGCCATAGCTTAAAGGTACATCATACTGATAAACACATCGTGACTTCAAAGCACATCACGAATACATATCATGTGTCATAAAACTGAAAGCATAACATATCACATAACTCAGAAGCATATCATAGATATAACTTAAAGCATATCATGAACTATGCATGAACCGATTATGCTTAATTATGCTTCCTTATGCATTATCTTTCTTTACTTGTCTGAGGGCCCGTGTGTCAGTACTGAGTGCGCGTGGATCATCGGATTCACCGTGATCATACTTTCTTTATGGGCCTTGGCTCATTATATATTATGAGCCCCGGCTTGGCCTTGTCATACTTAAATTAAAAAACCTCTTCTAGCTTGAGAGGTCGGTATGATACGCTTAACTATTACCCAATTGTTAAGATCATGAGTTACTATCATCATGCCATAAGCTCTATTGGGCTATCCACAAATCATGTGCGATAAGGATATAAAGGCATCTAACTTATGCTACTCAATAATCTATGTGATTATGCAACATCTTATATCATGTTATGCAACAATCATTCATGATTAGCATACATATCATAGAGTAAAACAATGGTTTCAAACTCATTTTATTCATGTTGTAGGCGGAGTTATACTTACCTGATCTGCAAGCAGTTTGTACCTCGTCTCGCCAAATTATAGGTTTCTACCTGTAACCACAGTGCATTCCAATAATTATTCACTCTCAGGCCACTATTGTCGTTAGTGACTAATAAAATTCTATTGTTATATGATACTGATCCCTATCGATACTAAATTGCTCTCTTTCAAGAGTTCGATAACTACCTTCTAATCGTGATTAATTTATTTATTTACCCAATAAATTAATTAATGTCTCTCTCTCTCTCTTCCTATCTCGGTTTTGATTGGTTAACCAATTAGTCAACAAACCAGTTACCTTATATATTGATTTTATAGCCAATAGGGCTACCTCTACTGATTTGAAAAATCGTTACGGAAAACATTTTTTTGTGAAATACCTTCCCTTAGGATTTAAATACAATCCCTTTTTTCACCTCGTTGGAAGGTGATGGTGTTTACTTAAAACCATTTTCTCATTTTAAAGAACACATTTTGGTGTTCACTTGAAAAGTGGGTTTTTGAACCGTTTTTAAAAAACTATGTAGAACTTGCTTAAAACGATCGAGTTTGTAAAATCGACTAACATGACATTTTTCATTCTCGATGAGATGAACAACTTTCATGTTCAACTCAGAGCTCGATTCAAATTTTATCAGATCCTAAACACTACAAACCTAGGCTAAAAACTGTCCCTGTTTTTGAAAATTCCCAGTTTTTTGGTTAACTAAAAACCATTCTGTCTGGTGCATAAACGGTCGAATTTTTGAAACTCGCACGGCCATCTTTTAGTTTTTGACGTGGTCTATGCTTTTTGTGTTGAGCCCGAGACTCGGTTTGGACTCTAAGTTATCCGTTTTTAGAAAAATCCAAGACTGTTCCCTGTTCCCAAGTTTCCAGTCCTAGTTTTGACCTCCAGTCTAAAATTGTCTCGAAAACCTATCTTAACCTCATTTTTTGCCAAAGGCTATTTGATGCAAAAATGTCCGTAACAAAATTTCCTATAACTTCTATGTTTTGCAAAAACTCAAAATCTGTCCATAACATCTCAAAACTTTGCAAAAACATGGCTAAAAATTTGGGATAGTTTGGTTCCCAACCAAACCCTAAAATGCCCAAGGCATCCACAAACCATAAAAATGTAGGATTAAAATCAGTAAAAACACATCAGAGCGGCAAAGCGGAATAATAAAAATTTTTCAAGATCGTTAAATATCTCGTGATGCCATATACAATAAACTAATAACAACAAAACTCATACCTCAAAAGGACGCCAATACTGCAGGAGGAGAATGACTGGAGGGCTTTAACCAACTAGCCTTCTATACTATTCTCTAATTCCCGGATGGCAGAGTATGCAGGCACTCAGTTCCTCGATCGGTATGCTAGCACTGCTAGTCTTCTTCCGATCACCCAGATCTCTGAAGAACTTATTGTCACGGTGAGTTATGCAACAATAAGCTTGCTCACCTGAGAGTCTGTGGTCTAAGAGAACTGGAGTGGTGGGACCTCTATTTATAGACTTGCATGAGGTGATCCTCTAAATTTGAATTGGATTAGGAAAAGATTTTCCCCCTTATCCACTCACAAAAATTTGAAAATTCTAAGCCTTATCCAACCAAAAAGAATTCGGCCACTTTAAGGATTTTTCTTTCAAAATTTAAATAGGATTTTAACTTGAATTTTATCTCCTCATTCCCTCATAAAAATCGATTCCCCTTTATGCCAAAATCATGACTAGAATCAGAATTCAAATATGATTTTCTAGCTTAAATTTAATCTCACCCTTATCCATTAAAACCGAAAATCGCCCTTGAGTTTATCCTCAAAATTTTCGGCCAAACTAGGGAGGAGAGAATCTACATTCAATTAGGATTGAAACTTGAATTTTTCCCTGCATCCTTATCCAAAAAATCTGAAAATTTCTAGGAGGATATTCTAAAGGAAATTAAACCGATGAAAACGTATCAGAGTGGTACAGTGAAACAATAAAAAATTTTCAAGATCGTTAAATATCTCATGATGCCATATACAATAAACTAACAACAATTTAAACTCATACCTCAAGGACGCCAATTTGCAGGAGGAGAATGATCGGAGAGCTTCAACCAACTAGCCTTCTCTACTATTCTCCAATTCTCGAATGGCTGAGTGTGTGGGCACTTTGAACCTCGATCGGTATGCTAGCACTACTAGTCTTCTTCCGACCACCCAGATCTCTAAAGAACTTATTGTCACGATGAGTTATGCAACAATAAGCCTGCTCACCTGAGAGTCTGTGGTCTGAGAGAACTGGAGTGGCAGGACCTCTATTTATAGACTTGCATGAGGTGATCCTCTGAATTCGAATTAGATTAGGAGAAGATTTTCTCCCTTATCCACACAAAATCCGAAATTAACAAGGCCAAAAAACACCAAAATATTTCAGCCACATTCAAGATTTTGTGTTCAAAATTCAAACAAGATTATAACTTGAATTTTATCTCACCATCATCCAACCAAAAAATCCGAAAATCTATCTTGAGATTTCCTCCAAAATTTCGGCCACAAATAATAGGGAGAGAATCAAAATTCAACTAGGATTTTCAAGCTTGAATTTTATCTCATCCTTATCCAAAATAACCGAAAATCTTCTAGGATTTTCCTTCAAAAATTTCGGCCATAATTAGGGAGGAGAGAATCCAAATTCAACTGGAATTGAAACTTGAATTTTTTCATGAATCTTATCCACAAATTTTTTGAAAATTCCATGAGGATAATCCTCAAAATTTTCGACCAAAATTAGTTAGGATTGGGATTCAAAATTCAAGTAGGATTCAAACAAGATTTTCCTCTTCATAAACCAACTCAAATTTGAATTCTAGCCTTGTGGAATTATCCATAAAGAATTCGAATTCCACTTGGACTATGATTCAAAATTTCAAATTTCAAATTTCAAATTTCAAATTTCAATTTCAATTTCAAATTTCAAATTCGAATTTCAAATTCAAATTTCAAATTCAAATTTCAAATTTCAAATTTCAAAATCCACAAACAGTTGTATTTCAAATTCCTGTTCTCATGGATAATTTTCTACAACTCCAATCCAATCCCAAATAAAATCATGGCAACTTTATTTGGAGTTCAAATAATTGTGTACTCTATTATCCAAAACAAAATCTGAATTCAACCGGAGAGAATCTTATCCACCATCCTAATCCTAAGTCAACACCATCCGTGTATAATCAACTAGCTAATAGCATACACAAATCAATTTGCCAAACGTTAAGGAATTATGTGGAGCTAGTAGAGGGGCCAATTGGACATATATAATCGGGCTCCCGTGAATCCATATGATCATCATTCTTTACCGAACAACTCAATCATATGATCACTAATTTCAGAGTCACACCACTGTAAACCTGAAACTGAACTCCCAATTATATATCGTATTACATAAGCCTATGACAAGCTATCATCCAATGACCTTGTCATGTATGCAGAACCCTCATATGATATCCATAATCAACCTTAGGTCAAAGTCTGTTTAATCTTACTGATCAAGCTATCTTAAAGTTCCATTATACAACCGAGTAAGAAAATGATTATTCATCATATGTGAATAAGAAGTCATCGGCCCAGCAGACGACCCAAGGCCTTATCCATTTTCACATCCAGTATAATGCCTTTAAGAGGAAACCCTTAACTCCTTATTAGAGCTATGATTCCGATATCTGTAAACAAACCCTTCATCATATACAAGTCATGCACCCAACGAATCGGTCTATAAGCTTACTACCTCTAAGATACTTTAGCCATTAGAACATCAAAGTACACAAGTCATATACATGAAGCTGTTTATTTACTCAGGATTAAGGTTACTGCACAATAAACATCAAAAGCAGATTGATCCACTCATAGTGGACTACATAGATCAATCACGCTTTAGTCCCGGTCTAATATGTCACCACCAAGCAACATATCTATGTCCCTACTTGGGAGTCTATGCTCCAGACAGTCAAGACAAACCGTCCCCACAATGGCTTTAGATAACATAATAGTCTTAACATGAGTTAGATGCTCGGTCTAACCCCATAGACTACAGACCTTAGTTTAGATCGCTTACTTTAGAACATTGTCCTCTCGCATACAAAAAGTCCATTGCATGCAACGTTCTAACAGTTTTAACACAAGCAGTCAGGGAGTCATATTTGCTTACATTTACTTTAACATGTAAATAGAATGAGGACAAACAGCAATATAATGAATAACCTCTATATAAAATTTTATTAACCAGTTCAAAATAAATGCATCAAAATGTCTCTACTGCTTAGTGCATTTCCTAACAATCTCCTACTTGTCCTAAGCTAGCAGATGTTCCATATTACGCACCCCTATCGCCTCTACATGCCTCTCAAAGCTTCTAGCCACCAAAGTCTTAACAAAGGGATTGGCAATGTTGTCCTCGGATGCGATCTTACATAAATCCACTTGTTCTGTCTCCACGTGCCCTCTAATAATGTGATGCCTCCGATCTATGTGCTTGGTCCTCTTGTGGTGCCGAGATTCCCTTGTGTTGGTAATAGCCCCAGTGTTATCACAGCCACATACTCAGCCTCTATAGTAAAGTCAGCTGTGCAACCCTGCTTCACGCTCCTCCACACAATGGTGCCTACTCCGAGCAAGAACACTGATCTAGATGTCGATTTTCCAGAATCCTTGCAAGTCTGGAAGTCTGAGTCTGTGTATCCTACAGGTGTTAGGTCCCCTCTAGGATACACCAGCATATAATCTCTCGTTCTCTTAAGATACTTGAATATATGCTTTACTGCTTGCCAGTGCTTGGTTCTAGGATTCGCTTGATATCGACTCACCATACCTACTGCAAAACATATGTTCGGGCGAGTGCAAAGCATAGCGTACATAAGGCTATCCACAGCGGATGCATAAGGGAACTTACTTATACGCTCTCTTTCTTCTGATGTCTTTGGACAGTCATCTAATGAAAGAGTTAGACCAGCAATGGAAGTTTGTAAACCTTTCTTTGCCTCTTGCATTGCATATTTGTCAATTATTTTATCTATGTATGAAGCTTGGGATAACGCTATCATTTTGTTCTTTCGATCTTTGAAGAGACGAATGCCTAGAACATAATTAGCTTCTCCCAAGTCCTTCATGTCAAACTGTTGGTGTAATTACATAAAATTTCTTAAACCATTTCTGGTGTACAAAAATTCTAATCATAATAATTCTAAGAGACTAAAAAAATAAAATAAAATCCATGGGAAAATTACGGTGATAATAAACTGCTCTCATGGTTACATAAAAATTCCTAGATATAATTTTCTAAATTCTAAGGAACCATAACCGGCATAAACAAGCATGCTTATAATAATTCAAAAAATTAAAATAACCACATACTACATACATAATCCATGATAACAACATAAAGAAATCCTAGAATGCCACTCTCTAATATCAAATCCATACATAAATAAAAACACTAATTAATTCTCTAATTTATGTATATGGCATAGTCATGAGATGGCTCTGATACCAATTGTAGGAAATTAAATCGATAAAAACGTATCGGAGTGACGCAGCGAAACAATAAAAAATTTTCAAGATCATTAAATATCTCATGATGTCATATACAATAAACCAACAACAATTTAAACTCATACCTCAAGGACGCCAATCTGTAGGAGGAGAATAATCGGAGGGCTTTAACCAACTAGCCTTCTCTACTATTCTCCAATTCCTGAATGGCTAAGTGTGTGGGCACTCTGAACCTCGATCGGTAAGCTAGCACTTCTTGTCTTCTTTCGACCATCCATATCTCTAAAGAACTTATTGTCACGGTGAGTTATGCAACAATAAGCCTGCTCACCTGAGAGTCTGTGGTCTGAGAGAACTGGAGTGGCAGGACCTCTATTTATAGACTTGCATGAGGTGATCCTCTAAAATCAAATTGGATTAGGAGAAGATTTTCTCCCTTATCCACACACAAAATCCGAAATTAACAAGGCCAAAAAACACCAAAATATTTTAGCCACATTCAAGATTTTGTGTTCAAAATTCAAACAGGATTTTAACTTGAGTTTTATCTAACCATTGTCCAACCAAAAAAATCTGAAAATCTATCTTGAGATTTCCTCCAAAATTTCGGCCACAAATAATAGGGAGAGAATCAAAATTCAACTAGGATTTTCAAGCTTGAATTTTATCTCATCCTTATCCAAAATAACCGAAAATCTTCTAGGATTTTCCTTCAAAAATTTCGACCATAATTAGGGAGGAGAGAATCCAAATTCAACTGGGATTGAAACTTGAATTTTTTCCTGAATCTTATCCATAAAATTTTTGAAAATTCCATGAGGATAATCCTCAAAATTGTCGATCAAAATTAGTTAGGATTGGGATTCAAAATTCAAGTATGATTCAAACAAGATTTTCCTCTTCATAATCCAACTCAAATTCGAATTCTAGCCTTGTGGAATTATCTACGAAGAATTCGAATTCCACTTGGACTGTGATTAAAAATTTGAATTTCAAAATTCAAATTTCAAATTTCAAATTTCAAATTTCAATTTCAAATTTCAAATTCAAATTTCAAATTTCAAATTTCAAAATCCACAAACAGTTGCATTTCAAATTCCAGTTTTCATGGATAATTTTCTACAACTCCAATCCAATCTAAAATAAAATCATGGCAACTTTATTTAGAGTTCGAATAATTATGTACTCTATTATCCAAAATAAAATCTGAATTCAACCGGAGAGAATCTTATCCACCATCCTAATCCTAAGTCAACACCATCCGTGCATAATCAACTAGCCAATAGCATACACAAATCAATTTGCCAAACGTTAAGGAATTATGTGGAGCTAGTAGAGGGACCAATTGGACATATATAATCGGGCTCCCGCGAATCCATATGATCATCATTCTTTACCGAACAACTCAATCATATGATCACTAATTTCAGAGTTACACCACTATAAACCTGAAACTGAACTCCCAATTATATACTGTATTACGTAAGCCTGTGACAAGCTATCGTCCAATGATTTTGTCATGTATGCAGAACCCTCACATGATATCCATGATTAGCCTTAGGTCAAAGTCAGTTTAATCCTACTGATCAGGCTATCTTAAAATTCCATTATACTACCGAATAAGAAAATGATTATTCACCATATGTAAATAAGAAGTCATCCGCCCAGCAGACGACCCAAGGCCTTATCCATTTTCACACCCAGTATAATGCCTTTAAGAGGATACCATTAACTCCTTATTAGAGCGATGATTCTGATATCTGTAAACAAACCCTTCATCGTATACAAGTCATGCACCCAACGAACCGGTCTATAAGCTTACTACCTTTGAGACGCTTTAGCCATTGGAACATCAAAGTACACAAGTCATATACATGAAGCTGTTCATTCACTCAGGATTAAGGTTATTGCATAATGAACGTCAAAAGCAGGTTGATCCACTCATAGCGAACTACGTAGATCAAGCATGCTTTAGTCCCGGTCTAATATGTCCCCACCAAGCAACATATCTATGTCTCTATTTGGGAGTCTATGCTCCAGACAGTCAAGACAAACCATCTCTACCATGGCTTTAGATAACATAATAGTCTTAACATGAGTTAAATGATCGGTCTAACCCCGTAGACTACAGACCTTAGTTTAGACCGCTTACTTTAAAACATTGTCTTCTCACATACAAAAAGTCTATTGCATGCAACATTCTAACAGTTTTAACACAAGCAGTCAGGGAGTCATATTTGCTTACATTTACTTTAACATGTAAATTGAATGAGTACAAACAGCAATGTAATGAATAACCTCTATATATAATTTTATTATCCTGTTCAAAATAAATACATCAAAATGTCTCTAATGCTTAGGGCATTTCCTAACATATTCCTCAACTAATTTCGGTTTTCCTTGATGGATTAGGACTCCAAATTCAAGTAGGATTTAAACAAGATTTTGCTCTCCATAATCCAACTCAAATTCGAATTCTAACCCTGTGGAATTATCCACAAAGAATTTGAATTCCATTTGGACTGTGATTCAAAATTCGAACTTCAAATTCAAATTTCAAATTTAAATTTTGAATTCAAATTTCAAATTTCAAATTCAAATTTCAAATTCGAATTTCAAATTTAAATTTCAAATTCAAAATTTCAATTTCAAATTTCAAAATTCAAATTTCAAACTCCACAAAAAAGTTGTATTTCAGATTTTGTTCTCATGGATAATTTTCTACAGCTGCAATCCAATCTCAAATAAAATCATGGCAACTTTATTTGCAATTCGAATAATTATGTACTCTATTATCCAAAACAAAATTTGAATTCAACCGGAGAGAATCTTGTCCACCATCCTTATCCTATGTCAACACCATCCACGCATAATCAACTAGCCAATAAGTATACACAAATCAATTTGCCAACCATTAAGGAATTATGTAGAGCTAGTAGAGGGACCAATTTGACATATATAATCGGGCTCCCGTGAATCCATATGATCATCATTCTGTACCGAACAACTCAATCATATGATCACTAATTTCAGAGTCACACCACTATAAACCTTAAACTGAACTCCCAATTATATACCGTATTATGAAAGCCTATGATAAGCTAATGTCCAATGACCTTATCATGTATGCTGAACCCTTATATGATATCCATGATCAGCCTTGGGTCAAAGTCTGTTTAATCCTACTGATTAGGCTATCTTAAAGTTCCATTATACTATAAAATGATTAATCACCATATGTGAATAAGAAGTCATCTACCCAGTAGACGACCCAAGGCCTTGTCCATTTTCACATCCAGTATAATGCCTTTAAGAAGATACCTTTAACTCCTTAGAGCTATGATTCTGATATCTATAAAAAAACCCTTCATCGTATACAAGTCATGTACCAAACGAACTGGTCTATAAGCTTACCATCTCGGAGATGTTTTAGCCATTGGAATATCAAAGTACACAAGTCATATGCATGAAGTAGTTCATTTACTCAGGATTAAGGTTATTGCATAATGAATGTCAAAAGCATATTGATCCACTCATAGCAGACTATGTAGATCAATCATGGTTTAATCCCGGTCTAATATGTCACCACCAAGCAATATATCTATGTCTCTACTTGGGAGTCTATGCTCCGAACAGTCAAGATAAACCATCCCCACCATGGCTTTAGACAACATAATAGTCTTAACATGAGTTAGATGCTCAGTCTAACCCCATAGACTACAGACCTTAGTTTAGACCGCTTACTTTAGAACATTGTCTTCTTGCATACAAAAGTCCATTGTATACAACATTCTAACAGTTTAACACAAGCGGTCAGTGAGCCATATTTGCTTACATTTACTTTAACATGTAAATAGAATAAGGACAAACAGCAATGTAATGAATAACCTCTATATTATAATTTTATCATCCAGTTCAAAATAAATACATAAAATGTCTCTAATGCTTAGGGCATTTCCTAACAATCTCCCACTTACCATAAGCCAGTAGATGTGCCATGTTATGTATCCCCATCGCCTCTACATGCCTTTCAAAGCTTCTAGCCACCAAAGTCTTAGTAAAGGGATCGGTAATGTAGTCCTCAAACGTGATCTTACATACATTATCTTGTCCTGTCCCCACGTACCCTCTTATAATGTGATACCTCCGATCTATGTGCTTGGTCCTCTTATGGTGCCGAGATTCCCTTGTGTTGGCAATAGCCCCAGTGTTATCACAGTAAAGTGTGATAGGCTTGTCAACACCCGGAATGACTTTAAGGTCTCTAAAGAACTTGCAGAGCTAAACCGCTTCTTTAGATGCCTCAGCAGCAGCCACATATTCAGCCTCTATCGTAGAGTCAGCTGTGTAACCCTGCTTCACACTCTTCCACACAATGGCGCCTCCTCTGAGTAAGAACACTGATCCTGATGTCAATTTCTTAAAATCCTTACAAGTCTAGAAGTCTAAGTCCACATATCCTATGGGTGTTAGGTCCTTTCCCGAAAACACCAGCATATAATCCCTCGTTCTTTTAAGATACTTGAGTACATGCTTTACTACTTATCAGTGCTTGGTTCCAGGATTCCCTTGATATCGACTCACCATACCTACTGCAAAACATATGTCCGGGCAAGTGCAAAGCATAGCGTACATAAGATTACCCACAGCGGATGCATAAGGGACCTTATTCATGCGCTCTCTTTCTTCCGATGTCTTAGGACAATCATCCAATGAAAGAGTTAGACCAGCAATGGAAGGTTGTAAACCTTTCTTTGCCTCTTGCATTTCATATTTGTTAATTATTTTATCTATGTATGAAGCCTGGGATAATGCTATCATTTTGTTCTTTCGATCTCTAAAGAGACGAATGCCTAGAACATAATTAGCTTCACCCAAGTCCTTCATGTCAAACTGTTGGTGTAGCCAGAGCTTGACCGATGATAAATTCCCTACATTATTCCCAATTAGCAGTATATCATCGACATAGAGTACTAGAAAGACCACTTTACCATCCTTAATATGTTTATAAACACAGGGTTCATCAAGGTTCTGCTCAAAACTAAACGTCTTGATCGCTTGATCAAATCTCTAGTTCCATGAGAGGGATGCTTGCTATAATCCATAAATGGATCTAAGTAACTTGCAGACTTTTCTTTCCTGGCCTTTTGCCATAACCCTTCGGGCTATATTGTGTAGATACATTCCTCAAGATGGCCATTCAAGAATACCATCTTGACGTCCATTTGTCAGATCTCGTAATTGAGAGCTGCAGCAATAGACAGAAGAATACGGATAGACTTCAGCATAGCAACAGGCGAAAAGGTTTCATCATAATCGATTCCAGCCTTTTGCGTGTACCCTTTTACAACCAGTCTAGCTTTGAAAGTTTTCACTTTCCCTTCCGCATCCTTCTTTCTTTTGTAGACCCATTTGCATCCAATGGGTTTTATCCCATCTGGCAAATCTACAAGTTCCCAAACAGAATTGGATCTCATAGAATCCATCTCATTTTTCATAGCCTGTTTTCAAGATTTAGAATCAACATCATTTATAGCTTCATCATAAGTGACCGGATCATCCTCATGCTCATGAGCCTCGGCCTGGTATACCTCAACATCATACATGAAGAAATTAGGCTTCTTTGAAACTCTCCTACTACGACGAGGCACCCTAAATTATTGATCGTCTGGAGGTCTTTCGTCGAAACTCAGACTTGCGTCCAAGACCGAAATCTGTAGAGCAGTTCTTTCACCCGATAACTCCTCTAGCACTACTTTGCTTCGAGGCTTAAAGTCATTCATGTGACTTTCCTCCAAGAATGTCACATAGGATGAAATAATGACCTTTTGTTCCTTTGGGTTATAGAACAGACCTCCCTTAGTTCTCTTAGGATACCTTATAAACATGCACAATTCTGATCTTGGTTCCAACTTCTTCGCATCCCCATCCAGTACATGTGCTGGGTAGCCCCTTATTCTTATATGTCCAAGGGAGGGCTTCCTGCCACACTATAATTTATACGAAATCCTGGAAATTAACTTACTTGGAACCTGGTTTAGAATATAGCACGTCGTTTGTAATGCGTATACCCAAAATGATAACGGCAGCATTGAATAACTCATCATGGACCGTACCATTTCCAATAAGGTCCTGTTTCACCTTGCGGCTACACCATTCTATTGTCGAGTACCAGGTGCTGTCAATTGGGATAATATCCCATTCTCTATAAGATGTCATAGAAATTCATCAGAAAGGTATTCGCCACCTCGATCAGATCGAAGTGTCTTTATGGATTTACCGAATTGCTTTTCCACTTTTGCATGATACTCTTTGAACTTATCAAAAGTTTCATTCTTGCAGTGCATCAGGTATACATAACCATACCTCAAATAATCGTCTACAAAGGAGACATAATACTTAAACCCTCCTTATTCTGTGACGTTCGTGGGGCCACATATGTCAGTGTGTATAATTTCTAAAAGTTCCTGAGCCCTAGTACTCTTAGCTCCAAAAGACCTCTTAGTCATCTTACCCTCAAGATAAGACTCACATTGAGGAAGATGCACCTCCTCCAGAGATTCTAAAGGACTGTCTTTCACCAACCTTTGAATCCTATCCTGATTAATATAACCAAGTCTTAAATGCCAAAAATACGCCTTGTCAGAGTGAGAAACTTTCAACTTTTTAGAGTTATCTGTTAATTTGGTGTCAAGCAGTGAATACATCTTTGGTTTGATCAAATATAGGTTTCTATCCATCCATCCAGAACAGATAAAAGACTTATTTTTACGAATATCAACTCTTTTACTAAAAGAAACTGAATAAGAATTATTTATTCAACAAGCTACTAATATAAGGTTCCTCCTAAAATTAAGAACATAAAAACAGTATTTCAATAATATAAACCTAAATTCATTAAAGTAAAGATAAACATCTACCACTGCCTCAGCCACCACCAAGCTACCGTCTCCGGTCCACAATGAAAGGCTCCTATCATGTAGACTTCTCGTTTTCATGAACCCCTGCATAGAAACACAAACATGATTAGTGGCGCCCGAATCAATGACCCAAGTGTCTTTCGATTTTTCCATCAAACATGCTTCTAAATAATGAAATTCCTTACCTTCCTTGCCCTTGGCGGCTAGGAATTCTCGACAAGCCTTCTTGAAATGACCTACCTTCCCATAGTGGAAGTACTTGGAATTTTTAGGGTCCTTGGGCTTCTTGTTATTCTTCTTATTCTTCCCATCCGAGACAGGAGGATTAGAAGAACTGGAAGTCACTTGTTTCTTATTTGGCCTCTTCCTCTTCCGTGAGGGTTTGGAAGATTCTGACAAATTGGCCTCTCCTTTGGGTTGGACCGCATCCCCATCCCTGATCATCTGCTCATAAGCTTGGAGTTGCTTCATGAGCTCGGTGAGTCCTAACTCCTTTGTCGCCAGATTGTATGCAGCCTTAAACCCCACAAAATCTTTTGATAGAGTTTTGAACACCATCTCGATCTGGGTGTTGTAGTCCAGCTCGGCATCATTCTCAGCAGCCTCAGCAAAGAATCCCATTAGAGTGATCATGTGGTCCTTTACCGGAGTACCTGCCCTTTGCTTAGAGTTCATAATGCTGGTAATTGCAGACTATCGAGCCAATTTTTCTTGGCCTCTGAATATGTCTTCCAGATTTTCCATGATCTCCCTAGCAATTTGATAAGTCTCATGCTGCTTCTATAAAGCACTCGTCGTGCTAAGAAGAATGTAGTGTCAAACTATCTCATTGGATTCTCTCCAACGAGTATAGGCAACCAGGACCTCCTCAAGCGGTGTGTCAGGTTTGGACACAGGTGGGCATGGTTCATCCAGCACGAACTTGTATCTCTCACAACTGAGAACTATCAGTAGATTTCTTTTCCAGTCTCTATAATTATCACCATTCAACTTATTTTGAGTAAGTATCGAAATGAGGGGTGTCGGTGACATTTTGAACTGAAATAAAATTATACTAAACATCATTACAAAGCTCAAGCAAAAATAAAGATAATTTAGCAAATAAAACATACAAGTATATTCCTACATGAAACTTGAAAAAACATGTAGTATTGCAATAGTAATTCTCAGCACCTACTGCCCCAAGCCATCGAGGGGTGGTCATGAGACAAATGGCCAGAACATGGGCCCCGTCTAATTAATATATGTTGTCTTAAATCCTCCAAGGTTAAGACATATTTTAATAACTACTTATTTTGGTCACCAGTTTAGTTAACACAGCTTCTAGGGAAGGTTAATTGTGGGAAAATAATTCGGTAAAAATGTATCAGAGTGGCGCAGCGGAACAATAAAAATTTTTAGATCGTTAAATATCTCATGATGCCATATACAATAAACCAACAACAATTAAAACTCATACCTCAAGGACGCCAATCTTGCAGGAGGAGAATGACCGGAGGCTTCAACCAACTAGCCTTCTCTACTATTCTCCAATTCCCGAATGGTTGAGTGTGTGGGCACTCTGAACCTCGATCGGTATGCTAGCACTGCTAGTCTTCTTCCGACCACCCAGATCTCTAAAGAACTTTATTGTCTCTATGAGTTGTGCAACAATAAGCCTGCTCATCTGAGAGTCTGTGGTCTAAGAGAACTGGAGTGGCAGGACCTCTATTTATAGACCTGCATGAGGTGATTCTCTGAATTCGAATTGGACTAGGAAAAGATTTTCTCCCTTATCCACAACCAAAAAATCCGAATTTTCCAAGGGAGAATCTCCACAATTAAATTCGGTTTTTCCTAGGATAAATCCAATCCAAATCTAAACAAGATTTTAACTAGAATTTTATCTCTCTTTTTCAACCAAAAAAATTGAATTTTTCTTGGAGAAAATCTCCTCATAAATTTCGGCCATTATGGATAAGGGAGAATCAAAAATTCTACTAGGATTTTCAAGCTTGAATCTTATCTCAACCTTATCCAAAATAACCGAATTTTCTAGGAGATATTCTCCCTAATTTCGGCCACTTTTCAGGGAAGGAGAGAATCCAAATTCAACTAGGATTGAAGCTTGAATTTTCCCTTGAACCTTATTCACAAAATCTGAATTTTTCCATGAGGATTATCCTCAAAAATTTCGTCCACTTTTGTTGGGATTTGGATTCAAAATTCAAGTAGGATTCTAACAAGATTATCCTCTCAAAATCCAACTCAAATTCGAATTTCAAACCTTGTGGATTTTCCACAACAAATTCGAATCCTACTTGGACTGTGATTCAAAATTTGAATTTCAAATTTCAAATTCAAATTTCAAATTCAAATTTGAAATTCAAATTTTAAATTTCAAATTTCAAATTTCAAATTTCAAATTTCAAATTTCAAATTTAAATTTCAAATTCAAATTTCAAATTCGAATTTCAAATTCAAATTTCAAATTCAAATTTCAAATTCAAAATTCAAAATTCAAATTTCAAAATTCAAATTTCAAATTTCAAAATTCAAATTTCAAATTCTACAATACGGTTGTGTTTCATATTCTTGTTCTCATAGATAATTTTCTACAACTCCAATCCAATCTCAAATAAAATCATGGCAACTTTATTTGGAGTTCGAATAATTGTGTACTCTATTATCCAAAGCAAAATCTGAATCCAACCGGAGAGAATCTTGTCTACCATCCTAATCCTGTGTCATCACCATCCATGCATAATAAACTAGCCAATAGCATACACAAAATCAATTTGCCAAACATTAAGGAATTATGTGGAGCTAGTAGAGGGACTGATTGGACATATATAATCGGGCTCCCGTGATTCCATATGATCATCATTCTTTACCGAACAACTCAATCATATGATCACTAGTTTCAGAGTCACACCACTATAAACCTGAAACTGAACTCCCAATTATATACCGTATTACGTAAGCCTGTGACGAGCTACTATCCAATGACCTTGTCATATATGCAAAACCCTCATATGATATCCATGATCAGCCTTAGGTCAAAGTCCGTTTAATCCTACTGATCAGGCTATCTTAAAGTTCCATTATACTACCGAATCAAGAAAATGTTTATTCACCATATGTGAATAAGAAGTCATCCGCCCAGCAGACGACCCAAGGCCTTGTGCATTTTCACATTCAGTATAATGCCTTTAAGAGGATACCTTTAACTCCTCAGAGCTATGATTCCGATATCTGTAAACAAACCCTTCATCGTATACAAGTCATGCACCCAACGAACCGGTCTATAAGCTTACTACCTCTGTGACGCTTTAGCCATTGGAACATCAAAGTACACAAGTCATATACATGAAGTAGTTCATTTACTCAGGATTAAGGTTATTGCACAATGAACGTCAAAAGCAGATTGATCCACTCATAGCGGACTACGTAGATCAATCACGCTTTAATCCCAGTCTAATATGTCACGACCGAGCAACATATCCATGTCTCTACTTGGGAATCCAGCTCCAGACAGTCAAGACAAACCGTCCCCTCTAAGGCTTTAGACAACATAATAGTCTTAACATGAGTTAGATGCTCGGTCTAACCCCATAGACTACAGACCATAGTTTAGACTGCTAACTTTAGAACATTGTCTTCTCGCATACAAAAGTCCATTGCATGCAACGTTCTAACAGTTTTAACACAAGCAGTCAGTGAGCCATATTTGCTTACATTTACTTTAACATGTAAATAAGACGAGGACAGATAGCAATGTAATGAATAACCTCTATATATAATTTTATTATCCAGTTCAAAATGAATACATCAAAATGTCTCTAATACTTAGGGCATTTCCTAACATTAATAACTTAACGAGTCTTGAGTGTATAACCTTTGTTTACGTAGCCCGATCCACGTCCTACCAAGCCACCGAGGGGTGGTCATGAATAGAATCGTACCCGAACACGTTTTCCACATAGGAGATCTGACCTAGTATACCGGCGGCGGTAAACACCTACCGAGGGGTATGGTCAGGGCAGACTGACGTGAGGTGTTACCATGCTTTCACATATGGATCAACAATGGAGGCCATGGGTTTTGTTTGAAACCCTCTCCCACTCAATATTTTGAAAAACATGCAAGTTTTGACAAATATGTATGATCAATATAGTATGAGCGGCATTTATCTATCCTATATGACATGTTATCAAATATGCATACAATACATCCATCAATACATATTTATACATCCATGATATATCACAGAAAAAATAATTGACGAAATAACCAAGCCATGGTTCCATCTTAAAATAAAGAAAATAAAGATTACAAAATTCCATCCAAAGCATTCTTTGGGTCTTGAATTTTGTTCTGTCTTCTTGTATCCATCTTTATGTAGCCTCTCCATTTATTTCTCATCCCAAGAATCATTTAAAATTTAAATTCTAAAATTTAAATTTTAAACTCAAATTTCAAATTCGAATTTCAAATTTAAATTTCAAATTCAAATTTTAAACAATTTTAAATATCATGTGTAATAATATGCAATTTCAAAAACAATTTAAAATTTTTAATTACATATTTTTAAACATGATTTAAAATTAAATCTCAAATTTAAAAATTAAATTTTTTTGATTTTCGATCCATTGGCCCCACAACCACCGGAGGCTGGCAGCCGTCGTGGGCAGCCCCTAGCCCCCAGGGCTGGCAGCCCACGGCCCACAGTCTGGGTGGGCACTGCAATGCCAGGCTGCAGGCGACGCCTGTAGCCATGGGCTACAGTCCAGGGGCTCAACCAGCCCCTAAGGGGGCCACGGCCACCCTCAGCTGCAGGCAGAGCCTGCGACCGTGGGTGGTGCAGCCTTGGGCAGGGGTTATAGCCCTACCAAGGCCAGTGGCCTATCCCAAGGCGTGTGTCCTCGATTTTCATGCCATATTCCAATTTACCCATTAGGACCTCCAAAAATTAATTTCAATCCTAATTAAATTGGAATTTTCCACACAATCAAAATTTCAACCTTTAAATTAAATTTAACTTTTAGGAAAAATAAATTACAGTCTTCAAACTTCAATCTCCTCCAAGAATAATTACATAAAATTTCCTAAACCGTTTCCGGTGTACAAAAATTCTAATCATAATAATTCTAAGAGACAAAAAATTAAAATCCATGAGAAAATTACAGTGTTGATAAACCGTTCCCATGGTTACGTAAAAATTCCTAGATACAATTTTCTAAAATTCTAAGGAACTATAACTGGCATAAAACAAGCATGCTTATAATAATTTAAAAAATTATAATAACCACATACTACATACATAATACATAATAACAACATAAAGGAATCTTAGAATGCCACTCTCTAAATATCAAATCCATACATAAATAAAAAGACTAACTAATTGTCTAATTTATGTACATGGCATAGTCACGAGATGACACTGATACCAATTGTAGGATTAAAATTGGTAAAGAGGATACCTTTAAGAGGATTAAAATTGGCATAGCAGACGACCCAAGGCCTTGTCTATTTTCACATCCAGTATAATGCCTTTAAGAGGATACCTTTAACTCCTTAGAGCTATGATTTCGATATCTGTAAACAAACCCTTCATCGTATATAAGTCATGTACCCAACGAACCAGTCTATAAGCTTACTACCTCTGAGATGCTTTAGCCATTGGAACATCAAAGTACACAAGTCAAATACATGAAGTAGTTCATTTACTCAAGATTAAGGTTATTGCATAATGAACGTCAAAAGCAAATTGATCCACTCATAGCAGACTACGTAGATCAATCATGTTTTAGTCCCGGTCTAATATGTCACCACTAAGTAACATATCTATGTCTCTACTTGGGAGTCTATGCTCCAGACGGTCAAGACAAACCGTCCCTACCATGGCTTTAGACAACATAATAGTCTTAACATGAGTTAGATGCTCGGTCTAACCCCATAAACTACAGACCTTAGTTTAGACTGCTTACTTTAGAACATTGTCTTCTTGCATACAAAAGTCCATTGTATGCAATGTTCTAACAGTTTTAACACAAGTAGTCAGTGAGCCATATTTGCTTACATTTACTTTAACATGTAAATAGAATAAGGACAAATAGTAATTTAATGAATAACTTCTATATTATAATTTTATTATCCAGTTCAAAATAAATACATAAAATGTCTCTAATACTTAGGGTATTTCCTAACAAAAAACTTAAGCTACAATCACACAAGCACATAAACATAAAAATACAATGCTCATGGCTCAAAATAAACTTATTACAACCCACTGCTCAAAATACATAATAAATCTCCTTGATATCAAAACTTAATTAATTACAAAAACCTCAAAGGATGGGTTCTAGAGTTTTTACCTTAACATGCTCAAAACTAGCACACACCAAACAAGGCTTGTGACCAAAAATTCGTGTCGACCAAAGGTGAACAAGAGGTTGGCTTGGGCTAAGAAAAACATAGAAATTCCCTTGGTTCACAAAGCTAAATAAATAAGCAAAACTACAAAGGAAAGGTTATAATACTTTTACCTTAAGTGATCTTGAAGAATGGCTCCCACCAAGCAACAAACTAAGCAATTTTGGGCTAACTTTTTGTGAGTTTTTGGTGTGTTTTTGGCAGAGAGAGGGCTCGACTGGGTGTTGAAAGGAAGAGAGAAAATTGGAGTTTTTGGGTGGCTTTTGGAAAGAAAGAAAGAAAGTAGCCCTAACAGCCAAGCACACCTATATATAGACAATCCCTAAGCATGATTAGTTAATCCCAAGCATCTTAATTAAGCCAAACCTTAGCTAATCTAAGGGACAAATTTGTTGTTGCCACTTAGCCGAAAAAAATGTGGGGGCTGAAGAGAAAAGAAGCACAGCTTGCATTAATTACTTGATAAAATCTATAGTGTGTTGCCTACCACTTTTTCATTTTTTATTCAAGGTGTCATAAGCATGCTTCCTTGTTTTGTGGGAGGCTTGTCCCCATGCTCCTACAGTTGTGTTTGGCTGCTTCCAAACACTGATTTTGAGGGGAAGAAATCATCTGCAAAAGCTTCCCTCAATAGTCTAATTTCCTCTAACGGTATTCGGTCCTTTTTCGACAGTGTTCTAGACCTTGACCGAACGTGGATTTTCTTGATCTGATTCTTATACTATTCATTTCTGGTTAGGTTATAGTGCCTATAAGCCCATTCTGTGCCTATTTATTATTTATTTATGGTACTGTGGTTGTGTCTACACTGTGCTGACACTACGCACGCATAGTATAACTTTTTCGTGTGAACTTTTAGACACAATCCATCCGGACTAATTTAGACATGCTGATTTCAAATTTATTAGTTTTATATCCATCTGAGGTCGTCTGGACCAGTTTTCTGGATCTGTGTGATCCCTACTTAGAAATCACCTTTTGTGCTCAACTATCAGTTTAAGTGTTCTAAGTCTAAATATATCAGTTTTGGGCTGAGAAGAGGTCTTCTTGATTCTTTTCCTGATACTATGTATGCCTCAAACAAAATTTCACGTTCTGTATTCAATTGACTAAATTGAGCGTACTGACTATAAATATATTAGTTTTATGCCAAGAAAACATCATTTCGACCATTTTCTCGATACTGTATATTTATCAGGCAAAATTTCAATGTTGTGCTCAGATAACCAGTCTGAGTGTACTGATGACTAGCTCATCAGTTCTGTTTCAAGAAATGGTCATCTAGACTGGTTTCTTGATACTGTGTGTCTTAAACGCATATTCACATGTACTAAGGTGAACCAATCTCACTCTCAGTTGCCCCTTTCACTGTATGAATAGTAATTAAACATTTCTTTACCCATTTAATACATTCAAACTGTAAAATTATACTGTATTCATTAACTTAATTACTTATTACAGAGTAATTAGGTTCCATGAACATGGTAGTCATTACATGGACGTTAAGACGGCAATCTTGAATGGCTATCTTGAGGAAAGTATCTGTATGATACAGCTTGAAGGGTTCGTGGTAAAAGGCCAAGAAAGAAAAGTCTGCAAGTTACTTGGATCCATTTATGGATTAAAGTAAGCATCCTGCTCATAAAACCAAAGGTTTTATCAAGCGATTAAAACATTCGATTTTCAGTAGAACGTTGATAACCTTGTGTTTATAAACATATTAAGGATAAAAAAAGTGGTCTTTCTTGTGCTCTATGTTGATGATATACTATTCATTGGGAATGATGTAGGGAATTTATCATCAGTCAAACTTTGGCTACACCAACAATTTGACATATAGGATTGGGGAAATGCTAATTATCTTCTAGGTATTCGTTTCTTTAGAGATTGAAAAAAAAATGACAGCGTTATCCTAAACTTCATACACAGACAAAATAATTGAGAAGTATGCAATACAAGAGATAAAGAAAGGTTCACAACCTTCCATTATCAGTCTAACTCTTTCATTAGATGACTGTCCCAAGCCATCGAAAGAAAGAGAGCGTATGAGTAAGGTTCCTTATGCATCCACTGTAGGTAGCCTTATGTACGCCATGCTTTACACATGCCCGGATATTTGTTTTGTGGTAGGTGTGGTGAGTCGATATCAAGCGAATCCTAGAATCAAGCACTGACAAGTAGATACTCAAGTATCTTAAGAGAACGAGGGATTATATGCTGGTGTATTCAGGAGGGGACCTAACATCCATAAGATACATGGATTCAGACTTCCAGACTTGCAAGGATTCAAAGAAGTCGATATCAGGATCAGTGTTCTTGCTCAGAGGAGGTGCCATTGTGTAGAGGAGCATGAAACAGGGTTGCACAGCTGACTCTACGACGAAAGCTGAGTATGTGGCTGTGGTTAAGGCATCTAAAGAAGTAGTTTGACTCCACAAGTTCTTTAGAGAACTTAAGGTCATTCTGGGTGTTGACAAACTTATCACACTCTATTGTGATAATAGCGTGACTATTTCCTACACAAGTGGATCTAGGCACCACAAGAGGACAAAGCACATAAAACAGAGGTACCACATAATAAGAGGGCATGTAGAGGTAGGACTAATGGGATGTATATAAGGTCTCATCCGAGGACAACATTACCGACCCCTTTGCTAAGACTTTGGTAGTTAGAACTTTGAAAGGCATGTTGAGGTGATGGGGATGTGAAACATGGCACGTCTACTGGCTTAGGGTAAAGGGGAGATTGTTAGGAATGCCCTAAGCGGGAAAGACATTTTTAATGTATTTCATTTATTTTGAACTGGATAATAAAATTAAATTTAGAGGTTATTCATTATATTGTTGTTTGTTCTCATTCTATTTATATGTTAAAGTAAATATAAGCAAATATGGCTCACTGATTGCTTAAGTTAAACCGTTAGAATGTTGCATACAATGGACTTTTGTATGCGAGAAGACAACGTTCTAAGGCAACCAGTCTAAACTATGATCCACAGTTTATGGGGTTAGACCGAGCATCTAACTCATGTTAAGACTATTATGTTATCTAAAGCCATGGTAGGGACTGTTTGTCTTGATTATTCGGAGTATAGACTCCTGAGTAGAGACATAGATATGTTGCTTGGTGATAACATATCGGATCGGGACTAAAGCATGGTTGATCTGCGCAGTCTGCTATGAGTGGATCAATCTGCTTTTAACATTCATTATGCAATAACCTTAATCCTAAGTAGATGAACTACTTCATGTATATGACTTGTGTACTTTGATGTTCTAATGGCTAAAGCGTCTCGGAGGCAGTAAGCTTATAGACCTATTTGTTGGGTATATGAGTTGTATACGATGGATGGTTTGTTTGTAGATATTAGAATCATAACTCCAATAAGGAGTTGAGGGTATCGTCTTAAAGGCATTAAACTAGATATGAAAATGGACAAGGCCTTGGATCGTCTACTAAGTGGATGATTTCTTATTCACATATAGTAAATAATCATTTTTTTATTCGGTAGTATAATGGAACTTTAAGATAGCCTGATTAGTAGGTTGAATGAACTTTGACCTAAGGCTGATAATGGATATCATATAAGGGTTTTGCGTACATGATAAGGTCATTAGCCAATATCTTATCACAGGCTTTTGTAATGCGGTATATAGTTGGGAGTTCACTTTCAGGTTTATAGTAGTGTGAGTCTGAAACTAGTGATCATGTGGTTGAGTTGTTCAATTTAGAACAACAACCACATGGATTTCGGGGAGCCCAATTATATATCTCCAATTGGTCCCTTTACTAGCTCCACATAATTCCTTAATGGATGGCAAATTAATCAAGGTATACTTATGACTTGTTATCTTGCATGGATGTAGGTGGTGTCCACAAAGAATAAGGGTGGAAGACAAGATTCTCTCCTATTTGAATTTGAATTTTGTTTTAGATAAGATATTACATAATTATTTGAATTCCAAATAAAGTTGCCATGTTTTAATTTGAATTTGAATTAGAGTTGTGAAAAATTATCCATGAGGGCACAATTTGAAATTCAAGTTTGTTTGTGGAATTTGAATTTGAAATTTAAATTTAAAATTTAAAATTTAAATTTTGAATTTGAAATATGAATTTGAAATGTAAATTTGAAATTTGAATTTCATATTTGAATTTGAAATTTAAATTTGAAGTTTGTATTTGAAGTTTGAATTTTTGAAATTTGAACTTTGAAATTTCAATTCAAATTTTGAATCACAAACCATGTGATAACCGAATTTTGTTGTGGATAAATCCATATGGGAAATTTGGTTTTCTTGTGGACAAGGGAGAGGGAGATCTTGTTTGAATCCTACTTAAATTTTGAATCCTAGTCCTTCTCAATGTGGCTGAATTTGTTGAAGGGATCTCACCCTTGATGGAGCCAGTTTTTGTGGATAAGGATGAAGGAAAATTCAAGTTACAATTCTATTTGAACTTTGAATCTCTCCCTCACATGATATAACCGAATTTCCTATATGGATAATGCCTAAAGGAAAATCGGTTTTTGTGGATACGGGTGAAATGAAATTCAAGTTAAAATCCTGCTTAAATTTTGTGTCCTACTTCCTATTAGTGTGTCCGAATCTAGCCATGATCTTGACCTTAGAGGGAATCGATTTTTGGTTGAAAAAGAAAGACAAAAATTCAAGTTAAATCCTATTTGAATTTTGAATACAAGATCTCCTAAGGGTGGCCGAAAATTCAAGGGAGATTTAGGCCTAAGAGAGTTCAGATTTTTGTGAGGAAAAGGGAGAGAAAATCTTCTCTTAGTCCAATTCAAAATTCAAAGGATCACCTCATGTAAAATTATAAATAGGGGTCCTACCACTTCAGTTCTCTTAGACCACAGACTCTCAGGTGAGCAAGCTTATTGTTACACAAGTCACTATAGCAATAAGTGCATAAAAAGATCTAGGTGGTCGGAAGGAGACAAGCCGTGCTAGCATACCGATTAAGGATCCAGGTGCCCACATGCTCTGCCGTTCGGGAATTAGAGAATAATAGGTCACTTTCCTCCCACATTCTTGGCATCCTCTGAAGGTATAAATTTATTGTTGTTAATTTATTGTATATGGCATCACGAGTTATTTAACGATCTTGAAAATTTTTGTAACTCTGCTGTACAATTTTTACCGTTTTTTCCTACATGGCTCAACTGTGTTAAAGCATCATCAATATGTGATTGATGTGACAAATTTGGATGTGATACATTTTCTAACGATTTATTTGGTTGCCTGATAAAATGGTCTTCTTCTCCCAACCCCCACACACCCCCCCCCCCCCCCCCTTTTTTTCCAATCAAAACAAATAAAGAAGGAAAAAGGAAATCATTGCTGGCAAACACATAAACTCTAAATATGTTATCAAAGTCCAAGATTTGTTACATATATTATATTACATGCATAATAAACAATAAGGGGCTGGAGTAAAATACATGAATGTCTAAAAGCAATCAAATGAATGGATAAGTAGAAATAATAAAAAAAGGAGGGGACATAAAAAGCTGGCATTTTCAATAGTAAAATAGCAAAAGGAATTGGAGATGAACAAAGTGCAGTAATTATCATCTACCTTGTGTTGGAATAACTAACCAAACTAATGATGTAAAGGAAGCAAGGGAAATCAATAATAAAGGGATAGAAGTAGATAAATAGTCAGAAAGTGGACAAAAACTAAAAGACTTAAAAATAAGAAGACTGAAATAAGATTTTTCGATGAAAGAATACATAAACTATAAGCCAACAACAAGTAAGAGATTAAGCACAAGGTACAAAAATGTGGAAATACATTAAAAGACAAAAAAGACCAAAAGCTCATCACCACTAACAAAGCCCACATGGATACAAAAGGGCAAATGCGTCAAACCAACTCCTTGTAGACGATTAAGAGATAAAAAAGCCCATCCCCATCAGCACAGCCCACCCATAAACTAAGAGTTATATCAGACAAAGCACTCAACAGCAACAACGAAGAGAGAACACTATGGACCAAATATTTGCTGTGAATAACCCCCATAGTGTGGCGGCCCAGTCTGCATGGAGGCTAGACAGCACTATCACGATCGAGCTCTGAAGTCAACTGCAACAGCCTGCCACCTCATGGGTTGCCGGCAACTTACTTTCAACATACTTTCTTTCTTTAACATTCTCATTTTAACGTGAAAATAAGGATTTTTTTTTCTTTTAAACTATTTTAAAACTTTAAACTTGAAAATTGTACCATCTTAAAATATTTACTATGGTAAACATCTTAAAATGTACATTTCATATTTGAATTTCGTTTGTCATAAAACCATTATTATGGTAATCATTTTTCATAGACAATTCATACTTTTACAACATAAATACATTGTTCCAAAATTCATTCAACTTTCTTTAATAACTGCTCAGCGGAAAACTTGTAGCAGAACCATAACCCTTACCCAGTCCTTTGGCACATGCAGATCCCGCCAATCATCCATCAACTCGTCTATTGGCGTGCAGGTTGCTTACCTGTAACATGAACAAACTCGTGAGGTAATTGCTTAATAAGTTCAAACATTCATACATGACTTATAAATACTCGTACGATATAACACAGAACATTAACATAACATATAACATACATTGCTTAAAATTCATACTCAACATACTTAACATCGTAAACATACTTAATGTATACTTAAACATTATAAACATACTTATGTATTCTTAAACAACGTAATATACTTGGCGTATACTTGAACATACTTAATGTAGAACATTGAACATAGCACAAAGTATCAAACATGATGTTAGTGAATATTATGCTCATTTATGGGTTACATTTTTAGTCTGGGGTCTTTATCTTTCATCACATTCTAGTTTTGGGCCCCATGTTGGTCATACCATAGTGCACGCATGACTGAGAGGGACACTGGAGAGCTATCCACTGGCTAATCCTCAACAGTCTAACATAACATTAACATAAACATAACATGAGAAACTTCCACCTTGCGAGAGGCCGATACGCTAATAGATGGTTTTATTACCATCCATATGATTCTGACTAGGTGACATTCTCTTTGCCCCTTGGTTTGGAATACTTTACATGTCTTTCTTTTATTGTGTGAATTTTATTGGACACATTGATGTGCATATAGCACATACATATAAATAATTTACATTTTATATATAGCACATAGACATGAACATTAATATAACACATAGACATATCAATCAGTTCATGTTGCAGACAAAGAAATACTTGAACTTATAGATACTTCACTAGTATCTCCTTTTTCACCTTCAGGGTTCACAGACGTTCCTTCATCACATCTGGATCGGGTCCCTATAACTTAGGGGTGTTCTTTGGGTGGGTTGGGTGGATATTTCACATTTTTCAACCCACCCAATGAAGATTGGGTGGGTTACAAAATTTTTTTACCCACCCAATTAATCCAATATACAAAATCAACCCACCCAATCAAAAATTGGGTGGGTTCGTCGGGTTGTTCGGGTTTTTCGGGTTAGACAATTTATTAAAACACGTAATAAAACATAACTTAAAAATTAAATCACAAATCAACATATAGACTCAAATATTCAAATAAAGAAGTCATATAAAGACAATAAGAACTAATTATAACATGTTTTTAATGGATTTTAAGAAATATCAACAATAAATAATTAAACCTGTTTCGCAAAAACAATATCCAACTCCAACCATCTTAACTCAATCATCCTGTGCACCTGTAATGCAAGATCCATCGCCTAAGAGTAAAATAAAACAGGTTTTCAATCAATAAATGTAGAATGCAACACAATTATAACATAAAACGATAGTTTACACGGTTTGAAAAAATATGTATATACCTGGTGCAACTTCAAGAGATTCCTCCCAACCTTGCACTTCATCCATGTATTCTGTAAGTGCGATCAGCTGTTCCTCTTCCTCTTCAGAAATCAGCCAATTCTTTGAACAAATCAAAGCCTCAACCATCTTTGGTGACAAAGAACTCCTAAATGGATCAAGTATCCGACCCCCGGTAGAAAATGCAGACTCAGATGCAACTGTGGAGACTTGTACTGCCAACATATCTTTTGCAATTTGAGAAACAACTTTATATTTGCTTCCATTGTTTTTCCACCATCCCAATATGTCAAAGTAATCATCAGACAATCTTTCACGCCTATCATTCAAATAATAATCCAAATCATTGGTTTCAACTTTTTCATCCAATTGAGATCTTAGTTTAGCCCATGATGAGGATCTCATTGCTGGGATGGTAGAAGATGTCAAAGATGTAACAGTTGAAGAGCTTGTAGCTGCATTTGATTCTTGACTTGGAAGCTGTCTTTGGGGAGGAGGAGGACTCATCATCTCTTTGTAAAAATCATATAAATGACGCAACATAGTCTCAACTGCTTTTATCATTTTATCCGCAAGAGGAGCATCATAGATGAAGGCAAATCCAGTTTTTAAAACCTCCATCTTGAACCTTGGATCCAGAACAGTTGCCACAAACATTAACAAGCTCATCTTTTCAATCTTTCCCCAATACTTGTCATACTTTAATTGCATATTTGCAGCCATTTTCCCCAACAAAGTATGTGACTCTTGAGCTAATTCTTGCAACAAACTATGCACATCAAGAATATCTTGAAAAAATAAATTTGCAGTCACATACAAAGATCCACTGAACTTCATGGTGAGATCATAAAACTTCTTGAGAAATGTAACAAAAACTTCAACCTGATCCCAATCCGAGCTTTGTGGAGGGCCTTCCATTACTATGCTACCAACTCGTTCTTCCTCAAAGTACCTAGTGTAATTTGCATCAGCTTTTAAATTCTTAAATACTTTCTTGAACTTCAAAGCAGCAGCTAGCATCATATAGGTAGAGTTCCATCTAGTCATGACATCCAAACAAAGTAATGCCTTTGACTCTATGTTAGCTTCTTTGCAAGCTTCCTTAAAACGTTTAAGCCGCTCTAATGAGGATCTTACATACCTAACTGCATTACGAACACTTGCAATAGAGCCACTCAATTCTTTCAAACCGTCGCAAACAATCAAATTGATGATGTGAGCATAACATCTCATGTGAAACATCTCCCCATTCAACACAATACCATCCCTCATCTCTTGAAGATGCTCCTTAACTTTCGTCAGTGCAATAGAATTAGAAGCAGCATTATCAACAGTGATCGAAAATACTTTAGTAATACCCCATTCATTCAAGCAAGTAATTAACTCCTTGCCTATCATCTCACCCTTATGGCTAGGGACTTGAACAAAACTTATGATCCTCTTTTGCAATTTCCAATTATTGTCAATCCAATGTGCAGTCAGACACATGTAGCCAATGTTTTGAATAGATGTCCAACAATCAGTTGTTAGAGACACTCTAAACATCTTTAGTTCATTCTTCAGCTTCTTCTTATTATCCAAGTATAACTGGTAAATGTCTCTTTGTACAGTTATTCTTGAATGCAACTCAACATACGGAAAAGCTTTTTTCATTAGCCGTTGAAATCCCCTGCCATTCACATGCTTAAACAGCAGCTCATCTAGAATGAAGTATGAAGCTATTTCATGTCTAATCTCCTTCTGATTAAGTTTCAGTTGAGTAGTGGAAGCAACATCCTCAGAATCACCAGTTACACTCTTCTTAGTAAAAGCATATATGCTTTTTTGCTTGTTGTCGTATATGGATACTTTTTGCATCTATCCAAATGGTTCCACAATGATTTTGACCCACATGTTTTTGTGCTTGAAGCATAATCATGGCCACAATAATTACATGCAGCTCTTTCTGGATTACTATTTAAAACTACTGTAAAGTGATCCCATATAGTTGAAGTTTTTTTACCTAATCTCTTTCTCTTCTCTGGTGGACCTGAAGGTTGAGGTTTTTGACTACCTTCGTCACCCTTAGAGGCATTGGTATCTTTTTGTAATCCTTTCTCCTCCTCCTCTATATCTTGAATTTGAGCAATCCACTCCATTTGTTCTTCCTACATTCTTTAGTTTTACTGTCATATAATATTATAGAAGTTATATTAGTAATTCATTTCCATTTCCAATGACTACAATAACATCCTATTAGTACAAGAATCACTAGCCCCGTACATATACTCAAAACACAATCTTTGATTATCACCAATAGCGATAAAAAAGTCAACCCAACGATAAAAAGTCACCAATAGCAATACTAGTGAAACAACAACATAAAAAATTATATGATGTATTTTGGATGAGAAAAATAAAAGAGCTAGAATAAAATACTACTAATTTACAAATTTAAACAACAACATAAAAAATTATATGATGCCAAAAACTGCTCTTACAATCAAACCCCATGTTGCCAATCTTATCTATATTCATTTTTATTTGTGTCCCATTCCCACTGGCTGATTCTTTGTAAAAGGAATCTTATTTTAAGACCTAATCCAATTTCCTTTGGTCACAACACAAGCAAAAAAAAAATTTTTATAATAATGATAAAGGCATTTAACTATTTAATTCAATCATTCAACCTTATCATATACAAAACTCCCACACCCCACTTTTTTAAAATTATTAGCAGCAACAACAACACCACCACCACTACTTAATCACAATATTCTTGGGAATCTAGTTGATAGTAGGTATCCAATTTATAATTCATTTCCACAACCTTCACATTATTTTATCTAATTGGGGGTAGCAAAAAAAGTGGGCCAACAATCCACCAATATGCATTGCAAGAAACCAAACCAGGTCCTACCTAATTATTTGAGTAATAAAAGGAAAGGAAAAGTTGGTGATCCAAAATATTTTCCACCGAAGGGTTAGTGAAGTCTTAGTCAACTAATTTATATGCATACATTTTGTCTCATATAATAAGACAAGGATTGCGTCAATGGATTGTCAAAATGTTTTGTCAAGGCAATGAGAGGGATGGAAGCTTCAAAATTATATGAAGAACACAATTTCTATGTAATACCAATCTTTTTTATTTTTGAAAAAAAAATTTACTTGTAAAAATGAAATAGCAAAAAGACATAGACAATGAAATAGTTCGATTAATATTATTGATTCATCTTATAATTGAAAACTCAATTAACACAATTTATCATGTCCATATTTTCAACAGATTTACAAAATTGAATGAACCTCTAATTAGCAAAAAGAAAACTAGCCAACATTTCTGTCATTTTTCTAAATAAAAACTAGCCAACATTTCCAATCTCAAAAAAATCTCTACAATTCCAATCTCTGCAATTGTTCTAAATAAAAACTAACCAAGATTTCTTCATTCCAATCTCTGCAATTCGACTAGCCAAATTGAAAAATGAAACAGAGCCACGAGACAAGCTCTTACCTGACTTACCGGCTGGGAAGGGTGACGGCCGACAATCTGTGAAAGGGAGGATCGGGGGGACGAGCTCAGGCTGGACAAGGCACGAGACAGAGACGAACTTCGACTTCCTGGCTTTAGGAGAAAAAAAAGGGGCCGGTCGAGGGGCGATGGACGGTCGATGGAACGGATTGGAGGATCGGTCGACAATGGTAGATCGGCGGAGGCTCTGGTGTCTTCGGCAAGGGCAACTGGGCAAGGCAGGAGGGCTGAAGCTAGGGCTCATAGATTTGCAGAAAATCGAATTCCAATCGTGAGATGTGCAGAGAATTGTGGAGAAGATGGAAAGATTGGTCTCTGCAACGGGGAATCTCTACTCGGCATGGGAATCGCTATCGGAATTGGAGCATTCCGATAGAAAGATCAACCAGTGGAATATTGCGAACTTTAAGGTTTTTCACTAGAAGATTACCGAACTCAGAAAACAAGTCCAGAGCTACAAGGAAGCCTCTCTGTGGAGCCAGACATACGACAAGAGCATCAGCCTCATGGCACGAATCGCCTGTGTCGTTTATGCCAGAATGTATGTCGTTTTCAGACCCTGCTACCTTTCAGGCGTGCAATGTCCTCCGATCGAGTATTGCCTTCTCGAAGAAAGGAGCTTTCACTTGCAGAGACGGAGACGGAGATGAACTCGGGCTTGTCGGCTTGGGGAGAAAAAAAGAGGGACCAGTCGACTCTCGAGGGGCGATAGACGACCGACGAACAGGGAGTATGCCGCCGCTCTGCTGGTAGCGGCAGAAATCGGGGGGAAGGCTCTCCGGTCTCCAGGGGCGAGGAGGCAGAAATCGGGGGCGAGGAAATCGGGTGGAAGGGGGGGGGAGGCAGAAATCGCGGCCGACGACTCGACGAAGGGGGCACTCGGGCAGGGGCAGAACAGAAATCGGGGGGGATTGGGGGAAATATTCAGAAGAGAGCATATATGTTCTAACCTAAACCGGTTAAAATATTTTATTTTTTTCTAAATATAAAAAAATTAAAAAATAAATTTTTTTAATTGGGTGGGTCGGGTTTTATTCGGGTTTTAAAAACTGAACCCAAACCCACCCAATTATAATTCGAGTTGGGTGGGTCAATCCGAATTTTTTTCGGGTCTGATATGAACCCGACCATTCAGGTTTTTTTTGGGTGGATTTGGTGGGTTATTTGGGTTTTGGATAATTTGTTCACCCCTACTATAACTGAAATAATTACGGTTATTTTCGATATTTATTTCATACGTAAAACTTAATAAAACGTAAAAATTCTACGTTCAACTTCCTAATTATGAACTTAGGGGTCTAATATCCTATTTTTAACTTTTATGCCAACTTTTGAAAAAATAACCATTGTATCCCGAACTTTTGTCAAAATTCCCATTTTGCCCTTAGTGGGATTTTTCCACTTAAACCTTGCTTTTGCCCTTTAAAATCCTAATTAGAGTCTTTAAATTACGTTTAGAGCCTTAACGGTTCGTTTTAACCATTTTCTAAATTTTTTGCCAAAATGACCAATTTGTCCCTAACGGGATTTTTTTACTTTTCTTCGACTTGATTCTAGTCTTTAAAATCTTAATTAAGGCCTTAGGATACTATTCCAAGCCTTAACGCCCCTTTTTCTAACTTTTGACAAACTGACTATTTGATCCCCAACTTTTGACAAAATGAACATTTCATCCCTAATGTGATTCCTCTTCTTAAATATACTTTTCCTTGACTTAAAACTAAATTTTGACCTTTAGAATTTTAATTAAGCTATTTTAAGACACTAACGATCCTTTTTTAATATTTCTAAGATTTTTGTTCAAAATGACCGTTTAACCCCTGACGAGTCTTTGGGCCATATGTAGGAAAATAAATCGGTAAAAACGTATCAGAGTGGCGCAGCGGAACAATAAAAATTTTTCAGATCGTTAAATATCTCATGATGCCATATACAATAAATCAACAACAATTAAAACTCATACCTCAAGGATGCCAATCTTGCAGGAGGAGAATGACCGGAGGCTTCAACCAACTAGCCTTCTCTACTATTCTCCAATTCCCGAATGGCTGAGTGTGTGGGCACTCTGAATCTCGATCGGTATGCTAGCACTACTTGTCTTCTTCCGACCACCCAGATCTCTAAAGAACTTTATTGTCACGATGAGCTGTGCAACAATAAGCCTGCTCACCTGAGAGTCTGTGGTCTGAGAGAACTGGAGTGGCAGGACCTCTATTTATAGACCTGCATGAGGTGATTCTCTGAATTCGAATTGTACTAGGAAAAGATATTCTCCCTTATCCATAACCAAAAAATCTGAATTTTTCCACGGGAAAATCCAACAATAAAATTCAGTTTTCTTAGGATAAATCCAATCCAAATCTAAACAAGATTTTAACTAGAATTTTATCTCCCTTTTTCAACCAAAAAATCTGAAATTTCCTAGGAGAAAATCTTCTCCACAAATTCGGCCATTATGGATAAGGGAGAATCAAAAATTCCACTAGGATTTTCAAGCTTGAATCCTATCTCAACCTTATCCAAAATAACCAAATTTTCCTACGAGAGATCCTCCATAATTTCGGCCACTTTTCAGGGAAGGAGAGAATCCAAATTCAACTAGGATTGAAACTTGAATTTTCCCTTGAACCTTATCCACAAAAACCGAAATTCCATTGAGGATTATCCTCAAAAATTTCGTCCACTTTTGTTAGGATTTAGATTCAAAATTCAAGTAGGATTCTAACAAGATTATCCTCTCCAAATCCAACTCAAATTCGAATTTCAAACCTTGTGGATTTTCCACAATAAATTCGAATCCCACTTGGACTGTGATTCAAAATTTGAATTTCAAATTTCAAATTCGAATTTCAAATTTCAAATTTCAAATTTCAAATTTCAAATTCGAATTTCAAATTCGAATTTCAAATTCGAATTTCATTTCAAATTCGAATTTCAAATTCAAATTTCAATTTTCAATTTTCAAAATTCAAATTTCAAAATCCACAAAACGGTTGTGTTTCAAATTCTTATTCTCATGGATAATTTTCTACAACTCCAATCCAATCTCAAATAAAATCATGGCAACTTTATTTGGAGTTCGAATAATTGTGTACTCTATTATCCCAAACAAAATCTGAATCCAACCAGAGAGAATCTTGTCTACCATCCTAATCCTGTGTTATCACCATCCATGTATAATAAACTAGCCAATAGCACACACAAATCAATTTGCCAAATGTTAAGGAATTATGTGGAGCTAGTAGAGGGACTGATTGGACATATATAATCGGGCTCCCGTGATTCCATATGATCATCACTCTATACCGAACAACTCAATCATATGATCACTAATTTCAGAGTCACACCACTATAAACTTGAAACTGAACTCCCAATTATATACCGTATTACGTAAGCCTGTGACGAGCTACTATCCAATGACCTTGTCATATAGGCAAAACCTTCATATGATATCCATGATCAGCCTTAGGTCAAAGTCCGTTTAATCCTACTGATCAGGCTATCTTAAAGTTCCATTATACTACCGAATTAAGAAATTGATTATTCACCATGTGTGAATAAGAAGTCATCCGCCCAGCAGACGACCCAAGGCCTTGTCCATTTTCACATTCAGTATAATGCCTTTAAGAGGATACCTTTAACTCCTTAGAGCTATGATTCCGATATCTGCAAACAAACCCTTCATCGTATACAAGTCATGCACCCAACGAACCGGTCTATAAGCTTACTACCTCTGAGACGCTTTAGCCATTGGAGCATCAAAGTGCACAAGTCATATACATGAAGTAGTTCATTTACTCAAGATTAAGGTTATTGCACAATGAACGTCAAAAGCAGATTGATCCACTCATAGCGGACTACGTAGATCAATCACGCTTTAGTCCTGGTCTAATATGTCACCACCAACCAACATATCTATGTCTCTACTTGGGAGTCCAGCTCCAGACAGTCAAGACAAACCGTCCCCTCCAAGGCTTTAGACAACATAATAGTCTTAACATGAGTTAGATGCTCGGTCTAACCCCATAGACTACAGACCATAGTTTAGACCGCTAACTTTAGAACATTGTCTTCTCGCATACAAAAGTCCATTGCATGCAACGTTCTAACAGTTTTAACACAAGCAGTCAGTGAGCCATATTTGCTTACATTTACTTTAACATGTAAATAAGACGAGGACAGATAGCAATGTAATGAATAACCTCTATGTATAATTTTATTATCCAGTTCAAAATGAATACATCAAAATGTCTCTAATACTTAGGGCATTTCCTAACACCATAACATTTTCACTTCAATGTTTTGACGGGATTTTCTAAACCCAAAAATCATAAAATAATTTTTCCTAGACCTTACCATGTTTTTACAACACTAATTGCTGCAAATTCTTCATTTACTATTCACTGAACCCTCGGGTGGTACTATTCTGACCCTAGGTTGTAAATCCTCTTTTTCATGCATTTCGGGGCTTTGAATGAATGTTTTTCTAATATTGAAAATGTCCGTCATCCTTTTCCAGGCCTAGGTCATCGAGGGGACTTAGGTTTTCAAACTCTAATCATATTTTACCCTTCGTTTCCCAAAATACCGTTCAGGTCATTCTAAAAATTTTGGCAGCATTTTAGCTTAAATTTTAGGTTCTCGGCATTTAGGTAACGCCTCAAAACCATCTAACCTACCACGTACTAAACTAGAGGCCTAATTTTATGTAAAAACATAAACTTTTTACGTAAAAATTTCTATAAAAACCTAATTGTTTCTAATGACATTTCGATTTATTTTTGTCTACTCTCACCCTTGATTTTTGTCCACATTTCACATACAAGTTTTTCCCCATCAAAAATTCATTCCATCATACTCGAAAACCCATAGTTTTTCCATTAATTCTATGCATAAAATTTGAAATTTTAAGCTTCTTAATTTTTTCTAATTAATTCTCATGCCACATACCAATTTTGAATCAACATACTATCAACATTCAAGCTGAAATCTTTTCTTTAAACTTCCCTCATGAACTCACGATTTTTCCTTGAATATCATTCACAAAATTTTTGTTTTCAAGCTCTAATCTTTTCCTTACTTCCATCACATGACAACATAGCTTTTTAAAGCAAAATCTAACAAAACAAAAGCTTAAATTTCATTACACAATTCCACCTCTAAGCCCATGGTTTTTTTTTTAATTTGAAGAAAAAACTTGAAAATTTGAAGCTTACCTCACAACAATGATCACTTGATGCTTGGGATGATTTTTGAACAAGATTGGTGGGAAAACTTGAAGAAATCTTGGCTTGAAGTGGTGGGGTGGTGCTTGACAGCCATGGGCAGAAATGGACTGAGTTTTGGTTGAATATTTTCTCTGGTTTTCAAGCCAAAACCATGTCTTACGGCAGCCCAAAAAGGAAGGGCTAGTTAGCAAAATTTTGGGGGCATTTTAGCAAACCTTTTTGGGTAATTTAGGTAAAATTTAGGGGTTAATTTGAAATAAAACAAAAAATTTTTGCTGATTTCCCTTACAACCGACTCACTTTGCCATTTCTTTCCTAAATTTTTCCAAAATTTGCATGCCATTTTGGCAACTTCCTAACCCTTGGATCAAACTTCCTTTAAACCCTAACCATTGGATTTCTTATTTCTTTCCACACCATTTTTCATCATCATTTATGACATCGCATGGTGATATCACATCTTGCTTTTCGATCAAAATTTGACCAAAAGTCAAACCGAATGAAATTTCACTAAAATCACGTCGGTGGGTTTCTGAGGCCATCTGTGCGATCAGTTTTCCTTAAATCACTTCCGTTTGGTCAAAAATCACTGTCGTAGGTATTTCATCTTTTTCCTATACTTGGTTTACCATTGTGTTAGGAAATGCCCTAAGCATTAGAGACGTTTTTGATGTATTTATTTTGAACTGGATAATAAGATTATATATAGAGGTTATTTATTACATTACTATATGTCCTCGTCTTATTTACATGTTAAAGTAAATGTAAGCAAATATGGCTCCCTGACTGCTTGTGTTAAACTGTTAGAACGTTGCATGCAATGGATTTTTGTATGCGAGAAGACAATGTTCTAAAGTTAGCGGTCTAAACTATGGTCTGTAGTCTATGGGGTTAGACCGAGCATCTAACTCATGTTAAGACTATTATGTTGTCTAAAACCTTGGAGGGGACGGTTTGTCTTGACTGTCTGGAGCTGGACTCCCAAGTAGAGACATAGATATGTTGCTTGGTAGTGACATATTAGCCCGGGACTAAAGCGTGATTGATCTACGAAGTCTGCTTTGAGTGGATCGATCTGCTTTTGACATTCATTATGCAGTAACCTTAATCCTGAGTAAAAGGACATCTTCATGTATATGACTTGTGTACTTTGATGTTCCAATGGCTAAAGCGTCTCAGAGGTAGTAAGCGTATAGACTGGTTCGTTGGGTGCATGACTTGTATATGATGAAGGGTTCGTTTACAGATATTGGAATCATAGCTCTAATGAGGAGTTAAGGGTATCCTCTTAAAGGCATTATACTGAATGTGAAAATGGACAAGGCCTTGGGTCGTCTGCTGGGTGGATGACTTCTTATTCACATATGGTGAATAATCATTTTCTTTATTCGGTAGTATAATGGAACTTTAAGATAGCCTGATCAATAGGATTAAATGGATTTTGGCCTAAGGCTGATCATGGATATCATATGATGGTTCTGCATATATGACAAGGTCATTGGACGATAGCTTGTCACAGGCTTACGTAATACGGTATATAATTGGGAGTTCAGTTTCAGGTTTATAGTGGCGTGACTCTGAAACTAGTGATCATATGATTGAGTTGTTCGGTAAAAGAATGATGATCATATGGATTTGCGGGAGCCCGATTATATATGTCCAATCAGTCCCTCTACTAGCTCCACATAATTCCTTAACGTTTGGCAAATTGAACTGTGTATGCTATTGGCTGGTTTATTATGCATGAGTGGTGATGACACAGGATTAGGATGGTAAACAAGATTCTCTCCGGTTGGATTCAGATTTTGTTTGGGATAATAGAGTACACAATTATTCGAACTCCAAATAAGGTTGCCATGATTTTATTTGAGATTGGATTGGAGTTGTAGAAATTATCCATGAGAACAAAAATATGAAACACAAACGTTTTGTGGAATTTGAAATTTGAATTTTGAAATTTGAAATTTGAATTTTGAATTTGAAATTTGAATTTGAAATTCGAATTTGAAATTTGAATTTGAAATTTAAATTTGAAATTTGAAATTTGAAATTTGGAATTTTAATTTGAAATTTGAATTTGAAATTTGAAATTCAAATTTTGAATCACAGTCCAAGTAGGATTCGAATTTGTTGTGGAAAATCCACAAGGTTTGAAATTCGAATTTGAGTTGGATTTGGAGAGGATAATCTTGTTAGAATCCTGCTTGAATTTTGAATCCAAATCCTAACAAATGTTGCACGAAATTTTGAGGATAATCCTCAAGGAAATTTCGGTTTTTTGTGGATAAGATTCAAGGGAAAAATTCAAGTTTCAATCCCAGTTGAATTTGGATTCTCTCCTTCCCTGAAAAGTGGCCAAAATTAGGGAGAAAATCTCCTAGGAAAATTCGGTTATTTTGGATAAGGTTGAGATAAGATTCAAGCTTGAAAATCCTAGTGGAATTTTTGATTCTCCCTTATCCATAACGGCCGAAATTTTTAGGAGATTTTCTCCTTGTAATTTTCGGATTTTTTGGGTTGAAAAAGAGAGATAAAATTCTAGTTAAAATCTTGTTTAGATTTGGATTGGATTTATCCTAAGAAAAACCGAATTTTATTGTTGAGATTCTCCCTTGGAAGATTCAGATTTTTTGGTTATGGATAAGGGAAAATATCTTTTCCTAATCCAATTCAAATTCAGAGAATCACCTCATGCAGGTCTATAAATAGAGGACCTACCACTCTAGTTCTCTTAGACCACAGACTCTCAGATGAGCAGGCTTATTGTTGCACAGCTCATCGTGACAATAAAGTTCTTTAGAGATCTGGGTGGTCAGAAGAAGACTAGCAGTGCTAGCATATCGATCGAGGTTCAGAGTGCCCACACACTCAGCCATTCAGGAATTGGAGAATAGTAGAGAAGGCTAGTTGGTTGAAGCCTCCGGTCATTCTCCTCCTGCAAGATTGGTGTCCTTGAGGTATGAGTTTTAATTGTTGTTGGTTTATTGTATATGGCATCATGAGATATTTAACGATCTAAAAAAAAATTTTTTTGTTCCGCTGCGCCACTCTGATACGTTTTTACTGATTTATTTTCCTACACATTGTTCCTCCTATTTTGGTTCGGTAAAATTTTCTATCACCAAATTCATTACCTTTAATATTGTTAGAACATTTTATTGCGTTTTAAACAACATTAAATCATATATTTTATATTTTAAAACGGGAAATTTATCATGTACATACACTATACATGTTCTTCGAGAACAGTGAAATTTCTCAGTTGTGAAACATAGATAGCAAGTGAAACTCATAAGAATATCAAAGATAGTATTATAAACCAAAGTTAGCATTAATAGAGATAAATTACCATCCACAACAACTTTTAGACAACCTGTATTATCCTCAATATGCCAAGAGTTGCATGACCATTATTGCCAATCAATAAATAGAGAGTGATAAGACATGGTAAAAAAGAGAACAAAAAACCAGTGGGCAAATTATATATAAAGATAAATACATATATACAGGGAAGAAGAGGAAGAAAAAAAAAGCCAAAGAAAAACAAAGAAACAAAGAGAAAGATAGAGTATAGGTGATTATTTAAAACATTATAAAAAGTTAATGAGATACTAACCGTGCTAAAAAAAACCTAAAACTGTGCAAACATCATTAACAACTTATAATAATAATCAACAATCGAGCATCTGAATCTTTTATTTAAACGATTTTTATATAGCAGTAACATATGATGACAAAGCAGCAATCTCATAGATAAATAACAAAGGAAAAAAACAATAAATAATATTCATCTATCAAATAAAACCAAACTTAGAAAAGCAATAGAATGTTTTTTTTTTTTTTTTGGATCTAACACTTGCAAAACATAGAGAAGGCATTTATTAGCAATAAAACAAAATACAACTAGGCCATTAATAGAGAAAACATGATACAAAAAGCATTAATAATGTGGCGGCCCGCCTTTTGTAGAGGCTAGACAGCACTATCACGATCGAGCTCTGAAGCCAACCGCGATAGCCTGCCACCTCATGAGTCGCCAGCAACTTACTTTTAACATACTTTAAACATTATCATTTTAACTTTTCCATTTTAATGCATAACTTTCCATTTTAACATGAAAATAGGGAATAAATTTTTGTTTTTAAACTGAACTTGTACTTAAAAATTGTATTATCGTAAAACATTTACTAAAGTAAACATTTTACATCGTTGTAACTTGATTTACATCATAAATCATCATTTCAACATCCATTTCAATACCCTTTTTAAATACGTAAATCATTATTTCATAACTCTTTTTAAACAACTCAGCAGAATACTCATAGCAGAACCATAACCCTCACCCAGTCCCTTGGCACATGCAGATCCCACCCAACATCCATCATTTCATTTATTGGCATGCAGGTTACTTACCTGCAACATGAACAAACTCGTGAGCTAATTGCTCAGTAAGTTCAAATATTTATACATGACTTATAAATACTCATACCATATAGCACAGAGTATTAACATAGCATATAACATACATTACTTAACTTTCATACTTAACATACTTTAATATTGTATACATACTTAACATCATGAACATACTTAACGCATACATAAACATTGTAAACATTTCATATTTAACATATGCTTAAATATCGTAAACATAATATAGTAAACATACTTATCATCGTGAACATACTTAAAATAGAGCTATGTTCATAGCACAAAACATCAAACATAGAGTTAGTGCATATTATGCCATTTAACTTTCATTCTCTCATTTTCATTATTCTTTCTTCCTTTCATATCATTCTATTCTTTTCTTTACTTTACTTTACTTTAGTTTCACTTGCGGGCCCTATTGATGATCGTACCTTAATATAACTTGAACTTTAAACTTCTATACCCAGGACACACCTCATCAGATTGGAAGCCATAAACATGAAACCTCACCTTTGGAGGCCAGTACACCAACGTTTAAAGATTCAATCTTATTATCTTACTTATTCTTATCTTTCCTTACTGTCTTTCATATGGTTCCGACCAGGTGACATTCTCATTAACCCTAGGTCTGGAACACTTTATATTTCTTTCTTCTATTGTGTGTATTTTCTTAGACACACTGTTGTGCTATAGCACCTTACATATATACTTTATATTTTATACATAATACATAGACATGTTAAGTCAATTCATGTTTGACTTAGACATAACACATAGACATAGACATAGCAGTCAATTCATGTTACAACCAGGAAAATGTGATAACCAGGAATTTTAAGATTCTCGGAAGAATTAAAAATTATATGTATATGATAATTTTAATGTATAAAATATGAAAAAGTTATGTTTTAATACTGTTTAGAATGTGATAAAATGTTCTAACAGTGTTAAACGGCGTGAGTTCAGAGATGAAAAATCTTCCCGAATAGAAACAGGTGAAACGGCCTTAAATCGAAGCTAAAAGCCCTAAAAAGTGCACTGAATATACTAAAAGATGACTAACTTACGGTAGTATTTTTGGTCAAACGGAAGCAAAATAAAGCAGCACGATCACACAAGAGATGTCAGAAACTCACCTACGCGATTTCGTTAGATTTTTGTTTGGTTTGACTTTTGGTCAAACTTTGACCATGAATTAATATATTGAATTAATTGGATGATGTCATTGATGACATCAAAAGATGATGTAATAAATAAGAAAGCAATGAGATATTAAGGTGGTAGGTGCATCTAATTGTGGAGATTTAATGTGATCATGAACGGAAGGCTAGGATTAGGCCAAAATTACAAGAAAAATTTGACAAAAATTTTGGGCTGTTTTGGAGTCGGTGGAAGGCTGAAAAATCAGGTAAAAAGTTGCTAATTAGTCCCTAAAAATTTACCAAATTGTTGGTAAAATTTGCAACTTGGTCCTCCATCCTTTGCCTATAAATACAAGTGAAAATGGCCTTGGAAAAAAATCAGAAAACTTGGCCAAATTTTGTCCATTTCCAGTCGTGAGCTTCCTCCCCTTTCCAAGCCAAAATTTTAGCAAAATCCTTCACCAAACTTATTCCTAAACACCCTCCAAGCATCAAGGATTCAAACTATCAAGGTGAGCTCTCATTTTGCCACTTTTCCTTGTGTTTTCATTCAAAAATCTGTGGCTATGGTGGGGGGAAATTGGATTGTGGAAATGTGATGTAAACTTATAGGTTTTGGTTTGGTTGGTATGTATAGTGATTTAAGTGTGTTTAGAAGCTTGAAATAAGCAATTTTTATCCATATTCATACAAATCCATGGCCTATTTGGAAGATAGTATAGAAAATTTTGTGATGAAATCTTACGAGGAAATGTTTAGTAAAGGAACCCTAAGAACAAGAAAATTTTATCTAAGGTTTTGGACATGAAAACCATGGCTAATGTATAAAGTTTGGAATGAAATTTCCTTAGGTTTTTTATGTGGACATATGCATTAGAAACTATAAGATTGAAATGTGATAAATGAGCTTTGGGGTGAAAAATTTTGGTGTTGGTTTTCATAGAAAAACCGTGGCCCATATTAAGGAAAAATGATGAAATTTTGTGTTAGTTTGAATGATTAGTAATGCGGAAAAGTTTTACGTACAAGTTTGGTAACTTTGCGTCAAATAGGCATTTGGTATAATACATGGCAGGTACTAAGGTTCTGAGGCATATGTAACATCAAGAAAACCTAAAATTTAAGCGGAAATACTGCTAAAATTTTAAAAACGGCATAAGGGCATTTCAAGAAACGAGGGATAAAAATATGCTCGAAAATCAAAACCAAGACCCCTCGGTACATTAGAGTTGGAATTGGGAGAATGAATTCTAGAAGAATAGTAAACCGTCCCTCTAAAATTTTAAGATCCTTAAAAAACGAGAAAAAAAATAATGTTAGGGATAATTTTAGAAACGAGGGGTAAAGTTTATGGTCGGGATGGAAAACCCATGCCCCTCAGGAATCAAGACTCAAGAATAGGATGATAAATGTTTCAGGAGTAGTGAAATACCCATTTGAAGCTCCGAAACGTCAAAAAAAGGAGAAACGACCCTAGGTGTCGGAATAGTGCTACCCTAGGGTTAGGCGAGGAATAATCACTGATTTTGCAGCAATTAATACTGTAAAAATATATTGAGGCCTAAGAAAATTATTCTATGATATTTGGGTTTAGAAAATCCCAGAAAAATGGGAGAGTGGAAATGTTATGGTCCCGAGACCCGCTAGAGGTAAAATGGTCATTTTGACCAAAAATTTCCAAAAGGCTCAAAAAGGACCATTAACGACTTAGACTGATTTAAATGAGATTTTGGAGGCCATAAATAAGATTTTTGAGGCTAAAATCTGAATTTTGTGAAGAACACGGGCGTGTTCTTTGGGTACACGGCCGTGTGTTGAAGGAATAGGTAACCCGAGAGGTACACGGTCTTGGACACGAGCGTGTATCAAGTCGTATACTATCGTATAGATAGATAGAGTTACATGACCATGTAGCAAAGGACCCAAAGGGTACACAGTCATAGACACGGGCGCTTATCAGGTCATGTATCACATAGAGAGATGAAATGTATTGTGATGCTAAGAGCAAAATGAATACATGTAAAGTGATAAATGATGATTAGAATTAACAGACAATATTTTGTCTGTAGGGACCCAAACTAGAGGTGAAAAAGGAACTGCAAAGGATGTCAAGAATTGGACGTTAGCATAGTTATGGTAAGTTCAAGCATTGCTATGTCTGCAATATAAAATACTGTGATCTTTAATTATATACTATTTGTACATTAGATGAAAAGTCTTACGGGCACTAGGGTGTAGTTAAACTAACTCACCTAATGGGCTAATAAGTCTGAGATGTGTACTGAGAGTACACCATGGAAAGATGTGCTACAGCACTAGAGTATGACTAAATTTAAGACACATAAATAAAAGAATGTGAAAGACCTACCGGTATTAAGGGTTCCTGACCTTGGGGCATTAAATGCCATCCGGGTAGAACTACAAATGAAAGATAGTAATGAAACCACTTTTAGCGTACTAGCCTCCAGTAAGGTGGGGGTTTACAAGTCCTTCGGGGACATAATAATCGCTTCAGGCGATGATGGACTGTGGAGAAGTGGCCAGTGGGTAGCTCCCCAGAGTCCCTCCCAGTCAGCGCGCACAACGATACGACCACTACAGGCCTAAAACCAGAACATAATGAAGATAATGACCAAAGACTGAAATGAAAGCCATTAATGAGTATAACCGAGCATAACCGACACTAACTTTACGTATAGTGTACTCGGTCAAAGTTGACGTGAATAGTACTCGATCAAAGTCAAAGTTACTATTTATAGATGAATAGTACTATTCATAGAAAATTTTATTATTGATGCTTTTGAATCAATATGATTCATAGTATGTATGTTGAATTTACTGAGCCTGTTAGCTCACCAGTTGTTCATGTTGCAGGTAAGAAACTTGTTCAGTAGATTACGCTGGATGACGACAGGATATGTGGTGCCAATGGGATAGGGAATTCCATTGTGGATTATGGTCCTACTACCAGTCTTCCGCTGAGCTTTGAAAGAGAAAATTTGAAGAAAATGTATTTTGAGATACAAAGTTGAAACAATGTAATTTTGTAAATTATGTTGTAGTACAAAGGATGACTAAAGTATAGTTTTAAAGCTTTACATGGCTTTTATACAAGAAAAGTATTTTGAAAGAAAAAAAAAAGGGCTCCAAAATGCAAAAGTTTAAAAAATCAAATAAATTTTTTGCCAACCCAATAAGGTTCATGGGCTATTTCAATTGACTATAGAGTTTGATTGTAATAGTTTCGTGTAGCCAAAATTGGGGGTGTCACAGGTTGGTATCAGAGCAGTTGACCATATCCCTACTGGCACAAAGCGCAGCCTGCTCGTCAATCCAAGTAAGTTAGCTTTCCTTAAGTTAGTTAGCTATTTATTTGTACAAGGTTATATATTTTGTAGGACATAAGATGACTAGGCCACTTTATGTGTACCTCAACCGTATAGACCAAGAGGACCGATCATGGTATGGACCAGGTATGTGATTAGGTCATCCATGTCCTAGCAACTAGTATATCGACCGTCGATGCCTGAGCTGCCAACGCCACGGGCTAGGGTACCATCGCCGATCCGAGCACCACCTCCTCGATCGGTATTTAATCTACCAGTCGAGATAGACATCCCAGTTGTCGGAGGGCGGCCACATGTAGGAGCTAGGGTATTTGTGACAACCCGTGCCCTGAGTGGCCCGGACTGTCACTTAAAATAACTACTGATACTTAAACTTACTTACTTGATACTATAATTTTAGGGATTTTTTTTTTAATGTGTATGTTTATAATATCCATGTACATATACTTTACAAATACCAAGGTTTAAAAACAATTGAAGTTAATCTTACATACATACTTATGAAACTGTTTCACTGGTTACTACTCAAAATAAAATGTTTACTTAATACTGTGTGGAAGTCAAAACTTGCGGTGGTATCCACAACCTTACCCTCACATCCACCTCTACCACTGTAACCGTCCAATGTGGTCTAAGCCACAAGTCACTTACCTACAGTTTGAACACACACTATAAGCTTTATGCCCAATAAGTACAACATGTCATTCGCAAAACATGTTTAAAACATAATACATACTTAAAACAATAAGCATGTCATACACTGAATCATACCACATATTAGATGCAAGATCAAAGCATTATACAGAACTAAATACACAACTGAAATATCATATAGCTGGATACATAACAAAAATCATTGTGTGACTGAATGCATTTCTACTATAGCTGGAAGCATGCTGAACTATAGCTAAGGCATATCATGAATAATGCATAAACCGATTATGCTCATATTATGCTTCAATATTCATTATTTTCCCTATGTCTAGCTGAGGGCTCGTGTGTCAGTACCAAATTATGCACGGATCATTGGAAACGTCCATGATCACAAACTTAAGAGCCATCAATGGAGGCTTATTATACTTAAGCTAAGATACCTCTTCAAGTGGAAGAGGTTGGTATGACACGCTTAATGATTTACCCAATTGTTGAATCATTTCTGATATCTTTATGCCATAAGCTTTACTAGGCTATCCCCTAATCATACGTGATAGGGATGTATGGCGTCTAACTCATGCTTTCATAAATCTACATGATTATGAAGTTATATGCTCTTATAACATGCTATGCAATAACTTTGCATGATTTGCATACTCAACATAGTGTAAAAACAATCACTTTAAACTTATTTTTGCTCATGCTATAGGCAGAGTTGTACTTACTTAATCTGTAAGCAAAACTTGTACTCTTGCCCTTGTCAAGTTACAGGTATCTACCTGTCATCATAACGTATTTTGTCAATACTCATCGCGGAGTCACTAATACCGTTAGTGACTAAAGCAGCAATTTACGTACATTACCGATTACCGTCGGTACTAAGTTGCTCTCTTTTTAGTAAGTTTTGATTTCTTTAATCGTGGTTAATTAATTTATTTACCCAATAAATTAATTAACATCGCTCTTATGTCACTACTATCGCTAGTGACTATAAACTTTATTGTTGTATGATACCGGTACCCATCGGTACCCAACTGCTCTACTTTGGGAATTTGGTATCTAATTTCTATCGTGCTTGATTAACTTGTCTATTTGATAAATTAATCATCGTCTCTCACTATATCATTCAAACTCAGTCCTTGACTGGTTAACAGACCAGTCAACTGATCGATTACCTCATGTATCGTTGACTATGTAATCTACTAGGTTACTTTGCGTATTTGGTGTGATAACCAATCAGGCTACCTCTGCTGTTGTATTTATTTTTAAGAAAGTTGTTTTAGAAGTTTTATAAAATTTTGGAGAAAATATATATTCTTTGAAACCATCATCATATCACCCCATTGGAAGGTGGGGGTGTTTTATTAAAACCATTTTTCTATATTAAAAGGGGAAGAACACATTTTGGTGTTCATTTTTAAAAATGGTTCTTGAACTGTTTTACTGAAAACTATTTAAAACTTGTTTGAAAATTTAATTTGTGAATTTGGCGAACATAAAACTTTTAGTCCTCGACGAGATGAACAACTCTCATGTTCATCTTAGAGCTCGAATCAAATTCTAACGGGTCCTAAACTTATCAAACTTGTCGCTAAACCTGTGTTCAGTTTTTATAAAAATCCCAGTTTTATGCTTGTTTAAAAATGGCTCAGTTTAAGGCCTGAAATGGCCAAATTTTTAAAACTCGCATAGGTCAACTTAAAGATTTTGACGAGATCTACAACTTTCGTGTTGAGTTCGAGATCCAATTCAAAATCTAATTTAGTCGTTTTTACAAAAATCTGAGATTGTTCTTATGGCTCAGGATTTTGGTCCCAATTTTAAACTCTGATTAAAACTACTCAGAAAACCTATCTTAGAATCATTTTTAGCCAAAAGCTATTTGACGTAAAAACAACCATAATGAAATTTCCTTAAAACTTCATGTTTTACCAAATCCCAAAATCGGAACGTATCATGGTCAAAAATGGCTAAAACCGTGGCCTAAAAACTAGGGACAGGTTGGTTCCCAGCCAACCCTAAAAACGCCCATTCACACATCCATCACAAAAACTTAATCCACAACTACACAACTACATAAACTTAAAAATAAAATGCTAAAGGCTCAAAATAAACTTATTACAACTCATTGCACAAATAAATACACATAAATTTCCTTGATCAAAACTTAAAAATAACTAAACTACAAAAAGGGTTTCGGTTTTTACCTTATGTGCTATGAACCAAGCACAATCTGAATCAAGGGTTGGATGACTAAAACCATGGGGACCTTGGTGAAAAAGGGGTCGGCCTTGACTAGAAAAGAATACAAAAATTCCTTCTAATCATCATGCTAAAAAAAACCAACAAAACCAAAAAAACAAGTCCTAGCAACTTATCCCAAAATGACCTTGAAATAGCTTGAAGAAATAGCTCCAACACAAGTTAGGTTGTGGCTGATTTTTATTTAAGTTCTTAGCTGAGTTTTTAGTGTGATTTGGGTAGGGAGAGTGGTTGGATTTGCTGAAGAGAAAGGGAGAGAGAATGGAATTTTTGGGTGTCTTTTGGCTTGGGATGTTGGCGCACAAAAAGGAGAAGGCAAAAATAAGCTCAAAACCTAGTGCTCCTTTTATATACACTCAGTTAATCCAACTTAGCCAACCTTAAGCTCTCTTAATTAGCCAAATTGGCCCCTAAATGAGAGACAAATTCAAGGGCTACTGCTACAAGGGGGGCTACATGCAGGCTGGTTGAAAAAGGAGCTCAAAAATGCATTAATGCTTTGTAAAGTCACTAGTGACTTGTCTCCCACCCTTTGTATTTTTTATTCAAAAATAGATTACAAGCTATGGATTATTTTAAGGCAACTTTATAGCTCCTTTTCTGAAAATCCAACTACAATAGCACACAGTTTTTGAGAGGAAAAATTCATCTGTAATTGCTTCTCTTAGTAGTCTAATTTCCCACAGCAGTGTCCAGTCCTTTTTCAACAGTGTTCTAGATTTTGATCGAAATTAGATTTTCTTGATCTGATTTTTATACTGATCATTCCTAGTTGGGCTATAATGACTATGAGCCCATTCTGTGTCTATTTTACTGTTCATTTTCTATGCTGTGGTTGTGTGTACACTGTGTTATCCTTGCGCATGCATAACGAGGTGTTTTCGTGCGAAATTTTAAACACAGTCTCTCCTAATTAATTTGGACGTGCTAATTTCAAATTTATTAGTTTTACGTCCATCTAAGATCGTCTAGATCAGTTTTCGGGTTCTGTGTGACCCCGTCTCAAAAAACATGTTTTGTGCTCAATTGACTAATTTGAGCATTCTGAGTCTAAATATATCAGTTTCAGACTAAGAAAAAGTTGTCTTGACCTTTTTCCTAATACTACGTATCTCTCAAATAAAAATTCATATTTTATGCTCAATTAACCAAATTGAGCCTACTGACTGTTAATATATTAGTTCTAAGTCAAATTAAGGTCGTCTTAACCATTAACCTGTCACTGCGTATCTACTATTTACTATTCACTGTTTTCTACTTAACTAACTAGTCTGAGCGTTCTGGCTCCGATTTTGTCAGTTTCTGGGTAAGAAGAGGTCATCTGGACCATTTTTCTCAATATTGTACCTCTGTTAGGGTAATTATCATTGCTGTGCTCAGATAACTAGTCTGAGCATACTGATGACTTACTCACCAATTTTATGTCAAGAAATGGTCATCTGGACCGATTTCTTGATACTACGTGTCTTATATGCACATACACATAATAGGGTGGACCGATTTCACTGTCGGTTATCCCTTTCACTGCATGAATAATAATTAAACGTTACTGTACTCGTTTAATTCATTTAACTAGAAAATATACTGTATTTATTAACTTAATTACTCTTTACATAGTAATTAGGTTTCATGAATCATGAGAGTCATTACAGCAGCTCTCTGCTCAATACACGGCTTCCAACACAGGCTCTTACACGGGCTTATGTACTCTAAACACGGGCGCGTACCAGTTGAAATTGCTCAACACGCCCAGTCCCTAGAACACGACCTCTCACACGTTCTACCATCCGAGCGGTACACGACTACTTAACGGTCGTGTACCTGACCGTGTTACACTTACACAACCACTTATACTTACACGGTCTCTCACACGTACACAGTCCGAACGGTACACAGCCACTTACAAGACCGTGTACCTGACCGTGTTCTTCAAATGTGCACTAAAAGGCATCAAATTATTCTAAATTCATTCCTTAATAACTTATTATATGGTAAGTAGGTTCCATGAATATGGAGGTCATTACAGTATCAGCTTGCACTGTACACGTGTTTCGAGGTAGTCATCCACCCATTTTCGAGGGAGGTCAATAGGGGATTGCTACTAGAGATTGGCTACATGATGTAGAAATGATCATACGTCAATGCAACATTGATGTGGACTGCTGGATCAGGTTGCAATCGGTACATTCCAAGGAGACGCACAGATGTTCTAGGAGTATTATGACTAAGACTTGCTGTTAGGTCTTGACTGGGCTAAGTTTAAGCATATTATGATACAGCAGTTTTCACCTAAGAGCCCGACACCGATTCTAGACCCTCCAGAGAGTAGGGTAGCGACATCGTCACCTGCCTTACCCAGATACATGGATATCAAAGAATTTGTTCTCTGGGTAGAGAGACTACAGATGCTGTTGAGTGACACAGTTTTCACTTATACAGTATGATTTAAGGAGAATATCGTGAGGAGATGCCCCCTATCCAACCTTACTGATGAGGATTTTTGTGACATATTTTAGAAGGGGCTTACGATAGATCTACGACAGAGGGTAACCCCACTATATCCTCTCCTTCTATGGGAGTTTAGAGTCATAGTAGCTTAAGTTGAGGAAGAGTTATTATTGGAGCGCATGGTGCGCAATAGACGTGAACATGTTAGGAAATACCCTAAGCATTAGAGACATTTCAATGTATTTTGAACTGGATAATAAAATTATATATAGAGGTTATTCATTACATTGCTATCTGTCCTCGATTTTATTTATATGTTAAAGTAAATGTAAGCAAATAGGCTCCCTGACTGCTTGTGTTAAAACTGTTAGAACGTTGCATGTAATGGACTTTTGTATGCGAGAAGATAATGTTCTAAAGTTAGCGGTCTAAACTATGGTCTGTAGTCTATGGGGTTAGACCAAGCATCTAACTCATGTTAAGACTATTATGTTATCTAAAACCTTGGAGATGACGGTTTGTCTTGACTGTCTGGAGCATAGACTCCCAAGTAGAGACATAGATATGTTGCTTAGTGGTGACATATTAGACCGAGACTAAAGCGTGATTGATCTATGAAGTCCGCTTTGAGTGGATCGATATGATTTTGATGTTCATTGTGTAGTAACCTTAATCCTGAGTAGATGGACAGCTTCATGTATATGACTTGTGTACTTTGATGTTCCAATGGCTAAAGCGTCTCAAAGGTAATAAGCTTATGGACCAGTTTGTTGGGTGCATGACATGTATACGATGAAGGGTTTGTTTACAAATATCGCAATCATAGCTCAAATAAGGAGTTAACGGTATCCTCTTAAAGGCATTATACTGAATGTGAAAATGGACAAGGCCTTGGGTCGTCTGCTGGGCGGATGACTTCTTATTCACATATGGTGAATAATCATTTTCTTTATTCGGTAGTATAATGGAACTTTAAGATAGCCTGATCAGTAGGATTAAATGGACTTTGACCTAAGGCTGATCATAGATATCATATGAGGGTTTTGCATATATGACAAGGTCATTGGACGATAGCTTGTCATAGGCTTTCACAATACGGTATATAATTGGGAGTTTTCAGGTTTATAGTAGAGTGACTCTGAAATTAGTGATCATATGATTGAGTTGTTCGGTACAGAATGATGATCATATGGAATCACAGGAGCCCGGTTATATATATCCAATTGGTCCCTCTACTAGCTCCACATAATTCCTTAACGAATAGCAAATTGATCTGTGTATGCTTATTGGCTAGTTGACTATGCATGGATGGTGTAGACATAGGATAAGGATGGAAGACAAGATTCTCTCTGGTTGAATTCAGATTTTGTTTTGGATAATAGAGTACACAATTATTCGAACTCCAAATAAAGTTGCCATGATTTTATTTGAGATTGGATTGGAGTTATAGAAAATTATCCATGAGAACAAGAATTTGAAATACAACTGTTTTGTGGATTTTGAATTTTGAATTTTGAATTTTGAAATTTGAAATTTGAATTTTGAATTTGAAATTCAAATTTGAAATTTGAATTTGAAATTTGAATTTGAAATTCGAATTTGAAATTTGAATTTGAAATTTAAATTTGAAATTTGAAATTCAAATTTTGAATCACAGTCCAAGTGGGATTCAAATTTCTTGTGGTAAGTCCACAAGGAATGAAATTCGAATTTGAGTTGGATAAGGAGAGGAAAATCTTGTTAGAATCCTACTTGAATTTTGAATCTAAATCCTTACAATAATGGACGAAAATTTTAAGGATTATCCTCATGGGATTTTCGGATTTTTTGTGGATAAGGTTCAAGGAAAAATTCAAGTTTCAATCCCAGTTGAATTTAGATTCTCTCCTCCCTGATAATGGCCGAATTTTTTGAGTGAATCTCCTAGAAGATTTTCTGTTATTTTGGATAAGGATGAGATAAGATTCAAGCTTGAAAATCCTAGTGGAATTTTGATTCTTCCCTTATCCAAAAGTGGCCAAAATTTTTGTTGGGATTTTCTCCTTGGATTTTCGGATTTTTTGGTTTAAAAAGGGAGATAAAATTCATGTTAAAATCTTGTTTAGATTTGAATTGGATAATCCTAATGTTGGCCGAAATTTTGTTGGGATTTTCCCCTTGGATAATTTCGGATTTTATGTTGTGGATAAGGGAGAAAATCTTCTCCTAATCCAATTTGAATTCAAAGAATTACCTCATGCAAGTCTATAAACAGAGGTCCTGCCACTCCAGTTCTCTTAGACCACAGACTCTCAGGTGAGCAGGCTTATTGTTGCATAACTCACCGCGACAATAAGTTCTTTAGAGATCTGGTTGGTGGAGTGCCCACACACTCAGCCATTCAGGAATTGGAAAATAGTAGAGAAGGCTAGTTGGTTGAAGCCCTCTGGTCATTCTCCTCTTGCAATATTGGCGTCCTTAAGGTATGAGTTTAAATTGTTGTTAGTTTATTGTATACAGCATCATGAGATATTTAACGATCTTGAAAATTTTTATTATTCCGCTGCGCCACTCTGATACGTTTTTATCAATTTAATTTCCTACAGAACAAGGATTGCAAGAGGCAATGTTAGATCATCTTTACGAAGCACGACCTATGACTAATGACCATGAGGCTGGCCCATGTAGGCGACGTGATGAGACAAGTCCCAATAGGGGAACAACACCATCTGGAACTGGGAATGGTTTGGATGAAGATGAGGAAGATCTGGAAGAATTTCTGATAGTTCAGATCAACTAGAGGATTAGATGTAAAAACATATAAAGATGTATAAATGTATATATCTATATATGTACATGCATGACTGTGTTAAAAGGCTATTTTGAGAAAAGGGCCTTAAAAGTTGATATGTATATACATGTTGTGAAATGATATGTTAAAATGATGAGGTGTTGAAAATTATATGATGTTTGAAATCATATGATGTTTAAAATCCATTTTTACTTATGTTGTAAAAATATGTTTGTTGAAAATCTAATAATGGATTTGTTAGGATATGCCCTAAGCATGAAAGACATTTTAATGTATTTCATTTATTTTGAACTGGATAATAAAATTATATATAGAGGTTATTCATTACATTGTTGTTTGTCCTTATTCTATTTATATGGCAAAGTAAATGTAAGCAAATATGGCTCACTAACTGCTTGTGTTAAAACTGTTAGAACATTGCATGCAATGGACTTTTGTATGCGAGAAGACAACGTTTTAAAGTAAGCAGTATAAATTAAGGTCCGTAGTCTATGAGGTTAGACCAAGCATCTAACTTATGTTGTGACTATTATGTTGTCTAAAGCCATGGTAGGGATGATTTGTCTTGACTGTCCAGAGCATAGACTCCAGAGTAGAGACATAGATATGTTGCTTGGTGGTGACATATTGGACCGGGACTAAAGCGTGATTGATCCACATAGTCCGCTATGAGTAGATAATATGCTTTTGACGTTCATTATCTAATAATCTTAATCCTGAGTAAATGAACTACTTCATGTATATGACTTGTGTACTTTGATGTTCCAATGGCTAAAGCGTCTCAGAGGTAGTAAACTTATAGACCGGTTCGTTGGGTATATGACTTGTATACGATGAAGGGTTTGTTTACAGATATCGGAATCATAACTCTAATAAGGAGTTAAGGGTATCATTTTAAAGGCATTATACTGGATGTGAAAATAGATAAGGCCTTGGGTCATCTATTGGGTGGATGACTTCTTATTCACATATGGTGAATAATCATTTTTTTATTCGATAGTATAATGGAACTTTAAGATAGCCTGGTCAGTATGTTAAACGGACTTTGACCTAAGGCTGATCATGGATATCATATGAGGGTTTTGCATACATGATAAGGTCATTGGACATTAACTTGTCATAGGCTATCGTAATACGGTATATAATTGAGAGTTCAGTTTCAGGTTTATAATGGTGTAACTCTGAAATTAGTGATTATATGATTGAGTTGTTCGGTATAGAATGATGATCATATGGAATCACGGGAGCCCAGTTATATATATCCAATTGGTCCCTCTACTAGCTTCACATAATTACTTAACGAATGGCAAATTGATCTGTGTATGCTTATTGGCTAGTTGACTATGCATGGATGGTGTAGATATAGGATAAGGATGGAAGACACGATTCTCTCTGGTTGAATTCGGATTTTGTTTTGGATAATAGAGTACACAATTATTTAAACTCTAAATAAAGTTGCTATGATTTTATTTGAGATTAAATTGAAGTTGTAAAAAATTATCCATGAGAACAAAATTTGAAATACAACTTTTTGTAGAGTTTGAAATTTGAATTTTAAAATTTAAATTTTGAATTTGAAATTTGAATTCGAAATTTAAATTTGAAATTCAAATTTGACATTTGAATTTGAAATTTGAAATTTGAAATTTGAAATTTGAATTCGAAATTTAAATTTTGACTTTGAAGTTTGAATTTTGAAATTTGAACTTTGAAATTAGAATTCAAATTTTGAATCATAGTCCAAATGGAATTCGAATTCTTTGTGGATAATTCCACAGGGTTAGAATTCGAATTTGAGTTGGATTATGGAGAGGAAATCTTGTTTGAATCCTACTTGAATTTTGAATCCTAAACCTAACCAAAAGTGGCCGAATTTATTAAGGCATAACAACCCTAGGAGATTTCAGTTTTTGTGGATAAGAATGAAGGGGAATTCAAACTATAAAATCCTACTTGGATTTTGATTCCTCTCCCTCACAATGGTAGCCAAAATTCTATAAATAGGGCTTAATAAAATTTCAGTTTGTGGTGTAAAAGGTTCAAGGGAAATTTAAGCTAGAAAATCTTATTTGAATTTTGACTCTCTCCTTCACAAAAGTGGCCAAAAATTGCTTGGATAAACCCAAATGATTTTGGTTTTTATGTGGATAAAGGTAAGATAAAATTTAAGTTAGAAAATCCTATTTGAATTTTGATTCTCCTCACACTATGGTGGCTGAATCTAACCTTGTTCTTGGGCTAGGGAAAATTCAGTTATAGTGGAAAATGATGAGGTAAAATTCTAGTTAAAGTCCTATTTGAATTTGGAAAGAAAAATCCATCCAAGGTGGTCGAATCTTCCCTTGTTTTTGGCCTATGGAAAATTCAGATTTTGTGAGGAAGATAAGGGAGAAAATATTCGTCTAGTCCAATTCGAATTCAAGAGATCATATCATGCCAGTCTATAAATAGGAGTTCTGCCACTCCAATTCTCTCAGACCATAAACTCTCAGATAAGCAGGCATATTATAGCATAACTCACCGTGACAATAAGTTCTTTAGAGATCTGGGTGGTCGGAAGAAGACTAGCAGTGCTAGCATACCAGTCAAGGAATTGAATGCCTATACACATTCTGCCATCCGGAAATTGGAGAATAATAGAGAAGGCTAGTTAGTTGAAGCCCTCCGATCATTCTCCTCCTGTGTTAGGAAATACCCAAAGCATTAGAGACATATTGATGTAATTATTTTGAACTGGATAATAAAATTATATATAAAGGTTATCCATTACATTGCTATCTGTCCTCGTTTTATTTACATGTTAAAGTAAATGTAAGCAAATATGGCTCCCTGACTGCTTGTGTTAAACTGTTAGAACGTTGCATGCAATGGACTTTTGTATGCGAGAAGACAATGTTCTAAAGTTAGCGGTCTAAACTATGGTCTGTAGTCATGGGGTTAGACCGAGCATCTAACTCATGTTAAGACTATTATGTTGTCTAAAGCCTTAGAGGGGACAGTTTGTCTTGACTGTCTGGAGCTGGACTCCTAAGTAGAGACATAGATATGTTGCTTGGTGGTGACATATTAGACCGGGACTAAAGCGTGATTGATCTACGAAGTCCACTTTGAGTGGATCGATCTGCTTTTGACATTCATTATGCAGTAACCTTAATCCTGAGTAAAAGGACAGCTTCATGTATATGACTTGTGTACTTTGATGTTCCAATGGCTAAAGCGTCTCAGAGGTAGTAAGCTCATAGACCGGTCTGTTGGGTGCATGACTTGTATACGATGAAGGGTTCGTTTATAGATATCAGAATCATAGCTCTAATGAGGAGTTAAGGGTATCCTCTTAAAGGCATTATACTGAATGTGAAAATGGACAAGGCCTTAGGTCGTCTGCTGGGCGGATGACTTCATATTCACATATGGTGAATAATCATTTTCTTTATTCGGTAGTACAATGGAACTTTAAGATAGCCTGATCAGTAGGATTAAATTTACTTTGGTCTAAGGCTGATCATGGATATCATATGAGGGTTCTGCATACATAACAAGGTCATTGGACGATAGCTTGTCACAGGCTTACGTAATACGGTATATAATTGGGAGTTCAGTTTCAAGTTTATAATGGTATGACTCTAAAATTAGTGATCATATGATTGAGTTGTTCGGTAAAGAATGATGATCATATGGATTTGTGGGAGCCGATTATATATGTCCAATCATTCCCTCTACTAGCTCCACATAATTCCTTAACGTTTGACAAATTGATTTGTGTATGCTATTGGCTAGTTTATTATGCATGGATGGTGATGACATAGGATTAGGATGGTAGACAAGATTCTCTCTGGTTGGATTCAGATTTTGTTTTGAATAATAGAGTACACAATTATTCGAACTCCAAATAAAATTGCCATGATTTTATTTGAGATTGGATTGGAGTTGTAGAAAATTATCCGTGAGAACAAGAATTTGAAACACAACTGTTTTGTGGATTTTGAAATTTGAATTTTGAAATTTGAATTTTGAATTTTGAAATTTGAAATTCGAATTTGAAATTTGAAATTCAAATTTTGAATCACAGTCCAAGTGGGATTCGAATTTGTTGTGATAAATCCACAAGGTTTGAAATTCGAATTTGAGTTGGATATTGAGAGGATAATCTTGTTAGAATCCTACTTGAATTTTGAATCTAAATCCTACCTAAAGTTGGACGAAAATTTTGAGGATTATCCTCAATGATTTTCGGATATTTTTTTTATGGATAAAGTTCAAGGAAAAATTCAAGCTTCAATCCGAATTGAATTTGGATTCTCTCCTCCCAGAAGGTGGCCGAAATTTAGGAGTGAATCTCCTAGGAAAAATTCGGTTATTTTGGATAAGGATGAGATAAGATTCAAGCTTGAAAATCCTAGTGGAATTTTTATTCTCCCTTATCCAAAAGTGGCCGAATTTTTGAGGAGATTTTCTCCTTAGAATTTTCAGATTTTTTTGGTTGAAAAAGGGAGATAAAATTCTAGTTAAAATCTTGTTTAGATTTGGATTGGATTTATCCTAAAGTGGCCGAATTTATTGTTGGGATTTTCCCCTTGGAAAATTCGAATTTTGTGCTTGTGGATAAGGGAGAATATCTTCTCCTAATCCAATTCGAATTCAGAGAATCACCTCATGCAGGTCTACAAATAGAGGTCCGGCCACTCCAGTTCTCTTAGACCACAGACTCTCAGGTGAGCAGGCTTATTATTGCACAACCCACCATGACAATAAAGTTCTTTAGAGATCTGGGTGGTCGGAAGAAGACTAGCAGTGCTAGCATATCGATCGAGGTTCAGAGTGCCCACACACTCAGCCATTCGGGAATTGGAGAATAGTAGAGAAGGCTAGTTGGTTAAAGCCCTCCGGTCATTCTCCTCCTGCAAATTAGCGTCCTTGAGGTATGAGTTTTAATTGTTGTTGGTTTATTGTATATGGCATCATGAGATATTTAACGATCTAAAATTTTTAATTGTTCCGCTGCGCCACTCTGATACGTTTTTACCGATTTATTTTCCTACAATTAGTTTCAGAGACATCTCATGACTATGTCATGTACATAAATTAGACAATTACTTAGTCCTTTTATTTATGTATGGATTTGATATTTAGAGAGTGGCATACTAGGGTTCCTTTATGTTGTTATCATGGATTATGTATAAAGTATGTGGTTATTTTAATTTTCTGAATTATTATAAGCATGCTTGTTTATGCCGGTTATGGTTCCTTAGAATTTAGAAAAATTGTATCTAGGAATTTTTATGTAAGCATGGGAGCAGTGTATTAACACTGTAATTTTCCCATGGATTTTAATTTTTGTCTCTTAGAATTATTATGGTTAGAATTTTGTACACCGGAAACGGTTTAGGAAATTTTATGTAATTATTCTTGAAGGAGATTGAAGATTAAAGACCGTAATTTATTTTTCCCAAAAGTTAAATTTAATTTAAAAGTTAAAATTTTGATTGTGTGGAAAATTTTAATTTAATTGGGATTCAAATTAATTTTTGGAGATCCTAATAAGTAAATTAGAATATGACACGAAAATCGAGACACGACCCCTCGAGATAGGCCGTTGGGTCTTGGTGGGGCTACAGCCCCTGCCCTCGGGCAGGATGGGCTGCGGCAGCCTCTGTGCAGGCCATAACCACCCATGGCCGCAGGCTTGGCCTGCAGCCGAGGGTGGCCGTGGCCTCCCCAAGGTTGGCCGCAGCCTGCCGGCTGCTGCGCCCAGCCTGGGCGTGCAGCCTGGCGTTGCAGGCTTGGCCTGTTGCCCGGCAAGGCTGCAAATAGGGGCGGCTGTGGGCCGCTAGCCCCTTCGGGGTTGGGGGCTGCCCACGGCGGCTGCCGCCTCCTGGGGCAGTGGTGCGACGATTAAAAAATCGAAAAATTTTGATTTTTAAATTTGAGATTTAATTTTAAATCATGTTTAAAAATATGTAATTGAAAATTTGAAATTTTTGAAATTACATATTATTACACATGATGTTTAAAATTTGAATTTGAAATTTAAATTTGAAATTCGAATTTGGAATTTGAATTTGAAATTTAAATTTTTGGAGATTTAAATTTTAAATGATTCTTGGGATGAGAAATAAATGGAGAGGTTACATAAAGATGGATACAAGAAGACGGAACAAATTCAAGACCCAAAGAATGTTTTAGATGAAATTTTGTAATCTTTATTTTCTTTGTTCTAGGATGGAACCATAGCTTGGTTATTCTGTCAATTATTTTTTCTGTGATATGTCATGGATGTACAAATATGTATTGATGGATGTTTTATATGCATATTTGATAACATGTCATATAGGATAGCTGAGTGCCGCTCATACTATATTGATCATACATAATTTGTCAAAACTTGCATGTTTTTCAAAATATTGAGTGGGAGAGGGTTTCAAACAAAACCCACGGCCTCCATTGTTGATCCATATGTGAAAGTATGGTAACGCCTCGCATCAGTTCTGCCCTGACCACACCCCTTGGTAGGTGTTTACTGCCATCGGTATACTAGATTGGATCTCCTATGTGGAAAACGTGTTCGGGTATGATCCTATTCATGACCACCCCTCGGTGGCTTGGTAGGGCGTGGATCGGGCTACGTAAACAATGGTTATACACTCAAGACTCGTTTAGTTATTAACCTTGCCTAGAAGCTCTGTTAACTAAACTGGTGGCCAAATAAGCGGTTATTAATATATGTCTTAACCTTGGAGGATTTAAGGCAACATATATTAATTGGACGGGGTCCATGTTCTGGCTATTTGTTTTCATGACCACCCCTTGGTGGCTTGGGGCAGTAGGTGCTGAGAATTACCGTTGCAATGCTACATGTTTTTCAAGTTTCATGCACATACTTGTATGTTTTATTTGCTAAATTATCTGTATATTTGCTTGGGCTTTGTAATGATACCTAGTATAATTTTATTTCAGTTCAAAATGTCACCGACACCCCTCATTTTAATACTTACTGAGAATAAACTAAATGGCGATAATTATAAAGATTGGAAAACAAATCTGTTAATAGTTCTCAGCTGCGAGAGACACAAGTTCGTACTGGACGAACCATACCCACCAGGGCCAAAACCTGACACACAGCTTGAGGAGGTCCCGGTTGCCTATACTCGTTGGAGAGAATCCAATGATATAGCTCGATGCTACATGCTTGCTAGCATGACGAGTGCTTTACAAAGGAGCATAAGACTTATCAAGTTGCTATGGAGATCATGGACAATCTGGAGGACATGTTTGGAGGTCAAGAAAAATTGGCTCAACAGTCCGCTATCACCAGCATTATGAACTCTAAGCAAAAGGCGGGTACTCCGGTGAAGGACCATATGATCACTCTAATGGGATTCTTCGCTGAGGCTGTCGAGAACAGTGCTAAGTTGGACTACAACACCCAGATTGAGATGGTGTTCAAAACTCTATCTAAAGATTTTGTGGGGTTTAAGGCCGCAAACAATCGGGTGACAAGGGAGTTAGGACTAACCAAGCTCATGAAACAACTCCAAACTTATGAGCAGATGATCAGGGGTGGGGATGCGGTCAAACCCAAAGGAGAGGCCAATTTGACGGAATCTTCCAAACCCTCACGGAAGAGGAAGAGGAAGAGGCCAAATCAGAAGCAAGCAATTTCAATTCTTCTAATCCTCTTGTCTCGGATGGGAAGAATAAGAAGAAGAACAAGAAGCCCAGGGACCCTAAAAAGTCCAAGTGCTTCCGCTGTGGGAAGGTCGGTCACTTTAAGAAGGTTTGCTGGGAATTCCTAGCCACCAAGGGCAAGGAAGGTAAGGAACTTCATTACTTGGAAGCGTGTTTAGTGGAAGAATCGAAAGACACTTGGGTCATTGATTCGGGCGCCACTAATCATGTTTGTGTTTCTATGCAGGGGTTCGTGGAAACGTAAAGTCTACATGATAGGAGCCTCTCATTGTGAACTGGAGGCGGTAGCTTGGTGGTGGCTGAGGCAGTGGGAGATATTTACATTTACATTGATCAATTTAGGTTTATTTTATTGAAAGACTGTTTTTATGTTCCTAATTTTAGGAAGAACCTTATATCGGTAGCTTATTTAATAAAGGATTCTTATTCAGTTTCTTTTAGTAAAAGAGTTGATATTCGTAGAAATAAGTCTTTTATCTGTTCTGGATGGATGGATGGAAACCTATATTTGATCAAACCAAAGATGTACTCACTGTTTGACACTGAAATAATAGATAACTCTAAAAGGTTTAAAGTTTCTCACTCTAACAAGGCGTATCTTTAGCATTTAAGACTTGGTCATATTAATCAGGATTGGATTCAAAGATTAGTGAAAGACAGTCCTCTGGAATCTCTGGAAGAGGTACGTCTTCCTTAATGTGAGTCTTGTCTAGAGGTTAAGATGACTAAGAGGTCTTTTGGAGCTAAGGGTACAAGGGCTCAGGAGCTCTTAGAAATTGTGCACACTGACGTATGTGGCCCCATGAACGTCACAACATGAGGAGGGTTCGAGTATTATGTCTCTTTTATAGATGATTACTCGAGGTATGGATATGTGTATCTGATGCACCACAAGAGCGAAACCTTTGACAAGTTCAAAGAGTATCGTGCGAAAGTGAAAAAGCAATTGGATAAATATATAAAGACACTTCGATCTGATCGAGGTGGCAAATACCTCTTCGATGAATTTCTAGGACATCTTGTAGAGAACGGGATATTATCCCAATTGACTGCACCTGGTACTCCACAACAGAATGGTGTAGCCGAAAGGAGAAACAGGACCTTGTTGGATATGGTACGGTCCATGATGAGTTATTCAACGCTGCCATTATCATTTTGGGGATATGCTTTACAAACGGCATGCAATATTTTGAACCAGGTTCTAAGCAAATCAATTCCCAGAACTCCGTATGAATTGTGGCATGGCAGGAAGCCCTCCCTTGGACATATGAGAATATGGCACTGCCCGACGCATGTACTGGATGGGGATGCGAAGAAGTTGGAACCAAGATCAGAATTATGCATGTTTGTAGGGTATCTAAAAGGAACTAAAGGAGGTCTGTTCTATAACCCGAAGGAACAAAAATTCATTGTCTCAACCCATGCGACATTCTTGGAGGAAAGTCACATGAATGACTTTAAGCCCCGAAGCAAAGTAGTGCTAGAGGTGTTATCGAGTGAAAGAACTGCTCCACAGATTTCGGTCTTGGACGCAAGTCCGAGTTCCGGTGAAAGACCTGCAGACGATCAACAATTTAGGGTGCCTCGTCGTAGTGGGAGGGTTTCGAAGAAACGTAATTTCTTCATTTATGATGCTGAGGTATACCAGGCCGAGGCTCATGAGCATGAGGATGATCCGGTCACCTATGATGAAGTTATAAATGATGTTGATTCTAAATCTTGGAAACAGGCTATGAACAATGAGATGGATTCAATGAAATCCAACTCTGTTTGGGAACTTGTAGATTTACCGGATGGGATAAAATCCATTGGATGCAAATGGGTCTACAAAAGAAAGAAGGATGCGGAAGGGAGAGTGGAAACTTTCAAATCTAGACTGGTTCCAAAGTGGTACACGCAAAAGCCTGGAATCGATTATGATGAAACCTTTTCGCCTGTTGCTATGCTGAAGTCTATCCGTATTCTTCTGTCCGTTGCTGCGGCTCTCGATTACGAGATCTGGCAAATGGATGTCAAGACGGCATTCTTGAATAGCCATCTTGAAGAGTGTATCTATATGATAGAGCCCGAAGGGTTCGTAACGAAAGGCCGAGAAAGGAAAGTCTGCAAGTTGCTTATATCCATTTATGGATTAAAGCAAGCATCCCGCTCATGGAACCAGAGGTTTGATTAAGCGATTAAGACATTTGGTTTTGAGTAGAACGTTGATGAACCCTGTGTTTATAAATGTATTAAGGATGGAAAAGTGGTCTTTCTGATACTCTATGTCGATGATATACTACTTATTGGGAATGGTATAGGGAACTTATCATCGATCAAGCTTTGGTTACACCAACAGTTTGACATGAAGGACTTGGGAGAAGCTAATTATGTTCTAGGCATTCGTCTCTTTAGAGATCGAAAGAACAAAATGATAGCGTTATCCCAAGCTTCATACATAGATAAAATAATTGACAAATATGCAATGCAAGAGGCAAAGAATGGTTCATAACCTTCTATTGCCGGTCTAACTCTTTCATTGGATGACTGTCCCAAGACATCGGAAGAAAGAGAACGTATGAGTAAGGTCCCTTATGCATCAGCTGTGGGTAGCCTTATGTACGCTATACTTTGCACTCGCCCGGATATATGTTTTGCAGTAGGTATGGTGAGTCGATATCAAGCAAATCCTGGAACCAAGCACTGGTAAGTAGTAAAGCATACACTCAAGTATCTTAAGAGAACGAGGGATTATATGCTAGTGTGTTCTGGAGGGGACCTAACACCCATAGGATACACGGACTCAGACTTCCAGACTTGTAAGGATTCGAGGAAATCAACATCTGGATCAGTGTTTTTACTCGGAGGAGGCGCCATTATGTGGAGGAGCATGAAGCAAAGCTGCACAGCTGACTCTACTATAGAGGCTGAGTATGTGGCTACGGCTGAGGCATCTAAAGAAGCGGTTTGGGTCCGTAAGTTCTTTAGAGACCTTGAGGTCATTCTGGGTGTTGACAAGCCTATCACACTTTACTGTGATAACACTGGGGCTATTGCCAACACAAGGGAATCTCGGCACCACAAGAGGACCAAGCACATAGATCGGAGATATCATATTATTACAGGGCACGTGGAGACAGGACAAGTAGATGTATGTAAGATCGCGTCCGAGGACAACATTGCCGATCCCTTTACTAAGACTTTGGTGGCTAGAAGCTTTGAGAGGCACGTAGAAGCGATGGGGATGCGTAACATGGCACATATGCTGGCTTAGGGCAAGTGGGAGATTGTTAGGAAATGCCCTAAGCATTAGAGACATATTGATGTATTTATTTTGAACTGGATAATAAAATTATATATAAAGGTTATTTATTATATTGCTATATATCCTCATTTTATTTACATGTTAAAGTAAATGTAAGCAAATATGGCTCCCTGACTGCTTGTGTTAAACTGTTAGAACGTTGCATGCAATGGACTTTTATATGAGAGAAGACAATGTTCTAAAGTTAGTGGTCTAAACAATGGTCTGTAGTCTATGCTGTTAGACCGAGCATCTAACTCATGTTAAGACTATTATGTTGTCTAAAGCCTTGGAGGGGACGGTTTGTCTTGACTGTCTGGAGCTGGACTCCCAAGTAGAGACATAGATATGTTGCTTGGTGGTGACATATTAGACCGGGACTAAAGCGTGATTGATCTACGAAGTCCACTTTGAGTGGATCGATCTGTTTTTGACGTTCATTATGCAGTAACCTTAATCCTGAGTAAAAGGACAGCTTCATGTATATGACTTGTGTACTTTGATGTTCCAATGGCTAAAGCGTCTCAGAGGTAGTAAGCTCATAGACCGGTTCGTTGGGTGCATGACTTGTATACGATGAAGGGTTCGTTTATAGATATCGGAATCATAGCTCTAATGAGGAGTTAAGGGTATCCTCTTAAAGGCATTATACTGAATGTGAAAATGGACAAGGCCTTGGGTCGTCTGCTGGGCGGATGACTTCATATTCACATATGGTGAATAATCATTTTCTTTATTCGATAGTACAATGGAACTTTAAGATAGCCTGATCAGTAGGATTAAATGGACTTTGGCCTAAGGCTGATCATGGATATCATATGAGGGTTCTGCATACATGACAAGGTCATTGGACGATAGCATGTCACAGGCTTACGTAATACGGTATATAATTGGGAGTTCAGTTTCAGGTTTATAGTGGTGTGACTCTAAAATTAGTGATCATATGATTGAGTTGTTCGGTAAAGAATGATGATCATATGGATTTGCGGGAGCCGATTATATATGTCCAATCAGTCCCTCTACTAGCTCCATATAATTCGTTAATGTTTGGCAAATTGATTTGTGTATGCTATTGGCTAGTTTATTATGCATGGATGGTGATCACATAGGATTAGGATGGTAGACAAGATTCTCTCCGGTTGGATTCAGATTTTGTTTTGAATAATAGAGTACACAATTATTCGAACTCCAAATAAAGTTGCCATGATTTTATTTGAGATTGGATTGGAGTTGTAGAAAATTATCCATGAGAACAAGAATTTGAAACACAACTGTTTCGTGGATTTTGAAATTTGAATTTCGAAATTTGAATTTTGAAATTTGAAATTTGAATTTTGAATTTTGAATTTGAAATTTGAATTTGAAATTCGAATTTGAAATTTGAATTTCAAATTTGAATTTGAAATTTGAAATTCAAATTTTGAATCACAGTCCAAGTGGGATTCAAATTTGTTGTGGTAAATCCACAAGGTTTAAATTTCTAATTTGAGTTGGATATGGAGAGGATAATCTTGTCAGAATCCTACTTGAATTTTGAATCCAAATCCTAACTAAAGGTGGACGAAAATTTTGAAGATTATCCTCAATGATTTTCAGATTTTTTTGTGGACAAGGTTCAAGGAAAAATTCAAGTTTCAATCCCAGTTGAATTTGGATTCTCTCCTCCCAGAAGGTGGCCGAAATTTAGGAGTGAATCTCCTAGGAAAAATTCGGTTATTTTGGATAAGGATGAGATAAGATTCAAGCTTAAAAATCCTAGTGGAATTTTGAATCTCCCTTATCCAAAAGTGGTCGAATTTTTGAGGAGATTTTCTCCTTAGAATTTTTGGATTTTTTGGTTGTAAAAGGGAGATAAAATTCCAGTTAAAATCTTGTTTAGATTTGGATTGGATTTATCCTAAAGTGGCCGAATTTATTGTTGGGATTTTCCCCTTGGAAAATTCAGATTTTGTGCTTGTGAATAGGAGAGAATATCTTCTCCTAATCCAATTTGAATTCAGAGAATCACCTCATGCAGGTCTATAAATAGAGGTCCTGCCACTCCAGTTCTCTCAGACCACAGACTCTCAGGTGAGCAGGCTTGTTGTTGCACAACCGACCGTGACAATAAAGTTCTTTAAAGATCTGGGTGGTCGGAAGAAGACTAGTAGTGCTAGCATACCGATCGAGGTTCAGAGTGCCCACACACTCAGCCATTCGGGAATTAGACAATAGTAGAGAAGACTAGTTGGTTGAAGCCCTCCGGTCATTCTCCTCCTGCAGATTGGCATCCTTGATGTATGAGTTTTAATTGTTGTTGGTTTATTGTATATGGTATCATGAGATATTTAACGATCTAAAATTTTTAATTGTTCCGCTGCGCCACTCCGATACGTTTTTACCGATTTATTTTCCTACATCCTGCAGTTTGGCATCCTCTGAGGTATGAGTTTATATTGTTGTTAGTTTATTGTATATGGTATCACGAGATATTTAACAATCTTAAAAAATTTTTGTAATTCCGCTGCGCCACTCTGATGCGTTTTTACCAATTTATTCCTACAGGATTTTCATGCGACTATAGGAAATAGAAAAGATGGTGAATACATGAAACCAAAGAAATATGAGAGGGTGTCCTATTCTTTCTGAAAGGGTTGATGAATTACAAGCCCTTATAGAAGATTAGATAAAGGAGAATGCTGAGGTAAGGCAACGTTTAGAGTAAATGGAACCGAGGCAAGGCCAAAAAGAAGGCCAAACTTCACAAATGGCTGCAACTGAATAAGCAGTGCTGCCTGTTATGCCCGAGGTAGTACTTGAACCCCAACCTCAACCCCGAGTAAATCAGGAGTTGGTGTATGAGTGATTTTGACAGATGAAGCTGCCCGAATTCAAGGGCTCTACAAACCCTTTAGAAGCAGAGGAGTGGCTTTCCTCGATTCAAATGATCCTGGAATTTATGGATCTAACGGAACAAGAGAAGGTCATGTGTGCATCCTTTGTACTGAGGAAGGATGCAAGGTTTTGGTGGGACACCAGTAAACTACGAAGAAACGAAGCCATGATGTCATGGACGAAATTTGTGGAAGAATTTAATAAGAAATATTATGATCCCACGCTGCTATGACCTCAACAGGGGGAGTTTGTAGAGTTCAAGTAGGGAAACATGATAGTGAGCAAAGTCTGTCAAAAGTTTGATCAACTGTCCCGTTTATGCCCATACGTAGTCCCTACTGAGAGGGAGAAAATACAAAAGATGCTTTGGGATGTTTTGACCCCACATCTCAGCATTGGTAGACAGAGGGTTAACGCCATCCACTACAATAGTCGATTGTGTTAGTCGAGCTTTGAGAGTCGAGTATCATTTAGCTCAACAAAGAGAAGAGAAAGAGAAAATCTGGGATGCCAAGAAGAAGGAAAAGTTCTTAGCTAAAGTTGCTCAAGGAGAAACCCAGATTGGTCAAGGTAGCAAGCCAAATCAAAACACTAGGCCAGGACAATCTAATGCTCCAGGCCCACAGTCGTAGAATAAACGGAAAGGCAATAGTTCTGAAAATCGAAATCAGCAACGGAAGCTGAATAATAATGTCAGACTAACTATTCCCAATTGTGCAACATATAGGAAGAGACATCCAAGCAGATGCCAATATGGCCCAAGTACCTACTTTTAGTGTGGGAAAGAAGGCCATTTTGCCAGAAACTGCCCTGAAAATTGGCAAAATGTGTAGGGTATGTTTCAGCCATAGCAGGAACGTCCCCAAGCTCATGCGTTACAGGCTAAAATTGAAGGGCCTTCAGAGACATAAGAAAGACCGGAACGCATGTCTCGTGCAGATGCTCGAGTCATGGCATACACTAAAAAGGATGCGGAAGCTGGATGTCCAATGTAGTGACATGTTAGCTTTCTGTCGCTAATTATTTGGTGTTTATTTTATTCGATTCTGGAGCTACACATTCATTCATTTCATGTGAATTTGTGAATAGGATAGGATATCCTAAGGATAGCATGGGTAAGACATTTAGAACGGCTCTACTCTCAAGCGAAATTTTGCTGTCCAATTACTAGTTACCTTATGTACCAATAATTGTGACAAATAGGGAGTTATATGCGGAATTGATCATGAAAAAACTGGCTGATTACGACGTAATCCTGAGAATGGATTTCCTAGAGAAATATCAAGCCACGATCGATTGTGGGGAGCAGAAGATTGTATTCTGACCCGATCAGGAAGATAGTTTCGAATATGTCTATTCATCGTGCAAATCGAGGAAGATGATGATCAACTCGATGAGAGCAAGAAGGCTAATGTCTAGTGGTTGTACTGGATATTTAGCTTACATAGTGGACGTGACTAAGGAGTAGAACCTTTAACCTGAAGATGTTTCCATCGTCAATGAATTTCTCAACGTCTTTCCAGAAGAATTACCTGGATTGCCGCTAGAGGAAGAAATCTCCTTTGAGATTGAATTGATGCTTGGAACCACACCTATTTCAAAGGCGTCATACCGAATGTCACCGGCAGAGCTGAAGGAGCTACAAGTGCAATTAAAAGAGCTTCCTGATAGGGGATTCATACGGCCAAGCTATTCCCTATGAGGTGCTCCAGTGCTATTCATCAAGAAGAAAGATGGAACGTTCCACATGTGTATCGATTATCGGGAGTTGAACAAGATCACTGTTAAGAATAGTTATCCGTTACCTAGAATAGACGACTTGTTCGATCAACTCAAAGGCGCAGCAGTATTCTTCAAGATCAATTTGCGATCAGGATATCATCAGCTGTGGATCAAAGAGAGCAATATTCCCAAGACAGCGTTCAGGACACGTTACGGTCATTATGAATTTCTTATGATGCCGTTTAGGTTGATAAATGCTCTAGCAGTGTTCATGGACCTGATGAATCAAGTCTTCAAGGAATTCCTAGATAAGTTTGTCATTATGTTTATCGATGACATACCTATATATTCGACGACTCATGAAGAGCATGAAGAACACTTGAGAATTGTTCTTTACACGATAAGGAAGCACTAACTCTACGTGAAATTCTCCAAATGCAAATTTTGGCTAGATAGAGTGCATTTCCTAGGACACATAGTCTCCAAGGAAGGAATCACCATGGATCCTGCCAAAGTAGAGGCGATCAACGAATGGCCTACAATTAGGAACCTAACCGAGATATGGAGTTTCTTAAGCTTAGCTAGCTATTATAGGAAGTTCATAAAGGGATTCGCATGACTCGCTGCACCTCTCATAGCTCTTACGTGTAAGGAGAGGAAGTACGAGTGGACTGATGAGTACGAAAGAAGCTTCTGAGAGTTGAAAAAGCAACTAACGAGCATGCCAATTCTTAGGCTTCCTACTGAAGGGGAGACATTTATGGCGATGCATCGAAAATAGGATTAGCAGCCATCCTGATGCAAGGCGACAAGTGTTAGGAAATATCTTAAGCATTAGAGACATTTTATGTGTTTTGAACTGGATAATAAAATTATATATAGAGGTTATTCATTACATTACTATTTGTCCTCATTCTATTTACATGTTAAAGTAAATGTAAGCAAATATGACTCACTGACTGCTTATGTTAAAACTATTAGAACGTTGCATGCAATGGATTTTTGTATGCGAGAAGATAATGTTCTAAAGTAAGCGGTCTAAACTAAGGTTTGTAGTCTATGGGGTAAGACCGAGCATATAACTCATGTTAAGATTATTATGTTGTCTAAAGCCATGGTGGGGACAGTTTGTCTTAACTGTCTGGAGCATAGACTCCCAAGTAGAGACATAGATATGTTGCTTGGTGGTGACATATTAGACTGGGACTAAAGCATGATTGATCTGCCTAGTCCATTATGAGTGGATCAATCTGCTTTTGACGTTCATTATGCAATAACCTTAATCCTGAGTAAATGAACTACTTCATGTATATGACTTGTGTACTTTGATGTTCCAATGGCTAAAGCGTCTCAGAGGTAGTAAGCTTATAGACCGGCTCGTTGGGTGCATAACTTGTATACGATGAAGGGTTTATTTACAGATATCGGAATTATAGCTCTAATAAGGAGTTAAAGGTATCCTCTTAAAGGCATTATTATGGATGTGAAAATGGACAAGGCCTTAGGTCGTCTGCTGGGCAGATGATTTCTTATTCACATATGGTGAATAATCATTTTCTTATTCAGTAGTATAATGGAACTTTAAGATAGCCTGATCAGCAGGATAAAACAGACTTTGACCTAAGGCTAATCATGGATATCATATGAGGGTTTTGCATATATGACAAGGTTATTAGACAATAGCTCGTCACAGGCTTACGTAATACGGTATATAATTGGGAGTTCAATTTCAGGTTTATAGTGGAGTGACTCTGAAATTAGTGATCATATGATTGAGTTATTTGGTAAAGAATGATGATCATGTGGATTCACGGGAGCCCTATTATATATGTCCAATTGGTCCCTCTACTAACTCCACATAATTTCTTGACGATTGACAAATTGATTTGTGTATGCTTATTGGCTAGTTGATTATGCATCGATGATGTTGACATAGGATTAGGATGGCGGACAAGATTCTCTCCGGTTGAATTTATAATTTGTTTTTGGATAATAGAGTATACAATTATTTGAACTCCAAATAAAGTTGCCATGATTTTATTTGAGATTGGATTGGAATTGTAGAAAATTATCCATGAGAATAAAAATATGAAATACAACTTTTTGTGGATTTTGAAATTTCAATTATGAAATTTGAAATTTAAATTTTGAATTTGAAATTTAAATTTGAAATTTAAATTTGAAATTCGAATTTGAAATTTGAATTTGAAATTTAAATTTGAAATTCGAATTTGAAATTTGAATTTGAAATTCGAATTTGAAATTTGAATTTTGAAATTTGAAATTCAAATTTTGAATCACAGTCCAAATGGAATTCGAATTCTTTGTGGATAATTCCACAAAGTTAGAATTCAAATTTGAGTTAGATGTGGAGAGAAAATCTTATTTGAATCCAACTTGAATTTTGAATCCCAAATCTACCAAGGAAAACCGAATTTGTTAAGGAAAAATCCCCCAAGGTAATTTTAGATTTTATAGATAAGATTACAGGAAAAAATTCAAGTTTCAATCCCAGTTGAATTTGGATTTTCTCCTCCCTTGAAGTGGCCGAAAATTTTGAATGAATCTCAAGGGAGATTTTTGGCTATTTATGGATAAGGATGAGATAAAATTCAAACTAGAAAAACTTATTGGAATTTTGATTCTTCTCACACTCTAATAGACGAATCTGGACAGGTTTATAGCCTTAAGGAAATTCAGATTTTTGTGGATAAATGGAGAGATAAAATTCTAGTTAAAATCCTATTTGAATTTTGAATACAAAATCCATAAAATGGCCAAAATCTTTTGGTGGTTTTTGGCCCTAGAAAATTCGGATTTTGTGTGTGGATAAGGGAGAAAATCTACTCCTAATCCAATTCGAATTTAGATGATCACCTCATGCAAGTCTATAAATAAAGGTCCTGCCACTCCAGTTCTCTCAAACTACAAACTCTCAGGTGAGCAGGCTTATTGTTGCATAACTCACCGTGACAATAAGTTCTTTAGAGATCTGGGTGGTCGGCAAAGACTAACTTGTTAGGAAATGCCCTAAGTATTAGAGACATTTTTTATGTATTCATTTTGAACTGGATAATAAAATTATATATAGAGGTTATTCATTACATTGCTATCTGTCCTCGTCTTATTTACATGTTAAAGTAAATGTAAGCAAATATGATTCACTGACTGCTTGTGTTAAAACTGTTAGAACGTTGCATGCAATGGACTTTTGTATGCGAGAAGACAATGTTCTAAAGTTAGCAGTCTAAACTATGGTCTGTAGTCTATGGGGTTAGACCGAGCATCTAACTCATGTTAAGACTATTATGTTGTCTAAAGCCTTGGAGGGGACGGTCTGTCTTGACTGTCTGGAGCTGGACTCCCAAGTAGAGACATGGATATGTTGCTTGGTGGTGACATATTAGACCGGGACTAAAGCGTGATTGATCTACGTAGTTCGCTATGAGTGGATCAATCTGCTTTTGACGTTCATTGTGCAATAACCTTAATCCTGAGTAAATGAACTACTTCATGTATATGACTTGTGTACTTTGATGTTCCAATGGCTAAAGCGTCTCAGAGGTAGTAAGCTTATAGACCGGTTCGTTGGGTACATGACTTGTATACGATGAAGGGTTTGTTTGCAGATATCGGAATCATAGCTCTGAGGAGTTAAAGGTATCCTCTTAAAGGCATTATACTGAATGTGAAAATGGACAAGGCCTTGGGTCGTCTACTGGGCGGATGACTTCTTATTCACATATGGTGAATAATCATTTTCTTGATTCGGTAGTATAATGGAACTTTAAGATAGCCTGATCAGTAGGATTAAACGGACTTTGACCTAAGGCTGATCATGGATATCATATGAGGGTTTTGCATATATGACAAGGTCATTGGATGGTAGCTCGTCACAGGCTTACATAATACGGTATATAATTGGGAGTTCAGTTTCAGGTTTATAGTGGTGTGACTCTGAAATTAGTGATCATATGATTGAGTTGTTTGGTACAGAATGATGATCATATGGAATCATGGGAGCCCGATTATATATGTCCAATCAGTCCCTCTACTAGCTCCACATAATTCCTTAACGTTTGGCAAACTGATTTGTGTATGCTATTGGCTAGTTTATTAAGCATGGATGGTGATGACACAGGATTAGGATGATAGACAAGATTCTCTCCGGTTGGATTCAGATTTTATTTTTGGATAATAGAATACACAATTATTCGAACTCCAAATAAAGTTGCCATGATTTTATTTGAGATTGGATTGGAGTTGTAGAAAATTATCCATGAGAACAAGAATATGAAACACAACCGTTTTGTGGAATTTGAATTTTGAATTTTGAAATTTGAAATTTGAATTTTGAAATTTGAAATTTGAATTTTGAATTTGAAATTTGAATTTGAAATTTGAATTTGAAATTCGAATTTGAAATTTGAATTTGAAATTTAAATTTGAAATTTGAAATTTGAAATTTGAAATTTGAATTTGAAATTTGAAATTCAAATTTTGAATCACAGTCCAAGTAGGATTCGAATTTGTTGTGGAAAATCCACAAGGTTTGAAATTCGAATTTGAGTTGGATTTGGAGAGGATAATCTTGTTAGAATCCTACTTGAATTTTGAATCCAAATCCCAACAAAAGTGGGTGAATTTTTTGAGGATAATCCTTAATGGAAAAATTCGGTTTTTGTGGATAAGATTCAAGGGAAAATTCAAGTTTCAATCCTAGTTGAATTTGGATTCTCTCCTTCCCTAAAAGTGGCCGAAATTTTGGAGCCTTTATCCAAGGAAAATTTGGTTATTTTTGGATAAGGTTGAGATAAGATTCAAGCTTGAAAATCCTAGTGGAATTTTTGATTCTCCCTTATCCATAATGGCCGAAATCTTTTGGAGGATTTTCTCCTTGTGAATTTCGGATTTTTTGGTTGAAAAAGGGAGATAAAATTCTAGTTAAAATCTTGTTAAGATTTGGATTGGATTTATCTTAGGAAAAACCGAATTTATTGTTAGGATTATCCTATGGAAAAATTCGGATTTTTTGGTTAAAGATAAGGAAGAAAATCTTTTCCTAGTCCAATTCGAATTCAGAGAATCACCTCATGCAGGTCTATAAATAGAGGTCCTGCCACTCCAGTTCTCTTAGACCACAGACTCTCAGGTGAGCAGGCTTATTGTTGCACAGCTCATCGTGACAATAAAGTTCTTTAGAGATCTGGGTGGTCGGAAGAAGACTAGCAGTGCTAGCATACCGATCGAGGTTCAGAGTGCCCACACACTCAGCCATTAGGGAATTGGAGAATAGTAGAGAAGGCTAGTTGGTTGAAGCCTCCGGTCACTCTCCTCCTGTTTATTGGCGTCCTTGAGGTATGAGTTTTAATTGTTGTTGATTTATTGTATATGGCATCATGAGATATTTAACGATCTAAAAATTTTTATTGTTCCGCTGCGCCACTCTGATACATTTTTACCGATTTATTTTCCTACAATTGGTATCAGAGCCATCTCATGACTATGCCATGTCCATAAATTAGACAATTACTTAGTCTTTTTATTTATGTATGGATTTGATATTTAGAGAGTGGCATTCTGGGGTTCCTTTATGTTGTTATCATGTATTATGTATAAAGTATGTGGTTATTTTAATTTTTTGAATTATTATAAGCATGCTTGTTTATACCGGTTATGGTTCCTTAGAATTTAGAAAAATTGTATCTAGGAATTTTTATGTAACCATGGGAGGAGTTTATTAACACTGTAATTTTCCCATGGATTTTAATTCTTATCTCTTAGATTTTTTATGGTTAGAATTTTTGTACACCGGAAACGGTTTAGGAATTTTTTATGTAATTATTCTTGGAGGAGATTGAAGATTGAAGACCGTAATTTATTTTTCCCAAAAGTTAAATTTAATTTAAAGATTGAAATTTTGATTGTGTGGAAAATTTCAATTTAATTGGGTTTCAAATTAATTTTTGGAGATCCTAATAGGTAAATTGGAATATGGCACGAAAATCGAGACACGACCCCTCGGAATAGGCCGACAGGCCTTGGTGGGGCTGCAGCCCCTGCCCTCGGGCAGGATGGGGCTGCGGCAGCCCCTATGCAGGCAAACATCACCCACGGCCGTAGGCTTGGCCTGCAGCCGAGGGTGGCGCAGCCTGCCCAAGGCCGGCCGCAGCCTGGGCATGCAGCCACTGGCTGCAGGCGCTGCCTGCAGCCTGCCGGCTGCTGCGCCCAGCCTGGGCGTGCAGCCTGGCACTGCAGGCTTGGCCTGCAGCCCGGCAGGCTGCACAAGGGGCAACCGTGGGCTGCCAGCCCCTCCGGGGTTGGTGGCTGTCCACGGCGGCTGCCGCCTTCACGGGCGGCGGTGCGGCGGTCCAAAATTTGAAAATTTTGATTTTTAAATTTGAGATTTAATTTTAAATCATGTTTAAAAATATGTAATTGAAAATTTGAAATTTTTGAAATTACATATTATTACACATGATGTTTAAAATTGTTTAAAATTTGAATTAGAAATTTAAATTTGATATTCGAATTTGGAGTTTGAATTTGAAATTTAAATTTTTGGAAATTTAAATTTTAAATAATTCTTGGGATGAGAAATAAATGGAGAGGCTACATAAAGATGGATACAAGAAGACGGAACAAAATTCAAGACCCAAAGAATGCTTTGGATGGAATTTTGTAATCTTTATTTTCTTTGTTCTAGGATGGAACCATGGCTTGGTTATTCTGTCAATTATTTTTCTGTGATATGTCATGGATGTATAAATATGTATTGATGGATGTTTTGTATGCATATTTGATAACATGTCATATAGGATAGGTGAGTGCCGCTCATACTATATTGATCATACATAATTTGTCAAAACTTGCATGTTTTTCAAAATATTGAGTGGGAGAGGGTTTCAAACAAAACCCACGGCCTCCATTGTTGATCCATATGTGAAAGCATGGTAACGCCTCGCGTTAGTTCTGACCTGACCACACCCCTCGGTAGGTGTTTACCGCCGCCGGTATACTAGATTGGATCTCCTATGTGGAAAACGTGTTCGGGTGCGATCCTATTCATGACCACCCCTCGGTGGCTTGGTAGGACGTGGATCGGGCTACGTAAACAATGGTTATACACTCAAGACTCGTTTAGTTATTAACCTTCCCTAGAAGCTCTGTTAACTAAACTGGTGGCCAAATAAGCGGTTATTAATATATGTCTTAACCTTGGAGGATTTAAGGTAACATATATTAATTGGACGGGGTCCATGTTCCGGCTATTTGTTCTCATGACCACCCCTCGATGGCTTGGGGCAATAGGTGCTGAGAATTACCGTTGCAATGCTACATGTTTTTTCAAGTTTCATGTAGGAACATACTTGTATGTTTTTATTTGCTAAATTATCTGTATATTTGCTTGGGCTTTGTAATGATGTCTAGTATAATTTTATTTCAGTTCAAAATGTCACCGACACCCCTCATTTCAATACTTACTGAAAATAAGTTGAATGGCAACAATTATAAAGATTGGAAAAGAAATCTATTAATAGTTCTCAGCTGCGAGAGACACAAGTTCGTACTGGACGAACCATGCCCACCTGGGCCCAAACCTGACACACCACTTGAAGAGGTCCCGGTTGCCTATTATCGTTGGAGAGAATCCAATGAAATAGCTCGATGCTACATCCTTGCTAGCATGACGAGTGCTTTACAAAAGCAGCATGAGACTTATCAAGTTGCTGGGGAGATCATGGATAATCTGGAGGACATGTTCGGAGGCCAAGAAAAATTGGCTCGACGGTCCGCTATCACCAACATTATGAACTCCAAGCAAAAGGCGGGTACTCCGGTGAAGGACCATATGATCACTCTAATGGGATTCTTCGCTGAGGCTGCCGAGAATGGTGCTGAGTTGGACTATAACACCCAGATCGAGATGGTGTTCAAGACTCTGTCTAAAGATTTTGTGGGGTTTAAGGCCGCATACAATCTGGCGACAAAGGAGTTAGGACTTACCGAGCTCATGAAGCAACTACAGGCTTATGAGCGGATGATCAGGGATGAGGATACGGTCCGACCTAAAGGAGAGGCCAATTTGACGGAATCTTCCAATCCCTCACGGAAGAGGAAGAGGCCAAATAAGAAGCAAGTGGCTTCCAGTTCTTCTAATCCTCCTGTCTCGGACTGGAAGAAGAAGAAGAACAAGAACAAGAAGCCGAAGGACCCTAAAAAGTCCAAATGCTTCCACTGTGGGAAGGTAGGTCACTTCAAGAAGGCTTGCTGGGAATTCCTAGCCTCCAAGGGCAAGGAAGGTAAGGAACTTCATTACTTAGAAGCGTGTTTGGTGGAAGAATCGAAAGACACATGGGTCATTGATTCGGGCGCCACTAATCATGTTTGTGTTTCTATGCAGGGGTTCGTGGAAACGAGAAGTCTACATGATAGGAGCCTCTCGTTGCGGACTGGAGATGGTAGCTTTGTGGTGGCTGAGGCAGTGGGAGACGTTCATCTTTATTTTGATCAATTTAGGTTTATTTTATTGAAAGACTGTTTTTATGTTCCTAATTTTAGGAGGAACCTTATATCGGTAGCTTGTTTAATAAAGGATTCTTATTCAGTTTCTTTTAGTAAAAGAGTTGATATTCGTAGAAATAAGTCTTTTATCTATTCTGGATGGATGGATGGAAACCTATATTTGATCAGACCAAAGATGTACTCACTGCTTGACACTGAATTAATTGATAACTCTAAAAGGTTGAAAGTTTCTCACTCTAACAAGGCGTATCTTTGGCATTTAAGACTTGGTCATATTAATCAGGATAGGATTCAAAGATTGGTGAAAGACGGTCCTCTGGAATCTCTGGAGGAGGTACGACTTTCCCAATGTGAGTCTTGTCTAGAGGGTAAGATGACTAAGAGGTCTTTTGGAGCTAAGGGTACAAGGGCACAGGAGCTCTTAGAAATTGTGCACACTGACGTATGTGGCCCCATGAACGTCACAGTACGAGGAGGGTTCGAGTACTATGTCTCTTTCATAGATGATTACTCGAGGTATGGATATGTGTATCTGATGCACCGCAAGAGCGAAACCTTTGATAAATTCAAAGAGTATCGTGCGGAAGTGGAAAAGCAATTGGATAAATCCATAAAGACACTTCGATCTGATCGAGGTGGCGAATACCTCTTCGATGAATTTCTAGGACATCTTGTAGAGAATGGGATATTATCCCAATTGACTGCACCTGGTACTCCACAACAGAATGGTGTAGCCGAAAGGAGAAACAGGACCTTATTGGATATGGTACGGTCCATGATGAGTTACTCAACGCTGCCATTATCATTTTGGGGACATGCTTTACAAACGGCGTGCTATATTCTGAACCAGGTTCCGAGCAAATCAATTCCTAGAACTCCGTATGAATTGTGGCGTGGCAGGAAGCCCTCCCTTGGACATATGAAAATATGGGGCTGCCCGGCACATGTACTGGATGGGGATGCGAAGAAGTTGGAACCAAGATCAGAATTGTGCATGTTTGTAGGGTATCCAAAGGGAACTAAAGGAGGTCTGTTCTATAACCCGAAGGAACAAAAGGTCATTGTCTCAACCCATGCGACATTCTTGGAGGAAAGTCACATGAATGACTTTAAGCCTCGAAGCAAAGTGGTGCTAGAGGAGTTATCGGGTGAAAGAACTGCTCCACAGATTTCGGTCTTGGACGCAAGTCCGAGTTCCAGTGAAAAACCTGCAGACGATCAACAATTTAGGGTGCCTCGTCGTAGTGGGAGGGTTTCTAAGAAACCTAATTTCTTTATGTATGATGCTGAGGTATACCAGGCTGAGGCTCATGAGCATGAGGAAGATCTGGTCACATATGATGAAGCTATAAAGGATGTTGATTCTAGATCTTGGAAACAGGCTATGAACAATGAGATGGATTTTATGAAATCCAACTCTGTTTGGGAACTTGTAGATTTGCCGGATGGGATAAAACCCATTGGATGCAAATGGGTCTACAAAAGAAAGAAGGATGCGGAAGGGAGAGTGGAAACTTTCAAAGCTAGACTAGTTGCAAAGGGATACACGCAAAAGGCTGGAATCGATTACGAGGAAACCTTTTCGCCTGTTGCTATGCTGAAGTCTATCCGTATTCTTCTGTCCATTACTGCGGCTCTCGATTACGAGATCTGGCAAATGGATGTCAAGACGGCATTCTTGAATGGCCATCTTGAAGAGTGTATCTATATGATACAGCCCGAAGGGTTCGTAGCAAAAGGCCAAGATAAGAAAGTCTGCAAGTTGCTTAGATCCATTTATGGATTAAAGCAGGCATCCCGCTCATGGAACCAGAGGTTTGATCAAGCGATTAAGACATTTGGTTTTGAGCAGAACGTTGATGAACCTTGTGTTTATAAACGTATTAAGGATGGAAAAGTGGTCTTTCTGATACTCTATGTCGATGATATACTACTCATTGGGAATGATGTAGGGAATTTATCATCGGTCAAGCTTTGGTTACACCAACAGTTTGACATGAAGGACTTGGGAGAAGCTAATTATGTTCTAGGCATTCGTCTCTTCAGAGATCGAAAGAACAAAATGATAGCATTATCCCAAGCTTCATACATAGATAAAATAATTGACAAATATGCAATGCTAGAGGCGAAGAAAGGCTCACAACCTTCTATTGCCGGTTTAACTCTTTCATTGGATGACTGTCCCAAGACATCGGAAGAAAGAGAGCGTATGAGTAAGGTCCCTTATGCATCCGCTGTGGGTAGCCTTATGTACGCTATGTTTTGCACTCGCCCGGACATATGTTTTGCAGTAGGTATGGTGAGTCGATATCAAGCGAATCCTGGAACCAAGCACTGGTAAGCAGTAAAGCATATACTCAAGTATCTTAAGAGAACGAGGGATTATATGCTAGTGTATTCTGGAGGGGATCTAATACCCGTAGGATACACGGACTCAGACTTCCAGACTTGTAAGGATTCGAGGAAATCGACATCTGGATCAGTGTTTTTACTCGGAGGAGGCGCCATTGTGTGGAGGAGCGTGAAGCAGGGCTGCACAGCTGACTCTACTATGGAGGCTGAGTATGTGGCTGCGGCTGAGGCATCTAAAGAAGCGGTTTGGCTCCGCAAGTTCTTTAGAGACCTTGAGGTCATTCCGGGTGTTGACAAGCCTATCACACTTTACTGTGATAATACAGGGGCTATTGCCAACACAAGGGAATCTCGGCACCACAAGAGGACCAAGCACATAGATCGGAGGTATCACATTATTAGAGGGCATGTGGAGACAGGACAAGTGGATGTATGTAAGATCGCGTCCGAGCACAACATCGCTGATCCCTTTACTAAGACTTTGGTAGCTAGAAGCTTTGAGAGGCATGTAGAGGCGATGGGGATGCGTACCATGGCACATCTACTGGCTTAGGGCAAGTGGGAGATTGTTAGGAAATGCCCTAAGTATTAGAGACATTTTTGATGTATTCATTTTGAACTGGATAATAAAATTATATATAGAGGTTATTCATTACATTGCTATCTATCCTCGTCTTATTTACATGTTAAAGTAAATGTAAGCAAATATGGCTCACTGACTGCTTGTGTTAAAACTGTTAGAACGTTGCATGCAATGGACTTTTGTATGCGAGAAGACAATGTTCTAAAGTTAGCAGTCTAAACTATGGTCTGTAGTCTATGGGGTTAGACCGAGCATCTAACTCATGTTAAGACTATTATGTTGTCTAAAGCCTTGGAGGGGACGGTCTGTCTTGAATGTCTGGAGCTGGACTCCCAAGTAGAGACATGGATATGTTGCTTGGTGGTGACATATTAGACCGGGACTAAAGCGTGATTGATCTACGTAGTCCGCTATGAGTGGATCAATCTGCTTTTGACGTTCATTGTGCAATAACCTTAATCCTGAGTAAATGAACTACTTCATGTATATGACTTGTGTACTTTGATGTTCCAATGGCTAAAGCGTCTCAGAGGTAGTAAGCTTATAGACCGGTTCGTTGGGTACATGACTTGTATACGATGAAGGGTTTGTTTGCAGATATCGGAATCATAGCTCTGAGGAGTTAAAGGTATCCTCTTAAAGGCATTATACTGAATGTGAAAATGGACAAGGCCTTGGGTCGTCTACTGGGCGGATGACTTCTTATTCACATATGGTGAATAATCATTTTCTTGATTCGGTAGTATAATGGAACTTTAAGATAGCCTGATCAGTAGGATTAAACGGACTTTGACCTAAGGCTGATCATGGATATCATATGAGGGTTTTGCATATATGACAAGGTCATTGGATGGTAGCTCGTCACAGGCTTACGTAATACGGTATATAATTGGGAGTTCAGTTTCAGGTTTATAGTGGTGTGACTCTGAAATTAGTAATCATATGATTGAGTTGTTCGGTACAGAATGATGATCATATGGAATCACGAGAGCCCAATTATATATGTCCAATCAGTCCCTCTACTAGCTCCACATAATTCCTTAACGTTTGGCAAATTGATTTGTGTATGTTATTGGCTAGTTTATTATGCATGGATGGTGATGACACAGGATTAGGATGATAGACAAGATTCTCTCTGGTTGGATTCAGATTTTGTTTTTGGATAATAGAGTACACAATTATTCGAACTCCAAATAAAGTTGCCATGATTTTATTTGAGATTGGATTGGAGTTGTAGAAAATTATCCATGAGAACAAGAATATGAAACACAACCGTTTTGTGGAATTTGAAATTTGAATTTTGAATTTTGAAATTTGAATTTTGAATTTTGAATTTGAAATTTGAATTTGAAATTTGAATTTGAAATTCGAATTTGAAATTTGAATTTGAAATTTAAATTTGAAATTTGAAATTTGAAATTTGAAATTTGAATTTGAAATTCGAAATTTTGAATCACAGTCCAAGTAGGATTCGAATTTGTTGTGGAAAATCCACAAGGTTTGAAATTCGAATTTGAGTTGGATTTGGAGAGGATAATCTTGTTAGAATCCTACTTGAATTTTGAATCCAAATCCCAACAAAAGTGGGCGAATTTTTTGAGGATAATCCTCAATGGAAAAATTCGGTTTTTGTGGATAAGATTCAAGGGAAAATTCAAGTTTCAATCCTAGTTGAATTTGGATTCTCTCCTTCCCTAAAAGTGGCCAAAATTTTGGAGCCTTTATCCAAGGAAAATTCGGTTATTTTTGGATAAGGTTGAGATAAGATTCAAGCTTGAAAATCCTAGTGGAATTTTTTATTCTCCCTTATCCATAATGGCCGAAATCTTTTGGAGGATTTTCTCCTTGTGAATTTCGGATTTTTTGGTTGAAAAAGGGAGATAAAATTCTAGTTAAAATCTTGTTAAGATTTGGATTGGATTTATCTTAGGAAAAACCGAATTTATTGTTAGGATTATCCTATGGAAAAATTCGGATTTTTTGGTTAAAGATAAGGAAGAAAATCTTTTCCTAGTCCAATTCGAATTCAGAGAATCACCTCATGCAGGTCTATAAATAGAGGTCCTGCCACTCCAGTTCTCTTAGACCACAGACTCTTAGGTGAGCAGGCTTATTGTTGCACAGCTCATCGTGACAATAAAGTTCTTTAGAGATCTGGGTGGTCGGAAGAAGACTAGCAGTGCTAGCATACCGATCGAGGTTCAGAGTGCCCACACACTCAGTCATTCGGGAATTGGAGAATAGTAGAGAAGGCTAGTTGGTTGAAACCTCCGGTCACTCTCCTGCTGTTCATTGGCGTCCTTGAGGTATGAGTTTTAATTGTTGTTGATTTATTGTATATGGCATCATGAGATATTTAACGATCTAAAAATTTTTATTGTTCCGCTGCGCCACTCTGATACATTTTTACCGATTTATTTTCCTACATAACTGTGCTAGCATACCAATCGAGGTTCAGAGTGCCCACACACTCAGCCATTCGGGAATTGGAGAATAATAGTGAAGGCTAGTTGGTTAAAGCCCTCCGACCATTCTCCTCCTGCAGATTGGCATCCTTGAGGTATGAGTTTAAATTGTTGTTGGTTTATTGTATATGGCATCATGAGATATTTAACGATCTTGAAAAATTTTTATTATTCCGCTGCACCACTCTGATACATTTTTACCTATTTTATTTCCTACAATTGGTATCAGAGCCATTTCATGACTATGCCATGTACATAAATTAGACAATTAATTAGTCTTTTTATTTATATATGGATTTGATATTTAGAGAGTGACATTCTAGGATTCCTTTATGTTGTTATCATGTATTATGTATGCCGTATGTGGTTATTTTAATTTACTGAATTGTTATAAGCATGCTTGTTTTATGCCGGTTATGATTCCTTAGAATTTAGAAAATTGTATCTGGAATTTTTATGCAACCATGGGAGCAGTTTATTAACACTGTAATTTTCCCATGGATTTTTATTTTTTATCTCTTAGAAATATTATGATTAGAATTTTTTGTACACCGGAAACGGTTTATGAAATTTTATGTAATTATTCTTGGAGGAGATTGAAGACCATAATTTATTTTTCCCAAAAGTTAAATTTAATTTAAAGGTTGAAATTTTGATTGTGTGGAAAATTTCAATTTAATTAGGATTCAAATTAATTTTTGGAGATCCTAATGGGTAAATTGGAATATGGCACGGGAATCAAGGACTGCCCCCTTGGGATGGATCACCAACCGTGGAGGGGCTGCAGCCCCTGCCCTCTGGCAGGATGGGGCTATGGCAGCCCCTATCCATGGCTGCAACACCCATGGAGCCTGCGGCCGCGGGTGGCCGTAGCCCTGGGCTGCAGCCTATGGCTGCAAGCGACGCCTGCAGCCTGGCGGGCTATGGCACCTACTCGGGCGTGCAGCCTGGCATGGCTGTACATGGCCTGCGGCCGTGGTCTGCCAACCCCCCGGGGGCTGGGGGCTGGGGGCTACCCACGGCGGCTGTCGGCCTCTGAGGTCGTGGGGCCGATTGTTCAAAAATCGAAAAATTTTGATTTTTAAATTTGAAATTTAAATTTTAAATCATGTTTAAAAATATGTAATTGAAAATTTAAAGTTTTTTGAAATTACATATTATTACACATAATATTTAAATTATTTGAAATTTAAATTTTTGGAATTTAAATTTTAAATGATTCTTGGGATGAGAAATAAATGGAGAGGCTACATAAAGATGAAAACAAGAAGACGGAACAAAACTCAAGACCCAAAAAATGCTTTGGATGGAATTTTGTAATCTTTATTTTATTTGTTCTAAGATGGAACCATGACTTGGTCATTATTCTGTCAATTATCTTTTCTGTGATATGTCATAGATGTATAAATATGTATTGATAGATGTTTTATATGCATATTTGATAACATGTCATATAGGATAGGTGAGCGCCGCTAATACTATATTGATCATACATATTTGTCAAAACTTGCATGTTTTTCAAAATATTGAGTGGGAGAGGGTTTCAAACAAAACCCACGGCCTCCATTGTTGATCCATATGTGAAAGCATAGTAACGCCTCGCATCAGTTCTGCCCTGACCACACCCCTCAGTAAGTGTTTACCGCCACCGATATACTAGGTTGGATCTCCTATGTGGAAAACGTGTTCAGATATGATTCTATTCATGACCACCCCTCGGTGGCTTGGTAGGACGTGGATAGGGCTACTTAAACAATGGTTATACACTCAAGACTCGTTTAGTTATTAACCTTCCCTAGAAGCTCTGTTAACTAAACTGGTGGCCAAAATAAGCAGTTATTGATATATATCTTAACCTTGGAAGATTTAAGGCAACATATATTTATTGGACGGGTCCATGTTCCGGCTATTTGTCTCATGACCACCACTCGGTGGCTTGGGGCAATAGGTGTTGAGAATTACCGTTGCAATGCTACATGTTTTTCAAGTTTCATGTAGGAATATACTTGTATGTTTTATTTGCTAAATTATCTATATATTTGCTTGGGCTTTGTTATGATATTTAATATAATTTTATTTCAGTTCAAAATATCACCGACACCCCTCATTTCACTACTTACTGAAAATAAGCTGAATGTCAATAATTATAAACACTGGAAAAGAAAACTATCGATGGTTCTGTGGTGGCCGGCCCTTCGTAGAGATCATACAATACTATTACAATTAAGCTTTATCGCTAACTGCGGTAGATTGTACACTCATGGGTCGCCGGCTAATCTATCTCTCTTTAAATCATGACGTTTTTGGGGAAATTTTTTTTTTTAAAACATCATGTAAAACATCATCCACTATTTAGTTTGTTTGCAAGTGCAAAGTAATTTGCATAATACAGTACTTTCGTAAAATATATATTTACAAAAGACTGTTTCTTTTTTCCTTCTCTTTTATTGCTAAGCGGAAAGACTCTGGCAGGACCATATCCCTTGTCTCCTATCCCATTTGACACGCGCTATCTCGTCCATCATCCAGTCATACAAAGCTACCGAGCTGGTCGCTTACCTACAATATAAGCAAAAATGGTGAGTTACAGGCTCAGTAAGTTCAAACATGCAAGAAATAAAATTTCCATGAATAGTACTATTCATCATAAATAGTAACATTGATCACTATTCATATATGAATAGTAACTTTGACTACTATTCATTATGAATAGTAAGTTTGACCACAACACAATATATCAACAATACATCTACTGCGATGTTAGTACCCTCACGAAATTGTCTTATGCTCAATTATGGCATAGTTTCAGTTTTAGGTAATTATCTTATATTATGTTCTAGTTTTGAGCTCATGTTGGCAGTACCATTTTAATGCGCATGACTGGGAGTGGTACATTAGTGCTGACCTCCACAGCCTTAATCTCATAGCCCCAAAGGAAAAATTGTACATGACTGGGAGCGGTACATTAGTGCTGACCTCCACAGCCTTAATCTCATCATCATAGCCCCGAAGGCAAAATTTACCTCCCTATACGGAAGGCTGGTACGCCAAAAGTGGTTTCATTACCGCCTTTTTAAAGTTCTAACCCGGTGACTTCATATTGCCCCGTGGTTAAGAATGGTTCACATTTTAATTTCGTGTAAGTGAGTTTTATTAACTTCGCTCTAGTGCCCGAAGCACAATTTATTATATATCCCATTTCCAATAGTGCCAGTAGCACATTTCGTCTCTCTCTCTACTCTATAATAGTGCCTGTAGCACATATGTACCTAACTTATAGTTAGTACATCAAAGTTAGCAATAATAATGCTATATGTTGCAAACAGGTAAATGTCTGAACTTACCTTATCAGTTTCTTCCCCTTTTCTTTCTTGGATCTTTGATCACCCTCCTTGTAGGTCAATTTTGGGATCCTACAGACAAAACCTTATCCGTTAATTTCATTTCCATTTATAGCTTTTATTTTTCATTAAAAAGCTTAAATAAAACCTATTTATAACTTTTTAGGCTTTATTTATCATTTTCCCCATTTTTCTCAACTTTTACAAAATTATGATTTTACCCTTATATTTTGGTAAAATTACAATTATGCCCCTGATCAAATTTTCTCGATCCAGACTGCATTTTGGCTCTCAGGAACTTTTCTGACTCTTTTCTATTCATTACCGGGTTTGTTTCTATTTTATTTCCATTTTTCACCTTCCCGACCCTCGGGAAGCACTATTCCGACCCTTACGTCAGTTTAGTGATTTTCTATCGTTTTGGAGCCTCAAATGGACGTTTTACTAGTATTTAAAACGTTCATCTAGACGTTCCCGATCTAGGTTTCCGAGGCTCGGATTTTCGGTACGCGACTCGGACCTTTACTTCGTTTCCCAAAAACGCCCCCCCTCGGGGTCGGTTTTTCAGTTTTACTCACGTTTTATATTTTTAAGGGGACGGGTTAATATTCACGAACCACCCCTTAGATTTTCCTTATTCAATTTCCCCTTTAGGGACTCGGGTTTCCAACCCGACCCTAAACTTTTATTTTTAATTCCCTTTTTACCCCAAATGTCGTTTTCGAAATTTCGGCAGCATTTTGGCGTAAATTTAAGGCTACCGGCGTTAGGTACGCCTCGAACCATAGGTACCTGCCACGTACTATACCACAAACCTATTTTATGTAAAAGTTTCCCAAACTTTTACATAAAAGCTCACAACCTTTCAATTCACATTTTGAACCACATTCCACAAAATTTCTTTCCATTTTTGCCCTTAGTTTTAGCCACGGTTTTCACACTCAAAACCTAACCAAAACTTTTCGATTTTTCTACCAAATTTTAAGCTATTCCAATGTCATTACCTAGCATATTTTCAAGCCAATTTCCATGCATTTTTCAACACAAATTCTTAGGGTTTTCACCATTATAACCCACGGCCATTTAAGAGAAACATGCACCAAATTTTTTTGTTTCATGCTTTCAATAACAAATCCATCATTTCCTTAATTCAATGCATGAATTTAACTATCCAAATATCAAGTAAATCATGCAAAAATTATTCACCAAACCCTAATTAAACCCAAGGCCATATTAGGGTTATTTGACCCCAAAATTTTTCCAAGCTTTCAACCATACAAATCATGCTTTACATTTGACCAAAATATGATTTAAAGCATTTTAACACTTAAACAACAACAATTCAACATCAATTACTCATGGTAACCCACGGTTTTACCCTTGGAAAACCAACCAAAATTTTGTTTTTCTTTAAACAAAATGCATGGTTTTTCTTCTAATCACACCCTTAACAAAACCCAAGCACCAAATCAACCAACACAAACCAAAAATTTTCTTATTTTCATACTATTCATCCCACGGATTTTAGGGAGAAAAATCAAGAAAAAATGCAAACCAAAGAAAGTTACCTTGCTTTCTTGCTTCTTTTGTCTTCAAGGAAGGGTTTGACACCACTTTTGTGAAGGAAACTTGGAAGATTTGCTTGGTTCCTCTTGGTTGCTCACGTATTCCACTAGGGAGAACACTTAGAAAAAATTTTTCTCATGTTTTTGGCTTGGAAAATGTTTCGGCCACTTTGTTCAAAACTTTGCCGACTTAAGTACTAAAGGAACCAATTAACTTAGCTTCCAACCAATCAAAATGCAACATTTTTCAAACCAATTCTTTCCATTTTTTTCAAAAATTAAATTTGGCTAATTTTGGCCAAATCTTGGCCTTTAGATCAAAAAGCAACTTATTCTTAGCCATTAATGCCACCAACCACCATATTTCTTACATTTAATATTTTGGCTTTATGATGTCATAAATGTAAAGTAAAGTGTTGACTTTGACTTTATTATTCACATTAATTCGACTACTTTTTGACCGGTATCGGTTCGAGCCGAAATTTTCCTGAAATCGTCCCGACGGGTTCCTGAGGTCTCCTGTGCAGTCGGATCAATTTATACTGCTTCCGTTTGATCAAAATCAATCCCAGAAGTTTTTCATCTTTTAGTGCACCGGTTAGGGTTTTCAATGCCGTTTTTGGCACCGTTCCACCCGTTTCAACTCAGTGAATTTTATCAACACTGAATTCTTACTTGTCAGTATTGTTAGAACATTTCAATATATTCTAAACAATATAAATACATTTATTTCACTCTTTAAATAGTATAAATTGTTATATATATACATACATTTGTATATTTTCTTCCGAGAATGCCAGAATTTTCCGGTTGTCACAAGTTCTTAACTGCGAGAGACACAAGTTCGTGCTGGACGAACCATGCCCACCTGGGCCTAAACCTGACACACCGCTTGAGGAAGTCCCGGTTGCCTATACTTGTTGGAGAGAATCCAATGAGATAGCTCGGCGCTACAATCTATCTAACATGATGAGTGCTTTACAAAAGCAGCATGAGACTTATCAAGTTGCTGAGGAGATCATGGAAAATCTGGAGGACATGTTCGGAGGCCAAGAAAAATTGGCTCGATAGTCTGCTATTACCGACATTATGAACTCTAAGCAAAAGACAGGTACTCCGGTGAAAGACCATATGATCACTCTAATAGGATTCTTTGCTGAGGCTACCGAGAACGGTGCTGAACTGGACTATAATACCCAGATCGAGATGGTGTGCAAAATTCTATCAAAAGATTTTGTAGGGTTTAAGACCGCATATAATCTGGCGACAAGGGAGTTAGGACTAACCGAGCTCATGAAGCAACTCCAAGCTTATAAGCGGATGATCAAGGATGGGGATGCAATCTAACCAAAAAGAGAGGCCAATTTGATGGAATCTTCCAAACCCTCACAGAAGAGGAAGAGGCCAAATCAAAAGTAAGCGGCTTCCAGTTCTTCTAATCCTCCTGTCTCAGATGGGAAGAAGAAGAATAAGAACAAGAAGCCCAGGGACCCTAAAAAGCCCAAGTGCTTCCACTGTGGGAAGGTAGGTCACTTCAAGAAAGCTTGCCGGGAATTCCTAGCCACCAAGGGCAAGGAAGGTAAGGAACTTCACTATTTAGAAGCGTGTTTGGTGGAAGAATCGAAAGACACTTAGGTCATTACTTCAGGCGCCACTAATCATGTTTGTGTTTCTATATAGGGGTTTGTAGAAACAAGAAGTCTACATGATAGGAACCTCTCGTTACGGACTGGAGACGGTAGCTTGGTAGTGGCTGAGGCAGTGGGAGACGTTTACCTTTATTTTGATGAATTTAAGTTTATTTTATTAAAAGACTGTTTTTATGTTCCTAATTTTAGAAGGAACCTTATATCGGTAGCTTGTTTAATAGAGGATTCTTATTCAGTTTCTTTTAGTAAAAGAGTTAATATTCGTAAAACTAAGTCTTTTATCTATTCTGGATGGATGGATGGAAACCTATATTTGATCAAACCAAAGATGTACTCACTGCTTGACATCGAATTAATAAATAACTCTAAAAGGTTGAAAGTTTCTCAGTCTAACAAGGCGTATCTTTGGCATTTAAGACTTGGTCATATTAATCAAGATAGGAATCAAAAATTGGTGAAGGATGGTCCTCTAGAATCTCTGGAGGAGGTACATCTTCCTCAATATGAGTCTTGTCTTGAGGGTAAGATGACTAAGAGGTCCTTTGGAGCTAAGGGTACTAGGGCTCAGGAACTCTTAGAAATTGTGCACACTGACGTATGTGGCCCCATGAATGTCACAGCACGAGGAGAGTTCAAGTATTATGTCTCCTTTATTGACAATTACTCAAGGTATAGATATATATACCTGATGCACCGCAAGAGTGAAACCTTTGACAAGTTCAAAGAGTATCGTGCGGAAGTGGAAAAGCAATTGGGTAAATCCATAAAGACACTTTGATCTGATCAAGGTGGCGAATACCTCTCTGATGAATTTCTAGGACATCTTGTAAAGAATGGGATATTATCCCAATTGATTGCACCTGGTACTCCACAACAGAATGGTAGCTGAAAGGAGAAATAGGACCTTATTAGATATGGTATGGTCCATGATGAGTTATTCAACGCTGCCATTATCATTTTGAGGATATGCATTACAAACGGCATGCTATATTCTGAACCAGGTTCCAAGCATGTCAATTCCCAGGACTCCGTATGAATTGTGGCGTGGCAAGAAGCCCTCCCTTGGACATATGAGAATATGGGGCTGCCCGGCACATGTACTGGATGGGGATGCAAAGAAGTTGGAACTAAGAACAGAATTATGCATGTTTGTAGGGTATACTAAGGGAACTAAGGGAGGTCTATTCTATAACCTGAAGGAACAAAAAGTCATTGTTTCAACTCATACGACATTCTTGGAGGAAAGTCACATAAATGACTTTAAGCCTTGAAGTAAAGTGGTGCTAGAAGAGTTATCGGGTGAAAGAACTACTCCACAGGTTTCGGTCTTGGACGCAAGTCCGAGTTCCGGTGAAAGACCTGCAGACGATCAACAATTTAGGGTGCCTCATCGTAGTGGGATTCGAAGAAGCCTGATTTCTTCATGTATGATGCTGAGGTATACCAGGCCGAGGCTCATGAGCATGAGGATGATCCGGTCACTTATGATAAAGTTATAAATGATGTTGATTCTAAATCTTGGAAACAAGCTATGAACAATAAGATGGATTCTATGAAATCCAACTCTGTTTGGGAACTTGTAGATCTACCGGATGGGATAAAACCCATTAGATGCAAGTGGGTTTACAAAAGAAAAAAGGATGCGAAAGGGAGAGTAGAAATTTTCAAAACTAGATTGCTTGCAAAGGGATACACGCAAAAGGCTGTAATCGATTATGATGAAACCTTTTCGCCTGTAGCTATGCTGAAATCTATCTGTATTCTTCTGTCCGTTGCTGCGGCTCTCGATTATGAGATCTGGCAAATGGACGTCAAGACGGCATTTTTGAATAGCCATCTTGAGGAATGTATCTACATAATACAGCCCGAAGGGCTTGTGGCAAAAGGTCAAGAAATAAAAGTCTACAAGTTGCTTAGATCCATTTATGGATTAAAGCAAACTTCCCCCTCATAGAACCAGAGATTTGATCAAGCGATCAAGATATTTGATTTTGAGTAGAACGTTGATGAATCCTGTGTTTATAAACGTATTAAGGATGGAAAGGTGGTCTTTCTGGTACTCTATGTCGATGATATACTACTCATTGGGAATGATGTAAAGAACTAATCATCAGTCAAGCTTTGGCTGCACCAACAGTTTGACATGAAGGACTTGGGAGAAGCTAATTATGTTCTAGGAATTCGTCTCTTCAAAGATCGAAAGAACAAAATGATAGCGTTATCCCAAGCTTCATACATAGACAAAATAATTGACAAATATGCAATGTAAGAGGCAAAGAAAGGTTTACAACCTTCCATTGCTGGTCTAACTCTTTCATTAGATTACTATCCAAAGACATCAGAAGAAAGAAAGTGTATAAGTAATGTCCCTTATGCATCCGCTGTGGGTAGTCTTATGTACGCTATGCTTTGCACTCGCCCAGACATATGTTTTGCAGTAGGTATGGTGAGTCGATATCAAACGAATCCTGGAACCAAGCACTGGCAAGTAGTAAAGTATATACTCAAGTATCTTAAGAGAATGAGGGATTATATGCTGGTGTATTCTAGAGGGGACCTAACACCCGTAGGAGACACAGACTCAGACTTTCAGACTTGTAAGGATTCGAAGAAATCAACATCAGGAATAGTGTTCTTGCTCGGAGGAGGCGCCATTGTGTGGAGGAGCGTGAAGCAAGGTTACACAGCTGACTCTACGATGGAGGCTGAGTATATGACTGTAGCTGAGGCATCTAAAAAAGCGGTTTGGCTCCGTAACTTCTTTAGAGACCTTGAGGTCATTCCGGGTATTGACAAGCCTATCACACTTTACTGTGATAACACTGGGGCTATTGCCAACACAAGCGAATCTCGGCACCATAAGAGGACCAAGCACATAGATCGGATATATCACATTATTAGAGGGCATGTGGACACAGGACAAGTAGATGTATGTAAGATCACGTCCGAGGACAACATTGCTAATCCCTTTACTAAGACTTTGGTGGCTAGAAGCTTTGAGAGGCATGTAGAGGCGATGGGGATACGTAACATGGCACATCTACTGGCTTAGGGCAACTGGGAGATTGTTAGGAAATGCCTTAAGCATTAGAGACATTTTATGTATTTTGAACTGGATAATAAAATTATATATAGAGGTTATTCATTATATTGCTGTTTGTCCTCATTCTATTTACATGTTAAAGTAAATGTAAGAAAATATGGCTCACTAACTGTTTGTATTAAAACTATTAGAACGTTGCATACCATGGACTTTTGAATGCAAGAAGACAATGTTCTAAAGTAAATGGTCTAAACTGAGGTTTGTAGTCTATGGGGTTAGACCGAGCATATAACTCATGTTAAGACTATTATGTTGTCTAAAGTCATAGTGGGGACGGTTTGTCTTGACTGTCTGGAGCATAGACTCCCAAGTAGAGACATAGATATGTTGCTTGGTGGTGATATATTAAATCGGGACTAAAGCATGATTGATCTGCGTAGTCCGCTATGAGTAGATCAATCTACTTTTGACGTTCATTATACAATAACCTTAATCTTGAGTAAATGAACTACTTCATGTATATGACTTGTGTACTTTGATGTTCCAATAGCTAAAACATCTCAGAGGTAGTAAGCTTATAGACCGGTTCGTTGGGTGCATGACTTGTATACGATGAAGGGTTTGTTTACAGATATTGGAATCATAGCTCTAATAAGGAGTTAAGGGTATCCTCTTAAAGGCATTATACTGGATGTGAAAATGGACAAGGCCTTAGGTCGTCTGCTGGGAAAATGATTTCTTATTCACATATGATGAATAATCATTTTTTATTCGATAGTATAAAGGAACTTTAAGATAGCCTGATTAGTAGGATTAAATGGACTTTGACCTAAGCTGATCATGGATATCATATGAGAGTTTTGCATATATGACAAGGTCATTGGACAAAAGCTTGTCACAGGCTTACGTGATATAGTATATAATTAGGAGTTTAGTTTCAGGTTTATAGTGGTGTGACTCTGAAATTAGTGATCATATGATTGAGTTGTTCGGTAAAGAATGATGATCATGTGGATTCATGGGAGCCCGATTATATATGTCCAATTGGTTCCTCTACTAGCTCCACATAATTCCTAGACGATTGGCAAATTGATTTGTGTATGCTTATTGGCTAGTTGATATGCATGGATGGTGTTGACATAGGATTAGGATGGTGGACAAGATTATCTCTGGTTGAATTTATAATTTATTTTGGATAATAGAGTACACAATTATTTGAACTCCAAATAAAGTTGCCATGATTTTATTTGAGTTTGGATTGGAGTTGTAAAAAATTATCCATAAGAACAAAAATATGAAATACAACTTTTTGTGGATTTTGAAATTTGAATTATGACATTTTGAATTTGAAATTTGAATTTGAAATTTGAAATTAAAATTTTAAATTTGAAATTTGAATTTGAAATTTAAATTTGAAATTCAAATTTGAAATTGAATTTGAAATTTAAATTTGAATTTTGAAATTTGAAATTTGAAATTCAAATTTTGAATCACAGTCCAAATGGAATTCGAATTCTTTGTAGATAATTCCACAATGTTAGAATTCGAATTTGAGTTCGATATGGAGAGGAAAATCTTGTTTGAATCCTACTTGAATTTTCAATCCCAAATCTACCAAGGAAAACCTAATTTGTTAGGGAAAAATCTCCCAAGGTAATTTCGGATTTTATGGATAAGATTGCTGGGAAAAATTCAAGTTTCAATCCCAGTTGAATTTGGATTCTCTCCTCCCTGGAAGTGGCCGAAAATTTGAGTAAATCTCAAGGGAGATTTTCAGTTATTTATGGATAAGGATGAGATAAAATTCAAGCTAGAAAATCCTATTGGAATTTAGATTCTCCTCACACTTTAATAGATGAATCTGGACAGGTTTATGGCCTTAAGGAAATTCAGATTTTTGTGGATAAATGGGAAGATAAAATTCTAGTTAAAATCCTGTTTGAATTTTGAATACAAAATCTACAAAATGGCCGAAATCTTTTGGTGGTTTTTGACCCTAGAAAATTCAGATTTTGTGTGTGGATAAGGGAGAAAATCTTCTCCTAATCCAATTCGAATTCAGAGGATCACCTCATGTAAGTCTATAAATAGAGGTCCTGTCACTCCAGTTCTCTCAGACCACAGACTCTCAGGTGAGCAGGCTTATTGTTGCACAACTCACCGTGACAATAAGTTCTTTAGAGATCTGGGTAGTCGAAAGAAGACTAGCGGTGCAAGCATACCGATCGAAGTTCAGAGTGCCCACACACTCAGCCATTCGGGAATTAGAGAATAGTAGAGAAGGCTAGTTGGTTAAAGCCCTTCGATCATTCTCTTCCAGCAAATTGGTATCCTCTGAGGTATGAGTTTAAATTGTTGTTAGTTTATTGTATATGGCATCATGAGATATTTAACGATCTTGAAAAATTTTTATTGTTCCGCTACGCCACTCTGATATGTTTTTACCAATTTTATTTCCTACAATAAGGTGATAGTGTATGCTTTACGTCAGCTGAAAAATCACGAGAAAAATTATCTCACGCATGATCTAGAACTTGCTGCAATAGTGTTCGCACTTAAAATCTGGCAACACTATTTATATAGAGCTCAGTGTTAGATCTACACTGACCATCAAAGCTTAAAATACTTCTTTATGTAAAAGGAGCTGAACATGCAGCTAAGAAGATGGTTGGAGATGGTAAAGGATTATGATTGTAAAATCCTCTACCATCTAGGAAAGGCCAACTACATTGCGGATGTGTCAAGTAGAAAATCTACCATCTCACACCAATTACCGATAGAGGAACTCCCAAAGCCGTTGCAGTAGGAGATAAACTCGTTGAAGTTGGAGCTGATATCTGAAAAATTGGTTGCACTTAAACTAGGGTCATCGTTATTCGAGGACATTAGAGAGGTTCAAAAACGAGATCCAAATCTAGTAAGTTCTCGGGAAGGGATTTCCAAGGATGGACTAATCCTGCATCAGGGAAGAATTCATGTTCCCGATGATGAAGGATTAAGAAGTTGAATTATGGCAAAGGCTCATGAGACACCATATTTAATTCATCTCAGAGCCAGCAAAATGCACTAGGATTTGAAATTATAATTTTGGTGGAAAGGGATGAAGAATGATATCGCAAAATTCATGAACCGATGCATGACATGTCAAAAAGTCAAGGCTAAACACCGACATCCAAGCAAAAAATTAGAGCCGTTAGTGTAGGAAATAAATCGATAAAAACGCATCAAAGCGGTACTGCAAAACAATAATAATTTTTCAAGATCGTTAAATATCTTGTGATGTCATATATAATAAATTAACAACAATAAAAGCCATACCTCTAAAGGATGCCAACTGTAGGAGGAAAATGACTGGAGGGCTTCAACTAACTAGCCTTCTCTACAATTTTCCAATTCCTGGATGGCGGAGTGTGTGGGCACTCGGTTCCTCGACCGATATGCTAGCACTGCTAGTCTTCTTCCGACCACCCAGATCTCTAAAGAACTTATTATCACGGTGAGTTATGCAACAATAAGCCTGCTCACCTGAGAGTCTGTGGTCTGAGAGAACTGGAGTGACAGGACCTCTATTTATAGACTTGCATGAGGTGATCCTCTGAATTCGAATTGGATTAGGAGAAGATTTTCTCCCTTATCCACAACAAAAATCCGAAAAATTCAAGGCCTTATCCACTAAAAAGAATTCGGCCACTTTTAGATTTTTGTATTCAAAATTCAAATAGGATTTTAACTTGAATTTTATCTTCTCATTTATCCACAAAAAATCTGAAAATTCACTAGGATATATCCACAAAATTTTCGGCCATAATGTGATGGAAAGAATCAAAATTCAAATAGGATTTTCTAGCTTGAATTTAATCTCACCCTTATCCATTAAAACCGAAAATCTTCCTTGAGTTTATCCTCAAAATTTTCGACCACTTTTAGGGAGGAGAGAATCCAAATTCAATTAGGATTTTCTTGCTTGAATTTCCCTTGAACCTTATCCATAAAAACTGAATTATCTAGGAGGATTTTCCTCAACTAATTTTCGACCACTTTTGTTAGAATTAGGATTCAAAATTCAAGTAGGATTCAAACAAGATTTTCCTCTCCATAATCCAACTCAAATTCAAATTCTAACCCTGTAGAATTATCCACAAAGAATTCGAATTCCACTTAGACTATGATTCAAATTTGGAATTTCAAATTTCAAAATTCAAATTTCAAATTCAAATTTCAAATTTCAAATTTCAAATTCCAATTTCAAATTCGAATTTCAAATTCCAATTTTAAATTCGAATTTCAAATTCAAATTTCAAATTCAAATTTCAAATTCAAATTTCAAATTCAAAATTTAAAATTCAAAATTCAAAATTCAAAATTCAAATTTCAAAATCCACAAAGAGTTGTATTTCAAATTTTGCCCTCATAGATAATTTTCTACAACTCCAATCCATCTCAAATAAATTCATGACAACTTTATTTGGAGTTCGAATAATTGTGTACTCTATTATCCAAAACAAAATATGAATTTAACAGGAGAGAATCTTGTCCACCATCCTAATCCTATGTCAACACCATCCATGCATAATCAACCAGCCAATAAGCATATACAAATCATTGCCAACCGTTAAGAAATTATGTGGAACTAGTAGAGGGACCAATTGAACATATATAATCGGGCTCTCGGGAATCCATATGATCATCATTCTGTACCGAACAACTCAATCATATGATCACTAATTTCAGAGTCATACCACTATAAACCTGAAATTGAACTCCCAATTATATACCGTATTACGAAAGCCTGTGACAAGCTAATGTCCAATGACCTTGTCATGTATGCAAAACCCTCATATGATATCCATGATCAGCCTTAGGTCAAAGTCTGTTCAATCCTACTGATCAGGCTATCTTAAAGCTCCATTATACTACCGAATAAGAAAATGATTATTTACCATGTGTGAATAAGAAGTCATCCGCCCTGCAGACGACCCAAGGTCTTGTCCATTTTCACATCCAATATAATGCCTTTAAGAGGATACCTTTAACTTCTTAGAGTGATGATTCTGATATCTGTAAACAAACACTACATCGTATACAAGTTATGCACTCAACGAACCGGTCTATAAGCTTACTACCTCTGAGACGCTTTAGCCATTGGAACATCAAAGTACACAAGTCATATACATGAAGTAGTTCATTTACTTAGGATTAAGGTTATTGCATAATGAACGTCAAAAGCAGATTGATCCACTTATAGCGGACTACGTAGATCAATCACGCTTTAGTCCTGGTCTAATATGTCACCACCAAGCAACATATCTATGTCTCTACTTGGGAGTCTATGCTCCGGACAGTCAACACAAACCATCCCCACTATGGCTTTAGACAACATAATAGTCTTAACATGAGTTAGATGCTCGGTCTAACCCCATAGACTACAAACCTCAGTTTAGACTGTTTACTTTAGAACATTATCTTCTTACATACAAAAGTCCATTATATGCAACGTTCTAACAGTTTTAACACAAGCAGTCAGTGAGCCATATTTGCTTACATTTACTTTAACATGTAAATAGAATGATGACAAACAGCAATGTAATGAATAACCTCTATATTATAATTTTATTATCCAGTTCAAAATAAATACATAAAATGTCTCTAATGCTTAGGGCATTTCCTAACAGTTAGAAGTTCCAGAATGGAAATGAGAACATATTATAATGGACTTCATAGTAGGATTACCGAAAACCCGAGAAAGCTACGATGACATTTGGGTTATCGTTGATAGATTAACAAAAATGGCATGATTCATAGCAGTGAAAATGAATTTTTCACTGGAAAAGTTAGCAAACCTCTATGTAGCCCATATCATTAGACTACATGGCGTTCCTAAGTCCATTGTGTCGGATCAAGATGCACTATTCACTTCAAATTTCTGGAAGTACGTGTAAGAAGCCATGGGTACGAAATTATGTCTTAGTATGGCTTTCCATCCGCAGACGGATGGACAATCTGAACGGACGATCTAGACGTTAGAAGACATGCTTCATGTGTGTATAATGGATTTTCTGAGAAACTGGAACAAAAAACTTCCTTTGGTAGAATTTTCATATAACAATAGCTACCAAGCTTCTATAGGAATAGCATCCTATGAAGCTTTGTATGGAAGGAAGTATAGATTACCCATCCATTGGTACGATCTATAAGACAAGCAGCTACACAAAACAGATTTTGTGCAAAAAACAACAAATGCAGTTGTAAAGATACAATGACGAATGAAGATTGCATAAAGCCGACAGAAGAGCTATGAGGATAAAAGTCGAAGATCCCTAGAGTTTAATGAAGGGGATTTCGTATTCTTAAAGGTTTCACCAATGAAAGGAATAATACATTTCGGTAAGAAAGGGAAATTGAGTCCAAGATATATGGGACCATTTGAAATCATTGAACGCATTAGGAAAGTTGCCTATAAGTTGGCATTACCCCCAGAGATGTCGACAGTACACAACGTGTTCCATGTATCTAGGTTGTGGAAGTACATACTGGATCCGTCTCATGTACTGAAACATGAACCAATTTAGATCCAAGAAGATCTGACCTATAAGGAGCTGCCTGTTCAAATTTTGGCACATGAAAAAAAAGTACTGAGGAATAAGACGACTCCATTAGTCAAAGTTTTATAGAAGAATCACAATGTCGTAGAGGCTACATGGGAACGCGAAGAAGAAATTAAGGAATTGTAACCCCACTTATTCTGAATTTTCGAGAATGAAAATTTTATAAGAAGGGATGAATGTGATAATCGAGAATTTCAATATTCTCAGAAAAATTGAAAATTGTATGTATATAACAATTTTAATATATAAAATATGAAAAATTTGTGTTTTAATACTGTTTAGAATATGATAAAATGTTTTAACAGTATTAAAAAGCGTGAGTTCAGAGATGGAAAATTTTCCTGAATAGAAATGGTGAAACGGCCCTAAATCGGAGCTAAAAGCCCTAGAAAATGCACCGAACGCACTAAAAGACAAACAACTTATAGTAGTGATTTTTGGTCAAATAGAAGCAAAATAAGACAGACTGATCACATAGGAGACGTTAGAAACTCAACTATGTGATTTCGGTAGATTTCCGTTCGATTTGACTTTTGGTCAAACTTTAATCACGAATTAATATATTAAATTAATTGGATGATATCATTGATGACATCAAAATATGATGCAATAAATGAGAAAGTAATGAGATATTAAGGTAGTAGGTGGATCTAATAGTGGAGATTTAATGTGATCATGAATGGAAGGCTAGGATTAGGCCATTACAAGAAAATTTTGGCAAAAATTTTTGGTATTTTGGGTTGTTTTGGAGTCGATGGGAGGCTAGAAAAATCAGCCAAAAAGTTACCAATTAGTCCCTAAAAGGTTGCCAAATTGTTGGTAAAATTTGCAACTTGGTCCTCCATCTTTTTGCCTATAAATACAAGTGAAAATGGCCTCGAAAAAAAATCAAAAAACTTGATCAAATTCTGTCCACTTCCAACCATGAGCTTCCTCCCCTTTCCAAGCCAAAATTTTAGTAAAATCCTTCACCAAACTTGTTCCTAAACACCCTCCAAGCATCAAGGATTCAAACTATCAAGATGAGCTCTCATTTTGCCACTTTTCCTTGTGTTTTCATTCAAAAACCCGTGGCTATTGTAGGGGGAAATTGGATTGTGGAAATGTAATGTAAACTTATTGGTTTTGGTTTGGTTGGTATGTATAGTGATTTAAGTGTGTTTAGAAGCTTGAAACAAGCAATCTTTATGCATGCTTTCATACAAAATCCATGGCCTATGTTGAAGATAGTATGGAAAATTTTGTGATGAAATCTTGTGAGGAAATGTTTGATAAAGGAACCCTAAGAACAAGAAAATTTTATGTAGGGTTTTGGACATGAAAACCGTGGCTAATAAGGTTTGGAATGAAATTTCCTTAGGTTTTTTATGTGGACATATGCAATAGAAACTATAAGATTGAAATGTGATAAATGAGCTTTGTGGTGAAAAATTTTGGTGTTAGTTTTCATAGAAAAACTGTGGCCCATATTAAGGAAAAATGATGAAATTTTGTGTTGGTTTGAATGATTGGTAATGCGGAAAAGTTTTATGTACAAGTTTGGTAACTTTGCATAAAATAGGCATTTGGTATAGTACATGACAGTTACTAAGGTTCTGAGGCATACCTAACGTCAGGAAAACCTAAAATTTAAGTGGAAATGCTGCTAAAATTTTAAAAACGGCATAAGGGCATTTCAAGAAACGAGGGATAAAAATATGCTGGAAATAAAAACCGAGACCCCTCGGTACATTAGAGTTGGAATTAGGAGAATGAATTCTAGAAGAATTGTAAACCGTCCCTCTAAAATTTTAAGATCCTTAAAGAACGGGAAAAAAAATAACGTTAGAGATAATTTTGGAGACGAGGGGTAAAGTTTATGGTCGGGATAGAAAACCCAAGCCCTTCGGGAATCAAGACTCGAGAATAGGATGACAAATGTTTCAGAAGTAGTGAAATACCCATTTGAGACTCCGAAACGTCAAAAAAACGAGAAACGACCCTAGGTGTCAGAATAGTGCTACCTGAGGGTCGGGCGAGGAATAGTCACCTATTTTGCAGCAATTAATGCTGTAAAAATATATTGAAGCCTAAGAAAATTATTCTATGATATTTGGGCTTAGAAAATCCCAGAAAAACCCGAGAGTGGAAATGTTACGGTCCTGACACCCGCCAGTGGTAAAATGGTCATTTTGACCAAAAATTTCCAAAAGGCTCGAAAAGGACCGTTAAGGACTTAGACTGATTTAAATGAGATTTTAGAGGCCATAATAAGATTTTTGAGGCTAAAATCTGAATTTTGTGAAAAACACGTGCGTGTACTTTGGGTATACAGGTGTGTACTTTGGGTACACAACCGTGTGTTGAAGGAATAAGTAACCTGAGAGGTACACATCTTAAACACGGGCGTGTATCAAGCCGTGTACTGTTGCATGGATAGATAAGGTTACACCACCGTGTAGCAAAGGACCTGAAGGGTACACTGTCATAGACACGGGCATGTATCAGGTAGTGTATCACATAGAGAGATGAAATGTATTATGATGCTAAGAGCAAAATGAATACATGTAAAGTGATAAATGATGATGGGAATTAACAGACAATATTTTGTCTGTAGAGACCCAAACTAGAGGCGAAAAAGGAATTGCAAAGGACGTCAAGAATTGGACGTTAGCATAGTTGTGGTAAGTTCAAGCATTGATATGTCTACAACATAAAATACTGTGATCTTTAATTATATACTATTTGTACATTAGATGAAAAGTCCTACGGGCACTAGGGTGTAGTTAAACTAACTCACCTAATGGACTAATAAGTCTGAGATGTGTACTGAGAGTACACCATGGAAAGAGGTGCTACAGCACTAGAGTGTGACTAAATTTAAGACACACGCAAATAAAAGAATATGAAAGACCTACCGGTATTACGGGTTCCTGACCTTGGGGCATTAAATGCCATCCGGGTAGAACTATAAATGAAAGATGGTAATGAAACCACTTTTGGCGTAATGGCCTCCAGTAAGGTGGGGGTTTAGAAGTCCTTCAGGGACATAATATCCGCTTCAGGCGATGATGGACTACAAAGAAGTAGCCAATGGCCAGCTCCCCAGAGTCCCTCCCAGTCAGCGTGCACAACGATATGACCACTACGGGCCTAAAACCAGAACATAATGAAGATAATGACCAAAGACCGAAATGAAAGCCATAAATGAGCATAACCGACACTAACTTTACGTATAGTGTACTCGGTCAAAGTTGATGTAAATAGTACCTAATCAAAGTCAAAGTCAATATTCACTGATCAAAGTCAAAGTCACTATTTATAGATGAATAGTATAATTCATAAAAAATTTAATTATTGATGCTTTTGAATCGATATGATTTATGGTATGTATGTTTGAATTTACTGAGCCTGTTAGCTCACTAGTTGTTCATGTTGCAGGTAAGAAACTTGTCTAATAGATTGCGCTGGATGACGGCAGGATATACGGTGCCAATGGGATAGGGAATTCCACTGTGGATTATGGTCCTGCTACCAATTTTCCGCTGAGCTTTGAAAGCAAAAGTTTAAAGAAAATGGATTTTGAGATACAGAATTAAAACAATGTAATTTTGTAAATTATATTGTAGTACAAAGGATGACTAAAGTACAGTTTTAAAGCTTTACATGACTTTCATACAAGAAAAGTATTTTGAAAGAAAAAAAATGGGCTCCAAAATGCAAAGGTTTAAAAAATCAAACAAAGTTTTTGGCGACCCAATGAGGTTCACGGGTTATTTGAATCAACTATAGAGTTTGATTGTAATAGTTTCGCGTGACCAAAATTGGGGGCGTCACAGAAAATGTCTGAACTTACAACATATAATACACAGACATAACAGTCAATTCATGTTACAGACAGGAAAATGTCTGAACTTATAATATATAACACACAGACATAACAGTCAATTCATGTTGCAGACAAGAAAATATCTGAACTTACAACATATAGCACACAGATATAACAGTCAATTCATGTTGCAGATAGGAAAATGTTTGAACTTACAACATATAACACACAGACATAATAGTCAATTCATATGGCAGACAGGAAAATGTCTGAACTTACAGATACTTTGCTAGCATCTCTTTTTTAACCTTCTAGATCCGCGGACGTTCCTTTATTGTGTCTGAATTGGGTTCCTGTAACCGAAATAATAACGGTTATTTTCAATCCTCATTTCATACATAAAGCTTAGTAAAACGTAAAAATTCTACGTTTCATTTCTCAATCATGAACTTAGGGGTCTAATATCCCATTTATAACTTTTCTGCTAACTTTTGACAAAATTATCATTTTGCCTCTAACGAGATTTTTCATCATAACCTTACTTTTCTTTGATTTACAACTTAGTTTTGGCCCTTAGAGTTTTAATTAAGCCATTTTAAGTCCATTAGGGCCATTTTCTATCATTCCTGAAATTTTTGATCAAAATGACCGTTTTGCCCATGACAGGTCTTTAGGCGGTATCATTTTTGTTTTACCACTGTAATCGTCCTAATTTTCATACTTAATTCATACCCGTCCCTCAGGTGGTACTCTTCTGACATTCGTTTTTCTTCATTTTCTTACATTTCGAAATTTCGAATGGGCGGTTTATACCTCAAAACGTCCATCCTTCTTTCCCGGGCCTAAGTCACCGAGGGGGCTTGGGTTTCCATCTCGATCATTATTTTTTTTTATCTCTCATTTCTTAAAATACCCCTTTGTGCCGTTTTAGAATTTTTGACAATATTTTCGCTTAATTTTTGGGTTCCCGACATTTAGGAAATGCTTATAAACCATCTAACCAATTCTAATCTGCCACGTACTAAAATAAAGGCCTAATTTTTACGTAAAAATCTTCACATTTCACATATTTTCCTATTCGATCATTTCTCATACCAATAATCTGTAATTAACATATAATCATTCTAATTAATAAATTGAGGAATGAAAATAATCGAGATCACCACCGAAGTCGTTCAACGACATCTAATGACTCCAATCGGAGATCAAAGGAGTTGTTCGATCTTGCACGTACAAACTTTAATTCACCGTTCTTCACATTTAAAATTCTGGTTGGCAAATCCGATGTCGCGGACGCGTCTGGACTGTCGAAAATAGGCCAGAAGGCCATCCTTCAATATTTGGGGTCTGATCACCGTTGACCCACCATTGATCGATGTTGACTGGCGATGGCGTGGGCCAAGATAGGTACCAATTTGTAGATCTCGACGAGAGGAACCCATTTTCGGTGTCAATTTACCGAATCAGAGCTCCAATCACTAGAAAACACCTTTCCCACAGCGGACGGCGGTGACGACATTCGATCTCCGTTGTCCTGGCATCGATTCATGTAATTGAGTTGGGACTTTTGTTCTTCGCACTATTCTAAGCAATCTGGGCTAGGCGGTGTCGCTCACCTCCATTGGAATCAGCGAGTTCCAATGCGGCATTATGGTGGCAATGGCGAAGCTTTGGGTAGCACGATCCGACAGTTGTTGAGGTGAAACAAGAAATGGATTTTGTTCTCCTCTTCACCGCGAATCTATTAGGATTGGAATCACCTCGATCGAAGGTCAGATGGCGAAGATACGGCGTCAGGAAATTCCGTGCACTCTGGCGGCTTCAGTGGCGCGTGCGGCGTCCTCCGGAGGCGATTCTATCGACTTGACCCACTATTGGACTCAACTCGGCGAGAGCTTTCCAATGAGATCGACGGTGTCGAAAACGGACGCTGTTTCTGGTTCATGGTTACTATTCACTCATGGTGGTGGGGGAGGAAAGAGAGAGAGAAGGAAAAAAATGAGGGCCTTTTTGAAAAAAAACCCGATCTTTTCTACTTTTATATATACTTTTTTTTTTGTGCAAATTTTAACATATGCTATAGTGACTAATTTGGCTGTGCTAAACCCAAATATGTCAGTTTTACATTTATTCGAGGTCATCTCAACCAGTTTTCTAGTACTGCGATTCCTGGTCAAAAATGACTTTTTGTGCTCAATTGACTAATTTGAGCATACTGATTTTAAACATATCAATTTTATATCAAGAAAAGGTCATCTTGGCCAATTTCTTAATACCGTGTGACACATAATTGCACACACATATAATCATAAATTTCACATTTTAAACATGGAATTCATCATGTGCATTCTATGTATCGATTTTTTGAGAATGATGAAATTTTCCGGTTGCCACAAATAATACCGGTGCTTATTAAAACCAGAGAACTAATTAACAGGCTTCAAACGATCAGATACCAGTAAAGAAAGCGTAAAGAAGACAAATAAAATAAAAACTGATAATCTATGATGGGGGAATGAAGGTTTAAGCGTGTATAAAAGGTCATCTGTTTAACACTCTCAGCATGTATACATATATATATAATAGAGAAATTATAGAGGAAAAAACAAAATGAAAATGTCAGCAATTGAAAAAGGACAAGTAATTAAAGAAAGCCGGTTCAACAGGTCAAAAATCTGATCTTTTATTAATTATCCTCAAAAGAACAAATAACAAAGCAATAAGAAATAATAGAGACTGAACCATTAAAAATGTATGTATTAATTGTCGTCTGACTAACAATACATACAAAAAAAAAGTAAAAAACATTAATAAAATAAAAACTCCCAATCAAAGGTCAAAAAATAAAGCAAAGATCTTGTATCATTTCTTATGTTTCAACTTTATTTTTTGTTTTTTCTGTATAAATTGAAAGGAAAACATTAAATTCACCCACATAAAGTATGCCAAATCATCAGCTTAGGCACGCAGTCTAACCCCCCATATCTCACATCTAAATTTTTTTTTAATCTGGCTTGCAGAAAAATCATCCAAAGCACATTAAATCTATCCACACAAAGTAAGCCACATCATCAACCGAAGCACACAATCCAACAAGATGAAACGAAGAGATCATCAACAATGTCACATTTGATAGACAATAAAATCGTAGCCAAACAGATATATACTCAGGAGTAATGATGAACACCAAAACCAAAGCAATTGAATTAAATCTAAGATCAAGTAATAATAAATTTACCTCCATAACCTTTCAAATCCAGTCTTCACCAATACCCTAAATGTGACAACCGAGAAATTTCATCATTCTTGGAAAACAGGTACATTGAATGTACATTATGATTTTTAGGTTTAAAATGTGAAATAAATGATTTAATATTATTTAGAACGTGATAAAATGTTCTGACAATGTTAAAGGTGAGAAATTCGGTTGTGGAAAAATTTCACAGAATCGAAACAGGAAAAACGGTGCCATTTAGATATCGAGAGCCCTAGAAGGTGACTTATGGTAAAACAAGTCCACTAAAAGACGAAAGATTTACAGTAGTGATGTGATATGTGTGCACGTGTTTGTTACACGCAGTATCAAGAAATTAGTTAAGATGACCTTTTCGTGATATAAAACTGATATATTTAGAATTAGTATGCTCAAATTAGCCAATTGAGCATAAAATATAATTTTTGACCGACAGATATACAATATTAAGAAGTTGGTCAATATGACCTTTTCTTGATGTAAAACTGATATATTTAGAATCAGTATACTCAAAACAATCAATTAAGTATAAAATGTAATTTTTGACCGAAAAACATGCGGTATCAAGAAATTGGTCAAGATGACCTTTTCTTGACATAAAACTGATATATTTGGAATCAGAATGCTCATGTCACGTCCCAAAACCCGGGACAGCGACAGGTGTCACTTCCCAAAAAAACCGGGATAGTGACGGATATTAAATTTTAAAAGAATAAAAGAAAGGAACGCTCAGATTCCTAAGTCTATCAGTTTTTATATCTTACCCTTTACCGACTCTTTAAACGTGTTTACAAATTATGCTTATATATTTTAAATTAATTAATATTTGTCTCTCTATTTTTATCGCAATATCAGGTGGTGAGGTACCCATATCCCACAGATGCATACTTGGATAAAATAAAATAACTGAAATTGCAAAAAAAGTAAAGTTTAGAATTTACAGTCCCGGAATGCTTTTAAACATACTTTGTCCTAATGTACAGATCACTACTTCAAGTCCTTGACGTCCACGGACGGGTCCACGTCACCCGTATCTTCTAATCAGCTTTCTCTCCTAGGGGTTTACCAGTTTTAAAACAGTGAGCGAAAGACCCAGTAGGATATTCTTTAACAAAAATGTTTCAACATTTTAATTTAACCATCATACTAAGTATGTCAATGCAATACCGAATCATAAACGTGAAATCGTGATTATGCAAATTGTGTCCCTATATACATTGTGACGACCAGAGAATTTTAGTGGTGTGACCTAGTTTAATCTAGTGTTTTCTATGAGTTCTGTAAGTAAGAATGTAAAGAAACACTATGGTTGTAATTAGACAAATTATAGTGTTGATAGAAATAAATAAATGTTTTGGAGGAAATTAAAATCTCCAAAAATAAGTAGAGAATAAAGTATATGAGTAAGAAAGTGAATTCAGGCCCAAAACGCTCAAAAAGGAGTAGTTTCGGTATCTGAACAGTATAAAGATAAGAATATGGCAAGTCAAAGTAAGAGCACAGTAAGAAAAGTACAAATATATGTATATAATAATTTGTACTATTTAAAGAGTGAAATAGATGTATTTGTATTGTTTAGAATATATTAAAATGTTCTAACAATACTGACGAGTAAGAATTCAGTGTTGGAAAAAATTCACTGAGTTGAAACGGGTGAAACGGTGCCAAAACCGGCATTGAAACCCTAACCGGAGCTCAAAAAGACGGTAAACTTCCGGGATAGATTTTGATCAAACGGAAGCAGATTAAGTTGATCTGACTGCACAGGAGACCTCAGGAACACGCCGGGACGATTCCAGGAAAATTTCGGCTCGAACCGGTATCGGTCAAAAAGTAGTCGAATTAATGTGAATAGTGAAAGTCAAAGTCAACTTTCACTTTAGTAATTATGACATCATAAATCCATTTACCAAATGGAAAGAAATATGGTGTTAGGTAGGATGAATGGCCATGATTTAATTTGCTTTTGATCTAAAGGCCAAGATTTGGCCAAAATTAACCATTTTTAATTTTTGAAAAAGGTGGAAAGTATTAGGGTGAAAGGTGTTGAAATTTGATTGGTTTAGAGCCAAATTAATTGGCTTTCTTCCATGCATAAGTCGGCCACTTTTGTATCAAAAGACCGAGACCAAATTTCAAGCAAAAACTAAGAGAAAAATTTGCTAAGTTTTTTCTTCCATGGGAGCCGTGGGTGACCAAAGGAAAATCAAGTAATTCCTTCAAGTTTTCTATACAAAAAGTGTGGCAAAACATCACTTGAAGACAAAGGAAGAAAGTGAATAAGGTAACTTCCCTTGGATTGAAATTTTTCTTGGTTTTTCTTCATGAAATCCGTGGGATGAATAGTGAATTAAGATGGAAAAATTTTGGGTGTTTTTCATTAAGTTGATGATGGGTTTTGTTAAGGGTGTAATAAGGAAGAAAACCATGCAATTGGTTTAAAGAAAAACCAATTTTTGGTTGGTTTTCCAAAGGAAAATCCGTGGGTTACCTTAGGTAACCAATGAGAAAAGGTTGTGGTTAATTGTTAATATGCTTTCTAAGTTGAAATTGGTGAAGAATAAAGCATGAAATTCATTATGGAAAAGCTTGGAAAAATTTTGGGGTTCATTTACTCAAGGTGGCCGTGGGTTTACTTAGGGTTTTGGTGAAAATTTTGCATGTTTCATATGATGTTTGGTTAATTGAAATCATGCATTTTATGATGTGAATAATGAAATTTTTGATTGAAAGCATGAAACAAAAAATGATGGCATGTTTTTCACTAATGAGGCCGTGGGTTTAAGTGTTTAAAAACCCTAAGAATTTAGTTGAAAAGTATAAGGAAATGGGCTTGAAAAAGTGTTAGAAAATGGCATTTAATAGCCTAACAAGTGGTTGAAAAGTTTGAGAAACTTTGGTTCGGTTTGGTGGTGAAAACCGAAACCAAAACTAAGGGCAAAATTGTGAAAAAAATTTTGTAATGTGGTTAAAAATGTGAAATGGGAATTTGTGAGCTTTTATGTAAAAGTTTGGAAAACTTTTACATAAAATAGGCTTGTGGTATAGTACGTGGCAGGTACATATGGTTCGAGGCATACCTAACGCCGGAAGCCTTAAAATTACGCCGAAATGCTGTCGAAATTTCGAAAACGGCTTTCGGGGTAAAATAGGAATTAAAAATAAAAGTTTAGGGTCGGGTCGGAAACCCGAGTCCCTAACGGAGAATTGAATAAGGAAAACCTAAGGGGTGGTTCGTGAATAGTAGACCGTCCCCTAAAAATGTAAAATGAGAGTGAAACGGAAAAACCGACCCCGAGGGGGGGGGCGTTTTTGGAAATGAAATAAAGGTCCGAGTCGGGTACGGAAAATCCGAGCCTCGGAGACCTAGGTCGGGAAAGTCTAGATGAACGTTTTAAATACTAGTAAAACGTCCATTTGAGACTCCGAAACGATAGAAAATCACTAAACCGACGTAAGGGTCGGAATAGTGCTTCCCGAGGGTCGGGAAAGTGAAAAGTGAAAATATAATAGAAACGAACCCGGTAATGATTAGAAAAGGGTCAGAAAAGTTCCTGAGGGCCAAAAATGCAGTCTGGATCAATAAAATTCCGTCAGGGGCAAAACTGTAATTTTACCAAAATATAGGGGCAAAATCGTAATTTTGCAAAAGTTAGGAAAAATTGGGGAAATGATAAATAAAGCCCAAAAAGTTGTAAATAGGTTCTATTTAAGCTTTTTAATGAAAAATAAAAGCTATAAATGGAAATGAAATTAACAGACAAACTTTGTCTGTAGGATCCAAAAATCGACCTACAAGGAGGACGATCAAAGATCCTAGAGAGAAGAAGAGAAGAGATTGATAAGGTAAGTACAGACATTTAATTGTCTACTCACGAATGGACTTACCATAAAGTTGTGTTATATATATATACACATTTAAGCTATTCAGTTTGTGACATGATACTAACATGTTCACGAGAATAGTAAGCAAGATTAGAAAAAGAAAAGAGAAATAAGTTAAGTCAAATAATAAGACTTAAAAGTTAAGGTTGGCGTACCGGCCTCCCCAGTTGTGAGGTTCCCAGATAGCCTCCACCCCAGAAGTGTGGCGCTGCCTCGTTAATAATGAGGTAGTTTATGGCTTAACTTCCTGCCTCCACCCCAGAAGTGTGGCGCTGCCTCGTTAATAATGAGGTAGTTCATGGCATGACTTACTACCTATAAGGTCAGTAGTCCAGAGATGACCTTAGGGTTGATCGGTGGGTCGCTCCCCTGATCCTCTATTGGTCTGCGCGCACCAGGTACGTCCAACCACGGGCCCACAAGTGAAAGATTAAGCAGATGAAGTAAAGCAAAGAAAAGAAAGAAATAGAATAGAAAGAACAAGTAGTATAGGACTAAAGAAAATAATTGGCCCTAAGTTGACTAACCCTAGAGTGGTGTATTCAGCTTATTTACTTGTATGTATGTTTGTACTTACTGAGCTTTAGCTCATTAGTCTATTCGTGCTGTAGGTAATAAAGGAAAACAACCAGCAGTATGAAGCAAGAGTAGCGGACTGGCAGGCAGATCCCAGTGATGTCATGGACGAGTTATGGTTCCGTTTCGCAGAATTCCGCTGTACTCAAGGTGTAAAAGAAAGAAAGTGTAATAGTGAGATATATGTATAAAGACAAGACAAGAGTGTAGTATGTAAAGTAGTGAAACAAGCTTAAAAGTATGTTTCTATTTTTACGTACTTTAAAGTAACAAGACTCCAAAATATATTTTGGGAAAAAGTATTAAGAAGTACGTATATATTTATGTATACACAATTTTCAAGAATTAGTAGTTTCCTCCAGTTAAAGAAAAAAAAAATATTCCTAGTTTTTCAAGAACAAATCTTTTAAACCCCAAGGAGAAGAAAGCTATAGAAACAAGCAAGCTAAGTAAGACTAAGCAAAGAATAAAGAAAGCAAGCAAGATAAGGTGGACGACCTAAGCTAGAGGGGTCGCCCACATACATCTAGTTCGTGTACGGTCCGTATGAGCCTCCCTCACCATGCCGAAGCATAATGAGTGATCCTCGATCGAGATGTGCACTCTTCGCACGTCTGTGCTGGCTCCCGGTATACTTTAACACCAAATCCAACTTTGAACATTTCACGTGAACATATGATTCACATACTAAAAATATACCGCATTGTTTTTCAAAAAAAAAAAAATCCGTAACCGGATATTTTTCCTTTAATTTCCGAAATCGTGATATTTTCTAAATCACGTAAATGTCAAAGCTTTATAAACACATTTTCTTTAAATAATTTTGGCCAAATCATTAAAACAAAATTGGCTGCCAAGAAAGGGTAAGATATCCTACCTCATCAGCAATTTGACCTACGATCAATTTCTCGCACGAATTCCAAGATAGTCTTTCTTTCTGAATTCGATCTACGAGTACCTAAAACAAGAAACACAGATAATTTAATTATCTGTCCAAGAATTCCGTAATCGAATTACGGTAAACTCAACTAATTAGTATGCCATTGAATTTTTCTAAAATTTAAAATGATACTTTATTTTAACACCGTAATTTTAAAATAGCAATTTTAACATAAATATCCAAAATATAGATATATATTTTTAAAAAATTTCGGCATGACCTGCCCTAAATATAGGCTTCCCCAAAAGCTCCAAAATGCTCAACCTGCAGAAAAATTTTCCAATTCCCAGAACAATTTAAAAATACAAATTTCAAATCAATTTAAAATTTTAAAATCTAAAAATCATTATTATTTTTATTATTATTATTTATTATTATTATTATTACTTATTATTATTATTATTATTATTCTTATATATACGTAAACACACGCACACACACACAGTCACACACAATATATATATATACATATACAACAAATTTTTCTTTTTGCCGAAGAGATCGACCGGCCGGAAAAAGGAGACTCACGGCGGCAGGGCGGCGGTTGGTGGCGTCGGGCACGGCGGTCGGCGACAAGCGGGTGGCTAGGCGGTGGCTAGGACGAGCGACGAGGCACGGCTGGTTCGGCGAGACGGAAAAGGGCGGGCTCGGGCGACGGTCAACGTTCGATGATGGCGACTCACGGCGTCGACCGGCGATCGGCGTTTGGTGGCGGCGAGGAAGGCGGGGCGGCTGGTTCGGCGGGATGGAGAAGAGCTGGCTCGGGCTCGGCGGCTTGGCGGCGACGGTTGTTCGACTGTGGCGTCGTGAGGAGCTCGGGTTGGCGGCGTTCAGCGAGGCGAGGACGGCTAGTTCGGTGGTGGCGGCGAGGACGGAGGGGGTGCGGCGATGGATCGGCTAACTCGGCGGCGGGCTTCCGGTGGAGTTTGACCGAAAGAAAAAGAAAAGAAGAGAAAGAAAAAAAAAAGAGATGGGGAGGGGAAGAGAGAGTCAGCGAGGGGAAGAAGAAGAGAAAATAAAAGAGAAGGAAAAAAAAAAAGAAATAAAGGGTGTGAGGAAGAGAGAGAATCGGTTGAGGGAAGGGAAGTTTTTTTAAAAAAAGAAAGAGAGCAAGGAGAGATGGAGAGTTCGGCGAGGAAGAAAAAAGAAAATCAAAGAGAGGGAGGGGGCGAGCAAGAGAAGAAGAAGAAGGAAAAGAAATGAAGAAAAAAAACAAGGGTGAGAGAAAGAAGAAAATGGGAGGTCGGCGAGGAGCAGAAAAACAAAGGGAGAGAGAGAGGCGGTGGGAAAGAAACACAGAGAGAGAGAAGATATTAAGAAAGAGGGGGAGGGGTTCCGGAAAAATCCGGAAGGAAAAAGAAAAGAAAAAGATAAAAAATAAATAAATAAATAAACAAAAATAATATTTGTTAAATTTGATTAGGAAAAATTTATTAAAACTTTAAAATTGGTAAAAATGTTTAAATATCCTCAAATTAATATTTAATACCCAAAAATTTAAAATTGAATTCCCATGATAATAATAAAAATTTTATTGGCACACTAACAAATTGAGTTTATACATTCACGCGCGAAATTTTAAATTCAAAAATTTCGCAGCGTGACAGCTCAAAGTAGTCATTTGAGTACAAAAAGTAAATTTTGATCGGGAAACATGCAGTACCAAAAAACTGGTCAAGATGACCTCAGATGAAAATAAAACTGATAAATTTGGGTTCAGCACACCCAAATTAGTTAGTATTGCCTATCAGCATGCTTAAATTAGTTATTGAGCACAAAAGGTAATTTTTGAATGGGAAATATACAGTACTGGAAAACTGGTCAAGATTACCTCGGATGAAAACGAAACTGATATATTTGGGTTCAGCACACCCAAATTAGTCAGGGTAGTTCATGTTGAAATTTTGGACAAAAAAAGTATATATAAGAGCGAAAATGGGATAATTACAGAAAAGTCGTCATAATTTCCCTTATCTATTTTTCTCCTCACACCACCCCAAAAGTGAATAGTAACCGACCACCGGAAACGGTGTCCGTTTTCGACACCACCAGTCTCGTTGGAAAGCTCTCGCCGAGCTGAGTCCAACGGTGGGTCGAATCGACAGAACAGCCGCCGGAGGAAGCCGCACGCGCCGCCCAAAGCCGCTGGAGGACCAAAATTTTGAGCCGTCGTTTCTCCACAGTCCGATATCCAAATGCCACGATTCTGGTCCCAATGGATTCGTGGTGAAGAGTATAATAAAACCCAGGCCTCATTTCAGCTCAACGGACTCCGAATTGCACTGCTCAAGTCCACCTGTTGCCATCGCCACTGTGGAATCCGTCGATTCCGGCGGAGTTGAGTGACATGGTGGGTATCAAAAGACTCAGAATGATGCATAGATCAAAAGCCCTAAACCAATTTGGGCAACAAAGCAGGCACAACGGAGATTTAACCTCGCTGCCACAGTCGGCTTTTCGAGGGTTCGATTCCGGTGATAAGAGGCTCGATTGGTGAAATTGATACCACCAATGGGCTCCTCTCATCGAGCTCTTCAAGATGGTGGCCGCCTTTTTCCTTGCCTCCGTAATCAACGGCAGTCAATGCCGGTCAACGGTGACCCGGTGACCAAAAATTGAAGAATGACCCGTTGGCCTACTTTACACGTTCCAACACATCCACGGCATCGGATTTGTAAACTAGAACTTGAAAAGTGAAGAACGATAGAATAAAGATTGTACGCTTGAGACCGAACGATTCGTTCGATCGCCAATGGGATGATTTCGATAGTGATTTCGGTCCCTTCATTCCTTAATTTATGTTTTGGAATGATTATATATTAATTATGTATTCTGGCATGTGAAATTGTAAGAAAAATAGACAAAAATTATGGATAAAAAAATGTATGGGAATATGAAGATTTTTACGTAAAAGTTGAGTTTTACGTAAAAATATAGATTTCTGGTATAGTACATAGTAGAATAGAAATTGGTTAGATGGTTTCAAGGCATTTCCTAAACGCCGAGAACCCAAAAATTAAGCAGAAATACTGCCGAAATTTATAAAATGGTACAAGGGTGTATTTTAGGAAACAAGGGGTAAAAATGCAGTCGGATGGAAACCCGAGCCCCTCGATGACCTAGGGTCGAAATTACCACCCGATGGTCGGTGAATAGTAACCCAAGCATTTCAGTAATTAATACCGAAAAAGCTCGATAAGGTATAGGAAGAATTATTTGATGATTTTTGGACATAGAATAGCCCGATAGAATGTTAAAATGAAAATGATATGGTCCCAAGACTCGTCAGGGATAAAATGGTCATTTTGATCAAAAATTTCTAAAATGCTCAGAAAGGACTCTGAATACCTTAGAATAGTTAAAATAATATTCTAAGGGCTAAAGTTAGGTTTTAAACCAACGGAAAGTGGGTTTATGGTGAGAAAAGCGAACTAGGGACAAAATGATAATTTTGCCAAAAGTTCGGGACACAAGGGTAATTTTGTTAAAAGTTAGGAAAAGGGCCGTTAAGGCTAGAAATGGTATCCTAAGGCCATAATTGAGAGTTTTAAGGCCCGGTTCAAGAATTAATAGGGGAAAAAGTGAGAAAATTCCGATAGGGGTAAAATGATAATTTTTCCAAAAGTTAGCAGATAAATGGAAAATGGGATTTTAGATCCCTAAGTTCATGATTGGGAAATGAAATGTAGAATTTTTACGTTTTATTTAGTTTTATGTATGAAATAAGATTGAAAATAACCGTTGATTTTCTGGTTATAGGAACCCGATCCAGACGCAATGAAGGAACGTCGCGGACCCGGGAAAGGAGATACGCATAAAAGTATCTGTAAGTTCAAGTATTGCATTGTCTACAACATGAACAACTATTATGTTTATGCATGATGTGTTGTAAGTGCAAGCATTTCTATGACTGCAACATAAATAGACTATTATGTCTAAGTGTTATGTGTGGCAAGTTTAGACATTTAATTGTCTGCAACATGAAATATTGTGATATTTGATTTTGTACTAGTTGTACATTAGTTGTAAGTCATACGGGTAATAGGGTGTAGCAAGACTAACATACCTAATGAATTGATAAGTTTAGAAGTGTACTATGGGTACACTATGGAGAGAGTGTGACTAAAATTAAGACATAATTTTAAAGAAAGAATGTTTAAGACCTAAAGGCAACAGAAGTTACTAACCATGAGGTGACGATTAATGTCACTTGGTTAGAATTGTAATTGAAAGATGGTAAAGAAACCACTTTTGCCGTACCACCCCTCCAACAGAGTGGTGGAGGTTTACAGGTCCTTTGGGGATATAATGACCGTTACGGGTGGTGATAAGACTGGAGAGAAAGGAGCCTTAGAGTCCCTCCCAAGGCCCTCCCAATCAACACGCATATGATATCAGTACAAGGCCAAAAGAATCCAAAACCAAAATATAAACAAAGATAATAGATAAAATGTTATGAAAGCCATAACTGAGCATAATTGAGCACGACCGACACTAGTACTAAGTGTAGTGGACTCGGTTAGGGTGACGTGAATAGTAACCGATCAAAGGTCAAAGTTACTATTCATCGATCAAAAATCAAAGTTACTATTCATGAATGAATAGTGCTGTTCCTAGTATTATTTATGGTTATTGATGCCACAGTTTGGTATCAAAGGTTAATACTCGGTACTATATGATGCGAGTATTTTATATGTATAAATGTTACTGCTACTAGTATATAATACTAGTATGCGATGTATTGTGAATAAGCTTACGAAATGTAAGTAATTTGAGGCATGATATGATATCAAGTATGTTTATGATGGGCAAGTAAGTATTGAGTATGCTTACTATGTTACATAAGAATGTTTTAAAACAATGAATGGTGTATACCATATGTTATGTTAATGCTCTGATACCCTAGTTGATAACAGAGTTATGTTATATGTTATGATTACTCTGATGCCACAGCTGATATTAGATATACTCGTTACTATATGGTAAGAGCTTTTATATGTCATGTATTTATATTTGAACTTACTAAACTTTAGCTCACGAGTTTGTTCATGTTGCAGGTAAGAAACCTGTATCTCCGCAATAGAGTACAACGGATAATGGCGGGATTTGCGTGTGCTAATGGAGATAAAAAATCTACTATGGATATGGTCCTGCTACTTGTTTTCCGCTGAGCGAATTGAAACAGAAGATTAGAGAAAAGAGAATTGATGTATTTGATGTGCAAAGTTGAAATAAAATATTTCTGTAAACTATGCTTTACAAAAATATTTTGTGAAAGAAAAATTATGTACTTTGGGAAATTATGTATTTCTGCAAAGTGAAGAAAAATATTTTAAGAAAGAAGTTTAAAGGGATAGAAAAAAAAAATTTGCCCTAAAATATCGAAAGTTTAAAAATAAGAGAACGTTTTAAGCGAACCCAACGAGGTTCACGGTCCATTGCGATTGGCTACAGAGTGCGATAGTAACAGTTTCGCGTGACCGGCGTCGGGGATTGCTACACTTAAAAACTGAAAAAATATTATACAATGGCAAAATTAAAGGCAGATTAGAAAAGCCAATGAAGATTAACCAAACAGATAAATAACAACAGATGCAACAAAGAGTATGCAAACATCATGTTATTAACAAAAAAAAATCGAAATAAAGAAAGGCAGAGACACATCACAGAGTAAAAACATGCAAAAAAAGAGAAAAACCAAATCTGGCATGAAAAATAGTAAGAATACAGAAATAAAAAAATTAAAAAAAAATAGGAAAACCAAAAAATCCAAACTGAGAAAATGAAGGAGGCGGTAATAGAGAAATAAAAAATCAAGGCAATGTTCTTCAACAAAAATACGCCAAAGGCACAGACAAGGAGCAAGCAGTAAGAAAGAAGCTGAAAACAAAAAATGAAAAATAGAAAAGAAAAAACATAGCGACAAAAAGGAAATGAAAAAAGCAAAAAAAAAAACCCTATCTTAGAATATCACCAAGAACACCGAGAACAAAATTCAAGAAACAAAGAACCAAAAAAAAATCCAAACCTAGAAAATAAAGGAAAGAAGCGACAAAAATTAAACAAAAGAGCAAGCAAGGGCTTCTCAACGAAACGGCTCCAAATCCATATGCAAGAAGCATACAATAGCAAAAAAGCCAAAAAAACATAAACAAAAAGCAAGAAAGAAAAGCAAAAAATTGTGGAGGAAAAAAAAGGACAAAAACTGCAAACTTAGAGAAACAAAGAATGCAGCCAAGAGAAGATAGGGGAAAGAGCTAGGGTTTCCTGGCGAAATGGCACAAAGACCATGAGCAAAAAGCAAGAAAAAGAGGGAGTAGCAGGGACAAAGCCGTAAAACCATGTGGAACGGCCAAAAAGACCAAAAGGCCAATACCACAAACAAAGCCCAAGCACACTGGAAAAGGGCAAATACATCAAACCGACAATCAAGGCAAGACAAAGAGACCAAAAAGCCCATCTACACCAACACATCCCATTCACATAAGTAGGGACAAATGCAGCAAATCATTCAGCAAAAAAATAGGGGCCAGATTCACTGTAGAAGCTACAGTGAAGCTATCATCTCTTTTAGTTATTATAAATAATATGATGAAGTTTTCTCATTTTACACACTAAAATTGAAGTTTTCGTTTATATAATGATTAAAAAAAAAACATTGCAATACATTTCTATCCTAAATAATTTTTTAACATAAAAGGTGAAATTTATTAAATGCTAATTGACAACCAGAAAGTATTTAGGTAAGATATTTATGGTACTTCTAATTTAATAATTAAGGCAATACTTACTTAAAAAAAGAAATCTAAAAACAAAAAAGATGATAGATAAATTATCCAAATATTGAACAGGTATATCATGTAAGCATAATAATATGATACACTTGGCCTATCAAATAATTTTCCTTATAATCACATAGTATGTGTTGTTGGGTTTGGATGTGTTTTTTATTTTTATTTTTTAATACCAGTATTACAACAGATTATAGAAAACAATAACACTGCAAGTAATCTTCCTAATCTTTATCGTAAAAGGAAAAAAAAAAGTGTTTTATTATTAAAAAAAAAAAGCTAACACTATAAGTAGATTAAAAAAGTGTTTTATTACAAGAAAAGTGTTTCTTTCTATTATTAAAGAAAATAATAAAAGTTGGGGAATGCTTTGTACTGTCAGTAAATAATACTTAGACGTCAGTTGCATAAAACGTTTAAGATTAATCACGAACCTCCTTACAATCAACGTTAACAAAATAATACACACATCATGAGTTATAAAAAAGATTGCAGATTATTCGGATGATTAAAAAATTAGGATGATCAATGATATTCGGGTGGGGACATGCTAATTTATATATAATGTTTAAAAAATTCATACCCATAGCAAATATAGGTGATGTTTAGTATTATTTTTAAAATATTTTCTGTTTTCAAAAAATTTGAAAATAAAAATATTTTGAAAATTATATTGAGACCATTTTTAAAATTTTTAAAAATATGTTTAGTTATATTTTCTGAGTATATACTCTAAGAAACATAAAAATGAAATTTTGTTTAGTTATATTTTTGAAAACCTATTTCATAAGTAAGTATTTTATGAAAGCATATTTATATTTAATTTTAAAAAAATAACAAAAAATAAATTATTAGTCATAATTAAAAAAAAACATTTTGTTGTTGGGTTTTGCAATGAGGGATGGGATGGAAACATTGATAGTCTGAGCCTCAGATGGTAGCGACAGTAAGATTCAGGTCTTGAGTCGATAGTTATCATCACGAGTAGGTGGTTATTATCACGAGGGGGTCATCACCTTCACTCGAGATAGAGACCATCATCGGACATGATCATTATCACAGACACTGCATAGGCAAAGAGAGAGAGAGAGAGAGCGGAGAGGGAGGTAGAAAATAAAAATAAAAAAGTAAAAACAACTTTTTTTTAATTTTTGAAAACAAAAAAAAAACAACATAGTTGAAAATGGTATTTTCAAAATGATTTTGAAAACGTTGACTAAACAAACGTTATTTTAAAATTATTTTCATTTTCTATGTTTTTGAAAATAGAAAATTATTTTTAAAAACAAAAACAAACACCCCTATAGGGTGCCCTTTTTATTTATTTTAAAATTTTATAATCCATATGTGATGTATTTTTAATAGTTATTAATGTAACTTAGAGATGAATAATGGGGAAAAACCAATATCAGTTGGAACAACTATGAATAGTTAAATGTAATATGAAATTATCAAATGATGATTGATGGAAGATAGGATGCTAGAAATATATTTGTAATTAATGCTGGATGTAAGGATTAAAATACAGTATTGTAGTAAAGGTAATGCATGTTTATGGATAAGTTAAATGTAAGTTTTAATTAAAATTGTGTATGTGAAGGGATAAACATGTAAGATAAATTGTAAAACATGCACAGTAGAATTTTAAATACTTGTTAAAAACTCATGTTACTATATATAATAAATTATACAATAATTATTATACCTTCAAAGGAAAACACCAGAAACGCCAGAGGATGTAACCTAAAGGCTTTAACCAACTAGTTTTCTTTACTATTTTTTTAATTCCTGGATGGTAGAGTATGTGGGTACTCGGTTACTCGATCGGTATTTTACGCGGCTTGTCTCCTTCCAACTACTTAGATCTCTAAGAATTTATTATTATGTGTGTGAGATATAATAATAAAGTCACTCACCTGAGAGTCTATAGTCTAAAGAAAATAAGAGTCCCAAGGGTCCTATTTATAAAATTGCATTAAGTGCCTTTTTATAATTTGAATAGAATTTAAGAAAAGATCTTCTCTCTCCTCCTCACCCCCAAGGCTGATTCTTCCTAGAGGAATCCCTTTCAAAAATTTGTCCATCTTTAGGTTAGGTGCATTCAAAATTCAAACAAGATTTTAAAAAAGATTTTTCTCTCTCTTTCCAAAGGTATAGCTGAATTTTTCCCTGGGATTGCTCCCCAAAAATTTTGTTTGCCTATATTTAGGGAATTCAAAATAGAATTTAAATTTCAAACTCCATAAATATTATATTTTTGTCGGCATGGATAATTTTTCACAACTCTAATTTAAATTTAAAATAAAATCATGATAATTTTATTTGAATTCAAACAATTATGTAATCTTTTATCCAAAATAAAATCAAATTAAGAGAAAATCTTGTCTTCCAAACCCAATAAAATCCACCCCTCAAAAGTGTGTTAGGATAAGATTTTGTTCAATTCAAATTCAATAAAATAATTTTTTAAATTTCAAAATATTTATTTAAACAAAATTTTCAAAATTTAAATTAATCTTATATTTATTTTTTAAAAGACAAATACAATTAATTTAAATTTTAAATCTTATTTTTCAAAATAAATATTCACCTAAATTAAATATTTATCTCTTTTATTAAATAATGCAAAATTATAATTTTACTCTTGGCTTTTAGAGAAAAATACCTATGCCATAAAATAGATGATCCGGAATATTCTCTTCACTAAATATAATAATACAAACAATAAAAAATATCTCAATCAATTACCATCCGTTAAAGAATTATATGGAGTTAGTAAAGTGACCGATTGGACATATATAATGTAGGCTCCAATAATTTATGTAACTATTATTCTATACCGATTAAATCTATTAAACAATTATTAGTTTAAAAGTCACACCATTATAAACTTGAAATTACACTCTCAATTATATACCGTATTACTTAAGCTAGTGATTAGTTATTATCCAATAACCTTGTCGTATATGTAACACTTTTATATGATATCCATGATCAACTTTAGGTCAAAGTCTATTCAATCTATTAATCATACTATCTTAGAGATCTATTATACACCCGATTAAGAAAATGATTATTTACCATATGTGAATAAGAAGTCATCTATCAAATAAACGACCTAAGACCTCGTTCATTTTCACATCCAGTATAATGCCTTTTAAAAAATAACTTTTACTTCTCATTAGAGTTATGATTTTAATATCTATAAACAAATCTTCTATTGTATATAAGTCATGTACCTAATAAACTGGTATATAAGCTTACTACTTTTAAGATGTTTTAGTCTTTGGAACATCAAAGTAGACAGGTCATATATATGAAGTCATTCACCTTCTTAAGATTAAAGTTATTAAATAATGAACGTCAAAACCAAAATTAATCCAATTAAGCGAACATTGTAGATTGATTGCACTTTGGTCCAAGTCTAATATGTCACCACCAAATAACATATCTATGTCTCTACTCAGAAATCAAATGCTTCAAGCAGTCTTAACATGGGTTAGATACTTACTTTAACCCCATAGACTATGGACTATAAATTTAAACTGCTTACTTTATAATGTTATTTTTTTACTTACAAAAGTTCATTATATGTAATATTTTAATAGTTTAATAATAAGCAGTCAATGAATCATATTTATTTACATTTACTATAACATGTAAATAAGATGAGGATATTTAGTAATGTAATAAATAATTTTTAACATGTTATTTATCAACTTAAAAATAAATAAAATATATTAAAAATATCTTTTCTGCTGGACATTTCTAATAAACTATGTTTTAGAAATGTCAAGGGAACTGTACTTTCATGTTGTGCTTTGGAATTTGATTTTATCATTTAAGTGAATGTAAGATGGAGTCAGTGTGTTTGGAAGCAATTATTGTTGTTGGTTGGACTTGGATTGTATCAGCCGGTGAGTGTAAGAAAGAGTGAGAGTGTTTGGAAACAATTAATGCCATTGGAATGACAACTGACGCAATGGATCGAAGGATGGGGTGATACTTTGAAGCCAGATGTCGTGAGATGATGTATGTAAGTACAAAATAGCTGTCAGTTCGAAAGCGTATGCTAGTTATTTTGAATACCGAGGGGGTGGGGGTTGGTGTGAGCTAGAACCGAAGGCAAACGTTAAAAGAGTGTGTGTGCATGAGAGAGAGAGAGAGAGAGGGAGAGGAAGAGTGAGAGAGGGGAAAAAGAAGAATGAGCACACAGTTGGAGAGATGGAGTCAGATGGTGAGAGCCACACATTTGCGCGGAGGGAGACTAAGAGAAGGAAGGGGAAATCTTCTTCCATGGCAACAAGGGTGGGTGAGCTGGCCGGCAGGACGCAGGAGCAAGTAGAGTGAAGGAAGTGCGTGGAGGCAAAAAAATTAACGAAGTTGCTGACTGAGCAGGCAGAAAACTAGCGTAATCTGTCAAGTTTCAACTACATAAAGGATTGAGGGCAAACAATGCGATTGTCTTCATGGTGCAGGAACTTTGTGAGATTGCTGAAGCCATCGAAGACACTGAGAGAGTTGGAAGGTCATGCTAGGTCGGGATTGAGTGGGCGACGTCTGGTTGGATGTTTTTTGAGGAAGTGCACAAGGAGTTGGTGTGGATGTTTTTTTTTTTTTTTTTTTTGGTGGTTTTTAGTTCAATGTTTTAAAGGTTTCATGCTTGGATACACTTGAACAATTAATGGTTATTTTTGTTATAGTTTTTCTTTTTCATCCGAACATGCTGAACTCATGGTTACTGGAAATATTTACATATTTTTTATAATATAGTTTGTTTTTACAAAATTTGCTTACTGTGTATATGACTCGTTTGGATTGGATGATATTAGACGTGTTTGTTGATTAGGAATTGGCTATGGTAAATTGCATAAGATTGTTAGATAGTGGACTAATCAACCGGTTTGTAGGTGGTTAGAAGAAGTATGGTTTGACCCAGAGTTTGTTTTGTTGTTGTTTGTTTCTAGGGATTCATACGCTTTTTTTTTTTCTTTTTTTGGGGCAATGGTATGTCACAGTTTTCTTTTGTATAGAAATAAATAAATAAATAAGTAGTTGTGTGTGTGTGTGTATATATATATATCCTTGCAACTCTTTAAGGTTGCAGTTTTGTTGTTTTGATAGTAACGATGTTTTTCATTTTTCCTTTTTTGCCTTTTAATATATGTTGATGAATGTGAATTTCCTTTAATAAACACAAACACATCTTAGACATAATGATATAAAGTTGCGATAGTTTAGACCATGAAATCTATTGTTAGCTATTTATCCAATATTTCTGTATGTCCTTTGTTTCAACCTCTTTTGCAGTATATTTATTTGTTGATTCATATATGTTAACAAATAACTGTCAACTAAAAAACGAATATGGTAGGTAGATAGTTATTGTAAATTAGGGAATAAAAAACTAATAGTTTCAACTCAAAACCTATAAACTAGACGTCGATGTAAATTATCTTGCGAATGAAAAATGTTATTTAGATGTTGAATTACAATTAAAATGTTTATCAAAACTAATATGTACATGTATGTATATATACATGTGACATTCCGTACCCTTAGTGGTCCGAACCGTCACTTAAAAACTACTACTTGAACTGATACTTATACTTTCTTACAAACCATTAATACTTACTTAAAACTTATTATGTAAAATACCTTAATTTTAGGAGTTTTTTTTTATTGCGTACATATTCATTATTCACATACGTATAATATCAAAATACGAAATCTAAAACATAGGGAGTTTCAATTATACATACATACTTATACCGACTGTTTAAATACATATTATTCCAAATATACTATTTATAAATATGTACTGTTTACTGTTCCAAAATATATTGTTACTCAAAACTATGCGAAAGACAATACTTGTGGTGGTATCAGTAACTGCGCCCTCACACCCGCCTCCACCGCCATCATCACCCATTAGGGTTTAAGTCATAGGACGCTTACCTACAGCATGAACACACTCCGTGAGCTTTACACCCAGTAAGTACAACATGTTAACTGTAAAACATGTTTAAAATATAGTACATACTTAAAATCATATAAGCATGCAAGATATCCACATATACCACTTAACATAGCACATACAATATCATCACATATCATGTCATACAAAACTTCACATACTATATGCATAGCAGAAACATCGTGTACTGAATGCGTCTTACTGTAGCTAGAAGCATAGTGAACTAATGCGTATGCATGATCCGGTTATGTTCATTTATGCTTCAATGCTCTTTTTCTATCTTTTGTCTACTTAGGGTCCATGTGTCAGTACCATGTGCACGCAGACCAACGGTAACACCCGAGATCATTAAAAAGCTGAAAAGCCATTAACGGATGCTCAACTTTGTTTTAACTTACTTTAACTTAAAAACCTCTTCAACTGAAAAGGCCAGTTCGACACGCCTATTAAATTCCGTCTTATTTATCTGTTCTAGCTATATGCTTCTCTAAGTTGTCCCAAATCCTACATGGTAGTGACGTATGGCATCTAACTTGTTCTTTCATCAATCTACTTGATTGTGAAACTACATGTTCTTATACATGCTATGCAACAACGTGTGCATGGCATACATACTTAACATACTGTAAAAACATCGTTTTAAAATCATTTCATTCATGCCGTAGGCGGAGTTGTACTTACGTAGTTTACTAGCAAACTCGCACTCACGCCTTATCAACTTACAGGTTACCACCTGTCATCAATAATATATCTTATTAACACTCTTGTTGAGTTACTAATACTGTTAGTGACTAAAGCAGATAAATCACTTGGGTACCAATTGCCGTCGGTACTAACTCACTCTCTATCTTGAGAGTTTGGTTTTCTACATGTGGTTAATTAAATTATTACGCAATAAATTAATTAATGTCGTTCTTTGGTTAGTATTACCGTTAGTGACTATCTTGTATTTTTATGTGGTACTGAGGCCCATCGGTACCCTATTAGTCTACTTTGGGAATTTGGTGTCTAACCGATATCGTGTTTGATTAAGTTTGTCTACTTGACAATTTAATCATCGTTTCTCGCAATACTGATCAAACACGGTCCTTGACTGGTTGCCAACTAGTCAACTGACCAGTTGCCGACCAGTCAACTGACCAGTTGCCTTGCGCATTGTTAACTATGTAGCCTATTGGGTTACTAATGCTTGTTTGGTGTGGTAGCCTACTGGGCTACCCACACTGTTTTGGTTATTTACGAAAATTATTTTGGTTACCTTATAAAATTTTTGGAAAATTCTTTGTTTTGAAACCGTCTCCTTGCCACCCCGTTGGAAGGTGGGGGATGTTTTTATGAAAACCATTTTTATTTTTAAAGAGTTAAAATACATTTTGGGTGTTTGTATTTTAAAGGTGGTTTTAAAACCATTTTTGAAAATAGTTTTGAACTTAATCGAAATGACTTTGTTTGCAAATTTGACGAACATGAAATTTTTCGTCCTCGACGAGATGAACAATTTTCTTGTTCATCTCGGAGTTTAAATCTAACTCTAACGGTTCCTAATCTTATCAAACCCGTGGCTATTGTGTCCAATTTTTGTAAAATTTTCCAGTTTTATGTCATTTTAAAAACGACTCTGTTTGAGGTCCGAAACGATCAAATTTTTAAAATACATATAGGTCATTTTAAAGGTTTTAATATGTTCTATAACTTTTGTGTTGAGCCCAAGATCCTGTTTCGGACTCTAAGTGGTTCGTTTTTAGCAAAACCCGTATCTATGTCTGGGCTTGGATTTTTAGTCCCAGTTTTAGGCATCGAGTGAAAACCACTCAAAAAACCTATCGTAATGTCGTTTTTGGCCAAAATCTATCACAAAAACGACCGTCTCAAAATTTTCCTAAAACTTCGTGTTTCATCAACTCCCAGATTTGGACCTTAAGGGGGTCAAAATGGCCAAAAGCCGTGGCCTTTTTCTGGGGACAGATTGTGTCCAGCCACTCTAAAACAAACGTTCATGCTCACACGTACATACATCTATTCATAAAAATGTAAACACAACTTGTGACGTCCCGTATGTTACCATACTATCCAGCCGAGCTCTGACGCCGACCGTGATGGCTGACAACCTTGTGGGTCGTCGTCCTCTTACTTAACATACTTAACTTTCCATTTTTAACGTTCTCATTTTAAAGCGGAAGCAATTTCTATAACAAATTTTTTTTAACTTACATATTATACCTATATCTCTATCATACTCTTATAACATATAATTCATAAATTTCTTTCTTTCAACTTCCTTTTTGAACGCCCAGCGAAAGACTCATAGTAGTATCATGCCCTCGCCCAGTCCCTTGGTACATGCAGATCCGTCCGTTGTCCATAATATTACTTTAAACTAACAAGTTACTTACCTGCAACATATGAACAACTAATGAGTTAGATGCTCAATAAGTTCAAACATACGTTCATTAACTTATAAATACTAGTAATATATATTATTACTAGAATATATAACATCACGTATAGACACATCATACACATCATCAAAACATAACATCGAAACATAACATAATATGTTAGCCTCTTCATACTCATTTATCTCTTCGCTCATTGTTCTCATCATTCTATCGATCATCTCTTATCATTCTATTCTAATCTCTTTATTTCTTTTCTTTTCATTCTTATCATTTCTTAACTTTTTGTTCTAAACTTTCTTATCTTTTCTATCGTTTTATCATCATTTCTTAACCTTTCGTATATTAAAAGCCAGTAACATATACACTAGCATAACATCACGTAAAAACATGTCATTCACATTATACATATAACATCAAATACCTCACATCACATATATTAATTCTATTATGTTCTTTTAAGTTTCGTTTTATTATTTATCTATTTTTCATCGATTTCATTATGTCATTCTTTCATATCGTTTGTTTCTTTTCATGTCGTTCTTACTTTTCCTTTCTTTTCGTATCGTTTCTTTTCTTTTCACTTTCCTTTCCTTTCTTTTCACTTTCCTTTGGTGGGCCCGTTGTTGAACGTACCTATTTGTGCGCAGACAGTGAGAGGAGGGGGAGCGACCCACCAACCTACCTCACAGTCACATATGTTTACCTCATTTTAGGGGTAAAACATTAGCTACCGCACCTTCGAGGTAGGATCCAACCTATAAACTACCGCACCTTCGGGGTAGCACCACATCTGCATGGAGGATATAGACCTGAAGTCTCGACCATATAGGGAGACCAGTACGCCAGCAATTAAGTTTTCAGTTTTATTATCTTGCATGCTTTTATTTTTCTTATATTAATTTTTCGTGGTACATTTTTTTTCATGACATTCATAATCTTTCCTTTCTCATTTTTCATAGAACATTTCATAGGATATTTGTTCTTTCGTTGTTCTATCTTTCTTTCGTAATTCTTTCTCATTGACATCTCATTCGTTTATTCTCATTTCGTAAGACATATATCGTTGTTTCATGTTATTGTTTTTCTTTTCTTAATTCTTTACTTTACTCGTGTGAATTATGTCAGTCACACTTTAGCATATATAGCACATATTACTTATATATCATCACATCACATCATAACAAACAAAAATACGTTTAGTTATGTGCAGACAATTATTCTCTGTTTATCATTTGCATCATTCTATCTATTGTATCTTGTCATCATACTCCTATCGATCATAGCCTATCGTTCTATTCTATCAATCACATCTTATCGTTATATTCTAATCCTTTCATCATAACATATCATTACTTCTCTTTCTTGTCTAACTCTTTACTTTCATATTATTTTTCATAAAATACCTATCATTTTGTTCTCATAAAACATACCATTTCTTAATTCCTTTTATTACCGATCATCGTTGCTCTATCAATCATAACTTAACTTCCATAAAACTTTTCATAAACATCTATTCTTTCCTTTCATATCTCATCTCTTTTTTTTAGGCATTCTATCATAACATTCTCATTCTTACTCTTTCCATTCTTCTATCTCTCTTTCTCACATCTTTACTCTCATAAAGCTTTTATAATACATTTCCTTCATAATTCAATATATATTCATATATATATATTTTTATAAATTATTTATTAAAACCTATCTTTTAACATCATCATAGTATTGCTATAGCGTTACTATAGCATCATCATAACTCACATCATGACATTTGCATAGAAAACATATAAATATAATAAGCTTATTCATAGTTGCAGACGGGTAAATGTCTGAACTTACTCATAGCGTGCTTATTCTCTTCTTGGAATCCATCAACGTCCTTTGTCGCTTTTGAATCGGATTCCTATAGACAAACTTTGTCTGTTAATCACATTTTCATTTATAGTTTTTATTTTATTAAAAAGCTTGATTCTGATTTTATAACCCTTAATTATAGCCTTAGGACAGCTTTTTAAACTTTAATGGCCATTTTCGAATTTTTCTCCAACTTTTTGAAAAATTACGATTTTACCCCTAACTTTTGACAAAATTACAATTTTACCCTAAGCATGATTTTTCATAACTTAAACCTCAATTTTGGCTTTTACAAACTTCATTACCCTATTCCGAGGTCATTGGGGCTCTTTTTCCATAATTTGGGAATCTTTGAGCAAAATGACCGTTTTGCCCCTGGTGGGACGTTTAACCATAACATTTTCATTTTCATACTTAGGCTGGATTTTCTAAACCCAAAATCATCTAATTAACTTTTTAAATCTTATCAGACCTTTTCCGGATCAATTCTTATCATTTGCAAATTTTTCACATTCCCGGCCCTCGGGAAGTATTATTCCAACCTAAAAGTTGGTTTACTAATCATAACTTACCCATTCCTTTTTCCATACCCTAATTCCTCGAGAGGGCTCGGGTTACCTTCCCAATCACATTTTACCCCTCATTTCCCATATTACCCTAAATGCCGTTTTTAGAAATTTCGATAGAGTTTCCCCTTAATTTTTGAGGTTCCAGCGTTTAGGAAACGCCTGAAAACCATCTATCCTGATCTAATTCTATCATGTACTATACCAGAGGCCTAGATTTTACATAAAATCGTTACATTATCACATATTTTTCTTTTCCTCTATTACAACAATTTTCTTCTTTTTACATACATTTTTTTCCATAATTTTCATACCAATAATTATAAAACCATATAATAGTTCCAAACAATTAAATTACAGAACATAAAGAGGTTAGAATTTATACCGAATTACAGTCCGGTCTCGACGGCATAAACCCTAATTCTTCGTTCTTCATATCTGAGGTCCCGTCTTGCAAATCCGACTCCGCAGATGCGTCCGGAACATCGAAAATAGGCCAACGGGCCAAACTTCCAAAATTGGTCAACGGTCGCCGTTGATTAGCGTTGACCGTCGTTGACCGTCTGTTGACTGGCGTTGACCGGCAGCGACGGTGGAAGGTAGGTAGTCCATCTTAAAGATCTCGATGTAAGGAACTCATTGGTGGTGTCAATTTCACCAATTGAAGCTCCTATGGCCGGAAATTTACCCTTGAAAGTACGACGGCAGCGGCAAGCTTCAATCTCCGTTTTTCTGACGTTTTTGCCCAAAATTGGCTTGGGGCTTTTGATCTACGTGAAATTCTGAGCATTTTGATACCCACCTCATCACTCAACTCTGCCGGAATAGTGAGATTCGGCGGCGGTGACGACGAAGCTTCGGGCGGCGTGATCCGGCGGCCGTTGGGCTGAAACACCACCTGCGTTTTGTTCTACTCTTCACCCCAAGTCCATTGGGACCAAAATCGTGTTGATCGGACGTTCGAATTTTTTGGCCACCGTGACCTTCGGGCGGCGCGTGCGGGCTGCTCCGGCGTCCAATCTGTCGACTCGACCCACCGTTAGACTCAACTCAGCGAGAGCTTCCCAACGAGACCGACGATGTCGAAAACGGAAGCCGAAATCAGAAGTTGGCTACTGTTCATCCATGGGGGTCGTGAGAGAGGAGAGAGAATCTCTCTGGGTTGTCTTTGCAGTTTTTTAAAATTATTCAATTTTCACCCTTTATATACTTTTTCGCCTAAAATTTCAACATGGGTTATCCTGATTAATTTGGGCGCCCTGAATCCAAATATATCAGTCTTATTTTCATCTGAGGTCATTTCAACCAGTTTCCGATACAGCGAATTCCCGGTCAAAAATTACCTTTGTACTCAATTATCTAATTTGAGCATGCTGATAGGCTATCTTGATTAATTTGGGTGTGCTGAGCCCAAATTTATCAGTTTTAACTTCATTCAAGGTCATCTAGACTAGTTTTCTGATACTGCCTGTTTCTCGGTCAAAATTCACATTTTGTGCTCAATTGACTAAATTAAGCATATTGATTCTAAATATATCAATTTTATATCAAGAAAAGGCCATCTTGACCAATTTCTTGATATTGTGTGTTACACACACACATAAAATCACTATAATTTATATTTTAAATATGAAATTCATTGTGTACATTTCATGTACCCATTTTTTTTCCGAGAATAATGAAATTTCCCGGTTATCACACAACTACACAACCACAAACTTAAAAATAGAAAACTAAGGGCTTAAAATAAACTTATTATAACCCATATACATAAACAAATACACATAAATTTCTTGATTAAAAACTTAAATACAACTAACCATAAAAGGGAGGGTTTCAGTTTTACCTCTTGTGCTATGGTCCAAGCACAAATCCGAACTATGACTTGAGTGACCAAATGGCTATAGGGAAACCAAGGAGATTAGGGTCGGTTTTGCTAGCAAAGATACCAAAATAATTTTTCTTAATATTAACTCAAACAATAATTAAAATCACAAAGATTGGATTCTAAGACTTACCCTTGATCACCTTGAAATGACTTAGAAATGAAATCACCTAACACAAGCTTGAAGGGGTTGATTTTTAGTGAGTATTTGGTAGGATTTTTGGCTTGAAAATATGGGGGTTTGGGGCTTAAAGGCAGTCGGTTGCAACAAGAATAAAGAGAGAATGAGTGTTGTGTTTTGAGGTGCCAAATGAAGAAAGCAAAACCCTTGTGTCATGTGTGCCTTTTATAGGCAAACTTAACTCAACTTGTTTAAGCCTAAACCAACTTAATTGTCTACAATTTTGGCCTAATCAAGGGATAAATTTACTGCCATTTTTTTCTGCCCTAGGGGCCATGGGCTGCACATGGAAAAGAGGGGGGAATAAACAAGAATTTTTTTCATGGCCATGTGATTAATGTTTGAGTTTTTTATTCAAAAATTGTTCAACACATCCCTAACTTTAGGGAAAACTTTTCCCATTTGTTGGGGCTGTGTTTGGGCCTTTCCTAGCTGATTGCACATGGTTTTCAAGGGGGAAATTTCATTTGCAAAGTCTTCTCTTTGCAGTCTAATTTCTACCGTTAAGTATCCGACCCTTTTTTGGCAGTGTTCTAGTTTTCACCCGAAATTAGATTTTCTGAATCTAATTTTTGTACTTTCAAATCCTGGTCATTTTATACTGTCTAAGAGTCTATTCTGTACCTATTTACTATTTATTTCCTATACTGTGGTTGTGTCTACACTGTATTGTTCTTTCACACGTAAAACGAGGTATTCTGGGGTGAAATTCCAAACACAGTCTCTTTTGACTAATTTGGACGTGCTGATTTCAATTTTATCAGTTTTACGTCCATCCGGGATCTTCTGGACCAGTTTTTGAGATCTATGTGACCCCATTTTGAAAAACGTGTCAGGTGCCCGATTGACTAATTTGGGCGTTCTGAGTCTAAATATATCAGTTTTGGGGCGAGATAAGGTCGTCTTGACCCTCTTCCCAATACTGCATATCTTTCAGACAAAAATTCACAGTTTGTGCCCAATTGACCAAATTAGACCTGCTGACTATGAATATATCAGTTTTAAGTCAAATTAAGGCCGTCTTGGCCAATAACTTGACACTGCGTTTTTCACTATTTACTATTCACTGCTTTCTTGTTCTAACTGACTAGTCTGAGTGTTCTGACTCCGATTTTGTCAGTTTCTAGACGAGAAGAGGTCATCTGGACCATTTTCTCGGTATTGTACCCTTACTAGGGTTTTTATCGCTGTTATACTCAGATGTTCAGTCCGAGCATTTTGATGATCTGTTCACCAGTCTTGTGTCAAGAAATGGTCGTCCAGACTAGTTTCCTGATACTGTGCATCTCATACATTGATACACGTAATAAGGTGGACCGAATTTACTGCCGGTTACCCCCTTTCATGGTATAAATAGTAATAAACAGTACTGTACCTGTTTAGTCTATTCAACTGGAAATCATATTGTATTTTTAACTTAATTACTCATTGTATAGTAATTAGGTTTCATGCATTTTTGAGAGTCTATGTAGCGGCTCTCTGCTCATTACATGGCCTCTTACACGGGCGTGTATAAGGTAATACAGGCGTGTACCTTTTGGACACGGGCGTGTATCAGTTAAGCTTGCTCAACACAGACACGTCTTGAAAAACGTTCATTTTTCCCGAGCGGTACACGGCCACTTACACGGCCGTGTACCTGGCTGTGTTGCACTAATTTTGCATATAAAAGCATCAAAAATTTCCTTAATTTTTCAGTATATGAAGATCAAGTTACAGAAATGGGACGGTCTTTACAATACATGTCTATATATAAAGTAGCATTGCATGTGGGAAAGTTAAATTGGCAATTTTGTATGGCCTTGTCTTCCTATTAACTAGAAGGTTAAAAGTGAATACCTATACATTTTGTTATGAAATTTATTATAGCGTGTTTGGTACACACTTTTTTTTTTTGGCATTGCATTTAAATGCAATGCAATTTTCCCCCAAATACAAAAACATTTCACTCAAATACCAATCACATCACATTTTAAATCCAATATAATCATTATTCATTATTTCACTTTTTCTATTACTTTTATTAATTACATCATATATTCTCTCTCTACTGTTACCCATCACATCACATATTATTATTAAAATATAATTCAAATATTTTTCACCCAAACACACATTGCATTCAAATGTAATGATAATACTTTTCCTCTAAATACAAATTATATTTAATGTATTGCATTCAAATGCAATGCAAATGCAATGCGTTCACCAAACGGAGTATTAGTTTTCATGGAGTTAATAGCTTTCTGTTATTGAGTTCCACTAAAGAACACTAGGGGATCACAACATTGTTTTGTTATTGTAAAATTAATTTAAAAACGTAAATTTATAAAACTGGCAATATAATTAGGAAACAAAGAATGAAAAGTGATATATCCGGGTTGTTATTTGAGAAATAGTATGTTTAAGTCGTTATTATTGTAAATTATCAAATTTAACATGCATTTAGTGTTGTGTGTGTGTAAGAGTGCGTGTGCTTGTGTACACATATGGATAAAGGAGAAGGAAAAATCTTGTTTGAATCCTACGTGAATTTTGAATCCTACTTTCACAAAGGTGGCCGAATTCTTTCAAGGGGAACACTCCTAGAAGGAGTCGGTTTTGCATGGATAAGGAGGAGGAAAAATTAAAGTTTGAATCCTGTTTGAATTTTGATTCTCTTCACACATGAATGGCTGAATTTTGTAGGGCTTGCTCCCTTAGAGAGAATAGGTTTTTCTTGTGTGGATAAAGGAGATAAAAATTTAAATTTGAATCCTATATGAATTTTGAATTCCACTCCCCTACTATGGCTGAATTTATCCTTGGATTTGGCCTAAGGGGAAAATCAGTTTTTCATGAGGAATGGGAGAGAAAAATCTTCTTTTGGTCCAATTCAAAATTCAAAAAGGTCATTTCATGCAATATTATGAATAGGGATCCTTCCACTCCTATTCTTTTTATACCACATACTCTCAGGTGAACAGGCTTATTGTTATATAAATCATCGTAGAAATAAGTTTTTAAGAGATCTGGGTAGTCGAAAAGAGACAAGCCGTGCTAGTATACCGATCAAAAATCCGAGTGTCCACATACTTTACCGTCCGAGAATTAGAGAATAATAAAGAAGACTAGTTGATTGATGCCCCTCGGTTACTTCCTCTGGCATTCTTGGCATTTTCTCTGAAGTAATAATAGATTGTTGTTGATTTATTATATATGGCATCACGAGCTTTTTAACGAATTTTAAAAAAATTTTATAATTCCACTGTGTAATTTTTCTGATTTTTCCTACAATTTTACCCTTAGGGCACTATCCACATTGTGGAAGACATACCTCCTCTAGAATATCTAAAAGACCGTTCTTCACTAATTTTTGAATCCTATTTTGATTACTATAACCTAGTCTTAAATGCCAAAATTTTTAATATGACTAAGTCTTAAAATGACATATTTTAATGCAAAATTTAAAATTTTGATTTAATTAAAATTTAAAAAATGACAACTTTGAGAAAGATGGGCCACCCTAGGTGCGGCCCTTTGGGCTGTGAAGGTTAAACAGCACTATCACAGTCAAACTCTGAAACCAACTGCGATAGTCTACCACCTCATGGGTCCCGGCAACTTACTTTTAACATATTTTCTTTTATTGTCATACTTATTTTAACTTTCCATTTTAACATAAAAATAAGATTTTTTTTTAAAACTAAACTTGAAAATTGTATCATTGTAAAACATCTACTATGGTAAACATTTTACGTTGTCGTAACTTAATTTATGTCATAAAAATGTCCTTTCACAATCCATTTGAACACAGCTCAATGAAAGACTTGTAGTAGGACCATTTCCTCACCCCAGTCCCTTTGCACGTGCAAATCCTACCCCTCATCCATCATAATTTACTGACGTATAGATTGCTTACCTGCAATATAAACAAACTTATGAGCTACAAGCTCAGTAAGTTCAAATATAAAAACAAGTAACATAGACCTTAGACCATAACTTAGCACATTAAATATAATGTTAGTGCACATTATGCTTATTTATACTTAATTATAGGTAACGTTTAAATCTTAGGTCTTTATCTTGCATTATATTCTGGTTTTGGACCTCATGTTGATCATACCGTAGTGCGCACATAACTGAGAAAGACACTGGAAGTGACCCACTAGCCAATCCTCAATAGTCTAACATAATATTAATATAAATATAACATGAGAAACCTCCACCTTATGGGAGGCCAGTACGCCAAAAAGAGGTTTCATTATCATCTTTCACATGATTTTGACCAGGTGACATTCTCATTGCCCCTTGATCTGGAACACTTTACATTTCTTTTTTTTATTATGTGTATTTTATCTAACATACCGTTATGTATATAGCACCTATATATATAATTTACATTTTACCTATAGTACATAGACATGTCAAGTAAATTCATGTTACAGACAATAAGATATCTGAACTTACAGATATTTTACTAATGTTTCCATCTTGCGGTCCACCGACGTTCCTTCGTCGCTTTTCGGTTGAATCCCTATAACCGAAATAATTAACGATTATTTTCAATATTTATTTCATACTTAAAACGTTGCAAAAACATAAAAATTTTAAGTCCAAGTCCCTAACGATGAATTTACAAATCAAACATTTCATTTTTAACTTTTCTGTCAACTTTTACCAAAATGACTATTTTGTCCAAATCTTTTGACAAAAGAACCATTTTGTCTCTAGTAGACTTTTCTTATACTTAAATCTTGATTTTGCCCATTAAAACCTTAATTAAGGCCTTAAGATACTATTTCAAGTGTTACGTTGCGAAATTTTTGAATTTAAATTTCGCGCGTAAATGTATAAACTCAATTTGTTAGTGTGCCAATAAAAATTTTTCTTATTATCATGGGAATTCAATTTTAAATTTTTGGGGTATTAAATATTAATTTGAGGATATTTAAAATATTTTTACCAATTTTAAAATTTTAACAATTTTTACCCAACAAAAATTTAACAAATATTATTTTTATTTATTTATTTGTTTTCTTTTCTCTTTCCGGATTATTCCGGATATCTCCTCTCTCTCTCTCTCTATTTTTTTCACCGACTTCGCTCTCTCTCTTTTCCTTTATTTTTCACTCCTCTTCCTTACTTTCTCTGCATTTTTCTCTCTCTCTCCCTCCACCGAATTATTTCACCCCTCTCTCTCTGTTCTTCTTCTCCCTTGCCAGCTCTTATCTTCCCCTGCTCCCTCTTTTTTTAAAAAAAAAAAAACCCCCCCTTCCCTCCACCGATTCTCTTTCTCCTTCTCTCACCTTGTTTATTTTTTTTCTCTTTCTTCTTTTCTTTTTCTTCTTCTGCTTCTTGCGTCCTCTCCCTCACGCCCTTATTTCTTTTTTTTTCTTCTCTTTTCTTTTCTCTTCTTCTTCTTCGCCGATTCTCTCTTCTCCTCCCCATTTTTTTTCTTATTTCCTTCTTTTCTTCTTTCTTTCGGCCGAAAGCCACCCTCCCTTTCCATCTCTCCATCTCTTCTTCTTTCTTTTTCGGCCGAACTCCACCGAAGACCGCCGTTCTCTCGCTAGTCCAGAACACCCCACGCCATCCGCCAAGCCGCCGAAGCTTGTCCCGCCCAAACCAGCCGCGTCGAACGGCCGCCGCTCCATCCAAGCGCCACCGAGTCTTCGTTGCACCGCCGCCAAGCCGGTCGATCGAAGATCGCCAACCGCGCCTCGCCTTTCCCGCGACGCCGCCAAGCTCAACTCCTCTCGGTTCCCTCCGACCCAGCCGTGCCTCGCAGCCGTCCTGCCTCGTCGGTTGCCCCTCGTCGCGCCGCCGACCGCTGTGCCCGACGCCAGCCGCCGCCCCCTGCCGCCGTGAGTTCCTTCCGGCCGGCTGATCTCTTCGGCAAAAAGAAAAAAAAATTTTGTTGTATACGTATATATATATGTAACTGTGTGCGTGTGTGTGTTTTCATATATATAATAATAATAATAATAATAATAATAATGGTAAGTAATAATAATAAAAATAATAATGATTTTTAGATTTTAAAATTTCATTGATTTGAAATTTGTATTTTGAACTGTTCTGGGAATTGGAAAATTTTTCTGCAGATTGAGCATTTTGGAGTTTTTGGGGAAGCCTATTTTTAGGGCAGGTCATGTCGAAATTTTTAAAAAAATATATATCTATATTTTGGATATTTGTGTTAAAATTGCTATTTTAAAATTACGGTGTTAAAATAAAGTATCATTTTAAATTTTAAAAATTCACTGGCATACTAATTAGTTGAGTCTACTGTAATTCGATTACGGAATTCTTGGACAGATAATTAAATTATCTGTATTTCTTGTTTTAGGTACTCATTGATCGAATTCAAAAAGAAAGACTATCTTGGAATTCGTGCGAGAAATTGATCGTAGGTCAAATTGCTGACGAGGTAGGATATCTTACCCTTTCTTGATAGCCAATTTTGTTTTGATGATTTGGCCAAAAAATCATTTGAAGAAAATGTGTTTATAAAGCTTTAAAATTTACGTGATTTAGAAAATATCACGATTTCAGAAATTAAAGGAAAAACATCCGGTTACGGAATTTTTTTGAAAAACAATACGGTATATTTTTATTATGTAAATCATATGTTCACATGAAATGTTGAAAGTTGAATTTGGTGTTAAAGTATACCGGGAGCCAGCACACACGTGCGAAGAGTGCACATCTCGATCGAAGATCACTCATTATGCTTCGGCATGGTGAGGGAGGCTCATACGGACCATACACGAACTAGATGTATATAGGGACACAATTTGCATACTCACGATTCCACGTTTATGATTCGGTATTGCATTGACATACTTAGTATGATGGTTAAATTAAAATGTTGAAATATTTTTTTTTAAAGAATATCCTACTGGGCCTTTCGCTCACTGTTTTAAAACTGGTAAACCCCCAGGAGAGAAAGCTGATTAGAAGATACAGGTGACGTGGAACCGACCGTGGACGTCAAGGTCAAAAGACTTGAAGTAGTGATCTGTACTTTAGGACAAAGTATGTATAAGAACATTTCGGGACTGTAAATTCTAAACTTTACTTTTGCAATTTCACTTATTTTATTTTATCCAAGTATGCATCTGTGGGACATGGGTACCTCACCACCTGATATTGCGATAAAAATAGAAATACAAATATTAATTAATTTAAAATATACAAGCATAATTTATAAACAAGTCTAAAGAGTCGGTAAAGGGTAAGACATAAAAACTGACAGACTTATGAATCTGAGCTTTCCTTTCTCTTATTCTTTTAAATTTTAATATCCGTCACTATCCCGGCTTTTTGGGAAATGACACCTGTCGCTGTCCCAGGTTTTGGGACGTGACATCAAGTCTTAACGTCCTTTTTTCAACTTTTGGCAAAATGACCATTTTGTCCCTAACTTTTAACAAAATGACCATTTCATCCCTAGCGTGATTTCTCTTCGTAAACTTATTTTTCTTTTACTTAAAACTTAACATTGGCCTTTAGAATTTTAATTAAGCTATTTTAAGGCCTTAACAATCCTTTTCTAACATTTCTGAAATTTTTAGTCAAAATAACTGTTTTGCCTTTAATGGATCTTTGGGTCGTAACATTTTCACTTTAACGTTTTAACGAGATTTTCTAAACCCAAAAATTATAAAATAAAATTTTCTAGACCTTACCATGTTTTTACAGCACTAATTACTATCAATTCTTAGTCTAATCTTCATCCGACCCTCGGGTCGTTTATCCTTTTTTTTTTTTACATTTCAAGGCTTCGGATGGACGTTTCACTAATATTGAAAACGTCCGTCATTCTTTCTTCGGCCTAAGTCACCGAGAGGACTCGGGTTTCAGACCCCGATCACATTTTATGTCTCGTTTTTCAAAATACCCTTTGGGTCGTTCTAAAAATTTCGGCAGCATTTTAACTTAAATTTTAGGTTTCCGGCGTTTAGGTAACGCCTCAAAACTATCGTACCTGCCACGTACTAAACCAGAGTCCTAATTTTTACGTAAATGCACAAACTTTTTATGTAAAAATTTCCACAAAACCCTAGTTGTTTCTAATGACATTTTGATTCATTTTTTGTCTACTCTTACTCTTGGTTTTTATCCACACTTCACACACATATTTTTCCTCACAAAATCTCAATTCATCAAATATCTATAGCCCATGGTTTTCTTTGAATTCATGCCCAAAAATTGAAGTTTCAAGCTTCTAAATTTTCCTAACCAATTCACATGTCACATACAAATTTTTGAATCAAGAAACTATCAAAAGATCAAGCTTAAACTGTCATTCAACACCCACATGGAAACTCATGGATTTTTCTTAAGAAACATGCACCAAATTTTGTTTTCAAGCTTCTAATCTATTCCTTGCTTCAATCACATGCCAACCTAGTTTTTTAGAGCATAAACTAACAAAATAACAACTTAAAATTCACCACACAATACTATAAGCTAGCTCACGATTTTCTTCACCAAAACTCAAGAAAAATTTGAGAAATTAAAGCTTACCTCACAAATAATGCTCAACTTGAGCTTGGGAAGGATTTTGAACAAGTTTGGTAGGAAAAGCTTGAAGAAAACTTGGCTTGAAGGGTGATGGTTGTGCACGGCAGCAAGGGCAGCAAGTGATTGGTTTTACTGAAATTTTTTTCTAGTTTTCAAGCTCAAAACCGTGGCTTAAATGACAGCAAAAAAGGAAGGACCAACTTGCAAGAATTTTGGGCAAATTTGTAACATTTTGGGGGGTGTTTGAAACTTTTTAAGGGTTTATTTGTAATAAACCAAGAAATTTTCTAATTTTTCCCTCATTAAACCGACTCTAACTTTACCATATTTTCCCAAATTTTTTTCCCAAAATTATACATGCAATTTTGGCAACATCTTGGCCCTTGGATCAAGATTACTTTAGACCCTAACCATTGGATTTGCTAATTCTTTCCACACTAATTTTCTTTTCATTTATATCATCACTTTGTGACATCATTGAATGACATCATATCTATGCTTTTCGGTCAAAGTTTGACCAAAAGTCAAACTGAACAAAACTTTCCCGAAGTCCCACTGGCGGGTTTCTAAGGTCGTCTATGCGATCGGTTTACCTTAAATTATTTCTATTTGGCCAAAAATCCTTTCCGTAGGTATTTCGTCTTTTCCTACTCTTAGTTTACTATATGTCATCTTCTAGGTTTTTCGATACCAAATTGGCACTGTTCTTCCAATTTCGGTTCGGTAAAATTTTTCATCGCCAAATTCCTTTCCTTTAACATTGTTACAACATTTTATTGCGTTCTAACCAATATTAAATCATACATTTTATATTTTAAATATAAAAATTAATGTATACATACAATGTACATATTTCTCGACAACGATGAAATTTCTCGGTTGTCACAGCTAGGCATAGGGGGAGGAGGATGCCTAGCATCCTCAGGTCCCTACACCCTGAAATTCGTGTTGACATGCCCCAGGATTAGAATCCTAGTTCCACTAAGAGTACCACGTAAAATCATAATTGTCTCGTTATCAACATTTAATCCTTAATCAAAATTGGGGAAAAATAAATTAAAATCTTCATTCTTCATCCCCTCTATGAATAAATTATATAAAATTCCTATACTATTTGTGATGTATATAAATTTTAAATATACAAAGAAAGAAAAAAATCCACAGGAAAATTTATGGTGATGATGAATTGCTCCCATAATCATATGAAAAATCCTATACACAATATTTCTAAATTCTAAAGAATCATAACCAATAAAATTAAGTATGCTTATAATAATAATAAAATTAAAATAACCACATATATAATACATAATAATAATATAAAAGGAAACCTATAATACTACTCTCTAAATATTAAATCTATACAATAAGGAGAAAATAGATCATTTAATTTATATATATATGACATAATCATGAGTTGGCTTTGATACCACTTGTAGGAAAATTAGGAAAACATGTATAGCGAAATTTTAAAAATTTTCTAAAAGATTGTACTAACTCTTATTGCCATATATAAAAAATTATTCAATAATTTATATATCATATGAGGAAAAAAATAAGAACATTAGAGGATGTGACCAAGCAAGCTTTAACCAACTAGCCTGCTTTATCATTTTCCAATTCTTAAAATGGTAGAATGTGTGGGCATTTTGGTTTCTTAATCGTTATTCACACGGCTTGTCTCATTCTAACCACATAGAGGTCTAGCAATTTATTGTTATTGGTGAAAATTATAATAATAAATTCATTTATCTTAGAGTCTATGGTCTAATTAAAATAGGAATTCCAAGGGTCCTATTTATAGTGAATACTTTAGGTGGGTTTCAAATTAGAATACGACATTTGAAAAAGATTTTCTCTTTCCTTCCTTATAGTTGGCATTTTGTTCCCTATCTGGAAGGCATAAAATTTGCCCACTTCTAGGTCTAGGAAACTCAAAATTTGATTCAATTTAATATCTATTTATCTTGTGATTTTATTTATATGGATAATATTCTATAAATTCAGTTTAAATTCAAAATAAAATCATGATAACTTTACTTAAATTAAACAGTTATGTAATAATTATTCAAATAAAGTCAATAAGAAAAAAAATATTTTTCCTTACTTTATCCTCAAAGAATGCGCCTACCATAAGCACATAAGGACAAGATTTTGTTTCAATTCAAATTCAAATAGGATAATCTCTATTTTTAATTTAAAACATTTATTTAAATAACATTATCTAAATATTTTAATTAATTATTCAAATTATTAATTCTCAATATCTTTTAAATTTAAATCAATATCATATTTATCTCAAAAAATATATACAATCAACTTAAATTTCAAATCTTATTTTTTAAATAAATATTTATACAAATTATATATTAATCTAATTAATTAAATGAAATAAAATTCTCATTTTACCCTTAACAAGAAAAACACCTACACCTATAGAAAGGTGATTCATATTTTTTTTCTTCACTAAATACAAGAATTAATGCCATAAATAATATCGAGATTAATTATCATCCATTAAGAAATTATGTAGAACTAGTAAATAGACTGATTGAATATATATAATATCAGCTCCAATAATCTGTATAATTAATTATTATTTACCAAACAAATCAATTATACAATTATTAGTTTCAAAGTCATATTATTATAAACTTAAAACTGCACTATTAATTATATACCGTATTACTTAAGCCAGTGAATAACTGCACTCTAATGACCTTATCATATATATAACACCCTTATATGATATCCATGATTAATTTAAATTTAAAGTTAATTCAACTTTTTGATCACGCTATCTTAAAGATCCATTATACATCTAATAAGAAAATAATTATTCATTATATATGAATAATAAATCATTTACTAAGCAAACAACCCAAAACCTTATATATTTTTATTTCAGGTAAAATGTTGTTAAGATGATAACCTTTATTCCTTATTAGAGTAATGATTTCATATCTATAAGCAAACCATTCATTGAATATAAGTCATGTATTTAACAAACCAGTCTAGTAGTTTACTGTAAGAAAATAAATCGGTAAAAACGTATTAGAGTGGCGCAGCGGAACAATAAAAAATTTTTTAGATCGTTAAATATCTCATGATGCCATATACAATAAACCAACAACAATTAAAACTCATACCTCAAGGACGCCAATCTTGCAGGAGGAGAATGACCGGAGGCTTCAACCAACTAGTCTTCTCTACTATTCTCCATTTCGCGAATGGCTGAGTGTGTGGGCACTCTGAACCTCGATCGGTATGCTAGCACTGCTAGTCTTCTTCCGACCACCCAGATCTCTAAAGAACTTATTGTCACGATGAGCTATGCAACAATAAGCCTGCTCACCTGAGAGTCTGTGGTTTGAGAGAACTGGAGTGGCAGGACCTCTATTTATAGACCTGTATGAGGTGATTCTCTGAATTTGAATTGGATTAGGAAAAGATATTCTCCCTTATCCATAACCATAAAAATCTGAATTTTCTATGGGAGATTCTCAATAATAAAATTCGGCCATTATGGATAAATCCAATCCAAATCTAAACAAGATTTTAACTAGAATTTTATCTCCCCTTTTTCAACCAAAAAATCCGAAATTCCTAGGAGAAAATCTCCTCCAAAAATTCGGCCACTTTTAGGATAAGAGAGAATCAAAATTCCACTAGGATTTTTAAGCTTGAATCTTATCTCATCCTTATCCAAAATAACCGAATTTTCCTAGGAGATACACTCCAAAATTTCGGCCACTTTTCAGGGAGGAGAGAATCCAAATTCAACTGGGATTGAAACTTGAATTTTTCCCTTTGAACCTTATCCACAAAAACCGAAATTCCATTGAGGATTATCCTCAAAATTTCGTTTACCTTTTGTTAGGATTTAGATTCAAAATTCAAGTAGGATTCTAACAAGATTATCCTCTCCAAATCCAACTCAAATTCGAATTTCAAACCTTGTGGATTTTCTATAACAAATTCGAATCCCACTTGGACTGTGATTCAAAATTTGAATTTCAAATTTCAAATTCGAATTTCAAATTCAAATTTCAAATTTCAAATTTCAAATTTCAAATTTCAAATTTAAATTTCGAATTCAAATTTCAAATTCGAATTTCAAATTCAAATTTCAAATTCAAAATTCAAATTTCAAATTTCAAAATTCAAATTTCAAAATCCACAAAACGGTTGTATTTCAAATTCTTGTTCTCATGGATAATTTTCTACAACTCCAATCCAATCTCAAATAAAATCATGGCAACTTTATTTGGAGTTCGAATAATTGTGTACTCTATTATCCAAAACAAAATCTGAATCCAACCGGAGAGAATCTTGTCTATAATCTTAATCCTGTGTCATCACCATCCATGCATAATAAACCAGCCAATAGCATACATAAATCAATTTGCCAAACGTTAAGGAATTATGTGGAGCTAGTAGAGGGACTGATTGGACATATATAATCGGGCTCCCGCAAATCCATGTGATCATCATTTTTTTACCGAACAACTCAATCATATGATCACTAATTTCAGAGTCACACCACTATAAACCTGAAACTGAACTCCCAATTATATACTGTATTACGTAAGCCTGTGACAAGCTATCGTCCAATGACCTTGTCATGTATGCAGAACCCTCATATGATATCCATGATCAGCCTTAGGCCAAAGTCCGTTTAATCCTACTGATCAGACTATCTTAAAGTTCCATTATACTACCGAATAAAGAAAATGATTATTCACCATATGTGAATAAGAAGTCATCCGCCCAGCAGACAACCCAAGGCCTTGTCTATTTTCACATTCAGTATAATGCCTTTAAGAGGATACCCTTAACTCTTCATTAGAGCTATGATTCTAATATCTGTAAACGAACCCTTCATCGTATACAAGTCATGCACCCAACGAACAGGTCTATAAGCTTACTACCTCTGAGACGCTTTAGCCATTGGAACATCAAAGTACACAAGTCATATACATGAAGCTGTCCTTTTACTCAGGATTAAGGTTACTGCATAATGAACGTCAAAAGCAGATCGATCCACTCAAAGCGGACTTCGTAGATCAATCACGCTTTAGTCCCGGTCTAATATGCCAGCACCAAGCAACATATCTATATCTCTACTTGAGAGTCCAGCTCCAGACAGTCAAGACAAACAGTCCCCTCCAAGGCTTTAGACAACATAGTAGTCTTAACATGAGTTAGATGCTCGGTCTAACCCCATAGACTACAGACCATAGTTTAGATTGTTAACTTTAGAACATTTTCTTCTCGCATACAAAAGTCCATTGCATGCAACGTTCTAACAGTTTAACACAAGCAGTCAGGGAGCCATATTTGCTTACATTTACTTTAACATGTAAATAAGACGAGGACATATAGCAATGTAATGAATAACCTCTATATATAATTTTATTATCGAGTTCAAAATAAATACATCAAAATGTCTCTAATGCTTAGGGCATTTCCTAACATTTACAACTTCAAGGTGCCTTAGCCTTTGGAATATCAACAAATATAAGTTATATACATAAATCCATTTACTTAATCATGATTAAGGTTATTGTATAATAAATATCAAAAGCGAATTAATTTACTTAAGTGGATTACATAGATTAATTACACTTTGGTCCAAGTATGGTACTGTTATGAGTTTTTTACTGAGCTGTTTAATGAGAGTATTGCAACGAAATATTTATGAAGTAATAAAGTTTAAATTAAGTAAAATGTTTAATTAGTAAATATTTTATCGTTTACTATAGTAAATGTTTTATGATGACACAATTTTCAAGTTTAAAGTTTAAGAAAAAAAAATTTATTCCTCGTTTTCACGATAAAATGGGAAGTTAAAATAAGTACGTTAAAGAAAGTAAGTAAGTTTAAAGTTGAGATAGCTACGGACGTATCGTCACACCAAGTCCAATACATCACTACCATTAAGTAATATATCTATGTCTTTACTTGAGAGTCGGCTTACTTCAAACAGTCAAGATAAACCAGATCCCCAATTAACTTAAGACAAAATAATAGTCTTAACATGAGTTAAATACTCATTCTAACGCCATAGACTGTGGATTATAGATTTAAATTACTTACTTTCAAACATTGTTTACTCCTATATAAAAGCCTATTGCATGCAACAATTTATTATCAAGATGTCAATAAGCCATATTTACCTATATTTACTTTAACAAGTAAATAAGATGAAAACATATGACAATGATGTAATGAATAACCTATAATATATTATTAATTAGTTTAAAATAAATAAAATACATTAAAATGTCTTTCTCTTTTAGAATATTCCTAATAGTTACCTTACTCACCTTGCTCTTGAGCTAGTATTGATTTTAAAGCAAATTTTGTAAATTTTGTTTTTAAATATTTTCATCCATATCCATAACAATTTTGTCTAATTATCATAATATTAAGATATATTCAAGTTTTTTTGCTCGGAAAGATATTTTCAAGTTTAGTTTATCTTTTTTGTTATTAAATTATTTATTATTGACTTAATGACTATCATAAGAGTTTCAAAAGTAAGTTTTCATTAGTCTCATTTTATGAAATATTTAAAGTAATTTATCTTTAGTCTCCTTTTATGAGAGTGTCAAAAATAACATTCATTAGTCCCTATTCACGAGGGCTTTTATAAGTAAATTATCTTACCCTCCCGTTTAGTCACAGCATGGCATTCGCATTGTATTCAAATACAATATAATTTTCACCCAAATATAAAAGTATTCCATTTAAATATCAATAACATCATATTTTATATCTAATACAATTACTATTTATTATTTTATTTTTTCTATTACTTTTATTAATCATATCACATATTCACTTTATCTCTCCCTTTTTTCTATCTACTTTTACCTATCACATCACATATTTATTATAAAAATATAATTTAAATACTTTTTATTCAAATGAGTACAAATACTTTTTTTTTTAAATATAAATTACATTCAATACATTATATTTAAATATAATGCAAACATAATATATTTACCAAACAGCACCTTAGTCAAAGGAAGAGCATTTGATCGGAGGCATAAAAGTAGGAACACTCTGTCCTTCTACTTCCCTCGTTCTCCTATTATGTCACTACTACTGGAATGTCTAGACGGATGAAGGAGAGACAATCAAGTAGCTTTTATACTTCAATATAAGTCCTAAATCTGAATTTACTAGGGATAAGTCTTAAATCTAAATTCAAGAAGCTTTTAGCATAACTTGTTCTTTATATGAAAGAGGCATCATGTTGTTGAATTAAATGAAGGAAAAAATTAGAGAAAATATTTATTTTGTTGTTTACCTAATTATGCTGTGTTTTGTAACTATATACTTCCCGACCTGCTATGATTTTAAATAAGTATACTCCAAATCCAATATGTCATATTGTCTATTTTCTGTAAAATAACTCGACCGGTTTTCTAGAAAAAAAAATAAAATAAATAGAACAAAATTCTCTACACCCGCTCTCTGGTTGTACACGGTCGGACGTCTGGCTGGGTGAGAATTGCGGGGCAGTCTGGTAATTTCGCACAGCGCGAGTCACCTACTCGGTGGAAACCTTCGCTGTTAGCATATTGGTTAAGCAGCTGTATGGCTCTCTCTCTTTCTCTCTGATTTAAGCCCCGGACGATGACGAACACTGATTCTTCTTCTGTTATTCGGCTTAATATCGGTCAGCTCTCTCTCTCTCTCTCTCTCTCTGTGTTTTATGATAGAAGTATTTTCGCATTCTGTGCAAAGTCAAATTTAGTTAATTTTTTTCACTATTCTTCAAATCGATTGCTTTAGAACGAACTAGGAACCCTAAATTTCTGCAGCCTAGCTTAGATAGTCAGATTCCAACTATCAGTGATTGTAACAATTCCTACCCTCATGCACTCTATTCCTTGTTTGGTTACCAAGAAAATTCTTAGAACAACAGAGATTCTTTGGTGCTCGCTCTTTTTTTTTTTTTTTTCATTTTTTTGGGGAGAAAATATTTATAACATTTGACCTTTCATTGACTAGGAGCGTTTTTGTTTTAATTGTGCTGTTTGTGTCATGTTTAGGGCTATAGTTTGCTAGATTGACATGAAACTAATCTAGAGCATCTCTAATATTGAGCCAAAATATTATTCTAATATAAAATTTTGGTATTTGGGTAGAAAATCACTCTTTAATTTATCGAATTTGACACCAAGCAAAGGATATGAAAGAATTTGGTGTTATGTTGCTATTGGTTGATGTATTTAGAAGTTTACTTCTAAACTTAATATTTATGACGAAAAGTAGATACAACATTCGGATTAGCATTATGCACTGGAGTACATGATAGAATAACATACCAAATATTTTATTTGCACACATATTCATGCCAAATATAGTATTGACCTTGGCATTTCCGTTTGGATACGGTCCGTGTATTTGCTATTTGGCAGTCTCCGGAAGTTGAAAAGAAATGAAAAGAAAATTCCTTTATATTCAGTTGTACCTGAAGCAGTGGACGTTATTTTTCATTACCTTGGGGTGCTAATATTTGTTTTTCAACTTGCGGAGAGTTTCCTTTATAATACTTGAAACGGCATGACTTATTATGTTCATTCCAAGGAGGTCATAGTAGTTCTGACTTTTTGTAATTGTTTGATTGTTTATGCTAATCAACCAAATTTATTTTCTTTCTTGCAGGAGGGAAGAAGTTTTGGACTACTGTTGATACATTGACTCAGCGAGAGCCATATTCAATGCTTGCTGCAATGTTCAGTGGCAGGCATACTGTATGCCAGGACCCTGAAAAGGTTAATTCCTTTTGTTAAGTAACATAGTTTCTGCATTTCTTTCCAATTCCTTGAAAGACTGCCATATCTGTAGGCAATTGTAGTATCTCTGGATAATATAATACCAATGTTACTAAATAATGAAGCTAATTAGATTACATGAATGCCAAATCTGTTGCTTATAGTCATATGTACTTGCTTGTGTCGAAATTTGACCAAATGGCAAACAACGAGATAGAAGGCTTAATTGGACTCCTAAAACTAGAAAACTCAGTCTTAATCAGTTCCTTATGGACAAAATCAGTTCCTCAAACTTATTGAATTCTGGCAGGGGTTTGTGTTTGTTGATAGAGATGGCAAGCATTTTCGACATATCCTTAATTGGTTAAGGGATGGTGTTGTCCCTACATTAAAAGACTCTGATTATTCAGAGCTTATGCGGGAGGCAGAATATTATCAGCTACTGGTAAGTGGAGTTTTGTATTCTGCATTTTTTTTGTTAGCATCTTGCTATTGCTGTATGTTCTATTTTAAGTGCACTCTAGTAGGTGGTGTTGTTGCCACTTTAAAGGACTTTGAATAGTCGGAGCTTCCTCTAGGAGGGTAAACCAAAATACTATCAGCTATTGATAAACAGAGATTTGGTACATTGTGTTTTGTGTTTTCCCTTAATAAAAGAGATATTTGGCAACAATAATGATTTTAACGAATTTTCTCTTTCATCACCATTTTGGCCGTGTTTCATGGTGTTTGAAAAATGCTAATTTCTTATATGATGTTAGTATTGGTAGAGTATTCACATGGACCAAAGATGTGTTGTTTTATAGTTTGCTAGTTTGTTATCTCACATTTGTTGTAGCAAGTTTTTAGTTTTGAATATGAAGTGTAACTAAAACCTTGTGTTGTATTCAAAATTTTAAAATCTAGCTTCTGTATCCTACAGCCGAATTACTAATTTTCGGAATTTCTTTGTGTGCTTCATGCTATGCTCCTTTGGTACGTGTTTGTGGATTATGCTGTCAAATGCGAGATTTTTTTTTTCTTGTGGCTACAGAATCGTCTCCTAAGCTTCTTGAATTTCTTGTTCTTACAAACTGAACTACTAAACCAATTCAGTCTAGGTTTTCACAGTTCATTGTTCTTCATCTGCTGGCATTTATAGGTCATAGTTCTTCCAATTTTGACATCCTTGTTTTCTTAATTTTGTTGCCACTTTCTATTTTAGGTTGATTCTTAACCATTTTTTTTTCCTCGTTGATCCGTAAGTATGTTGAAATTATGATTTTTATATTTAAACATTCACTTTGGAGAATCCATTTATATGATTTATAATTTCTTTTCACCCATCACAAGTAAGTTCTGGCTATTTTGTGTATCATTGCATAACATTATTGATAACAGGGTCTTATAGAGGGGATCGATGCTGTTATAAGTAAAAGGAAGGAAGATGAAGAGTTAACTACCGAGCTAACGCGTACAGATATCATCAAATGTATTCAATCTGAGAGAGTGAGATTTCGAGGCGTTAATCTTTCTGGTCTTGACCTTTCGAAACTGGTATCTTTTCAGGGCCTTGTACTTGAATGAACATTTCTAGTAGTAGAATTTCTCATTTAGCTGGGAAAAAGATTTCATCCTGCACGTCTTTTTCAACATCATATGACTGTACACACAGTTACAAACACACACTTAATAGGTCGGGTTCACACATTGCTGCATTTATGATGTTCTATGTAATGCTAAATTGTCATTGAATTGCAGGATCTATCATTTGTGGACTTCAGCTATGCATGTATTAGAAATGTATTGTTCTCACGGGCAAACCTGCAATGTGCAAAGTTCCGGGTGGGTTACATTCCAATCATATATGATGCTAAAAAAAGAATAACTGATATTATCTTACTAGTGTTTGACTGTGTGAGAAACCGTGTAATTAGGGCAGGTTGTAAATTAGCTATAGAATCCTTGAGTAATCAGTATATTTTAGGCTCATTCTATTTTTGGTAAATTCATTTATTCTAATTATGGGAGATTGTATTAATTGTATAGTTGACCTTAGGGTATTAATTGTATAATTGACCCTAGGCTATACTCGGCTATTTAAAGCCATGGTGATAGATTATTTGTACAATGAAATATTATTCAATTTCAGAAACAGTTTTTTCATATTTCTTGACAGTATTTAGGATTACTTTTCTTTCTATTATCTTTTATGGTATCAGAGCAAAAGAAGATAATAGAAATTTGAGAAATTAACCATATCTGGAGTAAGCGGTGAAGGTAACTCGACCCCACCTTCCTTGGTGTCTGAGTTGATTCTCAAAATTGTTCCCACTGTCGTGTTTGATAGTACACCTCTTACTCTTCAAATCACCCCTGTCAAACTTAATGGCCGAAGTTTCTTCAGTGGTCTCGTTGTGCTACCATTGCAATTCGGGGAAAAGGAAAAATCGGTTTTCTTGATGGATCTTCTCCACGTCCGCCGCCTAATGACCCCGAGTACGCCTCTTGGGATGCAAACAACTCCTTGGTGATGGCACAGTTGAAAGATACAAAGCTAGGTTAGTAGCTAAAGGTTTTACTCAAACGTATGGTGCCGATTATGAAGAAACGTTTGCTCCTGTTGCCAAGATCAACACTGTACGAGTTTTTTTATCTTTAGCTGCAAATCTAGGTTGGCCATTAGAGCAACTTGATGTTAAAAATGCTTTCCTGAATGGGAAGTTAGAAGAAGAAGTGTTTATGGATTCTCCTCCTAGGTTTAACTATGATTAGAATAAAGTGTGCAGGTTACGGAAGGCTCTGTACGGCTTAAAATAGTTACCTCGGACTTGGTTTGATCGTTTCTCGAAAGCTGTAAAAGGACAAGGATATGTGCAGACTCAAGTTGACCATACTCTCTTCTACAAACACCGAGAGGGTAAGGTATCCATCCTTGTAGTATATGTTGATGATATTATTCTTGTGAGAAACCGTGTAATTAGGGAAGACTGTAAATTAGCTATAAAATCCTTGGGTAATCAGCCTATTTAGGCTCATTCTATTTTTGGTAAATTCATTTATTCTAATTATGGGAGATTGTATTAATTGTATAGTTGATCCTAGGTTATTAATTGTATAGTTGACCCTAGGCAATACTCGACTATTTAAAGTCATGGTGATAGATCATTTGTATACTAAAAAATTATTCAATTTCAGAAACAGTTTTTCTTTCATATTTCTTGGCAGTGTTTAGGATTACTTTTCTTTCTATTGTCTTTTATGGTATCAGAGAGAAAGAAGATAATAGAAATTTGAGAAGTTAACCATGTCTGGAGTAAGCGGTGAAGGCAACTCGACCCCACCTTCCTTGGTGTCTGAGTTGATTCCCAAAATTGCTCCCACTGCCATGTTTGATAATACACCTTCTACTCTTCAAATCACCTCTGTTAAACTTAATGGTCGAAATTTTCTTCAGTGGTCTCATTGTGCTACCATTGTAATTCGGGGAAAAGGGAAAATCGGTTTTCTTGACGGATCTTCTGCACGTCTGCCGAGCACCTCTCTTATGGCTCAACAAGGTATCTCAGGTGCTCCTATGCCTGACATGACTGAGAAAGGTGAGTAATGGATTGTGGATTCAGGTGCTAGTGATCACAGGACTGGCTGTGCAACTTCGTTTCAGACTTATACTCCTAGTTCTGGACAAAAAAAGGTTCAAGTGGCTGATGGCTTTTTTTCACCTGTTGCGGGCATAGGCACAGTCCAAATAAGCCCCTCTCTTTGTCTAAAAAATGTTTTACATGTTCCGCAGCTTTCCTACAACCTTATCTCTGTGTGTAAATTGACAGCAGATAATCTGTGCTATGTTAACTTCACTTCTACTTCTTGTGTTTTTCAGGATGCGACAACGGGGAGGACGATTGGCAGTGCTAGAGTTTTTAACGGCCTCTATTTCTTGTTTCCTGAGAATAGTTCATGTGCTCTTTCTGTCTCTTTGAATAATCAAATAATGTTATTACATTATCGTCTAGGCCATCCTAGTTTTACCTACATGAAATATGTATTTCCTTCTCTTTTCCGAAATAAAAATATTCCTTTGCAATGTGAAGTCTGTCAAATGGCTAAGCATACACGTCAATTTCTTCCTCCACAACCATATCGCCTGTCTAAACCATTTACTTTGATTCACAGTGACATTTGGGGGCCTTCCTGTGTTCCAACACTTAAATCTCAAAAATGGTTTTTTACCTTCATCGATGATCATACACGTGTCAGTTGGGTGTATATTCTTAAAGACAAATTTGATACCGCTGTAGTTTTTAAAATTTTTTACCAAATGATCCATACTCAGTTTGACACACAAATAAAATTACTCCGTACTGATAATGGTACTGAGTACTTCAATTCCATTCTTGGGGAATTTTTTCAAACTAAAGGGATTCTACACCAGAGTTCATGCATTGATACCCCAAAACAAAATGGGGTGGCGGAGCGCAAAAATAGACATCTTCTGGAGGTGGCACGTTCCCTTTTATTTGCAGCACATGTTCCTAAGTTTTTCTAGGGGGATGCTATCCTTACTGTTTGCTACCTCATTAATCGCATGCCATCCAAAGTACTCCACTTCAAAACACCCTTAGACACACTCACATCTTCCTACCCTGCCTATAGATTATTCTCAACTCTTGAATCCCGTGTCTTCGGTTGTGTGGCCTTTGTCCATAACTCTTCTCAGGGTCGATCTAAGTTTGATCCTCGCTCTCACAAATGTATCTTCCTAGGATATTCCTCGTCACAGAAGGCTTACATATGCTATTCTCCAGACCAGCGAAAATACTTCACGTTTGTTGATGTCACCTTTTTTGAAAACCTTCTATACTATAAACGTCATTTGCCTCAGGGGGAGAATGCAAACGAGCCAAATTCTGATTCCATGATGCTAGGTAGTGAAGGATTCGATTTCCTGACTCTCTTGTCCGAAAATCATTTCCCAGACAAACAACTAATTCCAAAAAAAGAACTTTTGACTTATTCTCGAAGGAAACAAAAAAGGGATGTCGAAAATCTTGAGCACTCTCAGTTGCCTGTCTCGGAGTCTTGTCTGGAAATATATGAGGATCCTATTGCTCTCAGGAAAGCTTCTCGAGCCTGCACAAGATATCCCATTTCAAACTCCGTAAAATACGGGCATCTTTCAGAACAGTTGATGACATTTGTTGCCAATCTGTCTAATGAGACTATCCCAGCAAATGTAGAAGAAGCCATAAAAAGTCCTGAGTGGAAGGCTGTCCTACTTGAAGAGGTACACGCTCTTGAGAAAAATGGGACTTGGGAAGTTGTTGAAAAACCACGAGATAAAAGAATAGTTGGCTATAAGTGGGTCTTCATAGTGAAATATAATGCGGATGGCACAGTTGAAAGATACAAAGCTAGGTTAGTAGCTAAAGGTTTTACTCAAACGTATGGTGTTGATTACGAAGAAACGTTTGCTCCTGTTGCCAAGATCAACACTGTACGAGTTCTCTTATCTTTAGCTGTAAATCTAGATTGGCCATTAGAGCAACTTGATGTTAAAAATGCTTTCTTGAATGGGGAGCTAGAAGAAGAAGTGTTTATGGATCCTCCCCCTAGGTTTAACTATGATGAGAATAAAGTGTGCAAGTTACGCAAGGCTTTGTACGGCTTAAAACAGTTACCTTGGGCTTGGTTTGATCGTTTCTCGAAAGCTGTAAAAGGACAAGGATATGTGCAGGCTCAAGCTGACCATACTCTCTTCTACAAACACCGAGAGGGTAAGGTATCCATCCTTATAGTATATGTTGATGACATTATCCTTATAGGAGATGACTTGGAAGAGATGTCGCATGTCAAGAAGGGTCTCTCATCCGAATTTGAAATGAAAGACTTAGGGAAGTTTCAATATTTCTTAGGAATGGAAGTCGCCAGGAGTAAAGCAGGAATTTCTGTCTCACAAAGGAAGTATATCCTTGATTTACTTGAAGAAACATGTATGTTGGGATGCAAGCCAATAGATACTCCATGGATCCCAATCTCAAGTTCAATAATCAGGAGTCAACCAGCCCAGTGGATAGGGGGAGATACCAACGACTAGTTGGTAAATTGATATACCTAGCCCATACAAGACCTGATATTGGTTTTGCTGTGAACTATGTTAGTCAGTTTATGCATGATCCTAAGGAAGAACACTGGGGGGCTATTAATTGGATACTTAGATATTTAAAGGGAACTCCGGGATGAGGTCTTCTGTTCGAGAAAACCACAAAAAGGAATATTGAAACCTTTACTGATGCTGACTGGGCAGGATCGGTTATTGACAGACGGTCGACATCTGGTTACTGTTCATATGTATGGGGCAACCTGGTTACATGGAGAAGTAAGAAGCAAACGGTAGTAGCCAGAAGTAGCGCTGAGGCTGAATTAAGATCTTTGGCTCATGGTCTTTGTGAAGCTTTGTGGCTAAAGAATCTACTGAGTGAATTGCGCCTAGAAGCACAGGAGCCTATAAAGGTGTTTTGTGACAACAAGGCAGCCATCAACATTTGCTATAATCTGGTTTACCGTGACAGAACAAAGCATGTGGGAGTAAATAGACACTTCATTAAGGAAAAGATAGAGGATGGAACAATTTGCATCATATACATCCCAACAATCGAGCAGACAGCAGACATTTTAATAAAGAGTCTTTGAAAGCCAAATTTTGAGCGGTTAATTAGCAAGCTCAATCTTTTCAATGTGTACAGTTGAGTTTGAGGGGGAGTGTGAGAAACCGTATAATTAGGGCAGGCTGTAAATTAGCTATAGAATTCTTGGGTAATCAGTTTATTTTAGGCTCATTCTATTTTTGGTAAATTCATTTATTCTAATTATGAGAGATTATATTAATTGTATAGTTGACCCTAGGGCATTAATTGTATAGTTGACCCTAGGCTATACTAGGCTATTTAAAGCCATGGTGATAGATCATTTGTACACTGAAATATTATTCAATTTTAGAAACAGTTTTTTCATATTTCTTGACAGTGTTTAGTATTACTTTTCTTTCTATTATCTTTTAGATTGCAACATGTTTTTTATTGTGTTAAAGCTATGTGTCTTTTATTGATAATACCTGTGTGGGGTGGGTGTGTGTGTATTTATTTATTTATTTTTTTGGAGTAAAAAGTATATGTTATTCAATTAAAAGATGAAAAGACTGCTAGTTTTTGAAAACCAGTGGCTCTGTTAAGTTTTTTGAAGGGTAAAAATGACATTTATTATGAGAAACAAAGTGTTAAAACATCTCTTATTAGTTGACCAATAGAAATCAGTGTCATGGAGCTTGTTACCACTTGGTAAGCAGTAAAAAGAGTTGTTAAAGAGTCTCTTAACACCTGGACAGCAATGACAACAAGGAAAACAGGTGTGAAAGAGTCTTATACCACCTGGAGAGCAATAACAATAGCATAAACGGATGTCAAAGAGCTCTCTCCACCTTCCTTGTTTCAAAAAACAGCTCTAGATTCCAAGGGACTGGTTTTATGGAGACTCGTAGTGGAAGAACCTCTATAAATACCAACCTTTTTAGCCATTTTGAGAAAAAAAGAAAAAGCCATATACCAGCCTTAGTGATTAAGCTATTCTCTCATTCGACTCATAACCAGTTAGCCATTTCTCTCATATCTCTTTACCCAAGTATTAACCCAAACTTACTTATTACCAATTCCACTTCAAACACCTTCTAAACCCTGAAAACTCAGTTTCTCGTTTTCTTTTTTAAGAGAACAAGATCAAGAACTTAGTCTAGAGGCTATTGAGCTACAAACCCCAAAATTTTAAAATTATGTTTTTGGTATAAAAGTCATTCAATAAAATTACCTCTTGATTTTATTTCTATTTCTCATTTATATTTTATTCCTTTGTTTACATTTAACACTTTACATCTTCTGCTATCAATGCTTTCTTTTCTCTCCAGTTTATGGGTCCCATTATTCATTTTCTAGTCATAATTATCTTGTCCAATTGTTTATTTTCTTGTTCCAGTTGTGTGGTTCTATTATTTAGTTATTAACTCTAGTTAGCTGGTCCCTTGTTTACTTTCTCACTCCATTACTTAATTTCTTTGCATTTTCAGTTTCGTTATGCTCTTAATGTTTGATGCTTATTTATGTCATCATGCTGTAATAAAGAAAAGTTCAAATATTACCACAGATATAATTAAAAAGGCGACTCCACCAAGAGTCTTCATGATACCAGCCTCTTGAAATCTATGGTAGTTTTCTGAAACAAGGGAGGTGGAGATGGCTCTTTGACATTTGTTTCTGTTGCTATCACCGTTGTCTAGGTGGTATAAGACTCTTTGAGAGCTGTTTTTCTTGTTGTCATTACTGTCCAAGCGTTAAAAGACTCTAACACCTGCTTCTACTTATGAGGTGGTAACAAGCTCCATGACATTTGTTTTGTTGGTCAGCCGATGTGAGGTCTTTTGACACTTTGTTTCTCACAAGAAGTGTCATTTTTAACCTTCTAATAACTGTAGACAGCCACTGGTTTTCAAAAAGCCAGCATTCTTTCCATCCTTTAATTAAACAACGGAAGCTCTTTACCCCAAAACATATATACACGTATATAGATGTTTAAGAAACACTACTTGTATTGATAAATGGATCAAATACAAGAGAAAAGAGGATGAGGTATCCTTGAATCAAGAAAGCGAAGCAGCAAAAAGAAAATTAAAAAAAAAAAAAGGCAACACAAAAAGCACTAGAAACAAAAACCTAGCGTCCAATCACATCCTCCAGTTTTGAACCATTAGAGAAAGAAGAACATATTTAAAAGTTTTATTCGTACGTGGTATATAAAATTGTCCGTTTGTTTGAGTTTATGCCTTTTGCATCTCTAGTTGAATTATTTCCACATGTATTCTTGATGTAGGACATGCAATAGTCAATAATGTCCTATTCTAGCTTTCCTCTTCTATAGTTTTCTAATTTTTAAATTTCTTTTTGTTTTTTCCTATTAAGTATTTTCTTTGTAATTTGCTGAGTTTCCTGTTTGATTTAGTTTGCACTTTCCTATTTCTAGGCTAAACTCTCTATTTAAGCGTATTTCGCTAGTTTGAGAGAGTTATCGGATGATGAAGAATATTATCACAGTTTTATATAATTTCTTTTAGTGGTTTTTTTGTTTTTTGTTTTTTGTTTTTGTTTTTGTTTTTGTTTTTTGTTTTTTTAATGTTCCACTGCACCAATTGTGGTTGCAGGATGTGGATGCTGAGGGAGCAATCTTCCATAATGCAACTTTGCGAGAGTAAGACACTTAAAGGTTGCTTTCTTTCATTTGTTTATATTTCATTGATAAGCCTCTTAATGGTCTTACTTTGTCTAAAAAAGATGTGAATTTACTGGGGCCAGTCTACGTGGAGCTTTATTAGCTGGTGCTAATCTTCAGAGTGCAAACCTACAAGGCAAAATTTTCTACCTCTGATCATAATTGAGTAATTGTCTTATCATCTTATGCTGTTTTAGTGCTTAAGAATTTATATCTTTTTGCTTGTTGCATCATCTTGTAAACTTATTCTTAGTAAAAGTTTTGTGTGGACTCTAATTTCATGCAGATCCACTATCAAAATTTTCACCCTTTAGTGTTTTTCTTTTGAAAATAAAAAATGTCCACTGACAAATTAGTTGAATACTTTGTTAGAGAATATCATAGCATCAGTTTTTAGCTGTCTTCTTCTTGAAAAAATGTTTCAGCTGTCCTCTAAAACACTGATTTACTGAAAGTTTGTGAGCTTTGGGATTATTTTTCTACTTTTCTTTGAGGGTGTGTTTGGTTGCATGGAATTGTCATTACCATGTGGGCTGAGATGAAAGGCAATTCGATCTTTTAACCATTTATTTTTAAACCACAAGTGCCCTTCTAATTGTACAACAGTCACATTCCTCGCCTCCTTGCGTCATAGTTAACCTTCATCGGAGTTTAAGCAGTGGCATGAGTAGATGCCTCTTTCTGATGCCACCTAGCCTATCCCACATCTTCTTGTTGAAACTTCAATCCAAACAAGGCTAAAAGAGAATCCAAATCTAAGATATAACTTTGACATCAAAAGGATCGGCAAATTTTATTTTTAAAATTTAAAATTTAAAATTTAAAATTTTTTATGTTCAGCTTATAAACAATTTTAGAAATCTGAGATATAAACAAGTTTCAAGTTTGCATGCCCACGTTTTCATGTTCCAAGTTTTTCCCTTAGTCTCTAATGATACTCTCTAGGGAAAGAGATTTTTTTTAATATTTTTTTAATATTTTTGCTTTTCTAATATCCATTTGGAAACACATTGTATTCTAAATCGTATCCAAATGCAATGCTATGTGTGTTTGGGTTCCTCATATATTATTTTCAAACATAAATACTATTTTAAATCTAATATAATCACTATACATATATCTCTTTTTCTATCTACTTTTACCATCACATCACATTCTCTCTCTCTCTTTCTCCTTCTCCTTCCAACAACCCAAACACAAATTATTGAATACAATGTAAGAAGAGAACATCCAAATGCATATTGTATTCTATTGTATTGTTTTTGAATGCAGTGTAAAATGAATGGTGTTTTCAAACGCACAGCTAGTAAATTAAATCATAAGCCACCTGCTGAACTCTAAACCCAGAGTTTCAAAATGACTTGAGGATTTCTCCAATAGAACGTATGTTGCAAAATTGAAAATCTGAGATACCCTTTGAGGAGAGCCATTGCTTTTGCCTAGACTTCTGAGTTTTGGGTAGCTTTGACAGCATTGGAGTTTGGTCTAGATTCGGAGATCCGTTCGATGAAGGGTGAAGACAATTGGGGAAAACAACTGTAAGGGTATTCTTATCCAATGTAATTAATGCCGTTCAGATTTCATCTTTGTAAAATATTGACCAAACAGAGTATTCCTTTCCATTCACATTACCATTACCATTACCATTACCATTACCATTACCATTACCATTACCATTACCATTTCCATTCCACAACTGCAACCAAATACACCCTAAGTTCTTCTATTGTTCCTTGGGGTAAGTGTAGGCATCTAGCATACACTCTCAAACTTATGCTTAATGTATTCAAGTGACGATTCTTTTTTGTGGGAGTTGAATGAATGTGTTAATGACAAACTATGCCAAATTTGTCTCTATTGTGAAATTGTTATAGCGAGAACCACATAAAATGTAGATCACATTGAACTTGATCAAAAGATATTGGAGGATTTATTATTTTCAACCAGAGTGCAAATTAGAGTGCAAACTGTTTGAAGAATGTGAACCTTGATAAACTTATACATAAATATATGAATTCTACTTTATCTTTCTCATTATCATCAACTAGCCCGTGGAATGAACCTTAAGATTACAATGAATTTTGTTGGTGAGGGCTCTAGTGCTAATGAAATGTCAAATTTTTATTTGGTTTCCACTTCTTTCCATGGCTTGTGTTACCACTAATGGTTTTTCCCATTCTAGTGGTACTTTCTACTGTTTATTTTTCTTCAAAGATTTTTAGACATCAAAGTACACTTCTGAGTATTTATCCTAATCATCTTATGCAGAGTGTGTGTCCTAGGTTTTTTTGGGATTGATGTGCTTAGTTGATTTTTCTTTGCAGATGCATGTTTGATAGACTGTAGTTTCTGCCAGGCAGACCTCCGTTCTGCACACTTACAGGTGTAGTATTCATATAACTTGGATTACACAGTTTTATTGCTCCATACATGCGTTAATTAGGTTTGCTTGAATAATGACTGTTGCTAAAAATCAAGGGAAAAAAAATGAAAAAAAAAAAGTTTCTGGATATGAACTTCATGTTGGAAGAAAATACCACCGATTTGCCATTCTTGTCTACTTGTTATTGTCCAACACATTTTTCTTTTCACCAACTATACATCTTATGTATTGTGTACTTTTCTGTTTTCTCTCTAATTGATATCCTTTGGGCACTAAATTGTGACAGCTGTTTTTTTCATCTTTTATTTTTGTTGTTTTTCTTGGCTTCTTATGGGGAATATTAACATAAATCATCTTTATTTGATGTTTTGTTATATGTCCTTTTTTATTAAATAGGATGCAATGGACTTTTTTTTTTTTTTTTTTGGGGCAAAGAAATTAAGAACTCAAAACTTCAACTTTTGGGTCTTGCTTAAGTAATGTCTCATGCATTGTTTAGGATCGTCATAGAATGGTAGGTTGTTGCTGAAGTGTGAAAGCTGCAGCCGTTTGTCTACTGTTTTATGTGGAACCATATCGATCCTTTTCACTTTCATGAATTAGATTTAACCTATGTAAAGGACCAATAAGCCGATAAAGAAACTTTACTATTTTGGGGCTGTGTTGGTCAATTTGGTTAGGATGTAATAGAAGGATTTTTAAACACTTGGTTTGTTCAGAAAAATGTTGGTAGATAAGTGAAACGGTGTTGCTATTTGGTTGTCTGAGGACAAAGGTTCTTTGTAATTTCAATATGTGAGATCTGGTTAGTGAGTGTAATCTTCTTATGCAATTTTTTTTCCTTTCATTTTCATGGAACTTTGAACATATCTATATATTTTTTATTTTTATTTTTTAATATGTAGTCTCATTGGATATAGTATCGCATTCCAACGCAAGGCAAATTGCACTAAATACATCAAGAATTGCATTCAAGTAATTGCACTAAATGCAACAAACACTTTTCAATTTTATATCTAATACAATCACTATTTATTATTCTCTTTTTTTATCTACTTTTACCAATCACATCACAAACTCTCTCTCTCTCTCACAAACACACATTGCATTTGTATGCAATGCAAATATAAAACATCCAAATGCAATGCAAATATAAAATATCCAAATGCATATTATATTTATTATATTATATTCAAATGCAATGGATGTTGTATCCAAACGAAGCAGAAGTGTTTTTTTTTGGTTTTGTTTTGGTTTTAATAATAATTGTAACAAAAATGGTAATAATGATAATCTGATAAAGAAAATTTTTGTTATCATTGTCATACTTCTCTTTTTCTTTTGACTACAAAAATATGTAAAGCAATATTAGGCAATGGAGCTTCTAAGATATTTTGTTAAAGTATAGTTTACTTTTAGTTAATGAAATGTAACTTATCGATTTTTTTAAGAGGGAGGAAAGGGAAAATTCTTTTATTTATTTATTTTTATGCCGATAAAACGGAAATTTGTTTCCCATTTACAAGCAAACGTAAATTTTATGAATCCTTTATCGGGTTGTTATTGTTTATTAATTTATTTACGGATCCTTTTTTCTCAGAATGCTGATCTTACAAATGCCAATTTAGAGGGAGCTGTACTAGAAGGAGCCAATTTGAAGGTAAATATATTTAGCTTTATAGTTGCCTGTTAGAAACATAAAGGACATAATTTATTTTTTTTTTCTTTTTCTTTTTTTTTTTTAATTTAAGAAAAGAAAAAGTGAAATTCTGTCAATAGTTGATAAAAACAATTGCATTAGAAAGGACCCATGGCCAAAGAAAATGTTGCACAAATTGAATGCCGAATAAAGAGGCCTAGTCAAAGTAAGAAGGTAGAGCTCTCCTATTCATAAAAGCTAGCATATAGCATCTTCACTAAATTTAGAGGCCATTTGGATGGTCTGCTTGAGTTGGAGAATTGAAGTTATTTTGATTAGAATTGAGTTTTGGAATTGTGCTGGACAAAAATGAACTGTTTTGAGTTAAAAAATGTACCAACTTAAAATGTGTTTTGAATTAAAAAAAAAAAATCATTATGGTCCTTGTTTTACTTCTCTCAAAATTTCATGTAATTTATAAAAATAAAATCATCTTATTCAGATTTGAGATAACAAAATTATGAATTTTTAAATTTTAAGTTTTTAAATTAGAATTTGAGATGTAAATAGTGAAATTGAGTTTGTTTTCGAAGAAAAAGATAAAAATACAATTGGAATTGTTTGATTGCCCTCTTAATTATTCTGGTTGACATATGGTCGTCATAACTAGTTGTGATGCTCTCTTCTGTTATAATCTTTCTTGCAACGTCATCCCTAGGCTATGTTCTAATCAACTACTTATTGGGGGCTTACGATTTTTAATGTAGAAACGACTACATTAATCTAGAGGTTCATGCAATATAGGTAATTAAGGGTAACAATTGAAATTTGCCAGGAAAAAGATCTCTATAGATGTACGTGTGTGTTTTATTTATTCTCGTATAAATGAATTGTGTTTTAGGGTGCTAAGCTGAGTAACACCAATTTGCGTGGTGCAAACCTTCAACGAGCTTATTTACGTCAAGTGAATCTGAGAGATACAGTAAGTAAAGCCAACTGAAAAATTCTTTGTGAAGTTACTGCAGATATTATTTTGTTTCCTTTAATTATTGTTCATACAGAAAGCAGTCAAAGCGTAGTTTGTAACTATAAACTGTATTCGGTTCAAGATGTAACTCTTTTTTTTTTTTTTTTTACCTTCAGCAATTAGAAGGTGCGAAGCTTGATGGTGCCAATTTACTTGGAGCAATCAGATGACACTTGAGAATTCGCATTTATATCGGTTTGAGTGGAATGTTCCAGCTTTCATATTTGTGTATAAACTAATCTTTTGACATCCTATTTCTGCTAATATTATGTGCGCTGATGATTGTCATTTAGTACATTGTTTTCTTGTTAATATACTCTGTTTATATATAATTCTCAACTCCAATTTAACTGATTTGTGGATATTATCTTGCAGATCGTATACTTTTTCAGGCACTACTCCCAGCTCTTAATATTTCCTTCTTACTTGACTAATCCCGGTCTATGGTAAGATGCTGTGTATTCAGTGAAAATGTAACAAAGCGAAGTATCATTTAATTAAAAAAAAAAAAAGAAGCCCTAGTATCGAGTCGTACCTACAGCACTTTGGTGCTTTTTGTTTATTTCAACTTTATTTTTTTATGAAGGAAGTATACATGTAGAGTTTAAACAACTCCTTCCGTCTTCTATGGTAGCGTTTGGTATTGTTTTTAAAATCTGTTATGTTTTCAAATTCTCTGAATTTGAGATCGTTTTGAAAACAATTCTAAGAACGTTTTTGAAATTGTGTTTGATTTTATTTTCTGAGTGTATATTTTGAGAAACAAAAAAGTGAAACTGTGTTTGGTTATATTTTTGAAAATCAGTCATTTTATAAGTATTCTATAACAACATATTTATGTTTGATTTAAAAAAAAATTATTATGAGTACCAAAAATTAAAAATTAATAAAATTTTTTAATTAAAAAATGAATTAAAAATTAATAATCATAATATTTAAATAATTACTATATTAATTAAATCTTAATTAATTAGAATAATTAAATCAGAGAAATGAGAGAAATGGGAAAAATGAAATCAGAGAAAACAATTTTTAGTCGTTTTCAATTTTACGTTGAGAGTAAAGGAGATGTTGGATTCGTTTTGAAATCTGTTTTCAAAAACAATACAAACTAAACATAATTTTATATCGATTTTGAAATCGATTTCCTAGAGAATCGTGAAATCTGTTTTGGAAACAAAACTAAACACGCACTATATTTTTATATCTATAGTAGTCTTTGATGAAAAAGGAAAAGAATAGAGAAGAAAGCAAGCAAGTTAGTTTTTGTTGACAAAAATGAAAATCAATCATCATTTTTTTTAAAATAAGCCAAGAAAAAGAAGATATATATATTTTTGAATTTGAAGGTAGAAGGGTTTGAATTTTGTATTTTTAGATAAAGTTAAATGTGATATTATTATTAAGTTATATTTATTATCACAAGATAATAAAATTTTGAAAGTAAATAATATTTAAAAGAAAATTGTTCTAGGTTAGATATTTCTTTAAATGAAAAAAAAAAAAAAGGCGAATGAAACTTTTGCATTATTGTCCAAAATGAATGAAAGAAGCCGAGGGAAAAAAAAAAAAAACTGCGGTTGGGCAAGTGATCCAAACCAAATGAAATTAGTCAAATCATCAATTTTTTATCACCTTTTTTTTTTCTTTCTTCCTTTCTTTCTTTTATTTTTTATTTTTTTTGGAAAGAACCATCTCAAATCCAGTTCCATGAAATGAACCGAAACTTTATGTTATGTTCGAATGGAGTACCAAAGTAAAACTTGGTAAAGGGCAAAGGTAACAATTCTGATCCCAAGAACAAAGGAAATTGTTTTCAGTGCAACAAGCGGAAATGTTGAAAGAGAAATTGTAATAAATATCTTGGGGAGCTGAAGAACAAAGAGAAAAACCAAAGGTAGCGTTTGGTATTGTTTTTGAAATCTGTTATGTTTTCAAATTCTTTGAATTTGAGATCATTTTGAAAACAATTCTGAGAACGTTTCTGAAATTGTGTTTGGTTTTATTTTCTGAGTGTATGTTTTGATAAACAAAAAAGTGAAACTGTGTTTGGTTATATTTTTGAAAACCAGTCATTTTATAAATATTCTATAAAAACATATTTATGTTTGATTTTAAAAAAAATTATTATGAATACCAAAAATTAAAAATTAATTAAATTTTTTAATTGAAAAATGAATTAAAAATTAATAACCATAATATTTAAGTAATTACTATATCAATTAAATCTTAATTAACCATAATAATTAAATCAGAGAAATGGGAGAAATGAGAAAAATGAAATCAGAGAAAACGACTTTTAGTCGTTTTCAATTTTACTTTGGGGGCAAAGGAGATTTTGGATTCGTTTTGAAATCTGTTTTAAAAAACAATACAAACCAAATACAATTTCACATCGATTTTGAAATTGATTTCCTAGGAAATCGTGAAATCTGTTTTGAAAACAAAACCAAACACGCACAAAGTAATTATGATTTACTAGTTTTGAAAACATGTTTAGAAAAAAAAGATTTTTAAATGTAGATAATTGATTCAGGAGTGATTAATCATGTTTATTTTTATTTTCAGAGTCTATTTTAAAAAAATATAATTGTTATTGAGTATAGTAGCAAGCAAGGTCATTCTCATATAGAATTGGTTCTAATTAATTAGTTACCAATTCTCGACCTATGGACTTTAATTAATTAAGACTCTAGACACAATAATTAACAATACTAAAAAAGAGGTTTTGTTTCAATTAAATAAAATAATCTAAAGAATGTAAAACGGAAAATTAACAAAAGTTAAAATAATCATGAATATAATTGGTTAAGGAATCATTATCTATTACTAGACATTGAATTATAATTAGATATATGAATTATTTCCAACTTTCTATTGAAACTACCAATTATGGATAACAACAACCTCGTTACCCAACTCTTTTCTTAGTTTGTCATTAAATAAAGCAAGCTTTTTATTTAATTCTTATCTATCAAACATCTTAAAACAAGCTCTCTAGATTCAATTTAACGGAAGTATTACATTGAGAAAGATAGGTTAATCTAAGAAACAAATGCACAAGCTTGGTTCTTTTATCCTATGTTGTTCTACATACAATCATACAATAACTCGATCATAATTAATGATCACAATTCACTACTAGTGTTTAAATTAACAAGACACTTATGGATCAAAATTCTAACCTATTAATAGATAATTATCAAATCCTATTTAGTTTACACTAAATAAAACAAGATAATAATCATGAACAATAATTATGGAAGAATACAAATAATTTGAATTGAAAAGATGGAATCAAATCGAAATATTGGATCACAAATCATGTCTAGGATCTTGAAACCACCCTTAACCAAAAGCAAATCTAACCTAACGTAATTGAACAGGGCAATAAAATATAAATAACGACATGTAAGAGAAGAGAATAAGAATGAAAGAATAGTTTTTGGTCTTGAAAATCTCCGCGCAAATGATCTTCTTGAGCACCCAATGAATCTCTTCTTTTTCTTCTCCATGAATGGCTACTAAAGGATGGTCAAAAGACACCTCAAATCAACCATAAAAGAACCTATTTGTAGGCTCTTAATTAGGGATAAAATTGGGGAACTTGGAGTTTTGAATTTTGGGAAGATTCCATGAGCGTTGCTGCCCTCAGCTTTCATGGCCGCAATGCTCCGCCAGAGCTGCGGCTTCTACATCTCACGACCATGGCTCCCAACCCCTGTTCCTATGCAATTTTTCTTCCTACTTCCTTTTGCGTCCAAAAGTTGCATTGTCATCATCTTTTCATTCTTTAGCATCCAAAACTTTGTAGCTCATTCAGAAACTCTTACCAAGTTTTTGTTGGTTTAGCATCCAATTCAACCTTGATTGGTATATCAAGGTCCATATTACTTATTGCTCCTAGCAGGGCTGCCACCTCCAAGCAATTTCCTATCCTGGACACCTCCTTGTTGTACCGTGAAAGCTAATCTTTCAGAGTTTCATTTGGCCCTCGATACATCGACATTAAATGTTACTTAGGTGTCGACGACTTTTTCACGCTCGTATGCTATGTTCGGAACGCCTTTTCCAATTCCAGTCAGCTTCAGCTTTCCAAATCATTCTCCAGCGGCATTCGAGAAAGTTAAATCAAAATCTTTGCAAGCAATTTCCTCAGGTATTCCATATATATTAATGCGGAAGTCAATATAAATTAACTTCAAGTTCTTTTACGCGAACGACACTTAACAAACAACATATTTTATCGTGTTTCAATGTATTATTTAATACATAGATGTCTCTATTGTGAGAGATAACCTAAATAAGTCACTCCACCAATATAAAGCAGAGAACATCACAGCCTTTTCAGAATGAAGCGCACAACTTTGTTCACTAGTTGATGAACAATACGAATATTATTGTCCCAAGAAGATAGAATGTTATAAAAGAAACAATGTTTCATGATGGATCTCACTATAACAAATATATGATAGTTATGTAATTATTGAATAAATTGTCAAAAATTATATCATAATAATATCTAAAATCAAAATACGGTTACTTTATGAGCAACTTATTCTAATAGGAGATGATAAGATGTTTATAAAAGAGAAAAAAATATCATTTAAAATGTAAAGTTCAAATTTCAAACCAAATGTGTGAGAATTATAAAATATTTGTTATATATATAATTAAAATTATTTTCAAAATGAGTAATATTAGGAATACTAACTCTAATTTTAATTTTTTCAATGCCAACTCAAGTGTTATACTTTCCTTGATAGATATAATTAATTGATATGATAATACTTTAAATACTTGTCATAAAAAAAAAAAAAAACAAACTATGTAACACCTCCCCTTCTAGGTGGGAGGATGTTATTCGCTCAACTCTTAACTTAAAACAAATTTTCATAAAACAATTTACTCTTGACAAATATGCAGAACAAATTTTTTCAAATATTTTTTTTAACGGAATAATACTTCTGAATTAAATAAAGGCGATCTCAAATAAAATTCACAACCAAATAAATTATGTTTTGTAAAACAAATAAATAAAACCAAAATTGAAACTGAAATATGAAATATTGATAATAAATCTCTTAAATAGCTTAACAAAACCTTAAATGTTTAAAACTAAAATAGCTCTTTCAAGATTTTCTAGTAACCCTTGTCCACCAACATGTTCATATCCACACCGAGCTTCCACCATATAGGCTATGTCTACGCCTTTGTTCTTTCTTGCAACATGAATCAAACCAATAAGCAAATGATTGATAAGTATATCGCCTATCTCACAAAACATTTTAAAACTTGTAGGCATATTAATACTAATCTGATGGAACAACTCTACCATGAAATACATAAAGTGAACACCAACTATAAATATAATCAATTATGCTTGATTTCTTTTATTCTCAACTATTATCTTTTGTCCTAAAAGGGCCCTTAGGCAATGTACCAAACTAATAGGTGCAACTTTGCTAGGAGTGGAGGAGCGACCTCTAAACCCATAAAGTAAGTTGTGGGAGGATTGATCCCGATACATGCAACCCAATTACCGTCTTATAATTAAATCTATTATGTATATGTGACAAAAAGGTTCTTCTAGCCAAACTAAGAATGAAATTGAAACTGGGAGATATACAATCTAAAAAATAATCGTAGATTGAACCTATGTATATATCATAAATATCTAAGTTAGTATAATTGAAATATATAACTGACTTATATCTAACAATTTGAACTGAAAGACTAATTACATAAATATGATATATGATAATTATCATCATAGCACACTTATAATAATATTTTTCTACTCACAATATTAAAGCTAATCCCATGACCTATTATAAAATCTCATCTAAAATAAATACATCTCAAAACCCCACTTAATTTTGAACAAACATGTTGTAAGTAAGAGATATACTTACTTGATTGGTTTAAGTTAAAATCTATGGAAAACACTTTAGTATTTTAGTGATCTGACGCTTCAGAATCTCAATATACTCGCCTTTTGAGATGATTCCATGCCAATAAACCATTAACACTCATAATCAAATTCTTTACTATTAGAATGGTTCAATTCACACAAATTTCACCTCTAATAATCTCATTCCATTGTTGAACTATCTAGTTCACATGCTAAAAATTATCAATAATACCAACTACTAGGCAATTATCAGTTCTAAAAAAAATGCCATGAAAATCCCTAATTTCAAGTATCAAACCCTATTTTAAATTTAATTCAATATAGAATTAAGAGGAATAACATTTACCCAACAATCTCCTTAGTCTTTAGTAGTTAGTATTCCTGAAAACCTCTTCTATTTTGGCTATGGAGTGGCTTGGAAACAAAGAGAATGGAGAAATTTAAGACAAATTGAAAGGAGAGTGGTTTTTATGAAAAAGGCAGAGAATAAAGGTGTTAGGTATGCCTTAAGTGGGAAATATATTTTAATGTATTTTGTTTATTTTTGAACTGATTAATAAAATATTTTAGAGGTTATTCATTATATTGCTATATGTCCTCAATGAATTTACATGTTAAAGTAAATGTAAGTAAATATGGCTCATTGATTACTTGTGTTAAACTAATAGAATATTGTATACAATAATCTTTTGTATGTGAGAATACAACATTCTAGAGTAAGTAGTCTAAATCTATTGGGTTCGAGTGAGCGTCTAACTCATGTTAAGACTATTATATTGTCTAATGCCAATTGCTGAGGTGGGGGGTTGGGCACGGGAGTGGTTTGTCTTGATTATCTAGAGCTTTGACTTCTTAGTAGAGACATAGATATGTTGCTTGGTGGTGACACGTTGGACTGGGACTAAAAAGCGTGATTGATCAGCGTAGTCCACTATGAGTGGATCGATCTGTTTTTGACATTCATTATATAATAACCTTAATCCTGAGTAAGTGAATAGTTTTGTGTATGTGGCTAGTGTGCTTTGATGTTCCAAAGGCTAAGGCATCTCAGAGATAGTAAGCTAATGGACCAGTTCGTTGAGTACACAGTATACAGTACACATATGAGGGAAGGATTACTTACAGATAAGGAATCATAACTCTGATATAGAGTTAAGGTTATTCTCTTAAAGGTATTATGCTAGATTGGTGAGAATAGACAAGGACTTGGGTCATTTGTTTTGTAGACGAGTTATTATTCACATATGATAGATAATCATTCTCTTATTATGTGTATAATGGATTTTTAAGATAGCATGATCAAATGGTTGAATGGACTTTGACCTAGGTCGATCATGGATATTATACAAGGGATTTTCATTAATGAAAAAGTCATTGGACGATGTCTTTTCTAAGGCTTACATAATTTTCTATATGATTAGGAGTTTAGCTTTAGGTCTATAGTAGAATGATCCTGAAATTAGTAATCATATGATTGAATTGTTTGGTATAGAACAATAATTACACGGATTCACAGGAGCCCGATTATATATGTCCAATCAATCCCTATGCTAGCTCTTATAATCCCTTAAAGATGGTAGTTGATTAATGTATTCTTATATAGCTTGATTGTTTTACATTTAGTAATGAGAAAAATCTGGATCACCCTTCGCAAGGGTGTAGGCATTTTTCTCTGTGTATTAGAGGGGCAAAATTATAATTTTATATTATTCAATAAATGGGATAAATATTTAATTAATATTTATTTTTTGAAGATAAAATTTAAAATTTAAAATTTAAAATAATTGTATTCGAATTTTAAAATCAAATATGTGATTAATTTGAATTTTAAAAATCTTGTTTTAAAATAAATATTTGAAATTTATGTTAGGAAATGCCCTAAACACGAAAGTCATTTTGATGTATTTCATTTATTTTGAACTGGATAATAAATTTATATATAGAGGTTATTCATTATATTACTGTTTGTCCTTATTCTATTTACATGTTAAAGTAAATGTTGTAGGAGATAAATAGGTAAAAACGTATCAGAGCGCGCAGCGGAACAATAAAAATTTTTCAAGATCGTTAAATATCTCGTGATGCCATATAAAATAAATTAACAACAATAAAACTCATACCTCAAGAGGACGCCAACTATAGGAGGAGAATGACTGGAGGGCTTCAACCAACTAACCTTCTCTACTATTCTCCAATTCCCGGATAGCAGAGTGTGTGGGCACTTGGTTCGTCGACCGGTATGCTAGCACTGCTAGTCTTCTTCTGACCATCTAGATCTCTAAAGAACTTATTGTCACGATGAGTTGTGCAACAATAAGCCTGCTAACCTGAGAGTCTGTGGTCTGAGAGAGCTGGAGTGGCAGGACCTCTATTTATAGACTTGCATAAGGTGATCCTCTGAATTCGAATTGGATTAGGAGAAGATTTTCTCCCTTATCCACACACAAAATCCAAATTTTTTAGGGCCAAATCCAAACTAAAAAATTCGGCCAATCTTTAGGATTTTGTATTCAAAATTCAAACATGATTTTAACTTGAATTTTATCTCAACATTAACTAATTAAAAACTGAAAATCCCTTTCAAGATTTCCTCAAAAATTTTCAGCCAAAAAAGTAGGGAGAGAGTCAAAATTCAATTAGGATTTTCAAGCTTGAATTTAATCTCATCCTTATCCAAAATAACCGAAAATCTCCTTGAGATTTCCTCTATTTTTGGCCACTTTTAGGGAGGAGGGAATCCATATTCAACTGGGATTGAAACTTGAATTTTTCCTTGAATCCTTATCCACAAAAATCAAAAATCTCTTGGAGGATTTTCCTTAACAAAATTCGGCCACTTTTGTTAGAGTTAGGATTCAAAATTCAATTAGGATTCAAACAAGATTTTCCTCTTCATAATCTAACTCAAATTTGAATTCTAGCCTTGTAGAATTATCCACAAAGAATTCGAATTCCACTTGGACTGTGATTCAAAATTTGAATTTCAAATTTCAAATTTCAAATTCAAATTTCAAAATTCAAATTTCAAAATTCAAAATTCAAAATCCACATTCAAATTTCAAATTCAAAATTTAAAATTCAAATTTCAAATTCAAAATTCAAAATTCAAATTTCAAAATCCACAAACAGTTGTATTTCAAATTCTTATTCTCATGGATAATTTTCTACAACTCAATCCAATCTCAAATAAAATCATGGCAACTTTATTTGGAGTTCGAATAATTGTGTACTCTATTATCCAGAAAAAAATATGAATTCAACCGAAGAGAATCTTGTCCACCATTCTAATCCTATGTCAACACCATCCATGCATAATCAAGTAGCTAATAGCATACACAAATCAATTTCCAATCGTTAAGGAATTATGTAGAGCTAGTAGAGGGACCAATTAGACATATATAATCGGGCTCCCGTGAATCCATATGATCATCATTCTTTACCGAATAACTCAATCATATGATCACTAATTTTAGAGTCACAACACTATGAACCTGAAACTGAACTCCCAATTATATACCGTATTATGTAAGCCTATGATAAGCTACTGTCCAATGACCTTGCCGTATATGCAGAACCCTCATATGATATCCATGATCAGCCTTAGGTCAAAGTCCGTTTAATCCTATCAGGCTATCTTAAAGTTCCATTATACTACCAAAAAAGAAAATGATTATTCACCATATGTGAATAAGAAGTCATGCGCCCGGCAGATGACTCAAGGCCTTGTCCATTTCACATCCAGTATAATGCCTTTAAGAGGATACCCTTAACTCCTTATTAGAGCTATGATTCCAATATCTGTAAACACACTCTTCATCGTATACAAGTCATGCACTCAACGAACCGGTCTATAAGCTTACTACCTCTGAGATGCTTTAACCATTGGAACATCAAAGTACACAAGTCATATACATGAAGTAGTTCATTCACTCAGGATTAAGGTTACTACACAATGAATGTCAAAAGCAGATTGATCCACTCATAGCGGACTACATAGATCAATCACGCTTTAGTCCCGGTCTAATATATCACCATTAAGCAATATATCTATGTCTCTACTTGGGAGTCTATGCCCCGACAAACCGTCCCCGCCATGGCTTTAGACAACATAATAGTCTTAACATGAGTTAGATGCTCGGTCTAACCCCATAGACTACAGATCTTAGTTTAGATCGCTTACTTTAGAACATCATCTTCTCACATACAAAAGTCCATTGCATGCAACGTTCTAACAGTTTTAATACAAGCAGTCAGGGAGCTATATTTGCTTACATTTACTTTAATATGTAAATAGAATGAGGACAAACAGTAATGTAATGAATAACCTCTATATATAATTTTATTATTTAGTTCAAAATAAATACATCAAAATGTCTCTAATGCTTAGGGCATTTCCTAACAATCTCCGACTTGCCCTAAGCCAGTAGATGTGCCATGTTACGCATCCCCATCGCCTCTACATGCCTCTCAAAGCTTCTAGCCACCAAAGTCTTAGTAAAGGGATCGACAATGTTGTCCTTAGACGCGATCTTACATACATCTACTTGTCCTGTTTCCACGTGCTCTCTAATAATGTGATATCTCTGATCTATGTGCTTGGTCCTCTTATAGTGCGAGATTCCTTTATGTTGGCAATAGCCCTAGTGTTATTACAGTAAAGTGTAATAGGCTTGTCAACACCCGGAATGACCTTAAGGTCTCTAAAGAACTTGCAGAGCTAAACCGCTTCTTTAGATGTCTCAGCTGCAATCGCATACTCAGCCTCCATAGTAGAGTCAGCTGTGCAACTCTGCTTCACGCCCCTCCACACAATGGTGCCTCCTCCGAGCAAGAACACTGATCCTGATGTCGATTTCCTCGAATCCTTACAAGTTTGGAAGTCTGAGTCCGTATATCCTACGGGTGTTAGGTCCCCTCCAGAATACACCAGCATATAATCCCTCGTTCTCTTAAGATACTTGAGTATATGCTATACTGCTTACCAGTGCTTGGTTCCAGGATTTGCTTGATATCGACTCACCATACGTACGGCAAAAAACATATGTTCGGGTGAGTGCAAAGCATAGCGTACATAAGATTACCCATAGCGAATGCATAAGGGACCTTACTCATACGCTCTCTTTCTTCCGATGTCTTGGGATAGTCATCCAATGAAAGAGTTAGACTGGTAATAGAAGGTTGTGAACCTTTCTTTTCCTCTTGCATTGCATATTTGTCAATTATTTTATCTATGTATGAAGCTTGGGATAACACTATCATTTTATTCTTTCAATCTCTGAAGAGATGAATGCCTAGAACATAATTAGCTTCTCCCAAGTCCTTCATGTCAAACTGTTGGTGCAGTCAAAGCTTAACTGATGATAAGTTCCCTACATCATTCCCAATGAGCAGTATATCATCAACATAGAGTACTAGAAAGACCACTTTTCCATCCTTAATACGTTTATAAACACAGGGTTCATCAACGTTCTGCTCAAAACCAAATGTCTTGATTGCTTGATCAAATCTCTAGTTCCATGAGCGGGATGCTTTCTTTAATCCATAAATGGATATAAGCAACTTGCAGACTTTTCTTTTTTGGCCTTTTACCATGAACCCTTCGGGCTGTATCATGTAGATACATTCCTTAAGATGGCCATTCAAGAATGTCGTCTTGACATCCATTTGCCAGATCTCTTAATCGAGAGTCGCAGTAACGGACAGAAGAATACGGATAGACTTTAGCATAGCAACAGGCGAAAAGGTTTCATCGTAATCGATTCCAGCCTTTTGCGTGTACCTCTTTGCAACCAGTCTAGCTTTGAAAGTTTTCACTCTCCCTTCCACATCCTTCTTTCTTTTGTAGACTCACTTGCATCTAATGGGTTTTATCCCATCCGGCAGATTTACAAGTTCCCAAACAGATTTGGATTTCATAGAATCCATCCATTGTTCATAGCCTGTTTCCAAGATTTAGAATCAACATCATTTATAGCTTCATCATAAGTAACTGGATCATCCTCATGCTCATGAGCTTCGACCTGGTATACCTTAGCATCATACATGAAGAAATTAGGCTTTTTCGAAACCCTCCCACTACGACGAGGCATACTAAATTGTTGATCGTCTGCAGGTCTTTCACCGGAACTCAGACTTGCATCCAAGACCGAAACCTATGGAGCAGTTCTTTCACCTGATAACTCCTCTAGCACCACTTTGCTTCGAGGTTTAAAGTCATTCATGTGACTTTCCTCCAAGAATGTCGCATGGGTTGAAACAATGACTTTTTGTTCCTTCAGGTTGTAGAACAGACCTCCCTTAGTTCCCTTAGGATACCCTACAAACATGCATAATTCTGATCTTGATTCCAACTTCTTCGCATCCCCATCTAGTATATGTGCTTGGCAGCCCCATATTCTCATATGTCCAAGGGAAGGCTTCCTGCCACGCCACAATTCATACGAGGTCTTGGAAATTGATTTACTTGGAACCTGGTTCAGAATATAGTACGCCGTTTGTAATGCATATCCTCAGAATGATCACGACAGTGTTGAATAACTCATCATGGACCGTACCATATCCAACAAAGTCCTGTTTCACCTATCGGCTACACCATTCTGTTGTGGAGTACCAGGTGCAGTCAATTGGAATAATATCCCATTCTCTACAAGATGTCCTAGAAATTCATCAGAGAGGTATTCGTAACCTCGATCAGATCGAAGTGTCTTTATAGATTTATCCAATTGCTTTTCCGCTTCTGCACGATACTCTTTGAACTTGTCAAAGGTTTCGCTCTTGCAGTTTGTCAGATACACATATCCATACCTCGAGTAATCGTCTATAAAGGAGACATAATACTTGAATCTTCCTCGTACTATGACGTTCATGGGGCCACATACGTTAGTGTGCACAATTTCTAAGAGTTCCTGAGCCCTAGTACCCTTAGCTCCAAAAGACCTCATAGTCATCTTACCCTCAAGACAGGTTCAATTGTCTGAAATGAATTTCTAGTTTATCAATATCAAGTTCTAAAAAAAACAAATTCTTGTTGGAAATTGTGTTATGTAAATCTGTATGATAAAAAAAAACTTATGAAAAGCCTTTTCTTTTGCTTGTTTATATTCTACTATTATTTAATAGTCTTCTCTTTTCTTTTGTTAATTGAAGAAATAGTTGGAAAATAAAACAGCAAGTACAAAAATGAGTAATAACCCCCAGTAGAGACTGGTACGATTCAATTCAACATTTTATTCGTTCGGGTTTGATTGTGTCGTAGCTCTATGAAACATTGAGGAAGACGTACCTCCTCCAGAAATTCTAAAGGACCGTCTTTCACCAATCTTTGAATCCTATCCTGATTAATATGACCAATCTTAAATGTCAAAGATACGCCTTATTAGAGTGAGAAACTTTCAACCTTTTAGAGTTATCTATTAATTTGGTGTCAAGCAATGAGTACATCTTTGGTTTGATCAAATATAGGTTTCCATCCATCCATCCAGAACAGATAAAAGACTTATTTTTAAGAATATCAACTCTTTTACTAAAAGAAACTGAATAAGAATCTTTTATTAAACAAGCTACTGATATAAGGTTCCTCTTAAAATTAGGAACATAAAAACAGTCTTTTAATAAAATAAACCTAAATTCATCAAAGTAAAGGTAAACGTCTCCCACTGCCTCAGCCATTACCAAGCTACTGTCTCCAGTCCGCAACGAGAGGCTCCTATCATGTAGACTTCTCATTTCCACTAACCCCTGCATAGAAACACAAACATAATTAGTGGCGCCCGAATCAATGACCCAAGTGTCTTTCGATTCTTCCACCAAACACGCTTTTAAATAGTGAAGTTCCTTACCTTCCTTGTCCTTGGCGGCTAGGAATTCCCGGCAAGCCTTCTTGAAGTGACCTACCTTCCCACAATAGAAGCACTTAGACTTTTTAAGGTCCTTGGGCTTCTTGTTCTTGTTCTTCTTCTTCCCATCCATGATAGGAGGATTAGAAGAACTGGAAGCCGCTTACTTCTGATTTGGCCTCTTCCTCTTCCGTGAGGGTTTGGAAGATTTTGCCAAATTAACCTCTCCTTTGGGTTGGACCGCATCCCCATCCCTGATCATCCGCTCATAAGAGTTGCTTCATGAGCTCGGTTAGTCCTAACTCCCTTGTCGCCAGATTGTATGCGGCCTTAAACCCCACAAAATCTTTTGATAGAGTTTTAAACACCATCTCGATCTAGGTGTTGTAGTCTAGTTCAATACTGTTTTCGGTAACCTCAGTAAAGAATCCCACTAGAGTGATCATATGGTCCTTTACTGGAGTACCTGCCTTCTGCTTAGAGTTCATAATGCTGGTGATTGCAGACTGTCGAGCCAATTTTTCTTGGCCTCCGAACATGTCTTCCAGATTTTCCATGATCTCCCCAGTAACTTGATAAGTCTCATGCTGCTTTTATAAAGCACTCGTCATGCTAGCCAGAATGTAGCACCGAGCTATCTCGTTGGATTCTCTCCAACGAGTATAGGCAACCGGGACCTCCTCAAGCAGTGTGTCAGGTTTGGGCCCAGGTGGGCATGGTTTGTCCAGTACGAACTTGTATCTCTTGCAGATGAGAACTATCAATAGATTTCTTTTCTAGTCTTTATAATTATCGCCATTCAGTTTATTCTCAGTAACTATTGAAATGAGGGGTGTCGGTGACATTTTGAACTGAAATAAAATTATACTAAACATCATTACAAAGCCCAAGCAAATATACAGATAATTTAGCAAATAACACATACAAGTATGTTCCTACATGAAACTTGAAAAAATACGTAGCATTGCAACGGTAATTCTCAGCACCTATTGCCCCAAGCCACCGAGGAGTGGTCATGAGACAAATAGCCAGAACATGGACCCCGTCCAATTAATATATGTTGTCTTAAATCCTCCAAGGTTAAGACATATATTAATAACCGTTTATTTTGGCTACCAGTTTAGTTAACAGAGCTTCTAGGGAAGGTTAATAACTAAATGAGTCTTGAGTGTATAAACATTGTTTACGTAGCCCGATCCACGTCTTACTAAGCCCGATCCATTGTCTACCAAGGGGTGTGATCAGGGCAGAACTAATGTGAGGCGTTACCATGCTTTCACATATGGATCAACAATGGAGGCCGTGGGTTTTTTTTGAAACCCTCTCCCACTCAATATTTTAAAAAACATGCAAGTTTTGACAAATATGTATGATTAATATAGTATGAACGGCATTCACCTATCCTATATGACATGTTATCAAATATGCATATATAACATTCATCAATACATATTTATACATCCATGACATATCATAGAAAAAATAATTGACGAAAAATAACCAAGCTATGGTTCCATCCTAGAACAAAGAATATAAAGATTACAAAATTCCATCCAAAGCATTCTTTGGGTCTTGAATTTTGTTCCGTCTTCTTGTATCTATCTTTATGTAGCTCTCCATTTATTTCTCATCCCAAGAATCATTTAAAATTTAAATTCCAAAAATTTAAATTTCAAATTCAAATTTCAAATTTGAATTTTAAATTTAAATTTCAAATTCAAATTTTAAACAATTTAAATATCATGTGCAATAATATGTAATTTCAAAAAACTTTAAATTTTCAATTACATATTTTTAAACATGATTTTAAAATTAAAAATCAAATTTAAAAATCAAAATTTCGTTTTTTTGGCTCGTCGGCCCACGGGCCCCCGAAGGCCCGCAGTCGCCGTGGCCAGCCCTCAGTCCCCCCAGGGTGGCTGGCAGCCCACGGCCACAGGCCGGGTGCAGTCCAGCTGGCTATAGGCAGTGCCTACAGCCGTAGGCTGTATGCCCGGGTGGGTGCAGCAGCCCGCCAGGCTGCAGGCAGCGCCTGCAACCTTGGGCTGCACGCCCAAGGGCTGGTCGACCCATGGGTGGGCCACAACCACCCTTAGCTGCAGGCAAAGCCTGCGCCCGCGGGTGGTCTTGGCCTGGACAGGGATTGCCACAGCCCCATCCTGCCCGAGGGCAGGGGCTGCAGCCCCACTAATGCCGATGGCCTATCCCGTGGGGTCGAACCTCGATTTTCGTGTCATATTCTAATTTTCCTATTAGGATCTCCAAAAATTAATTTGAATCCTAATTAAATTGGAATTTTCCACACAAATAAAATTTCAATCTTTAAATTAAATTTAACTTTTAGAAAAAATAAATTACGGTCTTCAAACTTCAATCTTCTCCAAGAATAATTACATAAAATTTCCTAAACCGTTTTCGGCATACAAAAGATTCTAATCATATTAATTCTAAGAGACAAAAAAATTAAAATCCATGGGAAAATTACGGTGATAATAAATTGCTCCCATGGTTACATAAAAATTCCTAGATACAATTTTCTAAATTCTAAGGAACCATAACTGGCATAAAACAAGCATGCTTATAATAATTAAAAAAAATTAAAATAACCACATACCACATACTACACATATAATACATGATAACAACATAAAGGAATCCTAGAATGCCACTCTCTAAATATCAAATCCATACATGAACAAAAAGACTAACTAATTGCCTAATTTATGTATATGGCATAGTCACGAGATGGCTCTGATACCAATTGTAAGAAAAAATTGATAAAAAAAAGGCATCAGAGTGATGCAGCGGAATTACAAAATTTTTTTAAATTATCGTTAAATATCTCGTGATGCTATATATAATAAACTAACAACAATAAAATTCATACCTCTAGAGGATGCCAAATATAGGAGGAGAATGACCGGAAGGCTTTAACCAACTAGCTTTCTCTACTATTCTCTAATTCCCGGATGGCAGAGTATATGGGTACTCGGTTCCTCGATCGGTATGCTAGCATTGCTAGTCTTCTTCCGGCCATGCAGATCTCTAAAGAACTTATTGTCACGGTAAGTTGTGCAATAATAAGCCTGCTCACCTGAGAGTCTGTGGTCTGAGAGAACTGCAGTGGCAGGACTTCTATTTATAGACTTGCATGAGGTGATCCTCTGAATTCAAATTGGATTAGGAGAAGATTTTCTCCCTTATCTATACACAAAATCTGAATTTTTTAGGGCCAAATCCCAACTAAAAAATTCAACCAATCTTTAGGATTTTGTATTCAAAATTCAAACAGGATTTTAACTTGAATTTTATCTCACCATTAACTAATTAAAAATCGAAAATCCCTTTAAAGATTCCTCAAAAATTTTCGGCCACAAAAGTAGGGAGAGAATCAAAATTCAACTAGGATTTTCAAGCTTGAATTTAATCTCATCCTTATCCAAAATAACCGAAAATCTCCTTAAGATTTCCTCAATATTTTCGGCCACTTTTAGGGAGGAGAGAATCCAAATTCAACTGGGATTGAAACTTGTATTTTTCCTTGAATCCTTATCCACAAAAATCGAAAATCTCTTGGAGGACTTTCTTCAACAAAATTCAGCCACTTTAGTTAGAGTTAGGATTCAAAATTCAAGTATGATTCAAACAAGATTTACCTCTTCATAATCCAACTCAAATTCGAATTCTAGCCTTGTGGAATTAACCACAAAGAATTCGAATTCCACTTGGACTGTGATTCAAAATTTAAATTTCAAATTTTGAAATTTTGAAATTTCAAATTTGAATTTGAAATTTTAGTTTGAAATTTAAAATTTGAATTTGAAATTCAAATTTCAAATTCGAATTTCAAATTTAAATTTCATATTTAAAATTCAAATTCAAAATTCAAAATTCAAATTTTAAAATCCACAAACAGTTGTATTTCAAATTCTTATTCTCATGGATAATTTTCTAGAACTCCAATCCAATCTGAAATAAAATCGTGGCAACTTTATTTGGAGTTCGAATAATTGTGTACTCTATTATCCAAAACAAAATCTGAATTCAATCGAAGAGAATCTTTTCCACCATCCTAATCCTATGTCAACACCATCCATGCATAATCAACTAGCCAATAGCATACACAAATCAATTTGCCAATTATTAAGGAATTATGTGGAGCTAGTAGAGGGACCAATTAGTCATATATAATCAGGCTCCCGTGAATCCATATGATCATCATTCTTTACCGAATAACTCAATCATATGATCACTAATTTCAGAGTCACACCACTATAAACCTGAAACTGAACTCTCAATTATATACCATATTACGTAAGCCTGTGATAAGCTACTGTCCAATGACCTTGTCATATCTGCAGAACCCTAATATGATATCCATGATCAACCTTACGTCAAAGTCCGTTTAATCCTGCTGGTTAGGCTATCTTAAAGTTCCATTATATTACTGAATAAGAAAATGATTATTCACCATATGTGAATAAGAAATCATTCACCAAGCAGACGACCCAAGGCCTTATCCATTTTCACATCCAGTATAATGCCTTTAAGAGGATACCCTTAACTGCTTATTAGAGCTATGATTCCGATATCTGTAAATAAACCCTTTATCGTATACAAGTCATGCACCCAATGAATCGGTTTATAAGCTTACTACCTCTGAGAAGCTTTAGCCATTGGAACTTCAAAGTACACTAATCATATACATGAAGTAGTTCATTCACTCAGGATTAAGGTTACTGCACAATAAACGTCAAAAGCAGATTGATCCACTCATAGCGGACTACGTAGATCAATCACGCTTTAGTCCCAGTCTAATATGTCACCACCAAGCAACATATCTATTTCTCTACTTGGGAGTCTATACTCCAGACAGTCAAGACAAACAGTCCCCGCCATGACTTTAGATAACGTAATAGTCTTAACATGAGTTAGATGCTCGGTCTAACCCTACAGATTACAGACCTTTGTTTAGACCGCTTACTTTAGAACATTGTCTTCTCGCATATAAAAAGTCCATTGCATGCAACGTTCTAACAGTTTTAACACAAGCAGTCGGGAGTCATATTTGCTTACATTTACTTTAACATGTAAATAAAATGAGAACAAACAACAATGTAATGAATAACCTCTATATATAATTTTATTATCCAGTTCAAAATAAATACATCAAAATGTCTCTAATGCTTAGGGGATTCCCTAACAAATGTAAGTAAATGTGGCTCACTGACTGCTTGTATTAAACTATTAGAACGTTACATGCAATGGATTTTTGTATACGAGAAGACAGTATTCTAAAGTAAGCAGTCTAAATTATGGTTCGTAATCTATAGGGTTAGACCGAGCATCTAACTCATGTTAAAACTATTATGTTGTCTAAAGTAATGGTGGGACGGTTTGTCTTGACTGTCCAGAGCATAGACTCCCGAGTAGATATATAGATATATTGCTTGGTGGTGACATATTGGACCAGGACTAAAGCGTGATTGAAATACGTAATCCGCTATGAGTGGATCAATCTACTTTTGACGTTCATTATGCAATAACCTTAATCTTGAGTAGATGAACTACTTCATGTATATGACTTGTGTACTTTGACGTTCCAATGGCTAAAGCATCTCAGAGGTAGTAAGCTTATAGACCAGTTTGTTGGGTGCATGACTTGTATACGATGAAGGGTTTGTTTGCATATATTAGAATCATAGCTCTAATAAGAAGTTAAAGGTATCGTCTTAAAGGCATTATACTGGATGTGAAAATGGATAAGGCTTTGGGTCGTCTGCTGGGCAGATGAATGATTATTCACATATCGTGAATAATCATTTTCTTATTCGGTAGTATGATGGAACTTTAAGACTGCCTGATCAGTAAGTTGAACAGACTTTGACCTAAGGCTGATCATGGATATCATGTGAGGGTTTTGCATACATGACAAGGTCATTGGACATTAGCTTGTCAGAGGCTTTCGTAATATCATATATAAATGGGAGTTCAGTTTCAGGTTTATAGTGATGTGATTCTAAAATTAGTGATCGTATGATTAAGTTGTTCGGTATAGAATGATGATCATATGAATTCACAAGAGCCCAATTATATATGTCTAATTGGTCCCTCTACTAGCTCCAAATAATTCCTTAATAGATGGCAAATTGATCAGTGTATGCTTATTGGCTAGTTGACTATGCATGGATGGTGTGGACATAGGATAAGGATGGAAGACAAGATTCTCTCCGGTTGAATTCGAATTTTGTTTTGGATAAGATATTACATAATTATTCGAATTTCAAATAAAGTTACCATGTTTTTATTTGAGTTTAGATTGGAGTCGTGGAAAATTATCCATGAGAACAAAGATTTGCAATACAACTTTTTTGTGGATTTTGAAATTTGAAATTTGAAATTTAAATTTTGAATTTGAAATTTAAATTTGAATTTGAAATTTGAATTTGAAGTTTGAATTTTGAATTTTGAAATTTGAAAATTAAACTTTGAAATTTGAATTCAAATTTTGAATCACAAATCCATGGAGTAACCAAATTTGTTATGGATAATTCCACAAGATAAATTTCAGATTTTATGTGGATAATGGAGAGGAAGATTTTGTGTGAATCCTACTTGAATTTTGAATCCTAAATCTATCAAGAATGGTCGAATTAGTTAAGGAAAATCTACCATAGGAGATTTCGGTTTATGTGGATAAGGATGAGGGGGAATTCAAGCTAGAAAATCCTACTTGAATTTTGATTCCTCTCCCTCACAATGGTGGCCGAATTCTATGGATAAGCCTAAAGGAAATTTTGGTCTTTTATGGATAAGGATGAAGGGAAATTCAAGCAAGAAAATCCTATTTGAATTTTGATTCTCCTCACACTTGGATGGTCAAATCTAGCTTTCTTCTTGGCCTAGGGAAAATTCGGTTTTAGTGGATAATGATGAGATATAATTCAAGTTAAAATCTTGTTTGAATTTGGAATGCAAAATCCCTTAAGGTGGCCGAATCTTCCCTTGATTATGGCCTATAGGGAATTCAAATTTTGTGAGGAAAGATAGGGAGAAAATCTTCTCCTAGTCCAATTTGAATTCAAGGGATCACCTCATGCCAGTTTATAAATAGGGGTCCTACCACTGTAGTTCTCTTAGACCCCAGACTCTCAGGTGAGTAGGCTTATTAGCAAGCTTATTGTTGCATAAATCATCATTATACAATAAGTTCTTTAGAGATCTGGGTGATCGAAAGAAGACTAGTAGTGTTAGCATACCAGTCGAGGATTCAAGTGCCCATACACTCTGCCATCCGGGAATTAGAGAATAATAGAGAAGGCTAGTTGGTTGAAGCCCTCCGTTCATTCTCCTCCTATAGTTTGGCATCCTCTAAGAGGTATGAGTTTTATTATTGTTAGTTTATTGTATATGGCATCACGAGATATTTAACGATCTTAAAAAATTTTTGTAATTCCGCTGCGCTACTCTGATGTATTTTTATCGATTTTTTCCTACAATTTAAAAGATTATCCTATTTGAATTTGAGTTGAACAAAATCTTATCCTTGCACAATTAAAGTTGGCATGCACTTTGGATAAGGGTGGAAGATAAGATTTCTTTTAGTTTGAATTTGAATTTTGTTTTGGATAAGAGATTAAACAATTATTTGAATTTCAAATAAAGTTACCATGATTTTTATTTGAATTTGAATTGGAGTTGTGAAAAATTATCCATATAGATAAAATTCAAAGATTTGTAAAGTTTGAAATTTGAATCAAATTTTGAATCACAAATCTTAGGGAGGCCAAAATTTGTTAAGGATAAATCTATGTGGAGAATTTGGTTTTTCTCGTTGACAAGGGAGAAGAAAAATCTTATTTGAATCTTATTTGAATTTTAAAATCTCCTCACACAAGTATGACCAAATTTTTGTGGCGTTTTCTCCCCGGGAAGAATAGGTTTTTGTGTGGATAAGGGAGAGGGAGAATCGTATATTAAATCCTATATAAATTTTGAATCCTCCTCTCTCTAGTGTGGCTGAATTTTTCCAAGCTTTTGGCCTAGGGAAGAATCAGTTTTGAGGTTTAATGGAGAGAGATAATTCTTTTCTTGGTCCAATTTGAAATTCAAAAAGTCACCTCATACAATATTATAAATAGGGGTTTTTCCGCTTTTGTTTTCTTTGGACCATAGACTCTCAGATTAGCAGGTTTATTGTTGTATAAATCACGTAATAATAAGTTTTTAGAGATTTGGGTAGTCGGAAGGAGACAAGCTGCGCTGAGTACCAATCAAGGAAATGGGTGCCCATACACTTGACCGTCTTCGAATTAGACAATAATGGAGAAAGCTAGTTGGTTAAAGCCCTTCCTATTGTCGTCCTCCTATGTTTCTGATGTTGACTCTGGCATTCAAGGCATTTTCTTTGAAAGTTATATTTGATTGTTGATAATTTATTGTATATAGCAACATGAGTTCTAATAATCTTTGAGAAATTTTTAAAATTCCGCTATGCATATTTTTTGTTTTTTTCCAACAGAAGGTGGATGGGGCTCTTATCCTTATATGATTAGGTTATAATCTAATTTACGACCAAGATTAGTTCCACTTATTTTAATCTAAGTGTAGGAAAAAAATCGGTAAAAAAAATGCATCAGAGTAATGCAGCGAAATTACAAAAATTTTTCAAATTATCGTTAAATATCTCGTGATGCCATATATAATAAACTAGCAACAATAAAATTCATTGTGGCGGCCCGCCCCTCGTGGAGATCATACAATACTATTACAGTTGAGCTTATCGCTAACTGCGATAGATTGTACTCTCATGGGTCGCCGGCTTATCTCTCTCTCTTTTAAAATCATGACGTTTGTGGGAAAATTTTTTTTTTCTTTAAACATCATATAAAATCTTTTTCCACTATTTACTTTGTTGATAAGTACAAAGTAATATAAATAATACAGTGCTTTTGTAAAGTATATATAATTACAAAAGAACTGTTTCCCCCCCTTTTTTTTTTCCTTCACTTTAACGCTCAGTGGGAAGACTCTGGCAGTACCATATCCCTCGCCCAGTTATCCCATTTGACACGCGCCATCCCGTCCTTCTATCCAGTCAAACAAGCTACTGAGCTGGTCGCTTACCTGCAACATGAGCAAAAATGGTGAGCTGCAGGCTCAGTAAGTTCAAACATGCAAGAAATAAAATTTCTATGAATAGTACTATTCATCATAAATAGTACCTTTGACCACTATTCATACATGAATAGTACTTTGACCACTATTCATATGTGAATAGTAAGATTGACCACACCATTGTGTCACAACAGTACATCTACCGCGATGTTAGTACTCTCACTAAACTGTCTTATGCTCAATTATGGCACAGTTTCAGTTTTAGGTCATTATCTTTGATTACGTTCTGGTTTTGAGCTCAGGTTGGCAGTACCATTTAAGTGCGCATGACTGGGAGCGGTACATTAGTGCTGACCTCCACAGCCTTAATCTCATAGCCCTGAAGGCAAAATAGTACATAACTGGGAGCGGTACATCAGTGCTGACCTCCACAGCCTTATCTCATAGCCCCGTAGGCAAAAGTACCTCCCTATACGGAAGGCTGGTACGCCAGAAAGTGGTTTCATTATCGACTTTTTTTAACATTCTAACCCGGTGACTTCATATTGCCCCGTGGTTAGGAATGGTTCACATTTTAATTTTAGGGGAGTGAGTTTCATTAACCTCGCTCTAGTGCCCGAAGCACAATTAATCATGTGTCCCATTCTTATAGTGCCCGTAGCACATTACTTCTCTCTCTCTATTCTATCATAGTGCCCGTAGCACATATGTACCTAACTTATAGTTAGTACATTAAAGTTAGCACAATCTTGCTATATGTTGCAGACAGGTAAATGTCTGAACTTACCTTATCAGACTGTTCCCTTTCTCTCTCTTGGATCTTGAATCGCCTTCCTTGTAGGCCGATTTCGGGATCCTACAGACAAAACTATGTCTGTTAATTTCTTTCCCATTTATAGCTTTTATTTTTCATTAAAAAGCTTAAATAAAACCTATTTATAACTTTTTAGGTTTTATTTATTATTTTCACCATTTTCCCCCAACTTTTGCAAAATTACGATTTTACCCCAATATTTTGGTAAAATTACAGTTTTGCCCCTGACGGAATTTTATCGATCCAGACTGCATTTTTGGCTCTCAGGAACTTTTCTGACTCTTTTCTAATCATTACCGGGTTCGTTTCTATTTTATTTCCACTTTTTGCTTTCCCGGCCTTCGGGAAGCACTATTCCGGCCCTTACGTCGGTTTAGCGATTTTCTATCGTTTCGGGTCTCAAATGAACGTTTCACTAGTATTTAAAACGTTCATCTAGACTTTCCCGACCTAGGTTTCCGAGGCTCGGGTTTTCCGTTCCCGACTCGGACCTTTATTTCATTTCCAAAAACGCCCCCCCTCGGGGTCGGTTTTTTTTCAATTTCACTCACGTTTTTCATTTTCAAGGGGATGGGTTACTATTCATGACCCACCCCTTAAATTTTCCTTATTCACTTTTCCGTTAGGGACTCGGGTTTCCATCCCGGCCCTAACTTTTATTTTAAATTCCTATTTTACCCCGAATGCCGTTTTTAAAATTTCGGCAGCATTTCGGCTTAATTTTAAGGCTTCCGGCGTTATGTACGCCTCGAACCGAATGTACCTGCCACGTACTATACCACAAGCCTATTTTATGTAAAAGTTTTCCAAACTTTTACATAAAAGCCCACAATTTTCAATTCCACATTATCACCCACATAACAAAATTTTTTCACAATTTTACCCTTAATTTGGTTTCGGTTTTCACAACCAAACCGAACCAAATTTTGTCAAACTTTCACCACATTTTAGGCCATTCAATGTCACGTTTTCAACACATTTTCAAGCCCATTTTCTTTGCATTTTCAACCAAATTCTTAGGGTTTTTATGCACTTATAACCCACGGCCTTATTAATGAAAATCATGCTCAACATTTTTGTTTCATGCTTTCCATTTTAAATTCATCATTTGCATATTGAAATGCATAATTCCAATCAACCAATTACCACATAAAACCATGAAAATTTTCTTCCAAACCATTAACAAAACCCCACGGCCACCTTATGAATTTCACACAAGAAATTTTTTTCAAACTTTCCACAATGAAATACAAGCTTTATTCTTCACCAAATTAAACTTAGAAAGCATATTAGCAATTAACCACAAAGTTTTCTCATTGGTTACCTAAGGTAACCCACGGATTTCCTCTTGAAAAACCAACAAAATTTTGGTTTTTCTTTACACAATTTGCATGGTTTTCTTACTTATTTCATCCTTAACATAACCCAACATCAAATCCATGAAAAACAACCAAAAATTTTCCATCTTTTTCTCACTATTCACCCACGGATTTCCTTGAAAAAAAACCATGAAAAATTCAAGTGCAAGGGAAGTTACCTTGGTCTAATGCTTCCTTTGTCTTCAAGGAGTGTTTTGACACACTTTTTGTGAAGAAAAATTGAAGAGAAAGCTTAGTTCTCCTTTGGTCCCTCACGTAGACACCATGGAAGGAACTTAGAAAAATTTTTTCTTTGGTTTTGGCATGAAAAATGGGTCTCGGCCTTTATGTCCCAAGGTTGCCGACTTAATGCAACCAAAAGCCAATTAATTTGGCTCTAAACCAATGGAATTTTGACACCTTTCATCACCATTTCTTTCTCCATTTTTCAAAAATTAAAAAAGGTGAATTTTGGCCAAATCTTGGCCTTTAGATCAAAAGGTGATTAAATCCTAGCCATTAATGCCACCAACCACCTTATTTATTTCATTTAATAATCTTGATTTATGATGTCATAAATGTAAAAGTGAAAGTTGACTTTGACTTTTACTATTCACATTAATTCGACTACTTTTTGACCGATGCCGGTTCGAGCCGAAATTTTCCTGAAATCGTCTCGGCGTGTTCCTGAGGTCTCCTGTGCAGTCGGATCAATTTAAACTGCTTCCGTTTGATCAAAATCAATCCCGAAAGTTTACCGTTTTTTATTGCTCCGGTTAGGGTTTTCAATGCCGATTTTGGCACCGTTTCACCCGTTTCAACTCAGTGAATTTTTCCAACACTGAATTCTTACTCGTCAGTATTGTTAGAACATTTTCATATATTCTGAACAATACAAATACATTTATTTCACTCTTTAAATAGTACAAATTGTTACATACATACAATTGTACATTTTTCATCCGAGAACTGCCTGAATTTCCCGGTTGTCACATTCACCCCTCCTTATAAAATTTTCGTCCTCGAAAATTAGAACAAATGGGGGTATAATTTCCTCATCTCGTCTTCTCGTTCCCACGTAGCTTCTTCAATGTTATGATTTTTCCACAAAATCTTCACTAGTGGGATTACCTTATTCCTTAGTACTTTCTCTTCACGAGCTATTACTTGCATAGGCTGTTCCTCATATGTCAAATCCTCATGGATTTGAATAGGCTCATGCTTCAACACATGGGACGGATCTGGTATATATTTTCTCAGCATCGACACATGAAATACATTGTGCACTGCCGACAATTCTGGAGGTAACGCTAATCTGTATGCGACCTTTCCAATGCGTTCGATAATTTCATACGGTCCAATGTATCTTGGACTCAGTTTCCCTTTCTTACCGAAACGCATAATCCCCTTCATAGGCGATATCTTGAGAAACACGAAGTCTCCTTCATCAAACTCCAAGGATCTTCGCCTCTTGTCCGCATAACTCTTTTGTCGGCTTTGCGCAATTTTCATTTGACGCTGAATTCTAGCAACTGCATCGGAAGTCTCTTGCATGAAATCCGTCTTATGCAACTGCTTTTCTCGTAAATCGTACCAATGTAATGGTGATCTGCACTTCCGCCCATACAAAGCCTCATAAGGTGCCATGCCTATCGAAGCTTGGTAACTATTATTGTACGAGAATTCAATCAATGGTAGCTTCTCGTTCCAATTTCCCGCAAAATCCATAACGCAAGCTCGAAGCATGTCCTCTAACGTCTGAATTGTCCGCTCTGACTGCCCGTCTGTTTGCGGATGAAAAGCCGTACTGAGTCTCAATTCAGTACCCATGGCCTCTTGCACACACTTCCAGAAATTTGAAGTGAACCGTGCATCTCGATCTGATACAATGGATTTCGGTACTCCATGTAGTCTGACGACATGAGTTATGTACAGCTGAGCAAACTTTTCCAGTGAAAAAGTCATCTTGACAGCTATGAACCGTGTCGTCTTGGTCAGTCTGTCCACAATAACCCAAATGGCGTCATAACCTTCTCGGGTTTTTGGGAGTCCCACTACAAAATCCATCGTAATGTGTTCCCATTTCCATTCAGGAATCTCCAACGGTTCCAATCTTCCTGCTGGATGTTTATGTTCCGCTTTGATTCTCTGACAGGTCATGCATCTGCTCACGAATTTCGCTATATCATTTTTCATCCCTTTCCACCAGAACTGTAACTTCAAGTCCTGATACATCTTGCTCGCTCCGGGATGAATCGAATAGGGTGTCTCGTGGGCTTCTGACATGATTCGTCTTCTAAGTTCTTCATCAGCTGGAACATTTATCCTTCCTTGATAAAGGATCATTCCATCCTTGGAAATTCCTTCTTGAGAACTTGCCATCACTGGATCTCGCCTTTGAGCTTCCTTTATTTCCTCAAATAGCGATGATTCCACTTGGAGTGCAGCTAATCTTCCAGATATCAGCTCCAAGTTTAAAGAATTTATCTCTTGCTGCAATGGCTTCGGAAGCCTTTGTATTGGTAGCTGGTGCGATATGGTAGACTTTCTACTTAGAGCATCCGCTACACGGTTGGCCTTTCCTGGATGGTAGAGGATTTCACAATCATAATCCTTCACCAGTTCCAACCATCATCTTTGTCGCACATTGAGCTCTTTTTGCGTGAAGAAATACTTCAAGCTTTGGTGATCAGTGAAAATCTGACATTGAGCTCCATAGAGATAGTGTCGCCAAATTTTAAGTGCGAACACTACTGCAGCAAGTTCAAGGTCATGCGTAGGGTAATTCCTTTCATGATCCTTTAATTGACGGGAAGCATAGGCAATCACCTTGCCGTCTTGCATCAGGACTGTTCCCAATCCTATTTTCGATGCATCACTGTAGATCACAAACTTCTCCCCTTCAGTGGGAAGTGTAAGGATTGGTGCGCTTGTCAGTCGCCTCTTTAACTCCTGGAAGCTTCTTTCGCATTCCATAGTCCACTCGTACTTCCTTTCTTTGCGTGTAAGAGCCGTAAGAGGTGCAGCTAATCGCGCGAATCCCTCTACAAATCATCGATAATAACCAGCCAATCCCAAGAAACTGCGTATTTCCGTCACACTCTTGGGTACAGGCCACTGGTTAACTGCCTCTACTTTTGTCGGATCTACTGCAATACCTTCCTGGGACACAACATGTCCGAGGAAATGTACTCTGTCCAGCCAAAATTCACATTTTGAGAATTTGGCATACAGTTGATGCTTCCGTATCGTATTCAGCACGATCCTCAGACGTTTCTTGTGCTCCTCATGAGTCTTCGAGTATATAAGAATGTCATCAATGAATACAATGACAAACTTATCCAAATACTCTTTAAAAATCCTGTTCATCAAATCCATGAACGCTGCTGGCGCATTTGTCAATCCAAATGGCATCACAAGAAACTCGTAGTGCCCATAACGAGTCCTAAACGCCGTCTTAGGAATATCACTCTCTTTGATTCTCAACTGGTGATATCCTGATCGTAAGTCGATCTTGGAAAATACCGCTGCGTCTTTTAATTGATCGAATAAGTCATCAATTCTAGGTAACGGATACCTATTCTTGATCGTAACCTTATTCAACTCTCGATAATCAATGCACAGCCGGAATGTTCCATCCTTTTTCTTGACGCATAACACAGGTGCACCCCATGGAGAAAAACTCGGCCTGATAAATCCCTTATCCAAAAGCTCATTTAATTGTACCTGCAACTCCTTTAACTCTACTGGAGCCATGCGGTATGGTGCTTTGGAAATGGGTGCTGTTCCAGGCATCAACTCAATTTCAAACGAGATTTCTCTCTCTGGCGGTATCCCTGGTAACTCTTCTGGAAATACGTCAAGAAACTCATTAACCACCGGAACATCTTCAGGTTGAAGCTTCTATTCCTCAGCAGTATCCACTACATATGCCAGATATCCCATGCAACCACTGGCTATCAGCTTGCTTGCTCTCAGCGAACTGATCATCATCTTCCCGGGTCTTCGAGAAGTATCGACATATTCGAAACTCTCTTCTTCCTCGGGTTGGAAAACTATCTTTCGATTTCGGTAGTCGATCGTAGCTTGGTATTTCCCTAGGAAATCCATGCCTAAAATCACATCGTAATCCATGATCTCCATTACGATCAACTCAGCATATAGTTCCCTATTTGCCACATATACTGGTACATAGGGTAACCAGTAACTGGACAATAATACTTCCCCAGAAGGTAAAGCTGTCTTAAATACCCTTCCCATATTATCCTTAGGAAGTCCTATCTTGTCAGCAAATGCATAGGAAACAAATGAATGCGTAGCACCGGAATCGAATAGTACAGAGGCTACATGACTAGCGACAGGAAGCTGACCTGTCACCACGTTTGATGTTCCTGCCTCTGCGTCTTCCTTGCTGTAGGCCATCACACGAGCATCAGCACGTGGTATACGCTCCTGGCGTTGCGGCCTCACTGGTGACTCTTCCACTCTGGGTTGAAGGGAATGAGCTTGTGGGCGTGTCTGGTGCGGTTGGGAAGTGCCTTGTCCACCCTGCCTATTGGGACAGTTCCTGGCGTAATGGCCTTCCTTTCCACATTCGTAGCAAACAAGTGGCCCAAATCTGCATTGCCCAGAATGTCTCTTCCCGCATGTAGGGCAGTTTTGCACATTGGATTCTGCATTACCAGCTGTTCTCCGCTGCTGGTTTCGATTATTTCCCTGGCGATTCCCAGAAAAATTCCCTTTTCTCTTATTTTGCTGGAATCCTTGACTATTGCCCTGGCTTGATTTCACATTCTGACTAGGCTTGCTCGATTGACCAACTTGCGTAGACTTCGCCAAAGCCTTCTCCTTCTTTTTAGCCTCCCAATGTTTCTCTCTTTCCTCTTTCTGTCGGGCTACATGAAACTCAGCTCTAATGGCCCGACTCACACAGTCTGCTACAGAAGTAGGTGGTACTAGTCCAGTGTCTACTAACGCAGCAATTTCTGGCCTGAACATCCCCATCATTTTCTGTATTTTCTCCCTCTCAGTAGGGACTACGTAGGGACATAGACGGGATAACTGATCGAACTTTCGGCAGACTTCGCTTACCGACATGTTCCCTTGCGTCAGCTCTGAGAATTCTTTCTGTTGCTGCCTCAGAGATGCAGGGTCGTAATATTTCTTGTTAAATTCTTCCAGAAATTCCGTCCAACTCATGGTAGACACATCTCTTCTCATTCGTACGGTGTCCCACCAAAACCGAGCATCTTTTCTCAGCACAAAAGACGCACATGCAACCTTCTCTCGGTCGGTTAGGTTCATGAACTCCATGATCACTTGTAATGACGACAACCAGTCTTCAGCCTCTAAGGGATTTGTAGACCCTTCAAATTCTGGCGGTCTCATACGCCTGAATCTTTCATAGAGGGGTTCCAAATTCAATACTGGTTGAGGTTCAGGAGCTCTCTCATGTACTGCAGCTGGAGGAATAACCGGATCTACCTCAGCTTGCTGTTCTACTTGGGTACCCTCAGAGCCTTGTCTCTGTTCTAGCTCCTCTACCCGTCGCCTCAGATTTGCATTTTCTTGCATCTGAGCTTCTAACAGAACTTGTATCTGATCCAGTCTCTCCATAATATCAGGACGTCGCTCTCGCCCCTCTGGTCGATTTCTCAAATCCACCATCTTGGCTATTGTCCTATTATGGCACAATAATTCACCGTTAGATTTTCCATAACCGCATTCGTAAAATTATATCAATTTACGAAATTTAGGGTAATGTAAAGCCACATCATCGTAACACATCATCGTACAACATATAATCATTTGGTATTTCATTCATAGCAAAACATTTATATGTCATACATAGGCATCACCAGTCATATATACATCGGCCGTTTATACAAAATGGCCACAAGTCTATACAAAAGAGCTTTTCTCTCTAAGCTACTTATGTACATATACACATCTACTGATCACTCGTTCCCTACATCTGGGACTAGAGGATATTCTTCTGGATCCTCATCGTCATTGGTATCATCTGAGTCGTCACCACCCCTAGGTAATGTTCCCTGTCCTGAGTCATCACCTCGTGGTCTAGACGGTCCGGCCTCATGATCATTCATCATTCTTCTCGGCCTGAATATGCGTGCAAACATCTCATCTTGACCCAGCGTCTCTCGTCGACTCTGCGTCAGATGCTTGATCAGAATCTCTCTCTCGATCGCCCTGATCGTTACCACGAACTCTTGGAGCGTCGGAGGAAACGGCTTGATCACCCTCGGTCTCAGCTCCAAGGATAAGCCTCTCCAAAACAGCTCACAGCAGTTTGCTTCCGTGAGGTTGGGCAACAGACATCTCCTCCGAATGGTCTCCTCAAACTGCGCTGCATAAGACATCACTGTCTCACCAGACAGCATGACCATCCTCTTGGTCTGGAGAATGTAGTCCCTGACCTCATCGAATCCAGGGTACGCAGGTGTATCAGCCTCTCGTCTCTCTGGAGGTGCTGGAGCAGGTGCTGGATCCCTAGGTTGAAACTGATCAGCCAACCGCTGACAGAACTCAGCCCAACTGAATCCTAACAAAATCTCCTGGTCGCAATACTGCCAAAATACTCGAGCGTCTCCCTGAAACATACTGACTGCCAACTGGATCCACATATCTCGATCAATGTCGCATATCACCATGATCCTCTCTACGGCATGGAGCCAGTCCTTAGTCTCCATCGACTGTCGTCCACCGTCAAACATCGGGGGATTGCTAGCTCGAAATGCCTGTACTGCCCGTGCCGATACTCTCACCCTAATATGTTGGCGTCCACCAACAACTGGAATGTCCACTACTACCGGTGGATGAACTATCGGTCGTGGCTGTACAACCTCTACTGGCGCTGGCACTGGTGCTGGTACTGGTACGGGAGGTCTCTCGGGTACCGGGGGTCTAACTATCGGCCTTTGGGAAATGGGCGGCCTCACAATAGGTCTCGTCCATACCCGTAATACCCCTCTCGGTCGTGGTAGCTGTGGTCTCACATAAGGAGGTCTGGTCATCCTGCTACCTATAAGATAATTATTTTCACATAAGAAAATAATTAACTGAACTTAAGTAAACTACTTACTTGGATAGCGGTGCAGGATGCGCAAAGTGTCAAATCGGGATATGGTCACACTGCTCTGATATACCAACTGTGAAAGCCGTTGGTATTCTAAACTTCATCAACCGTAAACCCGCTGTATTCAAAACTTAGCCACTCGAAAACCAGGCTCTGATACCAACTGTGGCAGCAGTTGGTATTATAAACTAAACCAATCTCAGACCTTGCTCTGATACCAACTGTGGCGGCCCGCCCCTCGTGGAGATCATACAATACTATTACAGTTGAGCTTATCGCTAACTGCGATAGATTGTACTCTCATGGGTCGCCGGCTTATCTCTCTCTCTTTTAAAATCATGACGTTTGTGGGAAAATTTTTTTTTTCTTTAAACATCATATAAAATCTTTTTCCACTATTTACTTTGTTGATAAGTACAAAGTAATATAAATAATACAGTGCTTTTGTAAAGTATATATAATTATAAAAGAACTGTTTCCCCCCTTTTTTTTTTCCTTTACTTTAACGCTCAGCGGGAAGACTCTAGCAGTACCATATCCCTCGCCCAGTTATCCCATTTGACACGCGCCATCCCGTCCCTCTATCCAGTCAAACAAGCTACTGAGCTGGTCGCTTACCTGCAACATGAGCAAAAATGGTGAGCTATAGGCTCAGTAAGTTCAAACATGCGAGAAATAAAATTTCTATGAATAGTACTATTCATCGTGAATAGTACCTTTGACCACTATTCATACATAAATAGTAACTTTGACCACTATTCATACGTGAATAGTAAGGTTGACCACACCACTGTGTCACAACAGTACATCTACCGCGATGTTAGTACTCTCACTAAACTGTCTTATGCTCAATTATGGCACAGTTTCAGTTTTAGGTCATTATCTTTGATTACGTTCTGGTTTTGAGTTCAGGTTGGCAGTACCATTTAAATGCGCATGACTGGGAGCGGTACATTAGTGCTGACTTCCACAGCCTTAATCTCATAGCCCCGAAGGCAAAATAGTACATAACTGGGAGTGGTACATCAGTGCTGACCTCCACAGCCTTATCTCATAGCCCCGTAGGCAAAAGTACCTCCCTATACGGAAGGCTGGTACGCCAGAAAGTGGTTTCATTACCGACTTTTTTTAACATTCTAACCCGGTGACTTCATATTGCCCCGTGGTTAGGAATGGTTCACATTTTAATTTTAGGGGAGTGAGTTTCATTAACCTCGCTCTAGTACCCGAAGCACAATTAATCATGTGTCCCATTTTTATAGTGCCCGTAGCACATTACGTCTCTCTCTCTATTCTATCATAGTGCCCGTAGCACATATGTACCTAACTTATAGTTAGTACATTAAAGTTAGCACAATCTTGCTATATGTTGCAGACAGGTAAATGTCTGAACTTACCTTATCAGACTGTTCCCTTTCTCTCTCTTGGATCTTGAATCGCCTTTTTGGGATCCTACAGACAAAACTATGTCTGTTAATTTCTTTCCCATTTATAGCTTTTATTTTTCATTAAAAAGCTTAAATAAAACCTATTTATAACTTTTTAGGTTTTATTTATTATTTTCACCATTTTCCCCAACTTTTGTAAAATTACGATTTTACCCTAATATTTTGGTAAAATTACAGTTTTGCCCTTGACGGAATTTTATCGATCCAGACTGCATTTTTGGCTCTCAGGAACTTTTCTGACTCTTTTCTAATCATTACCGGGTTCGTTTCTATTTTATTTCCACTTTTTGCTTTCCCGGCCCTCGGGAAGCACTATTCCGACCCTTACGTCGGTTTAGCGATTTTCTATCGTTTCGGAGTCTCAAATGAACGTTTCACTAGTATTTAAAACATTCATCTAGACTTTCCCGACCTAGGTTTCCAAGGCTCGGGTTTTCCGTTCCCGACTCGGACCTTTATTTCATTTCCAAAAACGCCCCCCCTCGGGGTCGGTTTTTTTTCAATTTCACTCACGTTTTTCATTTTCAAGGGGACGGGTTACTATTCATGACCCACCCCTTAAATTTTCCTTATTCACTTTTCCGTTAGGGACTCGGGTTTCCATCCCGGCCCTAACTTTTATTTTAAATTCCTATTTTAACCCGAATGCCGTTTTTAAAATTTCGGCAGCATTTCGGCTTAATTTTAAGGCTTCCGGCGTTAGGTACGCCTCGAACCGAATGTACCTGCCACGTACTATACCACAAGCCTATTTTATGTAAAAGTTTTCCAAACTTTTACATAAAAGCCCACAATTTCCAATTCCACATTATCACCCACATAACAAAATTTTTTCACAATTTTACCCTTAATTTGGTTTCGGTTTTCACAACCAAACCGAACCAAATTTTGTCAAACTTTCACCACATTTTAGGCCATTCAATGTCACGTTTTCAACACATTTTCAAGCCCATTTTCTTTGCATTTTCAACCAAATTCTTAGGGTTTTTATGCACTTATAACCCACGGCCTTATTAATGAAAATCATGCTCAACATTTTTGTTTCATGCTTTCCATTTTAAATTCATCATTTGCATATTGAAATGCATAATTCCAATCAACCAATTACCACATAAAACCATGAAAATTTTCTTCCAAACCATTAACAAAACCCCACGGCCACCTTATGAATTTCACACAAGAAATTTTTTTCAAACTTTCCACAATGAAATACAAGCTTTATTCTTCACCAAATTAAACTTAGAAAGCATATTAGCAATTAACCACAAAGTTTTCTCATTGGTTACCTAAGGTAACCCACGGATTTCCTCTTGAAAAACCAACAAAATTTTGGTTTTTCTTTACACAATTTGCATGGTTTTCTTACTTATTTCATCCTTAACATAACCCAACATCAAATCCATGAAAAACAACCAAAAATTTTCCATCTTTTTCTCACTATTCACCCACGGATTTCCTTGAAAAAAAACCATGAAAAATTCAAGTGCAAGGGAAGTTACCTTGGTCTAATGCTTCCTTTGTCTTCAAGGAGTGTTTTGACACACTTTTTGTGAAGAAAAATTGAAGAGAAAGCTTGGTTCTCCTTTGGTCCCTCACGTAGACACCATGGAAGGAACTTAGAAAAATTTTTTCTTTGGTTTTGGCATGAAAAATGGGTCTCGGCCTTTATGTCCCAAGGTTGCCGACTTAATGCAACCAAAAGCCAATTAATTTGGCTCTAAACCAATGGAATTTTGACACCTTTCATCACCATTTCTTTCTCCATTTTTCAAAAATTAAAAAAGGTGAATTTTGGCCAAATCTTGGCCTTTAGATCAAAAGGTGATTAAATCCTAGCCATTAATGCCACCAACCACCTTATTTATTTCATTTAATAATCTTGATTTATGATGTCATAAATGCAAAAGTGAAAGTTGACTTTGACTTTTACTATTCACATTAATTCGACTACTTTTTGACCGATGCCGGTTCGAGCCGAAATTTTCCTGAAATCGTCCCGGCGTGTTCCTGAGGTCTCCTGTGCAGTCGGATCAATTTAAACTGCTTCCGTTTTATCAAAATCAATCCCGGAAGTTTACCGTCTTTTATGGCTCCGGTTAGGGTTTTCAATGCCGATTTTGGCACCGTTTCACCCGTTTCAACTCAGTGAATTTTTCCAACACTGAATTCTTACTCGTCAGTATTGTTAGAACATTTTCATATATTCTGAACAATACAAATACATTTATTTCACTCTTTAAATAGTACAAATTGTTACATACATACAATTATACATTTTTCATCCGAGAACTGCCTGAATTTCCCGGTTGTCACATTCATACCTCTAGAGGACGCCAAATGTAGGAGGAGAATGACCGGAAGGCTTTAACCAATTAGCCTTCTCTACTATTCTCCAATTCCCGGATGGTAGAGTGTATGGGCACTCGGTTCCTCGACTAGTATGCTAGCATTGCTAGTCTTCTTCCGACCATCCAGATCTTTAAAGAACTTATTATCACGGTGAGTTATGCAACAATAAGCCTGCTCACTTGAGAATTTGTGGTCTGAGAGAACCGGAGTGGCAGGACCCCTATTTATAGACTGGTATGAGGTGATCTCTTGAATTCGAATTAGACTAGGAAAGGATTTTCTCCCTTGCTTTCCTCACAAAATCCGAATTCTCTATAGGTCATAATCAAGGGAAGATTCGGCCGCCCTAGGGGATTTTGCATTCTAAATTCAAATAGGATTTTAACTTGAATTATATCTCATCATTATCTACTAAAATTGAATTTTCCTTTAGCCAAAGAACAACTAGATTCGGCCATCCAAGTGTGAGGAAAATCAAAATCCAAATAGGATTTTCTAACTTGAATTTTATCTCACCCTTATCCACATAAAACCGAATTCCCTTACCCTTATCCACTAAGATTTTCGGCCATCTATGTGAGGGAGAGAATCAAAATTTAAATAGGATTGAAACTTGAATTTTCCATCGTCCTTATCTACTAAAAAATCCAAATTCTCCTAGGGATAAATCCCTTCAACAAATTTGGTTGCCTTTAGGTAGATTTAGGATTCAAAATTTAAGTAGGATTCAAACAAGATTTTCCTCTCTATTATCTGTATAAAAACCGAATCTTTCCATGTGGAATTATCCACAAAAAATTCGAATTCCACTTGGATTGTGATTCAAAATTTGAATTCAAATTTCAAAGTTCAAATTTCAAAATTCAAACTTCAAATTCAAATTTCAAATTTAAATTTCGAATTCAAATTTCAAATTTCAAATTTCAAATTCAAATTTCAAATTTCAAATTTAAATTTCAAATTCAAATGTCAAATTTGAATTTCAAATTTAAATTTCAAATTTCAAACTCCACAAAAAGTTGCATTTTAAATTTTGTCCTCATGGATAATTTTCTACAACTCCAATTCAAACTCAAATAAAATCATGGGAACTTTATTTGGAATTCAAATAATTGTGTACATCCAAAACAAAATTCGAATTCAACCGGAGAGAATCCTGTCTTCCATCTTAATCCTATGTGTATACCATCCATGCATAGTCAACTAGCCAATGGGCATACCCTGATCAATTTACCATTCGTTAAGGAATTATGTGGAGCTCGTAGAGGGACCAATTAAACATATATAACCGGGCTCCCGTAAATCCATATGATCATCATTCTATACCAAACAACTCAATCATATGATCACTAATTTTAAAATCACACCACTTTAAACCTGAAACTAAATTCTCAATTATATACCGTATTATGAAAGCCTGTGATAAGCTATTGTCTAATGACCTTGTCATATATGCAAAACCCTCATATGATATCCATGATCAGCCTTAGGTCAAAGTCCGTTCAATCTACTGATCAAGTTATCTTAAAGTTCTATTATACTACCGAATAAGAAAATGATTATTTACCATAAGTGAATAAGAAGTCATCTACCTAGCAGACGACCCAAGGCCTTATCTATTTTCACATCCAGTATAATGCCTTTAAGATATACCCTTAACTCCTTATTAGAGCTATGATTCCGATATCTGCAAACAAACCCTTCATCGTATACAAGTCATGCACCCTATGAACCGGTCTATAAGCTTACTACCTCTGAGACACTTTAGCCATTGGAACATTAAAGTACACAAGTCATATACGTGAAGCAGTTCATCTACTCAGGATTAAGATTATTGCATAATGAATGTTAAAAGCAGATCGATCCACTCATAACAAACTACGTAGATCAATCACGCTTTAGTCCCGATCTAATATGTTACTACCAGGCAACATATCTATATCTCTATGCAGGAGTACATGCTCCGGACAGTCAAGACAAACCGTCTCCACCATGGCTTTAGATAACATAATAGTTTTAACATGAGTTAGATGCTTGGTCTAACTCCATAAACTACAGACCTTAGTTTAGACCGCTTACTTTAGAACATTGTCCTCTCGCATACAAAAGTCTATTGCGTGCAACATTCTAACAGTTTTAACACAAGCAGTCAGTGAGCCATATTTGCTTACATTTATTTTAACATATAAATAGAATAAGGACAAATAGCAATGTAATGAATAACCTCTATATATAATTTTATTATCCAGTTCAAAATAAATACATCAAAATGTCTTTTCTGCTTAGGGCATTTCCTAACACTAAGAGTCTAGGATGATTATAGCCTCAAAATAGGGTGATTGGGCTTAAAAACTCGAAACCCTAAAAATCCTTTTTTTTTTTTATTGGGATTGGGCACTAGCCCGTTGGGCAGCCACACCACGACCTCAGCCTTTTGGTTGTGGGATGGACTCGCTGGTGTGTGCGTTGTTGCGCAAGGCCCTTGGACAACTGGTCAAGGGAGTGCCCAGGGTGCATGTTCTCGTGCACCTCAATGGCGCCCCCCTGTCTGTGGCTGTACGATTTTGGTCCTTGAAATTCTAAATTAGGCCCCAAAGTAGTACTATTGTAACTATTTCTATGCACCCATAATTAAATAATAGACTTAAATTAGCCAAGCTAATAAAATTATTTTGAGCTCAACTTTTGACATGAATCACTCTAAGGGTTTGTTTGGATCACAAGTTTGAGCTAGAAAATTTGAGTTAGATTTGAAATAAATTGAATCATAAAATAAACTTTGTGTTTGGTGTTCAAGTTTGAACTAGATAATTTCATATTGAGCTAAAAGTGTTTGAATAATAAAAGTTGGGTTTGAACTTGCATTAAAAATTGTGTTTTCCTTTACTTTTTCATATGATTAGTACCTTTTTTTTCATATGAGAGAAGATTTATAAATACTGTTTTTGAGTTCAAAATACTGTACAAATCATGGATTAAAAAGCTTAAAATGGAATGGTAAACCAAACATAAGATTAAGTTCAAATTCAAATTTTTGAACTCAAACCCTAAATTCAAGCAAACCTTAAGTATATTTGATTAATTGACATTTTCACCTACATTATTACTTAATGAATATCATAAAATCACATAAAAATAAATAGTAACTCCTGTGATCTTACATCACATAAATTAAAACATGAGCTATAATTGACTCAAGTTCAAGTTAGAAAATTGTTGACATTATAATTCACATACCATATAAATTAATATTTAAAAGTTGGGAGAAGAGTTGATATCTCTAGTATTTTCTTTCAAAATTGAAAATCATACACAAGATGGGGAGCCTACTATAAAGAGAATTATAGATAATTAATTCTAATTAATTATCTATAATTGAAAGGGGGGGTTCATCATATTTTAGCATCTATAGCGAAGCGATACTCTAGCTTCTCACAAAAGAGAAGCTTTTTTTCAGTACCCACTTGTTATGAGTTAATAATTCTAGCGATTGCATTTATTTATATGCTTATTCTGATTCGAATCGGAATATTCAAATGATTTTCATCAAATGACTATTCATATATTTTATTTTCATGTAAATTAGGGGCAAGAAAGTTCTATGGAAAAATGGCGGTTCGATTCAATGTTTTTTAAGGGGATATTAGAATATAGGTGTGGACTAAGTAAATCAATAAATAGTCTCGGCGATCCTATTGAAAATACCAGCGGAAATGAAGATCCGATTTTACATGATATGGATAAAGACATTCCTAGTGAGAGTGATAGTGACAATTCTAGTTACAGTAATGTTGACCATTTAGTCGGTGTAAAAAGTTATTATAAAAATGTGAAATATAATAAAACTAAAATAAAACTGGTTAAAAATAAAAATTGAATTAAGACAAATAATCTTTTTACTTTTCTACGAAATTATGAAATATTAACTTATTTATTAAAAGCATCAAAATCATCTATTCTTACAAATTTATTTCTTTAAGTTATTGCTGACGACAGGGACAATAAATTATCTAGTTTGTCGGCAAGAATATAGCCATACGCCGGTCAAGAGATGGTGAGGAATTAATGCAATGCCGTTTCTTTAGGGAGAATAATAAAAGTGCGGAAGAATTATTATTATTTTTTTAAATTTTGACTAGCCAAAAGAAAAAAGAAGAATTACTCTCTTTTTTTAATTTTTTTGTTATTTTTGAGAGGATGAGTTAGAGTCTCATTTTAAAACGTTATTAATAAGATTTATTTTTAAAGATAAATTTTTAATAGTTAAAATATTGTATGTATATAATATTTATAATACATCTTATCTTGTGTAATAATATATTAATAAATAAAAAAAATAAAAAAAAAACTCAACCTTGAAAAAAATTTAAAAAATGGAGCCTCTTCTTCTTCGTTGGTGTCCATACTGCCCTCCCCAAGCTAGTCATCTTCTTTGGTAACGGCCTTCTCTACGGAGGGTTTGGCCACATCTTCCGGCCTCTGAATCATGTGCAGATTTTCTCTCCAGATGGCAATGTTTCATGATCCATTTCCAGCAAACCTAGACTCGATTGCATGGTTTGCTTCTCTGCAATGGCGGCGTTTTGTGGATTTCGACGATTGCCCGCGATGGAGGTTGTCTGAGGGGGTGGCCTAGACTCGATTGCGTGATTTGCTCCTCCGAAGCGGCAGTGTTTCGTCGATCTCAATGATCATCTGTGATGGAGGTCATCAGCGAGGTAGGTCACTCATAACTATCATAGGGATGCAAATCTCACCCTTTTTTTTTTTTTAATTTTTTCAATTTCTTAGTTAATGTTATGAGATAATGTACATCATGACTATTAGATGAAATCTCAATCATTATATTACATTTTAATGATTAAAATTTAAACAATATTACAAATTATGATAAAACCTCTTAAAATGACTTTATTACATCCTCACTCTCTAATTTTTATTTTAATTTTCCCATTTCTATCTTATGAGCGAGAGTGACAGATTAAAGCACTTGACTTTTTGAAGCATTGGATTGATATTTGGATCATGCCACCACTTGCCGTAAGCACGAAATTTCTTTGGGGGACCTTAACATGATGAGACCACCATACATCGCCCCATGCCGCGACTACCGTCCTCTGTTAGACAGGCATATTTCTTTGTGATAATACCTACCATAATAAATTGAGAGTTTTCATGATGGGATTATTTTTTTTTATTCAGCAAAAATTATTATTTTTATTATTTTTTAACAGATTAATTTATGACTGAAGTTGTTTTGCATACTGCTTAAAATTAAAAACACTCATATATCGAAACATTAGAAAATGAATCAAATAATTAAAAAATAATTTTTATTGATAGTCAATGGTATAATATTGGAAATTCCTATCATGGAAGATCCCAAATAAATATCCATCTTTATTTTTTTTCTTTATTGAAAAGTAAAATTCATTAGCAGGCATCCATCGTTTTCGTCGTCTTAATCCACTCATTACCTTTAATGAAAAAAAAAAAAAAAAAAAAAGAAGTTAGTGATGAAAGAACATTGTGATCTTTTGTGTTTGAGAAATAAACTCGCTGTAGACGCACGTACTCCATCACCTTTGAATGATATATAGATATATATATATATATATTATTTTCTAGGCGGATGCCTACAGATGTATAATTGCTAAATAAATTACTGGCTTGTATTTTTTATTTGTGGATTTTTTATACCATTATCACCTAAATATATTGTGCTTCTTAATTATTTAATTTTATAAATTTATTCTTATAACAGGATAAATTTCATTTTTGTTCCTAAATTTTGATTATCTTGTAATTTTACTCTTTAAACTTTAAAATTTATTAAAAATATTTTCTGAACTATAAAATGTTATCATATTTATTCATTCTGTCAGTTATGGAGACGAAACATTTTTATTTGTACCCCTAAACTTTAATACTTTTATAATTTTATTCCCCGAACTTTGAAAACTTGTGTTCATACCACTTAAACTGTAAACTAATAATAAAAATAATAAGATTTGCTTTTAAAATTAAGTCATTACAAGAAAAAAAAAAAGAAAAAAATAAATTGTATATTCAGATTCATCGAATGTAAAAAATATCCTTTATTTCATATTTTGTCCATGTAAGACTTAAAAAAACTTTATTTTGACCATAAAATTTTAATACATGTATAGTTTTATCCCTAAATATTGAAAAAACTAATACTTATACCTTTTAAACTTCAAACACGTAGCAAAATCATATATATTTTATCAACTTAAAATTAATGTGGTATTAGTATAATGAAAAGCTAATTTAAATCAAAATCTTTATAATTATAAAAAAAATTTAAAAATCTATCGAGGGATCTAAATGTACGATTCCTTTTTCTTTTCTTATTATGATTTCAATTTTAAAACTAAATTTTATGAACGTATTAATCGTTTTTGGACTCCGAGAGTTAAGTTTCGAATGTATTAAAGCTTAAGGGGTAAAAATAAAGTCTTTCTTATATGACCAAAAATGAAAGAATTTGTGTTTTTGATAATTGTTCAAATTTTGAACGGCAATTTTGCTATTAGTTTAAAGTTTGTGGAGTATAAATACTAGTTTTTAAAGTTTAGAGGGTAAGGTTATAAGAATACTAAAGTTTATCTAAATATTTCATTCATTTAATTAATGGAACGAGCAAAGATGATGGCATTTCATAGTTTACGAAGCATTCTACTAGTTTTCAAGCTTCAGGGAGCAAAGATACAAATACACCAAAGTTTAGGGAGAAGCAAATAAAATTTTTCCTATACAATAATTAACAAGTTACAGTCGAACATCTTAAATTAATAGTCATATTAGGGCTCGTTTATGGGAATGGGTTCAAATTCATTTCTCATGGGTAGCTATAGTGTATTTTTTTTAAATCTTTTTTTCTCAACTTTTATTATTTTAATCCATCTCGATTCGTATTATATAGATTCCAATGCATCTGACATATGAGCCTAGTTTTTCAATGAAAAAATTGACATATGAATTGGCAAACTTTCATGTATACTACATTTATGTGAGTAAATTTTTATGTATTTAAAAAATAAAAAACATTATGTGTGTGCAGTGTTTTTTTTATTTATTTGAGAAACAGTATGTACTTTTTTTTATGGAAAATGTAGAAATAAGAATACACATAATCATACGTGATAGATTGACTATAAGGTCTTTAGGAGAAGGAATTTAGTAGATTCATAAATATATTACATTAAGTTATAACTTTCAGATAATTATTAATCAGAAAAAAAAACTTATGGACACTTATAAAATTTATAATGACTAAAAATAATGATTAGGTTTTGTACTACTACAAAGATTAATTTTTATTGGAAATTTTACTCCCTCTCTCTCTCTCTTTTCTTTTTTTAATGATGTACACTGCAAAGAATTTCAGAAAATTTTTTTTAAGTAAATGATTTCGGAATTCTTTTGGGGTACAAACCATTTTTCGGATTTCAACACTTTCTTTTTAAGTTTTTGGCTAAAATAAACAGTATTTCATGCTCACTGTTTTTTACTCTTTTTTTTTTGGAGTAATTTCATTTTCATACCTTCTGTTTTGAGATTGTCCTTTCACGAAACTATCAATCCTAAAATAATATGGGTGTTTTGATTGTGGGGTAAAATTTTTTACCCAATCAATAAGGTAAAATCTGACAATTATTATTTAATTTTGATGAGGGTGCATGTGTTCTCCGTTATACTAGATTAAAATCCAAATATTTCAAAAAAAAAAAAATTACGAGCTAAAAAAAATCCGTCGACACCACCCTCCACTGGCAACCACCCCACCACCCCCCCTCACTGAGAGCCACCAGCCCCTTGATGCCATTGACACCCGCCCACTGACCACTGTTTACTTAGCCTCCAGTCTTGTATCTTTGATGCCAACCCTATCTCCCTCTCCAACGGGTTGAGACCCAACTCCCCTATGACCTCTGAGCATGAGACCTAACCATATCCCTCTTCCATTTCATTGACTGGTGAAGGAGAAGGAGCAGGTTAGTGGCTTCCGAGCCTTTAAGACAGAGGCGCAAGGAGCACCACCACCCTAAAAAACTCTTTAGATTCCATCGTAGGGGTAGGTCATTGTCGTTGGTGTTGGCTGTTCTTCACTATGCTTCACTCCAAACCCAGCCAACCTTGCGAGCTCTTGTCGTTGCCTAGTTCGCAAAGGTGATAAAGATCTGAGCCTACCTTTGGCCAGTTCACCCTAGCAATGAATTCCGGTGCAAGCACTAGCTTAAGCTTGTGATTTGGCCAGTGGCCAGTATTGTGGCTGGAGGCGGCGCGGTGACATGGTTGGTCAGAAACTTGGTTAGATTGAGTTTTATTTTTATTTTTCATTTTCTAACATGCAATCTAGTGTGCTTAATAACATTTTGTTTTTCATACATCTCCTTAATCTGTATTCTCCAAAATGATCTAATGACTATAAACGTTTTTATCCTATCAATAGGGTAAAAATCCTTACCCCATAATTGAACTACGCTAATAATATTTTTCTTTTTCTAAAAAAAAGTTAAAACTTTTTTGATAAGGTAAACAAATGGCTCATATATTTCAAATCTTCTTTTTGTGAGGGTAGTCCTATTATATGAGTAGTTGAGTAGATATTATATATTGGTTTTATATTTTCATTTTTTGATGAGGGTGGGGAGTTTAGGTTAATGAAGCTATTCTTGTTCTTTTATCAAAAATAAAAATAAAAATAAAGCTACTCTTGTCCACATCTTGCAACCCAAAAATAAATAAATAAATAAAAATAACTAATCCACATCTTTTGTTTTTCCGAAGACGCGGATGAACGTACACGGTAGACCCCATTTATCGCTATCCGCAAAACGTTTCTATCGCTTTCGCTGCGTACACGTACGCCATACACGGGGCATTTTTGTAATAACAAAAAACACGTATTTTACTCTTCTTCTCCTCCTGTGCCTCAATAAAAATAAAAAATAAAAACAAATCCTATTCCTTATTTGGCTTTGGTTAAACCGCTATAAATTTGGAAGCTACTACACCCCATACCCATTCATTCATTCGATTCATAGCCATTTCTCTTCTAAATCGATCAAGTCAAGACAAGTAAATTAAGATGTCAGGAATCATCCACAAGATTGAGGAAACCCTCCACATGGGAGGCCACAAAGCCCAAGACAAGCACAAGGGGGAGCACCACGGCCATGGCGACGAGCACAAGAGCGGCGAGCACTACAAGCCCGATCACCACGGAGAGCACCATGGCGAGCACAAGGAGGGATTGGTGGAAAAGATTAAGGACAAGATCCATGGCGAAGGTCACGAGAGCAAGGACGGTGGGAAGAAGAAGAAGAAGCACGAGGACGGCCATCATCACGACAGCAGCAGCAGCGACAGCGACTAGGTATTTTGAATTGAAAGGGTACGGAATTGCATGCCATAGTTTTCGCATACCCGTAGTTTCCGGAATTTGTTTTAGTAAAATTATTAAAGAGATGTTTTAATTTGTTTCATTTTCTGCAAATTGCAGCTTTTTACAGGTGCTGAATGGTGTGACGAATGCACGACTGACTTAGTTAGCTTTGTTAAGGCGATATAAATAAAGATAGTGTTTGTCATGATCTGAATTCTCTATCGATTGTTTGTTGTGCGTGTGTTTGCTACTGCTGCTGTCTCAGCAGTTTGAATAAGTCATCTTAGATTTAGGTTGTTCAATACATACTTGTGTGTATCCGTGAAGTTTTCTGAGGCGGTCTTTGATCTGTGGTTATTTGTATTATCTATTATATATATATATATATATATCAAAGTACGTTGGTGCAATTTTTTTTTTCTCCGTCAGTCTTTCGTTTGCCCTTTTTGCCAAGTTTTTGGTGAATTTGAAGAATGCGACAAAAAAATATGCAACTATATAATTTTATCTAATTTATAATGGCTTTAAGATTTTATTATATTTCAACACAAACCAAATGTTAGCTTATTATTTAATTCCAAAATTTCCCCCGATTATAGTACTCCAAATGTTAGCTTATTATTTAAATCCAAAATTTCCTCCGATTATAGTACTCCATTAGAATACTGGTCAGTATTCACCCAGATACCGTTCAGTAATCACCTATTAAACCAGATTTTTAATATTTTTTAATAGATTAATTCAAATATATTGTTTATTTCAAATATATTAATGTCATATTATTTTTCCATTTAACAACAAACAATCACAAGATTATTTAAAAAAATTAACACAACCAAAACAATTAAAATACTAAAAAAATCACATCATAAAACTACAAAAATGAAAAATAAAAAAACATAATAAAAATACAAAAAATACAGAATCCAAAAAAAAAAAAAAGTGTATCAACGCCACAAATCCAGCCACTGTCCTCTCATATTGAGAGAGAGAGGAGGGTGAATTGCGGAGGTGTCTTCACAAGGGCAAGATCTGTTAGGAATGCCCTAAGTAAGAAAAACATTTTTATGTATTTTATTTATTTTGAATTGATTAATAATATATTAGAAGTCACTCATTACATTACTATATATCTTCATTCTATTAACATGTTAAAGTAAATGTAAGCAAATATGACTCACTAACTGCTTGTTATTAAATTGTTAGAATATTGCATACAATGAACTTTTGTATGCAAGAAGATAGCATTCTAAAGTAAGTCGTCTAAATCTGTAGTCCGTAGTCTATTAGGTTAGAGTGAGCATCTAATTTATGTTAAGACTATTATGTTGTCTAAAGCTAATTAGGGAGATCGTTTGTTTTGACTGTCTGGAGTATTTGACTCCTGAGTAGAGACATAGATATGTTTAGTGGTGATGTATCGAACTTGGTCCAAAGTACAATTAATCTGCGTAGTCTGCTTGAGTGGATTATGTGATAATCGAGAATTTTCAGATTCTCGGAGAGAATTAAAATTGTATGTATATAACAATTTTAATGTATAAAATGTGAAAAAGTTGTGTTTTAATACTGTTGAGAATACTGTAAAAATGTTCTAACAGTGTTAAAGAGTGTAAGTTCGGAGATGGAAAATCTTTCCGAATAGAAACGGGTAAGACGGCCCAAAAACAGAGTCAAAAACCTTGAAGAGTGTACCGAAGTACACTAAGAGATAAAATTTTACGGTAATAAATTCTGGTCAAACGAAAGCAAAATAAGACAGACCGATTGCACCGGAAGCGTCAGAAACCCGCTTACGCGATTTCAGTAAATTTCTGTTCGGTTTGACTTTTGGTCAAACGTTGATGCCATATGTGACATCATAATTATGATGCAATTAATGGATAATTAAAGTTTGTTAAGGGAGGTTGGTGGTATTAATGGCTAGGATTAAAGGAATCTTGGATCAATAGCCACGATTAAGCCAAAATAGCTTGAAAAAAATTTAAGAAAATTGGAAAAAGGGGGCTCGGCCAAAGGAGGAAAAAATCAAAATAAGATTTTCATTTTGACCCCAAAAAATTTGCAAAAAAGTCCTTAAACAATTTCCTAATTGTTGGGAAATTTTGCTAAGTAGTCCTCCACTTTTTGCCATTAAATAGGTGATGAAAAATCACTTAGAAAAATCACAAAATGCAGCTAAAATTCTGCCCATAAAATCCTTGAGCTTCCCTCCCATTCCAAGCCAAAATTTGACAAAATTTTCATACCAAATTAGCTTCCAAACTCACACCAAGGATCAAGAAGACAAATTGATAAGGTGAGCCATAAGTTTGAAGCATTTTCCTTGAATTTCTTTAAGAAAATCCATGCATGTTGGGTGTGGAAAAAAATGTTGAAAAATTTGATGTACTGTGACGCCCTCAATTCCGATCACCCGCAACTGTCATCAACCGACTCTATTACCGATCAAGACAGCTCGTGTGCCGAATCTGGGTTGTCAATTTAAATCTCCTTTTCTAATACTTTCATTTCTCAGGGCCCGAAAATTTTGCCCATAAAATTTTTTTTCTTTTTAATACATATTTTCTCCAAAAGAAAGCTAAATATAAAAAAAGGTAAAATACAACACTAATTTCTAGTTGTCCTTTTTGAGTACAACATAATTTATAATATACAAAATATTTATACTGCATATATTTTTCATTTCTCAGGGCCCGAAAATTTTACCCATAAATTTTTTTTTCTTTTTAATACATACTTTCTCCAAAAGAAAGCTAAATATAAAAACCAGGTAAAATACAACACTAATTTCTAGTTGTCCTTTTTGAGTACAACATAATGTATAATATACAAAATATTTATAGTGCATATATTTTTCACAATCTCTTCAATTCACTAACTTTAAAAGCTCGGCGGAAAACTTATGGCAGGATCAAAAATTCCCTACCCCTTGACACGCGCACATCCTGCCGTCATCCAGATATTCTATTAGACAGGTTTCTTACCTGCAACATGAACAAACTGGTGAGCTAATAGGCTCAGTCAGTTCAAACATACTTAGTAAGAATCATACGAATTCAAAAACATTGAAAACTTAATCTCCTATGAATAGTACTATTCATCATAAATAGTAATATTTACCATGAATAGTGACTTTGACATTTGACCGATGAATAGTAACTGTTACCATAACTAGTTACTATTCACATTACTTCAACCGGATACTATTCACACATCCTAAACGAAATCACTATACTCCGTATATTCTTCAGTTATGCTCAATTATGGTTTTCATCATATTATTGATGGTTCATTCTCTATTTACTTTCTAGTATAGAGCTCTTTTTATGGCAATACCGTTATTAATCTTTGTGCGCTGACTGAGAGGGCCTAGGGAGCGACCCTAGAGTTTCGGCCTCCACAGCCTTTATATCCCCGTAAGAACTAAGAGACCTCCATCAATATGTTGGAGGGACGGTATGCCTTAATGGTTTTTGTTACCATCTTTCAATTATAGTTTTGACCAAGTGACATTAATTGTCACCTCAAGGTCACTATCCTCCATCCCCCGTAGGCCTTACTTATTATCTTTTCTCATTATATGGGATATGTTATACTAACTAATCCCCAAATTTCCTTAGGACTTTATCTCTAGTGCACATCTAGTACATAATAAAAGAACACAGTATTTCATGTTGCAGACATGAAAATGCTTGAACTTACCAATACTGCGATAATGTCCACTTTCGGAACTCCTCCGTAGTTCTATCTCTAGTTTGGGTTCCTACAGACATAATATTGTCTGTTAATACCCTATATTAATTATCACTTTAAATATATATATTTTGTGATAAATTTTTCAATACAATTCAACTTGTAATATGGTACACGGCCTTCAACACGCCCATGTTCATGACCGTGTACCTCCTGGTTTCTCACTACATGGCCGTGTTGTTTACCATTTAGCCGTGTAACTGTACATGGCTTGATACACGCTCGTGTTCAAGCCCATGTACCTCTCGGGTTGTAAATTTTTTTTTCCTATACATGGCCGTGTATTCCTATACATGGCCGTGTATTCTTCTACACGCCCGTGCTCTTCAAAATTTTTAGATTTTTAACTCTAAAATCTTTATTTTGAGTCATAGAATTTTATTTAAGTCATTCTAGGTCCTTTCGGGTCCTTTCCTAGCCTTTCAGAAATTTTTGATCAAAATGACCATTTTACCCCTAACGGGTCTCGGGACCGTAACTATTCCGTTCTATCATTTTTCTTAAATTTTCTAAGCCCAAATATCTTAAAATAATATTCTCTAGGTTTCTGTATTATTTTTACAACTCAGTTTACTATAATTTCTCGATTATCTATTTTCCCGGCCCTCGATCACTATTCATCCGTTACCTATGGTCGTTTCTCGTTTTTCGAGCGTTTCGGAGTCTCAGATGACCTTTTTACTACTCTTGAAACACTTTTTATCCCGTCCCTGACCTCAGTCCTCGAGAGGCTTGGGTTTCCTATCCCGACCTAATATTTTTCCTCGTTTCCCAAAATACTCCTAACATGAAATTTTTTTCCTATTTTAGGCATTTTATACATTAAGGGTTAGTTTACTATTCCTTTTGGGTTGGTTTTTCATTTTCAATCCTAATCCACCGAGGGGTCCCGGTTTCCTTCCCGAGTCCAATATTTTTACCTCTCGTTCCCTGAAATACCCTTATGCCGTTTTAGAAATTTTGACAGCATTTTTGCTTGTATTTTTAGGTTTCCCGGCGTTAGGTATGCCTCAGAACCTTTGTACCTGTCACGTACTATACCAGAGGCCTATTTTATACAAAGTTTCCAAACTTTGTATAAAAATTTTTCATATTAACTAATATTCAAGAATCAATACATAATACAAATTTTTTTCCAAACCTAGTCCTGGTTTATCATATTAATCATCACCCATGTTTTTTCATCACAACATTTCAAGTATCACATGTTACTCTTAGGTTTTCTAATGTGTAGAACAACATCAAAACCTAACCACATATTCATTTCAACCCTAACATTGTCCACGGATTTTAGCATGAAAATTCATCAAAATTTTCTTATTTCTCGATTCTAATTCATGCTTGATTCAACATATAATTAATTAAACATAAACACTAATTCAAATCATCAATTCCCAATCATTTTTCACACCACTAATACCGCGGATTTCTTAGGGAAACATGCAAAATTTTTGCTTGCTTCTAAACCCTAAATCATGCTTTAAATTCTACAACATCAAACAAATCATATCATCATCACAACATCAACTTTTCAATGTTTTCTCACTCTACATACCCACGGATTTTCACTAAGAAAATCAAAGAGAAATGCTTCAATTTAGAAGCTTACCTTATCTAATTGATGTCTTGATACTAGAAATGTAATGGAAGCTTATTTTGGTGTGAAATTTAAAACAAAATTTTGGCTTAAAGGGGGGAAAAGCCACGGATTTTTGGCTGAAAAAGAGCTAGAGTTTGGCTTAGTTTTTCAATTTTTTTGAATGATTTTGGATGCCTATTTATAGGCAAAAGCCAAGGGGTTTTTAGCAAAATTTTCCAACAATTTGCTAATTGTTCAAGGATCAAAATGCAATAATTTTGGGCCAAAAACCTAATTTTTTTCTTTCTCCCTTTCCACATAGCCGAATGGCCTTTTAGATAATTCTAATACTTTTTTTTATCATTTTGGCATGATCTAAGCCATTGATCAAAAAGTAAGGTGATCCTAGCTATACACCTTTCATCTTACTTTCCAAACCAAAAAAAATCAAATGGATTTATGACATCAACATGATGAGGTCATCCTACTATTTATATTAACTCACTAATTAATTTGTGGTCAAATTTTGATCGAAAATCGAACTGAACGAAACTTTATCGAAATCGCATAGGCGGGTTTCGGGCGCCTCCGGTGTGATCGGTTTGTTTTATTTTGCTTCCGTTTGTTCAGAATACTCTACCATAAATTTCTATTGTTTTAGTGCATTTCGATGCATTCTCTAGGGTTTTTGGCTCTGATTTCGAATCGTCATACCCAAAAATGTTCGGTAAGATTTTCCATCCTCGAACTCACTCATTCTAACACTGCTGGAACATTTTCACAGTATTCTCAACAGTATTAAAACACAACTTTTTCATATTTTATTCATTAAAATTGCTACATCCATAAAATTTTAACCTACTCCGAGAATCTAAAATTCCCAGTTATCACATGTATTGTTTTAGTGTTTTGTTGGTTTGGTGACGTAGCAATGAAAGCACGAATTAGAATAATGAAACAAGCAAAAATTGTGCATGTTTCCTTGTAAAATCTGTGGGATTTGATGTGATGAAAATGGGAAATTTTTGTGATGAATTTGATGAGGAAATGAGTAATAAGAACCTTAGGAATGAGGAAAAATTTTCCTATGGTTTTAGAGCATGAAAACCATGGCATAAAGCAAGGTTAGAATGAAAAATTCTTAGGGTTTTAATGATTGAAATGTGCGTTAGAAACCTTAAGAATGTGATGTGAAAATTGAACATTGTGATGAAAATTTCTTGATGGTGAATACCATGAGAAACCGTGGCCATAATTGGGAAAAATTGATGAATTTTGTGTTGTGATTGAATGATGGATAATGTGGAAAATTTTTACGTAAATTTTGGTAATTTTGCATAAAATAGGCCTCTAGTATAGTATGTGGCAGGTACTAAGGTTCTGAGGTGTACCTAACGCTGGAGAAACCTAAAAATATAAGCGGAAATGCTGTCGAAATTCTAAAACAGCATAAGGGCATTTCGGGAAACAAGAGGTAAAAATATAGGCTCGGAAATGAAACCGAGGCCCCTAGGTATGTTAGAACCGGTAATGAAGATAAAACCCAAAAAGGAATAGTAAAATGATCCTTCGGTGTCTAAAATACCGATAACGGGAAAAATTAACGTTAGGTGTATTTTAGAAAACGAGGAAGAAAATTTATGGATAGGATAGAAAACCCGAGCCCCTCGAGAACCAAGGCTCGGGAACGAGATGAGAAACATTTCAGGAGTGGTGAAATACCTATTTGAGGCTCTAAAACGCTAGAAAAATGAGAAACGACCCTAGGTGTCGAATGAATAGTATTTGAGGGTCGAGAAAAGAATAGTTACCGATTTTACAGCAAATAATACTATAAAAATATATCGAAGCCTAAGAAATATCATTTCATGATATTTGGGCTTAAAAATCCCAGAAAAATGATAGAACGGAATTGTTACGGTCCTGAGACCCGTTAGGGGCAAAATAGTCATTTGGACCAAAAATTTTCAAAAGGCTCGGAAAGGACTGTAAAGGATCTAGAATGCTTAAAATAAGATTCTAGAGGCCAAAATTAAGATTTTAAAGTTAAAAATCTAAAATTTATAAAGTATAGGGGGTGTATTATGGGACACGGGCGTGTAGTGTAAACCCGAGAGGTACACGAGCTAAAACACGGGGGTATTGTTAGGAAATCCCCTAAGCATTAGAGACATTTTGGTGTTTTTATTTTGAACTGGATAATAAAATTATATATAGAGGTTATTCATTACATTGCTATCTGTCCTCGTCTTATTTACATGTTAAAGTAAATGTAAGCAAATATGGCTCACTGACTGCTTGTGTTAAAACTGTTAGAACGTTGCATGCAATGGACTTTTATATGCGAGAAGACAATGTTCTAAAATTAGCGGTCTAAACTATGGTCTGTAATTTATGGGGTTAGACCGAGTATCTAACTCATGTTAAGACTATTATGTTGTCTAAAGTCTTGGAGGGGACGGTTTGTCTTGACTGGCTAGAGCTGGACTCCCAAGTAGAGACATAGATATGTTACTTGGTGGTGACATATTAGACCGGGACTAGAGCGTGATTGATCTACGTAGTCCGCTATGAGTGGATCAATCTGCTTTTGACGTTCATTGTGCAATAACCTTAATCCTGAGTAAATGAACTACTTCATGTATATGACTTGTGTACTTTGATGTTCCAATGGCTAAAGCGTCTCAGAGGTAGTAAGCTTATAGACCGGTTCGTTAGGTGCATGACTTGTATACGATGAAGGGTTTGTTTGCAGATATCAGAATTATAGCTCTAAGGAGTTAAAGTTATCCTCTTAAAGGCATTATACTGAATGTGAAAATGAACAAGGCCTTGGGTCGTCTGCTGGGCAGATGACTTCTTATTCACATATGGTGAATAATCATTTTCTTAATTCGGTAGTATAATGGAACTTTAAGATAGCATGATCAGTAGGATTAAACGGACTTTTACCTAAGGCTGATCATGGATATCATATTAGGGTTTTGCATATATGACAAGGTCATTGGATAGTAGCCCATCACAGGCTTACGTAATACGGTATATAATTGGGAGTTCAATTTCGGGTTTATAGTGGTGTGACTCTGAAACTAGTGATCATATGATTGAGTTGTTCGGTAAAGAATGATGATCATATGGATTTGCGGGAGCCCGATTATATATGTCCAATCAGTCCCTCTACTAGCTCCACATAATTCCTTATCGTTTGGCAAATTGATTTGTGTATGCTATTGGCTAGTTTATTATGCATGGATGGTGATGACACAGGATTAGGATGGTAGATAACATTCTCTCCGGTTGGATTCAGATTTTGTTTTGGATAATAGAGTACACAATTATTCGAACTCCAAATAAAGTTGCCATGATTTTATTTGAGATTGATTGGAGTTGTAGAAAATTATCCATGAGAACAAGAATTTGAAACACAACCGTTTTGTGGACTTTGAAATTTGATTTTTGAAATTTAAAATTTGAATTTTGAAATTTGAAATTTGAATTTTGAAATTGAAATTTGAATTTGAAATTTGAATTTGAAATTCGAATTTGAAATTTGAATTTGAAATTTAAATTTGAAATTTGAAATTTGAAATTTGAAATTTGAATTTGAAATTTGAATTTCAAAATTTGAATCACAGTCCAAGTGGGATTCGAATTTGTTGTGGAAAATCCACAAGGTTTGAAATTCGAATTTGAGTTGGATATGGAGAGGATAATCTTGTTAGAATCCTACTTGAATTTTGAATCCAAATCCTAACAAATTATGGACGAAATTTTGAGGATAATCCTCAATGGAATTTCGGTTTTTGTGGATAAGGTTTAAGAGAAAAATTCAAGTTTCAATCCTAGTTGAATTTGGATTCTCTCCTTCCTTGAAAAGTGGCCGAAATTATGGAGGAAATCTCCTAGGAAAATTCGGTTATTTTGGATAAGGTTGAGATAAGATTCAAGCTTGAAAATTCTAGTGGAATTTTGATTCTCCCTTATCCTAAAAGTGGCCAAATTTTTGGAGGGAAAATCTCATAGGAAATTTCAGATTTTTTTTGGTTGAAAAAGGGAGATAAAATTCTAGTTAAAATCTTGTTTAGATTTGGATTAGATTTATCCTAAATAAACCGAATTTTATTGTTGGGATTTTCCCATGGAAAATTTGGATTTTATGGTTATGGATAAGGGAGAATATCTTTTCCTAATCCAATTCGAATTCAGAGAATCACCTCATGCAGGTCTATAAATAGAGGTCCTGCCACTCCAGTTCTCTTAGACCACAGACTCTCAGGTGAGCAGGCTTATTGTTGCACAGCTCATCGTGACAATAAGTTCTTTAGAGATTTGGGTGGTCGGAAGAAGACTAGCAGTGCTAGCATACCGATCGAGGTTTAGAGTGCCCACACACTCAGCCATTCGGGAATTTGAGAATAGTAGAGAAGGCTAGTTGGTTGAAGCCTCCGGTCATTCTCCTCCTGCAAGATTGGCGTCCTTGAGGTATGAGTTTTAATTGTTATTGGTTTATTGTATATGGCATCATGAGATATTTAACGATCTTAAAATTTTTATTGTTCCGCTGCGCCACTCTGATACATTTTTACCGATTTATTTTCCTACAATTGGTATCAGAGCCATCTCATGACTATGCCATGTACATAAATTAGACAATTACTTAGTCTTTTTATTTATGTATGGATTTGATAATTAGAGAGTGGCATTCTAGGGTTCCTTTATGTTGTTATCATGGATTATGTATAAAGTATGTGGTTATTTTAATTTTCTGAATTTTTATAAGCATGCTTGTTTATACCGGTTATGGTTCCTTAGAATTTAAAAAAATTGTATCTAGGAAATTTTATGTAACCATGGGAGCAGTTTATTAACACTGTAATTTTCCCATGGATTTTAATTTTTGTCTCTTAGATTTTTTATGGTTAGAATTTTTGTACACCGGAAACGGTTTAGGAAATTTTATGTAATTATTCTTGGAGGAGATTGAAGATTGAAGACCGTAATTTATTTTTTCCCAAAAGTTAAATTTGGTTTAAAGGTTGAAATTTTGATTGTATGGAAAATTTCAATTTAATTGGGATTCAAATTAATTTTTGGAGATCCTAATAGGTAAATTGGAATATGGCACAAAAATCGAGACATGACCCCTCGGGATAGGCCGATGGGCCTTGGTGGGGCTGTAGCCCCTGCCCTCGGGCAGGATGGGGCTGCGGGTGGGGCTGCAGCCCCTGCCCTCGGGCAGGATGGGGCTGCGGCAGCCCCTGTGCAGGCCAATACCACCCACGGCCGCAGGCTTGGCTTGCAGCCAAGGGTGGTCGTGGCCTGCCCAAGGCTAGCCGCAGCCTGGGCGTGTAGCCTCTTGCTGCAGGCGCTGCCTGCAGCCTGCCGGCTGCTGCGCCCAGCCTGGGTGTGCAGCCTGGTACTGCAGGCTTGGCCTGCAGCCCGGCAAGGCTGCACAAAGGGGGCAGCCGTGGACTGCCAGCCCCTTTAAGGCTGGTGGTTGCCCACGGCGGCTGCTGCCTTCGGGGGCGGCGGTGTGACGGTCTAAAAAAAATCAGAAAATTTTGATTTTTAAATTAGAAATTTAATTTTAAATCATGTTTAAAAATATGTAATTGAAAATTTGAAAATTTGAAATTACATATTATTACACATGATGTTTAAAATTGTTTAAAATTTGAATTTGAAATTTAAATTTGAAATTCGAATTTGGAATTTGAATTTGAAATTTAAATTTTTGGAGATTTAAATTTTAAATAATTCTTGGGATGAGAAATAAATGGAAAGGCTACATAAAGATGGATACAAGAAGACGGAACAAAATTCAAGACCCAAAGAATGCTTTGGATGGAATTTTGTAATCTTTATTTTCTTTGTTCTAGGATGGAACCATGGCTTGGTTATTCTGTCAATTATTTTTTCTATGATATGTCATAGAATATAAATATGTATTGATGGATGTTTTATATGTATATTTGATAACATGTCATATAGGATAGGTGAGTGTCGCTCATACTATATTGATCATACATAATTTGTCAAAACTTGCATGTTTTTCAAAATATTGAGTGGGAGAGGGTTTCAAACAAAACCCACGGCCTCCATTGTTGATCCATATGGAAGCATGGTAACGCCTCGCGTCAGTTCTGCCCTGACCACACCCCTCGGTAGGTGTTTACCACCGCCGGTATATTAGATTGGATCTCCTATGTGGAAAACGTGTTCGGGTACGATCCTATTCATGACCACCCCTCGGTGGCTTGGTAGGACGTGGATCGGGCTACGTAAACAATGGTTATACACTCAAGACTCATTTAGTTATTAACCTTCCCTAGAAGCTCTGTTAACTAAACTGGTGGTCAAATAAGCGGTTATTAATATATGTCTTAACCTTGGAGGATTTAAGGCAACATATATTAATTGGACGGGGTCCATGTTCCGGCTATTTGTTTCCATGACCACCCCTCGGTGGCTTGGGGCAATAGGTGCTGAGAATTACCATTGTAATGCTACATGTTTTTCAAGTTTCATGTAGGAACATACTTGTATGTTTTATTTACTAAATTATCTGTATATTTGCTTGGGCTTTGTAATGATGTCTAGTATAATTTTATTTCAGTTTAAAATGTCACCGACACCCCTTATTTCAATACTTACTGAAATTAAGCTGAATGGCGATAATTATAAAGATTGGAAAAGAAATCTATTAATAGTTCTCAGCTGCGAGAGACACAAGTTCGTACTGGACGAACCATGCTCACCAGGGCCCAAACCTGACACACCACTTGAGGATGTCCCGGTTGCCTATAATCGTTGGAGAGAATCCAATGAGATAGCTCGATGCTACATCCTTGCTAGCATGACGAGTGCTTTACAAAAGCAGCATGAGACTTATCAAGTTGCTAGAGAGATTATGGACAATCTGGAGGACATGTTCAGAGGCCAAGAAAAATTGGCTCGACAGTCCGCTATCACCAGTATTATGAACTCTAAGCAAAAGGCGGGTACTCTGGTAAAGGACCATATGATCACTCTAATGGGATTCTTTGTTGAGGCTGCCGAGAATGGTGCTGAGTTGGACTACAACAACCAGATTGAGATGGTGTTCAAGACTCTGTCTAAAGATTTTGTGGGGTTTAAGGCCGCATACAATCTGGCGACAAAGGAGTTAGGACTAACCGAGCTCATGAAGCAACTACAGGCTTATGAGCGGATGATCAGGGATGAGGATGCGGTCTGACCTAGAGGAGAGACCAATTTGGCGGAATCTTCCAATCCCTTACGGAAGAGGAAGAGGCCAAATAAGAAGCAAGTGGCTCCTAGTTCTTCTAATCCTCCTGTCTCGGACGGGAAGAAGAAGAAGAAGAACAAGAAGCCAAAGGACCCTAAAAAGTCCAAATGCTTCCATTGTGGGAAGGTAGGTCACTTCAAGAAGGCTTGCCGGGAATTCCTAGCCGCCAAGGGCAAGGAAGGTAAGGAACTTCATTACTTGGAAGCGTGTTTGGTGGAAGAATCGATAGACACTTGGGTCATTGATTCGGGCACCACTAATCATGTTTGTGTTTCTATGCAGGGGTTCGTGGAAACGAGAAGTCTACGTGATAGGAGCCTCTCGTTGCGGACTGGAGATGGTAGCTTTGTGGTGGCTGAAGCAGTGGGAGATGTTTACCTTTATTTTGATCAATTTAGGTTTATTTTATTGAAAGACTGTTTTTATGTTCCTTATTTTAGGAGGAACCTTATATCGGTAGCTTGTTTAATAAAGGATTCTTATTCAGTTTCTTTTAGTAAAAGAGTTGATATTCGTAGAAATAAGTCTTTTATCTGTTTTGGATGGATGGATGGAAACCTATATTTGATCAAACCGAAGATGTACTCACTGCTTGACACTGAATTAATTGATAACTCTAAAAGGTTGAAAGTTTCTCACTCTAACAAGGTGTATCTTTGGCATTTAAGACTTGGTCATATTAATCAGGATAGGATTCAAAGATTGATGAAAGACGGTCCTTTAGAATCTCTGGAGGAGGTACGTCTTCCCCAATGTGAGTCTTGTCTAGAGGGTAAGATGACTAAGAGGTCTTTTGGAGCTATGGGTACAAGGGCTCAAGAGCTCTTAGAAATTATGCATACTGACGTATGTGGCCCCATGAACGTCACAGCACGAGGAGGGTACGAGTATTATGTCTCTTTTATAGATGATTACTCGAGGTATGGATATGTGTATCTGATGCACCGCAAGAGCGAAACCTTTGACAAGTTTAAAGAGTATCGTGCGGAAGTGGAAAAGCAATTGGATAAATCCATAAAGAAACTTCGATCTGATCGAGGTGGCGAATACCTCTCCGATGAATTTCTAGGACATCTTGTAGAGAACGGGATATTATCCCAATTGACTGCACCCGGTACTCCACAACAGAATGGTGTAGTCGAAAGGAGAAATAGGACCTTATTGGATATGGTACGGTCCATGATGAGTTATTCAACGCTGCCTTTATCATTTTGGGGATATGCTTTACAAACGGTGTGCTATATTCTGAACCAGGTTCCGAGCAAATCAATACCCAAAACTCCGTACGAATTGTGGCGTGGCAGGAAGCCCTCCCTTGGACATATGAGAATATGGGGCTGCCCGGCACATGTACTGGATGGGGATGCGAAAAAGTTAGAACCAAGATCAGAATTGTGCATGTTTATAGGGTATCCAAAAGGAACTAAAGGAGGTCTGTTCTATAACCTGAAGGAACAAAAAGTCATTGTCTCAACCCATGCGACATTCTTGGAGGAAAGTCACATGAATGACTTTAAGCCTCGAAGCAAAGTGGTGCTAGAGGAGTTATCGGGTGAAAGAACTGCTCCACAGATTTCGGTCTTGGACGCAAGTCCGAGTTCTAGTGAAAGACCTGTAGACGATCAACAATTTAGGGTGCCTCGTAGTGGGAGGGTTTCTAGGAAACCTAATTTCTTCATGTATGATGCTGAGGTATACCAGGCCGAGGCTCATGAGTATAAGGATGATCCGGTCACCTATGATGAAGCTATAAATGATGTTGATTCTAAATCTTGGAAAAAGGCTATGAACAATAAGATGGATTCTATGAAATCCAACTCTGTTTGGGAACTTGTAGATTTACTGGATGGGATAAAACCCATTGGATGCAAATGGGTCTACAAAAGAAAGAAGGATGCGGAAGGGAGAGTGGAAACTTTCAAAGCTAGACTGGTTGCAAAGGGGTACACGCAAAAGGCTGGAATCAATTACGATGAAACCTTTTCACCTGTTGCTATGCTGAAGTCTATCCGTATTCTTCTGTCCATTGCTGCGGCTCTCGATTACGAGATCTAGCAAATGGATGTCAAGACATCATTCTTGAATGGCCATCTTGATGAGTGTATCTATATGATACAGCCCGAAGGGTTCGTAGCGAAAGGCCAAGAAAGGAAAGTCTGCAAGTTGCTTAGATGCATTTATGGATTAAAGCAGGCATCCCGCTCATGGAACTAGAGGTTTGATCAAGCGATTAAGACATTTGGTTTTGAGCGGAACGTTGATGAACCTTGTGTTTATAAACGTATTAAGGATGGAAAAGTGGTTTTTCTGATACTCTATGTCGATGATATACTACTCATTGGGAATGATGTAGGGAACTTATCATCGGTCAAGCTTTGGTTACACCAACAGTTTGACATGAAGGACTTGGGAGAAGCTAATTATGTTCTAGGTATTCGTCTCTTCAGAGATCGAAAGAACAAAATGATAGCGTTATCCCAAGCTTCATACATAGATAAAATAATTGACAAATATGCAAAGTAAGAGGCAAAGAAAGGCTCACAACCTTCCATTACCGGTCTAACTCTTTCATTGGATGACTGTCCCAAGACATCGGAAGAAAGAGAGCGTATGAGTAAGGTCCCTTATGCATCCGCTGTGGGTAGCCTTATGTACGCTATGCTTTGCACTCGCCCAGATATATGTTTTGCAGTAGGTATGGTGAGTCGATATCAAGCAAATCCTGGAACCAAGCACTGGCAAGCTGTAAAGCATATACTCAAGTATCTTAAGAGAACGAGGGATTATATGCTGGTGTATTCTGGAGGGGACCTAACACCCGTAGGATACACGGACTCAGACTTCCAGACTTGTAAGGATTCGAGGAAATCGACATCTGGATCAGTGTTTTTACTCGGAGGAGGTGCCATTGTGTGGAGGAGCGTGAAGCAGGGCTACACAGCTGACTCTACTATGGAGGCTGAGTATATGGCTGCGGCTGAGGCATCTAAAGAAGCGGTTTGGCTCCGCAAGTTCTTTAGAGACCTTGAGGTCATTCCGGGTGTTGACAAGTCTATCCCACTTTACTGTGATAATACAAGGGCTATTGCCAACACAAGGGAATCTCGGCACCACAAGAGGACCAGGCACATTGATCGGAGATATCATATTATTAGAGGGCACGTGGAGACAGGACAAGTGGATATATGTAAGATCACGTCCGAGGACAACATCGCCGATCCCTTTACTAAGACTTTGGTGGCTAGAAGCTTTGAGAGGCACGTAGAGGTGATGGGGATGCGTAACATGGCACATCTACTGGCTTAGGGCAAGTGGGAGATTGTTAGGAAATGCCCTAAGCATTAGCGACCTTTTGATGTATTTATTTTGAACTGGATAATAAAATTATATATAGAGGTTATTCATTACATTGCTATCTGTCCTTGTCTTATTTACATGTTAAAGTAAATGTAAGCAAATATGGCTCACTGACTGCTTGTGTTAAAACTGTTAGAACGTTGCATGCAATGGACTTTTGTATGCGAGAAGACAATGTTCTAAAGTTAGCGGTCTAAACTATGGTCTGTAGTCTATGGGGTTAGACCGAGCATCTAACTCATGTTAAGACTATTATGTTGTCTAAAGCCTTGGAGGGGACGGTTTGTCTTGACTGTCTGGAGTTGGACTCCCAAGTAGAGACATAGATATGTTACTTGGTGGTGACATATTAGACCGGGACTAAAGCGTGATTGATCTACATAGTCCGCTATGAGTGGATCATTCTGCTTTTGACGTTCATTGTGCAATAACCTTAATCCTGAGTAAATGAACTACTTCATGTATATGACTTATGTGCACTGATGTTCCAATGGCTAAAGCGTCTCAGAGGTAGTAAGTTTATAGACCGGTTCGTTGGGTGCATGACTTGTATACGATGAAGGGTTTGTTTGCAGATATCGGAATCATAGCTTTAAGGAGTTAAAGGTATCCTCTTAAAGGCATTATACTGAATGTGAAAATGGACAAGGCCTTGGATCGTCTGCTGGGCGGATGACTTCTTATTCACATATGGTGAATAATCATTTTCTTAATTCGATAGTATAATGGAACTTTAAGATAGCCTGATCAGTAGGATTAAACGGACTTTGACCTAAGGCTGATCATGGATACCATATGAGGGTTTGGCATATATGACAAGGTCATTGGATAGTAGCTCGTCACAGGCTTATGTAATACGGTATATAATTGGGAGTTCAGTTTCAGGTTTATAGTGGTGTGACTCTGAAACTAGTGATCATATGATTGAGTTGTTCGGTAAAGAATGATGATCATATGGATTTACGGGAGCCCGATTATATGTGTCCAATCAATCCTTCTACTAGCTCCACATAATTCCTTAACGTTTGGCAAATTGATTTGTGTATGCTATTGGCTAGTTTATTATGCATGGATGGTGATGACACAGGATTAGGATGGTAGACAACATTCTCTCCAGTTGGATTCAGATTTTGTTTTGGGTAATAGAGTACACAATTATTCGAACTCCAAATAAAGTTGTCATGATTTTATTTAAGATTGGATTGGAGTTGTAGAAAATTATTCATGAGAACAAGAATTTGAAACACAACTGTTTTGTGGATTTTGAAATTTGATTTTTGAAATTTAAAATTTGAATTTTGAAATTTGAAATTTGAATTTTGAATTTGAAATTTGAATTTGAAATTCGAATTTAAAATTTGAATTTGAAATTCGAATTTGAAATTTGAATTTGAAATTTAAATTTGAAATTTGAAATTTGAAATTTGAAATTTGAATTTGAAATTTGAATTTGAAATTTGAATTTGAAATTTGAATTTCAAATTTTGAATCACTGTCCAAGTGGGATTCGAATTTGTCGTGGAAAATCCACAAGGTTTGAAATTCGAATTTGAGTTGGATATGGAGAGGATAATCTTGTTAGAATCCTACTTGAATTTTGAATCCAAATCCTAACAAATTATGGACGAAATTTTGAGGATAATCCTCAATGGAATTTCGGTTTTTGTGGATAAGGTTCAAGGGAAAAATTCAAGTTTCAATCCTAGTTGAATTTGGATTCTCTCCTTCCCTGAAAAGTGGCCGAAATTATGGAGGAAATCTCCTAGGAAAATTTGGTTATTTTGGATACGGTTGAGATAAGATTCAAGCTTGAAAATCCTAGTGGAATTTTGTTTCTCCTTTATCCTAAAAGTGGCCGAATTTTTGGAGGGAAAATCTCCTAGGAAATTTCAGATTTTTTTTGGTTGAAAAAGGCAGATAAAATTCTAGTTAAAATCTTGTTTAGATTTGGATTGGATTTATCCTAAATAAACCGAATTTTATTGTTGGGATTTTCCCATGGAAAATTCAGATTTTATGGTTGTGGATAAGGGAGAATACCTTTTCCTAATCCAATTCGAATTCAGAGAATCACCTTATGCAGGTCTATAAATAAAGGTCCTGCCACTCCAGTTCTCTTAGACCACAGACTCTCAGGTGAGCAGGCTTATTGTTGCACAGCTCATCGTGACAATAAGTTCTTTAGAGATCTGGGGGGTCGGAAGAAGACTAGCAGTGCTAGCATACCGATTGAGGTTCAGAGTGCCCACACACTCAGCCATTAGGGAATTGGAGGATAGTAGAGAAGGCTAGTTGGTTGAAGCCTCCGGTCATTCTCCTCCTGCAAGATTGGCGTCCTTGAGGTATGAGTTTTAATTGTTGTTGGTTTATTGTATATGGAATTATGAGATATTTAATGATCTTAAAAATTTTTATTGTTCCGCTGCGCCACTCTGATACATTTTTACCGATTTATTTTCCTACAGGTATTGCAAGCCGTGTATCACATAATGAGATGAAATGTATTGTAAAATTTATAACAAAACGAATGTATCCAAAGTGAAAATTTATGATGGGTATTAACAAGCAATACTCTGTCTATGGCCCAAACTAGAGACAAAACTGCGGAGGATTTCCGAAGGTGGACATTATCACAGTTGTGGTAAGTTCAAGCATTTTCATGTCTACAACATGAAATACTGTGATATTTAATTATGTACTAATTGTATATTAGAAGTTAATTCCTACGGGCACTAGGGTGTAATTAGACTAACACATCCCAAGAAATGATGAATTGAGAAGTGTACTGTGGGTACACTACAGAAAGAGTGTGACTAAAATTAAGACACACCCTTTAAGACAGAATGTGTAAGACCTACAGGCAACAAAAGTTCTTGACTTTGAGATGATGATTAATGCCACCCAGTCAGAACTGTAATTAAAAGATGGTAATGAAACCATGTTTGGCGTACCGGCCTCCAATGATAAGGTGGAGGTTTATAAGTCCTTTGGGGACACAAAAACCACTTCAGGCGATGATGGACTAAGGAGGATTATTCTCAGGGTCACTCCCAAGGCCCCTCACAGTCAGTGCGCACAAGAAAACGGTACAAGGCCAAATGATCTAAAAACCAGAACTAAACTAAGATAATGATTGAAAAATATTATGAAAGCCATAATTGAGTATAATCGACACTAACGTTAAGTGTAGTGGACTCGGTTAGGGTGACATGAATAGTAATCAATTAGAGTCAAAGTTACTGTTCATCAGTCAAAAGTCAAAGTTATTGTTTATGATGAATCATACTATTCATGGATAAATAGTACTATTCATAGGAATTTTTATTTTTGATTTTTTGAATCTATGTGATTCATAGTACGTATGTTTGTACTTACTGAGCCTGTGAGCTCACCGATTTATTCATGATGCAGGTAAGAAACATGTCCAGTAGACTACCTGGATGGCGGCAGGATACGCAGTGCCAATGAGATAGGGAATCCACTGTGGATTTTGGTCTTACTACCAGTTTTACGCTGAGTGTCAAAAAAGTGAATTGAAGAGAATGTATTTTTTAAAAACAAAGTACATATAGTGTATTTTTGTAAATTATATTGTACTATAAAAAGACAACTACGGATAGTTCTAATCTTTATATGGCTTTCATATAATGCTAATATGCAAGAAAAGTATTTTGAAAAGAAAAATAAAATAGGGGCGAAAATTTTGAGCCCTGAAAATGAGAGATTCAAAGTAGTAAAAGTGTTTTTAAATGACGACCCGACGAGGTGCACGGGCCGTCTCGGTCGACGAAGGAGTCCGATCGTGAAGGTTTCACGTGGCCGAGGTCGAGGGCGTCACAGATTAATTCATTTTTGACGTTCATTATGCAATGACCTTAACCCTGAGTAAGTGAATCGCTTCATGTGTATGACTTGTATACTTTGATGTTCCAAAGGCTAAAGTTTCTCAGAGGTAGTAATTTTATCGATCGGTTCGTTAGGTACATAACTTGTATACGAAAGAGGGTGTGTTTATGGATATTGGAATCATAGCTCTAATGAGAAGTAAAGGTTATACTCTTAAAGGCATTATATTGAATATGAAAATGGATAAGGCCTTGGATCCTTTGCTTGGTAGATGACTTTTTATTCACATATAGTAAATAATCATTTTCTTAATCGAGTGTATAATAGATCTACAAAATAGCATGATCAACCAATTGAATAGATATTGACCTAAAATTAAATATAGATATCATATAAGGGTGTTATATATATGACAAGGTCATTAGATGATAGCTAATCACTAGCTTGCTCAACAGGTATATAATTGGGAGTGTAGTTTCAAGTTTATTGGAATAACCGGGAATTTTCAGATTCTTAGAGAGAATTAAAATTGTATGTATATAACAATTTTAATGAATAAAATATGAAAAAGTTGTGTTTTAATACTATTGAGAATACAATGAAAATGTTCTCATAGTGTTAAAGAGAGAGAGTTCGGGGATAGAAAATCTTCCCAGACAGAAACGGGTCGGCCCAAAAAACAGAGCTAAAAACCCTGGAGAGTGCACCGAAGTACACTAAAAGAAGAAATTTTACGGTAATGAATTCTGGTCAAATGGAAGCAAAATAAAGCAAGCCGATTGCACCGGAGGCGTCAGAAACCTGCCTACGCGATTTTGGTAAATTTCTGTTCAGTTTGACATTCGGTCAAACATTGAGCATGAATTAATTCATGAATTAATAGTGATGTCATATGTGACATCATAATTATGATGTAATTAATGGATAATTAAGGCTTGTTAGATAAGTTAGGTAGCATTAATGGCTATGTTTAATGGAATCTTGGATCAATGGCCAAGATTAAACCAAAATGGCTTGAAAAAAATTTAAGAAAATGGGGAAAAAAGTGGTCGGCCAACCTAGAAAAAAATCAGCAAAAATTTTTATTTTTGACCCCAAAAAGTTTACTAAAAAGTCCCTAGACAATTACCTAATTGTTGGGAAATTTTGCTAAGAGGTCCTTCATCCTTTTGCCTATAAATAGGTGTGAAATTCACTTGATAAAAATTGAAGAAAGGCAGCCAAATTCGGCCCAAATCTGGCCGTGTACCCTTACCCCATTTCAAGCCAAAATTTGACAAAATTTTCTCACCAAACTAGCTTCCAATCTAGTCCAAGCATCAAGATATCGAACTTATAAGGTGAGCCATCATTTTGAAGTCTTCTTGTTGATTTTCTTCAAAAAATCCGTGTATGTATGGGTGTAGAAAATTGATAAAAGTTTGATGCTTTGTTTTGGTCTTAATGCTAGTTTGGTGATGTAGTAATGAAAGCATGAATTAGAATCATGAAACAAGTAAAAATTGTTCATGTTTCCTTGTGAAATCCGTGGGCTTTGATGTGATGAAAATGGGAAATTTTGGTGATGAAAAATAATAAGGAAATGTGTAATAAGAACCCTAGGAATGAGAAAAAAAATTTCCTATGGTTTTAGAGCATGAAAACCATGGCAAAAAGCAAGGTTAGAATGACAAATTCTTAGGGTTTTAATAATTGAAATATGCATTAGAAACCTTAAGAATGGAATGTGAAAATTGAACATTGTGATAAAAATTTCTTGGTGGTGAATACCATGAGAAACCGTGGTAATAATTGGGAAAAATTGATGAATTTTGTGTTGTGATTGAATGATGGGTAATGTGAAAAATTTTTACGTAAAGTTTGGTAACTTAACGTAAAATAGGCCTCTGGTATAGTACATGGTAGGTACTAAGGTTTTGAGGCGTACCTAATACCGAGGAAACCTAAAAATATAAGCGGAAATGCTACTGAAATTTTTAAAACGGCATAAGGGCATTTTAGGAAATGAAAGGTAAAAATATAGGCTCGGAAATGAAACCGAGACCCCTAGGTATGTTAAAACTGATAACAAAAAATGAAACCCAAAAAGGAATAGCACAACGACCCTTTAATGATTAAAATACCGAGAACGGAGAAAAATTTATGTTAGGGGTATTTTAGGAAACGAGGGGGGAAAATTATGAACGGGATAGAAAACCTGAGCCCCTCACGAACCAAGGCTCGAGAATGGGAGTAAAAACGTTTCAGGAGTAGTGAAATACCCATTTGAGACTCCGAAACGCTAGAAAAACGAGGCACAACCCTAGGTGTCGGATGAATAGTACCTGACGGTCGGGTGAGAAATAGTTGTCGGTTTTGCAGCAAATAATGCTGTAAAAATATATCATAGCCTAAGGGATATTATTTTATGATATCGGGGCTTAGAAAATCCCAAAAAAATGATCGAACAGAATTGTTACGGTCCCAAACCAATCAGGGGTAAAATGGTCATTTTGACCAAAAATTTCTGAAAGGCTCGGAAATGATCGTAAAGGATCTAGAATACTTAAAATAAGATTCTAGAGACCAGAATTAAGATTTTAAAATTAAAAATCTAAAATTTATAAAGTACACGGGCGTGTACTATGGGACACGGGCGTGTAGTGTAAACCCGAGATATACATGGGCTTGAACACGGGCATGTTGCAAGCTGTGTACCACATAAAGAGATTAAATGCATTGTAAAATTTATAACAAAATGAATATATCCAAAGTGATAATTCATGATGGGTATTAACAGACAAAACTCTGTTTGTACGGACCCAAACTAGAAAAGATAACAATGTTAGGAAATGCCCTAACCATCAGAGACATTTTGATGTATTTATTTTGAACTGGATAATAAAATTATATATAGAGGTTATTCATTACATTGCTATGTGTCCTCATTCTATTTACATGTTAGGGTAAATGTAAGCAAATATGGTTCCCTGACTGCTTGTGTTAAAACTATTAGAACGTTGCATGCAATGGACTTTTGTATGCGAGAAGACAATGTACTAAAGTAAGTGGTCTAAACTAAGGTCTATAGTCTATGGGATTAGACCGAGCATCTAACTCATGTTAAGACTATTATGTTGTCTAAAGCCATGGTGGGGACGGTTTATCTTGACTGTCTGGAGCATAGACTCCCAAGTAGAGACATAGATATATTGCTTGGTGGTGACATATTAGACTGGGACTAAAGCGTGATTGATTTACGTAGTCCGCTATGAGTGGATCAATCTGCTTTTGATGTTTATTGTGTAGTAACCTTAATCCTGAGTGAATGAACTACTTCATGTATATGACTTATGTACTTTGATATTCTAATGGCTAAAGCATCTTAGAGGTAGTAAGCTTATAGACTGGTTTGTTGGGTACATGACTTGTATACGATGAATGGTTTGTTTATAGATAACGGAATCATAGCTCTAATAAGGAGTTAAGGGTATTCTATTAAAGGCATTATACTGGATGTGAAAATGGATAAGGCCTTGGGTCGTGTGCTGGGCGGATGACTTCTTATTCACATATGGTGAATAGTCATTTTCTTATTCGGTAGTATAATGGAACTTTAAGATAGCCTGATCAGTAGGATTAAATGGACTTTGACCTGAGGCTATCATGGATATCATATGAGGGTTCTGCATACATGACAAGGTCATTGGATAATAGCTTATCACAGGCTTACGTAATACGGTATATAATTGGGAGTTCAGTTTTAGGTTTATAGTGGTGTGACTCTGAAATTAGTGATCATATGATTGAGTTGTTCGGTAAAGAATGATGATCATATGGATTCATGGGAGCCCGATTATATATGTCCAATTGGTCCCTTTACTAGCTCCATATAATTCCTTAACGATTGGCAAATTGATTTGAGTATGCTATTGGCTAGTTGATTATGCATGGATGGTGTTGACATAGGATTAGGATGGTGGACAAGATTTTCTCCCGTTAAATTCAGATTTTGTTTTGGATAATAGAGTACACAATTATTCGAACTCCAAATAAAGTTTCCATGATTTTATTTAAGATTGGATTGGAGTTGTAGAAAATTATCCATAAGAACAAGAATTTGAAATACAACTGTTTGTGGATTTTGAAATTTGAAATTTGAAATTTGAAATTTGAAATTTGAAATTTGAATTTGAAATTTGAAATTTGAAATTTGAAATTTGATATTTGAATTTTGAAATTTGAAATTCAAATTTTGAATCACAGTCCAAGTAGAATTCGAATTCTTTGTGAATAATTCCACAAGGCTAGAATTCGAATTTGAGTTGGATTATATAGAGGAAAATCTTGTTTGAATCCTATTTGAATTTTGAATCCCAATCCTAAATAACTTAGTCGAATTTTGTTGAGGAAAATCCTCCAAGATATTTTCGGTTTTTGTGGATAAGGATGCAGGGAAAAATTCAAGTTTCAATCCCAGTTAAATTTGGATTCCCTCCTCCCCAAAAGTGGCCGAAATTTGAGGGCAAATCTCAAGGAGATTTTCAGTTTTATTTTGGATAAGGATGAGATAAAATTTAAGCTAGAAAATTCTATTTTGATTTTGATTCTCTTCACACTTTAATGATTGAATCTAGTCATGTTTTTGGCACAAAGGGGAATCGGTTTTTATGAGGGAATAAGGAGATAAAATTCTAGTTAAAATCCTATTTGAATTTTTGAATGAAAAATCCATAAAGTGGCCGAATCTTTTTTGGTTGGATAAGGCTTAAAAAAATTTGGATTTTTATTGTGGATAAGGGAGAAAATCTTCTCCTAATCCAATTCGAATTCAGAGGATCACCTCATACAAGTCTATAAATAGAGGTCCTGCCACTCTAGTTTTCTTAGACCACAGACTCTCAGGTGAGCAAGCTTGTTGTTGCACAACTTACCGTGACAATAAGTTCTTTAGAGATCTGGGTGGTCGGAAGAAGACTAGCAGTGCTAGCATGTCGATCGAGGTTCAGAGTGCCCACACACTCAGCCATTCGGGAATTGGAGAATAGTAGAGAAGGCTAGTTGGTTGAAGCCCTCCAATCATTCTCCTCCTGCAGATTGGCGTCCTTGAGGTATGAGTTTAAATTGTTGTTGGTTTATTGTATATGGCATCATGAGATATTTAACGATCTTGAAAAATTTTTATTGTTCCGCTGCGCCACTCTGATACGTTTTTACCGATTTAATTCCTACAATTGGTATCAGAGCCATCTCATGACTATGCCATGTACATAAATTAGACAATTAATTAGTCTTTTTATTTATATATGGATTTGATATTTTAGAGAGTGGCATTCTAGGATTCCTTTATGTTGTTATCTTGTATTATGTATGTAGTATGTGGTTATTTTAATTTTTTAAATTATTATAAGCAAGCTTGTTTTCGCCAGTTATGGTTCCTTAGAATTTAGAAAATTGTATCTAAGGATTTTTATGTAACCATGAGAGCAGTTTATTATTACTGTAATTTTCCCATAGATTTTAATTTTTTGTCTCTTAGAATTATTATGATTAGAATTTTTGTACACCAGAAACGGTTTAGGAAATTTTATGTAATTATTCTTAGAGGAGATTGAAATTTGAAGACCGTAATTTATTTTTCCCAAAAGTTAAATTTAATTTAATGGTTGAAATTTTGATATGTGGAAAATTTCAATTTAATTAGGATTCAAATTAATTTTTGGAGATCTTAATGGGTAAATTGGAATATGACACGAAAATCAAGACACGACCCCTCGGGATAGGCCATCGGCCTTGAAGGGGCTGCAGCCCTAGCCCTTGGGCAGCATGAGGCTGCGGCAGCCCCTGTCTAGGCCATGACCACCCACGGCCGTAGGCTTTGCCTGCAGCCAGGGGTGGCCGTGGCCCACCCAAGGGCCGGCCATCACCCGGGCATGCAGCCCATGGCTGCAGACGCTGCCTGTAGCCTGGCGGGCTGCTGCGCCCACACGGGCGTACAGCCCATGGCTGCAGGCAGCTGACTGCACCAGGCCTGTGGCCGTGGGCTGCCAGCCCCCCTAGGGGCTAGGGGCTGCCCACGGCAGTTTCGGGCCTCCGGGCCCCGTGGGTTGAAAAATAGAAAATTTTAATTTTTTAAATTTGGGATTTAATTTTTAAATCATGTTTAAAAATATGTAATTAAAATTTTAAATTTTTTGAAATTACATATTATTACACATGATATTTAAAATTGTTTAAAATTTGAATTTGAAATTTAAATTTTTTTGGGATTTAAATTTTAAATGATTCTTGGGATGAGAAATAAATGGAGAGACTACATAAAGATGGATACAAGAAGACGGAACAAAATTCAAGACCCAAAGAATGCTTTGGATGAAATTTTGTAATCTTTATTTTCTTTATTCTATGATAGAACCATGGCTTGGTTATTTTTCCATCAATTATTTTTTTTTCTGTGATATGTCATGGATGTATAAATATGTATTGATGGATATTTTATATGCATATTTGATAACATGTCATATAGGATAGGTGAGTGCCGCTCATACTACATTGATCATACATATTTATCAAAACTTGCATGTTTTTTAAAATATTGAGTGGGAGAGGGTTTCAAACAAAACCCACGGTCTCCATTGTTGATCCATATGTGAAAGTATGGTAACGCCTCATGTCAGTTCTGCCCTGACCACACCCCTCGGTAGGTGTTTACCGCCGCCAGTATACTAGGTTGGATCTCCTATGTGGAAAACGTGTTCGGGCATGATTTTATTCATGACCACCCCTCGGTGGCTTGGTAGGACGTGGATCGGGCTACGTAAACAATGGTTATACACTTAAGACTCGTTTAGTTATTAACCTTCCCTAGAAGTTCTGTTGACTAAACTAGTGGCCAAAATAAGCGGTTATTAATATATGTTTTAACCTTGGAGGATTTAAGGCAACATATATTAATTGGACGGGTCCAGCTATTTGTCTTATGACCACCCCTCGGTAGCTTGGGGCAATAGGTGCTGAGAATTACCATTGCATTGCTACATGTTTTTCAAGTTTCATGTAGGAACATACTTGTATATTTTATTTGCTAAATTATCTGTATATTTGCTTAGGCTCTGTAATGATGTCTAGTATAATTTTATTTCAGTTCAAAATGTCACCGACACCCCTCATTTCAATACTTACTAAAAATAAGCTGAATGGCGATAATTATAAAGACTGGAAAAGAAATCTACTAATAATTCTTAGCTGCAAGAGACACAAATTTGTACTGGACGAACCATGCCCACCTGGGCCTAAACCTAACACACTGCTTGAGGAGGTCCCGGTTACCTATACTTATTAGTGAGAATCCAATGAGATAACTCGATGCTACATTCTTGCTAGCATGACGAGTGCTTTACAAAAGCAGCATGAGACTTATCAAATTACAGGGGAGATCATAGAAAATTTGGAGGACATGTATGGAGGCCAATAAAAATTGGCTCGACAGTCTACTATTACCAGGATTATGAACTCCAAGTAGAAGGCAGGTACTCTGGTGAAGGACCATGTGATCACTCTAATGGGATTCTTTACTGAGGCTGCCGAGAGCGGTGCTGAGTTGGACTACAACACCCTGATCGAGATGGTGTTCAAAACTCTATCAAAAGATTTTGTGGGGTTTAAGGCCGCATATAATCTGGCGACAAGGGAGTTAGGACTAAACGAACTCATGAAGTAACTCCAAGCTTATGAGTGGATGATTAGGGATGGGGATGCGGTCCAACCCAAAGGAGAGGTAAAATCTTCCAAACCCTCACGAAAGAGGAAGAGGCCAAATCAAAAGTAAGTGGCTTCCAGTTCTTCTAATCCTCTTGTCTCGGATGGGAAGAAAAAGAAGAAGAAAAAGAAGCCCAGGGACCCTAAAATGTCTAAGTGCTTCCGTTGTGGGAAGGTAGGTCACTTCAAGAAGGCTTGTTAGGAATTCCTAGCCGCCAAGGGCAAGGAAGGAAGGAACTTCACTATTTGGAAGCGTGTTTGGTGGAAGAATCAAAAGACACTTGGGTCATTGATTTGGGCGCTACTAATCATGTTTGTGTTTCTATGCAAGGGTTCGTGGAAACGAGAAGTCTACATGATAGGAGCCTCTCGTTGCGGACTAGAGACGGTAGCTTGGTGGTGGCTGAGGCAGTGGGAGAAGTTTACCTTTACTTTGATGAATTTAGGTTTATTTTATTGAACGACTGTTTTTATGTTCCTAAGTTTAGGAGAAACCTTATATCGGTAGCTTATTTAATAAAGGATTCTTATTCAGTTTCTTTTAGTAAAAGAGTTGATATTTGTAGAAATAAGTCTTTTATCTGTTCTGGATAGATGGATGGAAACCTATATTTGATCAAACCAAAGATGTACTCATTGCTTGACGCCAAATTAATAGATAACTCTAAAAGGTTGAAAGTTTCTTACTCTAACAAGGCGTATCTTTGGCATTTAAGACTTAGTCATATTAATCAGGATAGGATTCAAAGGTTGGTGAAATGCGGTCCTCTAGAATCTTTGGAGGAGGTACGTCTTCCTCAATGTGAGTCTCATCTTGAGGGAAAGATGACTAAGAGGTCTTTTGGAGCTAAGGGTACTAGGGCTCAAGAACTCTTAGAAATTATGCACACTGATATATGTGGCCCATGAAGGTCACAACACGAGGAGGGTTCGAGTATTATGTCTCCTTTATAGACGATTACTCGAGGTATGGATATGTGTATCTGATGCACAGCAAGAGCGAAACCTTTGACAAGTTCAAAGAGTATCGTGCTGAAGTAGAAAAGCAATTGGGTAAATCCATAAAAACACTTCAATCTGATCGAGGTGGCGAATACCTCTCCGACGAATTTCTAGGACATCTTGTAGAGAATAGGATATTATCCCAATTGACTACACCTGGTACTCCACAACAGAATGTTGTAGCCGAAAGGAGAAACAGGACCTTGTTGGATATGGTACGGTCCATGATGAGTTATTCAACGCTGCCGTTATCATTCTGGGGATATGCTTTACAAATGGCGTGCTATATTCTGAACTAGGTTCCAAGCAAATCAATTCCCAGGATTTCGTATGAATTGTGGCATGGCAGGAAGCCCTCCCTTAGACATATGAGAATATGGTGCTGCCCGGCACATGTACTGGATGGGGATGGGAAGAAGTTGGAACCAAGATCAGAATTGTGCATGTTTGTAGGGTATCTTAAGGGAACTAAGGGAGGTCTGTTCTATAACCCGAAGGAACAAAAAGTCATTGTTTCAACCCATGCAACATTCTTGGAGGAAAGTCACGTGAATGACTTTAAGCCTTGAAGCAAAGTGGTGCTCGAGGAGTTATTGGATGAAAGAACTGCTCCACAGGTTTCGGTCTTGGACGCAAGTCTAAGTTTCAGTGAAAGACCTACAGACGATCAACAATTTAGGGTGCCTCGTCATAGTGGGAGGGTTTCGAAGAACCTAATTTCTTCATGTATGATGCTGAGGTATACCAGGCCGAGGCTCATGAGCATGAGGATGATCCGGTCACCTATGATGAAGTTATAAATAATGTTGATTCTAAATCTTAGAAACAGGCTATGAACAATGAGATAGATTCTATGAAATCCAACTCTATTTGGGAACTCATAGATCTGCCGGATGGGATAAAACCCATTGGATGCAAGTGGGTCTACAAAAGAAAGAAGGATGCGAAAGGGAGAGTGGAAACTTTCAAAGCTAGACTGGTTGCAAAGGGGTACACACAAAAGGTTAGAATCGATTACGATAAAACCTTTTGCCTGTTGCTATGCTGAAGTCTATCCGTATTCTTCTATCTGTTGCTGCGGCTCTTGATTACGGATCTGACAAATGGATGTCAAGATAGTATTCTTGAATGGCCATCTTAAGGAATGTATCTATATGATACAGCCCGAAGGGTTTATGGTAGAAGGCCAAGAAAGAAAAGTCCGCAAGTTGCTTAGATCCATTTATGGATTAAAGCAAGCATCTCGCTCATGGAACCAGAGATTTGATCAAGCGATCAAGACATTTGGTTTTGAGCAGAACTTTGATGAACCCTGTGTTTATAAACGTATTAAGGATGGAAAAGTGGTCTTTCTAGTACTCTATGTTGATGATATACTACTCATTGGGAATGATGTAGGGAACTTATCATCGGTCAAGCTTTGGCTGCATCAACAGTTTGACATGAAAGACTTGGGAGAACCTAATTATGCTCTAGGCATTCGTCTCTTCAGAGATCGAAAGAACAAAATGATAGCGTTATCCCAAGCTTCATACGTAGATAAAATAATTGACAAATATGCAATACAAGAGGCAAAGAAAGGTTCACAACCTTCTATTGTCGGTCTAACTCTTTCATTGGATGACTGTCCAAAGACATCAGAAGAAAGAGAGCGTATGAGTAAGGTCCCTTATGCATCCGTTATGGGTAGTCTTATGTACGCAATGCTTTGCACTTGTCCCGATATATGTTTTGTAGTAGGTATGGTGAGTTGATATCAAGCGAATCCTGGAACCAAGCACTGGTAAGCAGTAAAGCATATGCTCAAGTATCTTAAGAGAACGAGGGATTATATGCTGTTGTATTCTGGAGGGGACCTAACACCCGTAGGATACATGGACTCAGACTTCCAGACTTGCAAGGATTCGAGGAAATTGACATCAAGATCAGTGTTCTTACTCGGAGGAGGCGCCATTGTGTGGAGGAGCGTGAAGCAGGGTTACACAGCTGACTTTACTATGGAGGCTGAGTATGTGGCTGCGGCTGAGGCATCTAAAGAAGCGGTTTGGCTCCGCAAGTTCTTTAGAGACCTTGAGGTCATTCCGGGTGTTAACAAGCCTATCACACTTTACTGTGATAACACTGGGGCTATTGCCAACACAAGGGAATCTCGACACCACAAGAGGACCAAGCACATAGATCGGAGATATCACATTATAAGAGGGCATGTGGAGACAGGACAAGTAGATGTATGTAAGATCACGTCTAAGGACAACATTGCCGATCGCTTTACTAAGACTTTGGTGGCTAGAAGTTTTGAGAGGCATGTAGAGGTGATGGGGATGCGTAACATGGCACATCTACTGGCTTAGGGCAAGTGGGAGATTGTTAGGAAATGCCCTAAGCATTAGAGATATTTTGATGTATTTATTTTGAACTGGATAATAAAATTATATATAGAGGTTATTGATTACATTGCTGTGTGTCCTTATTTTATTTACATGTTAAAGTAAATGTAAGTAAATATGACTCCCGACTGCTTGTGTTAAAACTGTTAGAACGTTGCATGCAATGGACTTTTGTATGCGCGAAGACAATGTTCTAAAGTAAGCAGTCTAAACTAAGGTCTGTAGTCTATGGGGTTAGACCGAACATCTAACTCATGTTAAGACTATTATGTTGTCTAAAGTCATGGTGGGGACGGTTTGTCTTGACTGTCTGGAGCATAGATGTGACAACCGGGAAATTCAGGCAATTCTCGGAAGAAAATGTACAAATGTATGTATATAACAATTTGTACTATTTAAAGAGTGAAATAAATGTATTTATATTGTTTAGAATATATTAAAATGTTCTAACAATACTGACGAGTAAGAATTCAGTGTTGGAAAAATTCGCTGAATTGAAACGGGTGAAACGGTGCCAAAACCGGCATTGAAAACCCTAACCGGGGCAACAAAAGACGGAAAACTTTTGGGATTGATTTTGATCAAACGGAAGCAGTTTAAATTGATCCGACTGCACAGGAGACCTCAGGAACACGCCGGGACGATTTCAGGAAAATTTCGGCTTGAACCGGTATCGGTCAAAAAGTAGTCGAATTAATGTGAATAGTGAAAGTCAAAGTTAACATCTGCTTTAGCATTTATGACATCATAAATCCATTTAATAAATGGAAGGAAAATGGTGGTTGGTAGAATTAATGGCCATGATTAAGTTGTCTTTTTGATCTAAAGGCCAAGATTTGGCCAAAAATTCACCATTTTAATTTTTGGAAAATATGGAAAGAATTAGGTTGAAATGTGTTGATTTTTGATTGGTGGAAAGCCAAATTAATTGGCTTTTTGGTTGGTTAAGTCGGCAAAACTTGAGCAAAAGTGGCCGAAACAATTTTTCAAGCCAAACATAAGAGGAAAAATTTTTCTAAGTTATTTCCATGGTGGAGCCGTGAGTAACCCAAGAGGAACCAAGTTATTTCTTCAATCTTTCTTCACAAAATTGGTGTCAAACCCTTCATTGAAGCCTAAGGAAGCAAGTGAACAAGGTAACTCTCTTTAGATTGAATTTTTTTCTTGATTTTTCTTCAAGAAATCCGTGTGATGAATAGTGGAAAGAATGTAAAAATTTTTGGTTGTTTTCATTGATTTGGTGTTTGGGTTTTGTTAAGGGTGTAATTAGGAAGAAAACCATGTATTTGGTTTAAAGAAAAACCAAATTTTGGTTGGTTTTCCAAGGGTAAAACCGTGGGTTACCTAGAGCAATCAATGGGAAATTTTTATGGTTTAAGTGTTAACATGCTTTAAATTACATTTTGGTTAAGTATAAAGCATGATTTGCATTATGGAAAGCTTGAAAAAAAATTTGGTGTGAACTTACCCTAAATGCCGTGGGTTAATTAGGGTTTGGTGGAAAATTTTGCATGGTTTTGTTGATGTTTGGATGATTTAAAATCATGCATTTTATAATGTAAAGGATGGAATTGTGATTGAAAGCAAGAAAAGAAAATTTGGGGTATGTTTTCTTAGTGTGGCCGTGGGTTATATGTGGTTAAAAACCCTAGGAATTTTGTCGAAAAATGCAATGAAATTGGCTTGAAAATGTGCTAAAAAAATGACATTGGAATAGCCAAAATTTGGTGGAAAATGTGAGAAGTTTTGGTTAGGTTTTGATTGTCAAAACCGTGGCCAAAAACTAAGGGCAAAATTGAAAAAAATTTTGTGTAATGTGGTTTAAAATGTGAATTGGAAATTTGCGAGCTTTTATGTAAAAGTTTGGAAAACTTTTACATAAAATAGGCTTGTGGTATAGTACGTGCCAGGTACATATGGTTCGAGGCGTACCTAACGCCAGTAACTTTAAAATTACGCCGAAATGCTGCCAAAATTTCAAAAACGACATTCGGGGTAAAAAAAATGGAAATTAAAAATAAAAGTTTGGGGTCGGGTTGGAAACCCGAGTCCCTAACGGAAAATTGAATAAGGGAACTTAAGGGGTGGTTCGTGAATAGTAACCCGTCCCCTTGAAAATGTAAAACGTGAGTGAAACTGAAAAACCGACCCCGAGGGGGGGGTGTTTTTGGAAACGAAATAAAGGTCCGAGTCAGGAACGGAAAATCCGAGCCTCGGAGACCTAGATCGGGAATGTCTAGATGAACGTTTTAAATACTAGTAAAACGTCCATTTGAGGCTCTGAAACGATAGAAAATCACTAAACCGACGTAAGGGTCGGAATAGTGCTTCCCGAGGGTCGGGAAAGTGAAAAGTGAAAATAAAATAGAAACGAACCCGGTAATGATTAGAAAAGAGTCAGAAAAGTTCCTGAGAGCCAAAAATGCAGTCTGGATTGAGAAAATTCCGTTAGGGGCATAATTGTAATTTTGCCAAAATATAGGGGTAAAATCGTAATTTTGCAAAAGTTGAGAAAAATGGGGAAAATGATAAATAAAGCCTAAAAAGTTATAAATAGGTTTTATTTAAGCTTTTTAATGAAAAATAAAAGCTATAAATGGAAATAAAATTAACAGACAAGGTTTTGTCTGTAGGATCCAAAAATAGACCTACAAGGAAGGCGATCAAAGATCCAAGAGAGAAAAAGAGAAGAAACTGATAAGGTAAGTTCAGACATTTACCTGTCTGCAACATATAGCATTATTGTTGCTAACTTTAATGTACTAACTATAAGTTAGGTACATATGTGCTGCGGGCACTATTATAGAGTAGAGAGAGACGTAATGTGCTACGGGCACTATTGAGAATGGACACATTGTTAATTGTGCTTCGGGCACTAGAGCAAGGTTAATGAAACTTACTCCCCTAAAATTAAAATGTGAACCATTCCTAACCACAGGACAATGTGAAGTCACCGGGTTAGAACTTTAAAAAGTTGGTAATGATACCACTTTCTGGCGTACCAGCCTTCCGTACAGGGAGGTAATTTTGCCTTCGGGGCTATGAGATTAAGACTGTGGAGGTCAGCACTGATGTACCGCTCCCAGTCATGTACTATTTGCCTTCTGGGCTATGAGATTAAGGCTGTGGAGGTCAGCACTAATGTACCGCTCCCAGTCATGCGCACTTAAATGGTACTGCCAACCTGAGCTCAAAACCAGAACATAATGAAAGATAATTACCTAAAACTGAAACTATGCCATAATTGAGCATAAGACAGTTTCGTGAGGGTACTAACATCGCGGTAGATGTACTGTTGATATACTGTGTTGTGGTCAAAGTTACTATTCACATATGAATAGTAGTCAAAGTTACTATTCACATATGAATAGTGGTCACGGTACTATTCATGATGAATAGTACTATTTATAGAAATTTTATTTCTTGCATGTTTGAACTTACTGAGCATGTAGCTCACTATTTTTGCTTATGTTGCAGGTAAGCGACCAGCTCAGTAGCTTTGATTGACTGGATGGCGTACGGGATAGCGTGTGTCAAATCGGATAACTGGGCGAGGGATATGGTCCTGCCAGAGTCTTTCTGCTGAGCGATAAAAAGGAAAGGGAAAAAGAAAACAGTTCTTTTGTAATAGTATATATTTTACGAAAGTACTGTATTATGTAAATTACTTTGTACGTGCCAACAAAGTAAATAGTGGGAAATGTTTTACATGATGTTTAAAGAAAAAAAAAAATTTCCCCAAAAACGTCATGATTTACTGAGAGAGAGATTAGCCGGCGACCCATGAGAGTACAATCTATCATAGTTAGCGATAAAGCTTAACTGTAATAGTATTGTATGATCTCTATGAGGGGCGGGCCGTCACAATAGACTCCCAAGTAGAGATATAGATATGTTACTTGGTGGTGACATATTAGACCGGGACTAAAGCATGATTGATCTACATAGTCCGATATGAGTGGATCAATCTGCTTTTGATGTTCATTGTGCAGTAACCTTAATCCTGAGTGAATGAACTACTTCATATATATGACTTGTGTACTTTGATGTTCCAATGGCTAAAGCGTCTCAGAGGTAGTAAGCCTATAGATCGGTTTGTTGGGTGCATGACTTGTATACAATGAAGGGTTTGTTTACAGATATCGGAATCATAGCTCTAATAAGGAGTTAAGGGTATCCTCTTAAAGGCATTATACTAGATGTGAAAATAGACAAGGCCTTGGGTCGTCTGCTGGGCGGATGACTTCTTATTCACATATGGTGAATAATCATTTTCTTATTCAGTAGTATAATGGAACTTTAAGATAGCCTGATCAGTAGGATTAAACAGACTTTGACCTAAGGCTGATCATGGATATCATATGAGGGTTTTGCATACATGACAAGGTCATTGGACAATAGCTTGTCACAGGCTTACGTAATACAGTATATAATTGGGAGTTCAGTTTCAGGTTTATAGTGGTGTGACTCTGAAATTAGTGATCATATGATTGAGTTGCTCGGTAATGAATGATGATCATATGGATCCACGGGAGCCCAATTATATATGTCTGATTGGTCCCTCTACTAGCTCTACATAATTCCTTAACGATTGGCAAATTGATTTGAGTATGCTATTGGCTAGTTGATTATGCATGGATGGTGTTGACATAGGATTAGGATGGTGGACAAGATTCTCTTTGGTTGAATTCATATTTTGTTTTGGATAATAGAGTACATAATTAATCGAACTCCAAATAAAGTTGTCATGATTTTATTTGAGATTGGATTGGAGCTGTAGAAAATTATCCATGAGAACAAGAATTTGAAATACAACTGTCTGTGGATTTTAAAATTTGAATTTTGAATCACAATCCAAGTGGAATTCGAATTCTTTGTGGATAATTCCACAAGGCTAGAATTCGAATTTGAGTTGGATTATGCAGAGGAAAATCTTATTTAAATCCTATTTGAATTTTGAATCGCAATCCTAACTAACTTGATCGAATTTTGTTGAGGAAAATCCTCCAAGGTATTGTGGAAAAGGATGCAGGGAAAAATTCAAGTTTCAATCCCAGTTGAATTTGGATTCTCTCCTCCCTAAAAGTGGCCGAAATTTTGAGGGCAAATCTCAAGGAGATTTTTGGTTTTATTTTGGATAAGGATGAGATAAAATTCAAGCTAGAAAATCCTATTTGGATTTTGATTCTCTTCACACTTTAATGACCGAATCTAGTCATGTTTTTGGCACAAAGGGGAATCGGTTTTTTTGAGGGAATGAGGTGATAAAATTCTAGTTAAAATCCTGTTTGAATTTTTGAATGAAAAATCCATAAAGTGGCCGAATCTTTTTTGGTTAGATAAAGATTAAAAAAATTCAGATTTTTTTTATGGATAAGGGAGAAAATCTTCTCCTAATCCAATTCGAATTCAGAGGATCACCTCATGCAAGTCTATAAATAGAGGTCCTGCCACTCCAGTTTTCTTAGACCACAGACTCTTAGGTGAGCAGGCTTATTATTGGACAACTCACCGTGACAATAAGTTCTTTAGAGATCTGGGTGGTCGAAAGAAGACTAGTAGTGCTAGCATACTGATTGAGGTTTAGAGTGCCCACACACTCAGCCATTCGGGAATTGAAGAATATTAGAGAAGGCTAGTTGGTTGAAGCACTCCGATCATTCTCCTCCTGCAGATTGGCATCCTTGAGATATGCGTTTAAATTATTGTTGGTTTATTGTATATGGCATCATAAGATATTTAATGATCTTGAAAAATTTTTATTGTTCCGCTATGCCACTCTGATACGTTTTTACCGATTTATATCCTACAAACAAAACTGCGGAGGATTTCCGAATGTGGACATTACTGCAGTTGTGGTAAGTTCAAGCATTTTCAAGTCTACAATATGAAATACTGTGATATTTAATTATGTATTAAGTGTACATTAGATGTTAAGTCCTACGGGCGCTAGGGTGTATATAGACTAACACACCCAGAGGCATGATAAATTGAGATGTGTACTGTAGGTACACTATGGAAGGAGTGTGACTAAATTTAAGACACACCCTTAAATGAAAGAATGTGCAAGACCTACGGCAATAAGGGTTCCTGACTTCGAGGTGATGATTAATGCCACCCGGTCGGAACTATAATTGAAAGACGGTAATGAAACCATATTTGGCGTACCGGCCTCCAATAATAAGGTGGAGATTTACAAGTCCTACAGGGACACAAGAACCACTTCGAGTGATGATGGACTGGGAAGGATTAGCCTCAGGGTCGCTCTCAAGGCCCCTCATAGTCAGTGTGTACAAGAAAACGGTACAAGGCCAAATGATCTCAAAACTAGAACTAAACTAAGATAATGACCGAAAAATATTATGAAAGCCATAATTGAGTATAACCGACACTAACGTTAAGTGTAGTGGACTCGATTAGGGTGACATAAATAGTAACCGATTAGAGTCAAAGTTACTATTCATCGATCAAAAGTCAAAGTTACTGTTCATGGGTGAATATTACTATTCATAGGAAATTTTATTTTTGATGTCTTTGAATCTGTGTGATTCATAGTACGTATGTTTGAATTTACTGAGCTTGTTAGCTCATCGGTTTGTTCATGTTGTAGGTAAGAAACTTGTCCAGTAGACTACCTGGATGGCGGCAGGATATGCGGTGCCAATAGTATAGGGAATCCATTGTGAATTTTGGTCCTGCTTCCAGTCTTCCGCTGAGCGTCAAAATAGTGAATTAAAGAGAATGCCTTAAAAAAAAAAAAACAAAGTATAGACAGTGTATTTTTGTAAATTAGGTTGTATTGTAAAAAGACAACTACGTATAGTTCTAAAGTGTATATGGCTTTCATATAATGCTATTATGCAAGAAAAGTATTTTGAAAAGAAAAAAAAAATATGGGCGAAAATTTTAGGCACTGTAAAATGAGAGATTCAAAGTAAGAGTGTTTTTAAGTGGCGACCTGACGAGGTGCACGGGTTGTCTCGATCGACGACAGAGTTGGATTGTGAAGGTTTCACGTGGCCGAGGTCAGGGGCATCATAGGTTGGTATCTGAGCAGTTGACCATATCCCTACTGGCACAAAACTCAGCCTGCTCATTAATCCAAGTAAGTTAGCTTTTTTTAAGTTAGTTAACTATTTGTTTGTACGAGGTCATATATTTTGTAGGATATACGATGACTAGACCACCGTATGTGCGACCCCATCCGTATAGGTCGAGAGGATTGATCCGGGTATGGACCAGGCCCGTGATTAGGCCATCCATGATCCAGCGAGTAGTGCCTCGACTACCGATGCCTGAGCCACTAGCGCCACAGGTTAGAGCATCGGCACCGATCCAAGCATCGCCTCCTCGATTGGTAGTCAATCCACTCGTCGCCATAGATATTCCAGCTGTTGGTCAATGAGCCCATGTAGGATCCAGAGTGTCAGTACGAGCTGTACACACTTTCAGAGGTAGTCATCCACCCACCTTTGAAGGAGGTCAACAGGAGATCTCTACCCGTGATTGGTTGCATGATGTGGAGATGATCATGCGCCAATGTGACATTGATGAGTAATGCTGGGTCCTATTAGCAGTCGGCACTTTTCGTGAGGATGCACGGATGTATTGGGAATATTGTGACCAAGAGATGTTGTTAGGACTCGACTGGGCTGAGACAGACACATCATGATACAACAGTTTCTGCAAAAGAGCCCAGCATCGGTTCCAGATCCTCTAGAGAATAGGGTAGTGACACCGCTACCGGCTATGCCCAGATATGCCAATGTTAGAGAGTTTGCTCTCTGGACAGAGAGATTGCAGATGCTGCTAAGTGATACTATTTTCACTTATGCAGTACGGTTTGAGGAGAACGTCGTGAGGAGATGTCCCATGTCCAACCTCACTGATGAGGATTTTTGCGACATATTCTGGAAGGGGGTTACTATAGATTTATGACAAAGGGTAACCCCTGTATATCCTACTATGCTATATGAGTTTATAGTTACAGTAGCCAAGGTAGAGGAAGAATTAATGATGGAGTGCATGGTGCACAAGAGACGTGAATAGCTATTGTAAGAGGCAATGCTAGATCGTCTGTATGGATCGAGACCTATGGCAAATGACCATGAGGCTGGCCTATTGAGGCGACGAGAGGGTACGAGTCCCACAAGAGGATCGACATAATCTGGGACCGGGAATGGTTCGGTTGAGGATGATGAGGATCTGGAAGAGTTTCCGGCAGTTCTGGACCTACCTTAACCAGGGGAGTAGATATTAAAACATATAAGATGTATAAATGTATATATATATCTGTATATGTGTATGTATGATTGTATCGAAAGGCCGTTTTGAAAAAGAGCCTTCAGGTTGATGTGTATATAAAATTTTGAAATGAAATGACATGAAATTTTGATATGTCAAAATGATGAGATGTTTGAAATAACATGATGATCAAAACTATTTTTACTTATATCATAAAAATATGTTTGTGGAAAATCTAACGATTGATTTTCATGCGATTATAGGAAGTAGAAAAAGATGGTGAATCCACGAAACTTGCAAAACATGAGAGGGCATCCGGTCCTTTCCAAAAGAGTAGATGAATTACAAGCTATGATAGAAGCTCAGATGAAAGAAAATGCTGACCTGAGACAGAGACTAGAGCAGATGGAACAGAGGCAAGGCCAAGATGAAGGCCAAACCTTTCAAATGGTTGCACCTGAATAGGAAGTGCCGCCAGTTGTGCTGGAAATAGTAGTAGAACCACAACCGCAACCTCGAGTCAATTAGGAACCACTCTATGAAAGATTTCGATGGATGAAGCCGTCGGAATTCGAGGGTTCCACAAACCCACTAGAAGCAGAGGAGTGGCTGTCTTCACTCCACATGATTCTGGAATTTATGAATCTGAATGATCAAGAAAGGATCATGTATGTATCCTTTGTACTGAAGAAGGATGCAAGATTTTGGTGGGATACTGTCAAGGTAAGAAGGAACGTGACTACAATGTCATGGGTGGACTTCTTAGAGGAATTTAATCAGAAGTACTATGACCTCGCGTTGCTGCGACCCCAACATAGGGAGTTTGTAGAGTTGAGACAGGGAAATATGACAGTGAGTGAGGTCTGTTAGAAGTTTGACCAACTATCCTGCCTATGTCCATATGTTGTCCCTACTGAGAGGGAAAGGATCCAAAAGATGTTAGGGATGTTCAGACCTGACATCGCAGCATTAGTGGATAGTGGGTTAACACCACCCACTACTATAGTGGATTGTGTTAGTCAAGTATTGAGGGTCGAGTATCACTTAGCTTGATAAAGGGAAGAACAAGAAAAGATCTGGGATGCCCAAAAGAAAGAAAAAGTCTTGGCCAAAGTTGTACAAGCTGGATCCCAAATTGGACAAGGAAGTAAACCGAATCAGAACACTAAGGCCAGACAATCAAGTATTTCTGGCCAATAGTCTCAAGGAAAGAGGAAGGGAAATAATTCCAGGAATAGGAATCAACAGCGAAAGCTGAATAATAATGCTTTAGTTGTTGTTCGTGACTGTGTTATATGCGGAAGAAGACATTCAGGTCGATGTAGACTTGCTCCAAATGCCTCTTTTTAGTGTGGAAAGGAAGGCCATTTTGCCAAGAATTGTCTTGAGAATAGGCAAAATGTGCAAGGAACGTTCCAGCCACAGCAGCAACGTCCCTAGGCACATGCACTACAGGCAAAGATTGAAGGCCCTTCATCTTTTGAGATGCAAGAAAGACCAGACTACTTACCTCGTGCAGATGCTAGAGTTAAGGTGTACACCAAGGAGGATGCATAAGCCGGGACGTCCAATGTAGTGATAGGTCAGCTTTCTGTCACTAATCATTTGGCATCTATTTTATGTGATTCTATAGCTATGCATTCATTTATTTCATATGAGCTTGCGAATAAGATAGTATATCCTAAAGACAATATGGGTATGACATTTAGAACGGCTCTACCATCAGGAGAAGTATTGATGTCCAATTATTGGTTGCCTTATGTACCAATAATTATGGCAAATAGGGAGCTATATGCAGAATTGATCGTGATGGAGCTCACTGATTACGACGTAATACTAGAAATGGATTTTCTAGGGAAGTATCAAGCAACGATTGATTACTGAAAGCGAAAGATAATGTTCTGACCCGACTAGGAAGATGGATTTGAATATGTTGGTTCGTCACATAAATCGAGGAAGATGATGATTAATTTGATACTTAGCATACATAGTGGATGCGACGGAAGAACAAAAATTTCAGCCTGAAGATGTTCCAACTGTGAATGAGTTCCTCAATGTCTTCCAAGAAGAATTACCCGGATTGTCACCAGAACGAGAGATCTACTTTGAGATCGAATTAATGCTAGGAATTGCACCTATTTCAAAGGCGCCTTACCGGATGGCACCAGCAGAGTTGAAGGAGTTACAAGAGCAATGAAAAGAACTTCTTGACAAAAGATTCCTCCGTCCAAGCTATTCTTCATGGGGTGCTCTGGTGTTGTTTGTCAAGAAGAAGGATGGTACCTTTCGCATGTGTATAGATTACCGAGAATTGAATAAGGTCATTGTCAAGAATAGGTATCCATTAACTAGAATTAATGACTTGTTTGATCAGCTTAAGGGCGCAACGGTATTTTCCAAGATTGATCTGTGATTAGGATATCATCAGTTGCGGATCAAGGAGAGTGATATTCTGAAGACCACGTTTAGGACCAGTTACGGTCATTACGAATTTCTTGTGATGCCGTTTGGGTTAACAAATGCGCCAGCTGTATTTATGGATCTGATGAATCGAGTCTTCAAAGAATTTCTAGATAAGTTTGTCATTGTGTTTATTGATGACATACTTATATATTCAAAGACTCATGAGGAACATGAAGAACACCTGAGGATTGTTTTGCAGATGATAAGGAAGCACCAACTCTATGCAAAATTCTCTAAGTGTGAATTTTGGCTAGATAGAGTGCATTTCCTCGTTCACATAGTTTCCAAGGAAAGAATCACTGTGGATCTTGCTAAGGTAGAGGCGATAAATGAATGGCTCGTACCTAAGAACATGACAGAAATATGGAGTTTCTTAGGTTTAGCCAGCTATTATAGAAGATTTGTAGAGGGATTCGCACGACTCGCTGCACCTCTCACGACTTTAATGCGTAAAGAGAGGAAGTACAAGTGGACTGAAGAGTGTGAAAGGAGCTTCTGAGAGTTAAAGAAGTGATTAATGAGTGTGCCAATTCTTGCACTACCTACTGAAGGGGAGATGATTGTGATTTACAATGACATGTCAAAGATGGGATTAGGAGCTATCCTAATCCAAGGTGATAAGGTGATAGCATATGCCTCACATCAATTAAAGGACCATGAGAGGAATTATCTCGCACATGATCTAGAACTTGCCGTAGTAGTGTTTGCACTGAAGATTTGGTGACACTATTTATATAGAGCTCAGTGTCAGATATATACTGATCACCAGAGTTTAAAGTACTTCTTCACATAGAAGGAGTTGAATATGGGACAGAGGAGATGGTTGGAGCTGGTAATGGATTATGATTGCGAAATCCTCTACCATCCCGGAAAAGCCAACTGTGTTGCAGATGCGTTAAGTAGAAAATCTACTGTCTCGCAGCAACTGCCGATTGGAAAATTTCCAAGGCCATTACAGTAGGAGATTAATGCATTAAAGATGGAGCTAATATCTGGAAGATTGGCAACACTTCAATTAGAATCATCACTATTTGAAGACATTAGAGAGGCTCAGAAACGAGATCCCAATCTAGCAAGTCCTTAGGAAGGAGTGTCCAACGGATAAATTATTCCTACATCAAGGAAGAATTTATGTTCCCAATGATGAAGGATTAAGAAGGCGGATTATAGCCGAAGCCCATGAAACGCCATATTCAGTGCATCCTGAAGCCAGTAAGATGTACTAGGATTTAAAGTTACAATTCTGGTAGAAAAGGATGAAGAAAGACATTGCTAAATTCGTGAGTAAATATATGATGTGCCAAAAAGTTAAGGCTGACCACCGGTATCCAAGTGGGAAATTAGAGCCGTTAGAAATTCCCAAATGGAAATGGAAACGTATTACGATAGACTTTGTAGTAGGACTGCCGAAAACCCGAGAAGGCTACGATGCCATTTGGGTTATTGTCAACAGATTGACAAAGACGACAATGTTCATAGCAGTGATGTGGGCCACCCGACTAGCTCGAGTTGTCCACTTTCTTTCTTTCTTTCTTTCTTTGCCTTCTTATTTCTTCTTGCTTAACTTGCTTTTCTCTTTGTGGCTTAAAAATTGGTGTTTGAAAAACCATGACAAATTTTTTTTTTGAAAAAGATAAGTTCTCGAAATCGCATATATACATATTTTAAAACATTTCATTTTTTTTTAAATACTAGCGGTATTGTTTCTTTAAAATACTTAGTAATATAAACATACGTCATTACATAAGTATACTTTTAAACTTGTTCCACCATTATACATATTACACTGGTCTTGTCTTTATACTCTTATACATTCTTAATTACATACATTCTAGTACTATACTTTTTTTTTCTTCTTCACACAGCGGATACTTGCGAAGTGAATCCACAACCCGTCCATGACACTATGGGAATCTGCCTGCCAGTCCTTTTACTTTCTCTTCATAATGTAGGTTGCTTACCCTTGTTACCTACATCACGAACAGACTCATGAGCTAGAGCTCAGTAAGTACAAACATATAAGTAAAACATACCTTATGCATCTCACCTAAGGTTAGTCTCTTATATGTGTTTAAATTCCACTATTATGATTTCTTGGTTCTTTCTATTCTATTTTCTTCTTTTCTTTTCTTTTCTTTCTTTATCTTTCTTTATCTTTCTTTATCTTTCACTTGTGGGCCCGTGACTGGACGTACCTAATGCATGCAGACCAATGGAAGAAAGGGGGAGTGACTCACCAATCAACCCCAAGGTCGATCTCGCACTACAATACTTGGGGTAGTGTGTTAGCCATTAACTACCTTATTCTTGCGGTAGTACCACACTTCTGGGGTGGAGGCTATTCTTTAACCTCATAACTGGGGAGGCCAGTATGCCAACCTTATATTTTCAATCTTATTATCTTGCTCATATTTATCTTTTTATTCTTCAGTATGCTTTTCTAACTTCATGAACATGTTAGAATATCATGCCACAAATATACGTAACTTATACGTATAAATATAATTTTAGGGTAAGTCAGTTCATGCGTAGACATTTAAATGTCTGTACTTATAGCGTTTGTGCTAACGTAAGCTTTCTCGAATCCTTTGAAATCCTATGCCCGTCTCCGGTCGGGTTTCCTATAGACAATAAAGTCGTCGGTTAATTACATTTTTCTTTAATAGTTTTTGTTTTACTAAAATCTGAACTTTGGCTTTTAACAACTTAATTAAAGCCTTAGGACAATATTTAAAGTCTAAACAATCCTATTTAGACCTTTATGGAACCTCTTTGCATAATTACCATCTTACCCCAAACTTTTGATAAAATTACCGTTTTGCCCCTAGTAGGGTTTTTCTCCATTTATTGGGCTTAAATTTTAATTCTGACCTTTAAAATCCTATTTAGATTCTTCTGGGGCTCTAACAATCTTTATCGAGCAGTTCAAAAATTTTGGTCAAAATGATAAATAGTAACTTTGACCACGTATAATACTATTCATCATGAATGGTAACTTTTACCTAGACTGTAAACATTTTATTTTATTGCTTAAACTGACTTTTCTAAGCGCAAAAGTCATAAGATGAACTTTCAGGGGGTTCAACACTTCTCTTTTGATCTTTCTAAAATTTTTGGTCGAAATGACCATTTTGCCCCTAACAGGATTTTAGACCGTAAAATTTGTATTTTAACGTTTTAACTAGGTTTTCTAATCCCAAAAATCATAAAATAATATTTCTTAGGTCTTACCGAGCTTTTACAGTATTTCGTACCAAAATGCTCGTATTACTATTCACCGACCCTCGGGTGGTACTATTCCTACCCTCGAGGTCGTTTCTCATTTTTCTAACCATTCGGGACCTCAAATGGACAATTCACTAGTTATGAAATCGTACGTCATTCTTTTCTCCGGCCTAGGTTCCCAAGGGGCTTGGGTTTTCCCATTCCCGATCCTAATTTACCCCTCGTTTCCCAAAACGCCCTTCCTGCCATTATAAAAATTTTGGCAACATTTCTACTAAAATTCGAGGTTCTTGACGTTTAGGAAACGTCTCAAAATCATTTATCCTAATCTAATCTGCCACGTACTATACCACAAACCTAATTTTACACAAAAATTACAAACTTTTTACGTAAAATTTTCCATTAACACATAATCGTTTCTAACAGGATTTCAACCCATTCTTTCTCATTTTTAATCTCGGTTTATCTCACAACTTACATGTTGTTTCATTCCATAGCATATCATACAATTACAAACTTTTTGCTCCGTTACCTATACATGACTTTCTTAAGAAAACATAAACAAAATTTTTGTTTCAAACTTCATTTTTTTCATTACTCAATTTTCCCCATCAAAATATGTTCATTACAACACAAAAACTAACCTAATCCCTTAAAACTTCATGCTTTTTCTTCTTGTAATGCCACGGTTTTCACTTAGGAAATCAAGCATAAATTTTTGTTTTCATGCTTTCTTCCTTTCCTCATCCATTTCACACCTTAAACTTCATTGTCAAACCACTAAAAATCCAAAACTTAACATAAAAGTTTCATTCACCAACACACATACACACACACGGATTTCACCTAACCACCATGAGCAAACTTTTTGTTCTTGTTTTCAAAATTAACCAAACTTCATTTCCATGCTTTTCTTTATCTCAAAAACATATTAACATGCAAACACAACAAATTTGATGCGACCATTTTTCATTTTCTACACATGGTAACCCACGGATTTTACTTGAAAAACAAGCACCAAAGTTGGTGTTTTTCAACTCTATTTCATCACCTTTCTTTATCACCCTTTTTCACATGATTTACAACACCAAAACCATCCAACAAAATCTGAAAATTTAACTTCAAAACAGCCCATATCCCACACGGTTATTTGCTTGGAAAAAGAAGAGGAAATCATGCAAAAATGAAAGCTTACCTTGCTTTCTTGATTTCTTGATGCTAGGGAGGGATTTTGCACACTTTTCTTGAAGAAAACTTGAAGAAAATTTCTTGTTTCAATGGAGGAAAGCTCATGGCTGCTTGGAGGCTGAAAGAACACAATTTTTTCTGATTTCTTTCATGCCAAAACTGTGCACTTTTGAAGCCAAAAAGGAGGGACCAAGTTGCAACACTTTTAGGAACCTTTTTGCAAACTTTTTGTGCAATTTTCCAAACCTTTAGGGGCTGTTTTGTAATTAATGAAAACTTGGCAGATTTTTTTTTGATTTTCCATTGAAAAACTGCCACTTAACATGCCCTAGAAGTCTCTTGAAAATTTACTAAACTTTCTTTGACTTTTTATGTTGACTTTGAATCCTAACCATTGGATCAAAGTGTCTTGAAACCCTAGCCATTGGATCTTGATGTATCCATACATCTATTCAAAGTTTCACATTCAATCTTTGACTCCACATAATTATCTTGGTCAAACTTTTTGACCGGAAGTCAAACCAAACGGTTTTGCATTGAAATCGTGTAGACGAGTTTCTGAGGCTGTCCGTGCGATCGGTTTGCCTTATTTCACTATGGTTTGTCTTAAAATCAAAACCGTAATTTTTCATCCTTTAGTGAACTTAGTTTACTTAAGGTAATCTACTGGGGTTTTCGGTTTCCAAATGACATCCTCATTTTTCCAAAAATGCCAAAATTTCAGGGAGAGTGCACCGGAGGACTTTTCTACCCTTCCGTGCTATCAGTTTCATCTAACTCAAACTATAAACTCTTAAAAACCCTAAATCACTTATATTATCTTACTTTTTCTTTAACTAGCCTTTCTTTTTATCTATGCTTTTCGGATACCGAAACCATTCCATTTTGAGCGTTTAGATCCGAAATTACTTTCTCAATCATAAACTGTATTCTTTGATCATTTTTGGAGATCTTAAATCCTCCAAAATATTTATTTATCTCTATTAACACTATCATTTGTTTATTTACAAATACAGTGTTCTCATACATTTTTATTCACAAAAATCTTAGAAAAACCCTAGTTTAACATAGGTAACACTATTGAGATTCTTTTGTCCGTCACAAGTGAAAATGACTTTTTCACTAGAAAATTTGGTAAACCTTTATGTTAACCACATCGTCAAGTTACATGGAGTTCATAAGTCCATTGTATCGGATCGTGATGCGCGATTTACTTCAAATTTCTGGAAGTGCGTGTAAGAAGCCATGGGAACAGAAGTACATCTGAGTATAGCATTTCATCCGCAGATGGATGGCCAATCTAAATGGACGATCCATATATTAGAAGACATGCTTCGTGCATGTACAATAGATTTCCTGAGAACCTGGAATGAAAAACTTCTATTGGTAGAATTTTCGTACAATAATAGCTACCAAGCTTCCATAGGAATGGCACCCTATGAAGCTTTATATGCAAAGAAGTGTAGATCACCTGTCCACTGGTACGATCTACAAGAAAAGCAATTGCACAAGAAGAATTTTGTGCAAGAAACAACTGATGTAGTTACAAAGATATAGTAATGAATGAAGATTGCGTAGAGCCAGTAGAAGAGCTATGCGGACAAAAGACGAAGATCCCTAGAGTTTAATGAAGGGGATTTCATATTTTTAAGGGTTTTGCCAATGAAAGGGATAATGCATTTCGGTAAGAATTGAGTTCAAGGTATATTGGACCATTTGAAATTATTGAACGAATTAGGAAGATTACTTATAAGTTGGCATCACCTCCGGAAATGTCAGTAGTGCATAATGTATTCCATGTGTCTATGTTGCGGAAGTATATATCAGATTCGTCCCATTTATTGAAACATGAACCGATCCAGATTCAGGAAGATTTAACATATGAAGAGAAGCCTATCCAAATTCTGGCATAAGAGGAAAAAGTTTAAAGGAACAAGACGATCCCATTAGTCGAAGTGCTGTGGAAAAATCACAACATCGAAGAAGCTACATGGGAACGTGAGGATGAAATTAGAAATTTGTACCCCTAGTTATTCCAAATTTTCGAGGTCGAAAATTTTATAAGGAGGGGTGAATGTGATAATCGAGAATTTTTAGATACTCGGAGAGAATTAAAATTGTATTTATATAACAATTTTAATGTATAAAATATAAAAAAGTTGTGTTTGAATACTGTTGAGAATACAATGAAAATGTTCTGACGGTGTTAAAGAGAGTGAGTTCGGAGACGGAAAATCTTCCTAGAGAGAAACGGGTAAGACGGCCCAAAAAAAGGAGCCAAAAATCCTGGAGAGTGCACCGAAGTGCATTAAAAGATGAAATTTTACGGTAATAAATTCTTATCAAACGGAATCAAAATAAGGTAGACCAATCACACCGGAGGCGTCAGAAACCCACCTACGCAATTTTGTAAATTTCTGTTCGGTTTGACTTTCAGTCAAACGTTGACCACGAATTAATTCATGAATTAACTAGGTGATGTCATATGTGACATCATAATTATGATGTAATTAATTGATAATTAACGCTTGTTAGATAAGTTAGGTAGCATTAATGGCCAGAATTAATGGAATCTTGGATCAATGGCCAAGATTAAGCCAAAATGGCTTGAAAAAAATTTAAGAAAATGGGGAAAAAAGTGGTCGGCCAACCAAGAAAAAAAATCAGCAAAAATTTTTATTTTTGACCCCAAAAAGTTTGCTAAAAAGTCCCTAGACAATTACCTAATTGTTGGGAAATTTTGCTAAGAGTTCCTTCATCCTTTTGCCTATAAATAGGTGTGAAATTCACTTGAAAGAAATTGAAGAAAGGCAGCCAAATTCTGCCCAAATCTGGCCGTGCAGCCTTACCCCATTTCAACCCAAAATTTGACAAAATTTTCTCACCAAACTAGCTTCCAATCTTAGTCCAAGCATCAAGGAATCAAACTTATAAGATGAGCCATCATCTTGAAGTCTTCTTGTTTATTTTCTTCAAAAAAATCCATGTATATATGGGTTTAGAAAATTGATAAAAGTTTGATGCATTGTTTTGGTCTTAATGCTAGTTTGGTGATGTAGCAATGAAAGCATGAATTAGAATCATGAAACAAGCAAAAATTGTGCATGTTTCCTTGTAAAATCCATGGGCTTTGATGTGATGAAAATGGGAAATTTTGGTGATAAAAAATGATAAGGAAATGTGTAATAAGAACCCTAGGAATGAGAAAAAAATATTTTCCTATGGTTTTAGAGCATAAAAACTGTTGCACAAAGCAAGGTTAGAATGAAAAATTCTTAGGGTTTTAATGATTGAAATATGCATTAGAAACCTTAAGAATGGAATGTGAAAATTGAACATTGTGATGAAAATTTCTTGGTGGTGAATACCATGAGAAACCGTGGCCATAATTGGGAAAAATTGATGAATTTTGTGTTTTGATTGAATGATGGATAATATGGAAAATTTTTACATAAAGTTTGGTAACTTTGCGTAACATAGGCCCCTGGTATAGTACGTAGCAGGTACTAAGATTCTGAGGCGTAAGCGGAAATACTGCCGAAATTTTTAAAACGGCATAAGGGCATTTCAGGAAACGAGAGGTAAAAATATAGGCTCAGAAATGAAACCGAGACCCCTAGGTATGTTAAAACCGATAATGGAAAATGAAACCCAAAAAAGAATAATACAACGACCCTTTAATGACTAAAATATCGAGAACGGGAAAAAATTCACGTTAGGGGTATTTTAGGAAACAAGGGGGAAAATTATGAACGGGATAGAAAACCCGAGCCCTTTGGGAACCAAGGCTCGGGAACGAGAGTAAAAACGTTTCAGGAGTAGTGAAATACCCATTTGAAACTCTGAAATGCTAGAAAAACAAGAAACGACCTAACGTGTTGGATGAATAGTAATCGAGGGTCTGGTGAGAAATAGTTACTGGTTTTACAATAAATAATGCTGTAAAAATATATTAAAGCCTAAGAGATATTATTTTATGATATTTGGGCTTAGAAAATCTAAAAAAATGATTGAACAGAATTGTTACGGCCCCAAGACCTGTCATGGGTAAAATGATCATTTTGACTAAAAATTTCCAAAAGGCTTGGAAAGGACCGTAAAGGATCTAGAATACTTAAAATAAGATTTTAGAGGCCAGAATTAAGATTTTGAAGTTAAAAATCTAAAATTTATAAAGTACACGAGCGTGTACTATGGGACACGGACGTGTAGTGTAAACCCGAGAAATACATGGGCTTGGACACGGGCATGTTGCAAGCTGTGTACCATATAAAGAGATTAAATGTGTTGTAAAATTTATGACAAAATGAATATATCCAAAGTGATAATTGATGATGGGTATTAACAGACAATACTCTGTCTGTAGGGACCTAAACTAGAAAAGATAACAAAACTGTGGAGGATTTCCGAATGTGGATATTATCGCAGTTGTGGTAAGTTCAAGCATTTTCATGTCTACAATATGAAATACTGTGATATTTAATTATGTACTAAGTGTACATTAGATGTTAAGTCCTATGAGCACTAGGGTGTATATAGACTAACACACCCAGAGACATGATAAATTGAGATGTGTACTGTAGGTATACTATGGAAGGAGTGTGACTAAATTTAAGACACACCCTTAAATGAAAGAATGTACAAGACCTACAGGCAACAAGGGTTCCTGACTTTGAGGTGATAATTAATGCCACCCGGTCGGAACTATAATTGAAAGATGGTAATGAAACTATATATGCCATACCGGCCTCCAATAATAAGGTAGTGGTTTACAAGTCCTACGGGGACACAAGAACTGCTTCGGGTGATGATGGACTGGGGAGGATTAGCCTCAGGGTTACTCCCAAGGCCTTTCACAGTCAGTGCACACAAGAAAACGGTATAAGGCCAAATGATCATAAAACTAGAACTAAACTAAGATAATGACTGAAGAATATTATGAAAGCCATAATTGAGTATAACCGACAATAACGTTAAGTGTAGTGGACTCGGTTAGGGTGACATGAATAGTAACCGATTAGAGTCAAAGTTATTATTTATCGATCAAAAGTCAAAGTACTATTCATGGGTGAATAGTACTATACATAGGAAATTTTATTTTTGATGTCTTTGAATCTGTGTGATTCATAGTACGTATATTTGAATTTACTGAGCTTGTTAGCTCACCGATTTGTTCATGTTGCAGGTAAGAAACCTGTCCAATAGACTACCTGGATGGCTGTAGGATACGCGATGCTAATGGGATAGGGAATCCATTGTGGATTTTGGTTCTGCTACTAGTCTTCTGCTGAACGTCAAAATAGTGAGTTAAAGTGAATGTATTTAAAAAAAAAAAAAACAAAGTGCAGATAGTGTATTTTTGTAAATTAGGTTGTATTGTAAAAAGACAACTACGTATAGTTCTAAACTTTATATGGCTTTCATATAATGCTATTATGTAAGAAAAGTATTTTGAAAAGAAAAAACAAATATGGGTGAAAATTTTGGGCCTTGTAAAATGAGAGATTCAAAGTATAAGTGGTTTTTAGTGACGACCCGATGAGATGTATGGGCTGTCTCGATCGACTACGGAGTCTGATCGCGACGGTTTCACGTGGCTGAGGTCGGGGGCGTCACATTTATAGTGGTGTAACTCTAAAACTAATAATTGTATAATGAGTTTATTCGGTATAAAATAATAGTTACATGGATTATTGGAGCTCACATTATATACGTCTGATCGGTCCCTTTACTAGCTTTGCATAATTTCTTATTAGATGGTAATTGATCGGAGTATCTTTTATTGCTTGTATTCTTGCATTTAGTAGAGAGAAAAATCCAAATCACCTATTCTATGGTGTAGGTATTTTTCTCTAGGAGCCAAGGGAAAAATTGTAGTTTTGTATTATTCAATAAATGGGATAAATATTTTTTTTGAGAATATTTATTTTGGAAGATAAGATTTGAAATTTATATTAATTGTATTTGTCTTTAAAAAGATAAGTAGGATACTGATTTATATTTCAAAAATCTTATTTAATTAAATATTTTGAAATTTAAAAGATTATTCTATTTAAATTTGAATTGAATAAAATCTTGTTCTAGCACACTTATAGAGGGTGGATTCTATTTGGATTTGGAAGATAAAATTTTCTCCTAATTTGATTATGTTTTATATAAGAGATTACATAATTGTTTGAATTTAAATATAGTTGCCATGATTTCATTTGAATTTAAACTAGAGTTGTGCAAAATTATCAATGCAGACAAAATCACAAGATTTATGGAGTTTGAAATTTGAATCAAATTTTGAATTCCCTAAACATAGGCAAATGAAACTTTTGGCGAGAATCCCAAGGAAAAATTCAGATATACCTGTAGGAGTAGAGAAAAAATCTTTTTTGAAATTCTATTTGAATTTTAAATGTCTTGAACCTAGAATGGCGAAATGTTTTGAGGGGGTTTCCCCAGAGGAGAATTTGCTACATGGTGAGGAGGAGAAAGAAAAATCTTTTCTTGAGTCCTATTCAAATTTTAAAAGCCACCTAATACAATTTTATAAATAGGATCCTCAGAACTCATATTTTCTTTAGATCACAAACTATCGGGTGAGCAAATTTATTATTATACCTCTCACTCATGATAAAAAATTCTTAGAATTCTGAATGGTTAGAAGGAGACAAGTCACGCTAGAATGCCGATTGAGAAAGTGACTGCCCATATACGCCACCGTCTAGAAATTAGAAAATAGTAAAGAAGGTTAGTTGGTTGAAATCTCTTGATTACATCCTCTGACATTCTTGGTATTTTCCTCTAAAGGTATAATGATTATTGAATAATTTATTGAAAATGGCAACACGAGCTTTTAATTATCTTAAAATTTTTCTTAAATTCTACTATGCATGTGTCACTATTTACCTATAAGATCGCAGTGGCATGTCACATCCTAAAATCCAGGACAGTGATGTGGAGGATTAGTTAAAGAAAACCCTGTGATTAAATGCTAATCACAAAATTCTCATTTATCACAGTGTAATACCAAATAATTTAAATATCCAAAACCAGCCTATTCAAAAATTTAAAATTTTTTAAAAACAAGTCTCAATTTGAAAATTTATTTTATTGCCTCTTTAGTGTGAAAATTGTAGGAAAATAAACCGGTAAAAACGTATCAGAGTGGCGCAGCGGAACAATAAAAATTTTTAGATCGTTAAATATCTCATGATGCCATATACAATAAATCAACAACAATTAAAACTCATACCTTAAGGACGCCAATATGCAGGAGGAGAATGACCGGAGGCTTCAACCAACTAGCCTTCTCTACTATTCTCCAATTCCCGAATGGCTGAGTGTGTGGGCACTCTGAACCTCGATCGGTATGCTAGCACTGCTAGTCTTCTTCCGACCACCCAGATCTCTAAAGAACTTTATTGTCACGATGAGCTGTGCAAGAATAAGCCTGCTCACCTGAGAGTCTGTGGTCTGAGAGAACTGGAGTGGTAGGACCTCTATTTATAGACCTGCATGAGGTGAATCTCTGAATTTGAATTGGATTAGGAAAAGATATTTTCCCTTATCCAAACCCATAAAATCCGAATTTTTCCAAGGGAGAATCTCCACTAAAAATTCGGTTTTCTTAGGATAGATCCAATCCAAATCTCAACAAGATTTTAACTAGAATTTTATCTCCCTTTTTCAACCAAAAAATCCGAAATTCACAAGGAGAAAATCCTCCAAAAGATTTCGGCCATTATGGATAAGGGAGAATCAAAAATTCCACTAGGATTTTCAAGCTTGAATCTTATCTCAACCTTATCCAAAAATAACCGAATTTTTCTGGGATAAAGGCTCCAAAATTTCAGCCACTTTTAGGGAAAGAGAGAATCCAAATTCAACTAGGATTGAAACTTGAATTTTCCCTTGAATCTTATCCACAAAAACCGAATTTTCCATTGAGGATTATCCTCAAAAAATTCGCCCACTTTTGTTGGGATTTGGATTCAAAATTCAAGTAGGATTCTAACAAGATTATCCTCTCCAAATCCAACTCAAATTCGAATTTCAAACCTTGTGGATTTTCCACAACAAATTCGAATCCTACTTGGACTGTGATTAAAAATTTGAATTTCAAATTTCAAATTTCAAATTTCAAATTTCAAATTTCAAATTTAAATTTCAAATTCAAATTTTAAATTCGAATTTCAAATTTAAATTTCAAATTCAAATTTTAAATTCGAATTTCAAATTCAAATTTCAAATTCAAATTTCAAATTTCAAATTTCAAAATTCAAATTTCAAATTTCAAAATTCAAATTTCAAATTCCACAAAACGGTTGTATTTCATATTCTTGTTCTCATGGATAATTTTCTACAACTCCAATCCAATCTCAAATAAAATCATGGCAACTTTATTTGGAGTTCGAATAATTGTGTACTCTATTATCCAAAACAAAATCTGAATCCAACCGGAGAGAATCTTGTCTACCATCCTAATCCTGTGTCATCACCATCCATGCATAATAAACTAGCCAATAGCATACACAAATCAATTTGCCAAACGTTAAGGAATTATGTGGAGCTAGTAGAGGGACTGATTGGACATATATAATCGGGATCCCATGATTCCATATGATCATCATTCTGTACCGAACAACTCAATCATATGATCACTAATTTCAGAGTCACACCACTATAAACCTGAAACTGAACTCCCAATTATATACCGTATTACGTAAGCCTGTGACGAGCTACCATCCAATGACCTTGTCATATATGCAAAACCCTCATATGATATCCATGATCAGCCTTAGGTCAAAGTCCGTTTAATCCTACTGATCAGGCTATCTTAAAGTTCCATTATACTACCGAATCAAGAAAATGATTATTCACCATATGTGAATAAGAAGTCATCCGCCCAGCAGACGACCCAAGGCCTTGTCCATTTTCACATTCAGTATAATGCCTTTAAGAGGATACCTTTAACTCCTCAGAGCTATGATTCCGATATCTGCAAACAAACCCTTCATCGTATACAAGTCATGCACCCAACGAACCGGTCTATAAGCTTACTACCTCTGAGACGCTTTAGCCATTGGAACATCAAAGTACACAAGTCATATACATGAAGTAGTTCATTTACTCAGGATTAAGGTTATTGCACAATGAACGTCAAAAGCAGATTGATCCACTCATAGCGGACTACGTAGATCAATCACGCTTTAGTCCCGGTCTAATATGTCACCACCAAGCAACATATCTATGTCTCTACTTGGGAGTCCAGCTCCAGACAGTCAAGACAAACCGTCCCCTCTAAGGCTTTAGACAACATAATAGTCTTAACATGAGTTAGATGCTCGGTCTAACCCCATAGACTACAGACCATAATTTAGACTGCTAACTTTAGAACATTGTCTTCTCGCATACAAAAGTCCATTGCATGCAATGTTTTAACAGTTTTAACACAAGCAGTCAGTGAGCCATATTTGCTTACATTTACTTTAACATGTAAATAAGACGAGGACAGATAGCAATGTAATGAATAACCTCTAAGTATAATTTTATTATCCAGTTCAAAATGAATACATCAAAATGTCTCTAATACTTAGGGCATTTCCTAACAATCTCCCACTTGCCCTAAGCCAACAGATGTGCCATGTTACGCATCCCCATCGCCTCTACATGCCTCTCAAAGCTTCTAGCCACCAAAGTCTTAGTAAAGGGATCAGCGATGTTGTCCTCGGACGCGATCTTACATACATCCACTTGTCCTGTCTCCACATGCCCTCTAATAATATGATATCTCCGATCGATGTGCTTGGTCCTCTTGTGGTGCCGAGATTCCCTTGTGTTGGCAATAGCCCCTGTATTATCACAGTAAAGTGTGATAGGCTTGTCAACACCCGGAATGACCTCAAGGTCTCTAAAGAACTTGCGGAGCCAAACCGCTTCTTTAGATGCCTCAGCCGCAGCCACATACTCAGCCTCCATAGTAGAGTCAGCTGTGCAGCCCTGCTTCATGCTCCTCCACACAATGGCGCCTCCTCCGAGTAAAAACACTGATCCAGATGTCGATTTCCTCGAATCCTTACAAGTCTGGAAGTCTGAGTCCGTGTATCCTACGGGTGTTAGGTCCCCTCCAGAATACACTAGCATATAATCCCTCGTTCTCTTAAGATACTTGAGTATATGCTTTACTGCTTGCCAGTGCTTGGTTCCAGGATTCGCTTGATATCGACTCACCATACCTACTGCAAAACATATGTCCGGGCGAGTGCAAAGCATAGCATACATAAGGCTACCCACAGCGGATGCATAAGGGACCTTACTCATACGCTCTCTTTCTTCCGATGTCTTGGGACAGTCATCCAATGAAAGAGTTAGACCGGCAATAGAAGGTTGTGAGCCTTTCTTTGCCTCTAGCATTGCATATTTGTCAATTATTTTATCTATGTATGAAGCTTGGGATAATGCTATCATTTTGTTCTTTCGCTCTCTGAAGAGACGAATGCCTAGAACATAATTAGCTTCTCCCAAGTCCTTCATGTCAAACTGTTGGTGTAACCGAAGCTTGACCGATGATAAATTCCCTACATCATTCCCAATGAGTAGTATATCATCGACATAGAGTATCAGAAAGACCACTTTTCCATCCTTAATACGTTTATAAACACAAGGTTCATCAACGTTCTGCTCAAAACCAAATGTCTTAATCGCTTGATCAAACCTCTGGTTCCATGAGCGGGATGCCTGCTTTAATCCATAAATGGATCTAAGCAACTTGCAGACTTTCCTATCTTGGCCTTTTGCTACGAACCCTTCGGGCTGTATCATATAGATACACTCTTCAAGATGGCCATTCAAGAATGCCGTCTTGACATCCATTTGCCAGATCTCGTAATCGAGAGCCGCAGCAATGGACAGAAGAATACGGATAGACTTCAGCATAGCAACAGGCGAAAAGGTTTCCTCGTAATCGATTCCAGCCTTTTGCGTGTATCCCTTTGCAGCCAGTCTAGCTTTGAAAGTTTCCACTCTCCCTTCCGCATCCTTCTTTCTTTTGTAGACCTATTTGCATCTAATGGGTTTTATCCCATCCGGCAAATCTACAAGTTCCCAAACAGAGTTGGATTTCATAGAATCCATCTCATTGTTCATAGCCTGTTTTCAAGATCTAGAATCAACATCCCTTATGGCTTCATCATATGTGACCGGATCTTCCTCATGCTCATGAGCCTCGGCCTGGTATACCTCAGCATCATACATGAAGAAATTAGGTTTCTTAGAAACCCTCCCACTACGACGAGACACCCTAAATTGTTGATCGTCTGCAGGTCTTTCACTGGAACTCGGACTTGCGTCCAAGACCGAAATCTGTGGAGCAGTTCTTTCACCCGATAACTCCTCTAGCACCACTTTGCTTCGAGGCTTAAAGTCATTCATGTGACTTTCCTCCAAGAATGTCGCATGGGTTGAGACAATGACCTTTTGTTCCTTCGGGTTATAGAACAGACCTCCTTTATTTCCCTTTGGATACCCTACAAACATGTACAATTCTGATCTTGGTTCCAACTTCTTCGCATCCCCATCCAGTACATGTGCCGGGTAGCCCATATTCTCATATGTCCAAGGGAGGGCTTCCTGCCACGCCACAATTCATACGGAGTTCTAGGAATTGATTTGCTCGGAACCTGGTTCAGAATATAGCACGCCGTTTGTAAAGCATGTCCCCAAAATGATAATGGCAGCGTTGAGTAACTCATCATGGACCGTACCATATCCAATAAGGTCCTGTTTCTCCTTTCGGCTACACCATTCTGTTGTGGAGTACCAGGTGCAGTCAATTGGGATAATATCCCATTCTCTACAAGATGTCCTAGAAATTCATCGGAGAGGTATTCGCCACCTCGATCAGATCGAAGTGTTTTTATGGATTTATCCAATTACTTTTCCACTTCCGCACGATACTCTTTGAATTTGTCAAAGGTTTCGCTCTTGCGGTGCATCAGATACACATATCCATACCTCGAGTAATCATCTATGAAAGAGACATAGTACTCGAACCCTCCTCGTGCTGTGACGTTCATGGGGCCACATACGTTAGTGTGCACAATTTCTAAGAGCTCCTGTGCCCTTGTACCCTTAGCTCCAAAAGACCTCTTAGTCATCTTACCCTCTAGACAAGACTCACATTGGGGAAGTCGTACCTCCTCCAGAGATTCCAAAGGACCGTCTTTCACCAATCTTTGAATCCTATCCTGATTAATATGACCAAGTCTTAAATGCCAAAGATACGCCTTGTTAGAATGGGAAACTTTCAACCTTTTAGAGTTATCAATTAATTCAGTGTCAAGCAGTGAGCACATCTTTGGTCTGATCAAATATAGGTTTCCATCCATCCATCCAGAACAGATAAAAGACTTATTTCTACGAATATCAACTCTTTTACTAAAAGAAACTGAATAAGAATCCTTTATTAAACAAGCTACCGATATAAGGTTCCTCCTAAAATTAGGAACATAAAAACAGTCTTTCAATAAAATAAACCAAAATTGATCAAAATAAAGATGAACGTCTCCCACTGCCTCAGCCACCACAAAGCTACCATCTCCAGTCCGCAACGAGAGGCTCCTATCATGTAGACTTCTCGTTTCCACGAACACCTGCATAGAAACACAAACACGATTAGTGGCACCCGAATCAATGACCCATGTATCTTTCGATTCTTCCACCAAACACGCTTCCAAGTAATGAAGTTCCTTACCTTCCTTGCCCTTGGAGGCTAGGAATTCCCGGCAAGCCTTCTTGAAGTGACCTACCTTCCCATAATGGAAGCATTTGGACTTTTTAGGGTCCTTTGGCTTCTTGTTCTTCTTCTTCTTCTTCTTCCCGTCCAAGACAGGAGGATTAGAAGAACTGGAAGCCACTTGCTTCTTATTTGGCCTCTTCCTCTTCCGTGAAGGATTGGAAGATTCCGCCAAATTGGCCTCTCCTTTAGGTCGGACCACATCCTCATCCCTGATCATCCGCTCATTAGCCTGTAGTTGCTTTATGAGCTCGGTAAGTCCTAACTCCTTTGTCGCTAGATTGTATGCGGCCTTAAACCCCACAAAAATCTTTAGACAGAGTCTTGAACACCATCTCGATCTGGGTGTTGTAGTCTAACTCAGCACCATTCTCGGCGGCCTCAGTGAAGAATCCCATTAGAGTGATCATATGGTCTTTCACCGGAGCACCCGCCTTTTGCTTGGAGTTCATAATGCTGGTGATTGCAGACTGTCGAGCCAATTTTTCTTGGCCTCCGAACATGTCCTCCAGATTTTCCATGATCTCCCCAGCAACTTGATAAGTCTCATGCTGCTTTTGTAAAGCACTCGTCATGCTAGCAAGGATGTAGCATCGAGCTATCTCATTGGATTCTCTCCAACGATTATAGGCAACCGGGACCTCCTCAAGTGGTGTGTCAGGTTTGGGCCCAGGTGGGCATGGTTCGTCCAGTACGAACTTGTGTCTCTCGCGGCTGAGAACTATTAATATATTTCTTTTCCAGTCTTTATAATTGTCGCCATTCAACTTATTTTCAGTAAGTATTGAAATGAGGGGTGTCGGTGACATTTTAAACTGAAATAAAATTATACTAGACATCATTTCAAAGCCCAAGCAAATATGCAGATAATTTAGCAAATAAAACATACAAGTATGTTCCTACATGAAACTTGAAAAACATATAGCATTGCAACGGTAATTCTCAGCACCTATTGCCCCAAGCCACCGAGGGGTGGTCATGAGAACAAATAGCCGGAACATGGACCCCGTCCAATTAATATATGTTACCTTAAATCCTCCAAGGTTAAGACATATATTAATAACCGCTTATTTGGCCACCAGTTTAGTTAACAGAGCTTCTAGGGAAGGTTAATAACTAAACGAGTCTTGAGTGTATAACCATTGTTTACGTAGCCCGATCCACGTCCTACCAAGCCACCAAGGGGTGGTCATGAATAGGATCACACCCGAACACGTTTTCCACATAGGAGATCCAATCTAGTATATCGGCGGCGGTAAACACCTACCGAGGGGTGTGGTCAGGTCAGAACTGACGCGAGGCGTTACCATGCTTTCACATATGGATCAACAATGGAGGCCGTGGGTTTTGTTTGAAACCCTCTCCCACTCAATATTTTGAAAAACATGCAAGTTTTGACAAATTATGTATGATCAATATAGTATGAGCGGCACTCACCTATCCTATATGACATGTTATCAAATATGCATACAAAACATCCATCAATACATATTTATACATCCATGACATATCACAGAAAAAATAATTGACAGAATAAGCAAGCTATGGTTCCATCCTAGAACAAAGAAATTAAAGATTACAAAATTCCCTCCAAAGCATTCTTTGGGTCTTGAATTCTGTTCCGTCTTCTTGTATCCATCTTTATGTAGCCTCTCCATTTATTTCTCATCCCAAGAATTATTTAAAATTTAAATCTCCAAAAATTTAAATTTCAAATTCAAATTCCAAATTCGAATTTCAAATTTAAACTTCAAATTTAAATTTTAAACAATTTTAAACATCATGTGTAATAATATGTAATTTCAAAAATTTCAAATTTTCAATTACATATTTTTAAACATGATTTAAAATTAAATCTCAAATTTAAAAATCAAAATTTTCAAATTTTTTTGGACCGCCGCACCGTCGCCCGTGAAGGCGGCAGCCGCCGTGGGCAGCCACCAACCCCGAAGGGGCTGGCAGCCTACGGCCGCCACATGTGCAGCCTGCCGGGCTGCAGGCCAAGCCTGCAGCGCCAGGCTGCACGCCCAGGCTGGGCGCAGCAGCCGACAGGCTACAGGCAGCGCCTGCAGCCAGTGGCTGCACGCCCAGGCTGCGGCCAGCCTTGGGCAGGCTGCGCCACCCTCGGCTGCAGGCCAAGCCTGCGGCCGTGGGTGATGTTTGCCTACATAGGGGCTGCCGCAGCCCCATCCTGCCCGAGGGCAGGGGCTGCAGCCCCACCAAGGCCCGTCGGCCTATCCCGAGGGGTCGTGTCTCGATTTTCATGCCATATTCCAATTTACCTATTAAGATCTCAAAAATTAATTTGAATCCCAATTGAAATTTTCCACACAATCAAAATTTCAATCTTTAAATTAAATTTAACTTTTGGGAAAAATAAATTACGGTCTTCAATCTTCAATCTCCTCCAAGAATAATTACATAAAAAAAATCCTAAACCGTTTCCGGTGTTCAAAAATTCTAACCATAAAAATTCTAAGAGACAAGAATTAACATCCATGGGAAAATTACAGTGTTAATAAACTGCTCCCATGGTTACATAAAAAATTCCTAGATACAATTTTTCTAAATTCTAAGGAACCATAACCAGTATAAACAAGCATGCTTATAATAATTCAAAAAATTAAAATAACCACATACTTTATACATAATACATGATAACAACATAAAAGAACCCTAGAATGCCACTCTCTAAATATCAAATCCATACATAAATAAAAAGACTAAGTAATTGTCTAATTTACGTACATGGCATAGTCATGAGATGGCTCTGATACCAATTGTAGGAAAATAAACCGGTAAAAACGTATCAGAGTGGCGCAGCGGAACAATAAAAATTTTTAGATCGTTAAATATCTCATGATGCCATATACAATAAATCAACAACAATTAAAACTCATACCTCAAGGATGCCAATATGCAGGAGGAGAATGACTGGAGGCTTCAACCAACTAGCCTTCTCTACTATTCTCCAATTCCCGAATGGCTGAGTGTATGGGCACTCTGAACCTCGATCGTTATGCTAGCACTGCTAGTCTTCTTCCGACCACCCAGATCTCTAAAGAACTTTATTGTCACGATGAGCTGTGCAACAATAAGCCTGCTCACCTGAGAGTCTGTGGTCTGAGAGAACTGGAGTGGTAGGACCTCTATTTATAGACCTGCATGAGGTGAATCTCTGAATTTGAATTGGATTAGGAAAAGATATTTTCCCTTATCCAAACCCATAAAATCCGAATTTTTCCAAGGGAGAATCTCCACTAAAATTCGGTTTTCTTAGGATAGATCCAATCCAAATCTCAACATGATTTTAACTAGAATTTTATCTCCCTTTTTCAACCAAAAAATCCGAAATTCACAAGGAGAAAATCCTCCAAAAGATTTCGGCCATTATGGATAAGGGAGAATCAAAAATTCCACTAGGATTTTCAAGCTTGAATCTTATCTCAACCTTATCCAAAAATAACCGAATTTTTCTTGGATAAAGGCTCCAAAATTTCTGCCACTTTTAGGGAAGGAGAGAATCCAAATTCAACTAGGATTGAAACTTGAATTTTCCCTTGAATCTTATCCACAAAAACCGAATTTTCCATTGAGGATTATCCTCAAAAAATTCGCCCACTTTTGTTGGGATTTGGATTCAAAATTCAAGTAGGATTCTAACAAGATTATCCTCTCCAAATCCAAATCCAACTCAAATTCGAATTTCAAACCTTGTGGATTTTCCACAACAAATTCGAATCCTACTTGGACTGTGATTAAAAATTTGAATTTCAAATTTCAAATTCAAATTTCAAATTCAAATTTCAAATTTCAAATTTCAAATTCGAATTTCAAATTCAAATTTTAAATTCGAATTTCAAATTCAAATTTCAAATTCAAATTTCAAAATTCAAATTTCAAATTTCAAATTTCAAAATTCAAATTTCAAATTTCAAAATTCAAATTTCAAATTTCAAAATTCAAATTTCAAATTCCACAAAACGGTTGTATTTCATATTCTTGTTCTCATGGATAATTTTCTACAACTCCAATCCAATCTCAAATAAAATCATGACAACTTTATTTGGAGTTCGAATAATTGTGTACTCTATTATCCAAAACAAAATCTGAATCCAACCGGAGAGAATCTTGTCTACCATCCTAATCCTGTGTCATCACCATCCATGCATAATAAACTAGCCAATAGCATACACAAATCAATTTGCCAAACGTTAAGGAATTATGTGGAGCTAGTAGAGGGACTGATTGGACATATATAATCGGGCTCCCATGATTCCATATGATCATCATTCTGTACCGAACAACTCAATCATATGATCACTAATTTCAGAGTCACACCACTATAAACCTGAAACTGAACTCCCAATTATATACCGTATTACGTAAGCCTGTGACGAGCTACCATCCAATGACCTTGTCATATATGCAAAACCCTCATATGATATCCATGATCAGCCTTAGGTCAAAGTCCGTTTAATCCTACTGATCAGGCTATCTTAAAGTTCCATTATACTACCGAATCAAGAAAATGATTATTCACCATATGTGAATAAGAAGTCATCCGCCCAGCAGACGACCCAAGGCCTTGTCCATTTTCACATTCAGTATAATGCCTTTAAGAGGATACCTTTAACTCCTCAGAGCTATGATTCCGATATCTGCAAACAAATCCTTCATCGTATACAAGTCATGCACCCAACGAACCGGTCTATAAGCTTACTACCTCTGAGACGCTTTAGCCATTGGAACATCAAAGTACATAAGTCATATACATGAAGTAGTTCATTTACTCAGGATTAAGGTTATTGCACAATGAACGTCAAAAGCAGATTGATCCACTCATAGCGGACTACGTAGATCAATCACGCTTTAGTCCCGGTCTAATATGTCACCACCAAGCAACATATCTATGTCTCTACTTGGGAGTCCAGCTCCAGACAGTCAAGACAAACCGTCCCCTCTAAGGCTTTAGACAACATAATAGTCTTAACATGAGTTAGATGCTCAGTCTAACCCCATAGACTACAGACCATAATTTAGACTGCTAACTTTAGAACATTGTCTTCTTGCATACAAAAGTCCATTGCATGCAACGTTCTAACAGTTTTAACACAAGCAGTCAGTGAGCCATATTTGCTTACATTTACTTTAATATGTAAATAAGACGAGGACAGATAGCAATGTAATGAATAACCTCTATATATAATTTTATTATCCAGTTCAAAATGAATACATCAAAATGTCTCTAATACTTAGGGCATTTCCTAACAAAAATTATCCTATATCTAATTCATTTTACTTTACAAAAATATAAGATGAGTTATTACAATTATGCCTCTGGTATCAAAGGGAATCAACTGTCCCGTAACATTAAAAAAAAAGGGAAAATAAAGAAAGAAAAGTAAAATGCAATACAGTCCAAACATATGACAACAATTTCAATGTTGAATATAGTACAGGCCTTCAAGCAAAAGAAAATAAAGAAAATATACAACAGTTAACATTCCTAAATTCCAACTTCTAGTCTTTAGTTTCCAAACTGTGATTCCACGACAATCATAAGTTCTAATCACCTTCCACTCCTGGAGGTTAGTGGTTTTAAAAACATGAGCGAAAGGCCCAGTAGGATACTTGTAAAACATTTTAAAACTTTTTACTTTAACTGACTTAATAATAATAATCAAACAAATGCAATACAGAAATTTAAACAGGCAATCGTGATGATGCAATTTATGTCCTCAGATACGTCTATAATCGTGTACAGTCCTATGAGCCTCGTCATCATTCTGAAGCGTGATAAGTGATCCTCGACTAAGATGTGCACTCTTTGCACGTGTATGCTAGCTCCCCATATAAAATTTTAAACATCCAAATCTTTTTTCCAAATTCTTTTGGAAATACGCATTACATAATAAAATATACTATTTTATTTTATCAAGTTTCCGTATCTGGATTATTTTTCTTTCAATTTTCAAAATCGTGACTTTTTCCAAAAATTGCAAAATTTAGGAAACTTTATAAATTTATTTTCTTTAAATCAACATTTTTGGCCAAATCATAAAATATAAAACAAGCTACAACGAAGGGGTTAGTAATCCTACCGCTCTGGCAAATTTAATCTATTGATAACATCTAGTTTGATTTCCAACATTAATCCTCTTCACTAGTTCTAGATTGAAGAGTACCTAAAACACAATCACAAATAATTTAATTATCTATCTAAAAATTCCATTATCTTGGTTTCAGTAAATTCAATTAATTAATATACCACTTACTTTAATTTAAAAGTGTCATTTTATTTCAAAATCTGTAAATTTTTTCAACAATTTTGACTTGACCCATCCTAAAATATTATCTACCCAAATCTCAAAAACATCCAAACCTGTAGAAAAATCAAATTCCAAATCCTTGTATATCGCATTCACAAAATCCTCACCCAAAATCGGTTGCATATTTGTAGCTAAAAGATGCTGTGACATTCTCTTAACAAGAAAATAAAACACAGGCCTATACATTGGTCTACACACGTCTGGAATGTATGTTTTTCCCAAGGTCCACAACTTGGGCTCTGATACCAAAACTATTATATCCCAAAATCGAGGACAGTTGTGGCGCCCCTGAATCAAACCACGCGAAACTATCATGAACTAACTCTGTTACCGATCAAGACAACCCTTGTGTCGAATCTGGATTGCCACTTAAAACTCTTTTTCTTAAACTCTCATTTTTTTCAGGGCTCAAAAATTTCACCCATAATTTTTTTTCTTTTTAATACATACTTTCTCCAAAAGAAAACTAAGTATAAAAGCCATATAAAATAAAACACTACTTTTAGTTGTCCTTTTGAGTAAAACATAATGTATAATATACAAATTAGTTACACAGCATTTTTTTTCAATTACACACTCTCTTCAATTCACTTACTTTCAAAGCTCAGTGGAAGACTTATGGCAGGACCAAGTCTACAGTGAATTCCCTATCCCTTGATACGCGTACATCCTACCGCCATCCATATAGTCTACAAGACAGGTTTCTTACTTACAACATGAACAAACTGATGAGTTAACAGGCTCAGTAAGATTAAACATACTTAGTAAGAATCACATAGATTCAAAAACATTAAAAACTCAATTTTCTATGAATAGTACTCTTCATCATGGATAGTACTATTCATCATGGATAGTACTATTCATAATGAATAGTGACTTTGACATTTGATCGATAAATAGTAACTGTCACCCTAACAGGTTACTATTCATATTACTTTAACTAAATACCATTCATGCTAGCCTAACCGGTTACTATCCACATTTTTCTAACCGAGTTAGCTATACTTAGTGTAAGCTTCGGTTATGCTCAATTATGACTTTTATCATATTATTGATTATTCCTTCTCTATTTGTACTCTAGTATTGAGCTCTTTTATGGCAGTATTGATAATTTATATTGTGCGTTGACTGGGAGGGCCTAGGGAGCGACCCTAGAGCTTCTTCCTCCACAGCCCTTATTATATCCTCGTAGGACCTGAAAAACCTCCATCACAACATTGGAAGGGTGGTACGCCTTAAATGGTTTTATTACCGTCTTTCATTTATAGTTTGGACGAAGTGACATTAATTGTCACCTCAAGGTCACTAACCTCCATCGCCCGTAGGCCTTAGATATTCTGATCTTTTTATTATGTGGGACCTGTTATACTAACTAATCCCCAAATGTCCATAGGACTTGATACCTAATGTGCAACTAGTACATAACAAAGTAATACAGTATTTCATGTTGTAGACATGAAAATGCTTGAACCTACCAATACTGCGATAATGTCCACTTCTAGAACTCCTCCGCAGTTCTATCTCTAATTTGGGTTCCTACAGACATAATATTGTCTGTTAATACCCTATATTAATTATCACTTTAAATACATTTATTTTGTGATAAATTTTACAAACATTTCAATTCTTTATATGGTACATGGTTTGGAACACGCCCGTGTCCCTGACCGTGTACCTCTCGGTCTTATTTTACACGGTTGTGTTCCACTGTACACGCCCATGTACTAATTAAACTCTAGATTTTCAACTCTAAAATCTCTATTTTGCGTCCTTGAATTTTGTTTAAGTCATTCTTGGTCCTTTATGGTCCTTTTCGAGCCTTTTGGAAATTTTTGATCAAAATGACCATTTTGCCCCTAACGAGTCTCGGGACAGTAACTATTTCGTTCTATCATTTTTCTCAAATTTTCTAAGCCCAATTATCTTAAAATAATATTCCCTAGGTTTTTGTATCATTTTACAACATAATTTGCTGCAAAATCTCAATTATCATTTTCCCGGCCCTCGGTTACTGTTCATTCATCACCTAGGGTCGTTTCTCGTTTTTTGAGCGTTTCGGAGCCTCAAATGGCCATTTTACTACTCCTGAAATGTTTTTCATCCGGTCCCCAGCTCTTGGTCCTTGAGAGGCTTGGGTTTCCTATCCCGACCTAATTTTTCTCTCATTTCCCAAAATACCCCTAACATGAAATTTTTTTTCCTGTTTAGGCATTTTAGTCATTAAGGGTCGGTTTACTATTCCTCTTGGGTTGATTTTCCAATTTCAATCCTAATCCATCGTGGGGTCCCGGTTTCCTTCTCGAGTCCCATATTTTACCCCTCGTTTCCCGAAATGCCCTTATGCCGTTTTGGAAATTTCGGCAGTATTTCCGCTTGTATTTTAAGGTATCCCCGGCGTTAGGTATGCCTCAGAACCTTTGTACCTGCCACGTACTATACCAGAGGCCTATTTTATATAAAGTTTCCAAACTTTATATAAAAATTTTCCACATTAACCAATATTCAAGAATCAATACACAACATCAATTCTTTCTAAACCTAGCCTTTGTTTATCATGTTAATCATCACCAAATATTTTTTTCATTACCTTTCACACTTATCACATTTTATTCTTAGGTTTTCAATGCACAAATCAACATTAAAACTTAACCAAATCTTCATTCTAACCCTCGCATTAGCCACGGATTTTCATCCAAAACCCATAGAAAATTTTGCTTTCTTTCCTAGGGTTTTTATCAACATTCCACATTCTTATTCAACACTAAAAATTTACCATTTTCTAGTGTGTATCACCCACGGATTTTAGCATGAAAATGCATCAAATTTTCTTGTTTCTTGATTCTAATTCATGCTTAATTCAACATGTAACCAAATGATCATAAAATCACTAATTTCCAATTCATTTTTCACACCAATAATGCCACGGATTTTTCATGGAAACATGCAAAATTTTTGCTTGTTTCTTAAACCTAATTCATGCTTCAAATTTTAAAACACCAAACTAATCATATCATCAACAAAACATCAATTTTTATCAATGTTTCTGTACCTTCATAGCCATAAATTTTCACTTAGGAAATCAAGTAAAATTGCTTCAATTTGGAAGCTTACCTTATCTAGTTGATTGCTTGATGCTAGAAATGCAATGGAACCTAATTTTGATGTGAAATTTTTTTACAAAATTTGGCTTAAAAGGGAGAAAAGCTCACGGTTTTTGGCTGCTCAAAAAAGGCAAGAGTTTGGCCACTTTTTTTTTTTGTTTGAATGAATTTTGATGCCTATTTATAGGCAAAAACCAAGGACCATTTAACAAAATTTTCCCAATAATTTGCTAATTATTCAAGGATTAAAATGCAATATTTTTGGGGTCAAAATAGAATTTTTTTCTTCTTCCTTTCCAAGTGGCCAAATGGCCTTTTAGAAAATTTTCTAAATTTTTTTTTTATCATTTTGGCGTGATCTTGGCCATTGATGAAAAAGAAAGATGATCTTAGCCATACACCTTTTCTTATTACTTTCTAAACCTAAATAAAAATTTAACCTTTATGATGTCATCAATGTGATGTCATCCATATGTATATATATTTATTTACTAATTGATTTGTGGTCAAATTTTGACCGAAAGTCAAACCGAACGGAACTTTACCGAAATCGCGTAGGCGGGTTTCGGACGCCTTCGGTGCGATCAGTTTGTTTTATTTTGCTTCCGTTTGGTCAGAATTCTCTAGCATAAATTTCTATCGTTTTAGTGTATTTCAGTGCACTCCCTAGGGTTTTCGGCTCCATTTTCAAACCGTCTTATCCGATTCTTTTCGGTAAGATTTTCCATCCCCGAACTCACACACTTTAACACTGCCAGAACATTTTTACAGTATTCTCAACAGTATTAAAATACAGCTTTTTCATATTTTATTTATTAAAATTGGTACATACATATAATTTTAATCTACTCCCAGAATCTAAAATTCCTGGTTATCACATTCATCCCTCCTTATAGAATTTTCATCCTCAAAAATTTAAAATAAGTGGGGGTACAAATTTCTAATTTCATCTTTGCGTTCCCATGTAGCCTCTTCAATGTTGTGATTTTTCCACAGCACTTTGACTAATGGGATCTTCTTGTTTCTCAAAACCTTATTTTCTCGTGCAAGAATCTAAACAGGTCTTTCCTCGTAAGTTAGATCTTCCTGAATCTGGATCGATTTATGTTTCAGTACATGGGACGGATCCGGTATATACTTCCTCAGCATCGACACGTGAAACACATTATGCATTGCCAACATCTCTAGAGGTAACGCCAATCCATAAGCTACTTTACCAATACGTTCGATAATTTCATATGGTCCAATATATCTTGGACTTAATTTCCCTTTCTTTCCAAACTGCATTATTCTTTCATTGGCAAAACTCTTAGGAATACGAAATCCCCTTCGTTGAACTCCAGGGCTCTTCTTCTTTTGTCTGCATAGCTCTTCTATTGGCTTTGGGCTATTTTCATCCATTGTTGTATTTTTGTAACTGCATCCACTGTCTCTTGTACAAAATCTGTCTTATGCAGTCGTTTTTCTTGTAAATCATACAAATGAATTGGTGATCTGCACTTCCTTCCATATAGAGCTTCATAGGGTGCCATGCCTATCGAAGCTTGGTAGCTATTACTGTACGAAAACTCTACCAATGGAAGTTTCTCATTCCAGCTCCTTGGGAAATCTATTGTACACGGACACAACATGTCTTCTAGTGTTTGAATGGTTCATTCAGATTTCCCGTCTATCTATGGATGAAATGTTGTACTCAGATGCACTTTCGTTCCCATAGCTTCTTGCACACATGTCCAGAAGTTCGAAGTGAATCGTGGATCTCGATCTGACACAATGGATTTAGGAACTCCATGTAACCTGACTATATGGTTAACATACAAGTTCGCTAACTTTTCCAATGAAAAGGTCATTTTTACAGCAATAAACCTTGCCATCTTTGTCAATCTGTCGACAATAACCCAAATGGCATCATATCCTTCTCGGGTCTTCGATAGGCCTACCACAAAATCCATTGTGATATGTTCCCATTTCCATTCAGGAATCTCCAACAGCTCTAATTTTTCACCTGGATGACGATGTTCAGCCTTAGCCTTTTGGCACGTCATACATCTGCTTACAAACTCAGTAATTTCTTTCTTCATCCCTTTCCAATAGAATTGTAGCTTTAAATCCTGGTACATCTTACTGGCTTCGGGATGTATTGAATATGGTGTTTCATGGGCTTCTGCCATAATTCACCTTCTTAATCCTTCATCTTTTGGAACTTGAATTCTTCCTTGATGTAGAATTAATCCATCTTTAGACACTTCCTCTTGTGAACTTGTTAGTTTCAGATCTCGTTTCTGAGCCTCTCTGATCTCCTCATACAGCGTTGATTCTAGTTGCAGTGCAGCTAATTTTCCAATTATCAGCTACACTTTCAACATATTGATTTCTTGCTGCAATGGCTTTGGAAGTTTTTCAATCGGCAATTGTTGCGAGATAGTAGATTTCCTACTTAACGCATATGTAACGCGATTGGCTTTTCTAGGATGATAGAAAATTTCACAGTCATAGTCTTTGACCAACTCCAGCCATCTTCTTTGCTATATATTTAGCTCTTTTTGTGCAAAGAAATACTTTAGACTTTGGTGGTTAGTATAAATCTAACACTGAGCTCCATACAAATAGTATCACCAAATCTTTAATGCGAACACTACTGCGGCAAGTTCCAAGTTATGCGTGGGATAATTCTTCTCATGGTCCTTTAATTGACGTGATGCATAGGCAATCACCTTGTCGCCTTGCATCAGGACAGCTCCTAATCCCATTTTCGAGGCATCGCTATATATCACGAACATCTCCCCTTCAGTAGGAAGTATAAGTATCGGCGTACTCGTTAGTCATTTCTTTAGCTCTTGGAAGCTTTGTTCGCACACCTCTGTCCAGTCCTACTTCCTCTCCTTGCGTGTCAAAGCTGTAAGAGGTGCAGCGAGTCATGCGAATCCCCCTACAAATCTTCTATAATAGCTGGCTAAACCTAAGAAACTTCGTATTTTCGTCACGCTTTTAGGTGCAGGCCATTCATTGATCGCCTCCACTTTTGCAGGATCCACAGTGATTCCTTCCTTGGAAACCTCATGTCCAAGAAAATGTACTCTATCCAGCCAGAATTCACATTTGGAGAATTTAGCATAGAGTTAATGCTTCCTTATCGTCTGTAGGACAATCTTCAGATGCTCTTTATGCTCCTCATGAGTCCTTGAATATATGTGTATGTCATCGATAAACACAATGACAAACTTATCTAAATATTCCTTAAAGTCTTGATTCATCAAGTCCATAAAGGCTGCTGGCGCATTTGTTAACCCAAACGGCATCACAAGAAATTCATAACAACCGTAACGGGTTCAAAATGTGGTTTTATGGATGTCACTCTCCTTGATCCTTAGTTGATGGTATCCTGATCGCAGATCAAGCTTGAAGAATACTGCTATGCCTTTTAGTTGATCGAACAAGTCGTCAATTCTAGGTAATAGATACCTATTCTTGATAGTGACCTTGTTCAGCTCCCAGTAGTCAATGCACATGCGAAACGATCCATCTTTCTTCTTGACAAATAATACGAGAGCCCCCCATGGGGAATAGCTCGGGTGTATAAATCCTTTGTCAAGAAGCTCTTTCAGCTGCTCCTGTAATTCTTTTAATTCGACCGATGCCATTCAGTATGGTGCCTTTCAGATAGGTGCAGTTCCTGGCATCAGCTCAATCTCAAAGGAGATTTCTCGTTCAGGTGGCAATCCTGGTAATTCCTCTGGGAAGACATCCATGAATTCCTTTACTATAGGAATGTCTTCAGGTTGAAGCTTCCGTTCCTTAGTCATGGCCAATATACATGCTAAGTATCCAGCACAACCGCTCGACATTAGCCTCCTCACTTTCATCAAGTTGATTATTATCTCCTTCGATTTGTGTGATGTATCGATGTGCTCAAATCCATCTTCTTGGTTAGGTTGGAGCCTTATCTTCCACTTTCGGCAATCAATCATGGCTTGATACTTCCCTAGGAAATCTATTCCTAGTATTATATCATAGTCAACAAGCTCCATCATGATCAATTCTAAAACAACTCCCTATTTACCACAATTATTGGTACATGAGGTAACCAGTAATTGGACATAATACTTCCCCTAAAGGTAGAGCTATTCTAAATGTCATACCCATATTGTCTTTAGGATATCCTATCCTATTCACAAATTGGTATGAAATGAAAGAATGCGTAGCTCTAGAATCAAATAAAACAGACACCAAATTATTAGCAACAGAAAGTTGACTTGTCACTACATTTGACGTTCCAGCTTCCGCATCTTCCTTTGTATAGACCATGACTCTAGCATCCGTATGGGGTAAGCATTCTAGTCTTTCCTACCTTTCAGAATGGGACAAACCTTCAGCCTTAGCCTGCAATGAATGTGCCTGGGAACGTTGTTGTTGTAACTGAGACGAACCTTACACATTTTGCCTATTTTCTGGACAGTTTTTGGCAAAGTGACCATCCTTCCCACATTAAAAACAGGCATTTAGGGCAAGTCTACATCGGCCTGCATGTCTCTTCCTACAGATTACATAATCTCGAACAATAGGGCCAGCATTATTGTTAGTCCTCCTCTACTGGTTCCTATTTCCAGAATTATTTCCTTTTCTCCTCCCTTGGGACTACTGACCAGAAGTACTTAGCTGCCCAGCCTTAGTATTCTGATTCTGCTTGTTGTTCTGTCCGACTTAGGACCTAACTTGTACAGCTTTGGCCAACATCTTCTCCTTCTTCTTAGCATCCCAAATCCTTTCTCTTTCCTCTTTCTGTCGAACCAAGTAATATTCAGCCCTTAACGCTCTGCTTACACAATCAGATACAGTAGTGGGCAGCACCAATCCACTGTCCACCAATGCTAAGATTTCGGGACAGAACATTCTCAGCATCTTCTGGATTTTCTCCCTCTCAGTGGTGATAGTGTATAGGCACAGTCAAGACAACTGATCAAACTTGCTACAGACTTCAATTACTGATATGTCCCCCTGCTTTAATTCTACAAACTCTCTTTGTTGTGGTCGTAGTAATGCAGGATTGTAGTATTTCTGATTAAACTCCTCCAGAAATTCCAACCAAGACATCGTATACATGTTTCTTCTTAGCTTGACTGATTCCCACCAGAATCTTGCATCCTTCTTCAGAACAAAGGACGCACACATAATCTTTTCCTGATCATTCAGCTCCATAAATTCCAATATCATATGGAGTGAAGACAACCACTCCTTTGCTTCTAGAGGGTTTGTGGAACCTTCGAACTCCAATGGCTTCATTCATCAGAATCTCTCATACAGTGGCTCGTGGTTGACTCGGAGTTGTGGTTGGGTTTCTATTTCTTCTTCTAATACTATTGGCAGCACTTCTGGTTCAGATGTGGCCATTTGTAGGTTTTGGCCCTCTTCTTGGCCTTGTCTTTGCTCCATTTGCTCCAGTCTTTGCCTTAATTTAGCATTTTCTCTCATTTGAGCTTCAATCAAAGCTTCCAACTCGTCCACTCTTTCTGACTGGACGAGACGTCCTCTCATGTTCCTTAAGTTTCGTGGATCCACCATTTTTTCTACTTCCTATAATCGCATGAGAGTCGATCGTTAGATTTTCACAAACATACTTTTACAATATAAGTAAAAATATAGTTTTAGTCATCACATAATTTTCAACATTTCATCCATTGAACATGTCAAAATGTGATTGTCATTTCTTTTCATTTCAAAATTTTTCAAAAGTACATCAGTTTGAAGGTTTTTCTCGAAATAGTCTTTCGATACAGTTATATATACACATATACAAACATATATATACACATTAGTATATGACATGTATTTCTATATCTAATCTCCTAGCTGAGGTTGCTCTGGAATGGTTAAAAATTCAATTGGATCCATTTCATCCTCATCTATACCGTTTCCAGCCTCGGACGGCATTGATCCTTCAGCTGGACCCGTACCCTCTGGTTTGTAGGAAAATAAATCGGTAAAAACGTATCAGAGTGGGACAGCGGAAAAATAAAAATTTTTAGATCGTTAAATATCTCATGATGCCATATACAATAAATCAACAACAATTAAAACTCATACCTCAAGGATGCCAATCTGCAGGAGGAGAATGACCGGAGGCTTCAACCAACTAGCCTTCTCTACTATTCTCCAATTCCCGAATGGCTGAGTGTGTGGGCACTCTGAACCTCGATCAGTATGCTAGCACTGCTAGTCTTCTTCCGACCACCCAGATCTCTAAAGAACTTTATTGTCACGATGAGCTGGTGCAACAATAAGCCTACTCACTTGAGAGTCTGTGGTCTAAGAGAACTGGAGTGGTAGGACCTCTATTTATAGACCTGCATGAGGTGATTCTCTGAATTTGAATTGGATTAGGAAAAGATATTTTCCCCTTATCCATAACCAAAAAATCTGAACTTTTCCAAGGGAGAATCTCAACAAAAAATTCAGTTTTCTTAGAATAAATCCAATCCAAATCTAAATAAGATTTTAACTAGAATTTTATCTCCCTTTTTCAACCCAAAAAATCCGAAAATTACAAGGAGAATATCTCCTAAAGATTTCGGCCATTATGGATAAGGGAGAATCAAAAATTCCATTAGGATTTTCAAGCTTGAATCTTATCTCAACCTTATCCAAAATAACCGAATTTTCCTAGGAGATTTTCTCCCTAATTTCGGCCACTTTTCAGGGAAGGAGAGAATCCAAATTCAACTGGGATTGAAACTTGAATTTTTCCCTTGAATCTTATCCACAAAAAATCTGAAATTTCCTTGAGGATTATCCTCAAAATTTCGTGCAACATTTGTTAGGATTTGGATTCAAAATTCAAGTAGGATTCTAACAAGATTATCCTCTCCAAATCCAACTCAAATTCGAATTTCAAACCTTGTGGATTTTCCACAACAAATTCGAATCCTACTTGGACTGTGATTCAAAATTTGAATTTCAAATTTCAAATTCAAATTTCAAATTCGAATTTCAAATTCAAATTTCAAATTCAAAATTCAAAATTCAAATTTCAAAATTCAAATTTCAAATTCCACAAAACGGTTGTGTTTCATATTCTTGTTCTCATGGATAATTTTCTACAACTCCAATCCAATCTCAAATAAAATCATGGCAACTTTATTTGGAGTTCGAATAATTGTGTACTCTATTATCCAAAACAAAATCTGAATCCAACCGGAGAGAATCTTGTTTACTACCCTAATCCTGTGTCATCACCATCCATGCATAATAAACCAGCCAATAACATACACAATCAATTTACCAAACGTTAAGGAATTATGTAAAGCTAGTAGAGGGACTGATTGGACATATATAATCGGGCTCCCGCAAATCCATATGATCATCATTCTTTTACCGAACAACTCAATTATATGATCACTAGTTTCAGAGTCACACCACTATAAACCTGAAACTGAACTCCCAATTATATACTGTATTACGTAAGCCTGTGACAAGCTATCGTCCAATGACCTTGTCATATATGCAGAACCCTCATATGATATCCATGATCAGCCTTAGGCCAAAGTCCGTTTAATCCTACTGATCAGGCTATCTTAGAGTTCCATTATACTACCGAATAAAGAAAATGATGATTCACCATATGTGAATAAGAAGTCATCCGCCCAGCAGACGACCCACGGCCTTGTCCATTTTCACATTCAGTATAATGCCTTTAAGAGGATACCCTTAACTCCTCATTAGAGCTATGATTCCAATATCTGTAAACGAACCCTTCATCGTATACAAGTCATGCACCCAACGAACCGGTCTATAAGCTTACTACCTCTGAGACGCTTTAGCCATTGGAACATCAAAGTACACAAGTCATATACATGAAGCTATCCTTTTACTCAGGATTAAGGTTACTGCATAATAAAGGTCAAAAGTAGATCGATCCACTCAAAGCAGACTTCGTAGATCAATCACGCTTTAGTCCCGGTCTAATATGTAACCACCAAGCAACATACCTATGTCTTTACTTGGGAGTCCAGCTCCAGACAGTCAAGACAAACCGTCTCCTCCAAGGCTTTAGACAACATAATAGTCTTAACATGAGTTAGATGCTCGGTCTAACCCCATAGACTACAGACCATAGTTTAGACCGCTAACTTTAGAACATTGTCTTCTTGCATATAAAAAACCATTGCATGCAACGTTCTAACAGTTTAACACAAGCAGTCAGGGAGCCATATTTGCTTACATTTACTTTAACATGTAAATAAGACGAGGACAGATAGCAATGTAATGAATAACCTCTATATATAATCTTATTATCCAGTTCAAAATAAATACATCAAAAATGTCTCTAATGCTTAGGGCATTTCCTAACAATCTCCCACTTGCCCTAAGCCAGCAGATGTGCCATGTTACGCATCCCCATCGCATCTACGTGCCTCTCAAAGCTTCTAGCCACCAAAGTCTTAGTAAAGGGATCAGCGATGTTGTCCTCGGACGCGATCTTACATACATCCACTTGTCCTGTCTCCACATGCCCTCTAATAATGTGATATCTCCGATCGATGTGCTTGGTCCTCTTGTGGTGCCGAGATTCCCTCGTGTTGGCAATAGCCCCTGTATTATCACAGTAAAGTGTGATAGGCTTGTCAACACCCGGAATGACCTCAAGGTCTCTAAAGAACTTGCGGAGCCAAACCGCTTCTTTAGATGCCTCAGCCGCAGCCACATACTTAGCCTCCATAGTAGAGTCAGCTGTGCAGCCCTGCTTCACGCTCTTCCACACAATGGCGCCTCCTACGAGTAAAAACACTGATCCAGATGTCGATTTTCTCGAATCCTTGCAAGTCTGGAAGTCTGAGTCCGTGTATCCTACGGGTGTTAGGTCCCCTCCAGAATACACCAGCATATAATCCCTCGTTCTCTTAAGATACTTGAGTATATGCTTTACAGCTTGCCAGTGCTTGGTTCCAGGATTTGCTTGATATCGACTCACCATACCTACTGCAAAACATATGTCTGGGCGAGTGCAAAGCATAGCGTACATAAGGCTACCCACAGCGGATGCATAAGGGACCTTACTCATACGCTCTCTTTCTTCCGATGTCTTGGGACAGTCATTTAATGAAAGAGTTAGACCGGCAATAGAAGGTTGTGAGCCTTTCTTTGCCTCTTGCATTGCATATTTGTCAATTATTTTATCTATGTATGAAGCTTGGGATAATGCTATCATTTTGTTCTTTCGATCTCTGAAGAGACGAATGCCTAGAACATAATTAGCTTCTCCCAAGTCCTTCATGTCAAACTGTTGGTATAACCAAAGCTTGACCGATGATAAGTTCCCTACATCATTCCCAATGAGTAGTATATCATCGACATAGAGTATCAGAAAGACCACTTTTCCATCCTTAATACGTTTATAAACACAAGGTTCATCAACGTTCTGCTCAAAACCAAATGTCTTAACCGCTTGATCAAACCTCTGGTTCCATGAGCGGGATGCTTGCTTTAATCCATAAATGGATCTAAGCAACTTGCAAACTTTCCTTTCTTGGCCTTTCGCTACGAACCCTTCGGGCTGTATCATATAGATACACTCTTCAAGATGGCCATTCAAGAATGCCGTCTTGACATCCATTTGCCAGATCTCGTAATCAAGAGCCGCAGCAATGGACAGAAGAATACGGATAGACTTCAGCATAGCAACAGGCGAAAAGGTTTCCTCATAATCGATTCCAGCCTTTTACGTGTATCCCTTTGCAACCAGTCTAGCTTTGAAAGTTTTCACTCTCCCTTCCGCATCCTTCTTTCTTTTGTAGACCCATTTGCATCCAATGGGTTTTATCCCATCTGGCAAATCTACAAGTTCCCAAACAGAGTTGGATTTCATAGAATCCATCTCATTGTTCATAGCCTGTTTCCAAGATTTAGAATCAACATCATTTATAGCTTCATCATATGTGACCGGATCTTCCTCATGCTCATGAGCCTCAGCCTGGTATACCTCAGCATCATACATAAAGAAATTAGGTTTCTTCGAAACCCTCCCACTACGACGAGGCACCCTATATTGTTGATCGTCTGCAGGTCTTTCACTGGAACTCGGACTTGCGTCCAAGACCGAAATCTGTGGAGCAGTTCTTTCACCCGATAACTCCTCTAGCACCACTTTGCTTCGAGGCTTTAAGTCATTTATGTGACTTTCCTCCAAGAATCTCGCATGGGTTGAGACAATGACTTTTTGTTCCTTCGGGTTATAGAATAGACCTCCTTTAGTTCCTTTTGGATACCCTACAAACATGCATAATTCTGATCTTGGTTCTAACTTCTTCGCATCCCCATCCAGTACATGCGCCGGGCAGTCCCATATTCTCATATGTCCAAGGGAGGGCTTCCTGCCACGCCACAATTCATACGGAGTTCTAGGAATTGACTTGCTTGGAACCTGGTTCAGAATATAGCACGCCGTTTGTAAAGCATATCCCCAAAATGATAATGGCAGCGTTGAGTAACTCATCATGGACCGTACCATATCCAATAAGGTCCTGTTTCTCCTTTCGGCTACACCATTCTGTTGTGGAGTACCAGGTGCAGTCAATTGGGATAATATCCCGTTCTCTACAAGATGTCCTAGAAATTCGTCGAAGAGGTATTCGCCACCTCGATCAGATCGAAGTGTCTTTATGGATTTATCCAATTGCTTTTCCACTTCCGTACGATACTCCTTGAACTTGTCAAAGGTTTCGCTCTTGCGGTGCATCAGATACACATATCCATACGTCGAGTAATCATCTATAAAAGAGACATAATACTCGAACCCTCCTCGTGCTGTGACGTTCATGGGGCCACATACGTCAGTGTGCATAATTTCTAAGAGCTCCTAAGCCCTTGTACCCTTAGCTCCAAAAGACCTCTTAGTCATCTCACCCTCTAGACAAGACTTACATTGGGGAAGACGTACCTCCTCTAGAGTTTCCAGAGGACCATCTTTCACCAATCTTTGAATCCTATCCTGATTAATATGACCAAGTCTTAAATGCTAAAGATACGCCTTGTTAGAGTGAGAAACTTTCAACCTTTTAGAGTTGTCAGTTAATTCAGTGTTAAGCAGTGAGTACATCTTTGGTTTGATCAAATATAGGTTTCCATCCATCCATCCAGAACAGATAAAAGACTTATTTCTACGAATATCAACTCTCTTACTAAAAGAAACTGAATAAGAATCCTTTATTAAACAAGCTACTGATATAAGGTTCCTCTTTAAATTAGGAACATAAAAACAGTCTTTTAATAAAATAAACCTAAATTGATCAAAATAAAGGTAAACATCTCCCACTGCCTCAGCCACTACCAAGCTGCCGTCCCCAGTTCGCAACGAGAGGTTCCTATCATGTAGACTTCTCGTTTCCACGAACCCCTGCATAGAAACACAAACATGATTAGTGGCGCCCGAATCAATGACCCAAGTGTCTTTCGATTCTTCCACCAAACACGCTTCTAAGTAAAGAAGTTCCTTACCTTCCTTGCCCTTGGCGGCTAGGATTTCCCGGCAAGCCTTCTTCAAATGACCTACCTTCCCACAACGGAAGCACTTGGACTTTTCAGGGTCCCTGGGCTTCTTGTTCTTCTTCTTCTTCTTCCCATCTGAGACAGGAGGATTAGAAGAACTGGAAGCCACTTGCTTCTGATTTGGCCTCTTCCTCTTCCGTGAGGGTTTGGAAGATTCCGTCAAATTGGCCTCACCTTTGGGTTGGACAGCATCCCCATCCCTGATCATCCGCTCATAAGCTTGGAGTTACTTCATGAGCTTGGTTAGTCCTAACTCCCTTGTCACCAGATTTTATGCGGCCTTAAACCCCACAAAATCTTTAGACAGAGTTTTGAACACTATCTCAATCTGGGTGTTGTAGTCCAACTCAGCACCATTTTCGGCAGCCTCAGCGAAGAATCCCATTAGAGTGATCATATGGTCCTTCACTGGAGTACCCGCCTTCTGCTTAGAGTTCATAATACTGGTAATAGCGGACTGTCGAGCCAATTTTTCTTGGCCTCCGAACATGTCCTCCAGATTTTCGATGATCTCCCCAGCAATTTGATAAGTCTCATGCTGCTTTTGTAAAGCACTCGTCATGCTAGCAAGTATGTAGCATCGAGCTATATCATTGGATTCTCTCCAACGAGTATAGGCAACCGGGACCTCCTCAATCGGCGTGTCAAGTTTTGGCCCTGGTGGGCATGGTTCGTCCAGTATGAACTTGTGTCTCTCGCAGCTAAGAACTATTAACAGATTCCTTTTCCAATCCTTATAATTGTCGCCATTCAGTTTATTCTCAGTAAGTATTGAAATGAGGGGTGTCGGTGACATTTTGAACTGAAATAAAATTATACTAGACATCATTACAAAGCCCAAGCAAATAAACAGATAATTTAGCAAATAAAACATACAAGTATGTTCCTACATGAAACTTGAAAAACATATAGCATTGCAATGGTAATTCTCAGCACCTATTGCCCCAAGCCACCGACGGTGGTCATGAGAACAAATAGCCGGAACATGGACCCCGTCCAATTAATATATGTTGCCTTAAATCCTCCAAGGTTAAGACATATATTAATAACCGCTTATTTGGCCATCAGTTTAGTTAACAGAGCTTCTAGGGAAGGTTAATAACTAAACGAGTCTTGAGTGTATAACCTTTGTTTATGTAGCCCAATCCACGTCCTACCAAGCCACCGAGGGGTGGTCATGAATAGGATCGCACTCGAACACGTTTTCCACATAGGAGATCCAATCTAGTATACCAGCAGCGGTAAACACCTACCGAGGGGTGTGGTCAGGGCAGAACTGACGCGAGGCGTTACCATGCTTTCACATATGGATCAACAATGGAGGCCATGGGTTTTGTTTGAAACCCTCTCCAACTCAATATTTTGAAAAACATGCAAGTTTTGACAAATTATGTATGATCAATACAGTATGAGCGACACTCACCTATCCTATTGTTAGGAAATGCCCTAAGTATTAGAGACATTTTGATGTATTCATTTTGAACTGGATAATAAAATTATATATAGAGGTTATTCATTACATTGCTATCTGTCCTCGTCTTATTTACATGTTAAAGTAAATGTAAGCAAATATGGCTCACTGACTGCTTGTGTTAAAATTGTTAGAACGTTGCATGCAATGGACTTTTGTATGCGAGAAGACAATGTTCTAAAGTTAGCGGTCTAAACTATGGTCTGTAGTCTATGGGCTTAGATCGAGCATCTAACTCATGTTAAGACTATTATGTTGTCTAAAACCTTGGAGGGGACGGTTTGTCTTGACCGTCTGGAGCTGGACTCCCAAGTAGAGACATAGATATGTTGCTTGGTGGTGACATATTAGACCGGGACTAAAGCGTGATTGATCTACGAAGTCCGCTTTGAGTGGATCGATCTGCTTTTGACATTCATTATGCAGTAACCTTAATCCTGAGTAAATGAACTACTTCATGTATATGACTTGTGTACTTTGATGTTCCAATGGCTAAAGCGTCTCAGAGGTAGTAAGCTTATAGACCGGTTCGTTGGGTGCACGACTTGTATACGATGAAGGGTTTATTTGCAGATATCGGAATCATAGCTCTAAGGAGTTAAAGGTATCCTCTTAAAGGCATTATACTGAATGTGAAAATGGACAAGGCCTTGGGTCGTCTGCTGGGCGGATGACTTCTTATTCACATATGGTGAATAATCATTTTCTTAATTCGGTAGTATAATGGAACTTTAAGATAGCCTGATCAGTAGGATTAAACGGACTTTGACCTAAGGCTGATCATGGATATCATATGAGTGTTTTGCATATATGACCAGGTCATTGGATAGTAGCTCGTCACAGGCTTACGTAATACGATATATAATTGGGAGTTCAGTTTCAGGTTTATAGTGGTGTGACTCTGAAATTAGTGATCATATGATTGAGTTGTTCGGTACAGAATGATGATCATATGGAATCACGGGAGCCCGATTATATATGTCCAATCAGTCCCTCTACTAGCTCCACATAATTCCTTAACGTTTGGCAAATTGATTTGTGTATGCGATTGGCTGGTTTATTATGCATGGATGGTGATGACACAGGATTAGGATGGTAGACAAGATTCTCTCCGGTTGGATTCAGATTTTGTTTTGGATAATAGAGTACACAATTATTCAAACTCCAAATAAAGTTACCATGATTTTATTTGAGATTGGATTGGAGTTGTAGAAAATTATCCATGAGAACAAGAATTTGAAACACAACCGTTTTGTGGAATTTGAAATTTGAATTTTGAAATTTGAAATTTGAATTTTGAAATTTGAAATTTAAATTTTGAATTTGAAATTTGAATTTGAAATTCGAATTTGAAATTCGAATTTGAAATTTGAATTTGAAATTCGAATTTGAAATTTAAAATTTGAAATTTGAAATTTGAATTTGAAATTCGAATTTGAAATTTGAAATTCAAATCTTGAATCACAGTCCAAGTAGGATTCGAATTTGTTGTGGAAAATCCACAAGGTTTGAAATTCGAATTTGAGTTGGATTTGGAGAGGATAATCTTGTTAGAATCCTACTTGAATTTTGAATCCAAATCCCAACAAACTATGGACAAAATTTTGAGGATAATCCTCAATGGAATTTGGGTTTTTGTGGATAAGATTCAAGGGAAAAATTCAAGTTTCAATCCCAGTTGAATTTGGATTCTCTCCTCCCTGAAAAATGGCCGAAATTTTGGAGATAATCTCCTAGAAAAATTCGGTTATTTTGGATAAGGTTGAGATAAGATTCAAGCTTGAAAATCCTAGTGGAATTTTTGATTCTCCCTTATCCATAATGGCCGAATTTGTGGAGAAGATTTTCTCCTAGGAAATTTCAGATTTTTTGGTTGAAAAAGGGAGATAAAATTCTAGTTAAAATCTTGTTTAGATTTGGATTGGATTTATCCTAAGAAAACCGAATTTTATTATGGGATTTTCCCATGGAAAAATTCTGATTTTTTTGGTTATGGATAATGGCGAATATCTTTTCCTAGTCCAATTCGAATTCAGAGAATTACCTCATGCAGGTCTATAAATAGAGGTCCTGCCACTCCAGTTCTCTCAGACCACAGACTCTCAGGTGAGCAGGCTTATTGTTGCACAGCTCATCGTGACAATAAAGTTTTTTAGAGATCTGGGTGGTCGGAAGAAGACTAGCAGTGCTAGCATACCGATCGAGGTTCAGAGTGCCCACACACTCAGCCATTCGGGAATTGGAGAATAGTAGAGAAGGCTAGTTGGTTGAAGCCTCCGGTCATTCTCCTCCTGCAAGATTGGCGTCCTTGAGGTATGAGTTTTAATTGTTGTTGGTTTATTGTATATGGCATCATGAGATATTTAACGATCTAAAAATTTTTATTGTTCCGTTGCGCCACTCTGATACGTTTTTGCCGATTTATTATCTTACAATTGGTATCAGAGACATCTCATGACTATGCCATGTACATAAATTAGACAATTACTTAGTCTTTTTATTTATGTATGGATTTGATATTTAGTGAGTGGCATTCTAGGGTTCCTTTATGTTGTTATCATGGATTATGTATAAAGTATGTGGTTATTTTAATTTTTGAATTATTATAAGCATGCTTGTTTATACCGGTTATGGTTCCTTAGAATTTCGAAAAATTGTATCTATGAATTTTTATGTAACCATGGGAGTAGTTTATTAACACTGTAATTTTCCCATGGATTTTATTTTTTGTCTCTTAGAATTTTTATGGTTAGAATTTTTGTACACCGGAAACGGTTTAGGAAATTTTATGTAATAATTCTTGAAGGAGATTGAAGATTGAAGACCGTAATTTATTTTTTCCAAAAAAAAAATTAAATTTGATTTAAAGGTTGAAATTTTGATTGTGTGGAAAATTTCAATTTAATTGGGATTCAAATTAATTTTAGGAGATCCTAATAGGTAAATTGGAATATGGCACGAAAATCGAGACACGACCCCTCGGGGTAGGCCGATGGGCCTTGGTGGGGCTGCGGCCCCTGCCCTCGGGTAGGATGGGGCTGCGGCAGCCCCTGTGCAGGCCAACACCACCCACGGCCGTAGGCTTGGCCTGCAGCCAAGGGTGGCCGTGGCCTGCCCGAGGCTGGCCGCAGCCTAGGCGTGCAGCCTCTGGCTGCAAGCGCTGCCTGCAGCCTGTCGGCTACTGCGCCCAGCCTGGGCGTGCAGCCTGGCGCTGCAGGATTGGCCTATAGCCCGGCAAGGCTGCACATTGGGGGCAGCCGTGGGCTGCCAGCCCCTTTGGTGCTGGTGGCTGCCCACGGTGACTACCGCCTTCGGGGACGGCAGTGCGACGGTCTTAAAAAATCGAAAAATTTTGATTTTTAAATTAGATATTTAATTTTAAATCATATTTAAAAATATGTAATTGAAAATTTGAAAATTAGAAATTACATATTATTACACATGATGTTTAAAATTGTTTAAAATTTGAATTGGAAATTTAAATTTGAAATTCGAATTTGGAATTTGAATTTGAAATTTAAATTTTTGGAGATTTAAATTTTAAATAATTCTCGGGATGAGAAATAAATGGAGAGGCTACATAAAGATGGATACAAGAAGATGGAACAAAATTCAAGACCCAAAGAATGCTTTGGATGGAATTTTGTAATCTTTATTTTCTTTGTTCTAGGATGGAACCATAGCTTGGTTATTCTGTCAATTATTTTTTCTATGATATGTCATGGATGTATAAATATGTATTGATGGATGTTTTGTATGCATATTTGATAACATGTCATATAGGATAGGTGAGTGCCGCTCATACTATATTGATCATACATAATTTGTCAAAACTTGCATGTTTTTCAAAATATTGAGTGGGAGAGGGTTTCAAACAAAACCCACAGCCTCCATTGTTGATCCATATGTGAAAGATTGGTAACGCCTCGTATCAGTTCTGCCCTGACCACACCCCTCGGTAGGTGTTTACCGCCGCCGGTATACTAGATTGGATCTCCTATGTAGAAAACATGTTCGGGTATGATCCTATTCATGATCACCCCTCGGTGGCTTGGTAGGACATGGATCGGGCTACGTAAACAATGGTTATACACTCAAGACTCCTTTAGTTATTAACCTTCCCTAGAAGCTCTGTTAACTAAACTGGTGGCCAAATAAGTGGTTATTAATATATGTCTTAACCTTAGAGGATTTAAGGCAACATATATTAATTGGACGGGGTCCATGTTCCGGCTATTTGTTTCCATGACCACCCTTTCGGTGGCTTGGGACAATAGGTGCTGAGAATTACTGTTGCAATGCTACATGTTTTTCAAGTTTCATGTAGGAACATACTTGTATGTTTTATTTGCTAAATTATCTGTATATTTGCTTGGGCTTCATAATGATGTCTAGTATAATTTTATTTCAGTTCAAAATGTCACTGACGCCCCTCATTTCGATACTTACTGAAAATAAGTTGAATGGCGATAATTATAAAGAGTGGAAAAGAAATCTATTAATAGTTCTTAGCTGCGAGAGACACAAGTTCGTACTGGACGAACCATGCCCACCTGGGCCCAAACCTGACACACTACTTGAGGAGATCCTGGTTGCCTATAATCGTTGGAGAGAATCCAATGAGATAGCTCGATGCTACATCCTTGCTAGCATGACAAGTGCTTTACAAAAGCAGCATGAGACTTATCAAGTTGCTGGGGAGATCATGGAAAATCTGGAGGACATGTTCGGAGGCCAAGAAAAATTGGCTCGACAGTCTGCTATCACCAGTATTATGAACTCTAAGCAAAAGGCGAGTACTCTGGTGAAGGACCATATGATCACTCTAATGGGATTCTTCGCTGAGGCTGCTGAGAATGGTGCTGAGTTGGACTACAACACCCAGATCGAGATGGTGTTCAAGACTCTGTCTAAAGATTTTATGGGGTTTAAGGCAGCATACAATCTGGCGACAAAGGATTTAGGACTAACCGAGCTCATGAAGCAACTACAGTGTTATGAGCGGATGATCAGGGATGAGGATGTGGTCCGACCTAAAGGAGAGGCCAATTTGGCAGAATCTTCCAATCCCTCACGGAAGAGGAAGAGGCCAAATAAGAAGCAAGTGGCTTCTAGTCCTTCTAATCCTCCTGTCTCGGACGGGAAGAAGAAGAAGAAGAAGAACAAGAAGCCAAAGGACCCTAAAAAGTCCAAATGCTTCCATTGTGGGAAGGTAGGTCACTTCAAGAAGGCTTGCCGGGAATTCCTAGCCACCAAGGGCAAGGAAGGTAAGGAACTTCATTACTTGGAAGCGTGTTTGGTGGAAGAATCGAAAGACACTTGGGTCATTGATTCGGGTGCCACTAATCATGTTTGTGCTTCTATGCAGGGGTTCGTGGAAACGAGAAGTCTACATGATAAGAGCCTCTCGTTGTGGACTGGAGATGGTAGCTTTGTGGTAGCTGATGCAGTGGGAGATGTTTACCTTTATTTTGATCAATTTAGGTTTATTTTATTGAAAGACTTTTTTTTATGTTCCTAATTTTAGGAGGAACCTTATATCGGTAACTTGTTTAATAAAGGATTCTTATTCAGTTTCTTTTAGTAAAAGAGTTGATATTCGTAGAAATAAGTCTTTTATCTGTTCTGGATGGATGGATGGAAACCTATATTTGATCAAACCAAAGATGTACTCACTGCTTGACACTGAATTAATTGATAACTCTAAAAGGTTGAAAGTTTCTCACTCTAACAAGGCGTATCTTTGGCATTTAAGACTTGGTCATATTAATCAGGATAGGATTCAAAGATTGGTGAAAAACGGTCCTCTGGAATCTCTGGAGGAGGTATGACTTCCCTAATGCGAGTCTTGTCTAGAGGGTAAAATGACTAAGAGGTCTTTTGGAGCTAAGGGTACAAGGGCTCGGAGCTCTTAGAAATTGTGCACACTGACGTATGTGGCCCCATGAACGTCACAGCACGAGGAGGGTTCGAGTATTATGTCTCTTTTATAGATGATTACTCGAGGTATGGATATGTGTATCTGATGCACCGCAAGAGCGAAACCTTTGACAAGTTCAAAGAGTATCGTGCGGAAGTGGAAAAGCAATTGGATAAATCCATAAAGACACTTCGATCTAATCGAGGTGGCGAATACCTCTCCGATGAATTTCTAGGACATCTTGTAGAGAACGGGATTTTATCCCAATTGACTGCACCTGGTACTCCACAACAGAATCGTGTAGCCGAAAGGAGAAACAGGACCTTATTGGATATGGTACGGTCCATGATGAGTTATTCAACGCTGCCATTATCATTTTGGGGATATGCTTTACAAACGGCATGCTATATTCTGAACCAGGTTTCGAGCAAATCAATTCCCAGAACTCCGTATGAATTGTGGCGTGACAGGAAGCCCTCCCTTGGACATATGAAAATATGGGGCTGCCCGGCACATGTACTGGATGGGGATGCGAAAAAGTTGGAACCAAGATCAGAATTGTGCATGTTTGTAGGGTATCCCAAAGGAACTAAAGGAGGTCTGTTCTATAACCCGAAGGAACAAAAGGTAATTGTTTCAACCCATGCGACATTCTTGGAGGAAAGTCACATGAATGACTTTAAGCCTCGAACCAAAGAAGTGCTCGAGGAGTTATCGGGCGAAAGAACTGCTCCACAGCTTTTGGTCTTGGACGCAAGTCCGAGTTCCAGTGAAAGACCTGCAGACAATCAACAATTTAGGGTGCCTCGTCGTAGTGGGAGGGTTTCGAAGAAACCTAATTTCTTTATGTATGATGCTGAGGTATACCAGGCCGAGGCTCATGAGCATGAGGATGATCCGGTCACTTATGATGAAGCTGTAAATGATGTTGATTCTAAATCTTGGAAACAGGCTATGAACAATGAGATGGATTCTATGAAATCCAACTCTGTTTGGGAACTTGTAAATTTTCCGGATGGGATAAAACCCATAAGATGCAAATGGGTCTACAAAAGAAAGAAGGATGCGGAAGGGAGAGTGGAAACTTTCAAAGCTAGACTGGTTGCAAAGGGATACACGCAAAAGGCTGGAATCGATTACGATGAAACCTTTTCGTCGTTGCTATGCTGAAGTCTATCCGTATTCTTCTGTCCATTACGATTACGAGATCTGGCAAATGGATGTCAAGACGGCATTCTTGAATGGCCATCATGAAGAGTGTATCTATATGATACAGCCCGAAGGGTTCGTAGCGAAATGCCAAGAAAGGAAAGTCTGCAATGTAGGAAAATAAACCGGTAAAAACGTATCAGAGTGGCGCAGCGGAACAATAAAAATTTTTAGATCGTTAAATATCTCATGATGCCATATACAATAAATCAACAACAATTAAAACTCATACCTCAAGGACGCCAATGAACAGGAGGAGAGTGACCGGAGGCTTCAACCAACTAGCCTTCTCTACTATTCTCTAATTCCCGAATGGCTGAGTGTGTGGGCACTCTGAACCTCGATCGGTATGCTAGCACTGCTAGTCTTCTTCCGACCACCCAGATCTCTAAAGAACTTTATTGTCACGATGAGCTGTGCAACAATAAGCCTGCTCACCTGAGAGTCTGTGGTCTAAGAGAACTGGAGTGGCAGGACCTCTATTTATAGACCTGCATGAGGTGATTCTCTGAATTCGAATTGGACTAGGAAAAGATTTTCTCCCTTATCCATAACCAAAAAATCCGAATTTTCCAAGGGAGAATCTCCACAATTAAATTCGGTTTTTCTAGGACAAATCCAATCCAAATCTAAACAAGATTTTAACTAGAATTTTATCTCCCTTTTCCAACCAAAAAATCCGAAATCTTTAGGAGAAAATCTTCTCCAAATTTTCGGCCACTTTTAGGATAAGGGAGAATCAAAATTCCACTAGGATTTCTCAAGCAAAATCTCATCTTAACCTTATCCAAAAATAACCGAATTTCCTAGGATTAGGGATCCAAAATTTCGGCCACTTTTGGGAGGAGAGAGAAACCAAATTCAACTAGGATTGAAGCTTGAATATTCCCTTGAATCTTATCCACAAAATCCGAAATCTTTCATGAGGATTATCCTCAAAATTTCGTCCCTTATTTGTTGGGATTTGGATTCAAAATTCAAGTAGGATTCTAACAAGATTATCCTCTCCAAATCCAACTCAAATTCGAATTTCAAACCTTGTGGATTTTCCACAACAAATTCGAATCCTACTTGGACTGTGATTCAAAATTTGAATTTCAAATTTCAAATTCAAATTTCAAATTCAAATTTCAAATTTCAAATTTCAAATTTAAATTTCAAATTCAAATTTCAAATTCGAATTTCAAATTCAAATTTCAAATTCAAATTTCAAATTCAAAATTCAAATTTCAAATTTCAAAATTCAAATTTCAAATTTCAAAATTCAAATTTCAAATTCCACAAAACGGTTGTATTTCATATTCTTGTTCTCATGGATAATTTTCTACAACTCCAATCCAATCTCAAATAAAATCATGGCAACTTTATTTGGAGTTCGAATAACTGTGTACTCTATTATCCAAAACAAAATCTGAATCCAACCGGAGAGAATCTTGTCTACCATCCTAATCCTGTGTCATCACCATCCATGCATAATAAACTAGCCAATAGCATACACAAATCAATTTGCCAAACGTTAAGGAATTATGTGGAGCTAGTAGAGGGACTGATTGGACATATATAATCGGGCTCCCGTGATTCCATATGATCATCATTCTGTACCGAACAACTCAATCATATGATCACTAATTTCAGAGTCACACCACTATAAACCTGAAACTGAACTCCCAATTATATACCGTATTACGTAAGCCTGTGACGAGCTACCATCCAATGACCTTGTCACATATGCAAAACCCTCATATGATATCCATGATCAGCCTTAGGTCAAAGTCTGTTTAATCCTACTGATCAGGCTATCTTAAAGTTCCATTATACTACCGAATCTAGAAAATGATTATTCACCATATGTGAATAAGAAGTCATCCGCCCAGCAGACGACCCAAGGCCTTGTCCATTTTCACATTCAGTATAATGCCTTTAAGAGGATACCTTTAACTCCTCAGAGCTATGATTCCGATATCTGCAAACAAACCCTTCATCGTATACAAGTCATGCACCCAACGAACCGGTCTATAAGCTTACTACCTCTGAGACGCTTTAGCCATTGGAACATCAAAGTACACAAGTCATATACATGAAGTAGTTCATTTACTCAGGATTAAGGTTATTGCATAATGAACGTCAAAAGCAGATTGATCCACTCATAGCGGACTACGTAGATCAATCACGCTTTAGTCCCGGTCTAATATGTCACCACCAAGCAACATATCCATGTCTCTACTTGGGAGTCCAGCTCCAGACAGTCAAGACAGACCGTCCCCTCTAAGGCTTTAGACAACATAATAGTCTTAACATGAGTTAGATGCTCGGTCTAACCCCATAGACTACAGACCATAGTTTAGACTGCTAACTTTAGAATATTGTCTTCTCGCATACAAAAGTCCATTGCATGCAACGTTCTAACAGTTTTAACACAAGCAGTCAGTGAGCCATATTTGCTTACATTTACTTTAACATGTAAATAAGACGAGGACAGATAGCAATGTAATGAATAACCTCTAAGTATAATTTTATTATCCAGTTCAAAATGAATACATCAAAATGTCTCTAATACTTAGGGCATTTCCTAACATGCAAGTTGCTTAGATCCATTTATGGATTAAAGCAAGCATCCCGCTCATGGAACCAGAGGTTTGATCAAGCGATTAAGACATTTGGTTTTGAGCAGAACGTTGATGAACCTTGTGTTTATAAATGTATTAAAGATGGAAAAGTGGTCTTTCTGATACTCTATGTCGATGATATACTACTCATTGGGAATGATGTAGGGAACTTATCATCGGTCAAGCTTTGGTTACACCAACAGTTTGACATGAAGGACTTGGGAAAAGCTAATTATGTTCTAGGCATTCGTCTCTTCAGAGATCGAAAGAACAAAATGATAGCGTTATCCCAAGCTTCATACATAGATAAAATAATTGACAAATATGCAATGCAAGAGGCAAAGAAAGGCTCACAACCTTCTATTACCGGTCTAACTCTTTCATTGGATGACTGTCCCAAGACATCAGAAGAAAGAGAGTATATGAGTAAGGTCCCTTATGCATCCGCTGTGGGTAGCCTTATGTACGCTATGCTTTGCACTCGCCGAAATATATGTTTTGCAATAGGTATGGTGAGTCGATATCAAGCAAATCCTGGAACCAAGCACTGGCAAGCTATAAAGCATATACTCAAGTATCTTAAGAGAATGAGGGATTTTATACTGGTGTATTCTGGAGGGGACCTAGCACCCGTAGGATACACGGACTCAGTCTTCTAGACTTGCAAGGATTCGAGGAAGTCGACATTAGAGGGCATGTGGAGACAGGACAAGTGGATGTATGTAAGATCGCGTCCGAGGACAACATCGCTGATCCCTTTACTAAGACTTTGGTGGCTAGAAGCTTTGAGAGGCATGTAAAGGCGATGGGGATGCGTAACATGGCACATCTACTGGCTTAGGGCAAGTGGGAGACTGTTAGGAAATGCCCTAAGTATTAGAGACATTTTGATGTATTCATTTTGAACTGGATAATAAAATTATATATAGAGGTTATTCATTACATTGCTATCTGTCCTCGTCTTATTTACATGTTAAAGTAAATGTAAGCAAATATGGCTCACTGACTGCTTGTGTTAAAACTGTTAGAATGTTGCATGCAATGGACTTTTGTATGCGAGAAGACAATGTTCTAAAGTTAGCGGTCTAAACTATGGTTTGTAGTCTATGGGGTTAGATCGAGCATCTAACTCATGTTAAGACTATTATGTTGTCTAAAGCCTTGGAGGGGACGGTTTGTCTTGACTGTCTGGAGCTGGACTCCCAAGTAGAGACATAGATAAGTTGCTTGGTGGTGACATATTAGACCGGGACTAAAGCGTGATTGATCTACGAAGTCCGCTTTGAGTGGATCGACCTGCTTTTGACGTTCATTATGTAGTAACCTTAATCCTGAGTAAATGAACTACTTCATGTATATGACTTGTGTACTTTGATGTTCCAATGGCTAAAGCGTCTCAGAGGTAGTAAGCTTATAGACCGGTTCGTTGGGTGCATGACTTGTATACGATGAAGGGTTTGTTTGTAGATATCATGAATCATAGCTCTAAGGAGTTAAAGGTATCCTCTTAAAGGCATTATACTGAATGTGAAAATGGACAAAACCTTGGGTCGTCTGCTGGGCGGATGACTTCTTATTCACATATGGTGAATAATCATTTTCTTAATTCGGCAGTATAATGGAACTTTAAGATAGCTTGATCAGTAGGATTAAACGGACTTTGACCTAAGGCTGATCATGGATATCATATGAGGGTTTTGCATATATGACCAGGTCATTGGATAGTAGCTCGTCACAGGCTTACGTAATACGATATATAATTGGGAGTTCAGTTTCAGGTTTATACTGGTGTGACTCTGAAATTAGTGATCATATGATTGAGTTGTTCGGTACAGAATGATGATCATATGGAATCACGGGAGCCGGATTATATATGTCTAATCAGTCCCTCTACTAGCTCCACATATTTCCTTAACGTTTGGCAAATTGATTTGTGTATGCGATTGGCTGGTTTATTATGCGTGGATAGTGATGACACAGGATTAGGATGGTAGACAAGATTCTCTCCGGTTGGATTCAGATTTTGTTTTGGATAATAGAGTACACAATTATTCGAACTCCAAATAAAGTTACCATGATTTTATTTGAGATTGGATTGGAGTTGTAGAAAATTATCCATGAGAACAAGAATTTGAAACACAACCGTTTTGTGGAATTTGAAATTTGAATTTTGAAATTTGAAATTTGAATTTTGAAATTTGAATTTTGAATTTTGAATTTGAATTTTGAATTTGAAATTTGAATTTGAAATTCGAATTTGAAATTTGAATTTGAAATTTAAATTTGAAATTTGAAATTTGAAATTTGAAATTTGAATTTGAAATTCGAATTTGAAATTTGAAATTCAAATCTTGAATCACAGTCCAAGTAGGATTCGAATTTGTTATGGAAAATCCACAAGGTTTGAAATTCGAATTTGAGTTGGATTTGGAGAGGATAATCTTGTTAGAATCCTACTTGAATTTTGAATCCAAATCCCAACAAACTATGGACGAAATTTTAAGGATAATCCTCAATGAAATTTCGGTTTTTGTGGATAAGATTCAAGGGAAAAATTCAAGTTTCAATCCCAGTTGAATTTGGATTCTCTCCTCCCTGAAAAATGGCCGAAATTTTGGAGATAATCTCCTAGAAAAATTCGGATATTTTGGATAAGGTTGAGATAAGATTTAAGCTTGAAAATCCTAGTGGAATTTTTGATTCTTCCTTATCCATAATGGCCGAATTTGTGGAGAAGATTTTCTCCTAGGAAATTTCGGATTTTTTGGTTGAAAAAGGGAGATAAAATTCTAGATAAAATCTTGTTTAGATTTGGATTGGATTTATCCTAAGAAAACCGAATTTTATTGTTGAATTTTCCCATGGAAAAATTCTGATTTTTTTGGTTATGGATAAGGGAGAATATCTTTTTCTAGTCCAATTCGAATTCAGAGAATTACCTCATGCAGGTCTATAAATAGAGGTCCTGCCACTCCAGTTCTCTCAGACCACAGACTCTCAGGTGAGCAGGCTTATTGTTGCACAGCTCATCGTGACAATAAAGTTCTTTAGAGATCTGGGTGGTCGGAAGAAGACTAGCAGTGCTAGCATACCGATCGAGGTTCAGAGTGCCCACACACTCAGCCATTCGAGAATTGGAGAATAGTAGAGAAGGCTAGTTGGTTGAAGCCTCCGGTCATTCTCCTCCTGCAAGATTGGCGTCCTTGAGGTATGAGTTTTAATTGTTGTTGGTTTATTGTATATAGCATCCTGAGATATTTAACGATCTAAAAATTTTTATTGTTCCGCTGCGCCACTCTGATATGTTGTTACCGATTTATTATCTTACACCTATATGACATGTTATCAAATATGCATACAAAACATCCATCAATACATATTTATACATCCATGACATATCACAGAAAAAATAATTGACAGAATAACCAAGCTATGGTTCCATCCTAGAACAAAGAAAATAAAGATTACAAAATTCCATCCAAAGCATTCTTTGGGTCTTGAATTTCGTTCTGTCTTCTTGTCTCCATCTTTATGTAGCCTCTCCATTTATTTTTCATCCCAAGTATCATTTAAAATTTTAAAACTCCAAAAATTTAAATTTGAAATTCAAATTCCAAATTCGAATTTTAAATTTAAATTTCCAATTCAAATTTTAAACAATTTTAAACATCATGTGTAATAATATGTAATTTCAAAATTTCAAATTTTCAATTACACATTTTTAAACATGATTTAAAAATTAAATCTCAAATTTAAAAATCAAAATTTTTCGAATTTTAGACCATCGCACTGCCACCCGCGAAGGCGGCAGCCGCCGTGGGCAGCCACCAACCCTGGAGGGGCTGGCAGCCCATGGCAACCTCTATGTGCAGCCCTACCGGGCTGCAGGCCAAGCCTGCAGTGCCAGGCTGCACGCCCAGGCTGGGCGCAGCAGCCGGCAGGCTGCACGCTCAGGCTGGGCGCAGCAGCCGGCAGGCTGCACGCCCAGGCTGCGGCCAGCCTTGGGCAGGCCACGGCCACCCTCGGCTGCAAGCCAAGCCTGCGGCCGTGGGTGGTGTTGGCCTGTACAGGGGCTGCCGCAGCCCCATCCTGCCTGAGGGCAGGGGCTGCAGCCCCACCAAGGCCCGTCGGCCTATTCCGAGGGGTCGTGTCTCGATTTTCGTGTTATATTCCAATTTACCTTTTAGGATCTCCAAAAATTAATTTGAATCCCAATTAAATTGAAATTTTCCACACAATCAAAATTTCAACCTTTAAATCAAATTTAACTTTTGGGAAAAAATAAATTACGGTCTTCAATCTTCAATCTCTTCCAAGAATAATTACATAAAATTTCCTAAACCGTTTCCGGTGTACAAAAATTCTAACCATAAAAATTCTAAGAGACAAAAATTAAAATCCATGGAAAAATTACAGTGTTAATAAACTGCTCCCATGGTTACATAAAAAATTCTTAGATACAATTTTTCTAAATTCTAAGGAACCATAACCGGCATAAACAAGCATGCTTATAATAATTCAAAAAATTAAAATAACCATATACTTTATACATAATCCATGATAACAACATAAAGGAACCCTAGAATGCCACTCTCTAAATATCAAATCCATACATAAATAAAAAGACTAAGTAATTGTCTAATTTATGTACATGGCATAGTCATGAGATGGCTCTGATACCAATTGTAGGAAAATAAATCGGTAAAAACGTATCAGAGTGGCGCAGCGGAACAATAAAAATTTTTAGATCGTTAAATATCTCATGATGCCATATACAATAAGTCAACAACAATTAAAACTCATACCCGGAGGCTTCAACCAACTAGCCTTCTCTGCTATTCTCCAATTTCCGAATGGCTGAGTGTGTGGGCACTCTGAACCTCGATCGGTATGCTAGCACTGCTAGTCTTCTTCCGACCACCCAGATCTCTAAAGAACTTTATTGTCACGATGAGCTGTGCAACAATAAGCTTGCTCACCTGAGAGTCTGTGGTCTAAGAGAACTGGAGTGGTAGGACCTCTATTTATAGACCTGCATGAGGTGATTCTCTGAATTTGAATTGGATTAGGAAAAGATATTTTCCCTTTATCCATAACCAAAAAATCCGAACTTTTCCAAGGGAGAATCTCAACAAAAAATTCGGTTTTCTTAGGATAAATCCAATCCAAATCTAAACAAGATTTTAACTAGAATTTTATCTCCCTTTTTCAACCCAAAAAATCCGAAAATTACAAGGAGAATATCTCCTAAAGATTTCGGCCATTATGGATAAGGGAGAATCAAAAATTCCATTAGGATTTTCAAGCTTGAATCTTATCTCAACCTTATCCAAAATAATTGAATTTTCCTAGGAGATTTTCTCCCTAATTTCGGCCACTTTTCAGGGAAGGAGAGAATCCAAATTCAACTGGGATTGAAACTTGAATTTTTCCCTTGAATCTTATCCACAAAAAATCCGAAATTTCCTTGAGGACTATCCTCAAAATTTCGTGCAACATTTGTTAGGATTTGGATTCAAAATTCAAGTAGGATTCTAACAAGATTATCCTCTCCAAATCCAACTCAAATTCGAATTTCAAACCTTGTGGATTTTCCACAACAAATTCGAATCCTACTTGGACTGTGATTCAAAATTTGAATTTCAAATTTCAAATTCAAATTTCAAATTTCAAATTTCAAATTTCAAATTTCAAATTTAAATTTCAAATTCAAATTTCAAATTCGAATTTCAAATTCAAATTTCAAATTCAAATTTCAAATTCAAAATTCACAAAACGGTTGTGTTTCATATTCTTGTTCTCATGGATAATTTTCTACAACTCCAATCCAATCTCAAATAAAATCATGGCAACTTTATTTGGAGTTCGAATAATTGTGTACTCTATTATCCAAAACAAAATCTGAATCCAACCGGAGAGAATCTTGTTTACCATCCTAATCCTGTGTCATCACCATCCATGCATAATAAACCAGCCAATAGCATACACAATCGATTTGCCAAACGTTAAGGAATTATGTGAAGCTAGTAGAGGGACTGATTGGACATATATAATTGGGCTCCCGTAAATCCATATGATCATCAATCTTTTACCGAACAACTCAATCATATGATCACTAGTTTCAGAGTCACACCACTATAAACCTGAAACTGAACTCCCAATTACATACCGTATTACGTAAGCTTGTGACAAGCTATCGTCCAATGACCTTGTCATATATGCAGAACCCTCATATGATATCCATGATCAGCCTTAGGCCAAAGTCCGTTTAATCCTACTGATCAGGCTATCTTAAAGTTCCATTATACTATCGAATAAAGAAAATGATCATTCACCATATGTGAATAAGAAGTCATCCGCCCAGCAGACGACCCAAGGCCTTGTCCATTTTCACATTCAGTATAATGCCTTTAAGAGGATACCCTTAACTCCTCATTAGAGCTATGATTCCAATATCTGTAAACGAACCCTTCATCGTATACAAGTCATGCACCCAATGAACCGGTTTATAAGCTTACTACCTCTGAGACGCTTTAGCCATTGGAACATCAAAGTACACAAGTCATATACATGAAGCTATCCTTTTACTCAGGATTAAGATTACTGCATAATGAACGTCAAAAGTAGATCGATCCACTCAAAGCAGACTTCGTAGATCAATCACGCTTTAGTCCCGGTCTAATATCACCACTAAGCAACATATCTATGTCTCTACTTGGGAGTCCAGCTCCAGACAATCAAGACAAACCGTCCCCTCCAAGGCTTTAGACAACATAATAGTCTTAACATGAGTTAGATGCTCGGTCTAACCCCATAGACTACAGACCATAGTTTAGACCGCTAAGTTTAGAACATTGTCTTCTTGCATACAAAAAACCATTGCATGCAACGTTCTAACAGTTTAACACAAGCAGTTAGGGAGCCATATTTGCTTACATTTACTTTAACATATAAATAAGATGAGGACAGATAGCAATGTAATGAATAACCTCTATATATAATCTTATTATCCAGTTCAAAATAAATACATCAAAAATGTCTCTAATGCTTAGGGCATTTCCAAACATGGTTGTCTCGATGGACCAGCCTCGTGGTCGTTTGCCATCAGTCTAAATCTGCACAGGTGATCTAACATTGCTTCCTGTAGCAACTATTCATGCCTCTTACGCACCATGCGCTCCATCAGCATCTCCTACTCTACTTTAGTTACAGTGACAATAAATTCATGTGAAGTAGTAGGGTATAAAGGGGTTACCCTCTGTCGTATGTCGATAGTGAGTCCTTTCCAAAATATATCAAAAAATCCTCCTCTATGAGGTTGGACAGAGGACATGTCCTTACAACACTAATCTGGAACTTGACTACATACGTGAACACTGTATCACTCAGCATCATCTACTGTCTCTCTGCCCGAAGAACAAAGTCTCTGACATCTACATACTTGGGCATAGTCGATGGTGGCGGTACTACCCTGCTCTTAGGAGAGTTTAAAACTAGTGCTGAACTTCTCTGCAGAAACTGCTCCATCATGATTTGGTGAAACTCAGCCCAATCCAGTGCTAACAGTATCTCCTGATCACAGTACTCCCAATATAACCGTGCATCCTCACAGAATATGCCAATGGCCATCAATACCCAGCAATCCTCATCTATGTCACACTGGTGCATGATCATCTCTACATCATGTAGCCAGTCCCGAGTAGAGATCCCCTGCTGACCTCCCTCGAACATAGGTGGATGGCTGCCTCTAAAAGTGTGTACAGCATGCACTGATACTCTAGCTCCTATGCGAGCTCGATCTCCCACCACTGGAATATCTACTGCTACTGGTGGGTTTACAATCGGTCGAGGGGGTGGTGCTTGTACCGATGCCAGCGCTACAACCCTCGGCGCTAATGGCTCAGATACTGGTGGTCATTATACTGCTCGCTGGACCATAGATGGCCTGATCGCGGGTCTAGTCCATACCTGGATTGGTCTTCTCGGTCGGTATGGGTGAGGTCTCACGTATGGCGATCTAGTCATTAAATGGCCTACAAGATTATATAACTTCGAATAAATAGAAAGTTAACTAACTAAAAGAAAACTAACTTACTTGGGTTTACAAGCAGATCACGCTTCATGCCAATAGGGATATGGTCAACCACTCTGATACCAACCTGTGGCGCCCCCAAATCTAACCACGCGAAACTGTCATGAACTAACTCTCTTGCCGATCAAGACAGCCCTTGTGTCAAATCTGGATTGCCAGTTAAAACTCTTTTTCTTAAACTCTCATTTTTTTCAAGGCTCGAAAATTTCGCCCACAATTTTTTTTCTTTTTAATACATACTTTCTCCAAAAGAAAGCTAAGTATAAAAGCCATATAAAATACAATACTACTTTTAGTTGTCCTTTTGAGTATAACATAATGTATAATATACAAAATAGTTACACTGCATTTTTTTTCAATAACACATTCTCTTCAATTCACTAACTTTTAAAGCTCAGCGGAAGACTTATGACAGGACCAAATCCACGGTTATCCCTTGACACGCGCACATCTTGCCACCATCCATATAGTCTACTGGACAGGTTTCTTACCTACAACATGAACAAACTGATGAGCTAACAGGCTCAGTAAGTTCAAATATACTTAGTAAGAATCACATGGATTCAAAAACATTAAAAACTCAATTTCCTATGAATAATACTATTTATGATGAATAGTGACTTTGACCTTTGATCGATAAATAGTAATTGTTACCCTAACAGGTTACTATTCACATTATTTTAACTGGAAACTATTCACGCTAGCCTAACTGATTACTATTCACATTAGCCTAACCGGTTACTATCCACATTTTTCTAACCGAGTTAGCTATATTTAGTGTAAGCTTCGGTTATGCTCAATTATGGCTTTTATCATATTATTGATTATTCCTTCTCTATTTGTACTCTAGTATTGAGCTCTTTTATGGCAGTACTAATAATTTATCTTGCGTACTGACTGGGAGGGCCTAGGGAGCGACCCTAGAGCTTCTTCCTCCACAGCCCTTATTATATCCCCGTAGGACCTGTAAAACCTCCATCACAACGTTGGAGGGGCAGTACGCCTTAAATGGTTTTATTACCATCTTTCATTTATAGTTTGGACAAAGTGACATTAATCGTCACCTCAAGGTCATTAACCTCCATCGCCCGTAGGCCTTAGATATTCTGATCATTTTATTATGTGGGACCTGTTATACTAACTAATCCCTAAATGTCCATAGGACTTGATACCTAATGTACAACTAGTACATAATAAAGTAATACAGTATTTCATGTTGCAGACATGAAAATGCTTGAACTTACCAATACTGTGATAATGTCTACTTCCGGAACTCCTCTGCAATTCTATCTTTAATTTGGGTTCCTACAGACATAATATTGTCTGTTAATACCCTGTATTAATTATCGCTTTAAATACATTTATTTTGTGATAAATTTTGCAAACATTTCAATTCTTTATATGGTACATGATTTGCAATACGCCCGTGTCCCTGACCGTGTACCTCTCGGTCTTATTTTACACGACCGTGTTCCACTGTACACGCCCGTGTACTAATTAAACTCTAAACTTTCAACTCTAAAATCTCTATTTTGGGTCCTAAAATTTTATTTAAGTCATTCTAGATCCTTTAGGGTCCTTTCCGAGCCTTTCAGAAATTTTTAGTCAAAATGACCATTTTACCCCTAATGGGTCTCGGGACAGTAACTATTCTGTTCTGTCATTTTTCTCAAATCTTCTAAGCCCAATTATCTTACGATAATATTCCCTAGGCTTCTGTATCTTTTTATATCTTAATTTGCTGCAAAATCTCAATTATCATTTTCCCGGCCCTCGATTACTATTCATCCATCACCTAGGGTCGTTTCTCGTTTTTCGAGCGTTTAGGAGCCTCAAATGGCCATTTTATTACTCCGGAAATGTTTTTCATCCCGTACCCGACCCTCGGTTCCCGAGAGGCTCAGGTTTCCTATCCTGACCTAATTTTTCTCTCGTTTCCCAAAATACCCCTAATATGAAATTTTTTTTTCTGTTTAGGCATTTTAGTCATTAAGGATCGGTTTACTATTCCTCTTGGGTTGGTTTTTCATTTTCAATCTTAATCCATCATGGGGTCCTGGTTTCCTTCATGAGTCCCATATTTTATCCCTCGTTTCCGAAATGCCCTTATGCCGTTTTTGAAATTTCAGCAGCATTTCCGCTTGTATTTTAAGGTATCTCCGACGTTAGGTATACCTCATAACCTTTGTACCTACCACGTACTATACCAGAGACCTATTTTATACAAAGTTTCCAAACTTTGTATAAAAATTTTCCACATTAACCAATATTCAAGAATCAATACACAACATCAATTATTTCCAAACCTAGCCTTGGTTTATCATGTTAATCATCACCAAATATTTTTTCATTACCTTCCACACTTATCACATTTTATTCTTAGGTTTTCAATGCATAAATTAACATTAAAACTTAACCAAAATTTCATTCTAACCCTAGCATTAGCCACGGATTTTCATCCAAAAACCCATAGAAAATCTTGCTTTCTTTCCTAGGGATTTTATCAACATTCCACGTTCTTATTCAACACTAAAAATTTACCATTTTCTAGTGTGTATCACCCACGGATTTTAGCATGAAAATGCATCAAATTTTCTTGTTTCTTGATTCTAATTCATGCTTAATTCAACATGTAACCAAATCATCATAAATACTAAATCAAATCACCAATTTCCAATTCATTTTTCATACCAATAATGTCGCGGATTTTTCATGGAAACATGCAAAATTTTTGCTTGTTTCTTAAACTAATTCATGCTTGAAATTCTAAAACACCAAACTAAGCATATCATCAACAAAACATCAATTTTTATCAATGTTTCTACACCTTCATACCCACGGATTTTCACTTAGGAAATCAAGTAAAATTGCTTCAATTTAGAAGCTTACCTTATCTAGTTGATTGCTTGATGCTAGAAATGCAATGGAAGCTAATTTTGATGTGAAATTTTTGGACAAAATTTGGCTTAAAATGGGGAAAAGCTCACGATTTTTGGCTGCTAAAAAAGGGCAAGAGTTTGGCCACTTTTTTCTTTTATTTTTTTGAATGAATTTTGATGCCTATTTATAGGCAAAAACCAAGGACCATTTAACAAAATTTTCCCAACAATTTGTTAATTGTTTAAGGATTAAAATGCAATACTTTTGGGGCCAAAATAGAAATTTTTTCTTCTTCCTTTCCAAGTGGCTGAATGGCCTTTTAGAAAATTTTCTAATTTTTTTTTTTATCATTTTGGCATGATCTTGGCCATTGATGAAAAAGAAAGATGATCCTAACCATACACCTTTTCTTATTACTTTCTAAACCTAAATAAAAATTTAACCTTTATGACATCATCAATGTGATGTCATCCATATGTATATATATTAATTCACTAATTAATTTGTGGTCAAATTTTGACCGAAAGTCAAACCGAACGGAACTTTACCGAAATCGCGTAGGCAGGTTCCGGACGCCTTCGGTGCGATCAGTTTGTTTTATTTTGCTTCCGTTTGGTTATAATTCTCTACTATAAATTTCTATCATTTTAGTGCATTTCAGTGCACTCCCTAGGGTTTTTGGCTCCATTTTCGTACTGTCTTACCCGATTCTGTTCGTTAAGATTTTCCATCCCCGAACTCACACACTTCAACACTGTCAGAACATTTTTACAGTATTCTCAACAGTATTAAAACACAACTTTTTCCTATTTTATTTATTAAAATTGGTACATACATACAATTTTAATCTACTCTGAGAATCTAAAATTCCCGGTTATCACAACAGTGATGTGGAGGATTAGTTTAAGAAAACCCTGTGATTAAATGCTAGTCACAAAATTCTCATTTATCTCAATTTAAATACCAAACTATTTAAATTTCCAAAAACCACCCATCCAAAAATTTAAAATTTTTTTAAAAAAAGTCTTGATTTGAAAATTTACTATTTTTCCCCTTTAGTGTGAAAATTATCATATTTCTAATTTGTTTTACTTTATGAAAAACAAGTCAATTTATAAAAATTATGCCTCCAATATCAAAGGTGATCAATTGTCCCATAACATAAAAAAAAAAGGAAAATAAAGAAATTAAAGCAAAATGCAATACAGTCCAGACATGCGACAACAATTTCAATGTTTAATATAATATAGGTCCTCAAGCAAAAGAAAATAAAGAAAATATACAACAGTTAACATTTCCAAATTTTGACTTCTAGTTTTTACTCTCCACTCTATGATTCCACGACAATCGTAACTTGAAATCACCCTCCACTCCTGGGGGTTACCAGATTTGAAAACATGAACGAAAAGCCCAGTAGGATACTTGTAAAACATTTTGCAACTTTTTACTTTAAACGACTTAATAAAAATAATAGAACAAATGCAGTATAGGAATTTAAAAGTGCAATCGTGATAATGCAATTTGTGTCCTTAGATACATCTATAATCGTGTATAATCCTATGAGCCCCCTTACCATGCTGAAGTGTGATGAGTAAATCTCAATCGAGATGTGCACTCTTCGCACGTGTGTGTTCACTCCTGGTATGAATTTTAAACATCCAAGTCTCTTTTCCAAATTCTTTTGAAAAATACGCATTACATAATAAAATATATCATTTTATTTTATCAAATATCTGTCCAGATTATTTTTTCTTTTATTTTTAAAATCATGGCTTTTTCCAAAAATTGCAACTTTTGGAAAATACGCATTACGTAATAAAATATACTATTTTATTTTATCAAATATCCGTATCCAGATTATTTTTCCTTTAATTTTTAAAATCGTGACTTTTTTCAAAAATCGCAGAATTTATAAAACTTTGTAAATTCATTTTCTTTAAATCAATATTTTTGGCCAAATCATAAAATACAAAACAAACTACAAAGAAAAGGTCAGATATCCTACGTTTTTGAAAAATTTAATCTAATGATAACATCTAGTTTGATTTCTGATACAAATCCTCTTCATCGGCTCTAAATTGAAGATGACCTAAAATATAATTACAAATAATTTAACTATCTGTCCAAAAATTCCGTAATCTCGATTGCGGTAAATTTAATCAATTAGTGTGCTATTTACTTTAATTTAAAAGTGAGATTTTATTTCAAAATTTGTAAAATTTTCCAAATATTTTGGCATGACCCATCCTAAAATATTATTTGCCCTAATCTTCAAAAATTTCTGAAACTACAAAAAAATCAAATTCCAAATCTCAGAATAATTTCAAATATAATATTAATTCAAATTTCAAATTTCAAATCTCAAAGCAATTCAAATACAAGTTTCAAAATTACTAAGCTTTATAATTTGGGAAATCATACCAAATGACATTTTTCTAATACCTTCATTAATTATATAGCATATGTTAATAATGTTGTTAAATTACAGCATATTTTTAAATTTTGATTATATTAATTTTTTTTTACCCTTTCTTTTTCTAACAGACATTTTGTTCTGTTTTCCTACTGTGCCAGCCCGCCCTACATGGAGGCTAAATAGCACTATCACGGTCGAGTTCTGAAGCCAACTATGATAGCTTGCCACCTCATGAGTCACCGACAACTTACTTTTAACGTACTTTCTTTGTTTAACGTCCTAATTTTAACTTTCTCATTTCAACGTATACATAAATTTTTTAAAAAACTTTAAACTTGAAAATTTTACCATCGTAAAATATTTACTATAGTAAATATCTTACATTGTCGTAACTTAATTTACATCATAAATACATCGTTTCAAATTTCATTCAAATTCTGTTTTAAAACGTACATTTCATTTTAAATTTCATTTATCGTAAAACCATTACAAACATAAATTTCATTTATATGTATGGTAGTCATTTTTCATAGACAATTCGTACTTTTACAAACATAAATATATAAATCATCATTTCAATACTCTTTTTAAACTGCTCAGTGGAAAACTTGTAGTAGGACCATAACCCTCACCTAGTCCCTTGGCACATGCAGATCCCGCCCATCATCCATCAACTCGTCTATTTACGTGCAGGTTGCTTATCTGCAACACGAACAAACTCGTGAGCTAATTGCTCAGTATGTTCAAACATTCATACATGACTTATAAATACTCATGCAATATAGCACAGAGCATTAACATACATATAACATACATTACTTTAAACTCATACTTAAACATACTTAACACATACTTAAACATCGTAAACATGCTTAAATACACTTAAACGTACTTAACGTAGAACATAGCACAGAGCATCAAATATAGTGTTAGTGCATATTATGCTCATTTTTTGGTTACATTTTTAGTCTTGGGTCTTTGTCTTTCATTACGTTATGGTTTTGGGCCCCATGTTGATCGTACCGTAATGTGCACATAACTGAGAGGGACATTGGGGAGCTACCCACTAGCCAATCCTCAACAGTTTAACATAACATTAACATAAACATGACATGAAGAACCTCTACCTTGCGGGAGGCTGGTATGCCAAAAGATGGTTTTATTACCATCTTTCATATGGTTCCGACCAGATGACATTCTTATTGCCCCTTAGTCTGGAACACTTTACATGTTTTTCTTTTATTGTGTGTATTTTATTAGACATACCATTGTGCATATAGCACCTACATATACAATTTACATTTTATACATAGACATAACAGTCAATTCATGTTGCAGACAAGAAAATGTCTGAAATTATAACATATAACACATAGATATAGTAGTCAATTCATGTTGCAGATAAGGAAATGTTTGAACTTACAGATACTTCACCAGTATCTCCTTTTTCGCTTTCTGAGTCCGCAGACGTTCTTTCGTTGCGTCTGGATCGGGTTCCTATAACCGAAATAATCACGGTTATTTTCGATACTTATTTCACACATAAAGCTTAATAAAACGTAAAAATTCTACGTTTAACTTCCTAATTATGAACTTAAGGGGTTTTTGCTAACTTTTTGTAAAATGACCATTTTGTCCCAAACTTTTGGCAAAATGACTATTCTGTCCCTAATAGGATTTTTCATTGTAAACATCCTTAAACATCCTTCTCTCTTGTTTAAATCTTGATTTTGGCAGTTAAAATCTTAATTAGCCCCATTTTTCACTTTTTTGCTAACTTTTGGAAAAATAACCATTGTGTCCCAAACTTTTTAGCAAAATTACCATTTTGCCCTTAGCTGGAATTTTCTACTTAAACCTTGCTTTTAGCCTTTAAAATCCTAATTAGAGCCTTTGAATCACGTTTAAAGCCCTAACGGCTCGTTTTGACCATTTCCTAAAGTTTTGGCCATAATGACCAATTTGTCCCTAACGGGATTTTCTTACTTTTCTTCATACTTTTCTTCGATTTAATACTTGATTTTGGCTTTTAAAATCTTAATTAAGGCCTTGGGATACTATTTCAAGCCTAAATGCCCATTTTTCTAACTTTTGACAAAATGACCATTTTGTCCCCAACTTTTGACAAAATGACCATTTTGTCCCTGTAGGATTTTTCTTCATTTCTTCAACTTAAATCTTGATTTTGGCTTTTAAAACCTTAATTAAGGCCTTAGGTTACTATTCTTAGGCTTAACGGCCCGTTTTCTAACTTTTGGTAAAATGACCATTTCGTCCCCAACTTTTGACAAAATGACCATTTTGTCCCTAGCAGGATTTTTCTTCGTTTCTTCAACTTAAATCTTGATTTTGGCCTTTAAAACCTTAATTAAGGCCTTAGGTCGTTATTCTAAGCCTTAACGTACCTTTTCTAACATTTATGAAACTTTTGGTCAAAATGACCATTTTGCCCCTAACAGGTCTTTCGACCATAACATTTTCACTTTAATGTTTTAACGGGATTTTCTAAGCCCAAAAATCATAAAATAAATTTTTTGAGGCCTTATTAGTTTTCGCAGCATTAATTGTCGTAATTTCACTATTTATTTTTCAACCAACCCTCGGATGGCACTATTCTGATTGTAGGTCATTTTTCCTCTTTTTTTAATGTTTCGAGACTTCAAATGAATGTTTTCCTAACCCTTAAAATGTCCGTCCATCTTTCCTGAGCCTAACTCCTCAAGGGGTCTCAGTTTTTCACTTCGATTACATTCTTACCCCTCGTTTCCTAAAATGCCCTTCATGCCGTTCTAAAAATTTCGGTAGCATTTCAGCTTAGATTTGCATTCCTGGCGTTTAGGTAACGCCTCAAAACCATCTAACCTACTACATACTAAACCAGAGGCCTAATTTTTACGTAAAAACACAAACTTTTTAGGTAAAAATTTCCATAAAACCTAATAGTTTCTAACGACATTTCGATTCATTTTTATCCACTTTCATCCTCAGTTTTTATCCACACTTCAAACACACATTTTTCCTCACAAAATCTTAATTCATCACATATCTATAGCCCATAGTTTTCTTTGAAGTCATGCCCAAAAATTGAAGTTTCAAGCTTCTAAATTTTCCTAATCAATTCACATGCCATACACAAATTTTTGAACCAACAAACTATCAACAATCAAGCTTAAATTTTTCATTCACCCTCCATATGCAAGCTCACAGTTTTTCTTTGAAAAACAAGCACCAAATTTTTTGTTTTCAAGCTTCTAATTCATTCTTTACTTCATTCACATACCAACCTAGCTTTTTAGAACACAAACTAACAAGATGAGAGCTTAAAATTCTCAACTCCATAACTACTTGCTAGCCCACGGATTTTCTTCAAAAAAATTCAAGAGAAAGCTTGATAATTGAAGCTTACCTTACTATGAAGATCACTTGGTGCTTGGAAAGAGTTTTGCTCAAATTTTGGTGTAAAAACTTGAAGAAATTTTGGCTTGGCGGTGGGGTAGGAAGCACGGCAGAAATGGGCAGCAAGGAAGACTAGTTTTTGCTAATTTTCTTCTCTATTTTCTAGCCAAAAACCGTGGCCTTAAGTGGCCAAAAAGGGACGGACTAATTAGCAATTCTTTAGGGACCATTTGGCAATCTTTTTAGATTATTTTGGCAAACTTTAAGGGTTCATTTGCAATGAAACAAAAACTTTTTTGATTTTTTCCTCATAAAAACTGTCTCCATCAGCTTCTTAATTTCCCAAATGTTTTTCAAAATTCTACATGCAATTTTGGCAACATCTTGGCCCTTCAATCAAGATTACTTTAAACCCTAACCATTGGATCTTCCTAATACTTTCCACAACATATTTACTTATTCATTTATGACATCATCTTAATGTCATCATTCTTTACTTTATCAGTCTAAGCTTGACCAAAAGTCAAACCAAACGGAATTTCATCGAAATTGCATAGGTGGATTTCTGAGGCCGTCTATGTGATTGGTTTGCCTTAAATCACTTTCATTTGCCCAAAAATCATTTTCGTAGGTATTTCATCTTTTCCTACTCTTGGTTAACCATAGGTCACGTTCTAGGTTTTTTGATACCAAATTGGCACCATTCTTCCTATTTTGGTTCGGTAAAATTTTCCATCACTGAATTCCTTACCTTTAACATTGTTAGAACATTTTATTGTGTTCTAAATAACATTAAATTATACATTTCACTTTTTAAACACCAAAATTATCATATACATACAATATATATGTTTTCCTAGAACGATGAAATTTCTCAATTGTTGCATTCACTCCTCCATATAAAATATTTATCCTCAAAAATTGGAACAAGTAGGGATACAATGATTTCATTTCATCTTTATAGTTGTTATGTCCCTCCTCATTTGGATCTGGCATCCTTTGCTAGAACGAATCCCATATCAGATGCAATATAGAAAGCCATTCTTCTACTTCAAGGGGGTCAGTTGAACCCTCACATTTCGACAGTTTCATCTAGTGGAAACATTCGTAGAGTGGCTCTTGGTTGATCATTGTGACGCCTTAAATTCTATTTAAGGGTCAATATATAATTTAAATAAAATTAGTGTGTCAAAAATTAATTAAAAATCTTTTGGAAACCCTAGGTTGGTTTCCTAGTCAAATTCCGCTCAAAAAGTCAACAATTTGAACTTCAAAAAGAAACCCTAAAATATTCGGCCATCACTTGGGATTTAAATTAAAATTTAAATTCCACAAATCCAAGGGGGATTTAAATTCAAATTTCATCCTTTAGATATAAAGAAGAAATTTCGGCCATAAAGTATAGGAAATAAAGGAGATTTTTATTTGAATCAAAAGCTAGGTCAAAACTCCACCAAAATTCAAATTATTTTTCCATAAAAACTAAGGGATAATTTTGGCCACCTAAAGGGAAATAAGAGAGAAAACCCTAGCCTCAAAACAGCACAAAAACTTTCCCTTTTACCCTTAGAAATTTCGGCCAAACAAGGAAGAGAAAGGGAAAGAAAGAAAACCTAGTATAAAAACCCTCTTTTAACTCTCATTCACCCTTCCTTTCACTCTCAAAAATTCGGCCAGCTTTCCCCTCTCTCCTCTCTGAATTTTCTCTCCCAAAACACACCCAAAACAGCAAACAAAACCTATCAAAAGGCAGCTCAAAGATTCAACAATTTTTGAGACAAAAACAAGGTGAGAAATCAAACTTTTTCCTTCCTTCTCCTTTTGGTTTTAAATCTGAATTTTTATATGGTTTTCTCCACTGTTTTCCCTACTGTTTTGAAGACTCCAACAGTCACACCAATTCAGCCAAAAAGGAGACCAAGCATCAAAAATAGTGCAGCACAAACAAGGTGTGAATATCTCTCTCAAACCCTAAAAAAATTTTGCCTCTTTGTTCCCTTTCAAAAACCCTATTATCACATGTGCAAATTTTATGATTTTTGCCAATTTGATTCTTGGGTTGTGTTAATGACATATAAATAAGGTTTTCCACAAAATTTCGTGATCATTGGATGAAAATTGAATTGGTTTGAGGCTAATCGAAATTCGGACACAGAAAAACGGAAATCTGGAAAATTACCATATGAACAGTAAATTTGTGTCAGCCATAACTTGAGTTTTAAAAACGATTTTTGAGTGATTCTTGAGCCTAAAATTAAATTCAAGATGTCCCCTAAATGCCTGAAAATTTTCAGAACCAAACTCATCTATTTACCCAGTCAAAATATTTTTCTAATATAGGCGGACAGAACTGCCAGTTTTTGAACTGAAACTGAAACCCAGATTTTATGCCTGAAAAAAACCCCTCGGTTTTTGGCCTAATTGAATGACCAAATGATGTCAAAAAATTATAAAAATTATATCGAATTAAAGCTACAGATGTCTAGTTTAACATATTAAAAATTTAGAATTTTTGTAATTAAAAATGAATTGATATTGATTTTACAATTAGCCTAGGTCAGTCTGCCCATGACCAGAAATATCCTAACTTAGAGTTTTTCACAAATTTTAAATCCCAAATGTTTATTAAATGTTTTAAAATCTTTTGTGGCACACTAAAATGATTGGATGATTATGTCTAGAACTAGACTAATCATATGTTGTGATTATAGGACTTATTTGACGTTCTTGCTGGATTTGTGGATCACGTTATCGTAACGCTTGTGCGATAATCGAGGTAGGACGTTCTAGCCTTTTCTGGGAGTAGTCAAGTGTTTTAAATTCCCCTGTTTTATCGATGGCATGCTGTTTTCAGTTTATGAAATTTTTATACTGTTTTTGGATGGAATAAACGCATGCAAAGTGTTTTGTATTAAATCTGTATTTCAATTGATTAATGGCATAATATAACTTGGTAAATACCATCTTTTGAATAATCCGGTGAACATAATTGAGCTCTAGTTCACGATCATTGTAAATGATGCATGCGTCCCAGAGTTGACGCCATGGGGGAAGGTCCCTAAACCTGCGCAGGGCCGTTCAGCCTATTTAGACCGTAACGAGATGATCTAGGATAATTCAAATTCGAGGCACGTATATTATAGCTACGACAAGTCCTCACTCATAATAAGATGGTTGTTTTAATGATTTATTATTTTAATATTGGGGCACGTATATTGCAGCTACGCTAAGTCCTCAGCAGAATAAAACTTGCATTAAAAAATTTTTTCACGAAATTGTTGATTATTTTTTTTATGATTATTATGTCATGTATTTTTTTTTAAATTGTTGATTATTTTTGGAAACGAATATTATGCCATATTTTTAAATGTTATCTGTTAACCCACCTTTGTTTCTGTCCTACTGAGCCAGTGCTCACGTCCCTTTTTCTTTGTGATTTCGAAATGACTACTTCCAGGTACGGGAGGTAGCAGTTCCGAAATTCGTTGAGATATCCGTTACTACCGAAGATGATGCTATCCGTTTTCTCCATCTTCTTCTTTATGTTTCTCGTTCTGATGTAATGAGACTTTAAGTTTGTACCTTATTTCACGTTATTTAAATTTTATGCTTGGGAATATTTTATGGTTGGTAATTTCTTTTGAAAACTGATTTTGTGTTTGACTTCCGCATTAAAAAGCATTTATTTTCTCCTTTATTTTATTTTGTGGTTATGATGCTACTTTATAATTAGGCTTAGCTAAATTATAATGTTGACCCGTTGTTTTTGTAATAAATGTTTTCCTTAAATCTCGGGTTGATATTATGATTTGGTTGCCGTGTCACGTGTCTAAATTTTGGGCCGTGACAAATAATGGTATCAGAGCCCAGGTTTTCAAAAGGGTTTTCCATCAAAACGTTTTCAAAAGGGGTTTTTCATCAAAACGTTTTCAAAAGGGTTTTCATCAAAACGTTTTCAAAATACCCAAGCATAGTTTTCTTACTCTTAGAAGCTTATAGGATTTCCTCTTCCTTCAATCTCATACAGCAAAATGGCTCGTCCCGGCACGCGTAGTCAGAGGCAGCAGAGAGGCAACGACGAAGAGAACCCCGGGAACATGTAGCCTCAAGGGAGACAGAATGTAGCGGTTCCTACACTGAATGATCAGCTAACAGCAATGTAGAATCTCACGGCGGCGATACAGGCTCTCCTCACCGTCTTACCTTTTGGAACACCTAACCCAACTCCTGTAGACAATGTTGTTCCTAATGAGACCCCGAGAGTGGGGAGTTCTTCTCAGACTCCTCAGCAAACGCCTACCATTGAAAACCCTACCTTTGGAGTAGTACCTACCCAGCCTATGATACATCCTAAACAGGCAGCCCTAACTCTTTTCTTTAAGCCTCACGTACCCACTTTCGACGGCACGGGCACAGAGATGGATGCCGACTACTGGTTTGATCCATTCGTAAGCAGCTAAAGTTGACCGCCACACCCGCAGAGTTTTGGGTTGAGTTTGCTTCCAACAAGCTGGTGGGTCTAACCTCTACCTGGTGGGCTAGTATCGAGAATGGTTTGACAGAGGAGCAGAGGTCTTCTTGGACAGTTTTTGAGGAGCGTTTTCACGAGTGTTTCTTTTCAACTCAGTTCCACGACAGAAAAGCTAGGGAGTTCGTCCGTTTGAAGCAAGGGTCTATGTCAGTGCGGCAATATGAAGCCAAGTTCACTGAGTTGGCCCGGTATGCGAAGAATCAGGTTTTGGATGAAGCTACTAAGTGTCTCCGCTTTGAGGAAGGGCTTAGCCTCTATGTGAAGAGGGGTGTACAACTGTTCCAGATCAGGGATAGCTACCAGTAGATAGTTGCTAAGGCGTTGACAGTGGAAGAGGGCAACAAGGAGTTCCTTGAAGCTCGTAACAAAAACAAGTCTGGACCAATCCGCAACAAGCCTCAACACAAGCCACAGACTCCTTACCAGAAGAACCAGCAGTCTCAGGGATCGGGTTCTCATCAGTTCTCTGGACAGCGACAGGGTCGGCTGAATGTGATTACCTGCTTCGAGTGTGGTGATGAAGGCCACAAAAGAAATGTCTGCCCGAAGAGACAGTCGAGAGACAATGCTCATAGACATCATCATCAGCGGAATCAGAATGGTCTTCCACAGAGACAACAGTTTACTTCCCAGTCTTCGCAGTCACAGCGCCCTCAGCTTCCGGCTCCCTATCAGCCTCAGCGCACGAGCCAGTACACAGCGCCTTATGCTTCACATGCTACATCGCTACAGCAGTTCCCAGTGTCGAGTTATCAGAGACCACCACCACAGGGTCAGAGTACGGGCTATCAGCAAGGGAATATAGCTCAAAATCATGGTAAGACACCACAGGTACACGCTCTTGGAGCTGATAGCATGGAGATAGATCATGCACCGACTGCATTAGATGGTATAATTCCTATCTTTGGTACATATGCATATGTTTTGTTTGACACCGGGGCTACACACTCTTTTATAGCCCAATATTATGCTCGTTCACTTGGTTTAAAACTGTAAAATCTTGACTCTCCCTTATGTGTGAAATCCCCGTTGGGCACGACTACCGTTAGTGATGGGTGTCAAGCCTATGTTTATGTTGGAGATGTTTGTTTGGAGGCATCACTTGTAGTAATGCCTATGTTCGCTTATGATGTTATTCTGGGATATGACTGGCTTTCCCGATATGGGATTATGCTTGATTGTCGTAATCGTCGCGTTATCTTTACAACTGATTTCGAACATGTAGTGTCCTATCAGTTAAGCTTAGTTTCAGATGTTGATAGATCTGCTCTGAGGTTAGTGTCGAAGAGTAGACAGGGTATTCTTTGTTTCTTATCCTTGTGTGCGGTGGAAGGATCCAGTTCTGAAAAGGGTACCCAACCTATACCTGTTGTCGATAATTTTCCAGATGTTTCCAAAAGCTCTTCCAGGCTTACCGCCTCATCGAGAAATAGAGTTTCGTATCGACTTAGTTCCCGGAACAGCTCCTTTTGCTTCTACTCCGTATCGTATGGCACCGCTAGAGATGAAAGAGTTGAGCAAGCAGCTGGATGAGTTGAAATCGCTGGGCTTTATCCGATACAGTAACTCACCTTGGGGTTCGTCAGTCCTTCTCATTAAGAAGCCGACAGTTCGCTACGTCTCTGTGTGGACTACAGAAAGCTCAATAGTGTGACCATCAAAAATAAGTATCCGTTACCACATATAGATGACTTGTTCGATCAGTTGGGTGGAGCTTGTTTCTTCTCCAAGGTTGATTTGAGATCCGATTATCATCAACTTCGTGTTAGAGAGGAGGATATCCCGAAGACGGCATTCCGAACGAGGTATGGCAGTTATGAGTTCTTAGTAATGCCTTTCGGTTTGACAAACACGCCAGCAGCCTTCATGGATATGATGAATAGAGTCTTCCGACCTTTTCTTGAAAAGTTCGTCATCGTATTCATCGACGACATCCTCATCTACTCCCGAACTCGTGAAGATCATGCACAGCATCTCAATATAGTTTTACAGACTCTTCGTGAACATCAGTTGTACACCAAGAAAGAAAAATGTGAGTTTTGGATGACAGAGGTTAAGTTTCTCGGGCATATAATCTCAGGAGACGGTATATCAGTGGATCCATCTAAGGTTGAAGCGATTCTTAAGTGGGAACGACCGAAGAATGTTCCAGAGATCCGAAGCTTCTTGGGTTTAGTGGGATATTATCGACGTTTTATACAGGACTTCAGCAAGCTCGCCGCTCCCTTCACCAATCTGACAAAGAAGGATGTACCTTTCGTTTGGGACAACAGCTGTGAGTCAGTTTTCCAGGAGTTAAAGAGTCGTTTGACATCTGCACCTATCCTTATTATTCCAGATCAGGATCAAGTATATGACGTCTACACCGATGCTTCTCATCAAGGTCTTGGAGCAGTTTTAATGCAACAGAACCGAGTTGTTGCTTATGCCTCACGACAACTGAAACAACATGAACGAAACTACCCTACACACGATCTAGAGTTAGCTGCAGTAGTGTTCGCACTTAAGATTTGGCGTTGTTATCTATATGGTGCCAGTTTTAGACTGTTTTCAGATGACAAGAGTTTGAAATACCTAGCTACACAGAAAGATCTAAACCTGCGTCAGAGAAGATGGGTAGAATACATGCAAGACTACGACTTCCAAGTCGAGTATCATCCAGGTAAAGTAAACGTGGTTGCAGATGCACTAAGTAGGAATAGAGAGGCAGTTCCCAATCCTGATCATGACGCTTCTATAATGGCTATGCAGATAGATGAATAGGAAAAGGACAGATTTCTTACAGCTTATCAGGTTCGTTTTGGCGAAGTTCAGGGTCACCCAGTGTTGTACAACTTAGTGATGGAACCAGACTACGTGCAGAGGATCAAGGAGAATCAGTTGGCAGATACACGTTTCGTTGACATCCGAGAGAGATTGTTAAAGGGCAAGCATGTTGTAGAGTGGTCGATGGACGCCAGTGGAATTCTTTACAACGAGGGTCGCTTAGCAGTGCCACACATTCCAGGGCTTATACAGGAGATCTTGTCAGAGTTTCATCAGTCGAGGTTCACCATGCACCCAGGTGGAAACAAGATGTATCAAAACCTAAGACGGCAACTTTGGTGGAGAGGTATGAAGTTAGATGTAAAGAATTTCGTGGCCAACTGTTTGACTTGTCAAAAAGTAAAGGCAGTACGGGAGAGACCTGCAGGTCTGCTCCAACCACTTCCAATACCTCAGTGGAAGTGGGATAGTATAGGAATGGACTTCCTAACCGGCTTACCAAAAGCACAGGATGGATCTGATGTCAAATTAAGGCCGTCTTGACAGTAACTTGATATTGCGTTTTTCACTATTCACTATTCACCGTTTCTTGTTCGACTGACCAGTCTGAGTATTCTGACTCCGATTTTATCAGTCTCTAGGTGAGAAGAGGTTATCCAAACCATTTTCTCGATACCGTACCCTTGCTAGGGTTATCTCTCGCTATCATACTCAGATATTCGGTCTGAGCGTTCTGGTTATTTGTTCACCAGTCTTGTGTCAAGAAATGGTTGTCCGGGCCAGTTTCCTGACACTGCGTGTCTCACACATTCATACATATAATAAGGTAGATTGGGTTCACTGTCGATCACCCCTTTCATTGCATGAATAGTACTTAAATAGTATTGATCTGTTTAATCTATTCAATTAGAAAATATACTGTATTTTTTCAACTTAATTACTCATTACATAGTAATTAGGTTTCATGCATTTTGAGGGTCTGTGTAACAGCTTTCTGCCCATTACAAGGTCTTCAACACGGCCTCTTACACAGGCATGTATAAGGTAACACGGGCGTGTACACCCCGGACACGGGCGTTGACTAGTTGAAATTCTTCAACACGGCCTTGTTTCAAAACGCGGTCTTTTACACATTCATTAACCCGAGCAATACACGGCTACTTACACGACCGTGTACCTGACTGTGTCACACTACACAACCATGTACACTCACATGGCCTTTCACACATAAACAGTCCGATCGGTACACGGCTTCTTACACGACCGTGTACCAGACCGTGTTCATCAAATTTGTACTAAAAGCCATCAAACTAACCCAAATTCATTGCTCAATTTCTTATTATATAGAATTTAGGTTACATGGATATGGGGGTCCTTACAGGTGGTGTGGTCGGCTGATGGCTGTGGCGAGGTGGTTGGATCCGTGGGCGTGGGCTTGCGGCGTCACAAGGAGGGAGGTTGGGCAACTCAGGTTGGAAACAGTCGACGGTTGACTGTGCATGACTGCTCGATCATGAGGTGGACGTGGGTTAGTTCGATGGCGAGGAGAGAATGGAACCGAAGAAAAATGGGAAGAAAGATAGTGAGAGAGAAAAGAGTGATGCTGAGAAAGAGTATGAGAGTTTGGGTTTGGGGGTTGGTCAGGTGGCTGGGTTTGGTTGAGTGAAGAAAGAAGAAGAAAGGGAGAAAAATGATAGGGAGAGAGATCAGTGAGAGAGAGTGAGAGTGAAAGAGGGAGTGAGAAAAAAGAAACAGAGAGGAAGATAGAGAGAGCAAGAGAGAGTCAGTGAAGAAGTAAGGGATTTAAGAAGAGTGTAGAAAAGAAAAGAAAAAAAAAAGAGGGCTTCCGGAGAATTCCGGAGAGAGAAAAAGAACAAGAAAAAGAAAAATAGAAAAAAGAAAGTAAAATAACATTTGGCAAAAATTATTGAGTAAAAATTTCAAAATTTGTAAAAAGGTTCTAAGTATCCTCAAATTAATATTTAATATACCAAAAATTTAAAATTGAATTCTCATAATTAAAAATTAATCGGTATATTAATAATTGAATTTTATATATTCACATATGAAATTTAAACTCAAAAATTTTACTACGTGACAAAATCTCTTAAATCAGCTTGTTGAGTGCATCTTTGAATTTCTTTGTCCGTGCTCACATAATCGACCAAATTGATACTTTAACTAGATCCTTTGAAGTTGTGCTACAATTTGCATTGATATATCTAAATACCATCTTATTCTAAAATGTGAAAAGACATTCTTATATAAAATAAGGGCACATATCCAGTTCAACCCTAAAAATTACTATAATGTTTTTTTATCATTTTTTTTCTAATTCTTATTTTTAATTTTATTATTTTAATTCTTCTTAACTTTTAAATAAAAATTGTGATCACTTTTACATGAATTCTAATTTTTTTTTTTTGAAAATAGATCTTCCATTTTGATGTGGGTTTCATTTCGAAAACTATCATGCGAACCAAGTGGGCCCTAATATTTTCTTGGAATTTGGGTATATCCTCTTTTCTCTACTATGTGCCACTTTCCCACGCTTGCATTTCTTTTAGGGGGTGTTTGGGGGAGATGTTTGGAGACATTATTTTTGAGTTGGTAAAAAGTTGTTTTGGAAAATATTTGTGATAATATCCCATTCTCTACAAGATGTCCTAGAAATTCGTTGGAGAGGTATTCGCCACCTCGATCAGATCGAAGTGTCTTTATGGATTTACCCAACTGCTTTTCCACTTCCACACGATACTCTTTGAACTTATCAAAGATTTCACCCTTACCGTGCATCAGGTACACATATCCATACCTCGAGTAATCATCTATAAACGAGACATAATACTTGAACCCTCCTCGTGCTATGACGTTCATGGGGCTACATACGTCGGTGTGCATAATTTTTAAGAGTTCCTGAGCCCTACTACCCTTAGCTCCAAAAGACCTCTTAGTCATCTTACCCTCAAGACAAGACTCACATTGAGGAAGACTTACCTCCTCCAGAGATTCTAGAGGACTGTCCTTCACCAATCTTTGAATCCTATCCTGATTAATATGACTAAGTCTTAAATGCCAAAGATACGCCTTGTTAGAGTGAGAAACATTCAACCTTTTAGAGTTATCTATTAATTCGGTGTTAAGCAGTGAGTACATCTTTGGTTTGATTAAATACAGGTTTCCACCAATCCATCCAGAACAGATAAAAGACTTATTTCTACGAATATCAACTCTTTTACTAAAAGAAACTGAATAAGAATCCTTTATTAAACAAGCTACTGATATAAGGTTCCTCCTAAAATTAGGAACATAAAAACAGTCTTTCAATAATATAAACCTAAATTCATCAAAGTAAAGGTAAACATCTCCCACTACCTCAGCCACCACTAAGCTACCGTCTCCAGTCCGCAACGAGAGGCTCCTATCATGTAGACTTCTCGTTTCCACGAACCCCTGCATAGAAACACAAACATGATTAGTGGTGCCCGAATCAATGACCAAAGTGTCTTTCGATTCTGCCATCAAACACGCTTCTAAATAGTGAAGTTCCTTACCTTCCTTGCCCTTGGTGGCTAGGAATTCCCGGTAAGCCTTCTTGAAGTGACCTACCTTCCCACAGTGGAAGCACTTAGACCTTTTAGGGTCCCTGGGCTTCTTGTTCTTCTTCTTTTTGTTCCCACCCGAGACAGGAGGATTAGAAGAACTGGAAGCCACATGCTTCTGATTTTGCCTCTTCCACTTCCGTGAGGGTTTGGAAGATTCGGCCAAATTGGCCTTTCCTTTTGGTTGGACCGCATCCTCATCCTTGATCATCCGCTCATAAGCTTGGATATGACAACCGGGAAATTCAGGCATTCTCGAAAGAAAATGTACAAATGTATGTATATAACAATTTGTACTATTTAAAGAGTGAAATAAATGTATTTATATTGTTTAGAATGTATTAAAATGTTCTAACAATACTGACGAGTAAGAATTCAGTGTTGGAAAAATTCACTGAGCTGAAACGGGTGGAACAGTGCCAAAAACGTCATTGAAAACCCTAACCGGTGCACAAAAAGATAAAAAACTTCGGGATTGATTTTGATCAAACGGAAGCAGTATAAATTGATCCGACTACACAGGAGATCTCAGGAACCCGCCGGGACAATTTCAGGAAAATTTCGGCTCGAACCGGTATCGGTCAAAAAGTAGTCGAATTAATGTGAATAGTAAAGTCAAAGTCAACACTTTACTTTTACATTTATGACATCATAAATCAAAATTAATAAATGAAAGAAATATGGTGGTTGGTGGCATTAATGGCCAAGATTTAATCACTTTTTGATCTAAAGGCCAAGATTTGTCCAAAATTCCATCATTTTATTTTTTTGAAAAATTTGGAAAGAAATAGGCTTGATAAGTGTTGATTTCTCATTGGTTAAAAGCCAAATTAATTGGCTTCCTTGCTAGTTTAAGTCAGCAACATTTGGAACAAAATGGCCGACACTATTTCCAAGCCAAAACATAACAAAAAAATTTCTAAGTGTTGTCTATGGTGAGTACGTGAGCAACCAAAGAGGAACCAAGCAAATACTCCAAGTTTTCTTCACAAAATTTGTGTCAAACCCTTCATTGAAGTCCAAGGAAGCAAGAAAGCAAGGTGACTTTATTTAGCTTGCAAATTTTGGCTTGTTTTCTCCTTAAAATCCGTGGAAGGAATAGTGTAAAGGATGAAAAATTTTTGGCTTGTTTTGATTGATTTGGTGCTTGGGTTTTGTTAAGGGTATGATTAGAAGAAAAACCATGCATTTTGTTTAAAGAAAAACAAAATTTTGGTTGGTTTTCCAAGGGTAAAACCATGGGTTACCAAGTGTAATCAATGAGGAATTGTTGTGGTTTAAGTGTTCAAATGCTTTAAATCATGTTTTGATTAAATGTAAAACATGATTTGTATGATTGAAAGCTTGGAAAAAAATTTGGTGTCAAATAACCCTAATATGGCCGTGGGTTTAATTAGGGTTTGGAAAAAAAAATTTTGCATGATTTATTTGATGTTTGGATAGTTAAATTCATGCATTGAATTAAGGAAATGATGGATTTGTGATTGAAGCATAAGAAAAAGAAAATTGGTGCATGTTTCACGTAAATGGCCGTGGGTTATGTGTGGTTAAAAACCCTAGAAATTGTGTTGAAAAATGCATGTAAATTGGCTTGAAAATGTGCTATAAAATGACATTGGAATAGCCTAAAATTTGGTTGAAAAATTGAAAAGTTTTGGTTAGGTTTTGAATGTGAAAACCGGGGCCAAAACCAAGGGTAAAAATTGAAAGAAATTTTGTGTAATGTGGTTCAAAATGTGAATTGAAATGTTGTGAGCTTTTATGTAAAGGTTTGGGAAACTTTTACATAAAATAGGCTTGTGGTATAGTACGTGGCAGGTACATATGGTTCGAGGCGTACCTAACGCCGGTAGCCTTAAATTTACGCCGAAATGCTGCCAAAATTTCGAAAACGGCATTTTGGTTAAAAAGGGAATTAAAAATAAAAGTTTAGGGTCGGGTCAGAAACCCGAGTCCCTAAAAGAAAATTTAACAAGGAAAACCTAAGGAGTGGTTCGTGAATAGTAACCCGTCCCCTTCAAAATGTAAAACGTGAGTGAAACTGAAAAACCTACCCCGAGGGGGGCGTTTTTGGGAAACAAAGTAAAGGTTCGAGTCGGGTACAGAAAATCCGAGCCTCAGAGACCTAGATCGGGAATGTCTAGATGAACGTTTTAAATACTAGTAAAACGTCCATTTGAGGCTCCGAAACGATAGAAAATCACTAAACCGACGTAAGGGTCGGAATAGTGCTTCCCGAGGGTTGGGAAGGTGAAAAATGAAAATAAAATAGAAACGAACCCGACAATGATTAGAAAAGAGTCAGAAAAGTTCCTGAGAGCCAAAAATGCAGTCTGGATCGAGAAAATTCCGTCAAGGGCATAATTGTAATTTTGCCAAAATATAGGGGCAAAATCATAATTTTGTAAAAGTTGAGAAAAATGGGGGAAAATGATAAATAAAGCCTAAGAGGTTATAAATAGGTTTTATTTAAGCTTTTTAATGAAAAATAAAAGCTATAAATAGAACTGAAATTAACAGACAAGGTTTTGTCTGTAGGATCCCAAAATCGACCTACAAAAAGGGCGATCAAAGATCCAGAAAGGAAAAAGGGAAGAAACTGATAAGGTAAGTTCAGACATTTACCTGTCTACAACATATAGCATTGTTATTGCTAACTTTGATGTACTAATTATAAGTTAGGTACATATGTGCTACGGGCACTATTATAGAGTAGAGAGAGAGACGAAATGTGCTACGGGCACTGCTAAGAATGGGACACATAGTAAAATGTGCTTCGGGCACTAGAGTGAGGTTAATGAAACTCACTCACCTAAAATTAAAATGTGAACCATTCCTAACCACGGGGCAATATGAAGTCACCGGGTTAGAACTTTAAAAAGTCAGTAATGAAACCACTTTTGGCGTACCAGCCTTCCGTACAGGGAGGTAAATTTTGCCTTCGGGGCTATGAGATTAAGGCTATGGAGGTCAGCACTGATGTGCCGCTCCCAGTCATGTACAATTTTGCCTTCAGGGCTATGAGATTAAGGCTGTGGAGGTCAGCACTAATGTACCGCTCCCAGTCATCCGTACTTAAATGGTACTGCCAACCTGAGCTCAAAACCAGAACGTAATCAAAGATAATTACCTAAACCTGAAACTATGCCATAATTGAGCATAAGACAGTTTCGTGAGGGTACTAACATCGCAATAGATGTACTGTTGATATACTGTGTTGTGGTCAAACTTACTATTCATAATGAATAGTGGTCAAAGTACTATTCACGTATGAATAGTAGTCACATACTATTCATATAAATTTTATTTCTTGCATGTTTGAACTTACTGAGCCTGTAGCTCACCATTTTTGCTTATGTTGCAGGTAAGCGACCAGCTCAGTAGCTTTGTTTGACTGGATTGCGGATGGGATAACGCGTGTCAAATGGGATAAGAGGCGAGGGATATGGTCCTGCCAGAGTCTTTCCGCTGAGCGATAAAAGAGAAGGGAAAAAGAAACAGTTCTTTTGTAAATATATTTTACGAAAGCACTGTATCATGTAAATTACTTTGTACTTGTAAACAAAGTGATTAGTGGATAATGTTTTACATGATGTTTAAAGAAAAAAAAAATTTCCCCAAAAACGTCATGATGGAAAGAGAGATAGACTAGCCGGCAACCCATAAGAGTACAATCTATCACAGTTAGCGATAAAGCTTAACTGTAATAGTATTGTATGATCTCTACGAGGGGCGGGCCGCCACAGTTGGTATCAGAGCGGGTTTACGGTTGTTTTAGTTTGGAATACCAACTGCTGCCACAGTGGGTATCAGAGCGGAATTACGATGGATCTAGTTTGGATTACCAACTGCTGTCACAGTTGGTATATCAAAGTAGTGTTGACCATATCCTGATTTGACACTTAGCGCATCCTGCACCGCTATCCAAGTAAGTAGTTTACTTAAGTTTAGTTAATTATTTTCTTATGTGAAAAAAATTATCTTATAGGTAGTAAGATGACCAAACCTCCTTATGTGAGACCGCCGCTACCACGACCGAGAGAGGTATTACGGGTATGGACGAGACCTATTGTGAGGTCGTCTATTTCCCAACGACCAGTAGTTAGACCCCGGTGCCCGAGAGACCTCCAGTACCAGCACCAGCACCAGTGCCAGTAGATGTAGTACAGCCACGATCGATACTTCATCCACCTGTAGTAGTGGACATTCCAGTTGTTGGTGGACGCCAACATATTGGGGTGAGAGTTTTGGCTCGGGCAGTACAGGCGTTCAGAGCTAGCAGTCCCCCTATGTTTGATGGTGGACGACAATCGATGGAGACGAAGGACTGGCTCCATGCCATAGAGAGGATTATGGTGATATGTGACATTAATCAAGAGATGTGGATCCAATTGGCCATTAGTATGTTTCAGGGAGACGCTCGAGTATTCAGGGAGTATTGTGACCAGGAGATTATGTTGGGATTCAGTTGGGCTGAGTTCTATCAACGATTGGCTGATCAGTTTCCGCCTAGGGATCCGGCACCTGCTCCAGCACCTCCAGAGAGATGAGAGGCAGATACAGCTACGTACCCTGGATTTGATGAGGTTAGGGACTATATTCTCCAGACTGAGAGGATGGTCATGTTGTCTGGTGAGACAGTTATGTCTTATGCAGCACAATTTGAGGAGACCATTAGGAGGAGATGTCCGTTGCCCAACCTCACTGAAGCAAACTGTTGTGAGCTGTTCTGGAGAGGTTTACCCATGAAGTTGAGACAGAAGGTGATTAAGCTATATCCTCCTACGCTCCAAGAGTTTGTAGTGACGATCAGGACGATCGAGAGGGAGCTTTTGATTGACCATCTAACGCAGAGTCAACGAGAGACACTGGGTCAAGATGAGATATTCGCACGCATCTTTGGGCCGAGAAGGATGATGAACGATCATGAGGCCGGACCATCTAGACCACGAGGAGGTGATGACTTAGGACAGGGAGCATTGCCTAGGGATGGTGACGATTCAGATGATCCAGATGATGACGAGGATCCAGAAGAATATCCTCTAGTCCCAGACACAGGGGATGTGTGACTGGTAGATGTATACATGTACATAAGTAGCTTATAGAGAAAAGCTCTTTTGTATGGACTTGTGGCCAAGATGTATATGATGGCCGATGTATATATGACTGGTGATGGTTATGTATGATATATAAACGTTTGCTATGAATGAAATATCAAAATGATTGTATGTTGTATAATGATGTGTTATGATGATGTGGCTTTACATTACCCTGAATTTCGTAAATTTATATGATTTTACGAATGTGGTCATGGAAAAGCTAACGGTGAATTGTTGTGCCATAATAGGATAATAGGCAAGATGGTGGATTTGCAAAATCGACCAGAGGGACGAGAATGACGTCCTAATGTCATGGAGAGATTAGATCAGATACAAGCCTTACTAGAAGCTCAGATGCAGGAAAATGCTAATCTGAGACAACGAGTAGAGGAGTTAGAATAGAGACAAGGTTCTGAGGGTACCCAATTAGAACAGGAAGCTGAGGTAGATCCAGTTATTCCTCCAGCTACTGTACATGAGAGAGCTCCTGAACCGCAACCGGTATTAAATCTGGAACCCCTCTATGAAAGATTCAGGTGTATGAGGCCACTAGAATTTGAAGGTTCTACAAATCCTCTAGAGGCTGAAGACTGGTTGTTGTCATTGCAAGTGATCATGGAATTCATGAACCTAACTGACCGGGAGAAGGTTGCATGTGCGTCTTTTGTGTTGAGAAAAGATGCTCGTTTTTGGTGGGACACTGTACGAATGAAAAGAAACGTGTCTACCATGAGTTGAGCAGAATTTCTGGAAGAATTTAACCAGAAATATTACGACCCTGCATCTCTGAGACAACAGCAGAAAGAGTTCTCAGAATTGACGCAAGGAAATATGTCGGTAAGCGAAGTTTGCCGAAAGTTCGACCAGTTATCCCGTGTATGTCCCTATGTAGTCCCTACTGAGAGGGAGAAAATACAAAAAATGATCAGGATGTTCAGGTTAGAAATTGCTGCATTGGTAGATACGGGCCAAGTACCACCTACTTCTGTAGTAGATTGTGTGAGTCAAGCCATCAGAGCTGAGTTTCACGTAGCCCGACAGAAAGAGAAAAGAGAAAAGCACTGGGAGGCCAAGAAGAAGGAGAGGGCTTTGGCTAAGTCTACACAAGCTGGTCAATCGAGCAAGCCTAATCAGAATGCTAAACCAGGCAAGGGCAATAGTCAAGGATCCCAGCAAAACAAGAGGAAAGGCAATTTTTCTGGAAATCGCCAGGGAAATAATCAAAACCAGCAGTGAAGAACAGCTGGTAATGTTGAATCTAATGTGCAAAATTGTCCTACATGCAGGAAGAGACATTCTGGGCAATGTAGATTTGGGCCAATTGTTTGCTATGAATGTGGAAAGGAAGGTCATTACGCCAGGAACTGTCCAAGTAATAGGCAGGGTGGACAAGGTACTTCCCAACCGCACCAGACACGCCCACAAGCTCATTCCCTTCAGGCCAGAGTTGAAGAGTCTCCGGTAAGACGGCAACGCCAGGAGTGTGTGCCATGTGCTGATGCTCGTGTGATGGCCTACAGTAAAGAAGATGCAGAGGCAGGAACATCGAATGTGGTGATAGGTCAGCTTCCTGTCGCTAGTCATGTAGCCTCTGTACTATTCGATTATGGTGCTACGCATTCTTTTGTTTCCTATGCATTTGCTGACAAGATAGGACTTCCTAAGGACTATATGGGAAGAGTATTTAAGACAGCTTTACTCTCTGGGAAAGTATTGTTGTCCAATTACTAGCTACCTCATGTACCAGTATATGTGGCAAATAGGGAACTATATACGGAGTTGATCGTAATGAAGATCATGGATTACGATGTGATTCTAGGCATAGACTTCCTAGGGAAATATCAAGCAACGATCGACTGTCGAAATCGAAAGATAGTATTCCAACCCGAGGAAGAAGAGAGTTTCAAATATGTCGATACTTCTCAAAAACCCGGTAAGATGATGATCAGTTCGCTGAAAGCAAGCAAGCTGATAGCCAGTGGTTGTATGAGATATCTGGCATATGTGATGGACACTACAGAGGAACAGAAGCTTTAACCTGAAGATGTTCCTGTTGTTAAGGAATTTATTGATGTATTTCCAGAAGAGTTACCAGGGATACCTCCAGAGAGAGAAATCTCGTTCAAAATTGAGTTGATGCCTGGAACGGCACCTATTTCCAAAGCACCATACCGCATGGCTCCAGTGGAGTTAAAGGAGTTGCAGGAACAATTAAAGGAGCTTTTGGACAAAGGATTCATTAGACCGAGTTATTCTCCGTGGGGTGCACCTGTGTTGTTCGTCAAGAAAAAGGATGGAACGTTTCGTTTGTGCATTGATTACCGGGAGTTGAATAAGGTTACGATCAAAAATAGGTATCCGTTACCTAGAATTGATGACTTATTCGACCAGTTAAAAGGCGTAGCGGTATTTTCCAAGATCGACTTACGATCAGGATATCACCAACTGAGAATTAAAGAAAGTGATATTCCTAAGACGGCGTTTAGGACTCGTTATGGTCATTATGAGTTCCTTGTGATGCCATTCAGATTAACAAATGCGCCAGCAGTGTTCATGGATTTAATGAACAGAATCTTTAAAGAGTATTTGGATAAGTTTGTCATTGTATTCATTGATGACATTCTCATATACTCGAAGACTCATGAGGAGCACAAGGAGCATCTGAGGATCGCGTTGAATATGATAAGGAAGCATCAACTATATGCCAAATTCTCAAAATACGAGTTTTGGCTGGACAGAGTACATTTCCTCAGACATGTTGTATCCCAGGAAGGTATTGCTATAGATCCGACAAAGGTAGATGCAATTAACCAGTGGCCTGTACCCAAGAGTGTGACGGAAATACGCAGTTTCTTGGGGTTAGCTGGTTATTATCGGTGATTTGTAGAGGGATTCGCGCGATTAGCTACACCTCTTACCGCTCTTACACGTAAAGAAAGGAAGTATGAGTGGACTATGGAATGCGAAAGAAGCTTCGAGGAGTTAAAAAGACGGCTGATAAGCACACCAATCCTTACTCTTCCTACTTAAGGGGAGAAGTTTGTGATCTACAGTGATGCATCGAAAATAGGATTGGGAGCAGTCCTGATGCAAGGTGGCAAGGTGATTGCCTACGCTTCCCGTCAATTAAAGGATCATGAAAGGAATTACCCTACGCATGACCTTGAACTTGCTGCAGTAGTGTTCGCACTTAAAAATTGGCGACACTATCTCTATGGAGCTCAGTGTCAGATTTTTACTGATCACCAAAGCCTGAAGTATTTCTTCACGCAAAAGGAGCTTAATATGCGACAAAGACGATGGTTGGAACTGGTAAAGGATTATGATTGTGAAATCCTATATCATCCAGGAAAGGCCAACCTTGTAGCGGATGCTTTAAGTAGAAAGTCTACTATATCACACCAGCTACAAATAAAAAGGCTTCCGAAGCCATTGCAGCAAGAGATAAATTCCTTGAACTTGGAGCTGATATCCAGAAGATTGGCTACACTCCAAGTGGAATCATCGCTGTTTGAGGATATAAAGGAAGCTCAAAGACGAGATCCAAGAGTGACAAGTTCTCAAGAAGGAATTTCCAAGGATGGAATGATCCTTTATCAAGGAAGGATTAATGTTCCAGCTGATGAGGAACTTAGAAGACAGATCATGTCAGAAGCCCATGAGACACCATATTCGGTTCATCCCAAAGCTAGCAAGATGTATCAGAACTTGAAGTTACAGTTCTGGTGGAAAGGGATGAAGAATGATATAGCGAAATTCGTGAGCAGATGCATGACCTGCCAAAGAATCAAAGCGGAATATAAACATCCAGCAGAAAGATTGGAACCTTTGGAGATTTCTGAATGGAAATGGGAACACATTATGATGGATTTTGTAGTGGGACTCCCAAAAACTCGAGAAGGTTATGATGCCATCTGGGTTATTGTGGACAGACTGACCAAGACGGCACGATTTATAGCTATCAAGATGACTTTTTCATTGCAAAAGTTTGCTCAGCTGTACGTAACTCATGTCGTCAGATTACACGGAGTACCAAAATCTATTGTATTAGATCGAGATGCATGATTCACTTCTAACTTTTGGAAGTGTGTGCAAGAGGCCATGGGTACTGAATTGAGACTCAGTACGACATTTCATCCGCAAACAGACGGACAGTTGGAGCGGACAATTAAGACGTTAGAGGACATGCTTCGAGCTTGTGTAATGGATTTTGCGGGAAATTGGAACGAGAAGTTACCATTAATTGAATTCTCGTACAATAATAGTTACCAAGCTTCTATAGTTATGGCACCTTACGAAGCTTTGTATGGACGGAAGTGCAGATCACCACTACACTAGTATGATTTGCGAGAGAAGCAGTTGCATAAGACGGATTTCATACAAGAGACTTCCGATGCAGTTGCAAGAATTCAGCGTCAAATGAAAATTGCGCAGAACCGACAAAAGAGTTATGCAGATAAGAGGCGGAGATCCTTGGAGTTTGATGAAGGAGACTTCGTGTTTCTCAAGGTATCGTCCATGAAGGAGATTATGCGTTTCGGTAAGAAAGGGAAACTGAGTCCAAGATATATTGGATCTTATGAAATTATCGAACGCATTAGAAAGGTCGCTTACAGATTAGTGTTACCTCCTGAATTGTCGGCAGTGCATAATGTATTTCATGTGTCGATGCTGAGAAAGTATATACCAGATCCGTCCCATGTGCTGAAGCATGAGCCTATTCAAATCCACGAGGATTTGACATATGAGAAACAACCTATTCGAGTACTGGCTCGTGAAGAGAAAGTGCTGAGGAATAAGACAATCCCACTAGTAAAGATTTTGTGGAAAAATCATAACATTGAAGAAGCTACGTGGGAACGAAAAGACAAGATGAGGAGTTTATACCCCCACTTGTTCTAATTTTCGAAGACGAAAATTTTATAAGGAGGGGTGAATGTGACAACCAGGAAATTCAGGCATTCTTGGAAGAAAATGTACAAATATATGTATATAACAATTTATACTATTTAAAGAGTGAAATAAATGTATTTTTATTGTTTAGAATGTATTAAAATGTTCTAACAATACTGACGAGTAAGAATTCAGTGTTCGAAAAATTCACTGAGTTGAAACGGGTGGAATGGTGCCAAAAACGGCATTGAAAACCCTAACTGGTGCACAAAAAGATGAAAAACTTATGGGATTGATTTTGATCAAACGAAAGCAGTATAAATTGATCCGACTACACAGGAGATCTCAGGAACCCGCTGGGACGATTTCAGGAAAATTTCAGCTCGAACCGGTATCGGTCAAAAAGTAGTCAAATTAATGTGAATAGTAAAGTCAAAGTCAACACTTTACTTTTGCATTTATGACATCATAAATCAAAATTAATAAATGAAAGAAACATGATGGTTGGTGGCATTAATGGCCAAGATTTAATCACTTTTTGATCTAAAGGCCAAGATTTGGCCAAAATTCCATCATTTTATTTTTTTGAAAAATTTGGAAAGAAATAGGCTTGATAAGTATTGATTTCTCATTGGTTAAAAGCCAAATTAATTGGCTTCCTTGCTAGTTTAAGTCGGCAACATTTGGAACAAAATGGCCGAGACTATTTCCCAGCCAAAACATAACAAAAAAATTTCTAAGTGTTGTCTATGGTGAGTACGTGAGCAACCAAAGAGGAACCAAGCAAATACTCCAAGTTTTCTTCACAAAATTTGTGTCAAACCCTTCATTGAAGTCCAAGGAAGCAAGAAAGCAAGGTGACTTTATTTAGCTTGCAAATTTTGGCTTGTTTTCTCCTTAAAATCCGTGGAAGGAATAGTGTAAAGGATGAAAAATTTTTGGTTTGTTTTGATTGATTTGGTGCTTGGGTTTTGTTAAGGGTATGATTAGAAGAAAAACCATGCATTTTGTTTAAAGAAAAACAAAATTTTAGTTGGTTTTCCAAGGGTAAAACCGTGGGTTACCAAGTGTAATCAATGAGGAATTGTTGTGGTTTAAGTGTTCAAATGCTTTAAATCATGTTTTGATTAAATGTAAAACATGATTTGTATGATTGAAAGCTTGGAAAAAAATTTGGTGCCAAATAACCCTAATATGGCCGTGGGTTTAATTAGGGTTTGGAAAAAAAATTTTGCATGATTTACTTGATGTTTGGATAGTTAAATTCATGCACTGAATTAAGGAAATGATGGATTTGTGATTGAAAGCATAAGAAAAAAAAATTGGTGCATGTTTCACTTAAATGGCCGTGGGTTATGTATGGTTAAAAACCCTAGAAATTGTGTTGAAAAATGCATGTAAATTGGCTTGAAAATGTGCTAGAAAATGACATTGGAATAGCCTAAAATTTGGTTGAAAAATTGAAAAGTTTTGGTTAGGTTTTGAGTGTGAAAACCGTGGCCAAAACCAAGGGTAAATATTGAAAGAAATTGTGTAATGTGGTTCAAAATGTGAATTGAAATGTTGTGAGTTTTTATGTAAATTGGGAAACTTTTACATAAAATAGGCTTGTGGTATAGTATGTGGCAGGTACATATGGTTCGAGGCGTACCTAACGCCGGTAGCCTTAAATTTACGCCGAAATTTCGAAAACAGCATTTGGGGTAAAAAGGGAATTAAAAATAAAAGTTTAGGGTCGGGTCGAAAACCCGAGTCCCTAAAAGAAAATTTAATAAGGAAAACCTAAGAGGTGGTTCGTGAATAGTAACCCGTCCCCTTAAAAATGTAAAACGTGAGTGAAACTGAAAAACCGACCCCGCAGGGGGGCGTTTTTGGGAAACGAAATAAAGGTCCGAGTCGAGTACAGAAAATCCGAGCCTCGGAGACGTAGATCGGGAATGTCTAGATGAACGTTTTAAATACTAGTAAAACGTCCATTTGAGGCTCCGAAACGATAGAAAATCACTAAACCGACGTAAGGGTCGGAATAGCGCTTTCCGAGGGTCGGGAAGGTGAAAAATGAAAATAAAATAGAAACAAACCTGGTAATGATTAGAAAAGAGTCAGAAAAGTTCCTGAGAGCCAAAAATGCAGTCTGGATCGAGAAAATTCCATCAGGGGCATAATTGTAATTTTGCCAAAATATAGGGGTAAAATCGTAATTTTATAAAAGTTAAAAAAATGGGGGAAAATGATAAATAAAGCCTAAGAGGTTATAAATAGGTTTTATTTAAGCTTTTTAATGGAAAATAAAAGCTATAAATAGAACTGAAATTAACAGACAAGGTTTTGTCTGTAGGATCCCAAAATCGACCTACAAGGAGGGCGATCAAAGATTCAGAAAGGAAAATGGGAAGAAACTGATAAGGTAAGTTCAGACATTTACCTATCTGCAACATATAGCATTGTTATATCTAACTTTGATGTACTAACTATAAGTTAAGTACATATGTGCTACGGGCACTATTATAGAGTAGAGAGAGAGACGAAATGTGCTACGGGCACTGCTAAGAATGGGACACATAGTAAAATGTGCTTCGGGCACTAGAGCGAGGTTAATGAAACTCACTCACCTAAAATTAAAATGTGAACCATTCCTAACCACGGGGCAATAGGAAGTCACCGGGTTAGAACTTTAAAAAGTCGGTTATGAAACCACTTTTGGCGTACCAGCCTTCCGTACAGGGAGGTAAATTTTGCCTTCGTTGCTATGAGATTAAGGCTGTGGAGGTCAACACTGATGTACCGCTCCCAGTCATGTACAATTTTGCTTTCGGGGCTATGCGATTAAGGCTGTGGAGGTCAGCACTAATGTACCGCTCCCAGTCATGCGCACTTAAATAGTACTGTCAACCTGAGCTCAAAACTAGAACGTAATCAAAGATAATTACCTAAACCTGAAACTATGCCATAATCGAGCATAAGACAGTTTCGTGAGGGTATCAACATCGCGGTAGATGTACTGTTGATATACTGTGTTGTGGTCAAACTTACTATTCATAATGAATAGTGATCAAAGTTACTATTCACGTATGAATAGTAGTCATGTTACTATTCATGATGAATAGTACTATTCATAGAAATTTTATTTCTTCCATGTTTGAACTTACTGAGCCTGTAGCTCACCATTTTTGCTTATGTTGCAAGTAAGCGACCAGCTCAGTAGCTTTATTTGACTGGATTGCGGATGGGATGGCGCGTGTCAAATGGGATAAGAGGCGAAGGATATGATCCTGTTAGAGTCTTTTCGCTTAGCGATAAAAGAGAAGGGAAAAAGAAACAATTCTTTTGTAAATATATTTTGCGAAAACACTGTATCATGTAAATTACTTTGCACTTGTAAACAAAGTGATTAGTGGATAATGTTTTACATGATGTTTAAAGAAAAAAAATTTCCCCAAAAACGTCATGATGGAAAGAGAGATAGATTAGCCGGCGACCCATGAGAGTACAATCTATCACAGTTAGTGATAAAGCTTAACTGTAATAGTATTGTATGATCTCTACAAGGGGCGGGCTGCCACATTGGAATTGCTTCATGAGCTCGGTTGGTCCTAACTCCCTTGTTGCCAGATTATATACGGCCTTAAACCCCACAAAATCTTTTGATAGAGTTTTGAACACCATCAAGATTTGGGTGTTGTTGTCCAGTTCAGCACTGTTCTCGACAGCCTCAGTAAAGAATCCCATTAGAGTGATCATATGGTCCTTCACCGAAGTACCTGCCTTTTGCTCAGAGTTCATAATGCTGGTAATAGCAGACTGTTGAGCCAATTTTTTTTGGCCTCCAAACATGTCCTTTAGATTTTCCATGATCTCCCCAACAACTTGATAAGTCTCATGCTGCTTTTGTAAAGCACTCGTCATGCTAGCCAGAATGTAGCACTGAGCTATCTCTTTGGATTCTCTCCAACGAGTATAGGCAACCGGGACCTCCTCAAGCGGTGTGTCAGGTTTGGGCCCAGATGGGCATGGTTTGTCTAGTATGAACTTGTGTCTCTCGCAGCTGAGAACTATCAGTAGATTTCTTTTCCAGTCTTTATAATTATCCCCATTCAGTTTATTTTCAATGAGTATTGAAATGAGGGGTGTCGGTGATATTTTGAACTGAAATAAAATTATACTAGACATCATTACAAAGCCCAAGCAAATATACAGATAATTTAGCAAATAAAGCATACAAGTATGTTCATACATGAAACTTGAAAAACATGTAGCATTGAAATGGTAATTCTCAACACCTATTGCCCGAAGCCACTGAGGGGTGGTCATGAGACAAATAGCCAGAACATGGACCCCATCCAATTAATATATGTTGCCTTAAATCCTCCGAGGTTAAGACATATATTAATAACCACTTATTTTGGCCACCAGTTTAGTTAACAGAGCTTCTAGGGAAGGTTAATAACTAAACGAGTTTTGAGTGTATAACCATTGTTTACGTAGCCCGATTCACGTCCTACCAAGCCACCGAGGGGTGGTCATGAATAGGATTGTGCCCGAACACATTTTCCACATAGGAGATCCAACTTAGTATACCGATGACGGTAAACACCTACCAAGGGGTGTGGTTAGGGCAGAACTGACATGAGGCGTTATCATGCTTTCACATATGGATCAACAATGGAGGCCATGGGTTTTGTTTGAAACCCTCTCCCACTCAATATTGTGAAAAACATGCAAGTTTTGACAAATATGTATGATCAATATAGTATGAGCGGCACTTACCTATCATATATGACATGTTATCAAATATGCATATAAAACCTCTATCAATACGTATTTATACATCCATGACATATCACATAAAATAATTGACAGAATAATAACCAAGCCATGGTTCCATCCTAGAACAGAGAAAATAAAGATTACAAAATTCCATCCAAAGCATTCTTTGAGTAGTGAATTTTGTTCCGTCTTCTTGTATCCATCTTTATGTAGCCTCTCCATTTATTTCTCATCCCAAGAATCATTTAAATTTTAAATTCCAAAAAATTTAAATTTCAAATTCAAATTCCAAATTTGAATTTAAAATTAAAATTTCAAATTCAAATTTTAAACAATTTTAAATATCATATGCAATAATATGTAATTTCAAAAAATTTCAAATTTTCAATTACATATTTTTAAACATGATTTAAAAATTAAATCTCAAATTTAAAAATCAAAATTTTTGATTTTCAATCCATCGGCCCCACAGCCTGAAGGCCGGCAGCCACCGTGGGTAGCCCCCAGCCCCCGGGGGGTTGGCAACCCATGGCTGCAGGCCATGTGCAGCTATGCCGGGCTGCAGGCTGCACGCCCGGGTGGGCGCAGCAGCCTCGCCAGGCTGCACACCCAAGGCTGTGGACAGCCCTTGAGGGGGCCACGGCCACCCTCGGCTGCAGGTAGAGCCTGCGGCCATGGGTGGTGCTACCGTGGGCAGGGGCTGTCGCAGCACCATCCTGCCCGAAGGCAGGGGCTGCAGCCCCACCATGGCTAGTGGTCCATCCTGAGGGGGTCGGTCCTAGATTTCGGTGCCATATTTCAATTTACCTATTAGGATCTCCAAAATTAATTTGAATCCTAATTAAATTGAAATTTTCCACACAATCAAAATTTCAACCTTTAAATTAAATTCAACTTTTGGGAAAAAATAAATTATGGTTTTCAAACTTCAATCTCCTCCAAGAATAATTACATAAAATTTCCTAAACCGTTTCCGGTGTACAAAAATTTTAATCATAATAATTCTAAGAAACAAAAAATTAAATATCCATGGGAAAATTACAGTAATAATAAACTGCTCCCATGGTTACATAAAAATTCCTAAATACAATTTTCTAAATTCTAAGGAACCATAACCGGTAAAAACAAGCATGCTTATAATAATTTAAAAAATTAAAATAACCACATACTACATATATAACACATGATAACAACATAAAGGAATCCTAGAATACCACTCTCTAAATATCAAATCCATACATAAATAAAAAGACTAATTAATTGTCTAATTTATGTACATGACATAGTCGTGAGATCGCTCTGATACCAATTGTAGGAAATAAATCAGTAAAAACGTATCAGAGTGGCGTAGTGGAATAATAAAAAATTTTCAAGATCGTTAAATATCTCATGATGCCATATACAATAAACCAATAACAATTTAAACTCATACCTCAAAGAACGCCAATCTGCAAGAGGAGAATAATCAAAGGGCTTCAACCAACTAGCCTTCTCTACTATTCTCCAATTCCTGAATGGCTGAGTGTGTGGGCACTCTGAACCTCGATCGGTATGCTAGCATTGCTAGTCTTCTTCTGACCACCCAGATCTCTAAAGAACTTATTGTCACGGTGAGTTAAGCAATAATAAGCCTGCTTACCTGAGAGTCTGTGATCTAAGAGAACTAGAGTGGCAGGACCTCTATTTATAGACTTGCATGAGGTGATCTTCTAAATTTGAATTGGATTAGGAGAAGATTTTCTCCTTTATCCACTTACAAAATCCGAAATTCCCAAGGCCATAATCTAGGGTAGATTCGGCCACTTAAGGAATCTTGCAATCCAAATTCAAATAAGATTTTAACTTGAATTTTATCTCCCTATTTATCCACTAAAATCTGAATTTCCCTAAGGCCATAAACCTATCCAGATTCGTCTATTAAAGTGTGAGGAGAATCAAAATTCCAATAGGATTTTCTAGCTTGAATTTTATCTCATCCTTATCCATAAATAACCAAAAATCCCCTTGAGATTCACTAAATAATTTTCAGCCAAAAATAAGGAGGAGAAAATCCAAATTCAACTGGGATTAAAACTTGAATTTTTCCCTGAATCTTATCCATACAAAAATCGAAAAATCTATGAGGATATTCCCCAATATTTTCGTGCAAGTTATTTAGGATTGGGATTCAAAATTCAAGTAGGATTCAAACAAGATTTTCCTCTTCATAATCCAACTCAAATTCGAATTCTAGCCCTGTGGAATTATCCACAAAGAATTCAAATTCCACTTGGACTGTGATTCAAAATTTGAATTTCAAATTTCAAAATTCAAATTTCAAATTTCAAATTTCAAATTTCAAATTTAAATTTCAAATTCAAATTTCAAATTCGAATTTCATATTTAAATTTCAAATTCAAATTTCAAATTTCAAATTTCAAAATTCAAAATTCAAATTTCAAAATCCACAAACAGTTGTATTTCAAATTTTTGTTCTCATGGATAATTTTCTATAACTCCAATCCAATCTCAAATAAAATCATGGCAACTTTATTTGGAGTTCGAATAATTGTGTACTCTATTATCTAAAACAAAATATGAATTCAACCGGAGAGAATCTTATCCACCACCCTAATCCTATGTCAACACCATCCATGCATAATCAACCAGCTAATAAGCAACACAAATCAATTTGCCAATCGTTAAGGAATTATGTGAAGCTAGTAGAGGGACCAAATGGACATATATGACCAGGCTCTCATGAATCCATATGATCATCATTCTTTACCGAACAACTAAATCATATGATCACTAATTTTAGAGTCACACCACTATAAACCTGAAACTGAACTCTCAATTATATACCGTATTATGTAAGCCTGTGACAAGTTATTGTCCAATGACCTTGTCATGCATGCAGAACCCTCATATGATATCCATGATTAACCTTAGGTCAAAGTCTGTTCAATCCTACTGATCAGGCTATCTTAAAGTTCCATTATACTACCGAATAAGAAAATGATTATTCACCATATGTGAATAAGAAGTCATCCACCCAACAGATGACCTAAGACCTTATCCATTTTCATATCAGTATGCCTTTAAGAGGATACCCTTAACCCCTTATTAGAGCTATGATTCCAAAATCTGTAAACAAAGCCTTCATCGTATATAAGTCATGCACCCAACAATTTGGTCTATAAGCTTACTACCTCTGAGACGCTTTAGCCATTGGAACATCAAAGTACATAAGTCATATACATGAAGTAGTTCATTCACTCAGGATTAAGGTTACTGTACAATGAATGTCAAAAGCAGATTGATCCACTCATAGCGGACTACGTAGATCAATCACGCTTTAGTCCTGGTCTAATATGTCACCACCAAGCAACATATCTATGTCTCTACTTGGGAGTCTATACTCCAGACAGTCAAGACAAACCATCCCTAGCATGGGTTTAGACAACATAATAGTCTTAACATAAGTTAGATGCTCGGTCTAACCCCATAGACTACAAACCTTAGTTTAGACCGCTTACTTTAGAACATTGTTTTCTCGCATACAAAAGTCCATTGCATGCAACGTTCTAATAGTTTTAACACAAGCAGTCAGTGAGTCATATTTGCTTACATTTACTTTAACATGTAAATAGAATGAGGACAAACAGCAATGTAATGAATAACCTTTATATATAATTTTATTATCCAGTTCAAAATAAATACATCAAAATGTCTCTAATGCTTAGGACATTTCCTAACATTATAAACCTCTACCCTATCATTGGAGGCCGGTACGCCAAACATGATTTCATTACCGTCTTTCAATTACAGTTCTGACCGGGTGGCATTAATCATCACCTCAAAGTCAAAAACCTTTGTTGCCCATAGGTCTTACACATTTTTTCTTAAAGGGTGTGTCTTAATTTTAGTCACACTCTTTCTGTAGTATACCCACAGTACACTTCTCAATTTATCATTTCTCAGGGTGTGTTAGCCTAACTACACCCAAGTGCCCGTAGGACTTAACTTCTAATGTACAATTAGTACGTAATTAAATATCACAGTATTTCATGTTGCAGACATGAATATACTTGAACTTACCAGAACTATGATAATGTCCACCTTCAGAAATCCTCCACAGTTTTGTCTCTAGTTTGGGTCCCTACAGACAGAGTATTTTCTATTAATACCCATCATAAATTTTCACTTTGGATACATTCATTTTGTTATAAATTTTACAATACATTTCATCTCTTTATGGGGTACACAGCTTGTAACACGCTCGTGTTCAAGCCCGTGTACCTCTCGGATTTACACTACACACCCGTGTCCCATAGTACACGCCCATGTACTTTATAAATTTTAGATTTTTAACTTTAAAATCTTAATTCTAGCCTCTAGAATCTTATTTTAAGCATTCTAGATCCTTTACAGTCATTTCCGAGCCTTTTAGAAATTTTTGGTCCAAATGACCATTTTGCCTCTAACGGGCCTCGGGACCGTAACAATTCTGTTCTACCATTTTTCCGGGATTTTCTAAGCCCAAATATCATGAAATAATATATCTTAGGCTTCGATATATTTTTATAGCATTATTTGCTGCAAAATCGGTAACTATTCCTTTCCCGACCTTCGGGTACTATTCATCTGACACCTAGGGTCGTTTCTCATTTTTCTAGCGTTTCGGAGCCTCAAATGGGTATTCACTACTCTTGAAATGTTTCTTATCCCATTCCCAAGCCTTGGTTCCCGAGGGGCTCGGGTTTTTTATCCCGTCCATAAATTTTTCCCCTCGTTTCCTAAAATACCCCTAACGTTAATTTTTCCTGTTATCGGTATTTTAGACACTGAAGGATCGTTTTACTATTTCTTTTTGGGTTTAATCTTCATTACTAGTTCTAACATACCTAGGGGCCTCGATTTCATTTTCGAGCCTATATGTTTACTCCTCGTTTCCCCAAATGCCCTTATGCCGTTTTAGAAATTTCGATAGCATTTCTGCTTATATTTTTAGGTTTCCCCAGCATTAGGTATGCCTCGAGACCTTGGTACCTGCCATGTACTATAGCAAAGGTCTATTTTATGCAAAGTTACCAAACTTTACGTAAAAATTTTCCACATTATCCGTCATTCAATCACAACATAAAATTCATCAATTTTTCCCAATTATGGCCACGGTTTCTCATGGTGTTCACCACCAAGAAATTTTCATCACAATGTTCAATTTTCACATCCCATTCTTAAGGTTTCTAATGCATATTTCAATCATTAAAACTCTAAGAATTTTTCATTCTAACCTTGCTTTATACCATGGTTTTCATGCTCTAAAACCATAGGAAAATTTTTCCTTATTCCTAAGGTTCTTATTACTCATTTCTTCATCAAATTCATCACAAAAATTTCCCATTTTCATCACATCAAAGCCCACGGATTTTACAAGGAAACATGTACAATTTTTGCTTGTTTCATGATTCTAATTCATGCTTTCATTGCTACATCAGCAAACCAACAAAACACTAAAATAATACATCAAATTTTTCAACATTTTTTTCCACACCCAACATGCACGGATTTTCTTGAAGAAATTCAAGGAAAATGCTTCAAACTTACGGCTCACCTTATCAATTTGTATTCTTCATCCTTGGTGTGAGTTTGGAAGCTAATTTGGTGTGAAAATTTTGTCAAATTTTGAGTTGGAATGGGAGGGAAGCTCACAGATTCTATGGGTAGAATTTTGGCTGCATTTTGTGATTTTTCTAAGTGATTTTTCATCACTTATTTATAGGCAAAAAGTGGAGGACTACTTAGCGAAATTTCCCAACAATTAGGAAATTATTTATGGCCTTTTTTGCAAACCTTTTGGGGTCAAAATGAAAATTTTATGCTGATTTTTTTCCGCCTTTGGCCGAGCCCCCTTTTTCCAATTTTCTTAAATTCGTTTCAAGCCATTTTGGCTTAATCTTGGCCATTGATCCAAGATTCCTTTAATCCTAGCCATTAATGCCACCAACCTTCGTTAATAAGCTTCAATTATCCATTAATTACATCATAATTATGATGTCACATATGACATCATCTAATTAATTCGTGGTCAATGTTTGACAGAAAGTCAAACCGAATGAAAATTTACCGAAATCACGTAGGCAAGTTTCTGACGCCTCCACTATGATTAGTTTGCCTTATTTTGCTTCCGTTTGACCAGAATTCATTACCGTAAAAGTTCGTCTTTTAGTGCACTTCGGTGCACTCTCTAGGGTTTTTGGCTCTGTTTTTAGGCCGTCTCATCCGTTTTTGTTCAGAAAGATTTTCCATCTCAGAACTTATACTCTTTAACACTATTAAAATATTTTCATTGTATTCTCAACATTATTAAAACACAATTTTTTCATATTTTATACATTAAAATTGTTATATACATATAATTTTAATTCACTCCGAGAATCTAAAAATTTCTGGTTATCACAACAGATATTTGTTTTTAATCATGACTTTATTGAGCTTACGATAGTCTATGAACATTCGTAAAGTTCCATCCTTCTTCTTAACAAAGAGAACTGGAGCTCCCCATGGTGAAAAGCTAGGTCGAATGAAGCCTTTGTCTAACAATTCTCTTAGCTGAGCTTGTAATTCCTTAAGCTCTGAGCCATCTTGTATGGAGCCTTAGAAATTGGAGATGTACTAGGCAACAATTTGATCTCAAAGGTAATTTCTCGATCAGGGGGAAGTACTGGTAATTCTTCTAGAAACACTTCTACGAACTCATTGATTACAGGTACATCGTTTGGTTACAGCTTTACCTCCTTGGTCGTGTCAGTGACATAAACTAAATATCCAATACAGCTACTAGATATTAGCTTCTTGCCCTCATGGAATTGATCATCATATTCGACAACCTCTAAGAATGATCTACATACTCAAACTAGCCTCCTCCTTCTGCCTGAAACATTACTTTTTGCCATCGGCAGTCAATCATTGCACGATACTTTCTAAGGAAATCCATTCCAAAAATAACATCGTAGTCAACTAACTCTAGTATGATTAAATCGATGTACAGTTCTCTATCGACAACAATTACTGGTACATTACGTAACTAGTAATCGGACAGCAATACCTCACTAGATGGCAAGGTGGTCTTAAACACCTGTCCAATTCTATCCTTAACATGGCTAATTCTTTTTACAAAATCATGTGATCCAAAAGAATGTGATGCACCTTAGTTAACTAAAACATATGGAGGGCTTTGAGCAACAAGGATCTGACCTGTCACTACATTAGAGGTGCCTGCCTCTACATCCTCCTTGGTATAAACCAAGAGAGGTGCATCTATCTTTTGCTGCAGCCCTGTCTGAATAAAAGGTCCTTGTATGGCATGACCTTGACTAGCTTGCCTGGGCTAGAAAGATCTTGGTTGATATTGTCGATTGGAAGGATAGTTCCATGCAAAGTGAGCTTCTTTGCCACATAAGTAGCATACATTAGTCCTATACTTATACTCGTCCTTATGTGTCTTCCCACACCTTGGACATGCCTGTCGATTCTACCTAACTTCGGGCCCTTGTCTCCGTTGAGTATTCCAAACATTTTGGCCCCAGTTTTCATTCGGGTTCACTTTCTTTTTATTGGAGTTTGACTGGCTTTGATTATTACTCTGACCCAGCTTCGATCCTTAGCTAGGCTTGTTACTTTGACCTACTTGATTACTCTTCTGGGTCTGCTTGGCAAGGTCTCTTTACTTCTTTTTCTCTTCCTAGGCTTTTGTCCTTTCTTCCTTTGCTTGAGCTAGACGATGCTCTGCCCGCATTGTCTGACTAACACAATCTGCTACTGTGTTAGGTGGGGTCTCACCACTCTCTACGAGTGTTGCAATGTCGAGTCGGAACATATCAATCATTCACCGCACCCTTTCTCTCTCTGTGGGCACTAAATGTAGACACAACCAGGCCAATCGATCAAACTTGTAGTAAGCCTCGGCTACTATTATCTCTCCTTACTTAAATCATCAAATTCTCTTTGTTACACTCGAAGAGTATCTAGATTGAAAAACTTCCTATTGAAATCCTCCAAGAAGCCGTTCTAAGTCATTCGTGTAACATCTCTTCGCATTTTGATTGTTTCCCACCAATAACATGAATCCTTCTTCAGTACATAGGATGCACATAGAACCTTCTCCTGATCCGTCAGATTCATGAATTCCAAGATAAGCTGTATCGATGCTAACCACTCTTCTGCGTCCAATGGATCCATAGAACCTTCAAACTCTTATGGTTTCATTTTCCAAAATCATTCATATAATGGTTACTGATTGACCGCAGCTTGGGCACCTACAACTGCTTCAGGTGTCAACTGAATAAGTGGTACCTCTGGTTCTGCCGCTGGCATTTGTGGCGGAGGTGGATTTGCTTGTTCTACATTCCTCTGCTCCAGCAATCCTTGTAACTTCTGATTTTCTCTCTCTTGAACATCTAATTGAGCTTGTATGTTGGCTATTAGTGGGGCAAGATCGGGCTCTTGAGCTAGCCTAACTGTAGAAGCTCATGTTCGAACCATGTTACTATGTTTTACTTATTACAAACAATAGCGACATGGTTTTAGTGCACATGAAATATAATTACCGAACTACTAACATACTTGGACTGTGCAAGTACATATACTTGAAATATCATAAAAGGTCGATGAAAGAACCGTTGGCCCTGATACCAACTCTTGTCAGTGACCCGACTCGCTCAAGCCGTCGACTGCTTTACTTTTTATGTAACGTGATTTTATTTTATCATTTTTTTCTATAACTTAGTAAAATGTAAGTTTTTTTTTTTGAAATCATACATATATGTATTTGTCAAAACATTTTATATTTCATAAAATACTTGCATTTTTGTTCCATTAAAATACTTCATAACATAAACATACTTTCAACCTTGTCTCATTTATTTACATATACATTCACATCTTGTTTCAGTGGAAAAGCATAGCAGATCCACTCCCTATCCATGACATCCCGGGAATCTGTCTGCTAACCCATCAGTTTCTTTTCTCATAATGCAAGCAACTTACCCTTGTTACCTATATTATGAACAGACTAGTGAGCTAGAGCTCAGTAAGTACAAACATACACATAAAATATTGCCTATGCATGTCAACTTATGTTAGTCTTATTATGCTTACTTATCTTTCATTCTTTCATTTTCATTGTTCTTTCTTTCATATTCTATCATTATGTTCTTTTCTGTTCTCTACTTTACTTTACTTTACTTTCACTTATGGTTCCCATTGTTGGTCGTACCTGATGCAGCTGGACCAATGAGGGGAGAGGGAGCAACCCACCAACCTAGCCCAAGGTCAAACTTTAACTTTTAACTACCGTACCTTCGGGGTAGTGCCTTCAAGCCTTTTAATATCGCACCTTTAGGGTAACACCACACTAGGGTGGAGGCCAAACTTTTAACTACTGTACCTTCTTGATAAGGCCTTTAAGCCTTTAACTACCCCACATTTCGGGTAGCATCATACTGGGGTGGAGGCCATAAACATAAAACCTCACCTTATAGGGAGGCCGGTACGCCAACATTTAAATCTTCAATCTTATTATCTTTCTTTACTTTAACTTATCATTTTTTTTTTACTTTGTGAACTTGTTAAAACGTCACATCACAAATGCACAATTTCATAAAATGCATAGTCAGAAACTTTTTATCATTTTGTAAAACATTATTTTCAGTACTTTTGGTAACATTTCATTTAAAAACATGTCATAACCTTAATTCATAACATCAGATCATAAAACAGTCTTATGGCAAGTCAGTTCGTGAGTAGATAAATAAATCCCTGTACTTATAGTATTTGTGCTAGCGTAAACTTTCTCGGGTCTTCTATGTGCCTGTCTCGTTCCTTGTCGGGTTTCCTATCATCGAAATAACTAACTGTTATTTTCGAGATTACATACTTAAAACGTAAAAATAACATGCAAATTCTAAGTTCGATATCCTGACTACGAATTTACGGGGGGTCTAACGTCCCACTTTCCACTTTTCCGCTAACTTTTAGTAAATTTACCATTTTGCTTTTAGTGGGATTTTTTTCTTCGTTTCTTCAACTTAAATCTTGATTTTGGCCTTTAAAATCTTAATTAAGGCCTTAGGTTACTATTTCAAGGCTTAACAGCCCCTTTTTTTTTTCTAACTTTTGGCAAAGTAATCATTTTGTCCCCAACTTTTGACAAAATGACCATTTTGTCCCTATCGTGGTTCCTCTTCATAAATCTACTTTTCTTTTACTTAAAACTTAATTTTTGGCCTTTAGAATCTTAACTAAGCTATTCTAAGGCCCTAACGGTCCTTTTCAAGCATTTCTGAAATTTTTGATCAAAATGACCGTTTGGCCCCTAGCGAGTTTTTGGGCCGTAGCATTTTCACTTTAACGTTTTGACTGGATTTTCTAAACCCAAAAATCATAAAATATATTTTCTTAGGCCTTAACATGTTTTTGCAGCATTAATTACTGTAAATTCTCTGTCTATTTTTCACCCGGCCTTCGGGTGGCACTATTCTGATCTTTGGTCGTTTCTCTTTTTTTTTTTTTTTTCTCTAACGTTTCGGGACTCCGAATGGACATTTTACTAAACTTTAAAACGTCCATTCTCCTTTCCCAAGCCTAACTTATCGAGGGGGCTCGGGTTTTCACCTCGACCGCATTTGTACCCCTTGTTTCCCAAAATACCCTTCGTGTCGTTCTAAAAATTTTGGCAGCATTTCTGCTTAAATTTTAGGTTTCTAACGTTTAGGAAATGCCTCAAAACCATTGTACCTACTATGTACTAAACCATAGGCCTAATTTTTATGCAAAAATATAAACTTTTTACGTAAAAATTTCCATACCAAACCTAAGTTTTCTAACGGCATTTCGATTATTTTTTTTTTCCACTCACCCTCGATTTTTATCCATAATTCAAACACAAACTTTTTCTTCACAAAATCTCAATCCACCTCACTATAAGCCCATGGTATTTCTCCTTGAATCATGCATAAAAACTTTTGTTTCAAGCTCCTAAACTCACTAACATTCACATATGTTCTTTCCTAACTAAAACATATACCAAATCTTGTTTTTGTGGAATCACTAAACCATAAGATTCAAGCTTGAAATTTTCACTAACATTTCCTCCCATAAGTCCATGGTTTTCCTAAGAAAAAAAACTCAAGAAAAAGCTTGAGAAATGATACTTGCCTCACAACGAAGATCAACTCTTGCTTGGGAAGGGTTTTGATCAAGGTGAAAACTTGAAGAAAATTTTGGCTTGGTAGTGGGGTAGGAGGCACGGCTAAAATGGCAGCAAAGGGGACTGGTTTTTTGTTGAGTTTTTCTTCTATTTTTCAACTTAAAAATTGTTGCCTTAAGTGGCCAAAAAGGGAGGGCTAGTTAGCAATTTTCTTCGGGACCATTTAGCAAAGGTTTAAGGGTTGTTTTGAAACTTTTTAGGGGTTAACTTGCAATTAACAAAAAATTTTTTGATTTTTTTTCCTTATCAAAACTGACTCTAACTTGCCCCTTTTTTTCCCAATTTTTTTTTAAAAAAATTTTACATGCAATTTTGGCCAATTTTTGGCCCTTAGATCAAGATCTATTTAAACCTAAGCCATTGGATCTTCTAAATCTTTTCACACAAATTTTATTTATTCATTTATGATATCATCATGATGACTTTATTCATGACATCATCTTTTACTTTTTCAGTCCAAGTTTGACCAAAAGTGAAATTGAATGAAATTTTGCCGAGATCGCACTGGCGAGTTTTTGGGGCCGTCCGTACAATTGGTTTGCCTTAAATCACTTTCGTTTGACTAAAAATCACAACCGTAACTATTTCATCTTTTTCTGTGCTTGGCTTACCATAGGTCATCTTCTAGGTGTCTCGACACTGAAGTGGCACCGTTTCAGTTCGGTGAAATTCGCCATCACTGAATTCCTGACCATTTACATAGTTAGAATATTCTATTTCATTTCAAACAATATTATATCATAATTTTCACATTTTTAAACATAAAAATCATCGTACACACACAATGTACATATTTCCTGAGAATGATGAAATTTCTCGATTGTTACACTACTAACGGCAAATTATCAATACATTTGTTCCCATAATCTAAAGCACATGCACATAACATGTCTTTAAGAATCTGAATAACCCTTTCGGATTGTCCGTCAGTCTGTAGAGGGAAAGCGGTGCTAAATTTCAAATCTATTCCAATAGCTACTTGGAAACTCTTCCAATATTGAGTGGTAAATTGAGGATCTCGATTAGAATTAATAATTAATGGTACTCCATGATATTTGACTATCTCATCTAAGTATACCTTGGCTGAGTTCTTCCTAGGATATGTTGATTTGATAGGAATAAAGTGTGCTAATTTCATCAATCAATCCACCACTACCCAAATAGCATCGAAGCCATTCTGTGTTTTTGGTAGCCCCATAAGAAAATCCATGGTAATTTCTTCCCACTTCCACTCTAGAACAGGTAGTGGCTATAGCATCCTTCCAGGTTTCTGACATTCTGCTTTGACCTTAAGACAATTCTAACAAGTCTTCATGTACTCTATCACATCATTTTTCATGTTTCGCCACCAGTGTTTTCTTTAGATCCTTATGCATTGATAACTCCTGGGTGTATTGCAAATTGAGACTTATGAGCTTCATCCATGATTGCCCTCTATAATTCTGGTATTTATGGAATGGCTAGATGATATTTGAAATACAAAGCTCCATCACTATGGATGTTCCAATGTTCTAGTTATTCTCCATTCTAAAGCTTTGACCAGACATTTTGCAAATGACTATCTTTGTGTTGATTCTCCTTAACTTGCTGAATCAGGTAAGGTGGAGTTACTAAATTATACAGAGTGATTGAATCTTAATCCTCAGAAATCTGAAGATCATAATTCCCAACCATTACTGTTCTTTTCCAATCAAGCACTACTAATGAAGCAAGAACACCTGCACCTTTCCGGCTAAGAGCATCCACTATGACATTAGCCTTACCTGGATGATATTCTAGAGTAAAGTCATAATCTTCCATATACTCTACCTAACATCTTTGTCTCAAGTTCAAATCTTTCTGAGTAAAGAGATACTACAAACTCTTATGATCAGAGAAAATCAGAAATAAGACACCATAAAGATAGCATCTCGAAATTTTCAAAGCAAAAATAATGGCCGCCAACTCTAGATCATGTGTTGGGTAGTTTTTCTCATGCATCTTCAATTATCAAGAGGCATATGCTACAACATGTCTTCTCTGCATTAGAACACAGCTGAGTCCTAATTTTGATGCATCAGTATAAACTTCATAGGGTTCTTTAGGCTTAAGAATTATAAGAACTGAGGTACTAGTCAGGCTAGTTTTTAATTCATAAAAAGCGTTCTCACATTTACTATCCCAATCAAATCGAACATCTTTTATTGTCAATCGTGTTATTGGGGCTGCAATTCATGAGAAATCCTGAATAAATTTACGATAATATCCCACTACTCCTAAAAAACTTCTGATTTCGGTTACATTTTTAGGTCGTTCCCCTTTTAGTATTGCCTCGACTTTTGCAGAGTCCACGCCTACGCCTTGACTAGAGATAACGTGCCCAATAAATTTGACTTCAAATAACCAAAAGTCGCATTTCTCCCTCTTGGCATACAACTGATGCTCTCGTAGAGTTTGTAGGACCGACCTTAAGTATTGTTCATGTTCCTCGTAGGTCTTAGAATAGATTAGAATATCATCAATGAAGACGATGACAAACTGATCTAGAAATGGTCGAAAAACACGATTCATCAAGTCCATGAAAGCTGCTGAAGCATTCATCAAACCAAAAGGTATAACCAAGAATTCGTAAGATCCATACCGAGTCCTGAATGCAGTCTTTAGGATATCCACCTCTCGAATTTTCAATTGATGATATTTAAACCTCAGGTCAATCTTGGGGAAGTGTTGAGCACCTTTTAGTTGATCAAATAACTCATCGATCCTTGGCAAAGGATATTTATTCTTGATTGTCATCCTATTCAGTTGCCTATAGTTAACATATAATTGTAAGCTTCCATCTTGTTTCTTTACAAATAGGACCGATGCTCCCTATGGTGATTTACTAAGCCGAATGAATCCTTTAAGTTCCAACTCAGTCAATTGTTTCTGCAACTCAGCTTTCTCTGTAGGTGCCATTTTGTAAGGCGAAATTAATATCGGAGCTGTACCGGGAATAAGATCAATGCAGAATTCTACTTCTCAATCCGGTGGCAAACTAGGTAGATCTTTAGGAAATACATCTAAAAATTCATATACCACTAGAGTGTAGTGATCGCCACTTTTCACGTTGTTGTCACCTTCCAATGCTAAAATATGAGTGGTGCAAGACAACTTTCATCGACCACCTATGGCTGGTCTTAAGAGTTTGTTGGTCGTCACTTGATTTGGATCTTCAAGTTCAATTACCATCGGGTTTGGCCCTATGAATAATATCACCTTTCGGTGATAACAATCTAATGTTGTCCTGTTCTGAGTTAACCAATCCATACCAAGAATCACATTATAGCGTTCATTAGTAGGATAACGAATTGGACATTAAGTTGTTCACCTTCTTGCGTAACAACATTAGTCCAACATATTCTACACAAGTAGTCATGCTCTAAGATACCTGACACATGGCTGTTAACGTTTGCCTATTATGGCATAGACTTCAATGTTGTTATCAGGATGTTTCTATTTTTACGTAGTAGTGGTATTTTAAAAAGTAACATTCCGGACTGTAAATATATATTTTATTTTATTCTAAGTATGCATATAATTCCCATGAGATCCCAAACCATGCTCTGATATCAAAAATTTGTCACATCCCAAAATCCGGGACAATGACGTGTAGAGGGTGTTAAATAAATAAAAGAAAATCTCAGATTTCTAAATTTACTAGTTTTTATATTTTACCTTTTACCGTCTCTTTAAACTTGTTTACAAATTATGCTTGTATATTTTAAATTAATTATTATTTGTATTTGAATTCTTATTACAATGTTAGGTGGTGAGATACCCATATTCCACAGATACATGCTTGGATGAAATAAAATAAGTAAGAATATGAAAGTAAAGTTTAGAATTTATAATTCTGGAATGCTCATTTACATACTTGATCTTAAAGTAAAAGAACACTACATTAAATCTTTAATCCTTCTAGTCCATTGATGATTCCACGTAATCTGTATCCTCTAGTCACCCTTCTCTCCTAGTGGTTTACCAGTTTTAAAACAGTGAGTGAAAGGTCCAGTAGGATAGTTTTAAAACATTTTTCAACACTTTATTTTAACCATCATACTAAGTGTATATCAATATAGTACAGAAATATAAACTTGGAATCATAATTATGCAAATTGTGTCCCTATATACATGTAGTTCGTATACAGTTTGTATGAGCCCTCTCACCATGTCAAAGCATGATGAGTGATCCTCAATCGAGCTATGTACTCTTCGCATATGAATGCTCGCTCCTGGTATACTTTAATACCAAATTCAATTTTCAAAATTTCATTTAAAATTAAGATTCACATAATAAAATATTCTGTATTATTTTCCAAAAAAATCCATGACCGAATATTTTTCTTTTAATTTTTAAAATCGTGATATTTTCTAAAATTACAGAATTTTTAAAGCTTTATAAATTCATTTTCTTTAAATTATTTTGGCCAAATCACTAAAAACAAAATTGACTACAAGAAAATGGGTAAGATATCCTACCTCGTTGGCAATTTAATCTGCAAACAACTTCTTGTATGAATTTCAAGATAATCTTTTTCTCCGAATTCAATCAACGAGTACCTAAAACAAGAAACACAGATAATTTAATTATCTATCCAAGACTTCCGTAATCGTAATTATAGTAAATTCAATTAATTAGTGTGTCGTTGATTCTAAAATTCAAAACGATATTTTATTTTAACACCGAAATTTTAAAACGAAAATTTTAATACAAATACCCAAAATATTTTTAAAAATTTTGGCATGACCTGCCTTAAAATATAGACTACCTAAAAACTCCAAAACGCTTAACCTATAGAAAAACAAATTCCAATTCCTAGAGCAGTTTAAATTTCAAATTTTAAATCCCAGATAAATTTAAAATACTCATTCAAAATTTATTATTATTTTACTTTATATTTTATTATTATTATTATTATTATTATTATTATTATTTGTTATATAATATATATGTACAGAAATACATATATAGATGTATATCTACACTTTTTTTCTTTTTGTTGAGAGATATCGGCCGACTGGAAAGGGAACTCACGGTAATGGTGGCTAGTGGCGTTAGGACGGACAGCGACGAGGAACGAGGTAGACACGGTGACTATGGTAGCTTGGCTTTCATGAGGGAAGAGGCTACCGGCGTAGATTTCTTTGGGCTGGGCTGATCAGGCTTGGCGACTTGCAATCCAGCGTGGCTCACGATGGATTGGTGGAGTCCGTTGAGATTTGTAGTGGCCAAGCTAGCTCAGCTTTGGTGGCGGCATCGTGAGAAGTTAGGTCACTGGCTAATCAACGGTGCCTGTGGTTTGATGAGTGATCAAGGAGGGAGAGAGAGTGACTGATGGGTTGGGTTTGGTTGGCTCATGGGGAAAGGTTAGACGGCAACGAAAACTTGACGGTCGTGGGTGACTAGTCATGGTGAAGATGGGCTGGCACTGTGGCTGGAGTCGTGAAGGGTAGCAGCACGGGCTAGTGGTGTGACGCCCAAGCCCTCAATGGCCTGGACTGTCACTAAAACTTGCTTACTTGCTTTAAAAGATACTTATACTTTTTTGCAATTGATACTTAAAGTTACTTAACTAATTATCCTAAATTAGGATTTTTTTTTTGATTGCGTACGTATTTACTGTGTACGTGCAAGAAAATTATCGGTAAAAACGTATCAGAGTGGCGCAGCGGAACAATAAAAATTTTTCAAGATCGTTAAATATCTAATGATGCCATATACAATAAACCAACAACAATTAAGACTCATACCTCAAGGACGCCAATCTGCAAGAGGAGAATGACCGGAGGGCTTCAACCAACTAGCCTTTTCTACTATTCTCCAATTCCCGAGTGGCTGAGTGTGTCGGTACTCTGAACCTCGATCGGTATGCTAGCACTGCTAGTCTTCTTCCGACCACCCAAATCTCTAAAGAACTTATTGTCACGGTGAGTTGTGAAACAATAAGCCTGCTCACCTGAGAGTCTGTGGTCTAAGAGAACTGGAGTGGCAGGACCTCTATTTATAGACCAGCATGAGGTGATTCTCTGAATTCGAATTAGATTAGGAGAAGATATTCTCCCTTATCCACAACCATAAAATCTGAAATTATCCAAGGGAAAATCTCAACAAATTTCGGTCATTATTGAAGATTATCCAATCCAAATTCAAACAAGATTTTAACATGAATCCTATCTCTCTTTTTCAACCAAAAAATCCAAGGGGAAAATCCCCACAAAAATTTCGACCACTTTTGGATAAGGAAGAATCAAAAATTCACTAGGATTTTCAAGCTTGAATTTTATCTCATCCTTATCCAAAATAACCAAAAATCTCCTAGGAGATTTACTCAAAAAATTCGGCCATTATCAGGGAAGAGAGAATCCAAATTCAACTGGGATTGAAACTTGAATTTTTCCTTGAACCTTATCCACAAAAATCTGAAAATTCATTGAGGATAATCCTCAAAATTTTTGTCAATATTTGGTTAGGATTTGGATTCAAAATTCAAGTAGGATTCAAACAAGATTTTCCTCTTCATATCCAACTCAAATTCGAATTTCATTCCTTGTATATTTATCACAGCAAATTCGAATCCCACTTGGACTATGATTCAAAATTTGAATTTCAAATTTCAAATTCATATTTCAAATTCAAAATTCAAAATTCAAAATTCAAAATTCAAATTTCAAATTTCAAATTTCAAATTTCAAATTTCAAATTCGAATTTCAAATTCAAATTTCAAATTCAAATTTCAAATTCAAATTTCAAATTTCAAATTTCAAATTTCAAATTTCAAAATCTACAAAACAGTTGTATTTCAAATTCTTGTTCTCATGGATAATTTTCTACAACTCCAATCCAATCTCAAATAAAATCATGGCAACTTTATTTGGAGTTCGAATAATTGTGTACTATATTATCCAAAACAAAATCTGAATCAAACCGGAGAAAATCTTGTCTACCATCCTAATACTATGTCAACACCATCCATGCATAATAAACTAGCCAATAGCATACACAGATCAATTTTGCCAAACTTTAAGGAATTATGTGGAGCTAGTAGAGGGACTAATTGGACATATATAATCGGGCTCCCGCAAATCCATATGATTATCATTCTTTACTGAACAACTCAATCATATGATCACTAATTTCAAAATCATACCACTATAAACCTGAAACTGAACTCCCAATTATATACCGTATTACGTAAGCCTGTGACAAGCTATCGTCCAATGACCTTATCATGTATGCAGAACCCTCATATGATATCCATGATCAGCCTTAGGCCAAAGTCCATTTAATCCGACTGATCAGGCTATCTAAAAGTTCTATTATACTACCGAATAAAGAAAATGATTATTCACCATATGTGAATAAGAAGTCATCGGCCCAGCAAACGACCCAAGGCTTTGTCCATTTTCACATTCAGTATAATGCCTTTAAGAGGATGCCCTTAACTCCTCATTAGAGCTATGATTCCGATATCTGTAAACGAATCCTTCATCGTATACAAGTCATGCACCCAACGAACCGGTCTATAAGCTTACTACCTCTGAGATGCTTTAGCCATTGGAACATCAAAGTACACAAGTCATATACATAAAGTTGTCCATCTACTCAAGATTAAGGTTACTGCACAATGAACGTCAAAAGCAGATCGATCCATTCAAAGCGGACTTCGTAGATCAATCACGCTTTAGTCCCGGTCTAATATGTCACCACCAAGCAACATATATATGTCTCTACTTGGGAGTCTATGCTCCAGACAGTCAAAACAAATCATCCCCTCCAAGGCTTTAGACAACATAATAGTCTTAACATGAGTTAGATGCTCGGTCTAACCCCATAAACTACAGACCATAGTTTAGACCGCTAACTTTAGAACATTGTCTTCTTGCATACAAAAGTCCATTGCATGCAACGTTCTAACAGTTTAACATAAGCAGTCAGGGAGCCATATTTGCTTACATTTACTTTAACATGTAAATAAAACGATGACAGATAGCAATGTAATGAATAACCTTTATATATAATTTTATTATCCAATTCAAAATAAATACATCAAAATGTCTCTAATACTTAGGGCATTTCCTAACAATCTCCCACTTGCCCTAAGCCAGCAGATGTGCCATGTTCCGCATCCCCATCGCCTCAACGTGCCTCTCAAAGCTTCTAGCTACCAAAGTCTTACTAAAGGGATCGGCAATGTTGTCTTTGGATGCGATCTTACATACATATACTTGTCCTGTCTCCACGTGCCCTCTAATAATATGATATCTCCGATCTATGTACTTGGTCCTCTTGTGGTGCCGAGATTCCCTTGTGTTAGTAATAGCCCTAATGTTATCACAGTAAAGTGTGATAGGCTTGTCAACACCCAGAATGACCTCAAGGTCTTTAAAGAACTTGGGGAGCCAAACCGCTTCTTTAGATGCCTCAGCTGCAGCTACATACGCAGCCTCTATAGTAGAGTCAGCTGTGCAGCCCTGCTTCACGCTCTTCCACACAATGGCACCTCCTCCGAGCAAAAACACTGATCCAAATGTCGATTTTCTCGAATTCTTACAAGTCTGGAAGTTTGAGTCTGTGTATCCTACGGGTGTTAGGTCCCCTCCAGAATACACCAGCATATAATCCCTTGTTCTCTTAAGATACTTGAGTATATGCTTTATTGCTTGCCAGTGCTTGGTTCCAGGATTTGCTTGATATCGACTCACCATACCTACTGCAAAACATATACCTGGGCGAGTGCAAAGCATAGCGTACATCAGGCTACCCACAGCGGATGCATAAGAGACCTTACTCATACGCTCTCTTTCTTCCGATGTCTTGGGACAGTCATCCAATGAAAGAGTTAAACCGGCAATAGAAAGTTGTGAACGTTTCTTTGCCTCTTGCATTACATATTTGTCAATTATTTTATCTATGTATGAAGGTTGGGATAATGCTATCATTTTGTTCTTTCGATCTTTGAAGAGACGAATGCCTAGAATATAATTAGCTTCTCCTAAGTCCTTCATGTCAATCTATTGGTGTAACCAAAGCTTGACCGATGATAAGTTCCCTACATCATTCCCAATGAGTAGTATATCATCGACATAGAGTATCAGAAAAACCACTTTTCCATCCTTAATACGTTTATAAACATAGGGTTCATCAACGTTCTGCTCAAAACCAAATGTCTTAATCGCTTGATCAAACCTCTGGTTCTATGAGCGGGATGCTTGCTTTAATCTATAAATGGATCTAAGCAACTTGCAGACTTTCCTTTCTTGGCCTTTTGCTACGAACCATTCGGGCTATATCATATAAATACACTCTTCAGGATGGCCATTCAAGAATGCCGTCTTGACATCCATTTGCCAGATCTCGTAATCGAGAGTTGCAGAAATGGACAGCAGAATACGGATAGACTTCAGCATAGCAACAAGCGAAAAGGTTTCATCATAATCGATTTCAGCCTTTTGTGTGTACCCCTTTGCAACCTGTCTAGCTTTAAAAGTTTCCACTCTCCCTTCCACATCCTTTTTTTCTTTTGTAGACCCATTTGCATCTAATGGGTTTTATCCCATCCGGTAAATCTACAAGTTCCCAAACAGAGTTGGATTTTATAGAATCCATCTCATTGTTCATAGCCTGTTTCCAAGATTTAGAATCAACCTCATTTATAGCTTCATCATAGGTGATCAGATCATCCTCATGCTCATGAGCCTCGGCCTGGTATACCTCAGCATCATACATGAAGAAATTAGGTTTCTTTGAAACCCTCCCACTACGACAAGGCACTCTAAATTGTTGATCATCTGCAGGTCTTTCACCGAAACTCGGACTTGCGTCCAAGGCCGAAATCTGTGGAGCAGTTGTTTCACCCGATAACTCCTATAGTACCACTTTGCTTCGAGACTTAAAGTCATTCATGTGACTTTCTTCCAAGAATGTCGTATGGGCTGAAACAATGACTTTTTGTTACTTTGGGTTATAGAATAGACCTCATTTAGTTCCCTTTGGATACCCAATAAACATGCACAATTCTGATCTTGGTTCTAACTTTTTCGCATCCCCATCCAGTACATGTACCGGGCAGCCCCATATTCTTATATGTCCAAGGGAGGGCTTCCTGCCACGCCACAATTCATACGGAGTTCTGGGAATTGATTTGCTTGGAACCTGGTTCAGAATATAGCATGTCGTTTCTAAAGCATATCCCCAAAATGATAATGGCAGCGTTGAATAACTCATCATGGACCGTAACACATCCAACAAGGTCCTGTTTTCTTCTTTCGACTACACCATTCTGTTGTGGAGTATCAGGTGCAGTCAATTGGGATAATATCCCGTTCTCTACAAGATGTCCTAGAAATTCATCGGAGAGGTATTCGCCACCTCGATCAGATCGAAGTGTCTCTATGGATTTATCCAATTGCTTTTCCACTTCCGCACGATACTCTTTGAACTTGTCAAAGATTTCGCTCTTGCGGTGCATCAGATACACATATCCATACCTCGAGTAATCATCTATAAAGGAGATATAATACTCGAACCCTCCTCGTGCTGTGACGTTCATGGGGCCACATACATCGATGTGCACAATTTCTAAGAGCTCCTGAGCCCTTGTACCCTTAGCTCTAAAAGACCTCTTGGTCATTTTGCCCTCTAGACAAGACTCACATTGGGGAAGACGTACCTCCTCCAGAGATTCCAAAGGACCGTCTTTCATCAATTTTTTAATCCTATCCTGATTAATTTGACCAAGTCTTAAATGCAAAAAATACGCCTTGTTAGAGTAAGAAACTTTCAACCTTTTAGAGTTATCTATTAATTCACTGTCAAGCAGTGAGTACATATTTGGTTTGATCAAATATAGGTTTCCATCCATCCATCCAGAACAGATAAAAGACTTATTTTTACGAATATCAACTCTTTTACTAAAAGAAACTGAATAACAATCCTTTATTAAACAAGCTACCGATATAAGGTTCCTCCAAAAATTAGAAACATAAAAACAGTCTTTCAATAAAATAAACCTAAATTGATCAAAGTAAAGGTAAATATCTCCCACTGCCTCAGCCACCACCAAGCTGCCGTCTCCAGTTTACAACGAGAGGCTCCTATCATGTAGACTTCTCGTTTCCACGAACCCCTGCATAGAAACACAAACATGATTAGTGGCGCCCGAATCAATGACCCAAGTGTCTTTTGATTCTTCCACCAAACACGCTTCCAAGTAATGAAGTTCCTTACCTTCCTTGCCCTTAGCGGCTAGGAATTCTCGGTAAGCCTTCTTCAAGTGACCTACCTTCCCACAGCGGAAGCACTTAGACTTTTTAGGGTCCTCGGCCTTCTTGTTCTTCTTCTTCTTCTTTCCATCCGAGATAGGAGGATTAGAAGAACTGGAAGCCGCTTGCTTCTGATTTGGCCTCTTCCTCTTCAGTGAGGGTTTGGAAGATTCTGCCAAATTGGCCTCTCCTTTGGGTTGGACCGTATCCCCATCCCTGATCATCCACTCATAAGCTTGGAGTTGCTTCATGAGCTCAGTTAGTCCTAACTCCCTTATCGCCAGATTGTATGCGGCCTTAAACACCACAAAATCTTTAGACAAAGTTTTGAACACCATCTCGATCTGGGTGTTGTAGTCCAACTCAGCACCGTTTCGGCAGCCTCAGCGAAGAATCCCATTAGAGTGATCATATGGTCCTTCACTGGAGTATCGGCCTTTTGCTTAGAGTTTATAATGCTGGTGATAGCGGACTGTCGAGCCAATTTTTCTTGGCCTCCGAACATGTCCTCCAGATTTTCCATGATCTCCCCAGCAACCTAATAAGTCTCATGTTACTTTTGTAAAGCACTCGTCATGCTAGCAAGGATGTAGTATCGAGCTATATCATTGGATTCTCCCGAACGAGTATAGGCAACCGGGACCTCCTCAAGCGGTGTGTCAGGTTTTGGCCCTGGTGGGCATGGTTCGTCCAGTATGAACTTGTGTCTCTTGCAGCTAAAAACTATTAACAGATTTCTTTTCCAATCCTTATAATTATCGCCATTCAGTTTATTCTCAGTAAGTATTGAAATGAGGGGTGTCGGCGACATTTTGAACTGAAATAAAATTATACTAGACATCATTACAAAGCCCAAGCAAATATACAGATAATTTAGCAAATAAAACATACAAGTATGTTCCTACATGAAACTTGAAAAACATGTAGCACTACAACGGTAATTCTCAGCACCTATTGCCCCAAGCCATCGAGGGGTGGTTATAAAAACAAATAGCCAGAACATGGACCCCGTCCAATTAATATATGTTGCCTTAAATCCTCCAAGGTTAAGACATATATTAATAACCGCTTATTTGGCCACCAGTTTAGTTAACAGAGCTTCCAGGGAAGGTTAATAACTAAACGAGTCTTGAGTGTATAACCATTGTTTACGTAGCCCGATCCACGTCCTACCAAGCCACCGAGGGGTGGTCATGAATCGGATCGTACCCGAACACGTTTTCCACATAGGAGATCCAATCTAGTATACCAGCGATGGTAAACACCTACCGAGAGGTGTGGTCACAGCAGAACTGACGCGAGGCGTTACCATGCTTTCACATATGGATCAACAATGGAGGCCATGGGTTTTGTTTGAAACCCTCTCCCACTCAATATTTTGATAATCATGTAAGTTTTGACAAATTACGTATGATCAATATAGTATAAGCGGCACTCAACTATCCTATTTGACATGTTATCAAATATGCATATAAAACATTCATCAATACATATTTATACATCCATGACATATCACAGAAAAAATAATTGACAGAATAACCAAGTCATGGTTCCATCCTAGAACAAAGAAAAATAAAGATTACAAAATTTCATCCAAAGCATTCTTTGGGTCTTGAATTTTGTTCCGTCTTCTTGTATCCATCTTTATGCAGCCTCTCCATTTATTTCTCATCCCAAGAATCATTTAAAATTTAAATCTCCAAAAATTTAAATTTCAAATTCAAATTCCGAATTCGAATTTCAAATTCAAATTTTAAACAATTTTAAACATCATGTGTAATAATATGTAATTTCAAAATTTTCAAATTTTCAATTACATATTTTTAAACATGATTTAAAATTAAATCTCAAATTTAAAAATCAAAATTTTCTGATTTTTGAATCGTCGCACCACCACCCTCGGAGGCAGCAGCCGCCGTGGGCAGTCCCCAACCCCGGAGGGGCTAGCAGCCCACGGCCGCCCCCATGTGCAACCTTACCGGGCTTCAGGCCAAGCCTGCAGCACCAAGCTGCACGCCCAGGCTGGGCGCAGCAGCCGGCAGGCTGCAGGCAGCGCCTACAGCCACAGGCTGCACGCCCAGGCTGCGGCCAGCCTTGGGGAGGCCATGGCCACCCTCAGCAGCAGGCCAAGCCTGCGGCCGTGGGTGGTTATGGCCTGAACAGGGGCTGTCGCAGCCCCATCCTGCTCGTGGGCAGGGGCAGCAGCCCCACCAAGGCCCGACGGCCTATCCCGAGGGGTCGTGTCTCGATTTTCTTGTCATATTCCAATTTACCTATTAGGATCTCCAAAAATTAATTTAAATCCCAATTAAATTGAAATTTTCTACACAATCAAAATTTCAACCTTTAACTCAAATTTAACTTTTGGGAAAAATAAATTGCAGTCTTCAATCTTCAATCTCCTCCAAGAATAATTACATAAAATTTCCTAAACCGTTTCCGGTGTACAAAAATTCTAACCATAATAATTCTAAGAGACAAAAATTAAAATCCATGGGAAAATTACAATGTTAATAAACTGCTCCCATGGTTACATAAAAATTCCTAGATACAATTTTTTTCTAAATTCTAAGGAACCATAACCGGCATAAACAAGCATTCTTATAATAATTCAAAAAATTAAAATAACCGCATACTTTATACATAATACATGATAACAATATAAAGGAACCCTAGAATGCCACTCTCTAAATATCAAATCTGTACATAAATAAAAAGACTAAGTAATTGTCTAATTTATGTATACGGCATAGTCATGAGATGGCTCTGATACCAATTGTAGGAACATAATTTGATAAAAACGTATCAGAGTGGCGCAGCGGAACAATAAAAATTTTTCAGATCGTTAAATATCTCATGATGCCATATACAATAAACCAACAACAATTAAAACTCATATCTGAAGGACGCCAATCTTGTAGGAGAAGAATGACCGGAGGGCTTCAATCAACTAGCCTTCTCCACTATTCTCCAATTCCCGAATGGTTGAGTGTGTGGGCACTCTGAGTCTCGATCGGTATGCTAGCACTGCTAGTCTTCTTTCGACCTCCCAGATATCTAAAGAACTTATTATCACGGTGGGTTGTGCAACAATAAGCTTGCTCACCTGAGAGTCTGTGGTCTGAGAGAATTGGAGTGGCAGGACCACTATTTATAGACTTGCATGAGGTGATTCTCTGAATTTGAATTGGATTAGGAGAAGATATTCTCCCTTATCCACAAGCATAAAATCTGAATTTTCCAAAGGAAAATCCCAGCAATAAAATTCGACCACTTTAGGATAAATCCAATCCAAATCTAAACAAGATTTTAACTAGAATTTTATCTCCCTTTTTTCAACCAAAAAATCTGAAAATTCTAAGGAGAAAATCTCCACAAAAATTCGGCCACTTTTGGATAAGGGAGAATCCAAATTCCACTAGGATTTTCAAGCTTGAATTTTATCTCATCCTTATCCCAAATAACTGAAATTCTCCTAGGAGATTCACTCCAAAATTTCGACCATTATCTGGGAGGAGAGAATCCAAATTCAACTGGGATTGAAACTTGAATTTTTCCTTGAACCTTATCCATAAAAAATCTGAAAATCATTAAGGATAATCCTCAAAATTTTCGTCCAACTTTAGTTAGGATTTGGATTCAAAATTCAAGTAGGATTCTAACAAGATTATCCTCTCCATATCTAACTCAAATTCGAATCTCATTCCTTGTGGATTTACCACAACAAATTCGAATCCCACTTGGACTGTGACTTAAAATTTGAATTTCAAATTTCAAATTCGAATTTCAAATTCAAATTTCAAATTTCAAATTTCAAATTCAAATTTCAAATTTAAATTTCAAATTCAAAATTCAAATTTCAAATTTCAAAATTCAAATTTCAAATTTCAAATTTCAAAATTCAAATTTCAAATTTCAAATTTCAAAATTCAAATTTCAAAATCCACAAAACAGTTGTATTTCAAACTCTTGTTCTCATGGATAATTTTCTACAACTCCAATCCAATCTCAAATAAAATCATGGCAACTTTATTTGGAGTTCGAATAATTGTGTACTCTATTATCCAAAACAAAATCTGAATCCAACCAGAGAGAATCTTGTCTACCATCCTAATCCTATGTCAACACCATCCATGCATAATAAACTAGCCAAGAACGTACACAAATCAATTTGCCAAACGTTAAGGAATTATGTGGAGCTAGTAGAGGGACTGATTGGACATATATAATTGGGCCCCCGCAAATCCATATGATCATCATTCTTTACCGAACAACTCAATCATATGAGCACTAATTTCAGAGTCACACCACTATAAACCTGAAACTGAACTACCAATTATATACCGTATTACATAAGCCTGTGATAAGCTATCGTCCAATGACCTTGTCATGTATGCAGAACCCTCATATGATATCCATGATCAGCTTTAGGCCAAAGTTCGTTTAATCCTACTGATCAGGCTATCTTAAAGTTCCATTATACTACCGAATAAAGAAAATGATTATTCACCATATGTGAATAAGAAGTCATCCGCCCAGCAGACGACCCAAAGCCTTATCCATTTTCACATTCAGTATAATGTCTTTAAGAGGATACCCTTAACTCCTCATTAGAGCTATGATTCCGATATCTGTAAACGAACCCTTCATCGTATACAAGTCATGCACCCAACGAACCGGTCTATAAGCTTACTACCTCTGAGACGCTTTAGCCATTGTAACATCAAAATACACAAGTCATATACATGAAGCTGTCCTTTTACTCAAGATTAAGGTTGCTGCACAATGAACGTCAAAAGCATGTCGATCCACTCAAAGCGGACTTCGTAGATCAATCACGCTTTAGTCCCGGTCTAATATGTCACCACCAAGCAACATATCTATGTCTCTACTTAGGAGTCTAGCTCCAAACAGTCAAGACAAACCGTCCCCTCCACGCTTTAGACAACATAATAGTCTTAACATGAGTTAGATGCTCGGTCTAACCCCATAGACTACAAACCATAGTTTAGACCGCTAACTTTAGAACATTGTCTTCTCGCATACAAAAGACCATTGCATGCAACGTTCTAATAGTTTAACACAAGCAGTCAGGGAGCCATATTTGCTTACATTTACTTTAACATGTAAATAAAATGAAGACAGATAGCAATGTAATGAATAACCTCTATATATAATTTTATTATCCAGTTCAAAATAAATATATCAAAATGTCTCTAATGCTTAGGGCATTTCCTAACAATCTCCCACTTGTCCTAAGCCAGTAGATGTGCCATGTTATGCATCCCCATCGCCTCTACGTGCCTCTCAAAGCTTCTAGCCACCAAAGTCTTAGTAAAGGGATCGGTAATGTTATCCTCGGATGCGATCTTATATACATCCACTAGTCCTGTCTCCACGTGCCCTCTAATAATATGATATCTCCGATCTATGTGCTTGTCCTCTTGTGGTGTCGAGATTCCCTTGTGTTGGCAATAGCCTCAGTGTTATCACAGTAAAGTGTGATAGGCTTGTCAACACTCGGAATGACCTCAAGGTCTCTAAAGAACTTGCGGAGTCAAACCGCTTCTTTAGATGCCTCAGCCGCAGCCAGATACTCAGCCTCCATAGTAGAGTCAGCTGTGCAGCCCTGCTTCACGCTCCTCCACACAATGGCGCCTCCTCCGAGTAAAAACACTGATCCAGATGTCGATTTCCTCGAATCCATACAAGTCTGGAAGTTTGAGTCTGTGTATCCTACGGGTGTTAGGCCCCCTCCAGAATACACTAGCATATAATCCCTCGTTCTCTTAAGATACTTGAGTATATGCTTTACTGCTTGCCAGTGCTTGGTTCCAGGATTTGCTGGATATCGACTCACCATACCTACTGCAAAACATATATCCGGGTGAGTGCAAAGCATAGCGTACATTAGGCTACCCATAACGGATGCATAAGAGACCTTACTCATACGCTCTCTTTCTTCTGATGTCTTGGGACAGTCATCCAATGAAAGAGTTAAACCAGCAATAGAAGGTTATGAACCTTTCTTTATCTCTTGCATTGCATATTTGTCAATTATTTTAATTATGTATGATGCTTAGGATAATGCTATCATTTTGTTCTTTCGATCTCTGAAGAGACGAATGCCTAGAACATAATTAGCTTCTCCTAAGTCCTTCATGTCAAACTGTTGGTGTAACCAAAGCTTGACCTATGATAAGTTCCCTACATTATTCCCAATGAGTAGTATATCATCGACATAGAGTATCAGAAAGACCACTTTTCCATACTTAATACGTTTATAAACACAGGGTTCATCAACGTTCTGCTCAAAACCAAATGTCTTAATCGCTTGATCAAACCTCTGGTTCCATGAGCGGGATGCTTGCTTTAATCCATAAATGGATCTAAGCAACTTGCAGAATTTCCTTTCTTGGCCTTTCGCTACGAACCCTTCGGGCTGTATCATATAGATACACTCTTCAAGATAGCCATTCAAGAATGCCGTCTTGACATCTATTTGCCAGATCTCGTAATCGAGAGCCGCAGTAATGGACAAAAGAATACGGATAGACTTCAGCATAGCAACAGGCGAAAAGGTTTCATCATAATCGATTCCAGCCTTTTGCGTGTACCCCTTTGCAACTAGTCTAGCTTTTAAAGTTTCCACTCTCCCTTCCGCATCCTTTTTTCTTTTGTTGACCCATTTGTAGCCAATGCATTTTATCCCATCCGGTAAATCTACAAGTTCCCAAACAGAGTTGGATTTCATAGAATCCATCTCATTGTTCATAGCCTGTTTCCAAGATTTAGAATCAACATCATTTATAGCTTCATCATAGGTGACCGGATCATCCTCATGCTCATGAGCCTCGGCCTGATATACCTCAGCATCATACATGAAGAAACTAGGTTTCTTCAAAACCCTCCCACTACAATGAGGCACCCTAAATTGTTGATCGTCTGCAGGTCTTTCACCGGAACTCGGACTTGAGTCCAATACCGAAATCTACAGAGCAGTTCTTTCACCTGATAACTCCTCTAGTATCACTTTGGTTCGAGGTTTAAAGTCATTCATGTGACTTTCTTCTAAGAATGTCACATGGGTTGAAACAATGACTTTTTGTTCCTTCAGGTTATAGAATAGACCTCCTTTAGTTCCCTTTGGATACCCTACAAACATGCACAATTCTGATCTTGATTCCAACTTTTTCACATCCCCAGCCAGTACATGTGCCGGGCAGCCCCATATTCTCATATGTCCAAGGGAGGGCTTCCTGCCACGCCACAATTCATACGGAGTTCTGGGAATTGATTTGCTTGGAACCTGGTTCAGAATATAGCATGCCATTTGTAAAGTATATCCCCAAAATGATAATGGCAGTATTGAATAACTCATCATGGACCGTGCCATATCCAACAAGGTCTTGTTTCTCCTTTCAGCTACACCATTCTGTTGTGGAGTACCAGGAGCAGTCAATTGGGATAATATCCCATTCTCTACAAGATGTCCTAGAAATTCATCGGAGAGGTATTCGCCACCTCGATCAGATCGAAGTGTCTTTATGGATTTATCCAATTGCTTTTCCACTTCCGCACGATACTCTTTGAACTTGTCAAAGGTTTCGCTCTTGCGGTGCATCAGATACACATATCCATACCTCAAGTAATCATCTATAAAGGAGACATAATACTCGAACCCCTCCTCGTGCTGTAACGTTCATGGGGCCACATACGTCAGTGTGCACAATTTCTAAGAGTTCCTAAGCCCTTGTACCCTAAGCTCCAAAAGACCTCTTAGTCATTTTACCTTCTAGACAAGACTCATATTGGGGAAGACGTACCTCCTCCAGAGATTCCAGAGAACTGTCTTTCACCAATCTTTGAATCCTATCCTGATTAATATGACCAAGTCTTAAATGCTAAAGATACGCCTTGTTAGAGTGAGAAACTTTCAACCTTTTAGAGTTATCTATTAATTCAGTGTCAAGCAGTGAGTACGTCTTTGGTTTGATCAAATATAGGTTTCCATCCATCTATCCAGAACAGATAAAAGACTTATTTCCGCGAATATCAACTCTTTTACTAAAAGAAACTAAATAAGAATCCTTTATTAAACAAGCTACCGATATAAGGTTCCTCCTAAAATTAGGAACATAAAAACAGTCGTTCAATAAAATAAACCTAAATTGATCAAAGTAAAGGTAAATATCTCCCACTACCTCAGCCACCACCAAACTACCGTATCCAGTTCGCAACGAGAGGCTCCTATCACGTAGACTTCTCATTTCCACGAAACCCTGCATAGAAACACAAACATGATTAGTGGCGCCTGAATCAATGACCCAAGTGTCTTTCGATTCTTCCACCAAACACGCTTCCAAGTAATGAAGTTCCTTACGTTCCTTGCTCTTGGCGGCTAGGAATTCCCGGCAAACCTTCTTCAAGTAACCTACCTTCCCACAGCGGAAGCACTTGGACTTTTTAGGGTCCCTGGGCTTCTTGTTCTTCTTCTTCTTCTTCCCATCCGAGACAGGAGGATTAGAAGAACTGGAAGCCGCTTGCTTCTGATTTGGCCTCTTCCTCTTCCATGAGGGTTTGGAAGATTCTGTCAAATTGGCCTCTCCTTTGGGTTGGACCGTATCCCCATCCCTGATCATCCGCTCATAAGCTTGGAATTGCTTCATGAGCTAGGTTAGTCCTAACTCCCTTGTCGCCAGATTGTATGCGGCCTTAAACCCCACAAAATCTTTAGACAGAGTTTTGAATACCATCTCGATCTGGGTGTTGTAGTCCAACTCAGCACCGTTTTCGGCATCCTCAACTAAGAATCCCATTAGAGTGATCATATGGTCCTTCACCGGAGTACTTGCCTTTTGCTTAGAGTTCATAATGCTGGTGATAGCGGACTGTCGAGCCAATTTTTCTTGGCCTCCGAACATGTCCTCCAGATTTTCCATGATCTCCCCAGCAACTTGATAAGTCTCATGCTGCTTTTGTAAAGCACTCGTCATGCTAGCAAGTATGCAGTATCGAGCTATATAATTGGATTCTCTCCAACGACTATAGGCAACCGGGACCTCCTCAAGCGGTGTGTCAGGTTTTGGCCTTGGTGGGCATGGTTCGTCCAGTACGAACTTGTGTCTCTCGCAGTTGAAAACTATTAACAGATTTCTTTTCCAATCCTTATAATTATCGCCATTCAGTTTATTCTTAGTAAGTATTGAAATGAGGGGTGTTGGTGACATTTTGAACTGAAATAAAATTATACTAGATATCATTACAAAACTCAAGCAAATATACAGATAATTTAGCAAATAAAACATACAAGTATGTTCCTATATGAAACTTGAAAAACATATAGCATTGCAACGGTAAATCTCAGCACCTATTGCCCCAAGCCACCGAGGGGTGGTCATGAAAACAAATAGCCGGAACATGGACCCCGTCTAATTAATATATGTTGCCTTAAATCCTCCAAGGTTAAGACATATATTAATAGCCGCTTATTTGGCCACCAGTTTAGTTAACAGAGCTTCTAGGGAAGGTTAATAACTAAACGAGTCTTGAGTGTATAACCATTGTTTACATAGCCCGATTCACGTCCTACCAAGCCACCGAGGGGTGGTCATGAATAGGATCGTACCCGAACACGTTTTCCACATAGGAGATCCAATCTAGTATACCGGCGACGATAAACACCTACTGAGGGGTGTGGTCACGGTAGAACTGACGCGAGGCGTTACCATGCTTTCACATATGGATCAACAATGGAGGCCGTGGGTTTTGTTTGAAACCCTCTCTTACTCAATATTTTGAAAAACATGTAAGTTTTGACAAATTACGTATGATCAATATAGTATGAGCGGCACTCAACTATCCTATATGACATGTTATCAAATATGCATATAAAACATTCATCAATACATATTTATACATCCATGACATATCACAGAAAAAATAATTGATAGAATAACCAAGTCATGGTTCCATCCTAGAACAAAAAAAAATAAAGATTACAAAATTTCATCCAAAGCATTCTTTGGGTCTTGAATTTTGTTCCGTCTTCTTGTATCCATCTTTATGCAGCCTCTCCATTTATTTCTCATCCCAAGAATCATTTAAAATTTAATTCTCTAAAAATTTAAATTTCAAATTCAAATTCCGAATTTGAATTTCAAATTTAAATTTCAAATTCAAATTTTAAACAATTTTAAACATCATGTGTAATAATATGTAATTTCAAAAATTTCAAATTTTCAATTACATATTTTTAAACATGATTTAAAATTAAATCTCAAATTTAAAAATCAAAATTTTCCGATTTTTGAATCGTCGCACCACCACCCCCGGAGGCGGCAGCCGCCGTGGGCAGTCCCCAACCCCAGAGGGGCTGGAAGCCCACGGCCGCCCCCATGTGCAGCCTTACTGGGCTACAGGCCAAGCCTACAGCACCAGGCTGCACGCCCAGGCTGGCGCAGTAGTCGGCAGGTTGCAGACAGCGCCTGCAGCCACAGGTTGCATGCCCAGGCTGCGGCCAGCCTTGGGGAGGCCATGGCCACCCTCGACTGCAGGTCGAGCCTGCGGCCGTGGGTGGCAATGGCCTGCACCGGGGCTGCCGCAGCCCCATCCTGCTCGAGGGTAGGGGCAGCAGCCCCACCAAGGCTCGACGGCCTATCCCGAGGGGTCGTGTCTCGATTTTCATGTCATATTCCAATTTACCTATTAGGATCTCCAAAAATTAATTTGAATTCCAATTAAATTGAAATTTTCCACACAATCAAAATTTCAACCTTTAAATCAAATTTAACTTTTGGGAAAAATAAATTACGGTCTTCAATCTTCAATCTCCTCCAAGAATAATTACATAAAATTTCCTAAACCGTTTTCGGTGTACAAAAATTCTAACCATAATAATTCTAAGAGACAAAAATTAAAATCCATGGGAAAATTACAGTGTTAATAAACTGCTCCCATGGTTACATAAAAATTCCTAGATACAATTTTTTTCTAAATTCTAAGGAACCATAACTGACATAAAAAAGCATGCTTATAATAATTCAAAAAATTAAAATAACCACATACTTTATACATATTACATGATAACAACATAAAGGAACCCTAGAATGCCACTCTCTAAATATCAAATCCATACATAAATAAAAAGACTAAGTAATTGTCTAATTTATGTACATGGCATAGTCATGAGATGGCTCTGATACCAATTGTAGGAAAATAAATTGATAAAAAACATATCAAAGTGGTGCAGCGGAACAATAAAAATTTTTCAGATCGTTAAATATCTCATGATGCCATATACAATAAACCAACAACAATTGAAACTCATACCTCAAGGACGCCAATCTTGTAGGAGGAGAACGACCGGAGGGCTTCAACCAACTAGCCTTCTCTACTATTCTCCAATTCCCAAATGGCTGAGTGTGTGGGCACTCTGAACCTCGATCGGTATGCTAGCACTGCTAGTCTTCTTCCGACCACCCAGATCTCTAAAGAACTTATTGTCACGGTGGGTTGTGCAACAATAAGCCTGCTCATCTGAGAGTCTGTGGTCTGAGAGAATTGGAGTGACAGGACCACTATTTATAGACCTACATGAGGTGATTCTCTGAATTCGAATTGGATTAGGAGAAGATATTCTCCCTTATCCACAAGCACAAAATCTGAATTTTCCAAGGGAAAATCCCAATAATAAAATTCGGCTACTTTAGGATAAATCCAATCCAAATCTAAACAAGATTTTAACTAGAATTTTATATCCCTTTTTTCAACCAAAAAATTCAAAAATTCTAAGAAGAAAATCTCCACAAAAATTCGGCCATATTTAGATAAGGGAGAATCAAAATTCCACTAGGATTTTCAAGCTTGAATCTTATCTCATCCTTATCCAAAATAACCGAAAATCTCCTAGGAGATTCACTCCAAAATTTCAGCCATTATCTGGAAGGAGAGAATCCAAATTCAACTGGGATTGAAACTTGAATTTTTCCTTGAACCTTATCCACAAAAAATCTGAAAATCATTAAGGATAATCCTCAAAATTTTCATCCAACTTTAGTTAGGATTTGGATTCAAAATTCAAGTAGGATTCTAACAAGATTATCCTCTCTATATCCAACTCAAATTCGAATTTCATTCCTTGTGGATTTACCACAACAAATTCGAATCCCACTTATACTGTGAGTCAAAATTTTAATTTCAAATTTCAAATTCGAATTTCAAATTCAAATTTCAAATTTCAAATTTAAATTTCAAATTCAAATTTCAAATTCGAAATTCAAATTCAAATTTCAAATTCAAATTTCAAATTCGAAATTCAAATTCAAATTTCAAATTCAAATTTCAAATTCGAAATTCAAATTCAAATTTCAATTTCAAAATTCAAATTTCATATTTCAAAATTCAAAATTCAAATTTCAAATTTCAAATTTCAAAATTCAAAATTCAAATTTCAAAATTCAAATTTCAAAATCCACAAAACAGTTGTATTTCAAACTCTTGTTCTCATGGATAATTTTCTACAACTCCAATCCAATCTCAAACAAAATCATGGCAACTTTATTTGGAGTTCGAATAATTGTGTACTCTATTATCCAAAACAAAATCTGAATCCAACCAGAGAGAATCTTGTCTGCCATCCTAATCCTATGTCGACACCATCCATGCATAATAAACTAGCCAAGAGCATACATAAATCAATTTGCCGAACGTTAAGGAATTATGTAGAACTAGTAGAGGGACTGATTGGACATATATAATCGGGCCCCCGCAAATCCATATGATCATCATTCTTTACCGAACAACTCAATCATATGAGCACTAATTTCAGAGTCACACCACTATAAACCTGAAACTGAACTACCAATTATATACCGTATTACATAAGCCTGTGATAAGTTATCGTCCAATGACCTTGTCATGTATGCAGAACCCTCATATGATATCCATGATCAGCTTTAGGCCAAAGTTCGTTTAATCCTACTGATCAGGCTATCTTAAAGTTCCATTATACTACCGAATAAAGAAAATGATTATTCACCATATGTGAATGAGAAGTCATCTGCCCAGCAGACGACCCAAGGCCTTGTCCATTTTCACATTCAGTATAATGTCTTTAAGAGGATTCCCTTAACTTCTCATTAGAACTATGATTCCGATATCTGTAAACGAACCCTTCATCGTATACAAGTCATGCACCCAACGAACTGGCCTATATGCTTACTACCTCTGAGACGCTTTAGCCATTGGAACATCAAAGTACACAAGTCATATACATGAAGCTGTCTTTTTACTCAGGATTAAGGTTGCTGCACAATGAACGTCAAAAGCAGATCGATCCACTCAAAGCGGACTTCGTAGATCAATCATGCTTTAGTCCCGGTCTAATATGTCACCACCAAGCAACATATCTATGTCTCTACTTAGGAGTCCAGCTCTAGACAGTCAAGACAAATCGTCCCCTCCAAGGCTTTAGACAACATAATAGTCTTAACATGAGTTAGATGCTCGGTCTAACCCCGTAGACTACAGATCATAGTTTAGACCGCTAACTTTAGAACATTGTCTTCTCACATACAAATTACATGCAACGTTCTAACAGTTTAACACAAGCAGTCAGGAGCTATATTTGCTTACATTCACTTCAACATATAGATAAAATGAGGACAAATAGCAATGTAATGAATAACCTCTATATATAATTTTATTATCTAGTTCAAAATAAATACATCAAAATGTCTCTAATGCTTAGGACATTTCCTAACACGTGCCTGAACATGTTTTCCATATTGGAGATCCAATCTAGTATACCGACGGCGGTAAACACCTACGAAGGGTGTGGTCAGTGCAGAACTGACGCGAGGTGTTGCCATGCTTTCACATAAGGATCAACAATGGAGGCCGTGGGTTTTGTTTGAAACCCTCTCCCACTCAATATTTTAAAAAACATGCAAGTTTTGACAAACATGTATGATCAATATAGTATGAGTGGCACTCACCGATCCTATATGACATGTTATCAAATATGTGTACAAAATATCCATCAATACATATTTATACATCCATGACATATCACAGAAAAAATAATTGACAGAATAACCAAGCCATGGTTCCATCCTAGAACAAAGAAAATAAAGAGTACAAAATTCCATCCAAAGCATTCTTTGGGTCTTGAATTTTGTTCCGTCTTCTTGTATCCATCTTTATATAGCCTCTCCATTTATTTCTCATCCCAAGAATCACTTAAAATTTAAATTCCAAAAATTTAAATTTCAAATTCAAATTCCAAATTCGAAATTAAAATTCAAATTTTTAAACAATTTTAAACATCATGTATAATAATATGTAATTTCAAATTTTCAAATTTTTAATTACATATTTTTAAACATGATTTAAAATTAAGTCTCAAATTTAAAAATCAAAATTTTTCGATTTTTGAATCGTCGCACCACCGCCCCCGGAGGCGGCAGCTGCAGTAGGCAGCCCCTAGCCCCCGGCGGGGCTGGCAGCCCACGGCCACCCATGTGCAGCCCTGCCGGGCTGCAGGCCAATCCTGCAGTGCCAGGCTGCAGGCCCAGGCTGGGCGTAGCAGTCGGCAGGCTACACGCCCAGGCTGCGGCTAGCCTTGGGGAGGCCACGGCAACCCTCGGCTGCAAGCCAAGCCTGCGGCCGTGGGTGGTTATGGCCTGTCAAGGCGCTGCCGCAGCCCCATCCTACCTGAGGGCAGGGGTGCAGCCCCAACAAGGCCTAACAGCCTATCCCGAGGGGTCGTGTCTCGATTTTCATGCCATATTCCAATTACCTATTAGGATCTCCAAAAATTAATTTGAATCCCAATTAAATTGAAATTTTCCACACACTCAAAATTTCAACCTTTAAATAAATTTAACTTTTGGGTAAAATAAATTACGGTCTTCAATCTTCAATCTCCTCCAAGAATAATTATATAAAATTTCCTAAACCGTTTCCGGTGTACAAAAATTCTAAACATAATAATTCTAAGAGACAAAATTAAAATCCATGGGAAAATTACAGTATTAAAAAACTACTCCCATGATTACATAAAAATCCTAGATTCAATTTTTCTAAATTCTAAGGAACCATAATCGGCAAAAACAAGCATACTTATAATAATTTAAAAAATTAATATAACCACATATTACATATATAATCCATGATAATAACATAAAGAATCCTAGAATGCCACTCTCTAAATATCAAATCCATACATAAATAAAAGACTAAGTAATTGTCTAATTTATGTACATGGCATAGTCATGAGATGGCTCTGATACCAATTGTAGGAAAATAATCAGTAAAAACGTATCAGAGTGGTGCAGCAGAACAATAAAAATTTTTCAAGATCGTTAAATATCTCATGATGCCATATACAATAAACCAACAACAATTAAAACCCATACCTCAAGGATGCCAATCTACAGGAGGAGAATGACCGGAGGGCTTCAACTAACTAGCCTTCTCTACTATTCTCCAATTCCCGAAAGGCTGAGTGTGTCGGCACTCTAAACCTCGATCAGTATGCTAGCACTGCTAGTCTTCTTCTGACCACCCAGATCTCCAAAGAACTTATTGTCACGGTGAGTTGTGCAACAATAAGCCTGCTCACCTGAGAGTCTGTGGTCTGAGAGAACTGGAGTGACAGGACATCTATTTATAGACCTGCATGAGGTGATTCTCTAAATTCGAATTGGATTAGGAGAAGATATTCTCCCTTATCCACAACCATAAAGTCTGAAATTATCCAAGGGAAAATCCCAACAAACTTCGGTCATTATTGAAATTATCCAATCCAAATTCAAACAAGATTTTAATATGAATCTTATCTCCCTTTTTCAACCAAAAAATCCAAAAATCCAAGGGGAAAATCCCCACAAAAATTTCGGCCACTTTTGGATAAGGAAGAATCAAAAATTCACTAGGATTTTCAAGCTTTAATCTTATCTCATCCTTATCCAAAATCACCGAAAATCTCCTAAGAGATTTACTCAAAAAATTCGGCCATTATCAGGGAAGAGAGAATCCAAATTCAACTGGGATTGAAACTTGAATTTTTCCTTGAACCTTATCCACAAAAATCTGAAAATTCATTGAGGATAAACGTCAAAATTTTCGTCCATATTTGGTTAGGATTCGGATTCAAAATTCAAGTAGGATTTAAATAAGATTTTCCTCTTCATATCCAACTCAAATTCGCGTCGATTTACAACAACAAATTCGAATCCCACTTGGACTATGATTCGAAATTTGAATTTCAAATTTCAAATTCATATTTCGAATTCAAATTTCAAATTTCAAATTTCAAATTTCAAAATCTACAAAATAGTTGTATTTCAAATTCTTGTTCTTATGGATAATTTTCTACAACTCTAATCCAATCTCAAATAAAATCATGGCAACTTTATTTGGAGTTCGAATAATTGTGTAATCTATTATCCAAAACAAAATCTGAATCCAACCGGAGAGAATCATGTCTACCATCCTAATCCTATGTCAACACCATCCATGCATAATAAACTAGCCAATAGCATACACAGATCAATTTTGCCAAACGTTAAGGAATTTTGTGGAGCTAGTAGAGGGACTAATTGGACATATATAATCGGGCTCCCACAAATCCATATGATCATCATTCTTTATCAATTTATTTTCCTACAATTGGTATCAGAGCCATCTCATGACTATGCCATATACATAAATTAGACAAATTACTTAGTCTTTTTATTTATGTATGGATTTGATATTTAGAGAGTGGCATTCTAAGATTCCTTTATGTTGTTTTCATGTATTATGTATAAAGTATGTGGTTATTTTAATTTTCTGAATTATTATAAGCATGCTTGTTTTTCCCGGTTATGGTTCCTTAGAATTTAGAAAAATTGTATCTAGGAATTTTTTATGTAACCATGGGAGCAGTTTATTAACACTATAATTTTCTCATGGATTTTAATATTTGTCTCTTAGAATTATTATGGTTAGAATTTTTGTATACCGGAAACGGTTTAGGAAATTTTATCTAATTATTCATGGAGGAGATTGAAGATTAAAGACCGTAATTTATTTTTCCCAAAAGTTAAATTTAATTTAAAGGTTGAAATTTTGATTGCATGGAAAATTTCAACTTAATTGGGATTCAAATTAATTTTTGGAGATCCTAATGGGTAAATTGGAATATGGTACAAAAATCGAGACGCGACCCCTCGAGATAGGCCGTCGAGCCTTGGTGGGGCTGCAGCCCTTACCCTTGGGTAGGATGGGGCTGCGGCAGCCCCTTGGTAGGCCATAACCACCCACGGCCGCAGGCTTGGCCTGCAGCCGAGGGTGGGCGTGGCCTCCCCAAGGCTAGCCGCAGCCTGGGCATGTAGCCTGGGCTTGCAACCAGGCGTTGCAGGCTTGGCTTATAGCCTGGCGCTACAGGCTTGGCCTGCAACTCGGCAGGGTTGCACAAGGGGCGACCGTGGGCTGCTAGCCCCCCGGGGGCTAGGGGCTGCCCACGGCGGCTACCGCCTCCGGGGGCGATGATGCGACGGTTCAAAAATCGAAAAAAATTTTGATTTTTAAATTTGAGATTTAATTTTAAATCATGTTTAAAAATATGTAATTGAAAATTTGAAATTTTTGAATTTACATATTATTACACATGATTTTTAAAATTGTTTAAAATTTGAATTTGAAATTTAAATTTCAAATTCGAATATGGAATTTGAATTTGAAATTTAAATTTTTGGAATTTAAATTTTAAATGATTCATGGGATGAGAAATAAATGGAGAGGCTACATAAAGATGGATACAAGAAGACGGAACAAAATTCAAGACCCAAAGAATACTTTGGATGAAATTTTGTAATCTTTATTTTCTTTGTTCTAGGATGAAACCATGACTTGGTCATTTATCTGTCAATTATTTTTTCTATGATATGTCATGGATGTATAAATATATATTGATAGATGTTTTGTATGCATATTTGATAACATGTCATATAGGATAGGTGAGTGCCGCTCATACTATATTGATCATACATATTTGTCAAAACTTGCATGTTTTTCAAAATATTAAGTGGGAGAGGGTTTCAAACAAAACTCACGGCCTCTATTATTGATCCATATGTGAAAGTATGGTAATGCCTCGTGTCAGTTCTGCCCTGACCACACCCCTCGGTAGGTGTTTACCGCCGCCGGTATACTTGATTGGATCTCCTATGTGGAAAACATGTTCGGGTACGATCCTATTCATGACCACCCCTCAGGGGCTTGGTAGGACTTGAATCGGGTTACGTAAACATTGGTTATACACTCAAGACTCGTTTGGTTATTAACCTTCCCTAGAAGCTCTGTTAACTAAACTGGTGGCCAAATAAGCGGTTATTAATATATGTCTTAACCTTGGAGGATTTAAGGCAACATATACTAATTGGACGTGGTCCATGTTCTGGCTATTTGTTTTCATGACCACCCTTCGGTGGCTTGGGGCAATAGGTGCTGAGAATTACCGTTGCAATGCTACATGTTTTTCAAGTTTCATGTAGGAACATACTTGTATGTTTTATTTGCTAAATTATCTGTATATTTGCTTGGGCTTTGTAATGATATCTAGTATAATTTTATTTCAGTTCAAAATGTTACCGACGCCCCTCATTTCAATACTTACTGAGAATAAACTGAATGGCAATAATTATAAGGATTGGAAAAGAAATCCGTTGATAGTTCTCAACTGCGAGAGACACAAGTTCGTACTGGACGAACCATGCCTACCAAGGCCCAAACCTGACACACCGCTTGAGGAGGTCCCGGTTGCCTATACTCGTTGGAGAGAATCCAATGATATAGCTCGATGCTACATGCTTGCTAGCATGACGAGTGCTTTACAAAAGCAGCATGAGACTTTTCAAGTTGCTGGGGAGATCATGGAAAATCTGGAGGACATGTTCAGAGGCCAAGAAAAGTTGGCTCGACAGTCCACTATAACCAGCATTATGAACTCTAAGCAAAAGGTGGGTACTCCGGTGAAGGACCATATGATCACTCTAATGGGATTCTTCGCTGAGGCTGCTGAGAACGGTGCTGAGTTGGACTACAACACCCAGATCGAGATGGTGTTCAAAATTCTGTCTAAAGATTTTGTGGGATTTAAGGCCACATATAATCTGGCGACAAGGGAGTTAGGACTAACCAAGCTCATGAAGTAAGTCCAAGCTTATGAGCAAATGATCAGGGATGGAGATGACTCTAAAAGGTTGAAAGTTTCTCACTCTAATAAGGCGTATCTTTGGCATTTAAGACTTGGTCATATTAATCAGGATAGGATTCAAAGATTGGTGAAAGACGGTCCTATAGAATCTCTGGAGGAGGTACGTCTTCCTCAATGTGAGTCTTGTCTAGAGGGTAAAATGACTAAGAGGTCTTTTGGAGCTAAGGGTACAAGAGCTCAGGAGCTCTTAGAAATTGTGCACACTGACGTATGTGACCCCATGAACGTCACAGCACGAGGAGGGTTCGAGTATTATGTCTCCTTTATAGACGATTACTCGAGGTATGGATATGTGAATCTGATACACCGCAAGAGCAAAACCTTTGACAAGTTCAAAGAGTATCGTGCGGAAGTGAAAAAGCAATTGGATAAATCCATAAAGACACTTCGATCTGATCGAGGTGGCGAATACCTCTCCGATGAATTTCTAGGACATCTTGTAGAGAACGGGATATTATCCTAATTGACTGCACCTGGTACTCTACAACAGAACGGTATAGCCGAAAGGAGAAACAAGACCTTATTGGATATGGTACGATCCATGATGAGTTATTTAACGCTGCCATTATCATTTTGGGGATATGCTTTACAAACAGCGTGCTATATTCTGAACCAGGTTCTAAACAAATCTATTCCCAGAACTCCGTATGAATTGTGGCGTGGCAGGAAGCCCTCCCTTGGACATATGAGAATATAGGGCTGCCCGGCACATGTACTGGATAGGGATGCGAAGAAATTGGAACCAAGATCAGAATTGTGCATGTTTGCAGGGTATCTAAATGGAAATAAAGGAGGTCTGTTATATAACCCGAAGAAACAAAAAGTCATTGTTTCAACCCATTTGACATTCTTGGAGGAAAGTTACATGAATGACTTTAAGCCTCGAAGCAAAGTTGTGTTAGAGGAGTTATCGAGTGAAAGAACTGCTCCACAGATTTCGATCTTGGACGTAAGTCCGAGTTCCGATGAAAGACCTGCAAACAATCAATAATTTAGGGTGCCTCATGGTAGTGGGAGGGTTTCAAAGAAACCTAATTTCTTCATGTATGATGCTGAGGTATGCCAGGCCGATGAGGATGATCCGGTCACCTATGATGAAGCTATAAATGATGTTGATTCTAAATCTTGGAAACAGGCTATGAACAATGAGATGGATTCTATGAAATCCAACTCTGTTTGGGAACTTGTAGATTTGCCAGATGGGATAAAATCCATTGGATGTAAATAGGTCTACAAAAGAAAGAAGGATGTGGAAGGGAGAGTGGAAACTTTCAAAGCTAGACTAGTTACAAAGGGGTACACGCAAAAGGCTGGAATCAATTACGATGAAACATTTTCGCCTGTTGCTATGCTGAAGTATATCCGTATTCTTCCATCCATTGTTGCGGCTCTCGATTACGAGATCTGGCAAATGGATGTCAAGACGGCATTCTTGAATGGCCATCTTGAAGAGTGTATCTATATGATATAGTCCGAAAGGTTCGTAGCGAAAGGCCAAGAAAGAAAAGTCTGCAAGTTGCTTAGATCTATTTATGGATTAAAGCAAGCATCCCGCTCATGAAACCAGAGGTTTGATCAAGCGATTAAGACATTTAGTTTTGAGTAGAACGTTGATGAACCCTGTGTTTATAAACGTATTAAGGATAGAAAAGTGTCTTTCTGATACTCTATGTCGATGATATACTACTCATTGGGAATAATGTAGGGAATTTATCATCAGTCAAGCTTTGGTTACACCAATAATTTAACATAAAGGACTTGGGAGAAGCTAATTATGTTTTAGGCATTCGTCTCTTCAGAGATCGAAAGAACAAAATGATAGCGTTATCCCAAGCTTCATACATAGATAAAATAATTGACAAATATGGAATGCAAGAGGCGAAGAAAGGTACACAACCTTCTATTGCCCGTCTAACTCTTTCATTGGATGACTGTCCCAAGACATCGGAAGAAAGAGAGTGTATGAGTAAGGTCCCTTATGCATCTGCTGTGGGTAGCCTTTTGTATGCTATGCTTTACACTCACCTGGACATATGTTTTGCAGTAGGTATGGTGAGTCGATATCAAGCGAATCCTGGAACCAAGCACTGGTAAGCAGTAAAGCATATACTCGAGTATCTTAAGAGAACGAGGGATTATATGCTGGTGTATTCTGGATGGGACCTAACACCCGTAGGATACATGGACTCAGACTTCCAGACTTGTAAGGATTTGAGAAAATCGACATCTGAATCTGGGTTTTTGCTCGAAGGAGGCACCATTGTGTGGAGGAGCGTGAAACAGGGCTGCACATCTGACTCTACTATGGAGGCTGACTATGTGGCTGCGGCTGAGGCATATAAAGAAGCGGTTTGGCTCCGCAAGTTCTTTAGAGACCTTGAGGTCATTTCGGGTGTTAACAAGCCTATCACACTTTACTGTGATAACACTGGGGCTATTGCCAACACAAGGGAATCTCGACACCACAAGAGGACCAAGCACATAGATCGGAGATATCATATTATTAGAGGGCACGTGGAGATAGGACAAGTAGATGTATATAAAATCGCGTCCGAGGACAACATTGATGATCCCTTTACTAAGACTTTGGTGGCTAAAAGCTTTGAGAGGCACGTAGAGGCGATGGGGATGCGTAACATGGCACATCTGCTAGCTTAGGACAAATGGGAGATTGTTAGAAAATGCCCTAAGTATTAGAGACATTTTGATGTATTTATTTTGAACTGGATAATAAAATTATATATAGAGGTTATTCATTACATTGCTATCTGTCCTCGTTTTATTTACATGTTAAAGTAAGTGTAAGCAAATATGGCTCCCTAACTGCTTGTGTTAAACTGTTAAAACGTTGCATGCAATGGACTTTTGTATGCGAGAAGACAATGTTCTAAAGTTAGCGGTCTATACTATGGTCTGTAGTCTATGGGGTTAGACCGAGCATCTAACTCATGTTAAGACTATTATGTTGTCTAAAGCCTTAAAGGGGACGGTTTGTCTTGACTGTCTAGAGCATAGACTCCCAAGTAGAGACATAGATATGTTGCTTAGTGGTGACATATTAGACCGGGACTAAAGCATGATTGATCTACGAAGTCCGCTTTGAGTGGATCGATCTGCTTTTGACATTCATTGTGCAGTGACCTTAATCCTGAGTAGATGGATAGCTTCATGTATATGACTTGTGTACTTTGATGTTCCAATGGCTAAAGCGTCTCAGAGGTAGTAAGCTTATAGACCGATTCGTTGGGTGCATAACTTGTATACGATGAAGAGTTCGTCTACAGATATCGGAATCATAACTCTAATGAGGAGTTAAGGGTATCCTCTTAAAGGCATTATACTGAATGTGAAAATGGACAAGGCCTTGGGTCGTCTGTTGGGCAGATTACTTCTTATTCGCATATGGTAAATAATCATTTTCTTTATTCGGTAGTATAATGGAACTTTAAGAGAGCCTGATCAATAGGATTAAACGGACTTTGGCCTAGGGCTGATCATGGATATCATATGAGGGTTTTGCATACATGACAAGATCATTGGACGATAACTTGTCACAGGCTTACGTAATACGGTATATAATTGGGAGTTCAGTTTCAGGTTTATAGTGGTGTGACTCTGAAATTAGTGATCATATGATTGAGTTGTTCGGTAAAGAATGATGATCATATGGATTTGCGGGAGCCGAGTTATATATGTCTAATTAGTCCCTCTACTAGCTCTACATAATTCCTTAACGTTGGCAAAATTGATATGTGTATACTATTGGCTAGTTTATTATGCATGGATGGTGTTGACATAGGATTAGGATGGTAGACAAGATTCTCTCCGGTTGGATTTAGATTTTGTTTTGGATAATAGAGTACACAATTATTCGAACTCCAAATAAAGTTGCCATGATTTTTTTTAAGATTGGATTGGAGTTATAGAAAATTATCCATGAGAACAAGAATTTGAAATACAACTGTTTTGTGGATTTTGAAATTTGAAATTTGAATTTTGAAATTTGAATTTGAATTTTGAATTTAAAATTTGAATTTAAAATTCTAATTTTGAATTTGAAATTTAAATTTGAAATTTGAATTTAAAATTTGAATTTGAAATTCGAATTTGAAATTTGAAATTTAAATTTTGAATCACAGTCTAAGTGGGATTCGAATTTGTTGTGGTAAATCCACATGGAATGAAATTTGAATTTGAGTTGGATATGGAGAGGAAATCTTGTTTGAATCCTACTTGAATTTTGAATCCAAATCCTAACCAAATATGGACGAAAATTTTGAGGATTATCCTTAATGAATTTTTGGATTTTTGTCGATAAGGTTCAAGGAAAAATTCAAGTTTCAATCCCAGTTGAATTTAGATTCTCTCCTCCCTAAATATGGCCGAAAATTTGAGGAAGATCTCCTAGGAGATTTTCGGTTATTTTGGATAAGGATGAGATAAGATTCAAGCTTGAAAATCCTAGTGGAATTTTGATACTTCCTTATCCAAAAGTGGCTGAAATTTTGGTTGGGATTTATCCCTTGGATTTTCGGATTTTTTAGTTGAAAAAGGGAGATAAGATTCATATTAAAATCTTTTTTAGATTTTGATTGGAATTATCCTAAAGTGGCCGTATTTATTGTTGGGATTTTCCCCTTGAAAAATTTGAATTTTATGCTTGTGGATAAAGGAGAATATCTTCTCCTAATCCAATTCAAATTCAGAGAATCACCTCATGCAGGTCTATAAATAGAGGTCCTGCCACTCCAGTTCTCTCAGACCACAGACTCTCAGGTGAGCAGGCTTATTGTTGCATAACTCACCGTGACAATAAGTTCTTTGGAGATCTGGGTGGTCGGAAGAAGACTAGTAGTGCTAGCATACTGATCGAGGTTCAAAGTGCCCACACACTCAGCCATTCGGGAATTAGAGAATAGTAGAAAATGCTAGTTGGTTGAAGCCCTCCGGTCATTCTCCTCCTTCAGATTGGCATCCTTGGGATATGAGTTTTAATTGTTGTTGGTTTATTGTATATGGCATCAGGAGATATTTAACGATCCTAAAAATTTTTATTGTTGTGCTGTGCCACTCTGATACGTTTTTACTGATTTATTTTCCTACAATTGAAACATCGAAGTACACAAGTCATATACATGAAGCTATCCATCTACTCAGGATTAAGGTTACTGCACAATGAATGTCAAAAGCATATCGATCCACTCAAAGCGGATTTCGTAGATCAATCACGCTTTAGTCCCGGTCTAATATGTCACCACCAAGCAACATATCTATGTCTCTACTTGGGAGTCTATGCCCCAAGTATTAGTAACTGTTGAATAGTAATCGTAAACAGTAGAAACAGTAGAATACTATTCAACAGTTACTAATACTTGGGGCATAGACTCCCAAGTAGAGACATAGATATGTTGCTTGGTGGTGACATATTAGACCGGGACTAAAGCGTGATTGATCTACGAAATCCGCTTTGAGTGGATCGATATGCTTTTGACATTCATTGTGCAGTAACCTTAATCCTGAGTAGATGGATAGCTTCATGTATATGACTTGTGTACTTCGATGTTTCAATTGTAGGAAAATAAATCAGTAAAAACGTATCAGAGTGGCACAGCACAACAATAAAAATTTTTAGGATCGTTAAATATCTCCTGATGCCATATACAATAAACCAACAACAATTAAAACTCATATCTCAAGGATGCCAATCTGAAGGAGGAGAATGACCGGAGGGCTTCAACCAACTAGCATTTTCTACTATTCTCCAATTCCCGAATGGCTGAGTGTGTGGGCACTTTGAACCTCGATCAGTATGCTAGCACTACTAGTCTTCTTCCGACCACCCAGATCTCCAAAGAACTTATTGTCACGGTGAGTTATGCAACAATAAGCCTGCTCACCTGAGAGTCTGTGGTCTGAGAGAACTGGAGTGGCAGGACCTCTATTTATAGACCTGCATGAGGTGATTATCTGAATTTGAATTGGATTAGGAGAAGATATTCTCCTTTATCCACAAGCATAAAATTCAAATTTTTCAAGGGGAAAATCCCAACAATAAATACGGCCACTTTAGGATAATTCCAATCAAAATCTAAAAAAGATTTTAATATGAATCTTATCTCCCTTTTTCAACTAAAAAATCCGAAAATCCAAGGGATAAATCCCAACCAAAATTTCAGCCACTTTTGGATAAGGAAGTATCAAAATTCCACTAGGATTTTCAAGCTTGAATCTTATCTCATCCTTATCCAAAATAACCGAAAATCTCCTAGGAGATCTTCCTCAAATTTTCGGCCATATTTAGGGAGGAGAGAATCTAAATTCAACTGGGATTGAAACTTGAATTTTTCCTTGAACCTTATCGACAAAAATCCAAAAATTCATTAAGGATAATCCTCAAAATTTTCGTCCATATTTGGTTAGGATTTGGATTCAAAATTCAAGTAGGATTCAAACAAGATTTCCTCTCCATATCCAACTCAAATTCAAATTTCATTCCATGTGGATTTACCACAACAAATTCGAATCCCACTTAGACTGTGATTCAAAATTTAAATTTCAAATTTCAAATTCGAATTTCAAATTCAAATTTTAAATTCAAATTTCAAATTTAAATTTCAAATTCAAAATTAGAATTTTAAATTCAAATTTTAAATTCAAATTTCAAATTCAAATTTCAAATTTCAAAATCCACAAAACAGTTGTATTTCAAATTCTTGTTCTCATGGATAATTTTCTATAACTCCAATCCAATCTTAAAAAAAATCATGGCAACTTTATTTGGAGTTCGAATAATTGTGTACTCTATTATCCAAAACAAAATCTAAATCCAACCGGAGAGAATCTTGTCTACCATCCTAATCCTATGTCAACACCATCCATGCATAATAAACTAGCCAATAGTATACACATATCAATTTTGCCAACGTTAAGGAATTATGTAGAGCTAGTAGAGGGACTAATTAGACATATATAACCCGGCTCCCGCAAATCCATATGATCATCATTCTTTACCGAACAACTCAATCATATGATCACTAATTTCAGAGTCACACCACTATAAACCTGAAACTGAACTCCCAATTATATACCGTATTACGTAAGCCTGTGACAAGTTATCGTCCAATGATCTTGTCATGTATGCAAAACCCTCATATGATATCCATGATCAGCCCTAGGCCAAAGTCCGTTTAATCCTATTGATCAGGCTCTCTTAAAGTTCCATTATACTATCGAATAAAGAAAATGATTATTTACCATATGCGAATAAGAAGTAATCTGCCCAACAGACGACCCAAGGCCTTGTCCATTTTCACATTCAGTATAATGCCTTTAAGAGGATACCCTTAACTCCTCATTAGAGTTATGATTCCGATATCTGTAGACGAACTCTTCATCGTATACAAGTTATGCACCCAACGAATCGGTCTATAAGCTTACTACCTCTGAGACGTTTTAGCCATTGGAACATCAAAGTACACAAGTCATATACATGAAGCTATCCATCTACTCAGGATTAAGGTCACTGCACAATGAATGTCAAAAGCATATCGATCCACTCAAAGCGGATTTCGTAGATCAATCACGCTTTAGTCCCGGTCTAATATGTCACCACCAAGCAACATATCTATGTCTCTACTTGGGAGTCTATGCCCCAGACAGTCAAGGCAAACCGTCCCCTCCAAGACTTTAGACAACATAATAGTCTTAACATGAGTTAGATGTTCGGTCTAACCCCATAGACTACAGACCATAGTTTAGACGGCTAACTTTAGAACATTGTCTTCTTGCATACAAAAGACCATTGCATGCAACGTTCTAATAGTTTAACACAAGCAGTCAAGGAGCCATATTTGCTTACATTTACTTTAACATGTAAATAAAACGATGACAGATAGCAATGTAATGAGTAACCTCTATATATAATTTTATTATCCAGTTCAAAATAAATACACCAAAATGTCTCTAATACTTAGGGCATTTCCTAACAGTACGTACATACACTAATTAATATTCAAAAATACTATTTAATGGTTATTATTCCAAAATGCTATTCAACAGTTACTATTCAAAAGTACTGTTTACGATTACTATTCAAAATACTGTATATCGGTTACTGTTCATAAATACTATTTACTGTTGCTATTCAAAATACTGAAACTGTGCAGAAGATTTACTCGCGGTGTGTTCCATAACCTCGCCTCATATCCACCTCCGCCACCACAATCACCCATAGATGCTTAAGTCATAGGACGCTTACCTATAGCATGAACACACTCCGTGAGCTTTACGCCTAGTAAGTACAACATGTTATCCGCAAAATATGTTTAAACATAGTACATATTTAAAATCGTATAAGCATGCCAGATACATATACCACTTCAACATATCACACATCTAGTCATCATATAACATATCAATGAATATGAAACTTTACATACATTATGCAAAACAGAAACATCGTGATCTGAATGCATCTAGAAGCATGGTGAACTAATGTGTACCGTGAACTAAGCATGATCTGGTTATGTTCATTTATGCTTCATTATTCTCTTTTCTTTCTCTTGTCTACTTAGGGCCTGTGGGTCAGTACCGTATGTGCACAGACTATTGGTAACACCCATGGTTAAAAAGCCGGAGAGCCATCGACGGATGCTCAACTTTCTGCTTTAACTTACTTTAAAATCCTTTCGACTGAAAGAGCTGGTACGACACGCCTATAATTTTCATTTTGTTTATCTTTTCTAGCCACATTCTTCTCTAAGCTGTCCCTAATCCTACATGACAAGGACGTATGGCATCTATCTTGTTCTTTCATCAGTCTACTTGATTGTGAAACTATATGCTCTTAAATATGCGGTGCAACATCGTGTGCATGGCATACATATTTTAACATACTGTAAAAGCATCATTTAACATCATTTTATTCATGCGATAGGCAGAGTTGTACTTACCTAAATTGCAAGCAAAAATGCATACTCGCGCCTTTACCATTTTACAGGTGACCTCTAGTCATCAATAACGTTCCTTATCAGCATCTCCGTAGAGTCACTAATACTGTTAGTGACTATTACCTGTGTTTCTATGTGGTACCAAGGCCCATCGGTACCTTATTGGCCTACTATGGGGATTTGATGTCTAACTCGTATCGTGTTTGATCAATCGTCTACTTGACAGATTAATTAGAGTTCCTCATAGTGTTGTGCACAACGTGGTCCTTGACTAGTTTACTACTCAGTCAACTGACCGGTTACCTCACGTGTTGGTAACTAAGTAGTCCACCGGGTTGTAGGAAATAAATCGGTAAAAACGTATCAGATTGGCACAGCGGAACAATAAAAATTTTTCAAGATCGTTAAATATCTCATGATGCCATATACAATAAACCAATAACAATTTAAATTTATACCTCAAAGGACGCCAATCTGCAGGAGGAGAATGACTGGAGGGCTTCAACCAACTAGCCTTCTCTACTATTCTCCAATTCCCGAATGGCTGAGTGTGTGGGCACTCTGAACCTTGATCGGTATGCTAGCACTGCTAGTCTTCTTCCGACCACCCAAATCTCTAAAGAACTTATTGTCACGGTGAGCCATGCAACAATAAGCCTACTCACCTAAGAGTCTGTGGTCTAAGAGAACTGGAGTGGCAAGACCTCTATTTATAGACTTGCATGAGGTGATCCTCTGAATTCAAATTGGATTAGGAGAAGATTTTCTCCCTTATACACTCACAAAATCTGAATTTTTCATGGCCTTATCCAACCAAAAAATTCATCCACTTTTGAGATTATCCAATCCAAATTTAAACAGGATTTTAACTTGAATTTTATCTTACCATTAACCAACCAAAAAATCTGAAAATCCATTAGGATTATTCCATAAAATTTTCGGTCATGTTGTAATGAGAAAAATCAAAATTCAAATAGGATTTTCAAGCTTGAATTTTATCTCATCCTTATCCATAAATAATTGAAAATCTCCCTTGAGATTCACTCAATAAATTTCGGCCAATACAGGGAGGAGAGAATCCAAATTCAACTGGGATTGAAACTTGAATTTTTCCCTAAATCTTATTCACAAAAATTTCAAAAATTCCATGAGGATATTTCTCAAAATTTCTGACCAAGTTAGTTAGGATTGGGATTCAAAATTCAAGTAGGATTCAAACAAGATTTTCCTCTTCATAATTCAACTCATATTCGAACTCTAGCCTTGTGGAATTATCCACAAAGAATTCGAATTCCACTTGGACTGTGATTCAAAATTTGAATTTCAAATTTCAAAATTCAAAGTTCCATTATACTACCGAATAAGAAAATGATTATTCACCATATATGAATAAGAAGTCATCCGTCCAATAGACGACCCAAGGCCTTATCCCTTTTCATATCCAGTATAATGCCTTTAAGAGGATACCTTTAACTCCTTGGAGTTATGATTCTGATATCTGTAAACAAACCCTTCATCGTATACAAGTATGCACCCAACGAACCGGTCTATAAGCTTACTACCTTTGAGACGCTTTAGCCATTGGAACATCAAAGTACACAAGTCATACACATGAAGTAGTTCATTTACTCAGGATTAAGGTTATGCACAATGAACGTCAAAAGCAGATTGATCCACTCATAGTAGACTACGTAGATCAATCACGCTTTAGTCCCGGTCTAATATGTCACTACCAAGCAACATATCTATGTCTCTACTTAGGAGATTATGCTCCATATAGTCAAGACAAACTGTCCCTACCATGGCTTTAGACAACATAATAGTCTTAACATGAGTTAAATGCTCGGTCTAACCCCATAGACTACAGACCTTAGTCTAGACCACTTACTTTAGAACATTGTCTTCTGGCATACAAAAGTCTATTGCATGTAACATTTTAACAGTTTTAACATAAGTAGTCAGTGAGCTATATTTGCTTACATTTACTTTAACATGTAAATAGAATGAGGACAAATAGCAATGTAATGAATAACCTTTATATATAATTTTATTATCCAGTTCAAAATAAATACATCAAAATGTCACTAATGCTTAGGGCATTTCCTAACAATCTCCCGCTTGCCCTAAACCAGTAGATGTGCCATGTTACGCATCCCCATCGCCTCTACATGCCTCTCAAAGCCTCTAGCCACTAAAGTCTTAGTAAAGGGATCAGCAATGTTGTCCTCGGACGCGATCTTACATACATCTACTTGTCTTGTCTCCACGTGCCCTCTAATAATGTGATACCTCCGATCTATGTGCTTGGTCCTCTTATGGTGCCGAGATTCTCTTGTGTTGGCAATAGCCCAAGTGTTATCACAGTAAAGTGTGATAGACTTGTCAACACCCAAAATGACCTCAAGGTCTCTAAAGAACTTACAGAGCCAAACCGCTTCTTTAGATACCATAGCCGCAGCCACATACTCAGCCTCCATAGTAGAGTCAACTGTGCAACCCTACTTCATGCTCCTCTACACAACGGCGCCTTCTCTGAGCAAGAACACCGATCCTGATGTCGATTTTCACGAATCCTTACAAGTCTAGAAGTTTGAGTCCGTGTATCCTACGAGTGTTAGGTCCCCTCCAGAATACAACAGCATATAATCCCTCATTCTCTTAAGATACTTGAGTATATGCTTTACTTCTTGCTAATGCTTGGTTTTAGGATTTGCTTGATGTTGACTCACCATACCTACTGCAAAACATATGTCCGGGCGAGTGCAAAGCATAGCGTACATAAGGCTACCCACAGCAGATGCATAAGGGACCTTACTCATACGCTCTCTTTTTTCCATTGTCTTTGGACAGTCATCCAATGAAAGAGTTAGACCGGCAATAGAAGGTTGTGAACCTTTCTTTGCCTCTTGCATTGCATATTTGTCAATTATTTTATCTATGTACGAAGCCTGGGATAATGCTATCATTTTGTTCTTTTGATCTCTGAAGAGACGAATGCCTAGAACATAATTAGCTTCTCCCAAGTCCTTCATGTCAAACTGTTAGCGCAACCAAAGCTTGACCGATGATAAGTTCCCTACATCATTCCCAATGAGTAGTATATCATCGACATAGAATACCAAAAAGACCACTTTCCATCCTTAATACGTTTATAAACACAGGGTTCATCAATGTTCTGCTCAAAACCAAATGTCTTGATCGCTTGATCAAATCTCTGGTTCCATGAGCGAGATGCTTGCTTTAATCTATAAATGGATTTAAGCAACTTGCAGACTTTTCTTTCTTGGCCTTTTTCCACGAACCCTTCGGCCTGTATCATGTAGATACATTCCTCAAGATGGCCATTCAAGAATGTTGTCTTGACATCCATTTGCTAGATCTCGTAATCGAGAGTTGCAGCAACGGACATAAGAATACGGATAGACTTCAGCATAGCAAGAGGCGAGAAGGTTTCATCGTAATCGATTCCAGCCTTCTGCGTGTACCCCTTTGCAACCAGCCTAGCTTTGAAAGTTTCCACTCTCCCTTCTACATCCAATGGGTTTTATCCCATTCGGTAGATCTACAAGTTCCCAAACAGAGTTGGATTTCATAGAATCCATCTCATTGTTCATAGCCTGTTTCCAAGATTTAGAATCAACATCATTTATAGCTTCATCATAGGTGACCGGATCATCTTCATGCTCATGAGCCTCGGGCCTGATATACCTCAGCATCATACATGATGAAATTAGGCTTCTTCGAAACCCTCCCACTACAATGAGGCACCCTAAATTGTTGATCGTCTACAGGCCTTTTACCGGAACTCGAACTAGCGTCCAAGACCGAAATTTGTGGAGCAGTTCTTTCACCCAATAACTTCTCTAGCACCACTTTGCTTCGAGGCTTAAAGTCATTCATGTGAATTTCCTCCAAGAATGTCGCATGGGTTGAAACAATGACTTTTTGTTCCTTCGGGTTATAGAACAGACCTCCTTTAGTTCCCTTAATATACCCTACAAACATGAACAATTCTGACCTTCGTTCTAACTTCTTTGCATCCCCATCCAATACATGTGTCGGGCAGCCCTATATTCTCATATGTCCAAGGAAGGGCTTCCTGTCATGCCACATTTCATACGGAGTCTTGAGAATTGATTTACTTGGAACCTAGTTTAGAATATAGCATGCCATTTGTAATGCATATCCCCAAAATGAAAACGGCAGTGTTGAATAACTCATCATAGACCGTACCATATCCAATAAGGTCCTGTTTCTCCTTTCGGCTACACCATTCTGTTGTGGACTACTAGGTGTAGTCAATTGGGATAATATCCCATTCTCTACAAGATGTCCTAGAAATTCGTCGGAGAGGTATTCGCCACCTCGATCAGATCGAAGTGTCTTTATGGATTTACTCAATTGCTTTTCCACTTTCGCACGATACTCTTTGAACTTGTCAAAACTTTCGCTCTTGCAGTGCATCAGATACACATATCTATACCTCGAGTAATCGTCTATAAAGGAGATATAATACTCGAACCCTCCTCGTGCTGTGACTTTCATGGGGCCACATACGTCAGTGTGCACAATTTCTAAGAGTTCTTGAGCCCTAGTACCCTTAACTCCAAAAGACCTCTTAATCATCTTACCTTCAAGACAAGACTCACATTGAGGAAGACGTACCTCCTCCAGAGATTCTAGAGGACCGTCTTTCACCAATCTTTGAATCCTATCCTGATTAATATGACCAAGTCTTAAATGCCAAAGATACGCCTTGTTAGAGTGAGAAACTTTCAACCTTTTAGAGATATGTATTAATTCGGTGTCAAGTAGTGAGTACATCTTTGGTTTGATCAAATATAGGTTTCCATCCATCCATTCAGAACAGATAAAAGACTTATTTCTATGAATATCAACTCTTTTACTAAAAGAAACTGAATAAGAATCCTTTATTAAACAAGCTACCGATATAAGGTTCCTCCTAAAATTACGAACATAAAAATAGTCTTTTAATAAAATAAACCTAAATTGATCAAAGTAAAGGTAAACATCTCTCACTGCCTCAGCCACCACCAAATTACCATCTCCAGTCCGTAACAAGAGGCTCCTATCATGTAGACTTCTCATTTCCATGAACCCCTGCATAGAAACACAAACATGATTAGTGGCGCCCGAATTAATGACCTAAGTGTCTTTCGATTCTTCCACCAAACACACTTCTAAATAGTGAAGTTGCTTACCTTCCTTGCCCATGGTGGATAGGAATTCCTGGCAAGCCTTCTTGAAGTGACCTACCTTTCCACAACGGAAGCACTTAGACTTTTTAGGGTACCTGGGTATCTTGTTCTTCTTCTTCTTCTTCTTCCCATCCGAGACAGGAGGATTAGAAGAGTCGGAAGCCGCTTGCTTTTGGTTTGGCCTCTTCCTCTTCTGTAAGGGTTTGGAAGATTCAGCCAAATTGGCCTCTTCTTTTAGTTGGACCGCATCCCCATCCTTGATCATCTGCTCATATGCTTGGAGTTGCTTTATGAGCTCGGTTAGTCCTAACTCCTTTATTACCAGATTATATGCGGCCTTAAACCCCACAAAATCTTTTGACAGAGTTTTGAACACCAGGGTATTGTAGTCCAATTCAGCACCGTTCTCGGCAGCCTCAGCAAAGAATCCCATTAGAGAGATTATATGGTCCTCCATCAGAGTACCTGCCTTTTGCTTAGAGTTTATAATACTGGTGATTACAGACGGTCAAGCCAATTTTTCTTGGCCTCCAAACATGTCTTCCAGATTTTCCTTGATCTCCCCAGCAAATTGATAAGTCTCATACTGCTTTTGTAAAGCACTCGTCATGCTAGCAAGAATGTAGCATTGAGCTATCTCATTGGATTCTCTCCAACGAGTATAGGCAACCGGGACCTCCTCAAGCAGTGTGTCAGGTTTGGGCCCAGGTGGGCATGGTTCGTCCAGTACAAACTTGTGTCCCTTGTAGCTGAGAACTATCAATAGATTTCTTTTCCAGTCTTCATAATTATCGCCATTCAGCTTATTTTCAGTAAGTATTGAAATGAGGGGTGTCGGTGACATTTTGAACTGAAATAAAATTATACTAGACATCATTACAAAGCCCAAGTAAATATACATATAATTTAGTTAATAAAACATACAAGTATGTTCCTACATGAAACTTGAAAAAACATGTAGCATTGCAACGGTAATTCTCAGCACCTATTGCCTCAAGCCACCGAGGGGTGGTCATGAGAACAAATAGCCGGAACATGGAACCCGTCCAATTAATATATGTTACCTTAAATCCTCCAAGGTTAAGACATATATTAATAACCGCTTATTTGGCCACCAGTTTAGTTAACAGAGCTTCTAGGGAAGGTTAATAACTAAACGAGTCTTGAGTGTATAACCATTGTTTACGTAGCCCGATCCACATCCTACCAAGCCATCGAGGGGTGGTTATGAATAGGATCATGCTCGAACACGTTTTCCACATAGGAGATCCAACCTAGTATACCGACAGCAATAAACACCTACCGAGGGGTGTGGTCAGGGCAGAACTAACGCAAGGCGTTACCATACTTTCACATATAGATCAACAATGGAGGCCGTGGATTTTGTTTGAAACCCTCTCCCACTCAATATTTTGAAAAACATGTAAGTTTTGACAAATATGTATGATCAAGATAGTATGAGCAGTACTCACCTATCCTATATGACATGTTATCAAATATGCATATAAAACATCCATCAATACATATTTATACATCTATGACATATCACAGAAAAAATAATTGACAGAATAATAACCAAGCCATGGTTCCACCCTAGAATAAAGAAAATAAAGATTACAAAATTCCATCCAAAGCATTCTTTGGGTCTTGAATTTTGTTCCGTCTTCTTGTATCCATCTTTATGTAGCCTCTCCATTTATTTCTCATCCCAAGAATCGTTTAAAATTTAAATCCCAAAAATTTAAATTTCAAATTCAAATTTTAAACAATTTTAAATATCATGTGTAATAATATGTAATTTCAAAAATTTCAAATTTTCAATTATATATTTTTAAACATGATTTAAAAATTAAATCTCAAATTTAATAATTTAAATTTTTTGATTTTCGAACCATCGGCCCCACAACCCCGGAGGCCGGTAGCCCATGGCCACAGGCCATGTGCAGCCATGCCGGCCTGCAGCCACAGGCTGCACACCCGGGTAGGCGCAGCAGCCCTCCAGGCTGTAGGCGTCACCTGCAGCCCAGGGCCACGGCCACCCTCGGCTGCAGGCAGAGCCTGCAATCGTGGGTGGTGCAGTCGTGGGCAGGGGCTGCCATAGCCCCATCCTGCCCGAGGGCAAGGGCTGCAGCCCCACCACATCTGGTGGTCCATCCCGAGGGGTGGTCCTCGATTTCCGTGTCATATTCCAATTTACCCATTAGGATCTCCAAAAATTAAATTGAATCCTAATTAAATTGGAATTTTTCACACAATCAAAATTTTAACCTTTAAATTAAATTTAACTTTTGGGAAAAATAAATTACGATCTTCAAACTTCAATCTCCTCCAAGAATAATTACATAAAATTTCCTAAACCATTTCCTGTGTACAAAAATTCTAATCATAATAATTCTAAGAGACAAAAAATTAAAATCCATGGGAAAATTACAGTGTTAATAAACTACTTCCATGATTACATAAAAAATTCCTAGATACAATTTTCTAAATTCTAAGGAACCATAATCGACATAAAACAAGCATGCTTATAATAATTTAAAAATTAAAATAACCACATACTACATATATAATACATGATAACAACATAAAGGAATCCTAGAATGCCACTCTCTAAATATCAAATCTACACGTAAATAAAAAGACTAATTAATTGTCTAATTTATATACATGGCATAGTCATAAGATGGCTCTAATACCAATTGTAGGAAATAAATCGGTAAAAACGTATCAGAGTGGCGCAGCGGAACAATAAAAATTTTTTAAGATCGTTAAATATCTCATGATGCCATATACAATAAACCAACAACAATTTAAACTCATACCTCAAAGGACGCCAATCTGCAGGAGGAGAATGATTGGAGGGCTTCAACCAACTAGCCTTCTCTACTATTCTCTAATTCCCGAATGGCTAAGTGTGTGGGCACTCTGAACCTTGATCGGTATGTTAGCACTGCTAGTCTTCTTCAGACCACCCAGATCTCTAAAGAACTTATTGTCACGATGAGTTATGCAACAATAAGCCTGCTCACCTGAGAGTCTGTAATCTAAGATAACTGCAGTGGCAGGACCTCTATATATAGACTTGCATGAGGTGATCCTCTGAATTCGAATTAGATTAAGAGAAGATTTTCTCCCTTATCCACTCACAAAATCTGAATTTTTCATGGCCTTATCCAACCAAAAAATTTGTCCACTTTTGAGATTATCCATCCAAATTTAAACAGGATTTTAACTTGAATTTTATCTCACCATTAACCAACCAAAAAATCTGAAAATCTATTAGGATTATTCCATAAAATTTTCGGTCATGTTGTAATGAAAAGAATCAAAATTCAAATAAGATTTTTAAGCTTGAATTTTATCTCATCCTTATCCATAAATAACCAAAAATCTCCCTTGAGATTCACTCAATAAATTTCGGCCGATACAGGGAGGAGGGAATCCAAATTCAACTGGGATTGAAACTTGAATTTTTCCCTGAATCTTATCCACAAAAATTTCAAAAATTCCATAAGGATATTCCTCAAAATTTTTGACCAAGTTAGTTAGGATTGGGATTCAATATTCAAGTGGGATTCGAACAAGATTTTCCTCTTAATAATCCAACTCAAATTCGAATTCTAGCCTTGTAGAATTATCCACAAAGAATTTGAATTCTACTTGGACTGTGATTCAAAATTTGAATTTCAAATTTCAAATTTCAAATTCAAATTCAAATTTCAAATTTCAAATTTTAAATTTGAATTTCTCATTTAAATTTCAAATTCAAATTTCAAATTCAAAATTGAAATTTCAAATTTCAAAATTCAAATTTCAAAATCCACAAAAAGCTGTATTTCAAATTTTTGTTCTCATGGATAATTTTCTACAACTCCAATCCAATCTCAAATAAAATCATGGCAACTTTATTTGGAGTTTGAATAATTGTGTACTCTATTATCCAAAACAAAATATGAATTCAACCAGAGAGAATCTTGTCTACCATCCTAATCCTATGTCAACACCATCCATACATAATCAACCAGCTAATAAGCATACATAAATCAATTTACCAATCGTTAAGGAATTATGTGGAGCTAGTAGAGGGACTAATTGGATATATATAATCAGGCTCCCATGAATCCATATGATCATCATTCTTTACCGAACAACTTAATCATATGATCACTAATTTCAAAGTCACAACACTATAAACCTAAAACTGAACTCCCAATTATATACCGTATTACGAAAGCCTGTGATAAGCTAATGTCCAATGACCTTGTCATATATGCAGAACCCTCATATGATATCCATGATCAGCCTTAGGTCAAAATCCGTTTAATCCTACTGATCAGGCTATCTTAAAATTCCATTATACTAATGAATAAGAAAATGATTATTCATCATATGTGAATAAGAAGTCATCCGCCTAACAGACGACCCAAGGCCTTATCCATTTTCACATCCAGTATAATGCCTTTAAGAGGATACCCTTAGCTCCTTGGAGCTATGATTCCGACATCTGTAAACAAAATTTTCATCGTATTCAAGTCATGCACTCAACGAACAGGTCTATAAGCTTACTACCTCTGGATGCTTTAGCCATTGGAACATCAAAGTACACAAGTCATACACATGAAGTAGTTTATTTACTCAGGATTAAGGTTACTGCATAATGAACGTCAAAAGCAGAATAATCCACTCATAGCAGACTATGAAGATCAATCACGCTTTAGTCCCGGTCTAATATGTCACCACTAAGCAACATATCTATATCTCTACTTGGGAGTCTATACTCTAGACAGTCAAGACAAACTGCCCCCACCATAGCTTTAGACAACATAATAGTCTTAACATGAGTTAGATGCTCGGTCTAACCCCACAGACTATAGACCTTAGTTTAGACCACTTACTTTAGAACATTATCTTCTGGCATGCAAAAGTCCATTGCATGTAACATTTTAACAATTTTAACACAAGCAGTTAGTGAGCCATATTTGCTTACATTTACTTTCATATGTAAATAGAATGAGGATAAATAGCAATGTAATGAATAACCACTATATATAATTTTATTATCTAGTTCAAAATAAATACATCAAAATGTCACTAATGCTTAGGGCATTTCCTAACACAGGTTACTATGTGTAAACTGGTATAGTAACCGACCGGGTTACTTTGCTTATTGGGGTGTGGTAGCCTACCGGGCTACTGTTCCTTGTTTGGTGTAATGGCCCACCGGACCACTATGGCTCATTTGGGGTAGTAGCCTACCGGGCTACTAAGGCTTGTTTGGTATGGTAGCCTACCGGACTACACACACCGTTTCTTTATGAAAAAAGTGCAGGCTGACTTAAAAATTCTTGGGAAAATTTCTTTATTTTGGAGCCATCACTTATCACCCCGTTGGAAGGTGGGGGACCTTTTTTTTATAAAAACCATGTTTGTATTTTTTTAAAGTGTTAAAACACATTTTATTTTGAAGAGTATAAATCAAATTTTTAATGTTACATTTTGAAGGTAGTTTTTGAACCATTTTTGAAAACCATTTTGAAACTTGATCGAAACGACTTTGTTTGCGATTTTGGCGAACATGAAAGTTTTCGTTCTTGACAAGATGAATAAATCTCATATTCACCTTAGAGCCTAAATCCAACTCTAACAGCTCCTAATTCCATTAAACCCGTGGGCTTGTGCCCAGTTTTTTGAAAAATTCCCAGTTTCACGTCTCTATAAAAATAGCTCTATTTGAGGCCCAAAACGGCCAAATTTTTAAATGCATAGGAGTCATCTCAAAGGTTTTGATAAGATCTACAACTTTCGTGTTGAGCCTGAAGTCTGGTTTGGACTCTAAGTGGTCCGTTTTCACTAAAACCTATACCTATTTCTGGACTCGGATTTTGTTCCCAGTTTCGGACACCGAGTGAAAAACACTCTAAAAACCTATCATAGGTTTGTTTTTGGCCTAGGGCTATTTGACTCAAAAACGACTGCATCGAAATTTGTTTAAAGCACCATGTTTTAGTAAATCCCAAATTCGGACCCTAAATGTGTCAAAATGGCCAAAATCCGTGGCCTTTCTTGGGGATAGATTTGTGCCCAGCCACATCTCTATACGTACATCACATTACACAAACTAATAACCATCCGTAAAAATTATAAACATAATCACAATCACATAAATTTAAAAATGGAAAGCCAGGGGCTCAAAATAAAATTATTACAAACCATTTGCATAAATAAATACACATAAATAACCTTGATCAAAACTTAAAACCAACTAACACAAGATAGGGTTTTCAGTTTACCGTTGTGCCTTGAACCAAGCACAGTTTCAACTAGGGCTTGAGGAACCAAAAATGGTCATGGGAATCCAAGAGAGTGAGGTCGGTTTTTACTAGAAACAATACCAAAAATTTCTCTTAAAAACCAAAACTAAAAACTACAAGGATTGGTTTTGAAGACTTACCCTTGGTGCCTTAGAATGACTTAGATTTGACTTCTCCTAATACAAGTTTATGAGATTTGATTTTTGATAGGCTTTTGGTGTGATTTAAGCTTGAAAATATGGGGGTTTGGGGATCTTAGAGTGGTCGGCTGCAGCAAGGAATAGAGGGAGAAAGTGAAGTGAGTTTTGGGTGCTAAAGTAAGGAAAACAAATCACTTGTGTAAAGGGTGCCTTTTATAGGCAAAATTAATCAAGTTTACTTAGACTTAATCCTAATTAATTGTCTACCAAATTAGCCAAATCATGGGACAAATTGCTGCCCATTTTCAGACCAAAATGAGCGTGAGCTGCTGCCTTAGATGGGAGAAGAAATAAAGAAATATTTGTTTACCAAGCTTTTGAAATCCCTTGAATATTTTATTCAAGTGTGTCATGGCTAGGGCAATTTTTTAATGGTCGCCATTTGGGCCATGAGCAGCCATTTTTCAGTTCCTTTTACAGCTAGGGGCACGGTTTCTAAGGGCCAAATTTCATCTGTGTTGGCTTCTCATCGCAGTCGAATTTTATACTACGATATTCGGCCCTTTCTCGGCAGTGTTCCAATTTTCACCCGAAAATTAGATTTCTGAATCCGATTTTTGTACTGTAAATGCCTAGTTGTTTTATACTGTCTAAGAGCCCATTATCAGTCTAATTTACTATTCACATCCTATACTGTGGTTGTATCTTACACTGTGTTGTCCTTTCGCACACAAATCGAGGCATTCTCGGGTAAAATTTTAGACACAATCTCTTTTGACTAATTCGGATATGCTGATTCCATTTTTATCAGTTTTACATCCGTCCGAGGTCGTCTGGCCCAGTTTTCGGGATCTATGTGATCCCGTCTCGAAAAACATATCAGGTGCTCGATTGACTAATTTGGACGTTCTGACTCCAAATATATCAATTTCAGAGCGAGTAAAGGTTATTTTGACCCTCATCCTGATATTGCGTATCTCTCAAACTAAAATTTCCGTTTTATGCTCAATCGACCAGATTGAGCCTACTAATTGTTAATATATCAGTTTTAAGTCAAATTAAGGCCGTCTTGGTAGTAACTTTGTAGGATAATAAATCGGTAAAGACGTATCAGAGTGGCACAGCGGAACAATAAAAAATTTTTAGATCATTAAATATCTCATGATGCCATATACAATAAACCAACAATAATTAAAACTCATATCTCAAGGACGCCAATCTTGCAGGAGGAGAATGACCGGAGGGCTTCAACCAACTAGCCTTCTCTACTATTCTCCAATTCCCGAATGGCTGAGTGTGTGGGCACTCTGAACCTCGATCGGTATGCTAGCACTGCTAGTCTTCTTCCGACCACCCAGATCTCTAAAGAACTTATTGTCACAATGGGCTGTGCAACAATAAGCCTGCTCATCTGAGAGTCTGTGGTCTAAGAGAACTGGAGTGGCAAGACCTCTATTTATAGACCTGCATCAGGTGATTCTCTGAATTTGAATTGGACTAGGAGAAGATATTCTCCCTTATCCACAAGCACAAAATCTGAATTTTCCAAGGGAAAATCCCAACAATAAAATTCGGCCACTTTAGGATAAATCCAATCCAAATCTAAATAAGATTTTAACTAGAATTTTATCTCCCTTTTTCAACCAAAAAATCCAAAAATTCAAAGGAGAAAATCTCCACAAAAATTCGACCACTTTTGGATAAGGGAGAATCAAACTTCTACTAGGATTTTCAAGCTTGAATCTTATCTCATCCTTATCCAAAATAACCGAAAATCTCCTAGGAGATTCACTTCAAAAATTCAGCCATTATCTGGGAGGAGAGAATCCAAATTCAACTGGGATTGAAACTTGAATTTTTCCTTGAACCTTATCCACAAAAATCTGAAAATCAATTGAGGATAATCCTCAAAATTTTCGTCCATCATTAGTTAGGATTTGGATTCAAAATTCAAGTAGGATTCTAACAAGATTATCCTCTCCATATCCAACTCAAATTCGAATTTCATTCCTTGTGGATTTACCACAACAAATTCGAATCCCACTTAGACTGTGATTCAAAATTTGAATTTCAAATTTCAAATTCAAATTTCAAATTCAAATTTCAAATTTCAAATTTCAAATTTAAATTTCAAATTCAAATTTCAAATTCGAATTTCAAATTCAAATTTTAAATTCAAATTTCAAATTCGAAATTCAAAATTCAAATTTCAAAATTCAAATTTCAAATTTCAAATTTCAAATTTCAAAATCCACAAAACAGTTGTGTTTCAAATTCTTGTTCTCATGGATAATTTTCTACAACTCCAATCCAATTTCAAATAAAATCATGGCAACTTTATTTGGAGTTCAAATAATTGTGTACTCTATTATCCAAAACAAAATCTGAATCCAACCGAAGAGAATCTTGTCTACCATCCTAATCTTATGTCAACACCATCCATGCATAATAAACTAGCCAAGAGCATACACAAATCAATTTGCCAAACGTTAAGGAATTATGTGGAGCTAGTAGAGAGACTGATTGGACATATATAATCGGGCTCCCACAAATCCATATGATCATCATTCTTTACCGAACAACTCAATCATATGATCACTAATTTCAGAGTCACACCACTATAAACCTGAAACTGAACTCCCAATTATATACTGTATTACGTAAGCCTGTGACAAGCCATCGTCCAATAACCTTGTCATGTATGCAGAACCCTCATATGATATCCATGATCAGCCTTAGGCCAAAGTCCGTTTAATCCTACTGATCAGGCTATCTTAAAGTTCCATTATACTACCGAATAAAGAAAATGATTATTCACCATATGTGAATAAGAAGTCATCCGCCCAGCAGACGACCCAAGGCCTTGTCCATTTTCACATTCAGTATAATGCCTTTAAGAGGATACCCTTAACTCCTCATTAGAGCTATGATTTCGATATCTGTAAATGAACCCTTCATCAAATACAAGTCATGCACCAAACGAGCCGGTCTATAAGCTTACTACCTCTGAGACGCTTTAGCCATTGGAACATCAAAGTACACAAGTTATATACATGAACCTGTCCTTTTACTCAGCATTAAGGTTACTGCACAATGAACGTCAAAAGCAGATCGATCCACTCAAACTGGACTTCGTAGATCAATCACGCTTAGTCCCGGTCTAATATGTCACCACCAAGTAACATATCTATGTCTCTACTTGGGAGTCCAGCTCCAGACAGTCAAGACAAACCGTCCCCTCCAAGGCTTTAGACAACATAATAGTCTTAACATGAGTTAGATGCTCGGTCTAACCCCATAGACTACAGACCATAGTTTAGACCGTAAACTTTTTAGAACGTTGTCTTCTCGCATACAAAAGTCCATTGCATGCAACGTTCTAACAGTTTAACACAAGCAGTCAGGGAGCCATATTTGCTTACATTTACTTTAACATGTAAATAAAACGAGAACAGATAGCAATGTAATGAATAACCTCTATATATAATTTTATTATCCAATTCAAAATAAATACATCAAAATGTCCCTAATACTTAGGGCATTTCCTAACAATCTCCCACTTGCCCTAAGCCAGCAGATGTGCCATGTTACGCATCCCCATCGCCTCTACGTGGCTCTCAAAGCTTCTAGCCATCAAAGTCTTAGTAAAGGGATCGGCAATGTTGTCCCCAGACGCGATCTTACATACATCCACTTATCCTGTCTCCACATGCCTTCTAATAATATGATATTTCTGATCTATGTGCTTGGTCATCTTGTGGTGCCGAGATTCCCTTGTGTTGGCAATAGCCGCACTGTTATCACAGTAAAGTGTGATAGACTTGTCAACACCCGGAATGACCTCAAGGTCTCTAAAGAACTTGCGGAGCCAAACCGCTTCTTTAGATGCTTCAGCCACAGCCACATACTCAGCCTCCATGGTAGAGTCAGCTGTGCAGCCTTGCTTCACGCTCCTCCACACAATGGCGCCTCCTTCGAGCAAAAATAATGATCCAAATGTCGATTTTCTCGAATCCTTACAAGTCTGGAAGTCTGAGTTCTTGTATCCTACGGGTGTTAGGTCCCCTCCAGAATACACCAACATATAATCCCTCGTTCTCTTAAGATACTTGAGTATATGCTTTATTGCTTGCCAGTGCTTGGTTCCAGGATTTGCTTGATATCGACTCACCATACCTACTACAAAACATATATCCGGGCGAGTGCAAAGCATAGCGTACATAAGGGACCTTACTCATATGCTCTCTTTCTTCCGATGTCTTGGGACAGTCATCTAATGAAAGAGTTAGACCGGCAATAGAAGGTTGTGAACCTTTCTTTGCCTCTTGCATTGTATATTTGTCAATTATTTTATCTATGTATGAAGCTTGGGATAACGCTATCATTTTGTTCTTTCGATCTCTGAAGAGACGAATGCCTAGAACATAATTAGCTTCTCCCAAGTCCTTCATGTCAAACTGTTGGTGTAACGAAAACTTGACCGATGATAAGTTCCCTACATCATTCCTAATGAGTAGTATATCATCGACATAGAGTATTAGAAAGACCACTTTTCCATCCTTAATACGTTTATAAACACAGGGTTCATCAACGTTCTGCTCAAAATCAAATGTCTTAATCGCTTGATCAAACCTCTGGTTCCATGAGCCGGATGCTTGCTTTAATCCATATATGGATCTAAGCAACTTGCGGACTTTCCTTTCTTGGCCTTTCATTACGAACCCTTCGGGCTGTATCATATAGAGACACTCTTCAAGATGGCCTTTTAAGAATGCCGTCTTGACATCCATTTGCCAGATCTCGTAATCGAGAGCCGTAGCAACGGACAGAAGAATACGGATAGACTTCAGCATAGTAACAGGCGAAAAGGTTTTATCGTAATCGATTCCAGCCTTTTGCGTGTACCCCTTTGCAACCAGTCTAGCTTTGAAAGTTTCCACTCTCCCCTCCGCATCCTTCTTTCTTTTATAGACCTATTTGCATCCAATGGGTTTTATCCCATCCGGCAAATCTACAAGTTCCCAAACAGAGTTGGATTAGATAGAATCCATCTCATTGTTCATAACCTGTTTCCAAAATTTAGAATCAACATCATTTATAGCTTCATCATAGGTGATCGGATCATCCTCATGCTCATGAGCCTTGGCCTAGTATACCTCAGCATCATACATGAAGAAATTAGGTTTCTTCGAAACCCTCCCACTACGACGAGGCACCCTAAATTATTGATCGTCTACAGGTCTTTCATCGGAACTCGAACTTGCATCCAAGACTGAAATCTGTGGAGCAGTTCTTTTATCCGATAACTCCTCTAGCACCACTTTGCTTCGAGGCTTAAAGTCATTCATGTGACTTTCCTCCAAGAATGTCACATGGGTTGAGACAATGACTTTTTGTTCCTTTGGGTTATAGAATAGACCTCCTTTAGTTCCCTTTGGATACCCTACAAACATGCATAATTCTGATCTTAGTTCCAACTTTTTGGCATCCCCATCCAGTACATGCGCCGGGCAGCCCCATATTCTCATATGTCCAAAGGAGGGCTTCCTACCACGCCACAATTCATATGGAGTTCTGGGAATTGATTTGCTTGGAACTTGGTTCAGAATATAGCACGCCGTTTCTAAAGCATATCCCGAAAATGATAATGGCAACGTTGAATAACTCATCATGGACCGTACCATATCCAACAAGGTCCTGTTTCTCCTTTCGGCTGCACCATTCTGTTGTGGAGTACCAGGTGCAGTCAATTGGGATAATATCCCGTTCTCTACAAGATGTCCTAGAAATTCATCGGAGAGGTATTTGTCACCTCAATCAAATCGAAGTGTCTTTATGGATTTATCCAATTGCTTTTCGACTTCCACACGATACTCTTTGAACTTGTCGAAGGTTTTGCTCTTGCGGTGCATCAGATACACATATCCATACCTCGAGTAATCATCTATAAAGGAGATATAATACTCGAACCTCCTCATACTGTGACGTTCATAGGGCCACATACATCGGTGTGCACAATTTTTAAGAGCTCCTGAGCCCTTGTACCCTTAGCTCTAAAAGACCTCTTGGTCATTTTACCCTCTAGACAAGACTCACATTGGGGAAGACGTACCTCCTCCAGAGATTCCAGAGGACCGTCTTTCACCAATCTTTGAATCCTATCCTAATTAATATGACCAAGTCTTAAATGCCAAAGATACGCCTTGTTAGAGTGAGAAACTTTCAACCTTTTTGAGTTATCTATTAATTCAGTGTCAAGCAGTGAGTACATCTTTGGTTTGATCAAATATAGGTTTCCATCCATCCATCCAGAACAGAAAAAAGACTTATTTCTACGAATATCAACTCTTTTACTAAAAGAAACTGAATAAGCATCCTTTATTAAAAAAGCTACCGATATAAAGTTCCTCCTAAAATTAGGAATATAAAAACAGTCTTTCAATAAAATAAACCTAAATTGATGAAAGTAAAAGTAAATATCTTCCACTGCCTCAGCTACCACCAAGTTGCCGTCTCCAGTTCGCAACGAGAGGCTCCTATCATGTAGACTTCTCGTTTCCACGAACCCTGCATAGAAACACAAACATGATTAGTGGCGCCCGAATCAATGACCTAAGTGTCTTTCGATTCTTCCACCAAATATGCTTCCAAGTAATGAAGTTCCTTACCTTCCTTGCCCTTGGCGGCTAAGATTTCCCGGCAAGCCTTCTTAAAGTGACCTACCTTCCCACAGCGGAAGCACTTGGACTTTTTAGGGTCCCGGGGCTTCTTGTTCTTCTTCTTCTTTTTCCCATCCGAGACAGGAGGATTAGAAGAATTGGAAGCCGCTTGCTTTTGATTTGGCCTCTTTCTCTTCCGTGAGGGTTTGGAAGATTCTGCCAAATTGGCCTCTCCTTTGGGTTGGACCGCATCCCCATCCCTGATCATCTGCTCATATGCTTAGAGTTGCTTCATGAGCTCGGTTAGTCCTAACTCCCTTGTCACCAGATTGTATGCAGCCTTAAACCCCACAAAATCTTTAGACAGAGTTTTGAACACAATCTCGATCTGGGTGTTGTAGTCCAACTCAGCACCGTTTTCGGCAGCCTCAGCGAAGAATCCCATTAGAGTGATCATATGGTCCTTCACCGGAGTACTCGCCTTTTGCTTAGAGTTCATAATGCTGGTGATAGCGGACTGTTGAGCCAATTTTTCTTGGCCTCCAAACATGTCCTCCAGATTGTCCACGATCTCCCTAACAACATGATAAGTCTCATGCTGCTTTTGTAAAGCACTCGTCATGCTAGCAGGCATGTAGCATAGAGCTATATCATTGGATTCTCTCCAACAAGTATAGGCAACTGGGACCTCCTCAAGCGGTTTGTCAGGTTTTGGCCTTGGTAGGCATGGTTCGTTCAGTACGAACTTGTGTCTCTCGCAGCTGAGAGCTATCAACAGATTTCTTTTCCAATCCTTATAATGATCGCTATTCAGTTTATTCTCAGTAAGTATTGAAATGAGGGGTGTCGGTGACATTTTGAACTGAAATAAAATTATACTAGACATCATTACAAAGCCCAAGCAAATATATAGATAATTTAGCAAATAAAACATACAAGTATGTTCCTACATGAAACTTGAAAAACATGTAGCATTGCAACGGTAATTCTCAGCACCTATTACCCCAAGCCACCAAGGAGTGGTCATAAAAACAAATAGCCGGAACATGGGCCCCGTCCAATTAATATATGTTGCCTTAAATCCTCCAAGGTTAAGACATATATTAATAACCGCTTATTTGGCCGCCAGTTTAGTTAACAGAGCTTCTAGGGAAGGTTAATAACTAAACGAGTCTTGAGTGTATAACCATTGTTAACGTAGCCCGATCCACGTCCTACCAAGCCACCGAGGGGTGGTCATGAATAGGATCGTACCCGAACACGTTTTCCACATGGGAGATCCAATCTAGTATACCGGCTGCGGTAAACACCTACCGAGGGGTGTGTTCAAGGCAGAACTGACGTAAGGCGTTACCATGCTTTCACATATGGATCAACAATGGAGGCTGTAGGTTTTGTTTGAAACCCTCTCCCACTCAATATTTTGAAAAACATGCAAGTTTTGACAAATTATGTATGATCAATATAGTATGAGCGGCACTCACCTATCCTATATGACATGTTATCAAATATGCATATAAAACATCCATCAATACATATTTATACATCCATGACATATCACAGAAAAATAATTGACAGAATAACCAAGCCATGGTTCCATCCTAGAACAAAAAAAATAAAGATTACAAAATTTCATCCAAAGCATTATTTGGGTTTTGAATTTTGTTCCGTCTTCTTGTATCCATATTTATGTAGCCTCTCCATTTATTTCTCATCCCAAGAATTATTTAAAATTTAAATCTCCAAAAATTTAAATTTCAAATTCAAATTCCGAATTCGAATTTCAAATTTAAATTTCAAATTCAAATTTTAAACAATTTTAAACATCATGTGTAATAATATGTAATTTCAAAAATTTCAAATTTTCAATTACATATTTTTAAACATGATTCAAAATTAAATCTCAAATTTAAAAATCAAAATTTTTCGATTTTTGAATCATCGCACCACCGTCCCCGGAGGTGGCAACCGCCGTGGGCAGCTCGGGGGCTGGCAGCCCATGGCCGCCCTATGTGCAGCCCTGCCGAGCTGCAGGCCAAGCCTGCAGCGCCGGGCTGGGCGCAGCAGCCGGCAAGCTACAGGCAGCGCCTGCAGCCACAGGCTGCGGCCAGCCTTGGGGAGGCCATGGCCACCCTCGGCTGCAGGCCAAGCCTACGGCCGTGGGTGGTTATGGCCTGCACAGGGGCTGCCGCAGCCCCATCCTGCCCGAGGGCAGGGGCTGCAGCCCCACCAAGGCCCGACGGCCTATCCCGAGGGGTCGTATCTCGATTTTTGTGTCATATTCTAATTTACCTATTAGGATCTCCAAAAATTAATTTAAATCCCAATTAAATTGAAAATTTCCACACAATTAAAATTTCAACCTTTAAATCAAATTTAACTTTTGGGAAAATTAAATTACGGTCTTCAATCTTCAATCTCCTCCAAGAATAATTACATAAAATTTCCTAAACCGTTTCCGGTGTATAAAAATTCTAACCATAATAATTCTAAGAGACAAAAATTAAAATCCATGGGAAAATTACAGTGCTAATAAACTGCTCCCATGGTTACATAAAAAATCCTAGATACAATTTTTTCTAAATTCTAAGGAACCATAACTGGCATAAACAAGCATGCTTATAATAATTCAAAAAATTAAAATAACCACATACTTTATACATAATCCATGATAACAATATAAAGGAATCCTAGAATGCCACTCTCCAAATATCAAATCCATACATAAATTAAAAGACTAAGTAATTGTCTAATTTATGTATATGCCATTGCCATAGTCATGAGATGGCTCTGATACCAATTGTAGGATAATAAATCGGTAAAGATGTATCAGAGTGGCGTAGCGGAACAATAAAAAATTTTTAGATCGTTAAATATCTCATGATGCCATATACAATAAACCAACAACAATTAAAACTCATGCCTCAAGGACGCCAATCTTGCAGGAGGAGAATGACCGGAGGGCTTTAACCAACTAGCCTTCTCTACTATTCTCCAATTCTCGAATGACTGAGTGTATGGACACTCTGAACCTCGATCGGTATGCTAGCACTGCTAGTCTTCTTCCAACCACCCAGATCTCTAAAGAACTTATTGTCACGGTAGGCTATGCAACAATAAGCCTGCTCACCTGAGAGTCTGTGGTCTAAGAGAACTGGAGTGGTAGGACCTCTATTTATAGACCTGCATGAGGTGATTCTCTGAATTTGAATTGGATTAGGAGAAGATATTCTCCCTTATCCACAAGCACAAAATTTGAATTTTCCAAGGGAAAATCCCAACAATAAAATTCGGCCACTTTAGGATAAATCTAATCCAAATCTAAACAAGATTTTAACCAGAATTTTATCTCCCTTTTTCAACCAAAAAATCCGAAAATTCAAAAGAGAAAATCTCCACAAAAATTCGGCCACTTTTGGATAAGGGAGAATCAAAATTTCACTAGGATTTTCAAGCTTGAATCTTATCTCATCCTTATCCAAAATAATCGAAAATCTCCTAGGAGATTCACTCCAAAAATTCGGTCATTATCTGGGAGGAGAGAATCCAAATTCAACTGGGATTGAAACTTGAATTGTTCCTTGAACCTTATCCACAAAAATCTGAAAATCCATTGAGGATAATCCTTAAATTTTCATCCATCATTAGTTAGGATTTGGATTTAAAATTCAAGTAGGATTCTAACAAGATTATCCTCTCCATATCCAACTCAAATTCGAATTTAATTCCTTGTGGATTTACCACAACAAATTCGAATCCCACTTGGACTGTGATTCAAAATTTGAATTTCAAATTTCAAATTCGAATTTCAAATTCAAATTTCAAATTTCAAATTTCAAATTTCAAATTTCAAATTTCAAATTCGAATTTCAAATTCAAATTTCAAATTCAAATTTCAAATTCGAATTTCAAATTTCAAAATTCAAATTTCAAATTTCAAAATTTAAATTTCAAAATCCACAAAACAGTTGTGTTTCAAATTCTTGTTCTCATAGATAATTTTCTACAACTCCAATCCAATCTCAAATAAAATCATGACAACTTTATTTGGAGTTCGAATAATTGTGTACTCTATTATCCAAAATAAAATCTGAATCCATCCGGAGAGAATCTTGTCTACCATCCTAATCCTATGTCAACACCATCCATGCATAATAAACTAGCCAAGAGCATACATAAATCAGTTTGACAAACGTTAAGGAATTATGTGGAGCTAGTAGAGAGACTGATTGGACATATATAATCGGATTCCTGCAAATCCATATGATCATCATTCTTTACCAAACAACTCAATCATATGATTACTAATTTCAAAGTCACACCACTATAAACTTGAAACTGAACTCCCAATTATATACCGTATTACGTAAGCCTGTGACAAGCTATCGTCCAATGACCTTGTCATGTATGCAGAACCCTCATATGATATCCATGATCAGCCTCAGGCCAAAGTCCGTTTAATCCTACTGATCAGGCTATCTTAAAGTTCCATTATACTACCGAATAAAGAAAATGATTATTCACCATATGTGAATAAGAAGTCATCCGCCCAACAGACGACCCAAGGCCTTGTCCATTTTCACATTCAGTATAATGCCTTTAAGAGGATACCCTTAACTCCTCATTAGAGCTATGATTCCGATATTTGTAAACGAACCCTTCATCGTATACAAGTCATGCACCCAATGAACCGGTCTATAAGCTTACTACCTCTGAGACGCTTTAGCCATTGGAACATCAAAGTACATAAGTCATATACATGAAGCTGTCCTTTTACTCAGGATTAAGGTTACTGCACAATGAACGTCAAAAGCAGATCGATCCACTTAAAGCAGACTTCGTAGATTAATCACGCTTTAGTCCCAGTCTAATATGTCACCACCAAGCAATATATCTATGTCTCTACTTGGAGTCCAGCTCCAGACAGTCAAGACAAACCGTCCCCTCTAAGGCTTTAGACAACATAATAGTCTTAACATGAGTTAGATGCTCGGTCTAACCCCACAGACTACAGACCATAGTTTAGACCGCTAACTTTAGAAAATTGTCTTCTCGCATACAAAAGTCCATTGCATGCAACGTTCTAACAGTTTAACACAAGCAGTCAGGGAGCCATATTTGCTTATATTTACTTTAACATGTAAATAAAACGAGGACAGATAGCAATGTAATGAATAACTTCTATATATAATTTTATTATCCAGTTCAAAATAAATACATCAAAATGTCTCTAATGCTTAGGGCATTTCCTAACAAGCTTGACATTGCGTTTCTCACTATTTACTATTCACCGTTTCTTGTTCAACTGACCAGTTTGAGTGTTCTGACTCCGATTTTGTCAGTCTCTAGGTGAGAAGAGGTCATTTAAACCATTTTCTCGATACCGTACCCTTGTTAGGGTTATCTCTCGCTATCGTACTCAGATATTCGGTCTGAGCGTTCTGGTGATCTGTTCACCAGTTTTGTGTCAAGAAATGGTCATCCGAGCCAGTTTCCTGATACTGCGTGTCTCACACATTCATACATATAATAAGGTAGACCGGGTTCACTGTCGATCACCCCTTTCATTGCATGAATAGTACTTAAATAGTACTGATTTGTTTAATCTATTCAACTAGAAAATATATTGTATTTTTCCAACTTAATTACTCATTACATAGTAATTAGGTTTCATACATTTTGAGGATCTGTGTAATGGCTTTCTGCCCATTACAAGGTCTTTAACACGGGCGTGTATAAGGCAACACGGGCGTGTACACCCTGGACACGGGCGTGTACTAGTTGAAATTCTTCAACACGGTCTTGTTTTGAAACACGGCCTTTTACATGTTCATTAACTCAAGCAATACACGGCTACTTACACGGCCGTGTACCTGACCATGTCACACTACACGACCATGTACACTCACATGGCCTTTCACACATAAACAGTCCGATCGGTACGCGGCTTCTTACACGGTCGTGTACCAGATCGTGTTCATCAAATTTGCACTAAAAGCCATCAAACTAACCCAAATTCATTGCTCAATTTCTCATTATATAGAATTTAGGTTACATGGATATGGGGGTCCTTACAGGTGGTGTGGTCGACTGATGGCTGTGGCGAGGTGGCTGGATCCGTGGCGGGCGTGGGCTTGTGGCGTCATAAGGAGGGAGGTTGGGCAACTCAGGTTGGAAACAGTCGATGGTTGACTGTGCATGACTGCTGGATCATGAGGTGGACGTGGGTTAGGTCGATGGCGAGGAGAGAATGGAACCGAAGAAAAAGGGGAAGAAAGAGAGTGAGAGAGAAAAGAGTGTTGCTGAGAAAGAGTGTAAGAGTTTGGGTTTAGGGGTTGGTCAGGTGGCTGGGTTTGGTTGAGTGAAGAAAGAAGAAGAAAGGAAGAAAAATGATAGGGAGAGAGATCAGTGAGAGAGAGTGAGAGTGAAAGAGGGAGTGAGAAAAAAGAAATAGTGAGGAAGATAGAGAGGGCGAGAGAGAGTTAGTGAAGGAGTAAGGGATTTAAGAAGAGTGTAGAAAAGAAAAGAAAAAAAAAAGAGGGCTTTCGGAGAATTCCGGAGAGAGAAAAAGAACAAGAAAAATAGAAAAAAAGAAAGTAAAATAACATTTGGTAAAAATTATTGAGTAAAAATTGTAAAAATTTCAAAATTTGTAAAAAGGTTCTAAGTATCCTCAAATTAATATTTAATACACCAAAAATTTAAAATTGAATTCTCATAATTAAAAATTAATCGGTACATTAATAATTGAATTTTATATATTCACATGTGAAATTTAAACTCAAAAATTTTACTACGTGACAAAATCTCTTAAATCAGTTTGTTGAGTGCATCTTTGAATTTCTTTGTCCGTGCTCACGTAATCGACCAAATTGATACTTGAACTGGATCTTTTGAAGTTGTGCTACAATTTGCATTAATATATCTAAAAACCATCTTATTCTGAAATGTGAAAAGACATTCTCATATAAAATAAGGGCACATATCCAGTTCAACCCTAAAAATTATTACAATGTTTTTTTTTTTCATTTTTTTTTCTAATTTTTATTTTTAATTTTTATTATTTTAATTCTTCTTAACTTTTAAATAAAAATTGTGATCACTTTTACATGAATTCTAATTTTTTTTTTGAAAATAGATCTTCCATTTTGATGTGGGTTTCATTTCGAAAACTATCATGCGAACCAAGTGGGCCTAATATTTTCTTGGAATTTGGGCATATCCTCTTTTCTCGACCACGTGCCACTTTCCCACATTTGCATTTCTTTTAGGAGGTGTTAGGGAGAGATGTTTGGAGACATTGGTAGCGTTTGGTATTATTTTTGAAATCTGTTATGTTTTCAAAAAAACTGAAAATGAGATTGTTTTGAAAACTGTTCTGAGATCGTTTTGAAAACTGTGTTTGGTTATATTTTCTGAATATATGTTTTCAGAAAAAAAAAAAAAAAACTGTGTTTGGTTATATTTTTGAAAACCAATCATTTCATAAATACTTTATGAAAACATATTTATGTTTAATTTTAAAAAAATTATTATGAATACTAAAAATTAAAAATTAATAAAAATTTTAATTGAAAAATTATCAACCATAATAAGTATTTTACGAAATCACCGTATCAAAAATCATCAAAATTTTTATATATAATAAGTTTTCTCAAGATGGAATTAATTAAGAGATATGATTAGAAATGTTTCTAAAACTAGTGTCGAACTAATTTTCTTTTAGAATTAAGTACAACCTAAAAAGCAACATAATGAATTATTGTAATTGTTTTACAAAGATCTTTTTTTAATTATTATTTATTTTTCGTTTCACGTTGTTTTATGAACAAATGTCGTTTGTCAATAAAAAATGACATGTAATAGCCAAGCCACATCTTTGAAAATGGCACTTAGACATTTCATTGTAAAAGTCGTAGTCGTTTGTTTTAGAAACGAAAGACCTTGACTTGTCTCGCATGATTGCTTGTTTTTTTTTACAAGAAACGACGTTAGACTTGTAGTCGGTGACTCAACAAGTAAATGTGTCGCCTTACCTAAATTTCCTTGCTCAAGTATAGCAAATTGATCAGAAAAAAATGGACTATAAATAAATTTAAAGGGGAAATGGACACAGGCTTAGAGTCGAAGTAACAAATGAATTAAATCGAGAGGAAAAAAGGGGAAAATAATTTGAGGAAACAAATTGGCGACACCGGTAGGTTCAGAGCATTAGGTGGTCAGAAGAGGAGTCGCACGGCGGTGGAAGGAGGGTCCTCGTAGATGACGAGAGGTCGATCAGAGGCAGTTGCCGGCGGAGGCTGTCGGAAGCTCCGGTCTCCATGGCGGCGGCACCGCGAGGTCGCTTTGGTGGCAGTGGAGTCGCAGTATCATCTTCTTGTTGTTCTTCTTCTCTGGTGAGCGAATGGAATTGTAAAATCCATAAACAACATAATGCTTTAGAACTGACACAAATTTCCAGCAACAAAAAGAAAACACAGCAAAAAAAAAATGGAAGGGATTAAAGTTTTCATACTCCACCAAATTGAGACCAAAATCACAAACGCCTCAAATTCAATCCAAAACGAAAAGAAAACGGACGAGGAATCCGAAAAATTCGAGCGAAAGATCTAACTCAAGAGAGAAGGTAGAGAAAAAATCGACAAACCCGGAGAGGAGGACGGTCGAGGAGGAGGTGGCGGCGACGGCACCATGGTGAGAATTGGCCGTAAGGACGAGAGGCAATCGGCACAGCGATTCGGGCGGATTCTTGTGGGAGGAAGATCTCAGGCGTGAGATGCCGCAGACTCTGCCAAGTTGGAACCTTGAGCTGGCACCGGCATCGGGGCTCTAGGAGGGGCTGAAGCTCGAAGACACGGCGGTTTTGGTGGTTCGTGCACACCTGCTATGGAAAACAAAAAGTGAGATCATCTTTTAACTGTTTTCGGATTTAAGCCAAAAAACGTGAAAATGATGAAATCATTTTTAAGTTTTATTTTCAAAATTTTAGCTAACCAAACAGGATTTGAAAATCATTTCAAAAACATTTGTCTTGGGAACCGTAAAAACAATCCCCAGTTCAAAAACAAACGCAGCAATTATTTTTGAGTTAGTAAAAAAATTATTTTGGAAAATGTTTGTGAGAAAAATTGTTTGGGGTGAAAAAGTAAAAAATTTTAAAAATAAAAAAAAATATCAATATGGATATCGTTTTGTTTCTTTTAAAATTTTATGTAATTTAAAAAAAAAATCTCATTTGGACTTGTATACCTAAAGTTATAAATTTTTAAAATTTAAAGTTTATTATAACATTTTGATAATATAAATAATAAAAAATAGTGAAATTTTGAAAAACAATTGATCTTGAGTACCTCCAAAACATGTTCCAGACATGCCTTTAAATTGCTATGAGTAGATCACTCATACATTCTCGATCCAAAAATCCTTCAAATTAAAAAAAAAAAAAGTTCATAAATACACACGGAGGCGGAGTGAAGCGAACGTAACATAAAAGGGAAAAAGGAAAAAAGAAATAAAGAACAAAGAGAGAGAATGAAAAAAAAATATGTATAAATCAAAGCTTCAAGAGCTGTGTCAGAAGCGATCATGGAGTTTGCCGAAATACTCGACCACAAAGCATGGCATCGACCACAACCCTTCCTTCTCCGCCACTGTCTCCGTCAGTGACCAGTCCTTCCACACTCTCTCTTTCTCCAAATCCTCCAAAGAAGCCCAAAACGACGCCGCTAGGATCGCCTTCGACCACTTCTCTCTCCCTAACCCAAACCCTAATCCCAATTGCAGAACTCCCATTCCCAGTTCTTCCTCTTTTCCTCAACCTTCGCTGCTCTCTCATTCTGGTAATCCCAAAAGATTATCCAATATTCAAAATGCATTTTGAATGATTTTATTATTATTTTATTATTTTCGTTCACTTTTTTTTTTTCGAGTTTCTACTGAAATAAGTAATCATTCGATGTTAATCTTTGTGGGTTTGTAGAATTAGCAAAATGGCAGTTATTTTTAGAAATGGTAGATTAGTGGTTGACCAATTAGGACCTGTTTTGGTGACGTTTAGAGAAGGGGTTTCGGGGGATGGGTTAGAAATATGTGTTTATTAAAGAATTTTAAAAATGAATTATGATATTATTTATTTTCAATATTGTATTTATATGGTATATTATAACATAATTTTTACTTAAACATAAAATATTATATTTAAATATTAATTATATTACATTTTATATATAATATAATTATTATTTATTATTTTATTTTTTTATTATTATTATTAAGCATATTACATACTTTTTCTATTTTCTTTTTATTCTCTCTAATTTTATTTATCATATTATATATTTATTATTTAAATATAATTTAAATATTTTTCATTTAAACACACATTATATTTAAAACGGAATATAAATATATTTTTTTAAATATAAATTACATTCAATATATTGTGTTTAAACGTAATGCGAACGTAATATATTTACTAAATAAAACTTATGATTTAGAAAACAATGCAAAAATTTAAAATGTGTTTGTAAAAGATATTGAAAATAGATTTGTTGTTCGTCTCGTCATTATGAGTATTTTGACATTAGAATAAGTATGGAATTTTTAAAGTTTTGAGTTATTTTAAAATAGAATTTTAAAGTTTTTAGTTTTTTTAGAATAGAAGAGAGAGATTATAAGGTATAGAATTAGGAGTTTCTGATTAGATGGCAAAACTCCGGTTATAAAAATTCCAAAATTTCCCCTAACAGGGCTTCATGGTTAATAATGATTGGTTAATCATGAGTTGACTAAAGTTAATCACTCATTAACAGCTATTTTACTAAATAAATATTTTCAAAATTTTTTTTAAAAATAAGTGTCTGAAAACTGCTTACTTATCTAATTTTTTCTACATTAAATTGTGCTTGAAAAAATTATGGTTGTTCAGGATCAGGTGCAATCAGTGAAACGGATGGTATACGTGTAACCAGACAGACATTGCAGCAGCAACAGATTCAGGAAACACATCAAACTCCTCTGGCTGGTGATAACACATCAGTTGTCACTCTTCAGGTCCATGGAAGCACATCAACTGTCCAATTAGATAATAGATTTAAAGGTCAGAAACACTTTCTCTGTTCTTCTCAACCACATGTACTATTACTATTAATAGATAAGCCCTTTTTTTTTAATGACTTTACTATTAAAATCAGAAAAGCCCTTTTTAAGGCCTGTTTGGAATAATGGATGGAGTTGGAGTTGGCGTTAAGAGTTTTGTAAGTTGGAATTGATATGTGTGCTTGGTTGAAGTATGAATTGAAAATAAACTGTGATATAGGGAATAGTATGAAAAATTGAAATGTGTTTGGAAAAATATGCAATATGGATGTAATTTTTTTGTTTCATTCCTTTTGTCTTTGTGAGCATTTAGACATAAGAGTTATTTAACGTCGACTTGAAATGAGAATGTTATGGACTCTTGAAGTTTGAATTTCATGAAAATTTGAAAGAGAAAAGGCAAGATGTAGATTTGGGAGTTCTGGAGTTGAATATGCAAAATTCCTGTTGGAATTGTCGTTTTGAACGGGCCCTTAGTTACCAATTGTGGTTATTTTAATAAAATCACTACCCAATGATATTTTCATTTTCGTCTAAATATGCTCCCCAAACTACTTATTTACCAGTGAACTTACAATTGCAATTTGTTTTTCTCTTGAATAGATGTCCAGCATTTGTACAAGAGCGAACTTCAAACGTATGCTCAAAAACGAAATCTTGTTTTTCCTGTGTACTTTTGTGAGCGGGAAGGCCCTCCACATGCAAGTCGCTTCAAGTGTATGGTGACAATTGACGGAAAGACATATGAGAGTCCAGAGTATTTTCCCACGTTGAAAGAGGCTGAACATGCTGCTGCAAAAGTTGCTTTGAATTCATTATCTCCTGACTGTGTTCAAAAGGTTAGATTTCCATTACCAGTGGCCATTTTTCTATGTTTATGGTGGTATATTTACATTTTAAATATTGAATCTAAGTCGACTTTGTTGTAGACTTCATTTTTTTCTTGGGTGAGCTGCTTATCATCCTTTCTGTAACTTCTTGTTAATGAATGAATGTTTCTGTTCATGTAGGATGATTCTGCTGTCTTCAAGAATCTTTTGCAAGAACTGGTTCAAAAAGAGGGGTTGCGTTTACCAACATATTCCACAAACAGATCTGGTGAAGCTCATTCTCCTGTTTTTGTTTCAACTGTGGAGATAGAAGGAGAGAATTTTACTGGAGAAAAAGCAAAAACCAAGAAGCAGGCGGAGGCGAGTGCAGCGAAGGTTGCATACAATGTTTTGAAAGAGCGTAAGTCTACAAATTTCTAGGCTTGTAACTCTTTTCAGGATCATCATATTTCACAAAGTTTGAAGTTTACCAGATGTTTGTCCAGTAATTTTTTTTAGTACAGTGTTACATCCGTACAAAATTTCCACATGCACCTCTGACCTAAAGTGTTGAATATACAGTATTACGCTCTCATGTACCAATTTTTATAAAACAAAGGTGATATCCAAAAAAAAAAAAAAAAAGGCACTCTCACTCTGTCCTTTCCTGTCAATGGTGTCTTCTTTCTCAGGTAGATCAAGTAAGATACCCATCATTCTGCCCTCTCGTCGAGAACAAGAAGCTCCCGAGCTCTTATCTTCTTGCGTGCAATCAAATACTTATGCTAACCTACAGCAACATGTTGGACCCCATGCAACTATGCAACAAGCTAAGGATCACAAAGGTGAGAGTTTAAGGGGAGTTTGGGGGAGATTTTGGAGATATATTTTTTGGGTTGGAAAAAAGTTGTTTTGGAAAATCTGTTTGGGATGAAAAAAATATAAAATATTAAAATTTTATTTAAAAAAAAAAATAATATGGATATTGTTTTATTCCTCTCGAAATTCTATACAATTTAAAAAAAAAAAAAACATCTCATTTGGACTTGTATACACAAAGTTATGAACTTTTAAAGTTTTGAGTTTACTGTAGCGTTTTGGAGATGTAAATAGTAAAAAATGATGAAGTGTTGGAAAAATATTGGTTTTAAAGATATCAAAATAATGTCTCAAACGGCCTCTAAAGCTCTAGTTATGTTACTTATCAATCAATATATTATGATTCCCTTGAAAAGATACGTAATATCTACATTCTTTTGAATGTGCAAAAAAAAAAAAAATTTTATTATTTTTGGGGATGAACTTGTTGAACATGAGGATGTTCAGGGGTAAATTTAATTGGAAACTTTATGCTTTTGATGTTAATCATAAATAGGACATTATACAGACACTTATGGTTGTGATATTTTTCTGCACTTATGTATCTCTCTGCTTGAGAAGATTAGGTTGGCTGTCAAAATTTGCTTACCAGTTAGAATTCCGTGCATTTTGCCAATAACCAGTAGGTCAAATGGCATGGGTAAGCTGAGGGGCGTTTGGGTATGGGAAAGCTGGGTTCAATACACGTTATATTAAATAAAATAAAATAAAAGGAAAAGAATTGCATGAATTTTTCAATAGAAAATTTTTCTAGGCTCTTTAACTTATGTTAAAATTAAACAAATATTAATTTGTTTTCGTTCCACATATAACCCATATTAGAAAATTTATTATATATTTTGGCTGCAATAAAGAATGATCTCTTCTGTTCATTTTATCATGCAACATTATGAAATCAAAGAAAATTCGTTCTTACAAACTCCGCATAGGGTCACATTGCATTCATAAGTTCATTATGGAGCTTTAATGAAGTTTAATAGACACATAAAAATCATACATTTTGAGCATTGTGTTTGCTCCATGTTACATTTAAACCATCCTCTATGAGAACAAGTGGGCTTCCAGTTTCTAACTAAATAGTAACTGACTTAGTCGAATTGTCTATAAGGTGATAGACAGGAATTAGAAAGTTGTCATTGAGACACAGGGTCCTAAATTTAGCTGACTATTCTTGTGAAGGTGCGTGGTTTGTTGAGCTTGGAATATCTCTTTCCTAAATTAAAAACATCCAATCCCTGACAGTATCACTGAGCTAAGGTGGATGAATGAGATGCTAAATAGAGGCCTTTATTGCTTTGCTTAGCCGGGGCTTCTGTCATGACTTGTTGGTTTAAAAGATAGAAAACACTTAATCTTCTTGTTATTGTAAGCTATATTTTGTTAGTCTATTTTTCTATTTGACAGTAATTTGCCAGGAGTTTCTTTTCCTCTTTTCTTTCTTTCTTCTTCCTCCTCTTCCATTATTTCTTTCTTTGTGTTGCGTTGTGTTGTTTTGTTTTTGTTTTCAAATTCTTGATTGAACTGTGAGTTGTTTTCCCTTCAGTTTTCTTTTCTTTTTCTTTTTTTTTTTTTTCTTTTTTAAACTGCATTCGCTCCATACAAAAGTAAACCGTTGATTTCCGCAAGATGAAGACAATTGTGTAACTTGTATAAAAGTGCTTTCGAATGTTTAGGACGTTGTATCATTGTTTAACTCAGTCTTCAAGGGTACTCAATACATTGTCATAAACTTTTGATTGAAGGAACATTCTATCATTAGTCATCTTCCTGCCATTTTGTCTTCCTTACTTGTTATCATTATGACAGGTGAAGGTGGTTCGTCTTCATCTGAAATTTTTAATGGCTGTACACTGGATGCATTCCTTTCTGCTCCTTGTGAGTCCAGAAGTGATTCATCCTCTCCTTCTAACTGCTCTACTAATTTAGCCGCCGACTCAAGCCTTGAGCCATCATTCACTAGGACTAACTTATCCTACAAAAAGATCACCATTTATCCGGCAAACAAGCCCATTCCCAGTGGCAGCACTTTGTTGCCCATGCGTGATGATAATTGGGTTGTTTTCTGCCCCCCAGAAGCGACAAGGTAGTAGATAAATACGCATGTAGAGCTAATTCCTGTTGACTAGTAGTTTATCTATTGGAAACATTTGACATGCAGCATTATTGATCGGTATTTTGATAGGCTATTGCCATACATTTGGTTTTTAATTGGTTACAATTTTGAGTGTTAACAATTTTATTTGTAGTATGTATTGGTTAAAAGTGAACTTATGTCTTTTTTTTTTTTTTTCCATTTTTGTGAACAAGCCACGTTTTAATTAGGCTAACGAGGCTGAAGTTGTGAATATAATTCATATCTAATTCATTAGCAGTTAGCTAGTATGGAAAAATGAATTTTAATGTACATCAGTGACACCAGTATCATGCTGTTTGAATCTTTTTTTCTTGCATTACGGTTAGAAGAGATGTGGTTTTCCATTAGACTAGTACTATGGGGAAAAAATTGGAAAAACATCTGGAAAGATTGGAGTTTATTCGAGTCTTTAAAACTAAGATACGTTTGTCTAACTTTTTTCTTTGGCATGGTTGTTGCCAGTTGCCTCTAGCACTATCAACCCAATACGATAGTTGAGAAAAATGAAAAATCCTAGTAACGAATGCAACAAAGAAAATTCTTAGATAAACATAATTGTCCAAGAAAAAGTGATTACTAAATAAATAAATAAATAAATGAAGAAAAATCGTGTAGCTGTTTTATGAAATAATCTGTCTTGAGTAGCAGTTTCCAGTTATCAGTCCAACCATATAGATGAAGTTGTATGTCATGATTAGGAGGGGTGTCTAACCCTAAGGGGTTGGCTCAGTGATGAATCACTTAGACTTGGTGTTTCATGAAGCATTAGGTTTAACGTTCGATTTTCGTCGAGTGCTATTAATTTCTTAGGGCTATGCTTGCAGGCTAAAGGCTTGAGATTTACCTGATTTATGTGGAGGGGGTGCTTTGCGTGGGTTCCATGTATTAGTCGGGGTAAATTCTTGAACACCACTGTTATTTAAAAAAAAAAAAGGATTAGGAGGGGTGTACACAAAATTGTAGAGTCAGGTTGTAGACTTAGTATTAACATGATTTTGAACCACCCACCCAAAAGAAATGCACGGCAAGGTTGGAAGCATAACTGTCTAAAGATGCTCTTTATCAAAATGGTATGTGCAGAAAGTTACAAACACGATTGTTTTTAGTTTATCATCTCTGTTGTTAAAATCGATGAATTGATATTTTTTTTTTCTTTTTATTTTGTGGACAATTTGTTAGGAGTTTGTTTTTGTAAGTTTGATGCTTTTGGTTTGCTCTCTCTACACTTGAGTACTTGGAAGTGAAAACTACGAGTGAGATATTGGAAGAAATTAAACCTGTTGATGCCAAACTACATAAATGCGCGTGTGACTATCATAGTTGATTTTACTTGTAACAAATAGTACAAATGCAATAGAATATAAAAGACGATGAAGACAAATGAGATTTGGAGTGGTTCACTTATTTCTGCTCTGGTTGTTGGGGTTTCCTTATCAGAGAAAGGAGTACATCGAATGGTCAAGAGTGCAATTTTGGTTTCTTAGTGGTCAATGTGCCTATTTATGCCCTTTTAATTAGATATATTTTAATCTGAGCAAAAAAAAAAAAAAAAAAAGGAAAAACGAAAAAGGTAGAGATATTTTAATAATAAATATTGGATTTATCCATGATGAGCTAATTTTGGAGGTGATCCTAATTTTCAAAGTGAGTTTGAAAAAAGCCACCATCTGGAGAATATCTCTACACATTTGGTTCAATTTTTTGATAGCCGGCTCCATAGCTAACTTGATTCAATTCTCTTTTCAAGACAACAAGCTCGAGATTCTCGTGAACACGTGGTAGTGTATTTTAACACCACTACTGGATCAACCTGGTGGCAATACAACAATTTTACCTAGTTCGGAGTGCTTCCAGCTCTGCACAACTGCTCGGATTTCTAATTCCTAGAAACAGAATCGAGTAGAATTTGCTTATCATGGTAGATATAGGCAAGTTACAGGAATTTGTGAAAGTACAAATCAATGGTAGATTTAGGCATGCAATAGGAATTTGTGAAATTTTGCTCTCTTTTCTTGGATGAATGTTGGGGTGTTTTTGGATGAACTCGACGTCTAAATTCATCAATAGATTTTTTCTATGGGAAACACCTCCTTTTAGCTTTGTAGGGTAGATTAACTTGTTTTTGGTTAAGTGCTTCATGGTTATAGGACTTAGAAAAGTAGCAGAGAAGTTTCCGAGACAGCTTGCATTCAAGTTATAACAATATTGATGAGGCTACCTTATGATAGAGTCTTCAACGGTGAGGCCGACCTATATCTAGGGTTAAAATTTTGTGTTAATGGGTAATATTTGTGTATATCCATTTGTTAATGATATTAGAAGATATCAACCCAAACATAACAAACGTGTCAGAGAACTGAGGGTCTGTTTGGAGTTAATGCGTGGAGACTTTTTTTTTTGATTAGAAGAAAGTTATTTTAAAATATATGTTTGGGGAAAAAAATTGTTTGGAGTGAAAAAATATAAAATTTTAAAATTTTTTTTAGAAAAAAAATCAATATGAATATTGTTTTATTTCTCTCGAAATTGTATGTAATTAAAAAAAATTCATCTCATTTAGACTTGTATACACAAAGTTATGGACTTTTAAAGTTTGGAGTTTACTGTAGCGTTTTAGATATATAAGTAGTAAAAAATAATGATGTGATGAAAAAAGTTATTTTGGAGACATTATTTTTGATCACCCAAACACCCCCGTGTGTCGTACCGGCCTTTTCAGTTGAAGAGGTTTTTAAGTTAAAGTAAGTTAAAGCAAAGTTAAGCATCTGTTGATGGTTTTTCGGCTTTTTTTTAGTGACCTCAGGCATCATCGTTGGTCTGTGTGCACACGATACTGACACATAGGCCCTAAAGTAGATAAGAGAAAGAAAGAGAATAATGAAGCATAAATGAACATAACCGACCATGCATTGTTCACAATATAGTTCACTATGCTTCTAGCTATTATAAGATGCATTCAGTACATGATCACTCTGTTATACATATGATATGTAAAGTTTTGTATTCAATGATATGATATGTTATGATCCGCTATGTGCTATGTTAAGTGGTATATGTTAATACCTGACATGCTTATGTGATTTTAAGTGTGTACTATGTTTTAACATGTTTTGCGGTTAACATGTTGTACTTACTGGGCAATAAAGCTTACGGTGTATATTCATGCTATAGGTAAGCGTCCTATGGTATAAATAACAATGGGCGATGACGGTGGCGGAGGCGGATGTGAGGTGAGGTTATGGATACGCCGTGAGTATTCTTCCGCATAGTTTAAGTAAACAGTATTTTATGAATAGTGACAGTATTTTTTAATAATGCAGTTAAACAGTATATTTTAAATAGTATTTTTGAATAGTAAATAGTTAAACAGTATTATAAGTGTGTATGTATAAGTGAACTCCCTATGATGTAGTTTTCGTATTTTTAATAGTATACGTATGTGAATAGTAAATACGTACGCGTATAAAAAAAATCCCTAAAATTACGATATCATATTAAGTAAGTATTAATGGTTTGCAAGAAAGTATAAGTATCAATTTAAAGATAAAATACAAGTAATAGATGTTTTATGTGATGCTTTGGACCGCTAAGGGCACGGGACGCCACAGTTGGTATTACAGCGGTATCCTGCTACCCTACCTCACATCACCGTACGCATGCCGCATCTGTCCAAGTAAGTTAGCTTTTGTTTTTCAATGTTTAGTACATAAGTTGACGTTTAATTTACAATAGGAGATAATGGCTGCGCCGATTGACCCCCGCCGAGTACAAGAAGACCATCAGGCGAGTCTAGCTTTCACCACCATACGACCGGATATATACGATGGTCGATGCTCAAGCGAACTTCAATATTGGATCCATCATTTGGAGGTCATTTTCAAAGCTCGCCATATTCCACCTCACCTACAGGTGGTACTAGCCAGTAGTAGACTGCAGGAACCAGTGCTGACTTGGTGGAACGAACGGCGTAGGATGTGGCATCCAATGCAGTGGGTTAAATTCTGCCACAACGTCTGTGATAGCGTTGCACCAGCCCGAGACGTAGATATATGGGATGATATGTGCGAGAGGCGATACCAGGTTTTCACTGACATTTGGGATATCTATAAGGGAGAGACTATGGCGCATTATTGCCAGAGGTTTCTAGATGCCATGTTGCCTCATATCCATCAGGATAGACCTTTTGCAAAGATGGCCGACCTACTATGGAGAGGGACACCATGGTATATGAGGGTCGTTCCCTACCTTTCGCCACATGAGGATCTGAGACGCCTTACCCGAGACATAGTAGAAGCCGAGATAGTGGCTCTCTACCCTGCACCGGGTGAAGGTTTTGCAGCAGTAGCTAACGTGGAAGGTGACCTGGTGAACGCAGCACCCCAACTGGCCAATGAAGAGTTCGTGGCCACACAACAGCTAGTAGTGCCCGAAGGCGATAGGGAACCAATGGAGGACCCCGAGCCAGCTCCTCAGTCTCTCGAGCACCACGAGGAGGCAGATGATGATGAGGCTCTCCTCGATGCCCAACCCAAAAATGAGGAAGAGGAAATCCCCGATCACATTAGTGACGACGAGTGGATAGAGATGTATGAGCCCCAGGTTATCATCTCTAGTGATGACGAAGGCAGTATTATCTGGGGAGATGAGGAGGAGGACCCAAAGGAGTTCCTACTTAGTGACAGTGAGGATGAGATGATGTTCGACACTGAGTTAGGATTGTCCTCCGAGTAATAGTAACCTTTTCCACAGGAATTTTTTTTATGTAAATATATTGAGGGGAACAGTAGCTTTCCCATCTGACTTAACTTAATGTACTTGTTGGGATCGTATTTTAGGAAGTGTGTATCACTCCAGCCAAATTAAAAGCTTGTAAATATTTTTAAGTAATTTTATGAAAAGTAGTATCATTTTGCCCTAAGGGCCTAAAGTTGATGATTTTTCTATGCATGTTAGCAGTGAGACAATGATTGTAGGATAGTTCCTGGCACTCGAATAATGTTCCAATATGATGCGGCAATTGTATTGAACATTACACAGTAAGAGAAGAAAAGAAAGAGATAATATGTATATTTATGATGAAACTGTTAAGTAAGAAGATAATATGTAATACAAGTCCCAAGTACAAAGTTTAAAAAGACTTATGTTTTCTTCCCGCTGTGTGATAAGGTTACATAGGAGACAATGGCAAGAACAAGATCCCAATCTAATCAAGCCACCGGAGAAGACGAGCTAATGACACGGCTCGCTACCATGCAAGAGATGATGATAAATCAACAGCAAGAATTTGCTCAGCTTAGGGAGCAACTGAACCAACAATCTCAGGCACCACAACCAGTGGAGGTGCCAGTCCAAGTAGCTCCAGTAGCCTCCGATACTCCCAAGGAGCAAGTGGCTCCCACAACCCAACGCCCTTCGTCGACCTCTAGGGAGGGAGATTTGTACAAGAGATTCCGGCGCTTGAAAGCGCTAGAGTTCGAAGGAACCATAAACCCTATAGAGGCTGACGACTGGTTAACTGACATCCAGGTCATCCTGGACCTCGTACGACTGACAGAGAGGGAGAAGGTATTGTATGCATCCCTCGCCATACATAAGGGAGCCCAGTAATGGTGGAAGACGGTGGTCATCAGGAGAAATGTTAATGAAATGAGTTGGGTAGACTTCGTTAACGAATTTAAAGAGATGTACTTTAACGACGAGGCCCTGGTAGCACAACAGGATGAGTTCAATAACCTATGTCAAGCAAGTATGATCTTGATGGAAGCGGTAAGGAAATTCGAGCAACTGGCTCAACCTTGTCCTGACCTACTACCGACGAAGAAGGAGAAGGTAAGAAGAATGCTGAAAATATTCCGGAGAGACATCACCATCCAGGTATGCGGTGGAAGCCACAGGCCAACAACAGTGGCTGAATGTGTCAGCTGAGCCATCCGGGTAGAGATATTGTGATAACCAGGAATTTTAGATTCTCGGAATAGGTAAAAATTGTATGTATGTATCAATTTTAATAAATAAAATATGAAAAAGTTGTGTTTTAATACTGTTGTGAATACTGTAAAAATGTTCTGGCAGTGTTAATGTGAGTGAGTTCGGAGATGAAAAATCTTACCGAACATATTTGGATGAGACGGTTCGAAATCAGAGCCAAAAACTCTAAAAAGTGCACTGAAATGTACTAAAATGATATAAATTTATGGTAGAGAATTCTGACCAAACGGAAGCAAAATAAAACAAACCGATTGCACCGGAGGCGCCGAGAACCCGCCTACGTGATTTCGGTAAAGTTCCGTTCGGTTTGACTTTCGGTCAAAATTTGACCACAAATTAATTAGTGAATTAATATATATACATATGGATGACATCACATTGATGATGTCAGAAAGGTTAAATTTTTATTTAGGTTTAGAAAGTAATAAGAAAAGGTGTATGGCTAGGATCATCTTTCTTTTTGATCAATGGCCAAGATCATGCCAAAATGATAAAAAAAAAAAAATTTAGAAAATTTTCTAAAAGGCCATTCGGCCATTTGGAAAGGAAGAAGAAAAAAAAAATTCTATTTTGGCCCCAAAAACATTGTATTTTAATCCTTGAACAATTAGCAAATTGTTGGGAAAAATTTGCTAAATGGTCCTTGGTTTTTTGCCTATAAATAGGCATCAAAATTCATTCAAAAAAAATGGAAAAAGTGGCCAAATTCTAGCTCATTTCCTAGCATCCAAAACCGCGAGCTTTTCCCCCCATTTAAACCAAATTTTGTCCAAAATTTCACACCAAAATTAGCTTCCATTGCATTTCAAGCATCAAGCAATCAAGTAGATAAGGTAAGCTTCCAAATTAAAGCAATTTTACTTGATTTTTTAAGTGAAAATCCGTGGGTATGAAGGTGTAGAAACATTGATAAAAATTGATGTTTTGTTGATGATATGATTAGTTTGGTGTTTTAGAATTTGAAGCATGAATTAGGTTTAAGAAACAAGCAAAAATTTTGCATGTTTCCATGAAAAATCTGTGGCATTATTGGTGTGAAAAATGAATTGGAAATTGGTGATTTGGTTTAGTTTTTATGATCATTTGGTTACATGTTGAATTAAGCATAAATTAGAATCAAGAAACAAGAAAATTTGATGCATTTTCATGCTAAAATCCGCGGGTGATACACACTAGAAAATGAGAAATGTTTTAGTGTTGAATAAGAATGTAGAATATTGATAAAAACCTAGGAAAGAAAGCAAGATTTTTTATGTGTTTTTGCATGAAAATCAGTGGCTAATGCTAGGATTAGAATGAAAATTTGGTTAGGTTTTAATGTTGATTTGTGCATTGAAAACCTAAGAATAAAATGTGATAAGTGTGGAAGGTAATGAAAAAATATTTGGTGATGATTAACACGATAAACCAAGGCTAGGTTTGGAAAGAATTGATGTTGTGTATTGATTCTTGAATATTGGTTAATGTGGAAAATTTTCATTCAAAATTTGGAAACTTAATATAAAATCGGCCTCTGGTATAGTACGTGGCAGGTATAAAGGTTTTAAGGTGTAACTAACGCCAGGGAAACCTTAAAATATAAGCAGAAATGCTGTCAAAATTTCCAAAATGGCATAAGGGCATTTCAGTAAACGAGGGGTAAAATACGGGACTCGGAAAGGAAACCGGGACCCCATGATGGATTAGGATTGAAAATGGAACACTAACCCAAGAGGAATAGTAAACCGACCCTTAATGACTAAAATACCTAGAATAGGAAAAAATTTCATATTAGGGGTATTTTGGGAAACGAGGGAAAAAAATTAGGTCGGGATAGGAAACCCGAGCCTCTCGAGGACCGAGGGTCAGGGACGGGATGAAAAACATTTTGGGAGTAGTAAAATGGCCACTTCAGGTTCCGAAATGCTCGAAAAACGAGAAACGACCCTAGGTAACGGATGAATAGTAATCAAGGGTCGGGAAAATGATAATTGAGATTTTGCAGCAAATTAAGTTATAAAATGATACAGAAGTCTAGGGAATATTATTTAAACATAATTGGGCATAGAAAATTTGAGAAAAATGATAGAACGGAATAGTTACGGTCCCGAGACCCATTAGGGGCAAAATGGTCATTTTGGTCAAAATTTCTAAAAGACTCGGAAAGGATCCTAAAGGACCTAGAAGGACTTAAACAAAATTCTAGGACCCAAAATAGAGATTTTAGAGTTGAAAATCTAAAGTTTAATTAGTACACGGGCGTGTACAGTGGAACACAACCGTGTAAAATAAGACCGAGAGGTACACGGTCAGGGACACGGGCGTGTTGCAAACCGTGTACCATATAAAGAATTGAAATGTTTGTAAAATTTATCACAAAATAAATGTATTTAAAGTGATAATTAATATAGGGTATTAACAGACAATTTATATCTGTAGGAACCTAAACTAGAGATAGAACTACGGAGGAGTTGCGGAAGTGGACATTATCGCAATATTGGTAAGTTCAAGCATTTTCATGTCTGCAACATGAAATACTATATTACTTTGTTATCTACTAGTTATACATTAGGTATCAAGTCCTATGGACATTTGGGGATTAGTTAGTATAACAGGTCCCACATAATAAAAAGATCACAATATTTAAGGCCTACGGGTGATGGAGATTAGTGACCTTGAGGTGACGATTAATGTCACTTGGTCCAAACTATAAATGAAATATGGTAATAAAACCATTTAAGGCGTACCGTCCCTCCAACGTTGTGATGGAGGTTTTTCAGGTCCTACGAGGATATAATAAGGGCTGTGGAGGCCGAAGCTTTAGGGTTGCTCCCTAGGCCTTCCCAGTCAGCGCGTCAGATAAATTATCGGTACTACCATAAAAGAGCTTAATATTATAGTACATATAGAGAAGGAATAATCAATAATATGATAAAAGCCATAATTGAACATAACCGAAGCTTACACTAAGTATAGCTAACCCGGTTAGAAAAATGTGAATAGTAATCAATTAGGCTAGTGTGAATAGTAACTGGTTAGGCTAGCGTGAATAGCATCCGATTAAAGTAATGTGAATAGTAACTTATTAGGGTAACAATTACGATTCATCGATCAAATGTCAAAGTCACTATTTATGATGAATAGTACTATTCATGATAAATAGTACTATTCATAGGAAATTGAGTTTTTAATGTTTTTGAATCCATGTGATTCTTACTAAGTATGTTTGAACTTACTGAGCCTGTTAGCTCATCAGTTTGCTTATGTTACAGGTAAGAAACCTATCCAGTAGACTATATAGATGGCGGTAGGATGTGTGCGTGTCAAGGGATAGGGAATTCACCGTAAACTTGATTCTGTCATAAGTCTTCCGCTGAGCTTGAAAGTTAGTGAACTGAAGAGAATGTGTTACTGAAAAGAAAAAAATGCAGTATAACTAATTTGCATATTATACATTATGTTGTACTAAAAAAGACAACTAAAAATTAGTATTGTATTTTACATGACTTTTATACTTGGCTTTCTTTCTAAGAAAGTATGTATTAAAAAGAAAAAAAAATTTATGGGCGAAATTTTCGGACCCTGAGAAATGAATGTTTAAGAAAAAGAGTTCTAAAATGGTGATCCGGATTCGACGCACGAGCTATCTGGGACGAAAATGGAGTCGGATCCTGACAGTATCGAGTGGTTGAATTCGGGGGGGCCACAGGTTGGTATCAGAGCGGTTAACCATATCCCTATTAGCACGAAGCGTGATCTACTCGTCAATCCAAGTAAGTTAGTTTTCTATAAGTTAGTTAACTTTCTGTTTATTCGAGGTTATATAATCTTGTAGGCCATACAATGACAAGACCATCGTACATGAGACCTCACCCATACCGATCGAGAGGACCGATCCGGGTGTGGACTAGACCCGTGATTAGACCATTTATGATCCGCCGAGCAATACAATGATCACCAGTACCTGAGCCACTAGCGTCGAGGATTGTAACGCCGGCATCGGTACAAGCACCACCCCCTCGACCGGTTGTAAACCCACCGGTAGTAGTAGATATTCCAGTGGTGGGAGATCGAGCTCGCATAGGAGCTAGAGTATCAATGCGAGCCGTACATGCTTTTAGAGGCAGTCATGCACCTGCGTTCGAGGGAGGTCAGTAGGGGATCTTTACTCGGGACTGGCTACATGATGTAGAGACGATCATGTACCAGTGTGACATAGATGAGGATTGCTAGGTATTGATGGCCATTGGCACATTCCATGAGGATGCACAGTTATATTGGGAGTACTGTGATCAGGAGATGCTGTTAGCACTATATTGGGTTGAGTTTCGCCAAATCATGATGGAGCAGTTTCCACAGAGGAGTTCAGTACCAGTTTTAAACTCTCCTGAGAGCAGGGTAGTACCACCACCACCGACTATGCCCAAGTATGCAGATGTTAGAGACTTTGTTCTTCGGGTAGAGAGACAGCAGATGATGCTGAGCGATACGGTGTTCACATATGCAGTCAGGTTCCAGGATAGTGTTGTAAGAACATGTCCTCTGTCCAACCTCACGGAGGAGGATTTTTGTGATATATTTTGGAAGGGACTCACTATCGACATACGATAGAGGGTAACCCCTTTATACCCTACTTTGCGTGAGTTTATAATCACTGTAGCTAAAGTAGAGGAGGAAATGATGATGGAGCGCATGGTGCAGAAGAGGCATGAACAGTTGCTAAAGGAAGCAATGTTAGATCGCCTGTACAGATTTGGACCGATGGCAAACGACCACGAGGTTGATCCATCGAGACAACCAGAGGGTATAGGTTCAGTTGAAGGATCAACACCGTCTGAGGCCAGAAACGGAACGAATGAGGAAGAAATGGATCAAGTTGAATTTTTTACTATCCCATAACAACCTCAGCTAGGAGATCAGGCATAGAAATACATGTGTTGTACAAATGTACATATATGTCTATATATGTGTATATATGACTATATCGAAAGGCTATTTTGAGAAAAACCTTCGAACTGATGTACTTTTGAAAAAAAATTTGAAATGAAAGGAAATGACAATCACATTTTGACATGTTCAATGGATGAAATATTGAAAATTATGTAATGATTAAAACTATTTTTACTTATATTGTAAAAGTTTGTTTGTGAAAATCTAACGAATGACTCTCATGCGATTGTAGGAAATAGAAAAGATGGTGGATCCATTAAACTTAAGGAACATGAGAGGACGTCCAGTCCTGTCAGAAAGAGTGGATGAGTTAGAAGCTTTGATTGAGGCTCAAATGAAAGAAAATGCTGAACTAAGACAAAGACTAAAGCAAATGGAGCAAAGATAAGGCTAAGAAGAGGGCCAAAACCCACAAATGGCCGCACCTGAACCAGAAGTGCCGCCACTAGTACTAGAAGAAGAAATAGAACCCCAACCATAACCCTGAGTCAACCACGAGCCATTATATGAGAGATTTCAACCAATGAAGCCGTCGGAGTTCGAGGGTTCCACAAACCCTCTAGAAGCAGTGGAGTGGTTGTCTTCACTCCATATAATATTGGAATTTATGGAGCTAAATAATCAGGAAAAGATTATGTGCGTGTCCTTTGTTCTGAAGAAGGATGCAAGATTCTAGTGGGAATCAGTCAAGTTGAGAAGAAATATGTATACGATATCTTGGTTAGACTTTCTGGAGGAGTTTAATCAGAAATATTACAATCCCGCATTGCTACGACCACAATAAAGAGAGTTTATAGAATTAAAGCAAGGGACATGTCAGTAATTGAAGTCTGTAGCAAGTTCGACTAGTTGTCCTGACTGTGCCCATACACTATCACCACTGAGAGGGATAAAATCCAGAAGATGCTAGGAATGTTCCGTCTCGAAATCTCAGCATTGGTGGATAGTGGATTGACGCCGCCCACTACTGTATCTGATTGTGTGAGCAAGACGTTGAGGGCTGAATACTACTTGGTTCGACAGAAGGAAGAAAGGGAAAGGATTTGGGATGCTAGGAAAAAGGAGAAGGTCTTGGCCAAATCTGTACAAGTTAGGTCCCAAGTCGGACAAAGCAGCAAGCAGAATCAGAATACTAAGGCCGGGCAGCCAAGTACTTCTGGTCAGCAGTCCCAAAGGAAGAGAAAAGGAAATTATTATGGAAATAGGAACTAGTAAAGAAGAACAAATAATAATGCTGGCCCTACTGTTCGAGATTGTGTAGTCTGCGGGAAGAGACATGCAGGCTGATGTAGACTTGCCCCAAATGCCTGTTTTCAATGTGGGAAGGACGGTTACTTTGCCAAAAACTCTCTGAAAAATAGGCAAAATGTGCAAGGTTCGTCTCAGACATAACAACAACATTCCCAGGCACATTCACTGTAGGCTAAGGCTGAAGGTTTGTCCCATTTTGAAAGGCAGGAAAGACCAGAATGTTTGCCCCGTGTAGATGTTAGACTCATGGTCTATACAAAGGAAGATGCGGAAGCTGGAACGTCAAATGTAGTGACATGTCAACTTTCTGTCGCTAATAATTTGGCGTCTATTTTGTTTGATTCTGGAGCTATGCATTCTTTCATTTCATACCAGTTTGTGAATAGGATAGGATATCCTAAAGACAATATGGGTATGACATTTAGAACAGCTCTACCTTCAGGGGAAGTATTGATGTCCAATTATTGGTTACCCCATGTACCAATAATTGTGGTAAATAGGGAGTTGTTTGCAGAATTGATCATGATGGAGCTTGCTAACTATGATGTAATACTAGGAATGGATTTCCTAGGAAAGTATCAAGCCACGATCGATTGCCGGAAGCAGAAGATAAGGTTTCAACCAGACCAAGAAGATGGATTTGAGTACGTCAATACATCACGTAAATCAAAGAAGATAATAATCAACTCGATGAAAGCAAGGAGGCTAATGTCTAGCGGTTGTGCTAGATATTTAGCATGTATATTGGACGTGACGGAGGAACAGAAGCTTCAACCCGAAGACGTTCCTATAGTAAAGGAATTCATTGATGTCTTCCTAGAGGAATTACCAGGATTGCCGCCTGAACGAGAAATCTCCTTTGAGATCGAGCTGATGCCAGGAACTGCACCTCTATTAAAGGCACCATACCGAATGGCACTGGCAGAATTAAAAGAGTTATAGGAGCAGCTGAAGGAGCTTCTTGACAAAGGATTTATAAACCCGAGCTATTCCCCATGGGGTGCTCTAGTGTTGTTTGGCAAGAAAAAGGATGGGTCATTTTGCATGTGCATTGATTACCAGGAGTTGAACAAGGTCACTGTCAAGAATAGGTATCCATTACCTAGAATTGATGACTTGTTCGATCAGCTAAAAGGTGCAGCAGTATTCTCCAAGATTGATCTGCGATCAGGATACCATCAACTGAGGATCAAGGAGAATGACATCCACAAAACTGCATTTTGAACCCGCTACGGTCATTACGAATTTCTTGTGATCCCGTTTGGGTTAACAAATACGCCAGCAGCCTTTATGGACTTGATGAATCGAGTCTTTAAAGAATATTTGGATAAGTTTGTCATTGTGTTTATCAATGACATACTCATATATTCAAGGACTTGCGAGGACCATGAAGAGCATCTGAAAATTGTCCTACAGACGATAAGGAAGCATCAATTCTATGCTAAATTCTCCAAATGTGAATTCTGGCTGGATAGAGTACATTTTCTTGGACATGTGGTTTCCAAGGAAGGAATCACTGTGGATCCTGCAAAAGTGGAGGCGATCAACGAGTGGCCCGCACCTAAGAGCGTGACGAAAATACAGAGTTTCTTAGGTTTAGCCGGCTATTATAAAAGATTTGTATAAGGATTCACATGACTTGCTGCACCTCTGACAGGTTGACACGCAAGGAAAGGAAGTACAAGTGGATGGAGGCATGCGAAAGAAGCTTCCAAGAGCTGAAGAAATGACTAACGAGCGCGCCGATACTTACACTTCTTACTGAAGGGGATGTTCGTGATATACAGTGATGCCTCGAAGATGGGATTAGGAGCTATCCTGATGCAATGCGATAAGGTGATTGCCTATGCCTCGCGTTAATTAAAGGACCATGAGAAGAATTATCCCACGCATGACTTGGAACTTACTGCAGTAGTGTTTGCACTAAAGATCTAGCGACACTATCTATATGGAGCCCAGTGTCAAATTTATACTGACCACCAAAGTCTAAAGTATTTCTTCGTGCAAAAAGAGCTAAATATGTGGCAAAGGAGATGGCTAGAATTAGTAAACGATTATGATTGTGAAATCCTCTATCATCCGGGAAAAGCCAATCGCATTGCAGATGCATTAAATAGGATATCTACTACTCCACAGCAACTACCGATTGGGAAATTTCCAAAGCCATTGCAATAAGAAATCAACATGCTGAAGGTGGAACCGATAGTTGGAAAATTGGCTGTGTTACAACTGGAGTCAACGCTGTATGAAGATATCAGGGAGGCTCAGAAACGAGATCTAAAGCTAACAAGTTCGCAAGAGGAAGCGTCTAAAGATGGATTAATCCTACATCAAGGGAGAATTCAGGTTCCTGATGATGAAGGATTAAGAAGGCGAATTATGGTAGATGCGCATGAAACACCCTATTTAGTACATACCGGAGCTAGTAAGATGTACTAGGATTTGAAACTACAATTCTGGTAGAAAGGAATGAAGAAGGACATTATTGAGTTTGTAAGCAAGCGAAAAATTAGAGCCGTTGGAGATTCCCGAATGGAAATGGGAATATATTACGATGGACTTTGTGGTAGGATTACCAAAGACCAAAGAAGGCTATAATGCCATTTGGGTTATTATCGACAGATTGATAAAGGCGGCAAGGTTTATTACAGTAAAAATGACCTTCTCGTTGGAAAAGCTAGCGAGCGTGTATGTTAACCACATAGTCAGGCTACATGGAGTTCCTAAATCCATTATATCAGATCGTGATCCATGATTCACTTCGAACTTCTGGACATGTGTGTAAGAAGCTATGGGAACAGAAGTGTATCTAACCACAGCATTTCATCCATAGACAGACGGGCAATCTTAGCGAACCATTCAAACACTAGAAGACATGCTGTGTGCATGTATGATAGATTTCCCAGAGAGCTGGAATGAGAAACTTCCACTGGTAGAGTTTTCGTATAATAACTGCTACCAAGCTTTGATAAGTATGGCACCCTATGAAGCTTTGTATGGAAGAATGTGTAGATCACCGGTTCATTGGTATGATTTACAAGAAAATGACTGCATAAGACGGATTTTGTACAAGAGACAGTGGATGCAGTTACAAAAATACAGCAACAGATGAAAATAGCCCAGAGCTAACAAAAGAGCTATGCAGATAGAAGACGAAGAGCCCTGGAGTTCAACGTAGGGGATTTCGTATTCCTAAGAGTTTCACCAATGAAAGGAATAATACGGTTTGGAAAGAAAGGCAAATTAACTCCAAGATATATTGGACCATATGAGATTATCGTTTAGAAATACGACAGTGCATAATGTGTTTCATGTATCGATGCTAAGGAAGTATATACTGAATCTGTCCCATGTAATGAAACATGAACCGATTTAGATCCAGGAAGATTTGACTTACGAGGAGAGGCCTGTTCAAATTCTGGCACGATAAGATAAAGTTTTGAGGAACAAGAAGATCCCATTAGTCAAAGTGCTGTGGAAAAATCACAACGTTGAAAAGGCTATATAGGAACGTGAAGATGAAATTAGAAATTTGTACCCTCACTTGTTCTAAATTTTCGAGGTCGAAAATTCGATAAGGAGGGATGAATGTGATAACCGGGAATTTTAGATTCTCGGAGTAGGTAAAAATTGTATGTATGTATCAATTTTAATAAATAAAATATGAAAAAGTTGTGTTTTAATACTGTTGTGAATACTATAAAAATATTCCGACAGTGTTAAAGTGAGTGAGTTTGGAGATGAAAAATCTTACCCAACATATTTGGGTGAGACGGTTCGAAATCAAAGCCAAAAACCCTAGAGAGTGCATTGAAATGCACTAAAATGATAGAAATTTATGGTAGAGAATTCTGACCAAACGGAAGCAAAATAAAACAAACCGATCGCACCGGAGGCGCTCGGAACCCGCCTACGTGATTTCGGTAAAGTTCCGTTCGGTTTGACTTTCGGTCAAAATTTGACTACAAATTAATTAGTGAATTAATATATATACATATGGATGACATCACATTGATGATGTCATAAAGGTTAAATTTTTATTTAGGTTTAGAAAGTAATAAGAAAAGATGTATGGATAGGATCATCCTTCTTTTTGATCGATGGCCTGTAGGAAATAAATCGGTAAAAACATATCAGAGTGGTGTAGCGGAACAATAAAAATTTTTCAAGATCGTTAAATATCTCATGATGTCATATACAATAAACCAACAACAATTTAAACTCATACCTCAAGGACGCCAATCTTGCAGGAGGAGAATAACCGGAGGGCTTCAACTAACTCATACCTCAAGGACGCCAATCTTGCAGGAGGAGAATAACCGGAGGGCTTCAACCAACTAGCCTTCTCTACTATTCTCCAATTCCCGAATGGCTGAGTGTGTGGGCACTCTGAACCTCAATCGGTATGCTAGCACTGCTAGTCTTCTTCCGACCACTCAGATCTCTAAAGAACTTATTGTCACGGTGAGTTGTGCAATAATAAGCCTGCTCACCTAAGAGTCTGTGGTCTAAGAGAACTGGAGTGGCAGGACCTCTGTTTATAGACTTGCATGAGGTGATTCTCTGAATTCGAATTGGATTAAGAGAAGATTTTCTCCATTATCCATAGCATAAAATCTGAAATTATCCAAGGGAAAATTCCAACAAATTTCAGCCAACATTAGGATTATTTAATTCAAATCTAAACAAGATTTTAACATGAATCTTATCTCCCTTGTTCAACCAAAACATCTGAAAATCCAAGGGGAAAATCCCAACAAAAATTTCGGCCACTTTTGGATAAGGAAGAATCAAAATTCCACTAGGATTTTCAAGTTTGAATCTTATCTCATCCATATCCAAAATAACCGAAAATCTCATAGGAGATCTTCCTCAAATTTTTGACCATAATCAGGGAAGAGAGAATCCAAATTCAACTGGGATTGAAACTTGAATTTTTCCTTGAGCATTATCCACAAAAAATCTGAAAATTCCATGAGGATAATCCTCAAAATATTCGTCCATTATTGTTAGGATTTGTACTCAAAATTCAAGTAAGTTTCTAACAAGATTTTCCTCTCCACATCCAACTCAAACTTGAATTTCATTCCTTGTGGATTTACCACAAGAAATTCAAATCCCACTTGGATTGTGATTCAAAATTTGAATTTCAAATTTCAAATTCAAATTTTAAAATTCAAAATTCAAATTTCAAATTTCAAATTTCAAAATTTAAATTTCAAATTTCAAAATTCAAATTTCAAAATCCACAAAACAGTTGTATTTCAAATTCTTGTTCTCATTAATAATTTTCTACAACTCCAATCCAATCTCAAATAAAATCATGGCAACTTTATTTGGAGTTCAAATAATTGTGTACTCTATTATCCAAAATAAAATCTGAATCCAACCGGAGAGAATCTTGTCTACCATCCTAATCCTATGTCAACACCATCCATGCATAATAAACTAGACAATAGCATACACAAATCAATTTTGCCAAATGTTAAGGAATTATGTGGAGCTAGTAGAGGAACCAATTGGACATATATAATCGGGCTCCTACAAATCCATATGATCATCATTCTTTACCAAACAACTCAATCATATGATCACTAATTTCAGAGTCACACCACTATAAACCTGAAAACTGAACTCCTAATTATACACAGTATTACGTAAGCCTGTGACAAGCTATCGTCCAATGACCTTGTTATGTATGCAGAACCCTCATATGATATCCATGATCAGCCTTAGGCCAAAGTTCGTTTAATCTTACTGATCAGGCTATCTTAAAGTTCTATTATACTACCAAATAAAGAAAATGATTATTCACTATATATGAATAAAAAGTCATCCGGCCAACAGACGACCCAAGGCCTTGTCCATTTTCACATTCAGTATAATGCCTTTAAGAGGATACCCTTAACTCCTCATTAGAGTTATGATTCCGATATCTGTAAATGAACCCTTCATCGTATACAAGTCATGCATCCAACGAACCGGTCTATAAGCTTACTAATTCTAAGACGCTTTAGCCATTAGAACATCAAAGTACACAAGTCATATACATGAAGCTGTCCATCTACTCAAGATTAAGGTCACTACACAATGAACGTCAAAAGCAGATCGATCCACTCAAAGCGGACTTCGTAGATCAATCACGCTTTAGTCCCGGTCTAATATGTCACCACCAAGCAACATATCTATGTCTCTACTTAGGAGTCTAGCTCCAGACAGTCAAGATAAACCGTCCCCTCCAAGGCTTTAGACAACATAATAGTCTTAACATGAGTTAGATGCTCGGTCTAACCCCATAGACTACAGACCATAGTTTAGACCGCTTACTTTAGAACATTGTCTTCTCGCATACAAAAGTCCATTGCATGCAACGTTCTAACTGTTTAACACAAGTAGTCAGGGAGCCATATTTGCTTACATTTACTTTAACATGTAAATAAAATGAGGATAGATAGCAATGTTATGAATAACCTCTATATATATAATTTTATTATCCAGTTCAAAATAAATACATCAAAATGTCTCTAATGCTTAGGGCATTTCCTAACATGGCCAAGATCATGCCAAAATGATAAAAAAAAAAAAATTAGAAAATTTTCTAAAAGGCCATTTGGCCACTTGGAAAGGAAGAAGAAAAAAATTTCTGTTTTGGCCCCAAAAATATTGCACTTTAATCCTTGAACAATTAGCAAATTATTGGGAAAATTTTGCTAAATGGTCCTTGGTTTTTTGCCCATAAATAGGCATCAAAATTCATTCAAACAAAATGGAAAAAGTGGCCAAACTCTAGCTCATTTCCTAGCAGCCAAAACCATGAGCTTTTCCCCCCCATTTAAACCAAATTTTGTTTAAAATTTCATACCAAAATTAGCTTCCATTGCATTTCTAGCATCAAGCAATCAAGTAGATAAGGTAGGCTTCCAAATTGAAGCAATTCTATTTGATTTTCTTAGTGAAAATCCGTGGGTATGAAGGTGCAGACTCATTGATAAAAATTGATGTTTTATTGATGATATGATTAGTTTAGTGTTTTAGAATTTGAAGCATGAATTAGGTTTAAGAAACAAGCAAAAATTTTGCATGTTTTCATGAAAAATCCATGGCATTATTGGTGTGAAAAATGAATTGGAAATTGGTGATTTGGTTTAGTGTTTATGATCATTTGGTTACATGTTGAATTAAGCATGAATTAGAATCAAGAAACAAGAAAATTTGATGCATTTTCATGCTAAAATCCGTGGGTGATACACACTAGAAAATGGGAAATGTTTTAGTGTTGAATAAGAATGTGGAATGTTGATAAAAACCCTAGGAAAGAAAGCAAGATTTTCTATGTGTTTTTACATGAAAATCAGTGGCTAATGCTAGGGTTAGAATGAAAATTTGGTTAGATTTTAATGTTGATTTGTGCATTGAAAACCTAACAATAAAATGTGATAAGTGTGGAAGGTAATGGAAAAATATTTGGTGATGATTAACATGATAAACCAAGGTTAGGTTTGGAAAGAATTGATGTTGTGTTTTGATTCTTGAATATTGGTTAATGTGGAAAATTTTTATACAGAGTTTGGAAACTTTATATAAAATAGGCCTCTGGTATAGTACGTGGCAGGTACAAAGGTTCTAAGGCATAACTAACGCTAGGAAAACCTTAAAATACAAGCAGAAATGCTGTCGAAATTTCCAAAACGGCATAAGGACATTTCAGGAAACGAGGGGTAAAATATGGGACTCGAGAAGGAAATCAGGACCCCACGATGGATTAGGATTGAAAACAGAAAACCAACCTAAGAGGAATAGTAAACCGACCCTTAATGACTAAAATACCTAGAACAGAAAATTATTTCATGTTCGGGGTATTTTGGGAAACGAGGGAAAAAAATTAGGTCGGGATAGGAAACCCGAGCCTCTCAAGGACCGAGGGCTGAGGACGGGATGAAAAATATTTCAGGGGTAGTGAAATGGCCATTTGAGGCTCCGAAACGCTCGAAAAACGAGAAACGACCCTAGGTGACGAATGAATAATAATCGCAGGCCGGGAAAATGATAATTGAGATTTTGCAGCAAATTAAGCCGTAAAATGATACAGAAGCCTAGGGAATATCATTTAAAGATAATTGGGCTTAGAAAATTTGACAAACATGATAGAACGGAATAGTTACGGTCCCGATACCTGTTTGGGGTAAAATGATCATTTTGACCAAAAATTTCTAAAAGACTCGGAAAGGACCCTAAAGGACCTAGAAGGACTTAAATAAAATTCTAGGACCTAAAATAGAGATTTTAGATTTGAAAATCTAGAGTTTAATTAGTACACGGGCGTGTACAGTGGAACGCGATCGTGCAAAATAAGACCGAGAGGTACACGGTCAGGGACACGGGCATGTTGCAAACCGTGTATCATATAAAGAATTGAAATGTTCGTAAAATTTATCACAAAATAAATATATTTAAAGTGATAATTAATATAGGGTATTAATAGACAATATTTTATCTATAGGAACCCAAACTAGAGATAGAACTGTGGAGGAGTTCTGGAAGTGGACATTATCGCAATATTGGTAAGTTCAAGCATTTTCATGTCTGTAACATGAAATACTATATTACTTTGTTATGTACTAGTTGTACATTAGGTATCAAGTCCTATGGATATTTAGGGATTAGTTAGTATAACAGGTCCCACGTAATAAAAAGATCACAATATTTAAGGCCTACGGGTGATGGAGATTAGTGACCTTGAAGTGACGATTAATGTCACTTGGTCCAAACTATAAATGAAATATGGTAATAAAACCATTTAAGGCGTACCACCCCTCCAACGTTGTGATTGAATTTTTTCAGGTCCTACGGGGATATAATAAGAGCTGTGGAGGCCGAAACTCTAGGGTCGCTCCCTAGGCCCTCCCAGTCAGTGCGCAAGATAAATTATCAGTACTGCCATAAAAGAGCTCAATACTAGAGTACAAATAGAGAAGCAATAATCAATAATATGATAAAAGCCATAATTGAGCATAACTGAAGCTTACACTAAGTATAGCTAACTCGGTTAGAAAAATATGAATAGTAACTGGTTACGCTAATGTGAATAGTAATTGGTTAGGCTAGCGTGACTAGTATCCGGTTAAAGTAATGTGAATAGTAACCTATTAGGGTAACAGTTACTATATATCAATCAAAGGTCAAGTCACTATTCATGGTGAATAAAAATATTCATGATAAATAGTACTATTCATAATGTTTTTGAAATAGTACTCATCAGTTTGTTCATATTACAGGTAAGAAACCTATCCAGTAGACTATTGTTAGGAAATGCCCTAAGTATTAGAGACATTTTGATGTATTTATTTTGAACTGGATAATAAAATTATATATAGAGGTTATTCATTACATTGCTATCTGTCCTCATTTTATTTACATGTTAAAGTAAATGTAAGCAAATATGGCTCCCTGATTGCTTGTGTTAAACTGTTAGAACGTTGCATGCAATGGACTTTTGTATGCAAGAAGACAATGTTCTAAAGTAAGTGATCTAAACTATGGTCTGTAGTCTGTGGGGTTAGACTGAGCATCTAACTCATGTTAAGACTATTTTGTTGTCGAAAGCCTTGGATGGGACGGTTTATCTTGACTGTCTGAAGCTGGACTCCCAAGTAGAGACATAGATATGTTGCTTAGTAGTGACATATTAGACCGAGACTAAAGCGTGATTGATCTACAAAGTCAGCTTTGAGTGGATCGATCTACTTTTGATGTTCATTGTGCAGTAACCTTAATCCTGAGTAAAAGGATAGCTTCATGTATATGACTTGTGTACTTTGATGTTCCAATGGCTAAAGCGTCTCAGAGGTAGTAAGCTTATAGACCGGTTCATTGGGTGCATGACTTGTATACGATGAAGGGTTCGTTTACAGATATCGGAATCATAGCTCTAATGAGGAGTTAAGGGTATCCTCTTAAAGGCATTATACTGAATGTGAAAATGGACAAGGTCTTGGGTCATCTGCTAGGCGGATGACTTCTTGTGGCGGCCCGCCCCTCGTAGAGATCATACAATACTATTACAGTTGAGCTTTATCGCTAACTGCGATAGATTGTACTCTCATGGGTCGCCGGCTTATCTCTCTCTCTTTTAAAATCATGTCGTTTTAGGGGAAATTTTTTTTTCTTTAAACATCATGTAAAACCTTTCCCACTATTTACTTTGTTGATAAGTACAAAGTAATATAAATAATACAGTACTTTCGTAAAATATATATAATTACAAAAGATTGTTTCCCCCTTTTTCCCTTCACTTTAACGCTCAGCGGCAAGACTCTGGCAGTACCATATCCCTCGCCCAGTTATCCCATTTGACACGCGCCATCCCGTACGCCATCCAGTCAAACAAGCTACTGAGCTGGTCGCTTACCTGCAACATTAGCAAAAATGGTGAGCTACAGGCTCAGTAAGTTCAAACATGCAAGAAATAAAATTTCAATGAATAGTACTATTCATCATGAATAGTACCGTGACCACTGTTCATCCATGAATAGTACTTTGACCACTATTCATGGTGAATAGTAAGTTTGACCACAACACTGTGTCACACTAGTACATCTACCGCGATGTTAGTGCTCTCACTAAACTGTCTTATGCTCAATTATGGCACAGTTTCAGTTTTAGGTCGTTATCTTTAATTACGTTCTGGTTTTGAGCTCAGATTGGCAGTACCATTTAAGTGCGCATGACTGGGAGCGGTACATTAGTGCTGACCTCCACAGCCTTAATCTCATAGCCCCGAAGGCAAAATTATACATGACTGGGAGCGGTACATCAGTGCTGACCTCCACAGCCTTATCTCATAGCCCCGAAGGCAAAAATACCTCCCTATACGGAAGGCTGGTACGCCAGAAAGTGGTTTCATTACCGACTTTTTACACTTCTAACCCGGTGACTTCATATTGCCCCGTGGTTAGGAATGGTTCACATTTTAATTTTAGGGGAGTGAGTTTCATTAACCTCGCTCTAGTCCCCGAAGCACAATTAACCATGTGTCCCATTCTTATAGTGCCCGTAGCACATTTCGCCACTCTCTCTATTTTATCATAGTGCCCGTAGCACATATGTACCTAACTTATAGTTAGTACATTAAAGTTAGCACAATATTGCTATATGTTGCAGACAGGTAAATGTCTGAACTTACCTTATCAGACTGTTCCCTTTCTCTCTCTTGGATCTTGAATCGCCTTCCTTGTAGGCCGATTTTGGGATCCTACAGACAAAACTATGTCTGTTAATTTTTTTCCCATTTATAGCTTTTATTTTTCATTAAAAAGCTTAAATAAAACCTATTTATAACTTTTTAGGTTTTATTTATTATTTTCACCATTTTCCCCCAACTTTTACAAAATTACGATTTTGCTCCAATATTTTGGCAAAATTGCAGTTTTGCCCCTGACGGAATTTTTATTGATCCAGACTGCATTTTTGGCTCTCAGGAACTTTTCTGACTCTTTTCTAATCATTACCGGGTTTGTTTTTACTTTATTTCCAGTTTTCACTTTCCCGGCCCTCGGGAAGCACTATTCCGACCCTTACGTCGGTTTAGCGATTTTGTATCGTTTCGGAGCCTCAAATGGACGTTTCACTAGTATTTAAAACGTTCATCTAGACTTTCCCGACCTAGGTCTCCGAGGCTCGGGTTTTCCGTTCCCGACTCGGACCTTTATTTTATTTCCAAAAACGCCCCCCTCGGGGTCGGTTTTTTTTCAATTTCACTTACGTTTTTCATTTTCAAGGGGACGGGTTACTATTCACGACCCACCCCTTAAATAAAATTTTTTCCTTATCCAATTTTTCCGTTAGGGACTCGGGTTTCCGTTCCGGCCCTAACTTTTATTTTAAATTCCTATTTTACCCCGAATGCCGTTTTCGAAATTTCGGCAGCATTTCGGCGTAAATTTAAGGCTTCCGGCGTTAGGTACGCCTCGAACCGTGTGTACCTGCCACGTACTATACCACAAGCCTATTTTATGTAAAAGTTTTCCAAACTTTTACATAAAAGCCCTCAAATTTCAAATTTCACATTATCACCCACATAACAAAATTTTTTTCACATTTCACACTTAATTCGGTTTCGGTTTTCACAACCAAACCAAATTAAATTTTGTCCAACTTACACCACACTTTAGGCCATTCAAATGTCATGTTTCCAACACTTTTTCAAGCCCATTTTCAATGCATTTTCAACCACATTTTTAGGGTTTTTATGCACTTAGAACCCACGGCCTTATTAATGAAAATCATGCTCAACATATTTGTTTCATTCTTTCAATCACATTGCCACCATTTACACATTAATTTGCATGATTTCAATCAACCAAACATCACCTAAAATCAAGCAAAATTTCTTCCAAACCATTAACAAAACCCACGGCCACTTTATATAATTCATGCCATAAATTTTTTTCAAGCTTTTCATAATGAAATACAAGCTTTATTCTTCACCAAATTAAGCTTAGAAAGCATATTAACAATTAACCACACACTTTTCTCATTGGTTACCTAAGGTAACCCACGGATTTACCTTTGAAAAACCAACCAAAATTTGGTTTTTCTTTAATGAATTTACATGGTTTTCTTTCTTAATACATCCTTAACAAAACCCAACATCAAATCCATGAAAAACAACCAAAAATTTTCCATCTTCCAATCACTATTCACCCACGGATTTTTAAGAAGAAAAACCATGAAAATCAAGTGAAAAAGGGAGTTACCTTAATCAATCACTTCCTTTGTCTTCAAGGAGTGTTTTGACACACTTTTTGTGAAGAAATGTTGAAGATAAAACTTGGTTTCCCTTGGTCCCTCACGTAGCCACCATGGAAGGAAGTTAGAAAAATTTTCTTATGGCTTTTGCTTTGAAAATTGGCTTCGGCCAATATGTTCCAAGATTGCCGACTTAACCATGCAAGAAAGCCAATTAATTTGGCTCTAAACCAATCAAATTTCAACACCTTTCCAAGCCATTACTTTCCATAATTTTCAAAAATTAAAAAGGATGAATTTTGGCCAAATCTTGGCCTTTAGATCAAAAGGTGATTAAATCCTAGCCATTAATGCCACCAACCACCTTATTTATTCCATTTAATAAACTTGATTTATGATGTCATAAATGCAAAAGTGAAAGTTGACTTTGACTTTCACTATTCATATTGATTCGACTACTTTTTGACCGATGCCGGTTCGAGCTGAAATTTTCCTGAAATCGTCCTGGCGTGTTCCTGAGGTCTCCTGTGCAGTCGGATCAATTTAATCTGCTTCCGTTTGATCAAAATCAATCCCGGAAGTTTACCGTCTTTTATTGGCTCGGTTAGGGTTTTCAATGCCGATTTTGGCACCGTTTCACCCGTTTCAACTCAGTGAATTTTTCCAACACTGAATTCTTACTCGTCAGTATTGTTAGAACATTTTCATATATTCTGAACAATATAAATACATTTATTTCACTCTTTAAATAGTACAAGTTGTTATATACATACAATTGTACATTTTTCGTCCGAGAACTGCCTGAATTTCCCGGTTGTCACATTCACCCCTCCTTATAAAATTTTCGTCCTCGAAAATTAGAACAAATGGGGGTATAATTTCCTCATCTTGTCTTCTCGTTCCCACGTAGCTTCTTCAATATTGTGATTTTTCCACAAAATCTTCACTAGTGGGATTACCTTATTCCTCAGTACTTTCTCTTCACGAGCTAGTACTTGAATAGGCTGTTCCTCATATGTCAAATCCTCGTGGATTTGAATAGGCTCATGCTTCAATACATGGGACGGATCTGGTATATACTTTCTCAGCATCGACACATGAAATACGTTATGCACTGCCGACAATTCTGGAGGTAGCGCTAATCTGTAAGCGACCTTTCCAATGCGTTCGATAATTGCATAAGGTCCAATGTATCTTGGACTCAGTTTCCCCTTCTTACCGAAACGCATAATCCCCTTCATGGGCGATACCTTGAGAAACACGAAGTCTCCTTCGTCAAACTCCAAGGATCTTCGCCTTTTATCCGCGTAGCTCTTTTGTCGGCTTTGCGCAATTTTCATTTGACGCTGAATCCTAGCAACTGCATCGGAAGTCTCTTGCATGAAATCCGTCTTATGCAACTGCTTTTCTCGCAAATCGTACCAATGTAATGGTGATCTGCACTTCCGTCCATACAAAGCCTCGTAAGGTGCCATGCCTATCGAAGCTTGGTAACTATTATTGTACGAGAATTCAATCAATGGTAACTTCTCGTTCCAATTTCCCGCAAAATCCATAATGCAAGCTCGAAGCATGTCCTCTAACGTCTGAATTGTCCGCTCTAACTGCCCGTCTGTTTGCGGATGAAAAGCCGTACTGAGTCTCAATTCAGTACCCATGGCCTCTTGCACACACTTCCAGAAATTTGAAGTGAACCGTGCATCTCGATCTGATACAATGGATTTTGGTACTCCATGTAGTTTGACGACATGAGTTATGTACAGCTGAGCAAACTTTTCTAGCGAAAAAGTCATCTTGACAGCTATGAACCGTGCCGTCTTGGTCAATCTGTCCACAATAACCCAGATGGCGTCATAACCTTCTCGGGTTTTTGGGAGTCCCACTACAAAATCCATCGTAATGTGTTCCCATTTCCATTCAGGAATCTCCAACGGTTCCAATCTTCCTGCTGGATGTTTATGTTCCGCTTTGATTTTCTGACAGGTCATGCATCTGCTCACAAATTTCGCTATATCGTTCTTCATCCCTTTCCGCCAGAACTGAAACTTTAAGTCCTAATACATCTTGCTAGCTCCGGGATGAACCGAATAGGGTGTCTCGTGGGCTTCTAACATGATCCGTCTTCTAAGTTCCTCATCAGCTGGAACATTTATCTTTCCTTGATAAAGGATCATTCCATCCTTGGAAATTCCTTCTTGAGAACTTGTCATTGCTGGATCTCGCCTCTGAGCTTTCTTTATATCCTCAAATAGCGATGATTCCACTTGGAGTGCATCTAATCTTCCAGATATCAGTTCCAAGTTCAACGAATTTATCTCTTGCTGCAATGGCTTCGGAAGCCTATTTATTGGTAGCTGGTGCGATATGGTAGACTTTCTACTTAGAGCATCCGCTACACGGTTGGCCTTTCCTGGATGGTATAGGATTTCACAATCATAATCCTTCACCAATTCCAACCATCATCTCTGTCGCATATTGAGCTCTTTTTGCGTGAAGAAATACTTCAAGCTTTGGTGATCAGTGAAAATCTGACATTGAGCTCCATAGAGATAGTGTCGCCAAATTTTAAGTGCGAACACTACTGCAGTAAGTTCAAGGTCATGCGTAGGATAATTCCTTTCATGCTCCTTTAATTGACGGGAAGCATAGGCAATCACCTTGCCGTCTTGCATTAGGACTGCTCCCAATCCTATTTTCGATACATCACTGTAGATCACGAACTTCTCCCCTTCAGTGGGAAGCGTAAGGATTGGTGTGCTTGTCAGTCGCCTCTTTAACTCCTAGAAGCTTCTTTCGCACTCCATAGTCCACTCGTACTTCCTTTCTTTGCGTGTAAAAGCAGTAAGAGGTGCAGCTAGTCGCGCGAATCCCTCTACAAATCGCCGATAATAACCAGCCAACCCCAAGAAACTGCGTATTTCCGTCACACTCTTGGGTGCAGGCCACTGGTTAATTGCCTCTACCTTTGTCGGATCTACAGAAATACCTTCCTGGGATACAACATGTCCGAGAAAATGTACTCTGTCCAGCCAAAACTCACATTTTGAGAATTTGGCATACAGTTGATGCTTCCGTATCGTATTCAGCACGATCCTCAGATGCTTCTTGTGCTCCTCATGAGTCTTCGAGTATATAAGAATGTCATCAATGAATACAATGACAAACTTATCTAAATACTCTTTAAAAATTATGTTCATCAAATCCACGAACGCGGCTGGCGCATTCGTCAATCCGAATGGCATCACAAGAAACTCGTAGTGACCATAACGAGTCCTAAACACCGTTTTTGGAATATCACTCTCTTTGATTCTCAGCTGGTGATATCTTGATCGTAAGTCGATTTTGGAAAATACCGCTGCGCCTTTTAACTGGTCGAATAGGTCATCAATTCTAGGTAACGGATACCTATTTTTGATCGTAACCTTATTCAACTCCCGATAATCAATGCACAGTCGGAATGTTCCATCCTTTTTCTTGACGAATAACACAGGTGCACCCCATGGAGAAAAACTCGGCCTGATGAATCCCTTATCCAAAAGCTCCTTTAATTGTACCTGTAGCTCCTTTATCTCCACTGGAGCCTTGCGGTATGGTGCTTTGGAAATAGGTGCTGTTCCAGGCATCAACTCAATTTCAAACGAGATTTCTCTCTCTGGAGGTATCCCTGGTAACTCTTCTGGAAATACGTCAAGAAACTCATTAACCACCGGAACATCTTCAGCTTGAAGCTTCTGTTCCTCTACAGTATCCACCACATATGCCAGATATCCCATGCAACTACTGGCTATCAGCTTGCTTGCTCTCAGCGAACTGATCATCATCTTCCCTGGTCTTCGAGAAGTATCAACATACTTGAAACTCTCTTCTTCCTCGGGTTGGAAGACTATCTTTCGATTTCGGCAGTCGATCGTAGCTCGGTATTTCCCTAGGAAATCCATGCCTAGAATCACGTCATAATCCATGATCTCCATTACGATCAACTCAGCATATAGCTCCCTATTTGCCACATATACTGGTACATAGGGTAACCAGTAACTGGACAACAATACTTCCCCAGAGGGTAAAGCTGTCTTAAATACCCTTCCCATATTATCCTTAGGAAGTCCTATCTTGTCAGCAAATGCATAGGAAACAAATGAATGCGTAGCACCGGAATCGAATAGTACAGAGGCTACATGACTAGCGACAGGAAGCTGACCTGTCACCACGTTTGATGTTCCTGCCTCTGCATCTTCCTTGCTGTAGGCCATCACACGAGCATCAGCACGTTGCATACGCTCCTGGCGTTGTGGCCTCACTGGTGACTCTTCCACTCTGGCTTGAAGGGAATGAGCTTGTGGGCGTGTCTGGTGCGGTTGGGAAGTGCCTTGTCCACCCTGCCTATTTGGACAGTTCCTGGCGTAATGGCCTTCCTTTCCACATTCGTAGCAAACAAGTGGCCCAAATCTGCATTGCCCAGAATGTCTCTTCCCGCATGTAGGGCAGTTTTGCACATTAGATTCTGCATTACCAGCTGTTCTCCGCTGCTGGTTTCGATTATTACTCTGGCGATTCCCAGAAAAATTCCCTTTTCTCTTATTTTGCTGGGATCCTTGACTGTTGCCCTGGATTGGTTTCGCATTCTGACTAGGCTTGCTCGATTGACCAACTTGCGTAGACTTCGCCAAAGCCCTCTCCTTCTTTTCAGCCTCCCAGTGTTTCTCTCTTTCCTCTTTCTGTCGAGCTACATGAAACTCAGCCCTGATGGCCCGACTCACACAATCGGCTACAGAAGTAGGTGGCACTAGTCCAGTGTCTACTAACGCAGCAATTTCTGGCCTGAACATCCCGATCATTTTCTGTATCTTTTCCCTCTCAGTAGGGACCACATAAGGGCACAAACGGGATAGCTGATCGAACTTTCGGCAGACTTCGCTTATCGACATGTTCCCTTGTGTCAGCTCTGAGAATTCTTTCTGTTGCTGTCTCAGAGATGCAGGGTCGTAATATTTCTGGTTAAATTCTTCCAGAAATTCCGCCCAACTCATGGTAGACACGTCTCTTCTCATTCGCACGGTGTCCCACCAAAAACGAGCATCTTTTCTCAGCACAAAAGACGCACATGCAACCTTCTCTCGGTCGGTTAGGTTCATGAACTCCATGATCACTTGTAATGATGACAACCAGTCTTCAGCCTCTAAGGGATTTGTAGACCCTTCAAATTCTGGCGGCCTCATGCGCCTGAATCTTTCATAGAGGGGTTCTAGGTTTAATACTGGTTGTGGTTCAGGAGCTCTCTCATGTACTGCAGCTGGAGGAATAACCGGATCTACCTCAGCTTGTTGTTCTACTTGGGTACTCTCAGAGCCTTGTCTCTGTTCTAGCTCCTCTACCCGTCGCCTCAGATTCGCATTTTCTTGCATCTGAGCTTCCAACAGAGCTTGTATCTGATCCAGTCTCTCCATAATATCAGGACGTCGCTCTCGTCCCTCTGGTCGATTTCTCAAATCTACCATCTTGGCTATTGTCCTATTATGGCACAATAATTCACCGTTAGCTTTTCCATAACCACATTCGTAAAATTATACCAATTTACGAAATTTAGGGTAATGTAAAGCCACATCATCGTAACACATCATCGTACAACATATAATCATTTTGGTATTTCATTCACAGCAAAACATTTATATGTTATACATGGGCATCACCAGTCATACATACATCAGCCCTTTATACAAAATGGCCACAAGTCTATACAAAAGAGCTTTTCTCTCTAAGCTACTTATGTACATTTACACATCTACTGATCACTCGTTCCCTACATCTGGGACTAGAGGATATTCTTCTGGATCCTCATCGTTATTTGACTCATCTGAGTCTTCACCACCCCTAGGTAATGTTCCCTGTCCCGAGTCATCACCTCGTGGTCTAGACGGTCCGGCCTCATGATCATTCATCATTCTTCTCGGCCCGAATATGCGTGCAAACATCTCATCTTGACCCAGCGTCTCTCGTCGACTCTGCGTCAGATGCTCGATCAGAATCTCTCTCTTAATCGTCCTGATCGTCACCACGAACTCTTGGAGCGTCGGAGGAAACGGCTTGATCACCCTCGGTCTCAGCTCCAAGGATAAGCCTTTCCAAAACAGCTCACAGCAGTTTGCTTCAGTGAGGTTGGGTAACGGACATCTCCTCCGAATGGTCTCCTCAAACCGTGCTGCGTAAGACATCACTGTCTCACCAGACAGCATGACCATCCTCTCGGTCTGGAGAATATAATCCCTGACCTCATCAAATCCAGGGTACGCAGGTGTATCAGCCTCTCGTCTCTCTGGAGATGCTGGAGCAGGTGCTGGATCCCTAGGTTGAAACTGATCAGCCAACCGCTGACAGAATTCGGCCCAACTGAATCCCAATAAAATCTCCTGGTCGCAATACTGCCAGAACACTCGAGCGTCTCCCTGAAACATACTGACAGCCAACTGGATCCACATATCTCGATCAATGTCGCAAATCACCATGATCCTCTCAATGGCATGGAGCCAGTCCTTGGTCTCCATCGACTGTCGTCCACCGTCGAATATCGGGGGACTGCTAGCTCGGAATGCCTGTACTGCCCGTGCCGATACTCTCACCCCAATATGTTGGCGTCCACCAACAACTGGAATGTCCACTACTACCGGTGGATGTACTATCGGTCGTGGCTGTACTATCTCTACTGGCGCTGGCACCGGTGCTGGTACTGGTACGGGAGGTCTCTCGGGTACCGGGGATCGAACTACCGGCCTTTGGGAAATGGGCGGCCTCACAATGGGTCTTGTCCATACCCTTAATACCCCTCTTGGTCGTGGTAGCGGTGGTCTCACATATGGAGGTCTGGTCATCGTGCTACCTATAAGATAATTATTTTCACATAAGAAAATAATTAACTGAACTTAAGTAAACTACTTACTTGGATAGCGGTGCAGGATGCGCAAAGTGTCAAATCGGGATATGGTCACACTGCTCTGATATACCAACTGTGACGGCAATTGGTATTCAAAACTTAGCCACTCGAAAACCAGGCTCTGATACCAACTGTGGCAGCAGTTGGTATTCTAAACTTCACCAACCGTAAACCTCGCTCTGATACCAACTGTGGCGGCCCGCCCCTCGTAGAGATCATACAATACTATTACAGTTGAGCTTTATCGCTAACTGCGATAGATTGTACTCTCATGGGTCGCCGGCTTATCTCTCTCTCTTTTAAAATCATGTCGTTTTAGGGGAAATTTTTTTTTCTTTAAACATCATGTAAAACCTTTCCCACTATTTACTTTGTTGATAAGTACAAAGTAATATAAATAATACAGTACTTTCGTAAAATATATATAATTACAAAAGACTGTTTCCCCCTTTTTCCCTTCACTTTAACGCTCAGCGGCAAGACTCTGGCAGTACCATATCCCTCGCCCAGTTATCCCATTTGACACGCGCCATCCCGTACGCCATCCAGTCAAACAAGCTACTGAGCTGGTCGCTTACCTGCAACATTAGCAAAAATGGTGAGCTACAGGCTCAGTAAGTTCAAACATGCAAGAAATAAAATTTCAATGAATAGTACTATTCATCATGAATAGTACCGTGACCACTATTCATCCATAAATAGTACTTTGACCACTATTCATGGTGAATAGTAAGTTTGACCACAACACTGTGTCACACTAGTACATCTACCGCGATGTTAGTGCTCTCACTAAACTGTCTTATGCTCAATTATGGCACAGTTTCAGTTTTAGGTCGTTATCTTTAATTACGTTCTGGTTTTGAGCTCAGATTGGCAGTACCATTTAAGTGCGCATGACTGGGAGCGGTACATTAGTGCTGACCTCCACAGCCTTAATCTCATAGCCCCGAAGGCAAAATTATACATGACTGGGAGCGGTACATCAGTGCTGACCTCCACAGCCTTATCTCATAGCCCCGAAGGCAAAAATACCTCCCTATACGGAAGGTTGGTACGCCAGAAAGTGGTTTCATTACCGACTTTTTACACTTCTAACCCGGTGACTTCATATTGCCCCGTGGTTAGGAATGGTTCACATTTTAATTTTAGGGGAGTGAGTTTCATTAACCTCGCTCTAGTGCCCGAAGCACAATTAACCATGTGTCCCATTCTTATAGTGCCCGTAGCACATTTCGCCACTCTCTCTATTTTATCATAGTGCTCGTAGCACATATGTACCTAACTTATAGTTAGTACATTAAAGTTAGCACAATATTGCTATATGTTGCAGACAGGTAAATGTCTGAACTTACCTTATCAGACTGTTCCCTTTCTCTCTCTTGGATCTTGAATCGCCTTCCTTGTAGGCCGATTTTGGGATCCTACAGACAAAACTATGTCTGTTAATTTTTTTCCCATTTATAGCTTTTATTTTTCATTAAAAAGCTTAAATAAAACCTATTTATAACTTTTTAGGTTTTATTTATTATTTTCACCATTTTCCCCTAACTTTTACAAAATTACGATTTTGCCCCAATATTTTGGCAAAATTGCAGTTTTGCCCCTGACGGAATTTTTATTGATCCAGACTGCATTTTTGGCTCTCAGGAACTTTTCTGACTCTTTTCTAATCATTACCGGGTTCGTTTTTACTTTATTTCCAGTTTTCACTTTCCCGGCCCTCGGGAAGCACTATTCCGACCCTTACGTCGGTTTAGCGATTTTCTATCGTTTCGGAGCCTCAAATGGACGTTTCACTAGTATTTAAAACGTTCATCTAGACTTTCCCGACCTAGGTCTCCGAGACTCGGGTTTTCCGTTCCCGACTCGGACCTTTATTTTATTTCCAAAAACGCCCCCCTCGGGGTCGGTTTTTTTTCAATTTCACTTACGTTTTTCATTTTCAAGGGGACAGGTTACTATTCACGACCCACCCCTTAAATAAAATTTTTTCCTTATCCAATTTTTCCGTTAGGGACTCGGGTTTCCGTTCCGGCCCTAACTTTTATTTTAAATTCCTATTTTACCCCGAATGCCGTTTTCGAAATTTCGGCAGCATTTCGGCGTAAATTTAAGGCTTCCGGCGTTAGGTACGCCTCGAACCGTGTGTACCTGCCACGTACTATATCACAAGCCTATTTTATGTAAAAGTTTTCCAAACTTTTACATAAAAGCCCTCAAATTTCAAATTTCACATTATCACCCACATAACAAAATTTTTTTCACATTTCACACTTAATTCGGTTTCGGTTTTCACAACCAAACCAAATTAAATTTTGTCCAACTTACACCACACTTTAGGCCATTCAAATGTCATGTTTCCAACACTTTTTCAAGCCCATTTTCAATGCATTTTCAACCACATTTTTAGGGTTTTTATGCACTTAGAACCCACGGCCTTATTAATGAAAATCATGCTCAACATATTTGTTTCATTCTTTCAATCACATTGCCACCATTTACACATTAATTTGCATGATTTCAATCAACCAAACATCACCTAAAATCAAGCAAAATTTCTTCCAAACCATTAACAAAACCCACGGCCACTTTATATAATTCATGCCATAAATTTTTTTCAAGCTTTTCATAATGAAATACAAGCTTTATTCTTCACCAAATTAAGCTTAGAAAGCATATTAACAATTAACCACACACTTTTCTCATTGGTTACCTAAGGTAACCCACGGATTTACCTTTGAAAAACCAACCAAAATTTGGTTTTTCTTTAATGAATTTGCATGGTTTTCTTCCTTAATACATCCTTAACAAAACCCAACATCAAATCCATGAAAAACAACCAAAAATTTTCCATCTTCCAATCACTATTCACCCACGGATTTTTAAGAAGAAAAACCATGAAAATCAAGTGAAAAAGGGAGTTACCTTAATCAATCACTTCCTTTGTCTTCAAGGAGTGTTTTGACACACTTTTTGTGAAGAAATGTTGAAGATAAAACTTGGTTTCCCTTGGTCCCTCACGTAGCCACCATGGAAGGAAGTTAGAAAAATTTTCTTATGGCTTTTGCTTTGAAAATTGGCTTCGGCCAATATGTTCCAAGATTGCCGACTTAACCATGCAAGAAAGCCAATTAATTTGGCTCTAAACCAATCAAATTTCAACACCTTTCCAAGCCATTACTTTCCATAATTTTCAAAAATTAAAAAGGATGAATTTTGGCCAAATCTTGGCCTTTAGATCAAAAGGTGATTAAATCCTAGCCATTAATGCCACCAACCACCTTATTTATTCCATTTAATAAACTTGATTTATGATGTCATAAATGCAAAAGTGAAAGTTGACTTTGACTTTCACTATTCACATTAATTCGACTACTTTTTGACCGATGCCGGTTCGAGCTGAAATTTTCCTGAAATCGTCCTGGCGTGTTCCTGTGGTCTCCTGTGCAGTCGGATCAATTTAATCTGCTTCCGTTTGATCAAAATCAATCCCGGAAGTTTACCGTCTTTTATTGGCTCGGTTAGGGTTTTCAATGCCGATTTTGGCACCGTTTCAACTCAGTGAATTTTTCCAACACTGAATTCTTACTCGTCAGTATTGTTAGAACATTTTCATATATTCTGAACAATATAAATACATTTATTTCACTCTTTAAATAGTACAAGTTGTTATATACATACAATTGTACATTTTTCGTCCGAGAACTGCCTGAATTTCCCGGTTGTCACACTTCTTATTTACATATGGTGAATAATCATTTTCTTAATTCGGTAGTATAATGAAGCTTTAAGATAGCCTGATCAGTAGGATTAAACAGACTTTGGCCTAAGGCTGATCATGGATATCATATGAGGGTTCTGTATACATGACAAAGTCATTGGATGATAGCTTGTCACAGGCTTACGTAATACGGTATATAATTGGGAGTTCAGTTTCAGGTTTATAGTGGTGTGACTTTGAAATTAGTGATCATATGATTGAGTTGTTCGGTAAAGAATGATGATCATATGGATTTGCGGGAGCCCGATTATATATGTCCAATCAGTCCCTCTACTAGCTCCACATAATTCCTTAATGTTTGGCAAATTGATTTGTGCATGCTATTGGCTAGTTTATTATGCATAGATGGTGTTGACATAGGATTAAGGTGGTCGACAAGATTCTCTCCGGTTGGATTCAGATTTTGTTTTGAATAATAGAGTATACAATTATTCGAACTCCAAATAAAGTTGCCATGATTTTATTTGAGATTGGATTGGAGTTGTAGAAAATTATCCATGAGAACAAGAATTTGAAATACAACTGTTTTATAGATTTTGAAATTTGAATTTTGAAATTTGAAATTTGAAATTTGAAATTTGAAATTTGAATTTGAAATTTGAATTTGAAATTTAAATTTGAAATTTGAAATTTGAAGTTTGAAATTTGAAATTGAAATTCAAATTTTGAATCACAGTCCAAGTGGGATTCAAGGAATGAAATTTGAATTTGAGTTGGATATGGAGAGGATAATCTTGTTAGAATCCTACTTGAATTTTGAATCCAAATCCTAACTAAAGATAGACGAAAATTTTGAGGATTATCCTTAATGGATTTTTGGATTTTTTGTGGATAAGGTTCAAGGAAAAATTCACGTTTCAATCCCAGTTGAATTTGGATTCTTTCCTCCCAGATAATGGCCGAATTTTTGGAGTGAATCTCCTCGCGTCAAACAGTAGTCAAAACATGAGTGTCCGGCTACAACATCAATGCTACAGCAAAGCCGTGGCATTATTCAAAAAATAATAATAATAATAAAACAAAATAAAATAAAAAGAGAGCATTCCGCTGTTTTAAATTTGCCTAGTAACCGAGTGTCTTCATGAGCCCCATGTTGACAGTCGTGTCAAACAGCAATTTAGAATATGAATGTAAAAGCCCACTTTGGTTTGTGTTTTCTGTTGAGTAACCGGGTGTCTTCATGAGCCCCATGTTGACATTCGCGTAAAAAGGCAGAAAAAGACAACTTAGTGTCTAAAAAAAATAAATAATAATAAAAAAAAAATTTATTGTTACTAAGGGTAGGGTTCCTTCGTATAGAATTATAGGAGTTCGTGGGATCAGCTTGAAAAGTCCTTAAGCTGGTCAAGTTCATGACTTCAAGCTAAGGTTACCTAAATTGAGTCCAGAACCCCCCCTCCTCGTGTTTAAAAAAAGAGTGCTTTGGAAGTAATCTGTGATATGAGCAGTTAACCTTCATACAATGTTCAGGATGATAATTGAGAATTGGTTTGACATGTGATCATTGCTATCTGCTTATTATATAAAATAAATAAAATATATATATATACATATTAATAATAATAAATCATTTTATCTTGTGAGTTGGTTTTATAGTTCTTTCACTGCTCGAGGACGAGCAGCACTTTTAAGTTTGGGGGTGTGATAACTTGAAATTCTCGAGTTATGGAGTCACATTTTCATGCTTAGATAGCTCATTTTAGGAAGTTAAAGTCACAAAAGTCATTATTTTTGGTACTATAAATGAAAATTATCAATTTCTGACTTTGGTGGCCATCGATAAAAGTCTATTCTTAGCAGCACATGGGAATCGATCATTGTTAGGGCATTTTGAAGTCTTTTAACATGTGATATGTTTTTGGAGGTTGGTTTTTATTTTTGGTGAATGGCAGGACCTTGCAGCGTAAAGAGTGCTGAAAATTAGACGCTACCGCAGCATTGCCACAACAAAGCTGAAGCAGGCGTTGGCTGACGTGGTCTGCTGAATGTGCACACATTTTAATCCACGCTGGCCAAATTTGATGATGTCAATCATTCCTCCAAGTGTCAGCATCATTGCCCAGTACTACCACAATGTCCGCGGCCAGCCAGAGGATCATCCACATATCACAAGTAGGGTTTAATGTTTCCTTTTTGTCGTATAAAAGCTGAGCTAAGGGAAGAGGACATAATATACGGAGGCAGGGGATAACAGAAAGAGAAAGAGGGAAAAATAACAGAATCAGAAGAGAGAAAAACAGAGCAAAAAGGAAGATCAGAAGAAAAATATAAGGTGGAATCGAGAGCAACTTCTGCCTGGACGTGAGGATGTCAACACCTCAAGAAGGAATTCTTCTGGATCCATTCATCGCGGACCGTAGAAGGCACTGAAGTTGTACCAGCTTGAATCAAACCTTGGAAAAGGGGAGATCATTACTGCTTTATACTACTTTGTATTGATTTCGGTCTTTCTACTTGCATAACAGTATTCTGATGTTAAATCAAAGTCGGTAGATGATTTTTGCCAAACTCATGGAAGTTTAATTCAGCTGAGTTGTGAGTCATGAGTACTTGAACAGAATTTGAAATTGTACAGTTTTGCTTAGTATAATTCTTTTTATTGTTCAATCTGTGCTCATTTTATTTGATCTTGTATTAGATCTTAGAAGGGAATCTAATACTAGCAACTGATTCGTGAATGTTGGAAAATGTTCAGTGAATTGACTGAGATTGAATAGCATGTGTTTGGTTAGTTTTCAGAGTTAAAATTAATCAAATCTGTGGGTAAGTTAGGAATGGTCATCCATCACGTGGTCTTTAAGGATAATGTTCTTAATCTGTTTTCTTAAATTTGAATCTACATAAGATTATGCAGACTTAGAATCTGAGATTTATACGTAACTGTTCTATATCATGACTAGAAAGAATGATGCTATAGTAAGGCTGTAGCACGATTTCAAAGCTGTGAAAGGAAAGTGACTTGCAACTTATTTTTTCCCAATTGATTGTGCAGATATAAACCCTGAATCTTGTACTCGGAAATTTCATTTAATTCTTGTTAAATTCTGTTTACCATTTTATTCTTTTTTTTTTTTTTTTCATAATTGAAATTCATTTAGTTACTTGTCTAGTTAAGTTGATTTTCTTGTAAAAACAACTACATCTTAATGCAAAAGCACTTTCCTCGTGGGTACGACACTCTTTCTCATCATATATTACTTGGATGCGATACGTATACTTGCGTTGATTTGCATATATCACAGATTTGCAAACAACAGGATTACAACAAAGAAAGCATAGTATAGAAACATTAAATGTAATGGATAAATAAACAAATCCAATCAACTTCGTCTCAGTAGAAAAGTTACAGATAATAAATAGAATGAAAAAATGTAATAACTAAAAAAATGGCAAAATTCAACAATTTACTCTATTCTAACCAAAAAAACAAATAAAAAACTAACCAATAGAATTAATAAAAAAAATTGAAAACTTATTGTAAATCTAATGCCTAAAAATAAAAGAGGCTTCCAACAATAATATCAGAACATCACCCAAACAAAAAAGAAAAAAACTACCTATATTGACACTACCCAAAATAATCTATAGCTACATAAAAACCAAGATGCAGGTACCTTAAGCAATAAGAAACCATCAATATAAAGATTTAGAGAAAATAACCTGGAAAGAAAAAAAATCCAAAAAAAAGTTTCCAAGCACCGAAAAAATTTAAAAACAAATTATCAAATACGGGACAAAAAAATCTCGAATCTTTCTCTAGAAAAAAAATATATATATAGTTAAAATGAATAAAAATGTAAATTTATATAAAAGAAAACATCAAATTTAAAACAAAAAACAAAAAGGTAATATAGAAACGAAGAAAATAATATCAGAGAACATACCATTAACATCCACTATTCTTTTCTTGAAGAACTGAGCATTAGGGTAAAGAAAGATACAATAAAGATTAGAAAGAACCAAAAGCAACCACGGGGAAAAACGCAAAATCAAAACAAGGGAAAGCAACAAAACGGAAAAGTCAACGAAATGGAAGCAAAAATAGAAGATGAGGGAAAAATCAATTAGAAGATGAAAGGAAGAATCGAATAAGAGAGAGGAATAGCAGCGACAGAAACGAAGAAGGAGAGAGAGACGAGAGCTGACCATGAGGCGAAGGAAAAACCCCATAACCCAAAAAAATAGATTCCTCACACTAGAACGACGAAAAGGCCCTCATCAGGCAAAGTGAAGTTCACAATGCAACAAGGGTAAAAACGGAAAAGTGGAGCAAATCTGACCCGAAAAGGATTAGAATAGGAATAGGGGGGTCTGAATTTCGGGGGGATGAATGATAGATTGGAGAATTTGGGTACGAACAACTGAAAGAAGAAGACGATGATGATATTAGACGAGGAGGATCAAAGTCTGGCAAACTTCCTCGAATTCCAAGTTCTCTCTCACCAGGTTCACCTTTATTTCAGATTTCTCGGGATCTGAATTTTTACGAATTTGTATTTGAATTTGATTGAATTCTTTTGTGTGTTAGGAAGAAGAAATTGAAGAAGATGAAGAGGTAAATCCCAAAGCAGAAAAGAGAAGGCGTCAAGAAGAAGAAGCAGAACAAACAACAGAAGAAGAGATAGTATCGTCTTCGCCTTCGGAAGAGCCCCAAGAGAAGAGAAACGCTTCGTCTTCGTCGTCATCGTCATGCAGAATTGTGTCGGGGATTATGAGTAAAATCCCAGCGGAAATCTTCCTTCACATTCTCAAATTCCTTTCTTCTGAGGATCTCGTCGCGTGCTCACTCGTCTGTAGATTTCTCAACAACGCTGCCTCTGAGGAATCCCTCTGGCGTCGCTTGTCTGTTCTCTGTCTCTCTCTCATTTGGTTTATATATGTATATATGAAATGTAATAATCTGTAGATATATATATATACACACACACATATGTATAGGTATTGTATGCGATGGGGTCTTTTGCCTCCTTCCGCCAAATTACGCCAATGCCCTTGGAAGAAGCTTTATATGCAGGTGTTCATTACAACTTCCATAGTCATCATTGGTGTCTAAGTGGTTGGTTCTTAGTAGTTGATAATGTTATCTTCGATTTTGAATTCTTTGGTTGCAGCGTGATGAAGAAGACATGGTGGAACTTGTTAGGAATTGTCCTTCTGAGTTCAAAGAGTATTACATCCAGATGCAAGCTGCCAAGCGAAGCCAACAACCTCTGCCTTCCCAGGTTTGACCATCTCCAGTAGAGTGCTATCTTTGACGTCAAATTTGCCATATGATAAATGTGGTGGTAAATTTATACCAAATATAGCTTAATTACCGTCTTGACTTTCTCATCTAGTCATTAAAGTGCTTTCATTTCTTAAATTACTTAAATACTAAAACTTTACTTTTACAAATTTTAAAGTTTAATAACGATGACAAAAGGTAAAAATAGCGTTAGAAACAGCATAGATGACAAATATATTATTGGCATGAATATATACATTGGAGGTCGTCTTACTACACACTAACTATGAATCAAATTTCTTTTTTATTTAGTTACATATTTTGAACCCAAAAAATAATAATAATAATAATAACAAAAAGAACAAAAAATTCCAACGTTGAAGGAACTAAGATTGCCTCCTATCTTAAATGCGGATTTTAGATTGTTTTGGTGCAATTTTAAGGATTTTTGGACATGAATATATGCAGTTATCTCTATAAATTGAGTGTGTGTGCACAAGTGTATATATATATATATATATTTAATGGTGATACTGCCTATTTCCGAATCTAACGCCTCCGTTCTTGCACTACAAATTTAAATCATAAGAAAAGGAACAATCTAAATTGTGCTTGTCTGTGTTTTTACATGTTTAAGGTGATTGATGACCGCATAATCCTCGACAAGTCGGTAGCTGATCAGGTGTCTATATGGAAAAGCAGTAGAGGCCTGACTGATAAGGTCGTCATGGATCATTCTTGTTCTGCAGAAACATGTTCTTACTATCGAATTGGAGATGTATTTGTTTGTGAGAAGACTGGACATGTTCATGGTAGGAGTCTGTATAAAAGAACACACATGCACATGTATGCCATTTATGTGAATGGTTATCGTTCTTTTAAAACGTTACAACGGAGTTGCTTTTTCAAATTTTCAGTGTGTGATGATACGTGCAGAGAGGTTGATATGGATCCAACCAATGAGCTTTTGGTCTGTACGATATCTGGGCACTGTTTCGACAGGTTACTTTCACCAGCTGAAATGGAGCCAGATGTTGTAAGTGAATCTCCTCTTGCTATTATCAGTTGTTTAAATTCATACCATTGATTTTGTGAGAAGTGCCAATCAAGTGGGTTAGCTGAGGGAAGTTTGGTCTATGGAAAGTTGTTTTGACGAGTATTGATTTCCAGGCAGGATTTTCTGGTAGGTGTAGCATTTGGTAGTGTGTTCGATTAGTATCGATAAAAAAAGCAGTGAATGGAGAGAAGAGTGATTAATTATATTTTAAAGAATTATTCTGTGGGAGAGAACTGAGCCTCAGAAAACCTCAGTCGAAGTTGTATCTCTTTTTTTAGATTTAATAAGACCAATATCATTGCTGCTTCTTCTTCTTCCTTTAGCTGTCAAACTTGTCAGATTTTTGCCATTATTAGTGCAAACAATTATACATGGTAAACCAGTAGCTAGCTATATGGAGAACAATGTATTTGTGCCTTGTTTGATTAGCTAGTTTGTATGCAAGAACTAGAAAGATTGTGAATTTTTTTATTGACAGTTTTTATTGCAAAAATCCAGGAACAGCAACAAGGCGGTGTTACAGACGAGGCAGAACCATTTATGGGATCCGGCCGATTTGGTATCTCTCTGTTTTTTTTTACATTTTTTTAAGAACAAGTTTTACTTAAATTGGTCGTGTTTAGATCTCATGAAACGCTATGCATGTGAACTTGGCAGACCAAGCTTACTTGTTGGGGTATAATTGTGCTGATGAGAAGGAGCTTGAAGCTGCTTTGAGGTTTTGTTGAGTCCAAAAATAAAATTTCATTTTGTTATCAATATTATGAATAATGTCCGATTCAGACAGTTATTTATTTAAATTATATATATCTAAGACATCGCATGTATTAGATAAGATGGGTGTACTTGTAATTTGTAAGTTGTATCGTTCAGAAAAAAGAAAAAAAGACCTACCGAGTTCGATACTTTTGTTGCTTTCGATATGGTTTGTAAATTGTAGCACTCTTTCTTTAATTATATAAATTATATTTATATAAATATATTTAAATATGTCTACTGTAGCCGCTAAGGCTGTGGGATGCATGATTGAATTAAGGGTTCGATTGGTGAACGCATTGCATTTGCATTACGTTTGAGTGCAATGTATTGAATGCAATTTGTATTTGGATGAAAAGTATTAGCATTGCATTTGAATGCAATGTGTGTTTGGGGGAAAAGTATTTGAATTGTATTTTAATAATAAATATGTGATGTGATAGATAAAAGTAAAAAGAAAAAAACGAGGGAGAGGGAATATATTATGTAATTAATAAAAATAATAGAAAAAACGAAATAGTAAATAGTGATTGTGCTGGATTTAAAATGTGACGTGATTGGTATTTGAATGAAATGTTTTTGTATTTAAGAGAAAATTACATTGCATTTAAATGTAATGTTAAAAAAAACTTGTCTTAAACGTGGGCTAAATTGTTTGTTTGCCCACTTTGTCACTTTGTCATGAGCATTCCGATGTATTTATTTATCAGTCATACGGGTGTTTATATATATATATATATATCATACTCACATCTTTAGTTCTATGCATCTTGGATGATGATCTGTACTAGACACCCTAAACTTAAACATGACGAAGGCTACACACTGTACAAAGTTATATATAGAAATTGCATTCTTCTTATATATAAGTTGCCTAGAAGTTGCCTAAATTGCATTCTTCTTATATATATCTATATAAATATATATGAATTGCATTCTTCTTAGAAGTCGCATTCTTATATTGATTTGCGTTTACAAACTTCGGTAAGCGTGTAACCACTAATAATTTATATAACTACCATTGAGTATAACTACATTTGACACAAGAAAATCTCAAACCTCAGACCAATCATATTGAGTAGTCTTTATGCAACAAATTTATATCAATGATTCGATAAAAATAAAAGAAGAAAAATAAAAATAAGAAACCTAAAATACATCAAAAGTGACAATCTATTTACCTTTATTACCGATTATAAAAATAAATCAACATCCAACAAATAACAAGTGTTGGAAAAATTAAAAAAATTACACAACAGAATTACAAAATTTTTTTAAAGATCGTTAAAAAACTTGAAATACAATATATAATAAATTAACAATAATCAATTATACTTTCAGAGGAAACGTCAAGAGAGGAAATGACTGAGAGGCTTCAACAAACTAATATTCTCTACTATTCTCCAATTCAAGAACGGTGGAGTGTGTGGGTACTCAGCTCCTTCGATCGGTATTCTAGTGTGACTTGTCTCCTTTCGACCATCCAAATCTCTTAATAACTTATTGTCATAGTGATTTGTGCAATAATAAGCCTGCTCACCTAAGAGTCTGTAGTCTAAGCCAATAGGAGTGTAATGACCTCTATTTATACTGTTGCATGAGGTGACCTTTTAAATTTTAAATTGGACCAAGAAAAGATTCTCTCACCAATTTTTGTCCTCCAAAACCGACTCTATCAAGGGGAAAAACCCTTAAGGAAACTCGACTACCAAGAGATGAGAAAGATTCAAAATTCAAACAGGATTCAAACTTGAATTTTTTCTCCTCCACCAACCTTAAAAAAAAAAAATGATTCCCCTTTAGGCCAATTTCTTGGTTAGATTCGGCCATCCCAAGGGAGAGGAGGATTCAAAATTCAAACAGGATTCAAACTTGAATTTTCTCTCTTCCTTATCCACACAAAAACTGACTTCTTCTAGGAGTATTCCCCTTTGAAAAATTCAGCTGCCTTTGTGAGAGGAGGATTCAAGATTCAAGTAGGATTCAAATAAAATTTTTTCTTCTCCTTTATCCACAATAAAATTGACCCCTCCTAGGAGATTTCTCTTTAAAAGAATTTGGCTCTTGCTTGGTTTGTGATTCAAAATTTGATTCAAATTTCAAACTCTACAAATCTTTTAAATTTTATCCACATAGATAATTTTCTACAACTCTAATTCAAATTCAAATAAAATCATGGCAACTTTATTTGAAATTCAAATAATTGTGCAATCTCTTATCCAAAACAAAATTCAAATTCAAATAAGAGAAAATCTTTTCTTCCACCCCTATCCATTATGGATGCCACCCCTTGTTATGCTAGACAAGATTTGTTCAATCCAAATTCAAATAAGATAACCATTTAAATTTCAAACATCTATCTTAAGACAAGATTTTCAAAATTCAAATTAATCACATATTTGAATTTAAAATTCAAATATAATTAATTTAAATTTCAAATTTTATCTTCTAAAATAAATGTTAAGTAAATATTTATCCCATTTATTGAATTATACAAAATTACAATTTTGTCCCTCTAGCACATAAAAAAAAACGCTTATACTTTGTGGGAAGGTTGTCATAATCGCAAAATTTTACTGTTTCTAGAAATTTTATATAGCTTGTGTACTCTATGATTTTTATGTGAAAAACTATAAAATATATGTTTTAATATTATTTAGAAGGCGCAGAAATGTTCGGATAGTGCAGACAAGAGTGTGCTCAAAAACGGAAAATTTTACCGAATCGAAATCGGACAAATTATGCCTTTTCGGTTTCGAAAATTTTGAAAATATGCTGTAAACCACTAAAAGACGAAATACTTACGGTATTGATTTTTAGGCAAACCGAACCGAAATAAGGAAAACCGATCGCGCGGACAGCCTCAGGAACTCGTCCACGTGATTTCGGTACAAAAATTTTCAGTTTGAATTTTGGTCAAAAGTTTGACTCCATCTGTATATAAGGAGTCAAATATTGAATGTTTAACTTTGAAAGGATATAAGGATACATTCTAATCCAAGGGCTAGGATTTAAAGTCAAGAAAAATCAATGGCTAAGATGCAAAGTCAACTAGAAAAAGTCAAAGAAAGTTTAGCAAAATTTTCAAGAAGCTTCTAGGGTTATAGGTGGCGGATTTTGGTTGGAAAAACAGAAAAAAATCTATCCAATTTTGTTTAATTATAAAACAGCCCTTAAAGGTTTCAAAAATTACACAAAAAGCTTGCAAAAATGCCCTTAAAACATTGCAAGAAAGCCCCTCAAATTTGTAGCCATAAAAGCCCACAGTTTTGGCCATGAAAAACAGAAAATTTTCAGCCAAACTTTGCTTCTTTTCTGCCCAAACAGCTGTGAGTCCCCCCCCTTAAAACAGAAAAAAATTCTTCAAGTTTGCTTCAAGAAAGAGTGTAAAATTCATCTCAAAGTGCAAGTTAGCAAGCAAGCAAGGTAATCCTCTAATTTCGCATCATTTTTTCTTGTTTTTCATGAAGAAAAACCGTGTATTATGGACTGATTGGAAGTGAGAAAAATAAGTTTTGTTTCATGCATTTTTGGTTGGAAGTGTGTGAATGATGTGTGATTAAGTGAAACAAGAAACAAGAGCATAAAAAGATCAAGTTTTATGTGCATTTTTCCCACTAAATCCGTGGGTTGTATGTGGAATGGAATGATGAAATTCTCATGTTGTTTTGTTTGATTTTGATGTTGAAAATCATGTGGAAATGGAAAGAAAGAAATAGATGAAATGGGATTGAAAAACATTCAATGTTGGTGCTTGTTTTTCAATTAAAAACCATGGGAAAGAAAGGAAAAAAAATGAGATTTTGTGTTGATTATGTATGGTAGATGTGATGTTGATTTTGTGTAGAAAACAAGAAAGAAAAATGGAAATGAAACCAAAATTTTGAGGTTGATTTTCCAAGGTAAATCCATGGGATGATGTATGAAGTTTTGAAGAATTATGTTAGGGTTTTGTGGTGAAAAAAATAAATGTGTTGATATGGAAAACAAATAAGGAAAATTTGAGTTATAAAACAAAAATTTTTTGTTTAGGGTTATTGAGGAAAAACCATGTATAAATTTAGTGGAAAATGAGAAAGTTTTGTTAAGTTATAGGAATGTGTGATTTAAGTATTTAACCGGGCCTAAAAAATGACAAAGAACGGGTTGAAATCCCATTAAAAATGAGCAAGTTTTGTGATGAAATTTTACATAAAAAGTTTGTAACTTTTACATAAAATTAGGTTTGTGGTATAGTACTTAGCAGGATAGAATAGGATGGATGGTTTTGAGGCGTTTCTTAAACGCCGGGAACCTAGAATTTCAACAGAAATACTGCCGAAATTTTCAGAACGCCCGAAGGGCAATTTGGTAAACGAGGGGTAACAAGTAGGGTCGGGAACTGGAAACCCGAACCCCCTCGGGAACCTAAACTCGAGAAGAGGATAAAGAACGATTACATAACTTGTAAAATAGTCATTTGAGGTCCCGAAAGGCTAGAAAAACGAGAAACGACCTCGAGGGTCGGAATAGTATCATCCGAGGGTCAGGTGAATAGTAACCCGAGCGTTTTGATAGAAAATGTCGTAAAAGCTTGGTAAGACCTAAGAAACGTTATTCTAGGATTTTTGGGATCAGAAAATCCAGATGAAACGATAAAACAAGAATTTCCCGGTCTATAGTCCCGTCAGGGGTAAAATTGTCATTTTGACCGAATTTTTTTAAATTGCTAGAAAAAGGTCGTAAAAGCCTCAGAATAATTTTAATAAATTCTAAAGGCTAAAATAAAGTCGTAAGTTAGAAAAACGTTGGGAAAATCCCGCTAATGACGAAATGGTCATTTTACTAAAAGGCAGGAGTAAAACGGTCATTTTGTCAAAAAGTTCAGAAAAATGATATTAAGGGCCGGAATAGTAAGTTATGCAGCATAATGATTCTAGAATTAAAAATATGAATCCCAAAACGAATAATTAAGAGTATCAATTAGAAATTTTATACTTTTGTTATATTTTATATATGAAATGAATAGTAAAAATAACCGCAATTTATTTCGGTTATAGGAAAGCAACCAAAAGGCAAATTAAGGAAGCTGGTTGACTCAGGAAAGGAACCGCTAGTAAAAATCGATAAGTTCAGACATTTATTTGTCTACAGCATGAATTTACTCAGTGTGCTTATGTGATATAGATGACAGAAATTTAGTAGTCATGTGCGGTATGCACACTGATATAAGATATAAAATCTTAAGAAAACTTCAGAATAAATTACAGAATAAATTTAAAGAATTCCAGACCCAGAAGGCAGCATAATTGGCACCGGTCAGGAACCACCAGAAACTCAGTAATTAAATCAGTATTGGCGTACCGGCCTCCCACACAGGTGGAGGTTTCTCAGATTTCAGTTACAGTTATAATAGGACTCCAAACTGCTAGTGATATATCACTGGTTTGGAAGTCTGATATTTTCAGACTGTAGAGGATTCGCCAGTGGGTCGCTCTCTAGAGTCCCTCTCAGTTATATGCACATTACGATACGACCAATTCAGGGGCCCAATAGCAGAATTCAGTATCAGATAAAGACTTAAGACTTCAGAACTGCCATAATTGAGCATAAAAAGTACTAACTGTATGTGTAGTAGCTTAGACACCAGTTGACGTGAATAGTATCGATCAAAGTCACCTTACTATTCATGGTCAAAAATCAAAATTACTATTCATGTGAATAGTACTTTTCATGATTTTGTGTTTTATGGTCCTGCATGTATGTTTGAACTTACTGAGCCTGTCGCTCACCAGTTTATTCATGTTGTAAGTAAGAAACCTATAACCAGTAGATAGTGGATGGACGAGGAGCGGGATTGCATCTGCTTCCAGGGCTGGGTGAGGGGAATGGTCCTGCTGCTGTTTTCCGCTGAGCAGATCTTGAGTGTTGTTCTGAGAGCAGATTTTGAATGATATTTTGAAAATACATCATGATGTAAATTATGTACAACCAGTATAATAGTAGTATATCCTATGTTTTATGATGCTTGTATTTTTACCGTTTACAGTCACTAGTAGTTTATAAAAAAAAAAAAAATTCCCTCGGTTTTCAGATTAAAAATCATTTTAATTACAAATAATAATTTAACAAGAACAAGTTACAAGTAAGATGCGGCGACCCATTGAGGTAACGGTCTACCATAGTGGATTTTAGAGCTTTACTATGCTAGTACTATAGCCTCAATTCAGGGTGGGGCGCCACAAGAGTGATCCGGATTTTTCTCTTCTCTAAATGCAAGACAACAAGCCAATAAGAATATCCCAACAAAATACCATTCGTTAAGGAATTATACGGAGCTAGTAGAGGGGCCAATTGAATATATATAATCGGGCTCTCATGAATCCATGTAATCATTGTTCTATACCAAACAACTCAATTACATGATCACTAATTTCAGAATCACACTACTATAAACCCGAAACTGCACTCCTAATTATATACCATATTACACAAACAAGTAATAAGCTATCATCCAATGACCTTGTCATATATGTAAAACCCTCATATGATATCCATGATCAGCCTTAGGTCAAAGTACATTCAATCTACTGATCAAGCTATCTCAAAGTTCGATTATACTACTGAATAAGAAAATGATTATTCACCATATGTGAATAAGAAGTCATCTGCCCAGTAGAGGACCCAAGGTCTTATCCATTTTTACATCCAGTATAATGCCTTTAAGAGAATACCCTTTACACCTCATTAGAGCTGTGATTCCAATATCTGTAAACAAACCCTCCATCGTATATAAGTAATGTATCTAACAAACCGGTCTACAATCTTACTACCTATGAGATGCTTTAGCCATTGGAACATCAAAGTACACAGGTCATATACATGAAACGATTCATCTACTCAAGATTAAGATAATTGCATAATGAACGTCAAAAGTGACATGATCCACTCAAACGGACTATGCAAATCAATTACGCTTTAGTCCTAATCCAATGTGTCACCTCCAAGCAACATATCTATGTCTTTACTCTGGAGTCAAAGCTCCTTATAGTCAAGACAAACCGTCCTCCAAATTATCTTTAGACAATATAATATTCTTAACATAAGTTAGATGCTTGGTCTAACCCCATAGACTACGAGCCATAGTTTAGACTGCTTACTTTAGAATGTTGTCTTCTCGCATACAAACGTCCATTATATGCAACATTCTAATAGCTTACTTTAACATGTAAATAGAATGAGGACATATAGCAATGTAATGAGTAACCTCTAAATATAATTTTATTACCCCATTCAATGTAAATGAAATACATCAAAATTGCCTTTTCCACTTAGGGCATTCCTAACAATCTCTCATTTGCTCTAAGATAGTAGATGTGTCATATTTCGTATCCTATCGCCTCGACATGCCATTCAAAGCATCTAGCTACCAAAGTCTTAGTAAAGGGGTTGGCAATGTTGTCCTAGGATGTGACCTTACATACATCTACTAGTCCTTCCTCGACGTGCCTTCTTATTATATGGTATCTTCGAACTATGTGCTTTGTCCTTGTAATGAACCCCATGTTCATGGAACCTAATTACTATGTAATAAGTAATTAAGGAACAAATTTGGAGTAGTTTGAAGCTTTTTGGTACAAGTTTGAAGAACACGGTCAGGTACACGACCGTGTAAGTGGTCGTGTATTGCTCAGACTGTTGAATATGTGAAAGGCCGTGTTTTGAGAAGCTGGGCATGTTGAGCGATCTTAACTGGTACACGCGTATATCTGGAGTACACACGCCCATGTCACATGGTATACGTACATGTAAGAATGCCCTGAGCCTATGTCGAAGGCCGTGTATTGAGTAGGGAGCCAAATTTTGAACTATAAAAAGGGCAGAATCTGTCACTTCAAGTAGAGAGCCGCTGTAATGACCCCTATGATTCATGAAACCTAATTACTATGTAATAAGTAATTAAGTTAATAAACATAGTATATTTTCCAGTTTGAATTAATTAAACGGATGTAGAAACGTTTAATTACTATTCATGCAGTGAAAGGAGCAACCGAGAGTGAGATCAGTTCACCTTAGTACATGTATGTGTGTGTGTGAGACACGCAGTATTAAGTAACTGGTCCAGACGACCATTTTTTGACATAGAACTGATGAGCTAGTCATCAGTATGCTCAGACTGGTTATCTGAGCATAGTAGTGATATTTGGCCTGATAGATATACAGTATCATGAAAAGTGGTTAAGATGACCTCTTCTACCAAGAAAATGACAAAATCAGAGTCAGAACGCTCAGACTAGTAAGTTAAATAGAGAATAGTGAATAGTAAATAGTAGACATGCAGTGTTAGGTTAATGGCCAAGACAGCCTTAATTTGACATAAAATTGATATATCTGTAGTCAGCATGCTCAATTTGGCCAATTGAGCACAGAACGTGAAATTTTGTTTGAGAGATACACAGTATCGGGAAAGGGGTCAAGATGACCTTTTCTCATCCCGAAACTGATATATTTAGACTCAGTATGCTCAAATTGGTCAATTAAGCGTAAAACACGTTTTTCTAGGTGGGAACATATAGTACTCGAAAACTAGTCCAGACGACCTCAAATAAATGTAAAACTGATAAATTTGAAATCTACACGTCCAAATTAGTCAGGATAGATTATGTTTGCATTTTCAGATCAAAAAGCCTCGTTATGCATGCGCAGTGTCTGCGCAGTGTAGACACAACCACAGTACAGGAAATGAACAATAAAATAGACATAGAATGGGCTCATAGGCACTACAACCCAACCAGGAATGAATAGTATAAAAATCGGATTAAGAAAATCCAATTTCAGTCAAAATCTAGAACACAGTCGAAAAAGGACCAAACACCGTCGGAGGAAATTAGACTGTGAAGAGAAGCTTTTACAGATGAATTTTCCCCTTAAAAATCCATGAGAAGCAGTTGGAAAAGCAACAAAATTCAGCTGTAAAGTAGCCCAAAAGTTTCCTTAAAATAATGCCTAGGCTTGTAAGCTTTTGGAATAAAAAATTCAAAAGGTGGTAGACTAGCACATGTAACTTTAGCAAGCATTCAATGCAAAGTTGGCTCCATTTTTTTTTTTACCTAGCCTTCAGTTTTTGTGAGCTGCCAACAGCAGAAAATCTACCCCCCTTAAGCTTAGTTAATTTGGTTAATTGAGATTGCTTGGAGTTAATTAAACTTGCTTAGTTTTGTCTATAAATAGGGGCAAGTGGCCTTAGGCCTCATTTTTCTCATTTGCTCACTCAAAAGCTCCCAAAAACCAACCCCTTCTCTCCCTTTTTCTTCAGAAAAACTTGACCCCTTCCACAGCCCCAAACACCTAAAAATTCATCCAAAACCCTTACCAAAAACTAGCCACATTCAAGCTTGTATTGGAGGCTTTCACTCAAGCTATTTCAAGACCATTTCAAGGTGAGTTGCTAGGGTACTCTTTGTGGTTTTGTTGTTTTTATTTAGCTTGATGATAAGAGGAAATTTTTATGTTCTTTTCTAGCCTAAAAACCTACCCTCCTTCTCACCTAGAGCCACACAGATTTTGGTCACCCACCCCTTAGTTCGTATTGTGCTTGGTTCATAGCACACAAGGTAAAAATTGAAAACCCCTCTTTGAGGTTTGGTTTTGTTTAGATTTTAAGATCAAGTGATTTATGTGTATTTATTTGAGCAATGGGCTGTAATAAGTTTATTTTAAGTGCCATAATCAAGAAATTTTATTGTTCCTAGAAATTTTGTTTAACTTGTGTACTCTATGATTTTTATGTGTAAAACTGGAAAGCATATGTTTTAATACTATTTAGAACGCGATGAAATGTTCAGATAGTGCTAACAAGAGTGTGATCAGAAATAGAAAATTTTACCAAACCGAAATCGAACAAAATATGCCTTTTCAGTTTTGAAAATTTTGAAAATATACTGTGAACCACTAAAAGACAAAATACTTACGGTATGGATTTTTAGACAAACCGGAGCGAAATAAGGAAAACCAGTAGCGCGGATAGCCTTAGGAACTCGTCTACGCGATTTCGAAGCAAAGTCGTTCGGTTTGACTTTTGGTCAAAAGTTTGACCTAGCATTTATGAAGGGAGTCAAAGATTGGATGTGAATCTTTAAAAGGATGTAAGATTACATTCATATTCAAGGGTTAGGGTTTAAAGTCAAGAAAATCCAATGGTTAGGATGCAAAGTCAAAGTAAAAAGTCAAAGGAAGCTTAAGTAAATTTTCAAGAAGTTTCTAGGGCTTGTAGGTGGCGGATTTTGGGGCCAAAATCAGAAAAAATCTGGCCATCTTTGAATTATTGCAAAACAGCCCCTAAAGAGAAGAAAAATTACACAAAAAGTTTGCTAAAATATCCTTAAATCAATTGCAACTTAGTCCCTCCTTTTTGGCTGATTATATACACGGTTTTGGGCTTCTAAAAACCAGAAAAAAAATCTGGTTTTCAGCCATTAGAGCAGCCGTGCACCTCCCCCATTGAAACCAGAAAATTTTCTTCAAGTTTAGTGCAAGAAAGTGTGAAAAATTCATCCCAAAGTTCAAGTTGTCGAGCAAGCAAGGTAATCTTCTACTTTGGCATGATTTCTTCTTGTTTTTCATGAGGAAAAACCGTGTGATATGGGCTGTTTTAATGAAAAGAAAATTAGTTTTTGTTTCATTGATTTTTGGTTGAAAGTGTGTAAATGGCGTGAGATTAAGTTAAGCAAGAAACAAGAATATGAAAAATCAAGTTTTACATGTGGTTGTTCACCCAAAAACCATGGGGTATGAGGGTTTGAAATGGTGAAAATTTTGGTGTTGTTTTGCTTGGTTTTTGATGTTGAAAGTTATGTGGAAATGGAATGAAAGCAAAGGATAAAATGGAATTGAAAAACACAAAATTTTGTATTATGTAGCATGTGAAATCCGTGGGGAAGAAAGAGGAAACATGAGATTTTGTATTGTTGATTGTGTTTGGTTAATGTGATTTTGATTTTGAGTAGCAAACAAGAAAGAAAAATGGAAATGAAAACAAAATGTTGAGGTTGATTTTCCAAGGAAAATCCGTGGTTAACTAAAGGATGATGTATGAAATTTTGATGGCTTATGCTAGGGTTTTGTGAGGTAATGTGTGATGAAATGATACACAAAGTGAGGAATAAGGAAAAAATTAAATTTGGCAAGTGTTTTTGCAATGAAAACTGTGTATAGGTTTAGTGGAAATGAAAAAGTTTTGATAAGCCACGTAAATATGTAAATAGTGTATAAAATCGAGCCTAAAAATGATAAAGAATGGGTTGAAATCTCTTTAGAAATGAGTATGTTTTATTGTGTAATTTTATGTAAAAAGTTTGTAACTTTTACGTAAAATTAGGTTTGTGGTATAATACTTGACAGGGTAGAATAGGATAGATGGTTTCGAGGCGTTTCCTAAACGTCAGGAACCTAGAATTTCAGCGGAAATGCTGCTGAAGTTTCCAAGACACCCGAAGGGTAATTTGGTAAACGAGGGGTAAAAATAGGGATGGGAACAGGAAACCCGAGCCCCCTCGGGAACCTAAGTTCGAAAAGAGAATAAGGGACGATTACATAACTAGTGAAATAGCCATTTGAGGTCCCGAAAGGCTAGAAAAACGAGAAACGACCCCGAGGGTCTGAATAGTACCACTTAAGGGTTGGGTGAATAGTAATCCGAGCGTTTTGGCAGAAAATGTCATAAATGTGACGGCCTCGACTCCAATCACCCGCAACTGTCATGAACCGACTTTATTGCCAACCAAGACAGCTCGTGTGCCGAATCTGGGTTGTCAATTTAAAACTCTTTCTCTTAAACTTTCATTTTTCAGGGTCCAAAAATTTCACCCAAAATTTTTTTCTTTTTAATACATACTTTATCGAAAAGAAAGCTAAGTATAAAAGCCATGTAAAATATAATACCAACTTTCAGTTGCCTTTTGGAGTATAACATAATGCATAATATACAAAATATTTATACTGTAAATTTTTTTTATAACACATTCTCTTCAATTTACTAACTTTAAAAGCTCAGCGGAAGTCTTTTGGTAGGACCAAGTCCAAGGTGAAATCCCTATCTCTTGACATGCGCACATCCTGCCGCCATCCATATAACTACTGGACAGGTTTCTTACCTGTAATATGAATAAACTGGTGAGCTAACAGCCTCAGTAAGTTCAAACATACTTAGTAAGAATCACACGGATTCAAAAACATTGAAAACTCAATCTCCTATGAATAGTACTATTCATGATAAATAGTACTATTTATCATGAATAGTAGCTTTGACCTTTGACCATAAATATTAACTGTTACCCTAACTGATTACTATTCACATTACCTTAACTGGATACTATTCACATATCCTAACCGAAATCACTATACTTGGTATATTCTTCGGTTATGCTCAATTATGGTTTTCATCATATTATTGATGGTTCATTCTCTATTTACTTTCTAGTATAGAGTTCTTTTTTGGCAATATCGTTATTAATCTTGCACGCTGACTGGGAGGGCCTAGGGAGCGACCCTAGAGCTTCGGCCTCCACAGCCCTTATATCCCCGTAGGACCTGAGAGACCTCCATCAATATGTTGGAGGGATGGTACGCCTTAATGGATTTTATTACCATCTTTCAATTATAGTTTTGACTAAGTGACATTAATTGTCACCTCAAGGTCACTAACCTCCATGGCCCGTAGGCCTTACATATTCTCTTTTATTATTATATGGGATATGTTATACTAACTAATCCCTAAATATCCATAGGACTTTATGCCTAGTATACATCGAGTACATAATAAAATAACACAGTATTTCATGTTGCAGACATGAAAGTGCTTGAACTTACCAATACTGCGCTAATGTCCACTTCTTGAACTCTTCTGCATTTCTATCTCTAATTTGACTTCTTACAGACATAATATTATCTGTTAATATTCTCTATTAATTAGCACTTTAAATATATTTGCTTTGTGATAATTTTTACGAAACATTTCAATTCATTATATGGTACACGGTCTGCAATACGCCCGTGTCCCTAACCGTGTACCTCTCGGTTTTATTTTACACGGCCGTGTTTCACTGTACACGCCCGTGTACTATTTAAATAATAGATTTTTATCTTTAAAATCTCCATTTTGGATCATAAAATTTTATTTAAGTTATTCTACATCTTTTACTGACCTTTCTGAGCCCTTAGGAAATTTTTGGTCAAAATGACTATTTTGCCCCTATCTGGTCTCGGGACCGTAACTTCTCCGTTCTATCATTTTTCTCAAATTTTCTAAGCCCAATTATATTAAAATAATGTTTCCTAGGCTTCGATATCAATTTACAGCTTTTTGGGGCTAAAAACCCTAATTGTTCATTTTTCGACCCTTAATTACTATTCATTCATCACCTAGGGTTGTTTCTCGTTTTTCGAGCGTTTCGGAGCCTCAAATGGCCCTTTCACTACTCTTGAAACGCTTTTCCTTTCGTCCTCGACCCTCGGTCTTTGAAAGGCTCGGGTTTCCTATCCCGACCTAATATTTTTCCTTATTTCCCAAAATACTCCTAACATGAAATTTTTTCCTGTTTTAGGCATTTTAGACATTAAGGGTCGGTTTACTATTCCTTTTGGGTTGGTTTTCCATTTTCAATCCTAATCCACCAAGGGGTTTCGGTTTGCTTCCCGTGTCCAATATTTTTACCACTAGTTCCCTGAAATGCCCTTATGCCATTTTAGAAATTTCAGCAGCATTTCCGCTTGTATTTTTAGGTTTCCCGGCGTTAAGTACGCCTTAGAACCTTTGTACCTGCCACGTACTATACAAGAGGCCTATTTTATACAAAGTTTCCAAACTTTGTGTAAAAATTTTCCACATAAATCAATATTCAAAAATCCATACACAATCAACAATATTTTCCAAACTATCCTTGGTTTAACATATTAATCATCACCAAAGTTTTTCATTACAACATTTCAAATATCACATATCACTCTTAGGTTTTCTAATGTGTAAAACAACACCAAAACCTAACAAAATTTTCATTCCAACCCTAGTATTAGCCATGGATTTTTCATGCAAATCACATAGAAAATCTTGCTTTCTTTCATAGGGTTTTTAACAACATTCCATATTCTCATTCAACACTAAAAATTTCCCATTTTCTACTGTTCATTACCCACGGTTTTAGCATGAAAATTTACATCAAATTTTCTTGTTTCCTTATTCTAATTCATGCTTAATTCAACATGAAATCAAATGGTTCTAAACACCAAATCAAATCAACAATTTCCACTTTACTTTTCACACCAACTATGCCACGGTTTTTCAATGGAAACATGCCAAATTTTGCTTGTTTCTAAACCCTAAATCATGCTTTAAATGCTACAACATCAAACAAATCATATCATCAACAAAACAACAATTTTTTCATTGTTTTTCCACTCTACATAGCCATGGATTTTCTAAAGAAAATCAAGGAAAAATGCTTCAATTTTAAAGCTTGCCTTAACTAGTTGATGGCTTGATGCTAGAATTGTAATGAAAGCTTATTTTGGTGTGAAATTTAAACAAAATTTTGGCTTGATGGGGGCAGAAGGCCATGAATTTTTGGCTGAAAAAGAGCAAGAGTTTGGCTTGGTTTTTCTATTTTTTTCTTATGAATTTGGATGCCTATTTATAGGCAAAACTCAAGGACCATTTAGCAATTCTTTTTCAACAATTTGCTAATTGTTTGAGGACTAAAGTGCAAAATTTTTGGGCCAAAAACCTAATTTTTTTCTTTCTCCCTTTCCACATGGCCGAATGGACTTTTAAAAAATTCTAATAAAATTTTTTTTATCATTTTGACAAGATCTTAGCCATTGATCAAAAAGTGATCAAATCTTAACCATACACATTTTATCTTACTTTCCAAACCAAAAAATAAAAATGGATTTATGACATCAACATGATGATGTCATCCTACTATTTATATTAATTCACTAATTAATTTGTGGTCAAATTTTAACCGAAAACCGAACTGAATGGAACTTTACTGAAATCGCGTAGGCCATGTAATTTTGTCCTCCAAATTTTTCGTCCTCCAAAATTTAGAACAAGTGGGGGTACAGATTCTAATTTCATCTTCACGTTCCCATGTAGCCTCTTCAACGTTGTGATTTCTCCACAGCATCTTGACTAATGGGATTGTTTTATTCCTCAAAACTTTATCTTCGCGTGCCAGAATTTGAACCGGTCTTTCTTCATACGTCAAGTCTTCCTGAATCTGGATCGGTTCATGTTTCAGCATATGGGATGGATCCAATATGTACTTCCGTAGCATCGACACGTGAAACATATTATGTACTGCTGACATTTCTGGAGGTAACGCCAATCTATAGGCAACTTTACTAATGCGTTTAATGATCTCGTATGGTCTAATATATCTTGGACTCAATTTCCCCTTCTTCCCGAACCGTATTATTCCTTTCATCGGTGAAACTCTTAGGAATATGAAATCCCCTTCATTGAACTCCAGAGATCTTCGTCTTTTGTCCGCATAGCTCTTCTGTCAGCTCTGGGCTATCTTCATCTGCTACTGTATTTTTGTAACTGCATCCACTGTCTCTTGTACAAAATCTGTCTTATGCAGTCGTTTCTCTTGTAGGTCGTACCAATGAACTAGTGATCTACACCTCCTTCCATACAAAGCTTCATAGGGTGCTATACCTATCGAAGCTTGGTTGCTATTGTTATATGAAAACTCTACCAATGGAAGTTTCTCATTCCAACTCCCCGGGAAATCTATTGTACACACACGCAGCATGTCTTCTAGCGTTTGGATGGTTCGCTCAGATTGCCTATCTGTCTGCGGATGAAATGCTATGCTTAGACGCACTTCTGTTCCCATAGCTTCTCGCACACATGTCCAGAAGTTCGAAGTAAATCATGGATCATGATCTGACACAATAGATTTAGGAACTCCATGTAGCCTAACTATGTGGTTAACATATAAGCTCGCTAACTTTTCCAACGAGAAGGTCATTTTTACTGTAATGAACCTTGTCGTCTTTGTCAATTTGTCTACAATAACTCAAATGGCATCATAGCCTTCTCAGGTCTTCGGTAGTCCTACCACATAGTCCATTATGATATGTTCCTATTTCCACTCAGGAATCTCCAACGGCTCTAACTTTTCACCTGGATGACGATGTTCAGCCTTAACTTTTTGGCACGTCATACATCTGTTTACAAACTCAGCTATATCTTTCTTCATCCCTTTCTACCAGAATTGCAGCTTCAAGTCCTTGTACATCTTACTAGCTCTGGGATGTACTGAATAGGGCATTTCATGGGCTTCTGCCATAATTCATCTTCTTAATCCTTCATCATCTGGAACTTGAATTCTCCCCTGATGTAGGATTAGTCCATCTTTATACGCTTCCTCCTGCGAACTTGCTAGTTTCGAATCTCGTTTCTGAGCTTCTCCGATATCTTCATATATTGTTGACTCCAATTGTAATGCAGCTAGCTTTCTAGCTATTAGCTCCATCTCCAGCATGTTGATTTCTTGTTGCAATGGCATTGGAAATTTTCCAATCAGCAGTTGTTGCGGAGCAGTAGATTTCCTACTTAACGCATCTGCAATGCGATTGGCTTTTCCCGGATGATAGACGATTTCGCAATCATAATCCTTTACCAGCTCCAGCCATCTCCTTTGCCGCATATTTAGCTCCTTCTGTGTGACGAAATATTTTAGACTCTGGTGGTCGTATAAATCTGATACTGAGCTCCATATAAATAGTGTTACCAGATTTTTTATGCGAACACTACTACGGCAAGCTCCAAATCGTACGTGGGATAATTTTTCCCATGGTCCTTTAATTGACGCGAGGCATAGGCAATCACCTTATCGCCTTGCATCAAGATGGCTCCTAATCCCATATTTGAGGCGTCACTGTATATCATGAACATCTCCCCTTCAGTCAGAAGTGTAAGTATCAGTGCGCTCGTTAATCGTTTCTTCAGCTCTTGGAAGCTTTTCTCGCACTGTTCAGTCCATTCATACTTCTTTTCCTTGCGTGTAAGCGCCATGATAGGAGCTGCGAGTCACACGAATCCTTTAACAAATCTTCTATAATAGCTGGCTAAACCTGAGAAACTCCGTATTTCCGTCACGCTCTTAGGTGCGGGCCATTCGTTGATCACCTCTACTTTTGCAGGATCGACAATAATTCCTTCCTTGGAAACCACATGTCCAAGAAAATGTACTCTATCTAGCCAGAATTTACATTTGGAGAATTTAGCATAAAGTTGATGCTCCCTTATTGTCTGTAAGACAGTCTTCAAATGCTCCTCATGCTCCTCGCAAGTCTTTGAATATATAAGTATGTCATCGATAAATACAATAACAAACTTATCCAGATATTCTTTAAAGACTCGATTCATCAGGTCCATAAAAGCTGCTGGCACATTTGTTAACCCAAACGGCATCACAAGGAATTCGTAGTGACCATAGCGGGTCCGAAATACGGTTTTGGGGATTTCATTCTCCTTGATCCTCAGTTGATGATATCCTGATCACAGATCAATCTTGGAGAATACTACTGCGCTTATTAGTTGATCGAACAAGTTGTTAATTCTAGGTAATGGATACCTATTCTTGACAGTGACTTGGTTCAACTCTTGATAATCGATGCACATTCGAAATGATCCATCCTTCTTCTTGATAAATAGTACCGGAGCACCCCATGGGGAATAGCTCAGGTGTATAAATTCTTTGTCAAGAAGCTCCTTCAGCTACTCCTGTAACTCTAATTCTGCCGGTGCCATCCGGTATGGTGCCTTTGAGATAGGTGCAGTTCCTGGCATCAGCTCGATCTCAAAGGAAATTTCTCGTTCAGGCGGTAATCCTGGTAATTCCTCTGGAAAGACATCAATGAATTCCTTCACAATATGAATGTCTTCGGGTTGGAGCTTTTGTTCGTTCGTCACGTCCCGTATACATGCTAGGTATCCTGCACAACCGCTAGACATTAGTCTCCTTGCTTCCATTGAGTTGATCATCATCTTCTTTGATCTGTGTGACACATCGACGTACTCAAATCCCTCTTCTTGGTCGGGTTGAAACCTTATCTTCCACTTTCGACAATCGATCGTGACTTGATACTTCCCTAGGAAATCCATTCCTAGTATTACATTATAGTCGGCAAGCTCCATCACGATCAATTCTGCAAACAACTCCCTATTTGCCACAATTATTGGCACATAAGGTAACCAGTAATTGGACATCAGGACTTCCCCCGAGGGTAATGCAGTTCTAAACATCATACCCATATTATCTTTAAGATATCCTATCCTATTTGCAAACTGGTATGAAATGAAAGAATGCGTAGCTCCAGAGTCAAATAAAACAGACGCCAAATTATTAGCGACAGAAAGCTGACCTGTCACTACATTTGACGTTCCAGCTTCTGCCTCTTCCTTGGTGTATACCATGACGCGAGCATCTGCTCGGGGCAAGCGTTCTTTTCTTTCCTGCCTCTCTGAATGGGATGAACCTTTAGCTTTAGCCTACAGTGAATGTACCTGGGAACGTTGCTGTTGTGGCTGAGACGAACCTTGCACATTTTGTCTAGTTTCGGGACAATTTCTGGCAAAGTGACCGTCCTTCCCACATTAGAAACAGGCATTTGGGGCAAATCTGCATCGGCCTGCATGTCTCTTTTCGTAGACTACACTTTCAAACAGTAGGGCCAGCATTATTGTTTGTTCTCCTTTGCTGGTTCCTATTTCCATAATTATTCCCCTTTCTCTTCCCCTGGGACTGTTGACCGGAAGTACTTGGCTGCCCAGCCTTAATATTCTGATTCGGTTTGCTACTTTGTCTGGCCTGGGATCCAACTTGTACAGCTTTGGCTAGCACCTTTTCCTTCTTCTTAGCATCTCAAATCTTTTCTCTCTCTTCCTTCTATCGGACCAGATAATATTCTGCCCTCAGCGCACGACTAACACAATAAACGACAGTGTCAGGTGGCATCATCCCACTGTCCACCAATGCTGAGATCTCGGGACGGAACATTCCCAGCATCTTTTGGATTTTCTCCTTCTCAGTGGTGATAGTGTATGGGCATAGTTTGGACAACTGATCAAACTTGTTGCAGATTTCAATTACTGTCATGTCCCTCTGCTTCAACTCTACAAATTCTCGTTGTTGTGGTCGTAACAGTGCAGGATTATAATATTTATGGTTAAACTCCTCCAGAAAGTCCAACCAAGACATCGTATACATATTTCTTCTCATCTTGACAGATTCCCACCAAAACCTCGCATCCTCTTTTAGAACGAAAGACGCATACATAACCTTCTCCTGATCGTTCAGTTCCATAAATTCCAATATTATGTGGAGTGAAGACAACTACTCCTCTGCTTCCAGAGGGTTTGTGGAGCCCTCAAACTCTGGCGGCCTCATTTGTTGAAATCTTTTAAATAGTGGCTCGGGATTGGCCCTGGGTTGTGGTTAGGGTTCTACTATTTCTTCTGGTACCACTGGCGGCACTTCCGGTTCTAGTGCGGCCATTTGTGGGTCTTGGCCCTCACCTTGTTCTTGTCTCTGTTTCATTTGTTCGAGTCTTTGTCTTAACTCGACATTTTCTCTCATTTGGGCTTCTATTAGAGCTTCCAATTCATCCACTCTCTCTGACAGGATTGGACGCCCTCTCATATTCTTCAAGTTTCATGGATCCATCATTCTTCCTATTTCCTATAATCACATGAGAGTCGATCGCTAGATTTTCACAAACATATTTTTACAATATATATATATAAATGATACAGTTTTTTTTTTCATCACATAATTTTAACATTTCATCCATTGAACATGTTGAAATATGATTGTCATTTCTTTTCATTTCAAAAGTACATCAGTTCGAAGGCTTTTCTCAAAATAGCCTTTCGATATAGTCATGTATACACATGTATAAACATATATACATTAATACAACCCATATATTTCTACACCTGATCTCCTAACTGAGGTTGTTCCAGGATCGTCAATAACTCAATTGGATCCATTTCGTCATCATCCGTTCTGTTTCCAACCTCAGACGGTGTTGATTCTTTAGCTAGACCCGTACCCTCTGGTTGTCTCAACGGACCAGCTTCATGGTCGTTTACCATCGGTTCCAATCTATGCAGGAGATCTAACATTGCTTCTTGTAGCAACTGTTCATGCCTCTTGCGCACCATGCGCTCCATCATCATTTCTTCCTCTACTTTCGCTATCGTAACTATAAACTCACGCAAAGTAGTAGGGTATAAAGGGGTTATCCTCTGTCGTAGGTGTTAGGAAATACCCTAAGCATTAGAGACATTTTGATGTATTTATTTTGAACTGGATAATAAAATTATATATAGAGGTTATTCATTACACTGCTATCTGTCCTCGTTCTATTTACATGTTAAAGTAAATGTAAGCAAATATGGCTCCTTGACTGCTTGTGTTAAATTGTTAAAACGTTGCATGCAATGGACTTTTGTATGCGAGAAGACAATGTTCTAAAGTTAGCGGTCTAAACTATGGTCTGTAGTCTATGGGGTTAGATCGAGCATCTAACTCATATTAAGACTATTATGTTGTCTAAAGCCTTGGAGGGGATGGTTTGTCTTGATTGTCTGGAGCTGGACTCCCAAGTAGAGACATAGATATGTTGCTTGGTGGTGACATATTGGACCGGGACTAAAGCGTGATTGATCTACGTAGTCCGCTATGAGTAGATCAATCTGTTTTGATGTTCATTGTGCAATAACCTTAATCCTGAGTAAATGAACTACTTCATGTATATGACTTGTGTACTTTGATATTCTAATGGCTAAAGCTTCTCAGAGGTAGTAAGCTTATAGACCGGTTCGTTGGGTGCATGACTTGTATACGATGAGGGGTTTGTTTACAGATATCGGAATCATAGCTCTAATGAGGAGTTAAGGGTATCCTCTTAAAGGCATTATACTAAATGTGAAAATGGACAAGGCCTTGGGTCGTCTGCTGGGCAGATGACTTCTTATTCATATATGGTGAATAATTATTTTCTTTATTCGGTAGTATAATGGAACTTTAAGATAGCCTGATCAGTAGGATTAAACGGACTTTGACCTAAGGCTGATCATGGATATCATATAAGGGTTATGCATACATGACAATGTCATTGGATGATAGCTTGTCATAGGCTTACATAATACGGTATATAATTGGGAGTTCAGTTTCAGGTTTATAGTGGTGTGACTTTGAAATTAGTGATCATATGATTGAGTTGTTCGGTAAAGAATGATGATCATATGGATTTGCGGGAGCCCGATTATATATGTCCAATCAGTCCCTCTACTAGCTCCACATAATTCCTTAACGTTTGGCAAAATTGATTTGTGTATGCTATTGGCTAGTTTATTATGCATAGATGGTGTTGACATAGGATTAGGATGGTGGACAAGATTCTCTCCGGTTGGATTCAGATTTTGTTTTGGATAATAGAGTACACAATTATTCAAACTCCAAATAAAGTTACCATGATTTTATTTGAGATTGGATTGGAGTTGTAGAAAATTATCCATGAGAACAAGAATTTGAAATACAACTGTTTTGTGGATTTTGAAATTTGAATTTTGAAATTTGAAATTTGAAATTTGAAATTTGAAATTTGAAATTTGAATTTGAAATTTGAATTTGAAATTTAAATTTGAAATTTGAATTTGAAATTTGAATTTGAAATTTGAATCACAGTCCAAATGGGATTTGAATTTCTTGTGGTAAATCCACAAGGAATGAAATACGAATTTGAGTTGGATATGGAGAGGAAAATCTTGTTAGAATCCTACTTGAATTTTGAATCCAAATCCTAACAATAGTGGACGAAAATTTTGAGGATTATCCTCATGGAATTTTTGGATTTTTTATGGATAAGGTTCAAGGAAAAATTCAAGTTTCAATCCCAGTTGAATTTGGATTCTCTCCTCCCTGATTATGGGCAAAAATTTGAGGAAGATCTCCTAGGAGTTTTCGGTTATTTTGGATAAGGATGAGATAAGATTCAAGCTTGAAAATCCTAGTGGAATTTTGATTCTTCCCTTATCCAAAAGTGGCCGAAATTTTTGTTGGGATTTTCCCCTTGGATTTTCGGATTTTTTGGTTGAAAAAGGGAGATAAGATTCATGTTAAAATCTTGTTTAGATTTGAATTGGATAATCCTAATGTTGGCTGAAATTTTGTTGGGATTTTCCCTTGGATAATTTCGGATTTTATGTTGTGGATAAGGGAGAAAATCTTCTCCTAATCTTATTCGAATTCAGAGAATCACCTCATGCAAGTATATAAATAGAGATCCTGCCACTCCAGTTCTCTCAGACCACAAACTCTCAGGTGAGCAGGCTTATTGTTGCATAACTCACTGTGACAATAAGTTCTTTAGAGATCTGGGTGGTCGGAAGAAGATTAGCAGTGCTACCATACTGATCGAGGTTCAGAGTGCCCATACACTCAGCCATTCGGGAATTGGAGAATAATAGAGAAGGCTAATTGGTTGAAGCCCTCCGGTCATTCTTCTCCTACAGATTGGCATCCTTGAGGTATGAGTTTAAATTGTTGTTGGTTTATTGTATATGGCATCATGAGATATTTAACTATCTTAAAAAAATTTTATTGTTCCGCTGTGCCACTCTGATACATTTTTCTCGAATTATTTCCTACAGTAGGTCTATGGTGAGTCCCTTCCAAAATATGTCATAAAAGTCATCATTTGTGATGTTAGGCAGAGGACACGTCCTCACAACGCTATCTTGGAATCTGACTGCATACGAGAATACAGTATCGCTCAACATCATTTACTGTCTCTCTACCTTCAGGCCAAAGTCTCTGACATCTGCATACTTGGGCATGGTCGGTGGTGGCAATACTGTCCTGCTCTCAGGAGGTTCTATAACTGGTGCTGCACTCTTCTGTGGAAACTGCTCCAGCATGACTTGGCAAAATTCAGCCCAATCCATTGCTAATAGCATCTCCTGATCACAATACTCCCAATATAATCGTGCATCCTCATAGAATGTGCCAATGGCCATCAAAACCCAACAATCCTCATTTATATCACATTGACGCATGATAACCTCAACGTCATGTAGCCAGTCTCGCATAGAGATCCCCTGCTAACCTCCTTCAAACGTAGGTGGATGACTGCCTCTAAAAGCATGTACAGCTTGCACTGACACCCTAGCTCCTATACGAGCTCGATCTCCCACCACTGGAATGTCTACTGCTACTGGTGGGTTTATGATCGGTCGCGGAGGTGGTGCTTGTACCGGTGCCGGCGCTACAATCCTCGGCGCTAATGGCTCAAGTACTGGTGGTCGTTGTACTGCTCGCCGCATCATGGATGGTCTGATCATGGGCCTAGTCCACACCCAGATTGGTCCTCTCGGTCGGTATGGGTGAGGTCTCATGTAAGGTGGTCTAGTCATCTTAAATCCTACAAAATATATAATTTCGAATAAATGGAAAATTAACTAACTTAAAGAAAGCTAACTTACTTGGATTGACGAGCAGATCGCGCTTCGTGCTAATAGGGATATTGTCAACTGCTCTAATACCAACCTATGACGCCTCTGACTCCGATCACCCATAACTGTCATGAACCAACTCTATTGCCGACCAAGACAGCTCGTGTGCCAAATTTGGGTTGTCAATTTAAAACTCTTTCTCTTAAACTTTCATTTTTCAAGGTTTGAAAATTTCACCCAAATTTTTTTTTCTTTTTAATACATACTTTCTCGAAAAGAAAGCTAAGTATAAAAGCCATGTAAAATATAATACCAACTTTCAGTTGTATTTTAGAGTATTACATAATGCATAATATACAAAATATTTATACTGCAATTTTTTTTATAACACATTCTCTTCAATTTACTAACTTTAAAAGCTCAGCAGAAGTCTTTTAGTAGGACCAAGTCCACGGTGAAATCCCTATCCCTTGACACGCGCACATCCTGCTGCCATCCATATATAGGCTGGACAGGTTTCTTACTTGCAACATGAATAAACTGGTGAGCTAACAGACTCAGTAAGTTCGAACATACTTAGTAAGAATCACACGGATTCAAAAACATTGAAAACTCAATTTTCTATGAATAATACTATTCATCATGAATAGTATTATTCACCATGAATAGTGGCTTTGACCTTTGATCGATGAATAGTAACTGTTACCCTAACTAGATACTATTCACATTACTTTAACTTGATACTAGTCACATATCCTAACCGAAATCACTATACTTGGTATATTCTTTGGTTATGCTCAATTATGGTTTTCATCATATTATTGATAGTTCATTCTCTATTTACTGTCTAGTATAGAGCTCTTTTTATGACAATACCGTTATTAATCTTGCGCACTGACTGGGAGGGCCTAGGGAGCGACCCTAGAGTTTCGGCCTCCACAGCCCTTATATCCCCGTAGGACCTGAGAGACCTCCATCAATATGTTGGAGGGACGGTACGCCTTAATGGTTTTTATTACCATCTTTCAATTATAGTTTTAACCAAGTGACATTAATCATCACCTCAAGGTCACTAACCTCCATTGCCCGTAGACCTTACATATTCTCTTTTATTTTTATATGGGATATGTTATACTAACTAATCCCCAAATATCCATAGGACTTTATGCCTAGTATACATCTAGTACATAATAAAATAACACAGTATTTCATGTTGCAGACATGAAAGTGCTTGAACTTACCAATACTGTGCTAATGTCCACTTCCCGAACTCTTCCGCAGTTCTATCTCTAATTTGACTTCCTGCAGGCATAATATTGTCTGTTAATATTCTCTATTAATTAGCACTTTAAATATATTTACTTTGTGATAATTTTTACAAAACATTTCAATTCATTATATGGTATATGGTCTGCAACATGCCCGTGTCCCTAACCGTGTACCTCTCGGTTTTATTTTACACGGCCGTGTTTCACTGTACACGCCCGTGTACTATTTAAACTCTAGATTTTTATCTTTAAAATCTCCATTTTGGATCCTAAAATTTTAATTAAGTTATTCTAGATCCTTTACTGACCTTTCCGAGCCCTTAGGAAATTTTTAGTCAAAATGACCATTTTGCCCCTATCTGGTCTCGGGACCGTAACTTCTCCGTTCTATCGTTTTTCTCAATCTTTCTAAGCCCAATTATCTTAAAATAATGTTTCATAGGCTTCGGTATCATTGTATAGCTTTTTGGTGCTAAAAACCCTAATTGTTCATTTTTCAACCCTCAGTTACTGTTTATTCATCACCTAGTGTTGTTTCTCGTTTTTCGAGCGTTTTGGAGCCTCAAATGGCCCTTTCACTACTCTTGAAACGCTTTTCCTTCCGTCCCCGACCCTCGGTCTTTGAGAGGCTTGGGTTTCCTATCTCGACCTAATATTTTTCCTTGTTTCCCAAAATACCCCTAACATGAAATTTTTTTTCTGTTTTAGGCATTTTAAACATTAAGGGCCGGTTTAGTATTCCTTTTGGGTTAGTTTTCCATTTTCAATCCTAATCCACCGAGGGGTCCCGGTTTCCTTCCCGAGTCCAATATTTTTACCCTTCGTTCCCTGAAATGCCCTTATGCCGTTTTAGAAATTTCGGTAGCATTTTCGCTTGTATTTTTAGGTTTCCTGGCGTTAGGTACACCTCAGAACCTTTGTACCTGCCACGTACTATACCAGAGGCCTATTTTATACAAAGTTTCCAAACTTTGTATAAAACTTTTCCACATAAATCAATATTCAAAAATCCATACACAATCAACAACATTTTCCAAACTATCCTTGGTTTAACATGTTAATCATCACCAAAGTTTTTCATTACAACATTTCAAATATCACATATCACTCTTAGGTTTTCTAATGTGTAAAACAACACCAAAACCTAACAAAATTTTCATTCCAACGCTAGTATTAGCCACGGATTTTTCATGCAAATCACATAGAAAATCTTGCTTTCTTTCGTAAGGTTTTTAACGACATTCCATATTCTCATTCAACACTAAAAATTTCCCATTTTCTAGTGTTCATTACCCACGGTTTTAGCATGAAAATTTACATCAAATTTTCTTGTTTCCTTATTCCAATTCATGGTTAATTCAACATGAAATCAAATGGTTCTAAACACCAAATCAAATCAACAATTTCCACTTTACTTTTCACACCAACTATGCCACGGTTTTTCAATGGAAACATGCCAAATTTTGCTTGTTTCTAAACCCTAAATCATGCTTTAAATTCTACAACATCAAACAAATCATATCATCAACAAAACAAAAATTTTTTCATTGTTTTTCCACTCTACAAACCCACGGATTTTCTAAAGAAAATCAAGGAAAAATGCTTCAATTTTGAAGCTTACCTTAACTAGTTGATGGCTTGATGCTAAAATTGTAATGAAAGCTTATTTTGGTGTGAAATTTAAACAAAATTTTGGCTTGATGGGGGGGAAGCCCATGGATTTTTGGCTGAAAAAGAGCAAGAGTTTGGCTTTGTTTTTCTATTTTTTTCTTATGAATTTGGATGCCTATTTATAGGCAAAACTCATGGACCATTTAACAATTCTTTTTCAACAATTTGCTAATTGTCCAAGGACTAAAGTGCAAAATTTTTGGGTCAAAAACCTAATTTTTTTTCTCCCTTCCACATGGCCGAATGGTCTTTTAAAAAATTCTACTAAAATTTTTTTTATCATTTTGGCAAGATCTTAGCCATTGATCAAAAAGTGATCAAATCCTAACCATACACCTATTATCTTACTTTCCAAACCAAAAAATAAAAATGGATTTATGACATCAACATGATGATGTCATCCTACTATTTATATTAATTTACTAATTAATTCGTGGTCAAATTTTGACCGAAAACCGAACCGAACGGAACTTTACCGAAATCGAGTAGGCGGGTTCCGGGCACCTCCGGTGCGATCGGTTTGTTTTATTTTGCTTCCATTTGGTCAGAATTCTCTACTGTAAATTGTTATTGTTTTAGTGCCTTTCGATGCATTCTCTAGGGTTTTCGGCTCTAATTTCGAACCGTCACACCCAAAAATGTTCGGTAAGATTTTCCATCCCCGAACTCACTCATTCTAACACTACCGGAACATTTTCACAGTATTCTCAATAGTATTAAAACACAACTTTTACATATTTTATTCATTATAATTAATACATACATACCATTTTAATCTACTCCGCGAGTCTGAAATTCCCGGTTATCACAGTAAAAGCTCGGTAAAACCTAAGAAAAGTTATTTTATGAGTTTTGGGATCAGAAAACCCAGATAAAACGATAAAACGAGAATTTCTCGGTCTATAGTCCCGTCAGGGGTAAAATGGTCATTTTAACCAAAATTTTCTAAATTGTTAGAAAAAGAACATAAAAGCCTCAGAATGATTTTATTAAATTTCTAAAAGGCTAAAATAGAGTCGTAAGTCAGAAAAATGGGGGAAAATCCCACTAAGGATGAAATGGTCATTTTTCAAAAAGTTAGGGGCAAAACGGTCATTTTGTCAAAAAGTTCAGAAAAGTAATATTAAGGTCTAGAATAGTATTTTACGCGGCATAATAATTACGGAATTGAAAATATGAATCCCAAAACGAATAATTAAGAACCTAAATCAGAACTTTTATATTTCACCGTATTTTAGCTATGAAATGAATAGTAAAAATAACCGTGATCTATTTCGGTTATAGGAAATCAACCAAAAGGTGAATTAAGGAAGCCGGTTGACTCAGGAAAGAAACTGCTAGTAAAATACCTATAAGTTCAGACATTTATCTGTCTGTAGCATGAATTTACTCAGTATGCTTATATGATATAGATGATAGAAATTTAGCAGTCAGGTGTTGTATGCACACAAACATAAGAGATAAAATCTTAAGAAACTTACAAAATAATTTAAAGAGTTCCAGACCCTGGAGGCAGCAAAACTGCCACCGATCAGGAACCATCAGAAATTCGGTAACTAAATTAGTATTGGCGTACTGGCCTCCCACACAGGTGGAGGTTTCTCAGATTCAGTTATGATATGACTCCAAACCGCTAGTGATATGTCCTGGGATTGGAAGTTTGATGTAGTTAGACTGTAGAGGATTGGCCAGTGGGTCGCTCCCAGAGTCTCTCTCAGTTATGCGCACATTACGGTACAACCAATTTAGGGGCCCAATATCAGAATTCAGTATCACATAAAGACTAAAGACTTAAGAATTGCCATAATTGAGCATAAAACGTACTAACTGTATGTGTAGTAGCTTAGACCCAAGTTGACATGAATAGTATCGATCAAAGTCAATCTTACTATTTATGATCAAAAGTCAAAGTTACTATTTATATGAATAGTATTTTTCCATGATTTTATGATTTATGTTCCTGCATGTATGTTTGAACTTACTGAGCCCGTCGCTCACCAGTTTATTCATGTTGCTGGTAAGAAACCTGTACACCAGTAGACAATGGATGGATGAGGAGTGGGATTGCATTTACCTCTAGGGCTGGGCGAGGAGAATGGTCCTGTTGATGTTTTCTGCTGAACAGATTTGAGAGATGTTTTGAGAGTAAATTTTGAATCATGTTTTGAAAACATATCATGATGTAAATTATGTACGACCAGTATGATAATAGTTTATCTTATGTTCTATGATACTTATGTTTTTTTAACAGTTTATAGTCACAGATAGTTTTAAAAAAAAAATCCCTCTATTTTCAGAATAAAAATCATCTTAACTACAAATGGTAATTTAACAAAAACAAGTTATAAGTAAGTTGCCGATGACCTATTGAGGTAACGGTCTATCTTAGTGGACTTTAAGCTCTACTATGCTAGTACTGTAGCCTTGATTCAGGGTGCGCCACCACATTAAGCCCTTAGCATTTTATTTTTAACTTTATATGGTTGTGTGCTTGACCTTTAAGTTTTTTGTGGATGGATGTGCCAATGGATGTTTAGGGTTGGCTGGGAACTAACCTGTCCCCAGTTTTTAGGCCACAGTTTTGGCCATTTTCGAACATGTTACGATCTGATTTTGACAATTTATGAAACATGAAGTTTTAAGGAAATTTCTTTACAAACATTTTTATGTCAAATAGCCTTTGGCCAAATATGACTCTAAGATAGGTTTTTGAGGTAGATTTCAACCAGAGTTCAAAACAGGAACTGAAATCCTGAGCAACAGGAACAGTCTCGGATTTTTATAAAAATGACCAACTTAGAGTTCAAACTGGATCTGGGACTCAACATGAAAGTTTTAGATCTCATCGAAATCTTTAAGATGACTAACATGAGTTTTCAAAATTTGGCCTTTTCGGGCCCCAAATAGAGCAGCTTTTAAACAAGCATAATACTAGAATTTTTCTAAAACTAGGCATGAGTTCTAGCTACAGGTTTTGAGTGTTTCAGATTTGTTAGAGGTTAAACCGAGCTCTGAGATGAACATGAAAGTTGTTCATCTCATCGAAGACTAAAAGTTCTATGTTCACCAAGTTCACAAATTAAATCGTTTCAAACAAGTTTTAAATGGTTTTCTGTAAAATGGTTCAAAAACCACTTTTAAATATGAACACCAAAATGTATCCTTTCCCTTTTAAAATGGAAAAATGGTTTGATAAAACACCTTCCCCTTACCTTCCAACAGGGTGATATGGGGATGGTTTCAGAGGACATAGATTTTCCCCAAAATTTTATAAGATTTCTAAAAATATTTTCTTTAAAAAAAAAAAAAAGGTAGAGGTAGCCCGGTAGGCTACATAATCAATATACGAGGTAACCGAGTAGATAACTAGCCCGATTAGGCATATAGCCCATACGCAAGGTAACTGGTTAGTTGACTACCTGGTTAACCAACCAAAATCGAGGTAGAAGAGCGTTAATTAATTTATTGAGGAGATAAATTAATTACCCATGATTAGAGGTTAGACTCTCCAAAAATAGAGCAGTTTAGTACCGATGGTAATCAGTAACATATATCGATAGATGCTTTAGTCACTAATGATATTAGTGGCTCAATAATAAGTTTTAAATCAGTAAAGGTAACCTGATAGGCTAAACAATCAATACGCGAGGTAACCAACTAGTTGACTAGCCGATTAACCAATCAAACCTGAGATAGGAAGAGGTAGAGAAACGTTACTTAATTTATTAAGTAAATAAATTAATTAACCACGATTAGAAAATCAAATCTCAAGAAGAAAGCAGTTAGTACCGATAGGGATCGGTACCCTACAATGATAGAATTTTATCAGTCACTAATGACCATAGTAACCTAAGAGCGAGTTTTAATATAAATGCATTATGATTACAAGAGGAGACCTGTAAATTGACGAGGCAAGGTATAATTTGCCTGCAGATCAGGTAAGTACAACTCTACCTATAGCATGAGCAAAAATGAGTTTAAAATGTTATTTTTACTCTATGTTAAGTATGCAAATCATGTAGGGTTGTTTCATAGCATAATAGAGGAGCTTATAAGTTCACAATCGCATAGATTGATGACCAGTATAAGTTAGATGCCATTAGATCCTTATTACATAAGATGAGGGGATAGCCTAGTAGAGCTTATGGCATGAGGATATCAGATATGATTCAACAATTGGGTAATTATTAAGCGTGTTGTACCAGCCTCTCCTGCTTGAAGAGGTTTTTCAGTTTAAGTATGACGAGCCTCGGCCGATGACTCTTAATACATAACGAGCCCAAGTCGTGGCTAAAAGGAAAGGTTGTGGTCTTGGTGAATCCATAGATCCACGCGCATTCGATATTGACACACGGGCCCTTAGCAAAGTAAAGACAAGATAGTGAATAATGAAGCATAAATTGAGCATAATCTATTCATGCATTGTACACGATTTACCCTAGAGATAGTTATAGTATGCTTTTCAATTACATGACATAATATGTCCCCATGGCATGTATTCTGTGACATGCCACATGATATGTTCCATGTTCAGTGTGAATGTGTGACATGTTTGATAGTTTTTAAGTATGCCTGTTAGTATGGCTTATGTTTTAAACATGTTTTATGGATGACATGTTGTTTTTACTGAGCATAAAGCTCACAGTGTGTGTTCATGCCGTAGGTTAGTGGCCTATGGCTTAGATCTCGATGAACGGTGATGGCAGTAGAGGCGGATGTGAGAGTGAGGTTGTGGATACCATCACGAGTTTGTCTTCCGCACTATGTTGAGTAATTCTTTATATTTTAAGGACTGAGTCATGTTAAGTAACGAACAGTTCAGTACCTTTTGAGTATATATGTATATTTAACCTCAAGCTGTATTAAGACACTTAAGTACTTGTAAAGTATTTTTAAGTATGTATTACTATAGTAAAGAGTACGCATTCAAAAAAAAAAATCCCCTAAAATCATATAATAGTAGTTTTAAACAAGTTGACTATGTTCAAGTAAGTTCAGTTAAGAGAAATTTTAAGTGACGGTTCGGGGCTGCCAGGGCTCTGGGCTATCATAGTTAGTATCAGAGTAGTATCCTGCCACCCTATCTCATCGCCGCATGCCAGCCTCATCTGTCCAATTAAGTTAATTTTTATTTTACGGTATTAGTATGTAAGTTAACAATTAAGTTATAATGTGTAGCTATGGTTACGCCAGTATGGTTACACCAGCAGGGCTACACTAGTAGAACTTACACCAGTAAAACCGGCACCAGTAGTGCCTCATCAGAGGACAAGAGTTTCGAAGGACAACATGGTGAGAACACGTACACAAACAACCCAGGCAACCCAAGAGGATGAGTTAATGGCACAGTTCACAGCTATGCTGGAAATGATGGAGAATCAATGGCATGACCTAGACCAGCTCATGTAGTAGCTAGGTCAATAGAACCTGGCACCACAGACAGCAGGTGTGATAACCGGGAATTTTAGATTATCGAAATAGGTTAAAATTGTATGTGTATAACAATTTTAATGAATAAAATGTGAAAAAGTTGTATTCTAACACTGTTGTGAATAGTGTAAAAATGTTTTGGCAGTGTTAAAATATGTGAGTTCGGGGATGGAAAATCTTACCGGATATAATTGGGTGAGACAGTTCGAAATCAAAGCCGAAAACCCTAGAGAGTGCATTGAAATGTACTAAAACAATAGAAATTTACGGTAGAGAATTCTGATCAAACGAAAGCAAAATAAGACAAACCGATCGCACTGGAGGCACTGAAAACTCGCCTATGCGATTTCGGTAAAGTTCCGTTTGGATCGGATTACAGTCAAAAATTGACTACGAATTAATTAATGAATTAATATGAATAGTTGATGACATCACCTTGATTATGTCATAATACAAATTATTTTACTTAAATTTGGAAAGTAATTTTGAAAGGTGTATGGTGTAGACTAGCCTACTTTATGATCAATGGCTAAGATCATGCCAAAAAGCCATTAAAAAAATTTTGTAAAAATTTTTAAAAGGCCATTTGGCCACTTGGAAAGGGGGAAGAAAAAAATTTGATTTTTGCCCCAAAATCTTTACTTTTTAGTCCTTGAAGAATTAGGAAATTGTTGGAAAAAAATTACAAAAAAGCCCTTGGTTTTTGCCTATAAATAGGCATCAAAATTCAAGCAAAAAAAAAAATGGAAAAAACCAACTAAACTCTTGCCTTTTTCTTCAGCCCAAAACCGTGAGCTTCACCTCCCTTAAACCAAAAATTTTGTTTTCAATTTCACATCAAACCTAGCTTGAATTGCATTTCCAATCTCAAGGCATCAACTAATCAAGGTAAGCTTCAAAATTGAAGCATTTTCCCTTGATTTTCCATAGAAAATCCGTGGGTTTGGAGTGTTGAAAAACAATGAAAAAAATTGTTGATTTGTTAATTCTATGATTGGTTTGATGTTGTAGTAATTAAAGCATGAATTAGGATTGAAAAACAAGCAAAAATTTTGCATGTTTCCCTTGAAAATCTGTGGCTTCAATGGTGTGAAAAATGCATGATTTTTGGTGTTTTGATTTAGTATTTATGTGTTGAATTAAGCATGAATTGGAATATAGAAACAGGAAAATTTTGATGTAATTTTCTTACTAAAACCGTGGGCATGAACATTAAGAAATAAAAAAATTTTTTATGTTGAAAAATGTTGATAAAAACCCTAGGAAAGAAAATGAAATTTTCTTTGTGTTTATGCATAAAATCCGTGGCTATAATTACGGTTAGAATACATATTTTGTTAGGTTTTTGAATGTTGTTTTATACATTGGAAAGCCTAAGAATGATATGAAGTGATGAAAATTATTTAGATGTGATTAACTAGTAAACCGAGGCTAGTTTGAAAGAAAAATGTTGTGGTTTGTGTTGGTTTCTAAATGTTGAATCATGTGAAAAATTTTTAAACAAAGTTTGGAAACTTTGTATAAAATAGGCCTCTGGTATAGTACGTGGCAGGTACAAAAGTTCTGAGGCGTACCTAATGCCGAGAAACCTTAAAATGTAAGTGGAAATGCTGCCGAAATTTCTAAAATCAGCATAAGGGCATTTCAGGAAACGAGGGTTAAAAATATTGAACTCGAGAAGGAAACCGAGAACCCTCGGTGAATTAGGATTAGAAATGGAAAACCAACACAAAAGGAATAATAAACCGACCCTAAAACACTAAAATGCCTAAAACAGGAATAAAATTCATGTTAGGGGTATTTTGGGAAACAAGGGAAAAATTTAGGTCGGGATAGGAAACCCGAGCCTTTCGAGGACCGAGGGCTGGGAACGGGATAAATAACGTTTAATAAATAGTGAAAGAGCCATTTGAGGCTCCGAAACGCTCGAAAAATGAAAAAACGACCCTAGGTGACACGTGAATAGTAATCGAGGGCTGGGAAAAATGAAGTTGAGATTTGGCAGTAAATTAAACTGTAAAATGATACAGAAACCTAGAAAATATTATTTTAAAATAATTAGACTCAGAAAAATTGGAAAAGAATGATAAGACGAAACAATTACGAACCCGAGACCCCTTAGGGGTAAAATGGTCATTTTGACCAAAAATTTCCGAAAAGGCTCGAAAAGAACCCTAAAAGACCTAGAATAACTTAGATAAAATTCTAAAACTCAAAATGAAGATTTTAGAGTTAAAATTCTAAAAAATTTTGAGGAACACGGGCGTGTAGAGGGATACACGGCCGTGTATAAGAAAAAATTTTATAACCCGAGAGGTACACGGGCTTGAACACGGGCGTGTATCGAGCCGTGTACAGTTACATGGCTAAGAAAGAAAACAAAATGGCCATGTAGAATAGACCCGAGAGGTACACGGGCTGGAACATGGGCGTGTTGCAGACCGTGTACCACAAACAAAATTTAAATGTGTAGAATTGTTAAGTGAAATAAATGTATATTTAAAGTGATAATTAAAACAGGGTATTAACAGAAAATATTATGTCTGTAGGAACCCAAAATAGAGATAGAACTGCAGAGGAGTTCTGTGTAGGAAAATAAATTGATAAAAAAAAACGTATCAGAGTGGCGCAGCAGAACAATAAAAAATTTTTAGATCGTTAAATATCTCATGATGCCATATACAATAAACCAATAACAATTAAAACTCATACTTCAAGGACACCAATCTGCAGGAGGAGAATGATCGGAGGGCTTCAACCAACTAGCCTTCTCTACTATTCTCTAATTCCCGAATGGCTGAGTGTGTGGGCACTCTGAACCTCGATCGGTATGCTAGCACTGTTAGTCTTCTTCCGACCACCCAGATCTCTAAAGAACTTATTGTCATGGTGGGCTGTACAACAATAAGCCTGCTCACCTGAGAGTCTGTGGTCTAAGAGAACTAGAGTGGCAGGACCTCTATTTATAGACCTACATGAGGTGATTCTCTGAATTTGAATTGGATTAGGAGAAGATATTCTCCCTTATCCATAACCATAAAATCTAAATTTTTCAAGGGAGAATCCCAACAATAAAATTCGGCCATTATGGGATAAATCCAATTCAAATTTAAACAAGATTTTAACTAGAATTTTATCTCCCTTTTTTAACCAAAAAATCTGAAAAAATCTAAGGAGAAAATCTCCTAAAAATTTCGGCCACTTTTAGGATAAGGGAGAATCCAAATTCCACTAGGATTTTCAAGCTTGAATCTTATCTCATCCTTATCCAAAATAGCCGAATTTTCCTAAAAGATATTCTCCAAAATTTCAGCCACTTTCTGGGGAAGAGAGAATCCAAATTCAACTGGGATTGAAATTTGAATTTTTCCCTTGAACCTTATCCACAAAAACCGAAATTCCATTGAGGATAATCCTCAAAATTTCGTCCACTATTTGTTTGGATTTGGATTCAAAATTCAAGTAGGATTCTAACAAGATTATCCTCTCCAAATCCAACTCAAATTCGAATTTCAAACCTTGTGGATTTTCCACAACAAATTCGAATCCCACTTGGACTGTGATTCAAAATTTGAATTTCAAATTTCAAATTCGAATTTCAAATTCAAATTTCAAATTTCAAATTTAAATTTCAAATTCAAATTTCAAATTCGAATTTCAATTTCAAATTTCAATTTCAAATTTCAAATTCAAAATTCAAAATTCAAATTTCAAAATCCACAAAACAGTTGTGTTTCAAACTCTTATTCTCATGGATAATTTTCTACAACTCCAATCCAATCTCAAATAAAATCATGGCAACTTTATTTGGAGTTCGAATAATTGCGTACTCTATTATCCAAAACAAAATCTGAATCCAACCGGAGAGAATCTTGTCTACCATCCTAATCCTGTGTTATCACCATCCATGCATAATAAACCAGCCAATAGCATACACAAATCAATTTGCCAAACGTTAAGGAATTTTGTGGAGCTAGTAGAGGGACTGATTGGACATATATAATCGGGCTCCCACAAATCCATATGATCATCATTCTTTTACCGAACAACTCAATTATATGATCACTAGTTCAGAGTCACACCACTATAAACCTGAAACTGAACTCCCAATTATATACCATATTACATAAGCCTGTGACAAGCTATCGTTCAATGACCTTGTCATGTATGCAAAAGCCTCATATGATATCCATGATCAGCCTTAGGTCAAAGTCCGTTTAATCCTACTGATCAAGCTATCTTAAAGTTCCATTATACTAACGAATTAAGAAAAGGATTATTCACCATATATGAATAAGAAGTCATCCGCCCAGCAGACGACCCAAGGCCTTGTCCATTTTCACATTCAGTATAATGCTTTTAAGAGGATACCTTTAACTCCTTAGAGCTATGATTCCGATATCTGCAAACAAACCCTTCATTGTATATAAGTTATGCACCCAACGAACCGGTCTATAAGCTTACTACCTCTGAGATGCTTTAGCCATTGGAACATCAAAGTACACAAGTCATATACATGAAGTAGTTCATTTACTCAGGATTAAGGTTATTGCACAATGAACGTCAAAAGCAGATTGATCCACTCATAGCGGACTACGTAGATCAATCACGCTTTAGTCCCGGTCTAATATGTCACCACCAAGTAACATATCTATGTCTCTACTTGGGAGTCCAGCTCCAGACAGTCAAGACAAACCGTCCCCTCCAAGGCTTTAGACAACATAATAGTCTTAACATGAGTTAGATGCTCGGTCTAACCCCATAGACTATAGACCATAGTTTAGACTGCTAACTTTAGAACATTGTCTTCTCGCATACAAAAGTCCATTGCATGCAACGTTCTAACAGTTTAACACAAGCAGTCAGAGAGCCATATTTGCTTATATTTACTTTAATATGTAAATAAACCGAGGACAGATAGCAATGTAATGAATAACCTCTATATATAATTTTATTATCCAGTTCAAAATAAATACATCAAAATGTCTCTAATGCTTAGGGTATTTCCTAACATTCTGGAAGTGGACACTAGCGCAGTATTGGTAAGTTCAAGCATTTTTATGTCTGCAACATGAAATACTGTAATGATCTATTTTGTACTGGGTGTGTACTAGATATAAAATCCTATAAGCATTTAGGGATTAGTTAGAATAACATATCCCAAATAACGAAAATAAGTAAGACTTACGGGCAATAGAGGATAGTGACCTGGAGGTGACATATTAGATCACCTGGTCAAAACTATAAATTGAAAGATGGTAAGAAACCATTAAGGCGTACCGCCCCTCCAACATAGTGGTGGAGGTTTGTTTAAATCCTACAGGGTTATCAGGACTGTGGAGGCCGATGTTCTAACGTCGCTCCTTAGACCCTCTCAGTCAGCGCGCTAATAATCATCGGTAGCCATAAACAGAGCTCTAAACTAGAAATCAAATAGAGAATAAACAATCAACAAAATGATGAAAATCATAATTAAGCATAACCGAGGTTTACGTTAGAGTAATGTAAATTCGGTTAGGATATGTGAATAGTACCCAATTAGGGTAAAGCGAATAGTACCAGTTAGGGTAACTGGTACTATTCATCGATCAAAGGTCAAAGTTACTATTCATGATAAATAGTACTATTCATAGGAGATTGAGTTTTTAGTGTTTTTGAATCAATATGATTCTTACTATGTATGTTTGAACTTACTGAGTCTGTTAGCTCATCAGTTTGTTCATGTTGCAGGTAAGAAACCTGTCCAGTAGATTCCTGCATGGCAGTAGGATGCCAGCGTGTCAAGGGGATAGGGAACTCACCGTGAACTTGGTCCTGCCATAAGTTTTCCGCTGAGCTTTTTGAGTTAAAGAAAATATGTTTTAAGACAAAATATACAGTACATATATATATATATTATATATGTTGTATAATATGTTGTACTTATTTAAGACATAGAAAAGCCAGTATTATATTTTATATCGTTTTCTTACTTGGTGTTCGTAGGAAAAAGTAGGTGTTAAAGAAAAAAAAAATTTTATGGGCAAAATTTTAGGCCCAGGTATTTACCAATTATGAGCAAAAGAGTTTAAAATTGACGACTCAGATTCAGCACACGAACGGTCTTGTTTGGCCATAGAATCGATTCATGACTGTTACAAGTGGTTGGAATCAGGGGACGTCACAACAGGGGTGCCAGCTCAGGAGGCTCCACCAGCCTTAGAGACTTCAAGGGAGCAAGCAACTTCCCCAGTCTAGGGAGTTTAGTGAGGGCGGGAATTTCCTGAACCACCACTAGCCCCTCCAGTAATGGTTACTCCCGTAGCAGCAAATATACCTCAACTATTCTTAAGGGAAGGTGACTTATACGAGATATTCCGACACATAAAAATAAGAAAGTTCGGAGGAACCACCAACCTTATAAAGGCCGATGACTGGCTAACGAATATCCAAGTAATCTAGGATTTTATAGGGCTAACAGATAGAGAGAAAGTGATGTGCACATCCTTCACCCTATGTAAGGAGGCGCATCAGTGGTAAAAGATGGTAACCATTAGGAGGAACACTCGTGAGATGAGCTGGAGCGACTTCATTGAGGAATTCAAGGAGATGTACTTCAACGAGGAAGTACTAGCAGTGTAGCTAAACGAGTTCAACAACTTGCATCAAGGTAGCATGACTGTCATGGAGGTAGTCAGGAAGTTTGAGCAGCTGGCTCAACTTTGTCCAGATTTGGTATCGACTAAAAAAGAGAAAGTCAGACGAATGCTGAGGATGTTCAAAACAGACATTGCAGTTTAGGTCTGTAGCTGAAGCCACAAACCAGCAATGGTAGCAGAATGTTTCAGTAGGGTTATCTGAGCTGAGTACCGGTTAGCTCAGGATAAGGAGTGAAAGGCTCAGAATTTAAAGGCATGAAAGGAGGAGAAAATGCAAGCTAAGCAGGCTCAGGGGAAGCAGAACCCCGTGTCACAACACAGAGAGCAGAACGTGAGGACGGGCCAAAATAACAGGAATTCCCACAACAACAAGAAGAAAAAAGATAATCAGGGCAACTAAGATTCACAAAAGAATTTCCCCCAGAAGAGAAACGATCAGAGAGGAAACGACAGCCAATATCCGATGTGCTCGAAATATGGAAGAGGGCACCTGGGAGAATGCAAGGAAGGCAAGAGTGGCTGTTTCATATGTGGCAAGGAAGATCACCTCACCAAAAACTATTTTTCCAACCCGCAGAACTGACAAAACCAAGCTCGCACCACAAGTAACCAACTCTAAGCCGTCTAGAGCAGGATCGAAGGCCCTTTGATCACACAAGGCAGGCTGGAAGCTCCAAACAACTAAGGGAGAATCTATGCCTACACAAGGAGTGACGCTGAAGTTGGAACTTTTGTGGTGGTTACAGTCCAGCTTTCTATTACTAACTTAGATGTTTTGGTTTTCTTTAATTTTGAAGCCACCCATTAGTTTACACCATTAAACTTTGCTAGAAAGCTAGACAAGAGCTTAGATAGGATGGAATAGACTTTTAGAATAGCATTTCCCTCACGGGAAGTTTTATTGTCTAATTACTGGATGCATTTGTAATGACCGCCATTTTCATGGCACCTACTTACCTGTAATAAGTCATTAAGAAATAAAATGGACATAATTTAATTCCTTTTAGTGCAAATTTAAGTAACACGGTCAGGTATACAGCCGTGTGAGTGACCGTGTGCCATTCGGACTGTGTATCTATTAATAGCCGTGTGAGTGTACATAGTCGTGTAGTGTAACACGGTCAAGTACACGATCGTGTAAGAGGCTGTGTACCGCTCAGATAGATGAATATATTTCAAAGACATGGTCGTGTTGAGTAGTTTCAACTAGTACATGTCTGTGTCTGAAATGTACATGCCCGTGTTGCGTTGCACACGCACGCGTAAGAGTCCGTGTAGAACGCTGTGTAATGAGCCGAGAGTCACTGTAATGACTCTCATGAATTATGAAACTTAATTACTATGCAATGATGTAATTAAATTAATAAGCACAGTGTGCTTTTCAGTTGAATGAATTAAACAGGAATAGTAACGTTTAATTACTATTAATGCAGTGAAAGGGGTAATCGACAGTGAAATCGGTCCACCCTATTATGTGAGTATGCGTTGAGACACGCAATATCAAGAAACCGGTCTAGACGACCATTTCATGATACAGAACTGATGAGCTAGTCATCAGTACGCTCAATCTGGTCATCTGAGCGCAGCAGTGATAATTACCCTAATAGATGTACAGTATCGAGAAAAGTGGTCTAGATGACCTCTTCTCGCCCATAGACTGACAAAATCAAAGTCAGAACGCTCAGATTAGTCAGTCAGATAGTGAACAGTGAATAGTGAATAGTGAGAAACACAGTGTTAGGTTAGTGGCCAAGACGGCCTTAATCTGGCATAAAACTGACATATTAATAGTCAGCAGGCTCAATCTGGTCAATTGAGCATAAAATGTAGATTTTATTTAAAAGATACGCAGTATCGGGATGAGGGTCAAGACGACCTTTTCTCACCCCGAAATTGATATATTTAGACTCAGGATGCCCAAATTAGTCAATCGGGCACCTGATATGTTTTTCAAGACGGGGTCATACAGATCCCGAAAACTGGTCTAGAAAACCTCAGATGGACGTAAAACTGATAAATTTGAAATCAGCACGTCTAAATTAGTTAAGAGAGACTGTGTTTGAAATTTCACGCGAAAACGCCTCGTTATGCGTGCACAATGTCAACACAGTGTAGGCCTAACCACAGTATCAAGAAATTGGTCAAGATGACCTTTTCTTGATATAAAACTGATATATTTGGAATCAGAATGCTCAAATTAGTCATTTGAGCACAAAAAGTAATTTTTGACCGGGAACCATGCAGTATCGGGAAACTGGTCGAGACGACCTCGGATGAAGATAAAACTGATATATTTGGATTCAGCACGCCCAAATTAGTCAGTATAGCCTATCTTACAATTTTTCAAAAAATTAGTATAAAAGGACGAAATTTTTGGGACTATTGAAAAATAGCCCCCATAATTTTTCCAAATCTCATTTCCTCCCCCAACACCACACGAGGATGAACAGTGATCGACCATCAAATCCGGCCTCCGTTTTCGACACCGCCGGCACCATTGGAAAGCTCTCAACGAGCTGATTCCAACGGTGGGCCGAGTCGACCGAACCGACGCCGGAGCACGCCGCACGCGCCGCCCAAAGCCGCCGGTGGCCGAATTTTTCAAACCGCCGTATCTCCGCCGTCCGACGTCCAAATGCCACGATTCCGGTCCCAATAGATTTGTGGTGAAGAGTAGAACAAAACCCAGGCTTCATTTCACGTCAACAGCCACCGGATCGCGCCGCCCAAGGTTCGCCGTCGCCGTTACCATCGCCGCCGTCGAATCTCGCTATTCCGGCGGAGTTGAGTTGCAAGGTCGGTGTCAAAATGCTCAGAACTACACGTAGATCAAAAGCCCCAAATCAATTTTGGGCAACAACGCCAGAAAATGAAGATCCAACACCGCCGCCGTTGCCGACTTTTCGAGGGCCGATTTCTGGTGATAGGAGCCTCGATTGGTGAAATTGACACCACCAATGGGTTCCTCTCGTCGAGCTCTTCAAGATGGTGGTCGCCACTCCCATCGCCGATGTGGTCAACGCCGGTCAACGACCGGTCAACGCCGGTCAACGGCGACCCGGAGACCGAAAATTGAAGAATGGCCCGTTGGCCTATTTTTGACGTTCCGGACACATCCGCGGCATTGGATTTGCAAACCGAAGTTTCAAAAGTGAAGAACGTCGATTCAAAGATTGTGCGGTCGAGATCGAACGGTTCGTCCGACCGCCAATGGAAACGATTTTGGTAGTGGTTTTGATCTCTTGATTCCTCAATTTATTATTAAAAATAATTATGTATGAATTATGGTTTGCTGACTTGAGGAATTGTAAGAAAAAGGGATGAAATGTCGAAAAAGAGAATGTGAAGAAATATGAATATTTTTACATAAAAAGCGGAGCTTTTAAGTAAAAATTAGGCCTCTAGTTTAGTACGTGGCAGGTTAGAATAGGTTAGATGGTTTTGAGGCGTTTCCTAAACGCCGGAAACCCAAAAATTAAGCGAAAATGCTGCCGAAATTTCTAAAACGGCACAAAGGGGTATTTTAGGAAACGAGGGGTGAAAATGTGATCGGGATGGGAACCCGAGCCCCCTCGATGACCTAGGTCCAGGAAAGAAGGACGGACGTTTACAGGATTAGTGAATCGCCCAATTAGAAATCTCGAAATGTAAGAAAACGACCCCAAGATCATAGTGCCACCGGAGGGACGGGTGTGATCTAAGTATAAAATTTGGGGCGATTACATCGGTAACGGTAACCCGACAGGCTAAATGGTCATACGAGAGGTATTCAGTCAATTGACTGGTCGGTTAGCCAGTCAAGGACCAAGTCGGAATGAGATAGTGAGAGACAGTGATTAATTTGTCAAGTAGACAAATTAATCAAGCACGATTAAAAATTAGATATCAAATTTCCCAAAGTAGAGCAGTTGGGTACCGATAGGCATCGGTACCACACAACGATAAGTTTATTAGTTCCTAACGATAGAGTGACCTAAGAGCGATGTTAATTAATTTATTGGGTAAATAAATTAATTAATAATGATTAGAAAATCAAATTCTTAAGAAGAGGGCAATTAGTACCGATAAGGATCGGTACCACATAACAAGAATTTTTATTAGTCACTAATGACCACGGTGACCTAAGAGTGAATGTTAATGTAATGCATTATGATTACAGGGAGGTACCTGTATTGTGACGAAGGCGAGAGTATAAACTGTCTGCTGACAGGTAAGTACAACTCCGCCTGTAGCATGAATAAAATGATGTTAAAATGATGCTTTTTTAGTATTTTAAGTATGTATCTTGCACACGATGCTGCACAGCATACATAAGAGCATATAGTTTCTCAATCGTGTAGATTGATGAAAGAACAAGATAGAAGCCATAGATCCCTACCGCGTAGGATTGGGGACAGCTTAGAGAAGCGTATGGCTAGAATAGTTAAACAAGATGGAAATAAATAGGTGTGTCATACCGGCTCCTTCAGTCGAAGGGGTTTCCAGTTAAAGAAAGTTAAGGCCAAAAGTTGAGCATCAGTTGATGGCTCTTCGGCATTAGTTGACCTCAGGCGTTATCGTTGGTCTGCGCGCACACGGTACTGACACATGGGCCCTAAATAGACAAGAAAAGAAAAGAAAAGTTTGAAGCATAAATGAACATAACCGGATCATGCATTAGTTATAGTTCGCTATGCTTTCTTTTTCAGTAGAGTGCATATAGTACACGATGCTTCTGTCATGCATAAAGTATGTGAAGTTTTATATTCACTGTTATGACATGTTATGTGATGACATGATATGTGAGCTGATATGTGATATGCTTATATGGTATGTGATTTATTAAGTGATGTATGTCATGCCTATGATTTTACGTATGTGCTATGTTTTAAACATGTTTTGCGGTTAACATGTTGTACTTACTGGGCGTAAAGCTCACGGAGTGTGTTCATGCTGTAGGTAAGCATCCTATAGCGTAAGCATCAAGGGACGATGATGGTGGCAGAGGTGGATGTGAGGATGAGGTTATGGATACACAGTGAGTATTCTTCTGCACAGTATGAGTAAATAGTATTTTGAACGGTGACAGTTAAACAGTATTTTGAATAGTAAAGATTAATTGGTATTTTGGAATAGTAAACAGTATATGTATGAATAGTATATTTAAATAGTGTCTGGTGAATATTAATCAGATAAACAAGTATATAAGTGTGTATGTATATTTGAAATCCTTATGTTTTTTCAAATTCCGCATTTTAATAGTATACGTATGTGAATAGTAAATACGTACGCGTATATTAAAAAAAATCCCTCTAAATTTATGGTATTAAATTCAGCAAGTTTAAGTATCGGTTTTAAAGAGAAAGTATAAGTAAAAGCTAAAGAAGCAAGTAATAGAGTTTACAGTGACGGTCCGGGCCGCTGAGGGCACGGGGCGTCATAGTTGGTATCAGAGCGGTTTCCTGCCATCCTACCTCACATCACCGCATGCCTGCCTCATCTGTCCAAGTAAGTGAGTTTTATTTTTAGTCTGTAAATGTTTATCTATTGAAGATAACATTTTATAGTAATGAAACGATGAAATCTATGATGGCGAGGATAAGATGAAAAGATGCTGAGATCATTATACGAAAAATCACGATCGTGCAGTGCTAGAAAACTGCTCAGAGAAAGAACATGGATTGCTGCCTGAGTTTTACCAATCTTCAGGGCTAGTTGTCCACTATGTTTTGAATGGCAAACAGTACTCCTGCACTCCATGAGAATGTCAGGACTGGTTTCATGTTATCAAAGTGATTCCCTAATTGTACGCCATTGATCAGGATAACTGAGTCCTGTTGGCTGTTGATATCTCTCAGGAAGATACTCTCGTATGTATCGGGATCCTTATGACCAGGATGAGCTCTTAACTGTGTCGAGTTTTGCCATACCACGATCGAGCCAATCTCTGAGAGCAGTCCAGCATCAGCCCCAGTTTTTCTCTATGGGCAAGCAGGGAGTGAAACAGCCTAAGTTCTCTAGAGTTATGGATATACGAGAATTTGTTCATCGGACTGAAAGACTATAGCTGATGTCCGGCGATATAGTTCTAACGTATGCTGTTCGCTACAAGGAACCGAAATGGACTTCTACAATACATGCCGAGACAAAAGTGGATCAAGACAGGAGAAGACCCAAAGAGAGAAAAAGACCTTGCCAAACAGAATTAGAAGAGCGATCAAGCAGGACTAGCAAGCCCTATCAAGGAGATAGTGAATGCTGAGAGAAAAGTGCTCAACCCCGGGAACCCTACACAAGCCCAAGGCATTATAGCAGCCGCCATTATGGAGGGTGACCCGGTAGAACCAGCACCCCAACTGGCCGATGAAGAGTTCATGGCCGAGCACCAGCCAGATGTACACAAGGGCAATAGGGAGCCGATGGAGAATCCCGAACCAGCCTGTATGTCTCCCGAACACCCCATGAAAGAGGAAGATAACGAGACTCTTTCCGACGCCCATCCCGACGATGAGGGAGAGGAGATCCCCAACCGCTTTAGTAATGACGAATAGATGGGGATGTACGAACCCCAAGTCATCATAGCCAGTGATGACGAGGTCCGTTTCAGCTGAGAAGAAGAGGAGAACCCAGAGGAATTCCCACTCAGTGATAGTGATGATGAGGAGATGCCTGATACTGAATCAGGATTGTCCTTCCAATAGTAGTAACCCTTCTGCGAGAATGTTAGTTATGAAAAAATATAGAGGGAAGCAGTAGCTCTCCCCCGTCAGTTGTAGCATAATGTACTTGTTGGGATCGTATAAGGGAAGTATGTGTCACTCCCACTGAACTAGAATCTTGAATATATGTATATATATTATGTGAAATATATTATGAGATAAGTAGTAAAGCTTTGCCCTAGGGGCCAGATATAAATTTTTTCCACAGTGTGAGTATGATATGACAGGAAGTGCAGGACGAATCCTAGCACTCAGACGATGTCCCAATACAATGCGGTAATTGTATTGAACATCACAGTATGAGAGAAAGAAAGGTGGATATAGTGTGCATATTTATATCCATAATGTTTAAGTAAGATTGTTAAGTAGGAAAGAAAATGATATGTGATACGAGTCCCAAGTATAGAATTTAAGAGACTTATATTTTCCTTTTCCGCTGTACGATAGGATTACATAGGAAAACATGGCAAGAACGAGAGCTTAGTTAAACCCAGCATCCCGAGAGGATGAGTTGATAGCACAGATCGCAGCCATGTGAGAGATGATGGAGAACTAGCAACCGGAGCTAAACCAGCTTAGGGAACAGCTGGGCCAGCAACCCCAGGCACCACAGTCAGTAAAGATGCTAGCACAGGAGGCTCTAGCAGCCCCAGAAACTCTAAGGGAACAAGCAGCTCCTCCAGCCCAGGAGGCACTAGCGCCCATAGTAATGGCTGCTTTCGTAGCAGCAATTGTTTTCTGCCAATCCCTAGGGAAGGCGACTTGTATGAGAGATTCCGACGCATGAAGGCGTTAGAATTCTTAGGAATCACCAACCCTATAGAGGTCGATGATTGGCTAACGGATATCCAAGTAATTTTGGATTTTATAGGGTTATTAGATAGAGAGAGAAAGTGATGTACGCACCCTTCACCCTGCGCAATGAGGCGCGTTAGTGGTAGAAGATGGTAACCATTAGGAGGAACATCAGAGAGATGAGCTGGAGTGATTTCATTGAGGAATTCAAGGAGATGTACTTCAACAAGGAAGCACTAGTAGTGCAGTAAGACGAGTTCGACAACCTGCACCAAGGTAGTATGACTGTTATGGAGGCAGTAAAGAAGTTTGAGCAGTTGGCTCAACTTTGTCCAGATTTGGTACCGACCAAAAGGAGAGAGTCAGACGAATGCTGAAGATGTTCAGAACGGAAATCATAGTTTAGGTCTGTAGCGGAAGCCACGGACCAGCGACACTAGCAGAATGTGTCAGCAAGACTATCTGAGCTGAGTACTGGTCGGTTCATGATAAGGAGCGAAAGGCGTAGAATTTTAAGGCACGAAAGGAGGAGAAAACGCAAGTCGAGTAGGCTCAGGAGAAGCAGAACCCCGAGTCACAATACAGAGGGCAAAATGTGGGAACCGGCCAGAATAGTAGGCATTCCCATAACAACAACAAGAGAAAAGGGGAATTAGGGCAATCAAGATTCACAGAAAAATTTCCTCAGAAGAGAGATGACCAGGAAGGAATGACAGCCAATACCCAACGTGCACGAGATGCGGAAAGAGGCACCCAGGAGAATGCAAGCAGAGAGCAAGTGGTTGTTTCATCTGTGGCAAGGAAGGCCACTATGCCAAAAAAAAAAATTGCCACTCCAACCTACAGAATCAACAGAATCAACCCCGCATTGGGAATGATCAACTTCACACCAACCAGACCAGGATCGAAGACCCTTCAATCACACAAGGCATACTGAAAGCTTCAGACAGCTAAGGGAGAATCTATGCTTACGCGAGGAGTGACGCTGAAGCTGTAACTTCTGCAATGGTGACAGGCCAGCTTTCTATCGCCAACTTTGATGCGTTAGTTCTACTTGATTCTGGAGCCACCCATTCGTTGCATCATCAGATTCTGCCAAAAAAAAAAAAGCTTAGGACACAACGTTGTCATAAACTGTTGAAGGTGGAAAATCGTTTTCGAACCAATCGGATGTGAAAAGTTCATCTATAAGGGTTTGTCGCCAGAGCAACCAAAGACGATGATATCAGCAGTGAAGGCTCGCGAGATGCTATCCAGTGGATGCACGGACTTCCTAGTATACGTAGCAGATAAGACTCAAGGAATAGAGATAGGACCCGACAACATACCGATAGTCAGGGAATTCATGGAGATATTTCCAGAAGATCTTGCAGGACTCCAACCAGAGCACGGGATCTCGTTCGAGACTGAACGTCTACTAGAATCAGCCCCATCTTTGAGGCCCCCTATGGAATGGGCCCTGTAGAGCTAAAGGAGCTCCAAGCCCAGCTAAAGGACTAAACAGATAAGGGATTCATTCGACAGAGCTATTCACCCTGGAGAGCACCCATACCATTCGTGAAGAAGAAAGATGGACCACTGAGAATGTGCATCGACTACAGAGAGTTGAACAGGATTACAATTAAGAACAAGCATCTGTTGCCACGGGTTGACGATCTATTTGATTAGCTCTGAGATGCTGCAATGTCCTCGAAGATCGATCTACGTTCAGGGTACCATCAACTACGAATCAGGAAAGAAGATGTACCCAAACCAGCCTTTCAAACGCGGTACAGACATTACGAGTTTCTGTTCATGTTGCTCAGATTGACGGACGCGCCAGCAGCTTTCATGAGCCGGATGAACCACATGTTCAAAGGTTATTTGGATAAGTTTGTCATTGTGTTCATTGATAACATACTTATACACTCTAAGATGAAGGAAGAGCACGAAGAACACTTAAGGATCATTTTGCGCATGTAACAGGACCATCAGCTATACGCCAAATTCTCCAAGTACGAGTTTTGACTGGAGAAGGACCATTTCCTAGTCACGTAGACCCCAAGGAAGGAGTATCTGTGGACCTGACTAAAATTGATGCAGTTAGCGTGTGACGGCCCGCCCTACGTAGGGTTAAACAGTACTATTACAGTCAGCTACTGTTGCCAATTGCAATAGACTGTAACCACTTGGGTCGTCGGCAACTTACTTTTAACTTGCTTCTAACTTATTTTGATACCATCTATAATAGCTGGTATCTTACTTTTAACATACTTTCTTTAACATGCTTACTCTACTTCCCATTTGAACATAAAAATATGGAATAAATTTTTTTTTCTTTTCTTAAACTTTACTTGGAAACTGTACCGTCGTAAAACATTTACTATAATAAATATTTTACATTGCCTTAACTTCATTTACATTATAAAACATCATTTTAATACTCTTTTAAACAGCTCAGCGGAAGACTCATAGTAGTACCATAACCCTCACCCAGTCCCTTGGCATATGCAGAACCCATCCGTCATCCATCACTTGTCTTATCTTCGTGCAGGATGCTTACCTGCAACATAAACAAACTTGTGAGCGACAGGCTCAGTAAGTTCAAACATACATTCATGACAAAATACTAACTCATACCTTTTGGACAGAACATGTCTGATACCAACTGTGGCATCAGAACATGAACATACATTATACTTTACTTTCAACTTCATATATAACATATTCTAACATTGAGAGAACAATCTCAACGTTCTTTTAGCATAACATAATTTAAACATAACATACAGGATGTATGCTTAACATCTTAAGCATAACATACTCAACATTATACAAAATATTGTATACACATATCAACTTAAACACAGCATACTTAATGTATGCTTAAACATCACAAATACACTTAAAATTGTATAACTGACTTATGCATATCAATTTATGCATAACATAGCATATGCACACATGTTAGTCGCATTATGCTTGTTTACTTTCATTCTTTCTTTCATGTCATACTTTTCTTCTTCTTTTCTTTTCTTACTAAGCATATACACATATATTAGTGGCATTATGCTTTTTTACTTTCATTCTTTCTTCTTCTAGCTTTTCTTAGCTTTTCTTAGCTCTTCTTAGCTTTACTTTGCTAAGCTTTACTTTCTATTCTTAGCTTTTCTTTGCTAAGCTTTACTTTCTGTTCTTAGCTTTTCTTTGCTAAGTTTTACTTTCTTTTCTTTTCTTTACTTTATCTGCTTAATCTTTCACTTGTGGGCCCGTGGTTGGACGTACCTGGTGCGCGCAGACCAATAGAGGATCAGGGGAGCGACCCACCGATCAACCCTAAGGTCATCTCTGGACTACTGACCTTATAGGTAGTAAGTCATGCCATAAACTACCTCATTATTAACGAGGCAGCGCCACACTTCTGGGGTGGAGGCAGGAAGTTAAGCCATAAACTACCTCATTATTAACGAGGCAGCGCCACACTTCTGGGGTGGAGGCTATCTGGGAACCTCACAACTGGGGAGGCTGGTACGCCAACCTTAACTTTTAAGTCTTATTATCTGACTTATCTTATTCCTCTTTTCTTTTTCTAATCTTGCTTACTATTCTCGTGAACATGTTAGTATCATGTCACAAACTGAATAGCTTAAATGTGTATATATATATATCACAACTTTATGGTAAGTCCATTCGTGAGTAGACAATTAAATGTCTATACTTACCACATATCATACTTAGACATAATAGTCTATTCATATTGCAGTCAATTAAGTATTCGAACTTACTACATAGAATACATAACACATAACATGTCCAGTTCATTTATGTTGCAGTCAATTAAATGTTTGAACTTACAAATACTTGCTAGCATCTCTTTTCTCGCTTCCTTGGTCCGCAGACGTCTCTTCATATTGTCTGGCGTGGATCCCTATAACCGAAATAATAACGGTTATTTTCTATGCTTCTTGCATGTATAAAACTTAATAAAACGTAAAAATTCTACGTTTCATTTCTCGATCATAAATTTAAAGATCTAATATCCCATTTATAACTTTTCTGCTAACTTTTAGTAAAATTACTATTTTACCCTGAACTTTTGGCAAAATTACCATTTTGCCCCTAATGGGATTTTTCTCATTATAACCTTACTTTTCTTTGATTCGCAACTTAGCTTTGGCCCTTATTTACCATAATTTCTTGGTTTACTATTTACCGACCCTCGGGTGGTACTATTCTGACTCTCGAGCGTTAATGCTCTTTCTCGGGTCTAGGTCACCGAAAGGGCTCGGGTTTCCATCCCGACCATGTTTTTACCCTTCGGTTCTTAAAATACTCTTCTGTGCCGTTTTCAAAATTTCGGCAGCATTTCCGCTTAATTTTTGGATTCCCGGCGTTTAGGAAACGCCTCGAACCATCTAACCTCGTTCTATTCTACCACGTACTATACCAGAGTCTATATTTTTACGTAAAAACTCAACTTTTTACGTAAAAATCTTTACATTTTTCACTTTTTCTCATTTGACTATTTTCATACACATAGTCCAATTTTCTTACAATTTCACATTCCAAAATACATAATTCATATATACTCATTCCAAAAACATTAATTTCAGGAATGGAGGAACCGAAGTCACTACCGGAATCGTTCCACTAGCGATCGAACGAACTGTTCGGTTTCGCGCGGACAAACTTTAATTCTTCGTTCTTTGCCTTTGAGACTCCGTCTTGCAATTCTGACGTCGCGGATGTGTCCGGAACATCGAAAATAGGCCAATAGGCCATTCTTAAATTTTTGGTCTCCGGTCGCCGTTGACCGGCGTTGACCGCCGTTGACCGGTGTTGACCCGCGTTGACCGGCGGTTGACGGCGGCGACGGTGGCAAATGAGTAGCCCATATTGAAGAGCTCGACGAGAGGAATCCATTGGTGGCCTCAATTTCAGGTTTGGAGGCCCCTATCGCCGGAAAATTCCCTCGAAAACCACGGTCACGGCGGCGACGGTGGAACTCCGCCGTGCCGGACCTTTTTCCCAAAATTGGTTGAGGGCTTTTGCTCCCCTCAGCCCTGCGGTCATTTCTGCACCAACGGCGCACTTCAACTCGGCCGGAATCGGGTGTTTCGACGGCGGCTCCACGGCGGCGTTTCACCGACTTTTTCGAAGCTTGGGCGGCGCGATTCCGCCGGTGTTGAGACGATCGGCGGCATGGGTTTTGCTCCTCTCTTCACCACGAAACTTTTGGGATCGGTTTCGTGGCAAACGGTGGCCGGACGGCGAAGATATCACCGGTCGAATTTCTCGGCTCCAGCGGCATTCGAGCGGCGCGTGCGGCGGCATGCGGCGGCCGTTCCGTCGAGTCGACCCACCGTTGGACTCAGCTCGGTGAAAGCTTTCCGATGACACCGGCGGTGTCGAAAACGGACACCGTTTCCGATGGTCGGTTACTGTTCATTTTCGGGTAAGGGGTGGAAAGAGAAAATAAGAGAAAGTTATGGGCTTATTTTTTAAATTTCTGATTTTTCGCCCTTTATATACTTCTTCGCCCAAAATTTCAACATGGGCTATCCTGACTAATTTGGACGTCCTGAATCCAAATATATCAGTTTTATTTTCATCTGAAGTCATCTTGACCAGTTTCCGGTACTGTGAATTCTCGATCAAAAATTACCTTTTTGCTCAATTAGCTAATTTGAGCATACAAATAGGCTATACTGACTAATTTGGACGTGCTGAATCCAAATTTATCAGTTTCAACTTCATTCGAGGTCATCTCGATCAGTTTTCAGGATCTGTGTGACCCCGTTTCGAAAAACGTGTCAGGTGCCTGAGTGACTAATTTGGGCATCCTGAGTCTAAATATATCAATTTCGTATCAAGAAAATGTCATTTTAACCAATTTCTTGATACTGCATATTTCCTGATCATCACATAGCGCGTGGCCAGCTCAGAGGAATGTAACGGGAATTCACAGTTTCTTTAAACTAACAGGATGTTACCTACACTTAGTCGAAGGCTATTCAAAGTTAGCTGCTTCGCTCACAGCGCTCACCAAGAAGGGAAAGAGGTATAAGTGAATCGACAAGTGTGAGGAAAGCTTTCAAGAGCTGAAATGAAGACTCATAAGCACTCCAATGCTGATCATTTCAAATGTTGATCAGGGAAGCTTTGTGATTTAAGCGCCGCATCTAAAACCAAGTTGGAAACTGTGTTGATGCAGAATGGTAGAGTAGTCGGGTATGCTTCACGACAACTCAAAAACCTTGAGAAGAGCTACCCAACGCGTGATCTGGAGCTAGTAACGATAGTTTTTATGATAAAAGCATGGAGGCACTACCTGTACGGAGTCACGTGCGAGATTTACATCGACCACTAGAGCCTCAAATGTATCTTCACGCAGAAAGAGCTCAACATGAGGCAGCGTAGGTGGGTAGAGTTGGTAAGGATTATGACCGTGAGACCCTATACCATCCGGGGAAAGCCAATAAAGTGGTCAATGCGTAGAGTCAGAAGCATATTACTATGCCTATGAATATTAGTTCCTTGTCAGGAGCGCTACAAAGGAGCTATGCGACAGCGAGATCAAGATTTTGATAGGGAGATTGTCTGACATGACCCTCCAATCAACACTCCAAGAAGAGATCAAGATCGGTCAAGGTTTCGATTTGTCCCTGCTCAAGTCCAGAAAGGAAGCTATAGAGGACAAGGGTTCAGAGTTTAAGATCCTTAAGGATGACGTACTCTACTACAGAGATAGAATGTGTGTTATGAAAGATGAAGAACTCAAGAAGCGAATCCTTTTGGAACCTTACGAGACGTCATATTCCGTACATCCGATAGCGAATAAGATGTACAAGTACCTGAAGGAAAGCTTTTAGTGGCCTGAAATGAAGAATGACATTGTCGAGTTCGTTGCCAGATACCTTACGTGTCAGAAGGTTAAGGCAGAACACCAGCGCCCAGCAGGATAATTGTAGGAAATTAAGCTACCCGAGTAGAAATGGGACCAGATTATGATGAATTTCGTAGTCAGACTGCCGATGACGTCAAACGATAATGACGCAATCTGGGTGATTATAGACAGACTGATCAAAGCAGTTAATTTTTTTTTAGCAATGAAAGTTAGCTACTTGGTGGAATGACTAGCAGAATCCATGTGGCACAGTTCGTAAAACGGCACGGACTACCAGAGTCGATCGTCTCAGATCGTAGTGGATGCTTTACCTCCAGATTTTGGCAAAGCATTTAAGCCGCATTATGGTCCAAATGAGAGTTCAGCACAACATTTCATCCTCAGACCGACAGTTAGTCTGAGAGGACCATACAGATGTTAGAGGACATGTTGAGACCTACGTCCTAGACTTCAAAGGAAATTGGAATCAGAAGCTACCATTGAGCGAGTTCTCGTACAACAGCAACTACCATTCCTAGATAGGAATGGCATCGTACAAGACACATTGTGGAAGGAAATGCAGATCTCTGGCTCATTAGTACGAGTATGGAGAAAAACGACTAATTAGCTCAGACATCATCAAGAATACCATGGCAGACGTGAAGCTGATACGAGAAACGTTAGATACAGTACACAGTCGACAGAAGAATTTTAACGATAAGCGCTATAGACCCCTCGAGTTTCAAGTAAGAGACTTGGTCTTTATCAAGGCGGCACCCATGAAAGGGGCGATGCGCATTGAAAATAAAAGAAAGCCCAGTCCTAGGTACATAGGACCCTTGAGATAATAGAGAAAGTCGGGAAGGTGGCTTATAGACTAGCACTTCCTCCCGAGTTAGCTACAGTGCACAATGTCTATCACATTTTGATGTTGAAGAAGTACGTGCCAGACAGCTCCTATGTTCATAGCCAAGAATCCGTTGTAGTATACGCTGATTCGACGTACGAGGAGAGACCCGTGCGGATCCTAGTTAGAAAGGAGAAAGTACTTAGGAACGAAGTATACTGCTAGTAAAAGTGTTGTGGCGGAATCATAGTGTTGCGGAAGCCACATGAGAATGGGAAGAAGACATGAGAAGAGACTTCCCGGAATTATTCTAATTTTCGAGGACGAAAATTTTGTAAGGGGAGTAGGTTGTAATGACCGCCATTTTCATGGCACCTACTTACCTGTAATAAGTCATTAAGGAATAAAATGGACATAATTTAATTCCTTTTAGTGCAAATTTAAGTAACACGGTCAGGTATACAGCCGTGTGAGTGACCGTGTGCCATTCGGACTGTGTATCTATTAATAGCCGTGTGAGTGTACATAGTCGTGTAGTGTAACACGGTCAAGTACACGATCGTGTAAGAGGCTGTGTACCGCTCAGATAGATGAATATATTTCAAAGACATGGTCATGTTGAGTAGTTTCAACTAGTACATGTCTGTGTCTGAAATGTACACGCCCGTGTTGCGTTGCACACGCACGCGTAAGAGTCCGTGTAGAACGCTGTGTAATGAGCCGAGAGTCACTGTAATGACTCTCATGAATTATGAAACTTAATTACTATGCAATGATGTAATTAAATTAATAAGCACAGTGTGCTTTTCAGTTGAATGAATTAAACAGGAATAGTAACGTTTAATTACTATTCATGCAGTGAAAGGGGTAATCGACAGTGAAATCGGTCCACCCTATTATGTGAGTATGCGTTGAGACACGCAATATCAAGAAACCGGTCTAGACGACCATTTCATGATACAGAACTGATGAGCTAGTCATCAGTACGCTCAAACTGGTCATCTGAGCGCAGCAGTGATAATTGCCCTAATAGATGTACAGTATCGAGAAAAGTGGTCTAGATGACCTCTTCTCGCCCATAGACTGACAAAATCAAAGTCAGAACGCTCAGATTAGTCAGTCAAATAGTGAACAGTGATTAGTGAATAGTGAATAGTGAATAGTGAGAAACACAGTGTTAGGTTAGTGGCCAAGACGGCCTTAATCTGGCATAAAACTGACATATTAATAGTCAGCAGGCTCAATCTAGTCAATTGAGCATAAAATGTAGATTTTGTTTAAAAGATACGCAGTATCGGGATGAGGGTCAAGACGACCTTTTCTCACCCCGAAACTGATATATTTAGACTCAGGATGCCCAAATTAGTCAATCGGGCACCTGACACGTTTTCATGACGGGGTCATACAGATCCCGAAAGCTGGTCTAGAAAACCTCAGATGGACGTAAAACTGATAAATTTGTAATCAGCACGTCCAAATTAGTTAAGAAAGACTGTGTTTGAAATTTCACGCGAAAACACCTCGTTATGCGTGTACAATGTCAGCACAGTGTAGGCCTAACCACAGTATCAAGAAATTGGTCAAGATGACCTTTTCTTGATATAAAACTGATATATTTGGAATCAGAATGCTCAAATTAGTCATTTGAGCACAAAAAGTAATTTTTGACCGGGAACCATGCAGTATCGGGAAACTGGTCGAGACGACCTCGGATGAAGATAAAACTGATATATTTGAGTTCAGCACGCCCAAATTAGTCAGTATAGCCTATCTTAAAATTTTTCAAAAAATTAGTATAAAAGGACGAAATTTTTGGGACTATCGAAAAATAGCCCCTATAATTTTTCCAAATCCCATTTCCTCCCCCAACACCACACGAGGATGAACAGTGATCGACCATCGAATCTGGCCTCCGTTTTCGACACCGCCGGCACCATTGGAAAGCTCTCGACGAGCTGATTCCAACGGTGGGCCGAGTCGACCGAACCGACGTCGGAGCACGCCGCATGCGCCGCCCAAAGCCGCCGGTGGCCGAATTTTTCAAACAGCCGTATCTCCGCCGTCCGACATCCAAATGCCACGATTTTGGTCCCAATAGATTCGTGGTGAAGAGTAGAACAAAACTCAGGCTTCATTTCATGTCAACAGCCGCCGGATCGCGCCGCCCAAGGTTTGCTGTCGCCGTTGCCATCGCCGCCGTCGAATCTTGCAATTCCGGCGGAGTTGAGTTGCAAGGTCGGTGTCAAAATGCTCAGAACAACACGTAGATCAAAAGCCCCAAATCAATTTTGGGCAACAACGCCGAAAAATGAAGATCCAACACTGCCGCAGTCGCCGACTTTTTGAGGGCTGATTTCCGGTGATAGGAGCCTCGATTGGTGAAATTGACACCACCAATGTGTTCCTCTCGTCGAGCTCTTCAAGATGGTGGTTGCCACTCCCATCGCCGTCGTGGTCAACGTCGGTCAACGACCAGTCAACGGCGGTCAACGCCGGTCAACGGTGACCCGGAGACCGAAAATTGAAGAATGGCCCGTTGGCCTATTTTTGACGTTCCGGACACATCCGCGGCATTGGATTTGCAAACCGAAGTTTCAAAAGTGAAGAACGTCGATTCAAAGATTGTACGGTCGAGACCGAACGGTTCGTCCGACCGCAGATGGAAACGATTTTGGTAGTGGTTTTGATCTCTTGATTCCTCAATTTATTATTAAAAATAATTATGTATGAATTATGGTTTACTGACTTGAGGAATTGTAAGAAAAAGGGATGAAATGTCGAAAAAGAGAATGTGAAGAAATGTGAATATTTTTACGTAAAAAGCGGAGCTTTTACGTAAAAATTAGGCCTCTGGCTTAGTACGTGGCAGGTTAGAATAGGTTAGATGGTTTTGAGGCGTTTCCTAAACGCCGGAAACCCAAAAATTAAGCGGAAATGCTGCCGAAATTTCTAAAACGGCACAAAGGGGTATTTTAGGAAACGAGGGGTGAAAATGTGATCGGGATGGGAACCCGAGCTCCCTCGATGACCTAGGTCCAGGAAAGAAGGACGGACGTTTACAGGATTAGTGAACCGCCCAATTAGAAATCTCGAAATGTAAGAAAACGACCCCAAGATCATAGTGCCACCCGAGGGACGGGTGTGATCTAAGTATAAAATTTGGGTCGATTACATCGGTAACGGTAACCCGACAGGCTAAATGGTCATACGAGAGGTATTCAGTCAGTTGACTGGTCGGTTAGCCAGTCAAGGACCAAGTCGGAATAGGATAGTGAGAGACAGTGATTAATTTGTCAAGTAGACAAATTAATCAAGCACGATTAAAAATTAGATATCAAATTTCCCAAAGTAGAGCAGTTGGGTACCGATAGGCATCGGTACCACACAACGATAAGTTTATTAGTTCCTAACGATAGAGTGACCTAAGAGCGATGTTAATTAATTTATTGGGTAAATAAATTAATTAACAATGATTAGAAAATCAAATTCTTAAGAAGAGGGCAATTAGTACCGATAAGGATCGGTACCACATAACGAGAATTTTTATTAGTCACTAATGACCACGGTGACCTAAGAGTGAATGTTAATGTAATGCATTATGATTACAGGGAGGTACCTGTATTGTGACGAAGGCGAGAGTATAAACTGTCTGCTGATAAGTAAGTACAACTCCGCCTGCAACATGAATAAAATGATGTTAAAATGATGCTTTTTCAGTATTTTAAGTATGTATTTTGCACACGATGCTGCACAGCATACATAAGAGCATATAGTTTCACAATCGAGTAGATTGATGAAAGAACAAGATAGAAGCCATAGATCCCTACCGCGTAGGATTGGGGACAGCTTAGAGAAGCGTATGGCTAGAACAGTTAAACAAGATGGAAATAAATAGGTGTGTCGTACCGGCTCCTTCAGTCGAAGGGGTTTCCAGTTAAAGAAAGTTAAGGCCAAAAGTTGAGCATCAGTTGATGGCTCTTCGGCATTAGTTGACCTCGGGCGTTATCGTTGGTCTGCGCGCACACGGTACTGACACATGGGCCCTAAATAGATAAGAAAAGAAAAGAAAAGTTTGAAGCATAAATGAACATAACCGGATCATGCATTAGTTATAGTTCGCTATGCTTTCTTTTTCAGTAGAGTGCATACAGTACACGATGCTTCTGTCATGCATAAAGTATGTGAAGTTTTATATTCACTGTTATGACATGTTATGTGATGACATGATATGTGAGCTGATATGTGATATGCTTATATGGTATGTGATTTATTAAGTGATGTATGTCATGCCTATGATTTTATGTATGTGCTATGTTTTAAACATGTTTTGCGGTTAACATGTTGTACTTACTGGGCGTAAAGCTCACGGAGTGTGTTCATGCTGTAGGTAAGCATCCTATAGCGTAAACATCAAGGGACGATGATGGTGGTGGAGGTGGAATTGAGGATGAGGTTATGGATACACCGTGAGTATTCTTCCGCACAGTACGAGTAAATAGTATTTTGAACGGTGACAGTTAAACAGTATTTTAAATAGTAAAGATTAATTGGTATTTTGGAACAGTAAACAGTATATGTATGAATAGTATATTTAAATAGTGTCTGGTGAATATTAATCAGATAAACAAGTATATAAGTGTGTATGTATATTTGAAATCCTTATGTTTTTTCAAATTCCGCATTTTAATAGTATACATATGTGAATAGTAAATACGTACGCGTATATTAAAAAAAAAATCCCTCTAAATTTATGGTATTAAATTCAGCAAGTTTAAGTATCGGTTTTAAAGAGGAAGTATAAGTAAAAGCTAAAGAAGCAAGTAATAGAGTTTACAGTGACGGTCCGGGCCGCTGAGGGCACGGGGCGTCATAGCTTTATGTACCAGTAATTACCTGCGGTAGAGAGTTGAGTGTTAATCTGATCATCTGCGACATGATCGATTATGATGCAATCTTGGGAATGGACTTCCTCGCAAGATACAATGCCGTCATAGACTATCGAAGGTGGAAAGTTGCTTTTGGACTGATCAGATGTGAAAAGTTCATCCAAAAGGGTTTTTCACCAGAGCAACCAAAGACGATGATCTCAGCAGTGAAGGCTCGCAAGATGCTATCCAGTGGATGCACGGGCTTCCTAACACACCTAGTAGTAAGACTCGAGGAATAGAGATAGGACCCAAGAACATGCTGATAGTTAGGGAATTCGTGAAGGTATTTTCAGAAGATCTTCCAGGACTCCAGCCAAAGCACGAGATCTTGTTCGAGATTGAACTTCTCCTAGGATCAACCCCCATTTCTAAGGCCCCATACCGAATGGCCCTACTGAGCTAAAAGAGCTCGAAGCCCAATTGAAGGATCTGATGGACATGGGATTCATTCGACAGAGCTGTTCACCCTGGGGAGCGCCCGTGCTATTTGTAAAAAAAAAGAAAAAGAAAGATGGGACACTGAGGATATGCAAAGACTACAGAGAGTTGAACAGGATTATGATTAAGAATAAGTATTCGTTGCCATAGATTAACGATCTATTTGATCAGCTCCGAGACGCTATAATGTTCTCGAAGTCAACCTACATTCTGGGTACCATCAACTGTGACTCAGGGATGTGGATGTGCCCAAAACTACTTTTCGAATGTGATATGGCCACTACGGGTTCCTTGTTATGTCGTTCGGACTGACAAATGCAGCCTTCATGGATCTGATGAACCATGTGTTTAAGGACTTTTTGGATAAGTTGTCATTATGTTTATCGATGACATACTTATATACTCCAAGATGAAGGAGGAGCAGGAAGAACACTTGAGGGTAGTATTGCCTGTGTTAAAGGATCATCGGCTGTACACCAAATTTTCCAAGTGTAAGTTTTGGCTGGAGAAGGTTCACTTCCTAGGTCATGTAGTCTCCATGGAGGGAGTATCTATCAGCAAAGTTTGAGGTAGTTAGCGCATGGCCAACTCTGAGGAACATGACAAAAATATGTAGTTTCGTAAGCCTAGCAGGATATTACTGACACATCTAAAACCAGGTTGGGAGCCGTGTTACTGCAGAGTGGGAGAGTAGTCGTGTATGCTTCACGACAGCTCAAGGGCCATGAGAGCAACTCCCTACGCATGATCTGGAGTTAGCTGCAGTAGTTTTTATGCTGAAGATATAGAGGCACTACCTATACGGGGTCAAGTGCAAAATCTACACAAACCACCAGAGCCTCAAGTACACTTTTACACAGAGAGAACTTAACATGAGGCAGCGAAGATGGCTAGAATTAGTAAAGGATTACGACTATGAGATCCTATACCATCCAAGAAAAGCCAAGAAGGTGGTCGATGCACTGAGTCGAAAACATTCTTCATCGCTTATGGCTATTAGTGCCTTGTCAGGAGCACTACAAATGGAGCTATGCAGCAGCGAGATTGAGATTTTGACAAGGATGTTGTTTGAAATGACCCTTTAATCGACACTCCTAGAAGAGATCAAGATCAGTCAAGACCTCGATTTGTCCTTGATCAAGCTCAAAAAGGAAGCTACAGAGGATAAGAGTTTAGAGTTTAGAGTCTCTAAGGACGGCATTCTCTACTATAGAGATAGAGTATGTGTTTCGAAAGATAAAGAACTTAAGAAGTGAATCCTTTTGGAAGCTCATGAGACGCTATATTTCATACATCCAGAGGCGAATAACATGTACAAGGATCCGAAAGGAAGCTTTTGGTGGCCTGGAATGAAGAATGATATCGCTGAATTCGTCACCAAATGCCTTATATGTCAGAAGGTTAAGGTAGAACATCAGTGGCCGGCAGGAGAATTGCAAAATATTGAGCTACCCAAATGGAAATAGGACCAGATTACAATGGATTTCGTAGTCAGATTACTGAGGATGTCAAACAGTAATGATGCAATCTGGGTGATTGTAGACAGACTGACGAAATCAGCTTGATTTCTAGCCATGAAAGTTAGCTACTCGGTGGAATAACTAGCAAAAATTTATGTAACTCAAATAGTAAGACTTTACGGAGTGCCAAAGTCTATCATCTCAGATCGTGACGGATGCTTTACCTCTAGATTTTGGCAGAGCGTTCAGGCTGCATTGGGGACCAAATTGAAGTCCAACAAAGCATTCCATCCTCAGACCGATGGTCAGTCTGAGAGGAATTATACAGACGTTAGAGGATATGTTGAGAGCCTGTGTCCTAGAATTTAAAGGAAGCTTGGATCAAAAGTTACCCTTGATCCAGTTCTCCTACAATAACAGCTGCCATTCCTCGATAGGAATGACACCGTACGAGGTACTTTAGGGAAGAAAATGTAGATCTCCGGTTCACTGGCACAAGACCCAAGAGAAACAACTTGTTAGCATGAACTTCATCAAGAACACCACACAGACGTGAAGCTGATATGAGAAACGTTAGATACAGCACATAGTTAACAAAAGAGTTTTATCGATAACACTGTAGATCTCTCAAGCTTTAAGTAGGAGACTCAGTCTTTCTCAAAGTGGCACCTATGAGAGGGGGTGATACACTTGGGAAAGAAGGGAAAGCTCAGTCCTAAGCTCAGTCCTAGGTATGTAAGACCTTTCGAGATAATAAAGGAAGTCAGGAACGTGGCTTATAGATTAGCGCTTCCTCCCGAGTTAGCTTCAATGCATGACATCTTTCAGGTCTCGATGCTGAAGAAGTACATGCCAGACAGCTCCCATGTTTTGAGCCAAGAATCGGTCGGAGTGCATGTCGATCTGACATACGAGGAGAAACCCATGCAGATCCTAGCCAGAGAAGAGAAAGTACTTAGGAATAAAGTAATACCGCTAGCAAAAGTGTTACAGCGGAATCATAGTGTTAAGGAAGCCACATAGGGATGGGAAGAAGACATAAGAAGAGACTTCCCGGAGTTATTCTAAATTTCAAGGACGAAAATTTTGTAAGGGGGTGGGTTGTAACGAGCCCCATGTTCATGGAATCTAATTACTACGTAATAAGTAATTAAGGAACAAATTTGGAATAGTTTGAAGCTTTTTAGTACAAGTTTGAAGAACATGGTCAGGTACACGACCATGTAAGTGGTCATGTACCGCTCGGACTGTTGAACATGTGAAAGACCGTGTTTTAGGAAGCTAGGCATGTTGAGCGATCTTAACTAGTACATGCCCATGTCTGGAGTATGATAGACTAGAAAATCCTAATAGTGCTACCTTGGGTTAAGCTAGGTTTTCCTAAGAATTTTTAGGAAAAGAATGTATGAGAACACTATGTTTATAAATAAACAAATAAAAGTAATAATAATAATAAATAAATGTTTTGGAGGATTTAAAACCTCCAAAAATGATCAAAGAATAAAGTTCATGATTGAGAAAGAGATTTTGGACCAAAATGCTCAAAATGGAGTGGTTTCGGTATCCAAAAAAGATAGATATAAGAAAATAGCAAGTCAAAGCAAAGATAAGGCAAGATAAGTATTTTAGGGTTTTTAAGAGTTTTGAGATTGAATTAGATCAAACTGATAGCACCGATGGTTAGATAAGTCCTCTGGTGCACTTCTTGAGAAATTTTAGAGCCCCAAAACCCCAAGAGATTACCTAAGGTAAACCAAGAACGAGGAAAAAGACAAAAAATTATGGTTTTGATTTTTAGCCAAAGGACAGTGAAATAAGACAAACCAATCGTGCAGAAGGCCCTAGAAACTTGTCTACGCGATTTCAGTGAAATTCTGTTCGGTTTGACTTTTGGTCAAACTTTGAGCCGAATTAAAAAAGAAAAGACGAAATAGATTATGTCAAAATTAATTTGTTTTTCTTTAAAGAAAAAGGGGTTAGTTGGATCTAATGGTTATAGATTAAAGAGGCTTTCATCTAAAGGCTAGTATGGTGCCAAAGTTACATAAAAAATTTTGAAGAAAATTTGGGAAAGTAATGGGCTGTTGGAGTTAGTGGCTTTTGGCTGATAAAATGCACGGTTTTGTGCTGAAACAACAAAGGAAATAAGCAGCCAAAACATCCCCCTTGTTGTCCTCCATGGCCGGGCACCTCTAAACCCCCTTAAGCGAAGTTTTGCTTCAAGTTTTCCACCAAAACTTGTTCAAAACTTATCCCAAGCACCAACTGATTTTCTTGGTAAGGTAAGCTTCCATTTTCAAGCATTTTCTTGAGTTTTATTGAAGAAAAACCGTGGGTTTGCTTGGGAGAATTGATGGTGAATTTCAAGCTTGCATCTCGTTGAATTATGCTTTAAAAGCTTAGGTTAGTAAGTGATTGAAGCAAAGGATGAATTAGAGGTGTGAGAAAACAAAATTTTATGTATGTTTTCAAGAGAAAATCCGTGGGTTTCATGGAGAAGTTAAGTTGAGATTTTCAAGTTTAAACTTTGTTGATTTGGATTCAAAAACAAGAGTTAGTATGTGATTGAGTTAGAGAATGAATTAGAAGTTAGAAAACACAATTTTGGTGCCTTTGAATCAAGAAAATCGATGTATGGGATTGTAAGAAATTTCAAGTTTAGTTTGGTTAATTGTTCATTTGAATATGTGTTTTGGTATATGAGATGACTAGAAAGAAAATTTGAAAGTTTGAAACAAAAGTCTGTTTAGGTTTTCAAAGAAAAATCCGTGGTTCCCTAGGGTTGGGACATGAAAATTTTTTGACTAAGACAAGTTGTAAATTGTTGAGAATAAACTATGATTATGTGGAAAACAAGATTATACATTTGGAAGTTTGGAAAACCAAATTTTTGGCTAGGGTTTCATATGAATCCGTGGCCTAACGTGTGAAAGGAATTGAAATTTTAGTTTTGGTTTTGTGACAACCGGGAAATTTAGGCAATTCTCGGAGGAAAATGTACAGATGTATGTATATAACAAATTGTACTATTTAAAGAGTGAAATAAATGTATTTATATTGTTTAGAATATATGAAAATGTTCTAACAATACTGACGAGTAAGCATTCAGTGTTGGAAAAATTCACTGAGTTGAAACGGGTGAAACGGTGTCAAAACCGGCGTTGAAAACCCTAACCAGGGCAATAAAAGTCAGAAAACTTCCGGGATTGATTTTGATCAAACGGAAGCAGTTTAAATTGATCCGATTGCACAGGAGACCTCAGGAACCCACCGGGACGATTTCAGGAAAATTTCGGCTCGAACCGGTATCGGTCAAAAAGTTGTCGAATTAATGTGAATAGTAAAAGTCAAAGTCAACATATGCTTTAGCATTTATGACATCATAAATCCATTTAATAAATGGAAGGAAAATGGTGGTTGGTAGCATTAATGGCCATGATTTAGTTGCTTTTTGATCTAAAGGCCAAGATTTGGCCAAAAATCCACCATTTTAATTTTTGAAAAATGTGGAAAGAAATAGGTTGAAAGGTGGTGATTTTTGATTGGTTGAAAGCCAAATTAATTGGCTTCCTTTACAACTTAAGTCGGCAACATTTTAAGCAAAATGGCCGAGACAAATTTGAAGCCAAAACAAAGAGCAAAATTTTTCTAAGTGTTTCCCATGGAAAGTACGTGAGCCACCAAGAGAGACCAAGTGATTTCTTCAAGTTTTCCTTACAAAATTGGTGTCAAACCTTTCATTGAAGCCTAAGGAAGCAAGTGAACAAGGTAACTCTCTTTGGATTGAATTTTTCTTGATTTTTCTTCAAGAAATCTGTGTAATGAATAGTGGAAAGAATGGAAAAATTTTTGGTTGTTTTCATTTATTTGGTGCTTGGGTTTTGTTAAGGGTATAATTAGGAAGAAAACCATGTATTTGTTTAAAGAAAAACCAAATTTTGGTTGGTTTTCCAAGGGTAAAACCGTGGGTTACCAAGAGTAATCAATGAAGAATTGGTTGTGTTTAGGTGTTAACATGCTTTAAATTACATTTGGTTAAGTATAAAGCATGATTTGCATTATGGAAAGCTTGAAAAAAAAATTTTAGTGTGAACTTACCCTAAAAGGCCGTGGGTTAATTAGGGTTTGGAAAAAAAATTTTGCATGGTTTTGTTGATGTTTGGATGATTTAAAATCATGCATTTTATTATGTAAAGGATGGAATTGTGATTGAAAGCAAGAAAAGAAAATTTGGGGTATATTTCTCTTAATGTGGCCGTGGGTTATGTGAGGTTAAAAACCCTAGGAATTGTGTTGAAAAATGCAATGAAATTGGCTTGAAAATGGGCTAAAAAAATGGCATTGGAATGGCCAAAAATTTGGTGGAAAATTTGAGAAGTTTTGGCTAGGTTTTGAGTGTAAAAAAACCGAGACCAAAACTAAGGGCAAAATTGAAAAAAATTTTTGTGTAATGTGGTTCAAAATGAGAATTGAATTTTGTGAGCTTTTATGTAAAAGTTTGGAAAACTTTTACATAAAATAGGCTTGTGGTATAGTACGTGGCAGGTACATATGGTTCGGGACATACCTAACGCCGGTAGCTTTAAAATTACGCCGAAATACTGCCGAAATTTCTAAAATGGCGTTTAGGGTAAAATGGGAATTAAAAATAAAAGTTTGGGGTCAGGAAACCCGAGTACCTAAAGGAAAATTGAATAAGGGAACCTAAGGGGTGGTTCATGAATAGTAATCCGTCCCCTTGAAAATGTAAAACGTGAGTGAAACTGAAAAACCGACCCCGAGGGGGGGCGTTTTTAGAAATGAAATAAAGGTCCGAGTCGGGAACGGAAAATCCGAACCTCGGAGACCTAGATCGGGAATTTCTAGATGAACGTTTTAGATACTAGTGAAACGTCCATTTGAGACTCCGAAACGATAGAAAATCACTAAACCGACGTAAGGGTTGGAATAGTACTTTCCGAGGGTCGGGAAACTGAAAAGTGGAAATAAAATAGAAATGAACCCGGTAATGATTAGAAAAGAGTCAGAAAAGTTCCTGAGAGCTAAAAATGCAGTCTGGATCTAGAAAATTCCGTCAGGGATAAAACTGTAATTTTGTCAAAATATAGGGGTAAAATCGTAATTTTGTAAAAGTTGAGAAAAATGGGGAAAATGATAAATAAAGCCTAAAAAGTTATAAATGGGTTTTATTTAAGCTTTTTAATGAAAAATAAAAGCTATAAATGGAAATAAAATTAACAGACAAGGTTTTGTCTGTAGGATCAAAAAAATCGACCTACAAGGAAGGCGCTCAAAGATCCAAGAGAGAAAAAGGGAAGAGACTGATAAGGTAAGCTCAGACATTTACCTGTCTGCAACATATAGCATTATTGTTGCTAACTTTGATGTACTAACTATAAGTTAGGTACATATGTGCTACGGGCACTATTATAGAGTAGAGAGAGAGACGTAATGTGCTACGGGCACTATTGAGAATGGACACATTGTTAATTGTGCTTCGGGCACTAGAGCGAGGTTAATGAAACTTACTCACCTAAAATTAAAATGTGAACCATTCCTAACCACGGGACGATATGAAGTCACAGGGTTAGAATTTTAAAAAAGTCGGTAATGAAACCACTTTTTGGCGTACCAGCCTTCCGTACAGGGAGGTACTTTTACCTTCGGGGCTATGATGAGATTAAGGCTGTGGAGGTCAGCACTGATGTACCGCTCCCAGTCATGTATAATTTTGCCTTCGGGGCTATGAGATTAAGGCTGTGGAGGTCAGCACTAATGTACCACTCCCAGTCATGCGCACTTAAATGGTACTGCCAACCTGAGCTCAAAACCAGAACATAAGCAAAGATAATTACCTAAAACTGAAACTATGCCATAATTGAGTATAAGACAGTTTCGTGAGGGTAATAACATCGTAGTAGATGTACTGTTGTGACACTGTGTTGTGGTCAAACTTACTATTCATAATGAATAGTGGTCAAAGTTACTATTTATATATGAATAGTGGTCAACGTTACTATTTACGACGAATAGTACTATTCATAGAAATTTATTTCTTGCATGTTTGAACTTACTGAGCCTTTAGCTCACCATTTTTGCTTATGTTGCAGGTAAGCGACCAGCTCAGTAGCTTGTTCGACTGGATGGCGTACGGGATAGCGTGTGTCAAATGGGATAAATGGGTGAGGGATATGGTCCTGCTAGAGTCTTTCTGCTGAGCGATAAAAAGGAAAGGAAAAAAAAGAAACAGTCTTTTGTAATATTATATATTTTACGAAAGTACTGTAATATGTAAATTACTTTGCACTTGCCAACAAAGTAAATAGTGGGAAATGTTTTACATGATGTTTAAAGAAAAAAAAAATTTTCCCGAAAAACGTCATGATTTACTGAGAGAGAGATTAGCCGGCGACCCATGAGTGTACAATCTATTGCAGTTAGCGATAAAGCTTAACTGTAATAGCATTGTAGGATCTCTACGAGGGGAGGGCCGCCACAGGTTTTCCATGAGAAAAACAGTGGCCTAAATGAGACTGATTAAGTTTTTATAAAGAAAAGTTTTTGAGTGAATGTGTATATAAGAACCAAGGGTTAAGAATGAAAAGAAAAGATGAAAATAGCAATAGAAGCGATTAGATCTTTATGAGAATTTTTACGTAAAAAGTTTAGACTTTTGCATAAAAATTAGGCCTGTGGTATAGTACGTGGCAGGCTAGAGAGGTTAGATAGTTTTGAGGCGTTTCCTAAACGCCGGAAATCTAGAATTTAAGCCGAAATGCTGCCAAAATTTTCAAAGCGGCGTTAAGGGCATTTTAGGAAACGAGAGGTGAAATTGAAGGTCGGGGTGAAAACTGACACCCCTCAACGAGTTAGGCTCGAAAAGAAGGAAGGACGTGTTAAGGATTAGCAAACCGTCCCTTCAAAACTTTTAAACAATGAAAAAGGAAGAAAAACAACGTTAAGGGTATTTTGGGAAACTAAGGGTAAAATTATAGTAAGGGTGAAAACCCAAGCCCCCTCGGTGACTAAGGTCTAGGAAAGGATGACGGGCGTTTTCAAGAGTAATGAAACGTCCATTTGAGGCCCCGAAGGTCAGGTGTGAAATAATTATAGAAATTGCAGCGATTAATACTGTAAATATTTATTAAGGCCTAAGAAAGATGAATTTATAATTTTTGGGTTAGAAAATCCCATTAAAACATTAAAGTAAAGATTTTACGATCCCGAAACCCGTCAGGGGCAAAATGGTCATTTCAACCAAAAATTTTAGAGAGGTCAAAAGAGGAGCATTGAAACCCCCCAGATGGTCATTTTATGATTTTGGGCTTAGAAAACCCAATCTAAGCATTAAAATGACCAGATTCACGGTCAAGGCAAAGTTACTATTCATGTGAATATACTATTCATGATGAATAGTACTATTTACGGTCAAGGTTACTATTCATGATCATTTTGATTAAAATTTTCAAAATACTTCGAAAGGACAGTTAGAGCTTTAGAATAGCTTAAATAGAATTCTTAAGGCCAGAATCAAGTTTTAAGACGAAGAAAAGAAAGAAAACTCTGTTAAGGGCAAAACAGTAATTTTTACCAAAGATTTGGGGAATAGTCAAAATGAACCGTTAGAGCTTCAAACATGATTCAAAGACTCTAATGAGGATTTTAAAGGCCAAAAGTAAAGTTTAAGTGAGAAAAACCTTGTTAGGGGCAAAATGGTAATTTTGCCAAAGGTAAGAAAACCCTGTTAAGGGCAAAACGGTAATTTTTGCTAAAAGTTCGGGATACAACGGTCATTTTTCCAAAAATATACGAGAAAAGTGACAAATGAGGTTAATTAAGATTTTGAAGGCCAAATTCAAGATTTAAGAAGGATAAAAGTAAGGAAAGTCCGCTAGGGAAGAAATTGTCATTTTGCCAAAAGTTAGGGGCAAAATGGTAATTTTGACAAAAGTTCACGAAAAGGCTAGAAATGGGATTTTAGACCCCTAAGTTTATGACTAAGAAATTAAATGTAGAATGATTACGTTTTAATAAGTTTTACGTATAAAGTAAAGATTTTAAAATAATCGTAATTATTTCGGTTATAGGGATCCGACCTAGAGGCGACGAAGGAATGTTTGGGGTTCCAGAAGCGAAGAAAGAAATACGAGCAAAAGTATAGGTAAGTACCGACATTTAATTGTCTGCACACGAACTGACTTACCATAGGACTATGTCATGATGTGATGTTGTGAAATAAAGTTACAACACGTTTTTTTTTAAGTAAAAGAAATGTTTATAAATGATAAGAAGTTTCTGATTAAGCTTTATATAAAAGTTGTGCTTTGTGACATGGTAATCTAATGTGTTCACAATGTCAAAAAGATTGAAAAGCTAAAGTAAAGAAAGATAAAGATAAGCAAGATAATAAGATTGAAAATTTAAAGGTTAGCGTACCGACCTCTCCAGAGTAAGGTTTAACATTTATAGCCTCCACTCCAGTTGTGTGGTGCTACCCCAAGATGTGGTAGTCAATGGCTTAAAGACGCCACCCTAGTGTGTGGTAGTTCAGTGTGTGGTACGTTCAACTATGGGCCCACAAGATAGTGAAAGAAAAGAATAGAAACGTTCAACTATGGGCCCACAAGATAGTGAAAGAAAAGAATAGAAAGAACAGAAAGAAAAGAAAAGAAAAGAAAAGAAAAGAAAAGAAAGAATAGAAGGATAAGAAAGAAAAGAAAGAACAATGAGAAAGAAGAAGAAAAATAAGCAAGTATAATCTAACTAACTTTCATTGTTAGTTGATGTGTTTAAGTAAAGTTTTGAATGTATGTCATGTCTATGTAAAGTTTTAGTGTGTATATATGAATATGTAATGTTCTATATGTATGTTTATACTTACTGAGCTCTAGCTCGCTAGTCTGTTCATAATGTAGGTAACAAGAGTAAGCTGCCTACATTATGAGAAAAAGAACTGATGGGCTGGAAGATAGATTCCCGGAGTGTCATGGGGTGGGTTATGGTTTTAGTGTGATTTTCCGCTGCAATAAAAAGAAAATGTATATGTAATGTAAAGAAAAGAGACAAGGTTTAATGTAAGTTAAGTTTATGAAGTATTTCAATTACGTTTTTGAAAACTCATATATTTAAATCAAGTTTTAAAAGAAAAAAAAGATTTATTAGTAATTTTTTAAACATCGTTTCCGTAAGTAAGTTTAAATGCCAAATATAAAATGGCAAAGTTTAATAGTATAAGAAATTAGTATTTTAAAGAAAGTATTTTTGTAAGTACTTTAAAAGGATAAAGTTAAGTGAAGAGTTTAAAGAAGGTAAGAAAAGTATAAGAAGTAAAATAAGTACGCCAAGGCAAGAAGAGTAAAGGCAAGAAGAGTAAAGTTAAGATAAGCAAGTTTAAGAGTAAGTTTAAAGTCAAAGTTAAGGTAGCTAGAAAGGCGTGCTTACAAAGGTGGTATCAGAGCAAAAGTTAAGATAGCTAGGTGTGCTTACATTAGTGGTATTAGAGCAGAGTTCTTTCAACGACCCCCCCCATGACATTTCAAGTATCTGCTTCTGCACAGTCTAAGTAAGTTAGTTTTATTTTTATTTTGTAAATGTTTATTTATTGAAAATAACATTTTATAGTGATGAGATGACGAGCTCTATGATGATGAGGATAAGATGAAGAGATAATGAGATCACTATACGTAAAATCACAACCATTCAGCGCTAAAGAACTGCCCAGAGTAGGAACGCGGATTGCTGCCCGAGTTGTACCGATCTTCAGGGCTAGTTGTCCACTAAGTTTTGAGTGGCAAACAGTACTCCTGCACTCCATGAGAATGTCAGGACTAGTTTCACACTATCAAAATGATTTCCCCGATTATATGCCATTGATCAGGATAACTGAGTCCTGTTGGCTGTTGATATCTCTCAAGAAGATACTCTCATGTGTATTGAGATTCTTTTGACTAGGATGAGCTCTTAACTGGGCCGAGTTTCACCATACCACGATCGAGCAAATCTCTGAGAGGAGTCCAACATCAGCCCCAGTTTTTCTTTATGGGCAAGCGAGGAAGTGAAATCGCCTAAGTTTCCTAAAGTTGCAGATATACAAGAATTTGTTCATCGGACTGAGAGACTGCAGCTGATGTTCGGTGGCACAGTTCTAATGTATGCTGTATGCTACGAGGAACTGATATGGACTTCTACAACACATGTTGAAGAAGGCTTATGACGAAATCAAGGCCGAGGCAAACAGGGATCAAGGCAGGAGAAGACTTTGCCAAACAGAATTAGAAGTATAATTAAGCAGAAAGAGTGGCAAGCCTAACGGAAATAGGAATCAGAACGTTATGAATGCTCAGCGCAGACAGCTATGCTCTACCGCACGTAAAGTTTATCCCTAGTGTTAAAGAGGCCACATGGAAAGAATAAGAAGAAAAGAAAGACAAGTACCCACACTAGTTCTAATTGTCGAGGATAAAAATTTTTAAGGAGGGGTGATTGTGATAGACCAGAAAATCCCAACAGTGCTACCTAGGGTTAAGCTAGGTTTTCCTAAGAATTTTTGTGAAAAGAATGTATGAGAACACTATATTTATAAATAAACAGATAAAAGTATTAATAATAATAAATAAATATTTTGGAGGATTTAAAATCTCCAAAAATGATCAAAGAATAAAGTTCATGATTGAGAAAGTGATTTCGGACCAAAACGCTCAAAATGGAGTGGTTTTGGTATCCGAAAAAGATAGATATAAGAAATTGGCAAGTCAAAGTAAAGATAAGGTAAGATAAGTATTTTAGGGTTTTTAAGAGTTTTGAGATTGAATTAGATCAAACTGATAGCACGGATGGCTAGATAAGTCCTCTAGTGCACTTCTTGAGAAATTCTATCAAATTCAGAAAAATGAAGATGCAATTTAGAACCCCAAAACCCCAAGAGATTACCTAAGGCAAACCAAGATCTAGGAAAAAGATGAAAAATTACGGTTTTGATTTTTAGCCAAACGACAGTCAAATAAGGCAAACTGATCGTGCGGAAGGCCTCAGAAACTCGCCTACGCGATTTCGATGAAATTCCATTCAGTTTGACTTTTGGTCAAACTTTTACCCGAATTAATAAAGAAAAGATGAAATAGATGATGTCAAAATTAATTTGTTTTTCTTTAAAAAAAAAGGGGTTAGTTGGATCTAATGGTTATAGATTAAAGAGGCTTTCATCTAAAGGCTAGTATGGTGCCAAAGTTACATAAAAATTTTGAAGAAAATTTGGGAAAGTAATGGGTTGTTGGAGTCGGTGGCTTTTGGCCGATAAAATGCACAGTTTTGTGCTGAAACAACAAAGGAAATAAGTAGCCAAACCAGCCCCCTTGTTGTCCTCCATGGCCGGGCACCTCTAACCCCCCTTAAGCGAAGTTTTGCTTCAAGTTTTCCACCAAAACTTGTTCAAAACTTATCCCAAGCACCAACTGATTTTCTTGGTAAGGTAAGCTTCCATTTTCAAGCATTTTCTTGAGTTTTATTGAAGAAACACCGTGGGTTTGCTTGGGAGAATTGATGGTGAATTTCAAGCTTGCATCTCGTTGAATTATGCTTTAAAAGCTTAGGTTAGTAAGTGATTGAAGCAAAGGATGAATTAGAGGTGTGAGAAAACAAAATTTTATGTATGTTTTCAAGAGAAAATCCGTGGGTTTCATGGAGAAGTTAAGTTGAGATTTTCAAGTTTAAACTTTGTTGATTTGGATTCAAAAACAAGAGTTAGTATGTGATTGAGTTAGAGAATGAATTAGAAGTTAGAATGAATTAGAAGTTTGAAACAAAAGTTTGTTTAGGTTTTCAAAGAAAAATCCGTGGTTCCCTAGGGTTGGGACATGAAAATTTTTTGACTAAGACAAGTTGTAAATTGTTGAGAATAAACTATGATTATGTGGAAAACAAGATTATACATTTGGAAGTTTGGAAAACCAAATTTTTGGCTAGGGTTTCATATGAATCCGAGGCCTAAAGTGTGAAAGGAATTGAAATTTTAGTTTTGGTTTTTCATCAGAAAAACCGTGGCCTAAATGAGACTAATTAAGTTTTGATAAAGAAAAATTTGTGAGTGAATGTGTATATAAGAACCAAGGGTTAAGAATGAAAAGAAAAGATGAAAATAGCAATAAGCAATTAGATCTTTATGAGAATTTTTACGTAAAAAGTTTAGACTTTTGCGTAAAAATTAGGCTTGTGGTATAGTACATGGTAGGCTAAAGAGGTTAGATAGTTTTGAGGCGTTCCCTAAATGTTGGAAACCTAGAATTTAAGTCGAAATGCTGTCGAAATTTTCAAAGCGGCGTTAAGGGTATTTTAGGAAACAAGAGGTAAAATTGAAGGTCTTGGTGAAAACTAGCACCCCTCAATGAGTTAGGCTCGAAAAGAAGGAAGGACGTGTTAAGGATTAGCAAACCGTCCCTTCAAAACTTGTAAAGAATGAAAGAGGAAGAAAAACGATGTTAAGGGTATTTTGGGAAACTAGGGGTAAAATTATTGTAAGGGTGAAACCCGAGCCCCCTCGGTGACTAAGGCCTAGGAAAGGATGACGGACATTTTCAAAAGTAGTGAAACGTCCATTTGAGGCCCCGAAACCTAAGAAAAACGAGAAACGACCCGAGGGATCAGAATAGTACCACTTGAGGGTCGGGTTTGAAATAATTGTAGAAATTACAGCGATTAATGCTGTAAAAATTTATTAAGGCCTAAGAAAGATGAATTTACAATTTTTGGGTTAGAAAATCCCATTAAAATGTTAAAGTAAAGATTTTACGGTTCCAAGACTCGTTAGGGGTAAAATGGTTATTTCGATCAAAAATTTTATAGAGGTCAAAAGAGGAGCGTTGAAACCCCCCGATTGTCATTTTATGATTTTGGGCTTAGAAAACCCAATCTAAGCATTAAAATGACAAGATTCACGGTAAAGACAAAGTTACTATTCATGTGAATACTACTATTCATGATAAATAGTACTATTCACGGTCAAAGTTACTATTTACAGTCATTTTGACCAAAATTTTTGAAATACTCAAAAAGGACAGTTAGAGCCTTAGAATAACTTAAATAGAATTCTTAAGGCCAGAATCAAGTTTTAAGACGAAGAAAAGTAAGAAAACCCTGCTAAGGGCAAAACAGTAATTTTTACCAAAGATTTGGGGAATAGTCAAAATGAACCGTTAGAACTTCAAATATGATTCAAAGACTCTAATGAGGATTTTAAAGGCCAAAAGTAAAGTTTAAGTGGGCTAGGGGCAAAATGGTAATTTTACCAAAAGTTAGAAAACCCTGTTAAGGGCAAAACGGTAATTTTTACCAAAAGTTTGGGATACGACGGTCATTTTTTAAAAGTTAGCAGAAAAATAACAAATGAGGTTAATTAAGATTTTTAAGGCCAAAATCAAGATTTAAGAAGGAGAAAAGTAAGGAAAGTCCACTAGGGATGAAATTGTCATTTTACCAAAAGTTAGGGGCAAAATGATAATTTTGACAAAAATTCACGGAAAGGCTAGAAATGGGATTTTAGACCCCTAAGTTTATGATTAAGAAATTAAATATAGAATGATTACGTTTTAATAAGTTTTACATATAAAGTAAAGATTTTAAAATAATCGTAATTATTTCAGTTATAGGGATCCGACCTAGAGGCGACGAAGGAGTGTCTGGGGATCCAGAAGCGAAGAAAGAAATACGAGCAAAAGTTGAAGGAAAATAAATCATTAAAAAACGTATCAGAGTGGCACAGCAGAACAATAAAAATATTTCTGATCGTTAAATATCTCATGATGCCATATACAATAAACCAATAATAATTAAAACTCATACCTCAAGTACGCCAATCTTGCAGGAGGAGAATGACCGGAGGGCTTCAACCAACTAGCCTTCTCTACTATTCTCCAATTCCTAAATGGCTGAGTATGTGGACACTCTGAACCTCGAACGATATGCTAGCACTGCTAGTCTTCTTTTGACCACCCAGATCTCTAAAGAACTTATTGTCACAGTGGGCTGTGCAACAGTAAGCCTGCTTACCTGAGAGTCTGTGGTCTAAGAGAATTGGAGTGGCAGGACCTCTATTTATAGACCTGCATAAGGTGATTCTCTGAATTCAAATTGGATTAGGAGAAGATATTCTCCCTTATCGACAAGCACAAAATCTAAACTTTCCAAGGGGAAAATCCCAACAATAAATTCGGCCACTTTAGGATAAATCCAATCCAAATGTAAACGAGATTTTAACTAGAATTTTATCTCCCTTTTTCAACCAAAAAATCCGAAAATCCAAGGGGAAAATTCCCACAAAAATTCGACCACTTTTGGATAAGGGAGAATCAAAATTCCACTAGGATTTTCAAGCTTAAATCTTATCTCATCCTTATCCAAAATAACCGAAAATCTCCTAGGAGATTTACTCCAAAAATTCGGCCATTATCTGGAAGGAGAGAATCCAAATTCAACTGGGATTGAAAATTGAATTTTTCCTTGAACCTTATCTACAAAAATCTGAAAAACCATTGAGGATAATCCTCAAAATTTTCGTCCATATTTGGTTAGGATTTGGATTCAAAATTCAAGTAGGATTCTAACAAGATTTTCCTCTCCATATCCAACTCAAATTCGAATTTCATTCCTTCTGGATTTACCACAGCAAATTCGAATCCCACTTGGACTGTGATTCAAAATTTGAATTTCAAATTTCAAATTTCAAATTTTAAATTTAAATTACAAATTCAAATTTCAAATTCGAATTTCAAATTCAAATTTCAAATTTCAAATTTCAAATTTCAAATTTCAAATTTCAAAATCTACAAAACAGTTGTATTTCAAATTCTTGTTCTCATGGATAATTTTCTACAACTCCAATCCAATCTCAAATAAAATCATGGCAACTTTATTTGGAGTTCGAATAATTGTGTACTCTATTATCCAAAATAAAATCTGAATCTAAACGGAGAGAATCTTGTCCACCATCCTAATCCTATGTCAACACCATCCATGCATAATAAACTAGCCAATAGCATACACAGATCAATTTTGCCAAATGTTAAGGAATTATGTGGAGCTAGTAGAGGGACTCATTGGACATATATAATCGGGCTCCCACAAATCCATATGATCATCATTTTTTACTGAACAACTCAATCATATGATCACTAATTTCAGAGTCACACCACTATAAACCTGTAACTGAACTCCCAATTACATACCATATTACGTAAGCCTGTGACAAGCTATCATCCAATGACCTTGTCATGTATGCAGAACCCTCTTATGATATCCATGATTAGCCTTAGGCCAAAGTCCGTTTAATCCTATTGATCAGGCTATCTTAAAGTTCTATTATACTACCGAATAAAGAAAATGATTATTCACCATATGTGAATAAGAAGTCATAAGCGCAGCAGACGACCCAAGGCCTTGTCCATTTTCACATTCAGTATAATGCCTTTAAGAGGATACCCTTAACTCCTCATTAGAGCTATGATTCCGATATCTATAAATGAACCCTTCATCGTACACAAGACATGCACCCCATGAACCGGTCTATAAGCTTACTACCTCTGAGACGCTTTAGCCATTAGAACATCAAAGTACACAAGTCATATACATGAAGCTATCCATTTACTCAGGATTAAGGTTACTACACAATGAACGTCAAGAGCAGATCTATCCACTCAAAGTGGACTTCATAGATCAATCACGCTTTAGTCCTGGTCTAATATGTCACCACCAAGCAACATATCTTTGTCTCTACTTGGGAGTCTAGCTCCAGACAGCCAAGACAAACCGTCCCCTCTAAGGCTTTATACAACATAATAGTCTTAACATGAGTTAGATGCTCAGTCTAACCCCATAAACTACAGACCATAGTTTAGACCGCTAACTTTAGAACATTGTCTTCTCGCATACAAAAGTCCATTGCATGCAATGTTCTAACAGTTTAACACAAGCAGTCGGGAGCTATATTTGCTTACATTTACTTTAATATGTAAATAAAACGAGGACAGACAGCAATGTAATGAATAACCTCTATATATATAATTTTATTATCCAGTTCAAAATAAATACATCAAAATGTCTCTAATGCTTAGGGCATTTCCTAACAATCTCCCACTTGCCCTAAGTCAGTAGATGTGCCATGTTACGCATCCCTATCGCCTCTACATGCCTCTCAAAGCTTCTAGCCACCAAAGTGGATCGGCAATGTTGTCCTCGGATGCGATCTTACATACATCTACTTGTCCTGTCTCCACGCGCCCTCTAATAATATGATATCTCCGATCTATGTGCTTGGTCCTCTTGTGGTGCCGAGATTCCCTTGTGCTGGCAATAGCCCCTGTGTTATCACAGTAAAGTGTGATAGGCTTGTCAACACTCGGAATGACCTCAAGGTCTCTAAAGAACTTGTGGAGCCAAACCGCTTCTTTAGATGCCTCAGCCGCAGCCACATACTTAGCCTTCATAGTAGAGTCAGCTATGCAACCCTGCTTCACACTCCTCCACACAATGGCACCTCTCCGAGCAAAAACACTGATCCAGATGTCGATTTCCTCAAATCCTTACAAGTCTGGAAGTCTGAGTCTGTGTATCCTACGGGTGTTAGGTCCCCTCCAGAATACACCAGCATATAATCCCTCGTTCTCTTAAGATACTTGAGTATGTGCTTTACTGCTTGCCAGTGCTTGGTTCCAGGATTCACTTGATATCGACTCGCCATACCTACTGCAAAATATATGTCTGGGCGAGTGTAAAGCATAGCATACATAAGGCTACCCATAGCTGATGCATAAGGGACCTTACTCATACGCTCTCTTTCTTCCGATGTCTTGGGACAGTCATCTAATGAATAGAAGGTTGTGTACCTTTCTTTGCCTCTTGCATTGCATATTTGTCAATTATTTTATCTATGTATGAAGCTTGGGATAACGCTATCATTTTGTTCTTTCGATCTCTAAAGAGACGAATGCCTAGAACATAATTAGCTTCTCCCAAGTCCTTTATGTCAAACTGTTGGTGTAACCAAAGGTTGACCGATGATAAGTTCCCTATATCATTCCCAATGAGTAGTATATCATCGATATAGAGTATCAGAAAGACCACTTTTCCATCCTTAATACGTTTATAAACACAGGGTTCATCAATGTTCTGTTCAAAACCAAATGTCTTAATCACTTGATCAAACCTCTGGTTCCATGAGCGGGATGCTTGCTTTAATCCATAAATGGATCTAAGCAACTTGCAGACTTTCCTTTCTTGGCCTTTCTCTACGAACCCTTCGGGCTGTATCATATAGATACACTCTTCAAGATGGCCATTCAAGAATGACGTCTTGACATCCATTTGCTAGATCTCGTAATCTAGAGCCACAGCAACAGACAGAAGAATACGGATAGACTTCAGCATAGCAACAGGCGAAAAGGTTTCATCGTAATCGATTCCAACCTTTTGCGTATACCCCTTTGCAACCAGTCTAGCTTTGAAAGTTTCCACTCTCCCTTCCTCATCCTTCTTTCTTTTGTAGACCCATTTGCATCCAATGGGTTTTATCACATCGGGCAAATCTATAAGTTCCCAAACAGAGTTGGATTTCATAGAATCCATCTCATTATTCATAGCCTGTTTCCAAGATTTAGAATCAACATCATTTATTGCTTCATCATAGGTGACCGGATCATCCTCATGCTCATGAGCCTCGGCCTGGTATACCTTAGCATCATACATGAAGAAATTAGGTTTCTTCGAAATCCTCCCACTACGATGAGGCACCCTAAATTATTGATCATCTGCAGGTCTTTCACCGAAACTCGGACTTGTGTCCAAGACCGAAATCTGTGGAGCAGTTCTTTCACCCGATAACTCTTCTAGCACTACTTTGCTTCGAGGCTTAAAGTCATTCATGTGACTTTCCTCCAAGAATGTCACATGGGTTGAGACAATGACTTTTTGTTCCTTCGGGTTATAGAACAGACCTATCTTAGTTCCCTTTGGATACCCTACAAACATGCACAATTCTGATCTTGGTTCCAACTTCTTCGCATCCCTATCCAGTACATGCGCCTGCAGCCCCATATTCTCATATGTCCAAGGGAGGGCTTCCTGCCATGCCACAATTCATACGGAGTTCTGAGAATTGATTTGCTTGGAACCTGGTTCAGAATATAGCGCGCCGTTTGTAAAGCATATCCCCAAAATGATAATGGCAGCGTTGAATAACTCATCATGGATCGTATCATATCCAACAAGGTCCTGTTTCTCCTTTCGGCTACACCATTCTGTTGTGGAGTACCAGGTGCAGTCAATTGGGATAATATCCCATTCTCTACAAGATGTCCTAGAAATTCATTGGAGAGGTATTCGCCACCTCGATCAGATCGAAGTGTCTTTGTGGATTTATCCAATTGCTTTTCCACTTCCGCACGATACTCTTTGAACTTGTCAAAAGTTTTGCTCTTGCGGTGCATCAGATACATATATCTATACCTCAAGTAATCGTCTATAAAGGAAACATAATACTCGAACCCTCCTCATGCTGTGACGCTCATGGGGCCATATACGTCAGTGTGCACAATTTCTAAGAGCTCCTGAGCCCTTGCACCCTTAGCTCCAAAAGACCTCTTAGTCATTTTACCCTCTAGACAAGACTCACATTGAGGAAGACATACCTCTTCTAGAGATTCTAGAGGACCGTCTTTCGTCAATCTTTGAATCCTATCCTGATTAATATGACTAAGTCTTAAATGCCAAAGATACACCTTGTTAGAGTGAGAAACTTTCAACCTTTTAGAGTTATCTATTAATTTGGTGTCAAGCAGTGAGTACATCTTTGGTTTGATTAAAATAGGTTTCCATCCATCCATCCAGAACAGATAAAAGACTTATTTCTACGAATATCAACTCTTTTACTAAAAGAAACTGAATAAGAATTCTTTATTAAACAAGCTACCGATATAAGGTTCCTCCTAAAATTAGGAACATAAAAATAGTCTTTCAATAAAATAAACCTAAATTCATCAAAGTAAAGATACATATCTCCTACTACCTCAGCCACCACCAAGCTGCCGTCTCCAATCCGCAATGAGAGGCTCTTATCATGTAGACTTCTCGTTTCCACGAACCCCTGCATAGAAACACAAACATGATTAGTGGCGCTCGAATCAATGACCAAAGTGTCTTTCGATTCTTCCACCAAACACACTTTTAAGTAATGAAGTTCCTTACCTTCCTTGCCCTTGGCGGCTACGAGCAAACCTTCTTAAAGTGACCTACCTTCCCACAATGAAAGCATTTAGACTTTTTAGGGTTCTTGGGCTTCTTGTTGTTCTTCTTCTTCTTCCTATCCGAGACAGGAGGATTAGAAGAACTGGAAGCCGCTTGCTTCTAGTTTGGCCTCTTCCTCTTCCGAGAGGTTTTGGAAGATTCTGCCAAATTGGCCTCTCCTTTGGGTTGGACCGCATCCCCATCCCTGATCATCCACTCATAAGCTTGGAGTTGCTTCATGAGCTCGGTTAGTCCTAACTCCCTTGTCGCCAGATTGTATGCGGCCTTAAACCCCACAAAATCTTTAGACAGAGTTTTGAACACCATCTCGATCTGGGTGTTGTAGTCCAACTCAGCACCGTTCTCGGCAGCCTCAGTGAAGAATCCCATTAGAGTGATCATATGGTCCTTCACCGGAGTACCCGCCTTTTGCTTAGAGTTCATAATGTTGGTTATAGCGGACTGTCGAGCTAACTTTTCTTAGCCTCCGAACATGTCCTGTAGATTTTCCATGATCTCTCCAGCAACTTGATAAGTCTCATGCTGCTTTTGTAAAGCACTCGTCATGCTAGTAAGCATGTAGCATTGAGCTATATCATTGGATTCTCTCCAACGAGTATAGGCAACCGAGACCTCCTCAAGCAGTGTGTTAGGTTTTGGCCCTGGTTCATCTAGTACGAACTTGTGTCTCTCGCAGCTGAGAACTATCAACAGATTTCTTTTCCAATCTTTATAATTATCGTCATTCAGTTTATTCTTAGTAAGTATTGAAATGAGGGGTGTTAGTGACATTTTGAACTGAAATAAAATTATACTAGACATCATTACAAAGCCCAAGCAAATATACAGATAATTTAGCAAATAAAACATACAAGTATGTTCCTACATGAAACTTGAAAAACATGTAGCATTGCAACGATAATTCTCAACACCTATTGCCCCAAGCCACTGAGGGGTGGTCATGAAACAAATAGCTAGAACATGGACCCTGTCTAATTAATATATGTTGCCTTAAATCCTCCAAGGTTAAGACATATATTAATAACCGCTTATTTGGCCACTAGTTTAGTTAACAGAGCTTCTAGGGAAGGTTAATAACTAAACGAGTCTTGAGTGTATAACCATTGTTAACGTAGCCTGATCCACGTCCTACCAAGCCACCGAGGGGTGGTCATGAATAAGATTGTACCCGAACACGTTTTAAACATCGGAGATCCAATCTAGTATACCGACGGCGGTAAACACCTACCGAGGGGTGTGGTCAGGGCAGAACTGACATGAGGCGTTACCATGCTTTCACATATGGATCAACAATGGAGGCCGTGAGTTTTGTTTGAAACCCTCTCCCACTCAATATTTTGAAAAACATGCAAGTTTTGACAAATATGTATGATTAATATAGTATGAGCGGCACTCACCTATCCTATATGACATTATCGAATATGCATATAAAACATCCATCAATACATATTTATACATCCATGATACATCACAGAAAAAATAAGTGACAGAATAATCAAACCATGGTTCCATCCTAGAACAAAGAAAATAAAGATTACAAAATTTCATCCAAAGTATTCTTTAGGTCTGGAATTTTGTTCCATCTTCTTATATCCATCTTTATGTAGCCTCTCCATTTATTTCTCATCCCAAGAATCATTTAAAATTTAAATCTCCAAAAATTTAAATTTCAAATTCAAATTCTAAATTCGAATTTCAAATTTAAATTTCAAATTCAAATTTTAAACAATTTTAAACATCATGTATAATAATATGTAATTTCAAAAATTTCAAATTTTCAATTACATATTTTTAAACATGATTTAAAATTAAATCTCAAATTTAAAAATCAAAATTTTTCGATTTTTGAATCATCGCACCACTGCCCCCGGAGGCGGCGGCTGCCGTGGGCAGCCCACGGCCGCCCATGTGCAGCCCTGTCGGGCTGCAGGCTAAGCCTGCGGCGCCAGGCTGCATGCCCATGCTGGACGCAGCAGCTGGCAGGCTGCACGCCCAGGCTGCGGCCAGCCTTGGGGAGGCCACGGTCACCCTTGGCTACAGGCCAAGCCTGTGGCCGTGGGTGGTTATGTCCTGCACAGGGGCTGCTGCAGCCCCATCTTGCCCGAGGGCAGGGGCTGCAGCCCTACCAAGGCCCGACGGCCTATCCTGAAGTGTCGTGTCTCGATTTTCATGCCATATTTCAATTTACCTATTAGGATCTCCAAAAATTAATTTGAATCCCAATTAAATTAAAATTTTCCACACAATCAAAATTTCAACCTTTAAATCAAATTTAACTTTTGGGAAAAATAAATTACGGTCTTCAATTTTCAATCTCCTCCAAGAATAATTACATAAAATTTCCTAAACCATTTCCGGTGTACAAAAATTCTATCCATAATAATTCTATGAGACAAAATTAAAATCTGTGGAAAAATTACAGTATTAATAAACTACTCCTATGGTTACATAAAAAATCTTAGATACAATTTTTCTAAATTCTAAGGAACCATAACCGGCAAAAACAAGCATGCTTAAAATAATTTAAAAAATTAAAATAACCACATATTTTATATATAATACATGATAACAACATAAAGGAAACCTAGAATGCCACTCTCTAAATATCAAATCCATACATAAATAAAAAGACTAAGTAATTGTCTAATTTATGTACATGGCATAGTCATGAGATGGCTCTGATACCAATTGAAGGAAAATAAATCGTTAAAAACGTATCAGAGTGGCGCAGCGGAACAATAAAAATATTTCAGATCGTTAAATATCTCATGATGCAATATACAATAAACTAACAACAATAAAACTCATACCTCAAGGACGCCAATCTTGCAGGAGGAGAATGACCGGAGGGCTTCAACCAACTAGCCTTCTCTACTATTCTCCAATTCCCAAATGGCTGAGTGTATGGGTACTTTGAACCTCGATCGGTATGCTAGCACTGCTAGTCTTCTTCCAACCACCCAGATCTCTAAAGAACTTATTGTCACGGTGGGCTATGCAACAATAAGCCTACTCACCTGAGAGTCTGTGGTTTGAGAGAACTGGTGTGACAGGACCTCTATTTATAGACCTGCATGAGGTGATTCTCTGAATTCGAATTGGATTAGGAGAAGATATTCTCCCTTATCCACAAGCACAAAATCTGAATTTTCCAAGGGAAAAATCCCAACAATAAATTCGGCCACTTTAGGATAAATCCAATCCAAATCTAAACAAGATTTTAACTAGAATTTTATCTCCTTTTTTCAACCAAAAAATCCAAAAATCCAAGGGGAAAATCCCCACAAAAATTCGGCCACTTTTGGATAAGGGAGAATCAAAATTCCACTAGGATTTTCAAGCTTAAATCTTATCTCATCCTTATCCAAAATAACTGAAAATCTCCTAGGAGATTTACTCCAAAAATTCGACCATTATCTGGAAGGAGAGAATCCAAATTCAACTGGGATTGAAACCTGAATTTTTCCTTGAACCTTATCCACAAAAATCTAAAAAATCATTGAGGATAATCCTCAAAATTTTCATCTATATTTGGTTAGGATTTGGATTCAAAATTCAAGTAGGATTCTAACAAGATTTTCTTCTCCATATCTAACTCAAATTCGAATTTCATTCCTTGTGGATTTACCACAACAAATTCGAATCCCACTTGGACTGTGATTCAAAATTTGAATTTCAAATTTCAAATTCAAATTTCAAATTTCAAATTTAAATTTTAAATTCAAATTTCAAATTCAAATTTCAAATTCAAATTTCAAATGTCAAAATTCAAAATTCAAATTTCAAATTTCAAAATTCAAAATTCAAATTTCAAATTTCAAAATTCAAATTTCAAATTTAAAAATCCACAAAACAGTTGTATTTCAAATTCTTGTTCTCATGGATAATTTTCTACAACTCCAATCCAATCTCAAATAAAATCATGGCAACTTTATTTGGAGTTCGAATAATTGTGTACTCTATTATCCAAAACAAAATCTGAATCCAACTGGAGAGAATCTTGTCTACCATCCTAATCCTATGTCATCACCATCCATGCATAATAAACTAGCCAATAGCATACACAAATCAATTTGCCAAACGTTAAGGAATTATGTGGAGCTAGTAGAGGGACTGATTGGACATATATAATCAGACTCTCACAAATCCATATGATCATCATTCTTTACTGAACAACTCAATCATATGATCACTAATTTCAGAGTCGCACCACTATAAACCTGAAACTGAACTCCCAATTATATACCGTATTACGTAAGCCTGTGACAAGCTATCATCCAATGACCTTGTCATGTATGCAGAACCCTCATATGATATCCATGATCAGCCTTAGGCTAAAGTCCGTTTAATCCTACTGATCAGACTATCTTAAGGTTCCATTATACTACCGAATAAAGAAAATGATTATTCACCATATGTGAATAAAAAGTCATCCGCACAGCAGACGACCCAAGGCCTTGTCTATTTTCACATTCAGTATAATACCTTTAAGAGGATACCCTTAACTCCTCATTAGAGCTATGATTCCGATATCTGTAAATGAACCCTTCATCGTACACAAGTCATGCACCCAACGAACCAGTCTATAAGCTTACTACCTCTGAGACACTTTAGCCATTGGAACATCAAAGTACACAAGTCATATACATAAAGCTGTCCATTTACTCAGGATTAAGGTTACTACACAATGAACGTCAAAAGCAGATCGATCCACTGTGACGACCAGAGAATTTTAGTGGTGTGACCTAGTTTAATCTAGGGTTTTCTATGAGTTCTGTAAGTAAGAATGTAAAGAAACACTATGGTTGTAATTAGACAAATTATAGTGTTGATAGAAATAAATAAATGTTTTGGAGGAAATTAAAATCTCCAAAAAATAAGTAGAGAATAAAGTATATGAGTAAGAAAGTGAATTCAGGCCCAAAACGCTCAAAAAGGAGTAGTTTCGGTATCTGAACAGTATAAAGATAAGAATATGGCAAGTCAAAGTAAGAGCACAGTAAGAAAAGTACAAATATATGTATATAATAATTTGTACTATTTAAAGAGTGAAATAGATGTATTTATATTGTTTAGAATATATTAAAATGTTCTAACAATACTGACGAGTAAGAATTCAGTGTTGGAAAAATTCACTGAGTTGAAACGGGTGAAACGGTGCCAAAACCGGCATTGAAACCCTAACTGGAGCTCAAAAAGACGGTAAACTTCCGGGATTGATTTTGATCAAACGGAAGCAGATTAAGTTGATTCGACTGCACAGGAGACCTCAGGAACACGCCGGGAAGATTTCAGGAAAATTTCGGCTCGAACCGGCATCGGTCAAAAAGTAGTCGAATTAATGTGAATAGTGAAAGTCAAAGTCAACTTTCACTTTAGTAATTATGACATCATAAATCCATTTAAGAAATGGAAAGAAATTGGTGTTAGGTAGGATGAATGGCCATGATTTAATTTGCTTTTGATCTAAAGGCCAAGATTTGGCCAAAAATATACCTTTTTAATTTTTGAAAAAGGTGGAAAGTATTAGGCATGAAAGGTGTCAAAATTTCATTGGTTTAGAGCCAAATTAATTGGCTTTCTTCCATGCATAAGTCGGCAAAACTTGGGGGATAAAGGCCGAGACAAAAAATTGAAAGCAAAACATAACAAAAATTTTTCTAAGGCATTTCCATGGTGAGCCGTGGGTGACCAAGGGAGAATTAAGCTATTTCTTCAAGTTTTCCATACAAAAAGTGTGGCAAAACATCACTTGAAGACAAAGGAAGAAAGTGAACAAGGTAACTTCCCTTGGATTGAAATTTTTCTTGGTTTTTCTTCATGAAAACCGTGGGGTAAATAGTGAATTAAGATGGAAAATTTTTGGTTGTTTTTCATTAAGTTGATGATGGGTTTTGTTAAGGGTGTAATGAGGAAGAAAACCATGCAATTGGTTAAAAGAAAAACCAATTTTTGGTTGGTTTTCCAAAGGAAAATCCGTGGGTTACCATTGGTAAGCAATGAGAAATTTGTGTGATTTATGTGTTAACATGCTTTTAACTTATGTTTTGTTAAGAATAAAGCATGAAATTCATTATGGAAAAGCTTGGAAAAATTTTGGTGTTCATTTACTCAAAGTGGCTGTGGGAAATACTTAGGGTTTTGGTGAAAATTTTGCATGTTTCATATGATGTTTGGTTAATTGAAATCATGCATTTTATGATGTGAATGATGAAATTTTGATTGAAAGCATGAAACAAAAATGATGGCATGTGTTTTTTTAATGTGGCCGTGAGTTATGGGAGGCTTAAAAACCCTAAGAATTTGGTTGAAAAGTACAAGGAAATGGGCTTGAAAAAGTGTTAGAAAAATGGCATTGAATAGTCTAAAAAGTGGTTGAAAAGTTTGAGAAATTTTGGTTCGGTTTGGTGGTGAAAACCGAAACCAAAAACTAAGGGCAAAATTGTGAAAAAATTTTGTAATGTGGTTAAAAATGTGAAATTGGAATTTGTGAGCTTTTATGTAAAAGTTTGGAAAAATTTTACATAAAATAGGCTTGTGGTATAGTACGTGGCAGGTACATATGGTTCGAGGCGTACCTACCGCCGGAAGCCTTAAAATTACGCCGAAATGCTACCGAAATTTCGAAAACGGCTTTCGGGGTAAAATAGGAATTAAAAATAAAAGTTTAGGGTCGGGTCGGAAACCCGAGTCCCTAACAGAGAATTGAATAAGGAAAACCTAAGGGGGTGGTTCGTGAATAGTAGACCGTCCCCTAAAAATGTAAAATGAGAGTGAAACGGAAAAAAAAACCGACCCCAAGGGGGGGGGGCGTTTTTGGAAATGAAATAAAGGTCCGAGTCGGGTACGGAAAATCCGAGCCTCGGAGACCTAGGTCGGGAAAGTCTAGATGAACGTTTTAAATACTAGTGAAACGTCCATTTGAGGCTCCGAAATGATAGAAAATCACTAAACCGACGTAAGGGTCGGAATAGTGCTTCCCGAGGGTCGGGAAAGTGAAAAGTAGAAATATAATAGAAACGAACCCGGTAATGATTAGAAAAGAGTCAGAAAAGTTCCTGAGGGCCAAAAATGCAGTCTGGATCAATAAAATTCCGTTAGGGGCAAAACTGCAATTTTTGCCAAAATATAGGGGCAAAATCGTAATTTTGCAAAAGTTGGGGAAAATTGGGGGAATGATAAATAAAGCCCAAAAAGTTGTAAATAGGTTTTGTTTAAGCTTTTTTTATGAAAAATAAAAGCTATAAATGGAAATGAAATTAACAGACAGTTTGTCTGTAGGATCCAAAAATCGACCTATAAGGAGGGCGATCAAAGATCCTAGAGAGAAGAAGAGAAGAGATTGATAAGGTAAGTATAGACATTTAATTGTCTACTCACGAATGGACTTACCATAAAGTTGTGTTATATATATATATACACATTTAAGCTATTCAGTTTGTGACATGATACTAACATGTTCACGAGAATAGTAAGCAAGATTAGAAAAAGAAAAGAGAAATAAGTTAAGTCAAATAATAAGACTTAAAAGTTAAGGTTGGCGTACCGGCCTCCCCAGTTGTGAGGTTCCCAGATAGCCTCTACCCCAGAAGTGTGGCGCTACCTCGTTAATAATGAGGTAGTTTATGGCTTAGCTTCCTGCCTCCACCCCAGAAGTGTGGCGCTGCCTCGTTAATAATGAGGTAGTTTATGGCATGACTTACTACCTATAAGGTCAGTAGTCCAGAGATGACCTTAGGGTTGATCGGTGGGTCACTCCCCTGATCCTCTATTGGTCTGCGCGCACCAGGTACGTCCAACCACGGGCCCACAAGTGAAAGATTAAGCAAGATAAAGTAAAGCAAAGAAAAGAAAGAAATAGAATAGAAAGAACAAGCAGTATAGGACTAAAGAAAATAATTGGTCCTAAGTTGACTAACCCTAGAGTGGTGTATTCAGCTTATTTACTTGTATGTATGTTTGTACTTACTGAGCTTTAGCTCATTAGTCTGTTCGTGCTGTAGGTAATAAAGGAAAGCAACCAGCAAGATGAGACAAGAGTAGCGGACTGGCAGGCAGATCCCAGCAATGTCATGGACGGGTTATGGTTCCGTTTCGCAGAATTCTGCTGTACTCAAGGTGTAAAAGAAAGAAAGTGTAATAGTGAGATATATGTATAAAGACAAGACAAGAGTGTAGTATGTAAAGTAGTGAAACAAGCTTAAAAGTTTGTTTCTATTTTTACGTACTTTAAAGTAACAAGACTCCAAAATATATTTTGGGAAAAAGTATTAAGAAGTACGTATATATTTATGTATACACAATTTTTAAGAATCAGTAGTTTCCTCCAGTAAAAAAAAAAAAAATATTCCTAGTTTTTCAAGAACAAATCTTTTAAACCCCAAGGAGAGGAAAGTTATAGAGACAAGCAAGCTAAGTAAGATTAACCAAAGAATAAAGAAAGTAAGCAAGATAAGGTGGACGACCTAAGCTAGAGGGGTCGCCCACAAGAGTTGGTATCAGAGCGAGCGGTTCTACTATCGACCTTCCCTGACATCTCAGCATCTGCACCTGCTCAGTCCAAGTAAGTTAATTTTAGATAATCAATATCTAATTTAGCACTAAACCATGTCGCTATTGTTATAGGTCAGACACAGCAACATGGTTCGCACACGAGCTGAGCAAGCTCAAGAAGCAGACTTAGCCGCTATCCTAACTAACATACAAGCTCGGCTAGAGGCACAAGAAACACAGAACCAGAGACTGCAAGAGCTACTGGAACAGAGGAATGGGGCCCAAGCGAATTTCCCTCCACCTCAAGCACCAGTACCGGAGCCACAACCAGCTCCTGAACCAGTAGCACCACCAGTCCGAATGGTACCTGAAGTAGCAATAGGTGCCCGAGCTGGAGCCAACCAGGGATCATTGTATGAATGATTCCGGAAGATGAAGCCAAAAGAGTTTGAGGGATCTATAGAACCCTTAGAGGCTGAAGAATGGTTAGCTTCACTACAGACCATTTTTGAGTTTATGGACCTAACAGACCAAGAAAAGGTCCTTTGCGCCTCCTGCATATTAACGAAGGATGCTCGTTATTGGTGGGAGACAGTAAAGATGCGAAGGGACGTTAGAAGGATGACCTGGAATGACTTCCTGGGAGAATTTAACAGGAAGTATTTCAATTTTGACACCCTACGAGCTCAACAAAGAGAGTTCGATGAGCTGAGGCAAGGCGAGATGACAGTGACTGAAGCCTGCCGTAAATTCGACAGATTAGCTCGACTGTGTCCACATTTGGTACCCACAGAAGAAGAACGGGTACGGAGGATGATCAATATGTTCCGACAGGATATAGCCCTAAATGTGGAAAGTGGCGAGACCCCGCCAACCACTGTAGCAGACTGTGTAAGCAGAGCTATAAGGGCTGAGAATCGTCTGAACCGAGTTAAGGAAGAAAGAACAAAAGTCTGGGAGGAGAAGAAGAAAGAAAGAGATCTCGCGAAGCAGACTCAAAAGAACAACCAAGCTGGCCAAAGTAATAAATCTGGTCAAGGAATGAAGCCTGGTCAGAAAAATAACCAGAACCAGCAGAATACCAATAAGCGAAAGGGAAACCCAAATGAAAATTGGGGCCAAAATACTCGCAACACTCAGCAAAGGCAAGGCTTAGAAGGAGTACAGAACCGACAGCCATGCCCAAAATGTGGAAGACTGCATAAGGGCGAGTGCAAGCTGGGGAATACCGCATGCTATGTTTGTGGTAGAGAAGGCCATTATGCTAGAGTCTGCCCATCCAACCAACAGAACCAGCCGGGATCCTTTCAGTCCCGACAGACGAGCCACGTCCATGCTATACAAGGATCGCATACTCAACCTGGACGCCAAGAAAGTATACCAAAGACCGAGGCACATCTATTAGCCTACACCAGGGAAGATGTAGAGGCAGGCACCTCGAATGTGGTGACAGGTCAGCTTCTTGTCACCCAAAGTCCTGCACTTATTTTATTTGACTCCGGTGCATCGCATTCATTTGCCTCACATAGCTTTGTAGAAAGAGTTAGTCATGCCAAGGATAAAATTGGCCAAGTGTTTAAAACCACCTTACCTTCTGGTGAGGTATTATTATCTGATTACTGGTTACGTCACGTGCCAGTAATTGTTGCTGATAGGGAGTTGTACGTCGACTTAGTTGTCTTAGAGTTAGTCGATTATGACGTTATCCTTGGAATGGATTTCCTTGCAAAATATCCAGCGACCATTGACTGTCGACGACGAAAAGTAGTGTTCCAGTTTGGAGAAAAAGACCAGTTTGAGTATCAGGGGCATTCTCAGAAGCAGTCGAAAATGCTGATCAGTCCCCTGCGGGCAAGAAAGCTGATATCTAGCGGCTGTACCGGATATCTAGCTTATGTTAAGGATACCACCAAGAAGGTAGAACTACAACCGAACGAGGTACCAGTGATCAACGAGTTCGTGGAGGTATTTCCAGAAGAATTACCGGGACTTCCTCCTGATCGAGAGATTACCTTCGAAATCGAGTTGCTGCCAGGAACGTCTCCGATTTCAAAGGCCCCTTACAGAATGGCACCGGCCGAGCTTAAAGAATTACAAGCTCAGCTGAAGAAGTTATTAGAGAAAGGTTTTATACGGCCTAGTTATTCGCCGTGGGGAGCTCCAGTTCTCTTCGTGAAGAAAAAGGACGGAACCCTCCGAATGTGCATAGATTATCGTGAGCTCAACAAAGTCACAATCAAGAATAAATATCCTCTACCAAGGATCGATGATTTATTCGATCAGCTAAAAGGAGCCACCGTCTTCTCGAAGATTGATCTTCGATCCGGCTATCATCAGTTAAAAATTAAAGAAAGAGACATTCCAAAGACCGCGTTCCGAACACGGTATGGGTACTACGAATTTCTCGTTATGCCTTTTGGATTAACGAATGCACCAGCCGCTTTTATGGATCTGATGAATCGAGTATTCAAGGAATTTTTAGATCAGTTTGTCATTGTGTTTATCGATGACATCCTTATATACTCGAAAGATTGGAAGGAGCATGAGAAGCATCTTCGGATTGTGTTACGCACTCTGAAGGAGCATCAGCTATATGCAAAGTTCTCCAAATGTGAATTTTGGCTAGGTAAGGTCCACTTCTTAGGACATGTCGTTTCCAAAGACAGAATTTCAGTAGATCCAACAAAGATCGAAGCGGTAAGCAAGTGGTCTCCTCCAAAGAATGTGACCGAAATCCGGAGTTTTCTCGGATTAGCGGGCTATTATCGAAGATTTGTAGAGGGATTTGCCAGATTAGCTGCCCCTCTCACTGCTCTCACACGCAAAGAGAAGAAGTTCGAGTGGACAAAGAAGTGTGAAGAAAGCTTTCAAGAGTTGAAGAATCGGTTGACCAGTGCTCCAATTCTCACAATTCCAAAGGATGAAGGAGACTTCGACATTTATAGCGATGCCTCCAGGACAGGTCTAGGAGCTGTGCTGATGCAGGATGGAAAAGTAATAGCCTATGCATCAAGACAACTCAAAGAGCATGAAAAGAACTATCCGACTCATGATTTGGAGTTAGCAGCCGTCGTATTTGCTTTGAAGATATGGCGACATTACCTATATGGAGTCCGGTGCAGAATCTTTACCGACTACCAGAGCTTAAAGTATTTCTTTACTCAGAAAGAGCTTAACATGAGACAAAGAAGATGGCTGGAGTTGGTAAAAGATTACGATTGTGAGATCTTATATCACCCCGGTAAGGCGAACAGAGTGGCAGACGCGTTGAGTCGTAAATCAACGATGCCAGAGCAAATGGCCATCGATAAGCTGCCCAAGCCACTTCAACATGAGATCTCCTTGTTGGGAGTGGAGATAATTTCAGGAAAATTAGCAGCAATGCAACTCAAACCAACAATTCTTGAGGAGATTAAAGAGGCTCAAGAGCTAGATGCTGCTTTCAAAAGGCTTAAAGAAGTGGCCTCTAAGAATGACAAGTCAGAGTTCCACCTCTCCAAAGACGGAACTTTACTCTTCTAAGGAAGAATCTGTGTACCAGATGAAGAAGTTTTGAAGAAAAGAATCCTGACAGAGGCCCATGACACTCCATATTCAGTGCATCCGGGCAGTACGAAAATGTATCAGGATCTAAAGCAGCACTTTTGGTGGAAAAAGATGAAGAATGACATTGTTAAACACATCAGTAGCTGCTTAACATGTCAAAGAGTCAAAGCAGAGCATCAGCGGCCAGCCGGAGAGCCGCAGCCATTAGAGATTCCAGAGTGGAAGTGGGAGCACGTAACCATGGATTTCGTGGTCGGGCTACCCAAGACAAGTGAAGGATTTGACATGATATGGGTAGTGGTGGATCGATTGACCAAATCTGCTCACTTTATACCCGTAAAGATGACATACACATTAGAGAAATTCGCAGAATTGTACATTTCCAACATTGTGAGATTACATGGAATACCGACAACAATAGTGTCAGATCGTGATAGTCGGTTCACATCCAATTTTTGGAAAAGTCTACAAGAGGCAATGGGCTCCGAACTAAGATTCAGCACTGCATTTCATCCTCAGACCGACGGACAGTCTGAGCGTACGATCCAAACGCTAGAAGATATGCTTCGTGCTTGTATTTTAGATTTCAAGGGAGCCTGGAACAAGAAGCTGCCGTTAATTGAATTCTCCTACAACAACAGCTATCAAGCGTCCATCGGGATGGCTCCTTATGAGGCATTATATGGACGAAAGTGTAGATCTCCCATTCATTGGTATGAACTCAGGGAGAAAGAACTTCATAAAATCGAGTTTATCCAAGAAACGATAGACGCGGTCCAAAAGATTCAACAGAGAATGAAAACTGCACAAAGTCGTCAGAAAAGCTACGCAGATAAAAGACGAAGATTCCTAGAGTTTAACGAGGGTGGCTTCGTATTCTTAAAAGTAGCACCAATGAAAGGTGTCATGCGTTTTGGAAAGAAAGGAAAGCTGAGCCCAAGATACATAGGTACTTTCCCAATTATTAGCCGGGTTGGGAAAGTAGCCTATAAGATTGCTTTGCCACTGGAATTATCTTCAGTGCATAATGTCTTTCATGTATCTATGCTAAGAAAGTATATCTCGGACCCTTCACATGTCCTAGATTATGAGCCAATCCAAGTTCGAGAGGATCTCTCTTACGAAGAGCAACCAGTGCAAATACTTGCTCGAGAAGAGAAGATATTAAGAAATAAAAGCATCCCGCTGGTCAAAGTCCTATGGAAAAATCATAATGTAGAAGAGGCCACGTGGGAAAGAGAAGATGAGATGAGAGCCAAGTATCCCCACCTGTTCTGATTTTCGAGGACGAAAATTTTTAAGGAGGGGTGAATGTGACGACCAGAGAATTTTAGTGGTGTGACCTAGTTTAATCTAGGGTTTTTTATGAGTTCTGTAAGTAAGAATGTAAAGAAACACTATGGTTGTAATTAGACAAATTATAGTGTTGATAGAAATAAATAAATGTTTTGGAGGAAATTAAAATCACCAAAAAATAAGTAGAGAATAAAGTATATGAGTAAGAAAGTGAATTCAGGCCCAAAACGCTCAAAAAGGAGTAGTTTCGGTATCTGAACAGTATAAAGATAAGAATATGGCAAGTCAAAGTAAGAGCACAGTAAGAAAAGTACAAATATATGTATATAATAATTTGTACTATTTAAAGAGTGAAATAGATGTATTTATATTGTTTAGAATATATTAAAATGTTCTAACAATACTGACGAGTAAGAATTCAGTGTTGGAAAAATTCACTGAGTTGAAACGGGTGAAACGGTGCCAAAACCGGCATTAAAACCCTAACCGGAGCTCAAAAAGACGGTAAACTTCCGGGATTGATTTTGATCAAACGGAAGCAGATTAAGTTGATCCGACTGCACAGGAGACCTCAGGAACACGCCGGGAAGATTTCAGGAAAATTTCGGCTCGAACCGGCATCGGTCAAAAAGTAGTCGAATTAATGTGAATAGTGAAAGTCAAAGTCAACTTTCACTTTAGTAATTATGACATCATAAATCCATTTAAGAAATGGAAAGAATTGGTGTTAGGTAGGATGAATGGCCATGATTTAATTTGCTTTTGATCTAAAGGCCAAGATTTGGCCAAAAATATACCTTTTTAATTTTTGAAAAAGGTGGAAAGTATTAGGCATGAAAGGTGTCAAAATTTCATTGGTTTAGAGCCAAATTAATTGGCTTTCTTCCATGCATAAGTCGGCAAAACTTGGGGGATAAAGGCCGAGACAAAAAATTGAAAGCAAAACATAACAAAAATTTTTCTAAGGCATTTCCATGGTGAGCCGTGGGTGACCAAAGGAGAATTAAGCTATTTCTTCAAGTTTTCCATACAAAAAGTGTGGCAAAACATCACTTGAAGACAAAGGAAGAAAGTGAACAAGGTAACTTCCCTTGGATTGAAATTTTTCTTGGTTTTTCTTCATGAAAACCGTGGGGTGAATAGTGAACTAAGATGGAAAATTTTTGGTTGTTTTTCATTAAGTTGATGATGGGTTTTGTTAAGGGTGTAATGAGGAAGAAAACCATGCAATTGGTTAAAAGAAAAACCAATTTTTGGTTGGTTTTCCAAAGGAAAATCTGTGGGTTACCATTGGTAAGCAATGAGAAATTTGTGTGATTTATGTGTTAACATGCTTTTAACTTATGTTTTGTTAAGAATAAAGCATGAAATTCATTATGGAAAAGCTTGGAAAAATTTTGGTGTTCATTTACTCAAAGTGGCCGTGGGAAATACTTAGGGTTTTGGTGAAAATTTTGCATGTTTCATATGATGTTTGGTTAATTGAAATCATGCATTTTATGATGTGAATGATGAAATTTTGATTGAAAGCATGAAACAAAAATGATGGCATGTGTTTTCTTAATGTGGCCGTGAGTTATGGGAGGCTTAAAAACCCTAAGAATTTGGTTGAAAAGTACAAGGAAATGGGCTTGAAAAAGTGTTAGAAAAATGGCATTGAATAGCCTAAAAAGTGGTTGAAAAGTTTAAGAAATTTTGGTTCGGTTTGGTGGTGAAAACCGAAACCAAAAACTAAGGGCAAAATTGTGAAAAAATTTTGTAATGTGGTTAAAAATGTGAAATTGGAATTTGTGAGCTTTTATGTAAAAGTTTGAAAAACTTTTACATAAAATAGGCTTGTGGTATAGTACGTGGCAGGTACATATGGTTCGAGGCGTACCTACCGCCGGAAGCCTTAAAATTACGCCGAAATGCTGCCGAAATTTCGAAAACGGGTTTCGGGGTAAAATAGGAATTAAAAATAAAAGTTTAGGGTCGGGTCGGAAACCCGAGTCCCTAACGGAGAATTGAATAAGGAAAACCTAAGGGGGTGGTTCGTGAATAGTAGACCGTCCCCTAAAAATGTAAAATGAGAGTGAAACGGAAAAAAAAACCGACCCCGAGGGGGAGGGCGTTTTTGGAAATGAAATAAAGGTCCGAGTCGGGTACGGAAAATCCGAGCCTCGGAGACCTAGGTCGGGAAAGTCTAGATGAACGTTTTAAATACTAGTGAAACGTCCATTTGAGGCTCCGAAATGATAAAAAATCACTAAACCGACGTAAGGGTCGGAATAGTGCTTCCCGAGGGTCGGGAAAGTGAAAAGTAGAAATATAATAGAAACGAACCCGGTAATGATTAGAAAAGAGTCAGAAAAGTTCCTGAGGGCCAAAAATGCAGTCTGGATCAATAAAATTCCGTCAGGGGCAAAACTGCAATTTTGCCAAAATATAGGGGCACAATCGTAATTTTGCAAAAGTTGGGGAAAATTGGGGGAATGATAAATAAAGCCCAAAAAGTTGTAAATAGGTTCTGTTTAAGCTTTTTTAATGAAAAATAAAAGCTATAAATGGAAATGAAATTAACAGACAGTTTGTCTGTAGGATCCAAAAATCGACCTACAAGGAGGGCGATCAAAGATCCTAGAGAGAAGAAGAGAAGAGATTGATAAGGTAAGTACAGACATTTAATTGTCTACTCACGAATGGACTTACCATAAAGTTGTGTTATATATATATACACATTTAAGCTATTCAGTTTGTGACATAATACTAACATGTTCACGAGAATAGTAAGCAAGATTAGAAAAAGAAAAGAGAAATAAGTTAAGTCAAATAATAAGACTTAAAAGTTAAGGTTGGCGTACCGGCCTCCCCAGTTGTGAGGTTCCCAGATAGCCTCCACCCCAGAAGTGTGGCGCTGCCTCGTTAATAATGAGGTAGTTTATGGCTTAACTTCCTGCCTCCACCCCAGAAGTATGGCGCTGCCTCGTTAATAATGAGGTAGTTTATGGCATGACTTACTACCTATAAGGTCAGTAGTCCAGAGATGACCTTAGGGTTGATCGGTGGGTCGCTCCCCTGATCCTCTATTGGTCTGCGCGCACCAGGTACGTCCAACCACGGGCCCACAAGTGAAATATTAAGCAAGATAAAGTAAAGCAAAGAAAAGAAAGAAATAGAATAGAAAGAACAAGCAGTATAGGACTAAAGAAAATAATTGGTCCTAAGTTGACTAACCCTAGAGTGGTGTATTCAGCTTATTTACTTGTATGTATGTTTGTACTTACTGAGCTTTAGCTCATTAGTCTGTTCGTGCTGTAGGTAATAAAGGAAAGCAACCAGCAAGATGAGACAAGAGTAGCGGACTGGCAGGCAGATCCCAGCAATGTCATGGACGGGTTATGGTTCCGTTTTGCAGAATTCCGCTGTACTCAAGGTGTAAAAGAAAGAAAGTGTAATAGTGAGATATATGTATAAAGACAAGACAAGAGTGTAGTATGTAAAGTAGTGAAACAAGCTTAAAAGTTTGTTTCTATTTTTACGTACTTTAAAGTAACAAGACTCCAAAATATATTTTGGGAAAAAGTATTAAGAAGTACGTATATATTTATGTATACACAATTTTCAAGAATCAGTAGTTTCCTCCAGTAAAAAAAAAAAAATTCCTAGTTTTTCAAGAACAAATCTTTTAAACCCCAAGGAGAGGAAAGTTATAGAGACAAGCAAGCTAAGTAAGATTAACCAAAGAATAAAGAAAGTAAGCAAGATAAGGTGGACGACCTAAGCTAGAGGGGTCACCCACATCCACTCAAAGCAGACTTCGTAGATCAATCACGCTTTAGTCCCGGTTTAATATGTCACCACCAAGCAACATATCTATGTCTCTACTTGGGAGTCTAGCTCCAGACAGTCAAGACAAACCGTCCCCTCCAAGGCTTTAGACAACATAATAGTCTTAACATGAGTTAGATGCTCAGTCTAACCCCATAGACTACAGACCATAGTTTAGACCGCTAACTTTAGAACATTGTCTTCTCGCATACAAAAGTCCATTGCATGCAATGTTCTAACAGTTTAACACAAGCAGTCAGGGAGCCATATTTGCTTACATTTACTTTAACATGTAAATAAAAAAAGGACAGATAACAATGTAATGAATAACCTCTATATATATAATTTTATTATCCAGTTCAAAATAAATACATCAAAATGTCTCTAATGCTTAGTGCATTTCCTAACAAAAGTATAGATAAGTACCGACATTTAATTGTCTACACACAAACTGACTTACCATAGGACTATGTCATGATGTGATTTTGTGAAATAAAGTTACAACACGTTTTTTTTTTAGTAAAAGAAATATTTATAAATGATAAAAAGTTTCTGATTAAGCTTTATATAAAAGTTGTGCTTTGTGACATGGTAATCTAACGTGTTCACAAGGTCAAAAAGATTAAAAAGCTAAAGTGAAAAAAGATAAAGATAAGCAAGAAAATAAGATTGAAATTTTAAAGGTTGGCGTGCCGACCTCCCCAGAGTGAGGTTTAACATTTATAGCCTCCACCCCAGTTGTGTGGTGCTACCCCCAAGATGCGGTAGTTAATGGCTTAAAGACGCCACCACAGTGTATTGTAGTTTAGTGTGTGGTACGTTCAACTATGGGCCCACAAGATAGAGAAAGAAAAGAAAAGAAAGAACAGAAAGAAAAGAAAAGAAAAGAAAGAATAAAAGGATAAGAAAGAAAAGAAAGAACAATGAGAACGAAGAAGAAAAATAAGCAAGCATAATCTAACTAACTTTCATTGTTAGTTAATGTGTTTAAGTAAAGTTTTGAATGTATGTTATGTCTATATAAAGTTTTAGTATGTATATATGAATATGTAATGTTTTATATGTATGTTTGTACTTACTGAGCTCTAGCTCACTAGTTTATTCGTGATGTAAGTAACAAGAGTAAGCTGCCTACATTATGAGGAAAGGAACTGATGGGCTGGCAGACAGATTTTCGGAGTATCATGGGGTGGGTTATGGTTTCACTGTGATTTTCCACTGCAATAAAAAGAAAAAGTATATGTAATGTAAAGAAAGGAGACAAGGTTTAATGTAAGTTAAGTTTATGAAGTATTTCAATTATGTTTTTGAAAACTCATATGTTTAAATCAAGTTTAAAAAGAAAAAAAAATGATTTATCAGTAATTTTTCAAACATCGTTTCCGCAAGTAAGTTTAAATGCCAAATATAAAATGACAAAGTTTAATAGTATAAGAAATTAGTATTTTTAAGAAAGTATTTTTTTAAGTACTTTAAAAGGATGAAGTTAAGTAAAGAGTTTAAAGAAGGTAAGAAAAGTATAAGAAGTAAAGTAAGGACGCCAAGGCAAGAAGAGCAAAGGCAAGAAGAGTAAAGTTAAGAAGAGCAAGTTTAAGAGTAAGTTTAAAGTTAAAGTTAAGGTAGCTAGAGAGGCGTGCTTACAGAGGTGGTATCAGAGCAAAAGTTAAGATAGCTAGGCTTGCTTACATTGAGTGCACATGCCTGTGTTGCATGGTACACGCCCGTGTAAGAACACCCTGAGCCCATGTCGAAGGTCGTGTATTGAGTAGGGAGGCAAATTTTGAACTATAAAAAGGGTAGAATCTGTGACTAAAAGCAGAAAGCCCTTGTAATGACCCCCATGATTCATGAAACCTAATTACTATGTAATAAGTAATTAAGTTAATAAATACAGTATATTTTCTAGTTTGAATGAACTAAACAGATACAGAAACGTTTAATTACTATTCATGCAGTGAAAGAGACAGTTGAGAGTGAGATCGGTTCACCTTAGTACATGTGTGTGTGCGTGTGAAACACGCAGTATCAAGAAACTGGTCCAGACGACCATTTCTTGATACAAAACTGATGAGCTAGTCATCAGTGCGCTCGGACTGGCTATCTGAGCACAGTAGTGATATTTGGCATGATAGATATACAGTATCACAAAAAGTGGTCAAGATGACCTCTTCACACCAAGGAACTGACAAAATCAAAGTCAGAATACTCAGACTAGTCAGTTAAACAAAGAACAGTAAATAGTGAATAGTAGATATGCAGTATCAGGTTAATGGCCAAGACGACCCTAATTTGACATAAAACTGATATATCTATAGTTATCATGCTCAATTTGGTCAATTGAGTATAGAATGTGAAATTTTGTTTGAGAGATACACAGTATCGAGAAAGGGGTTAAGACGACCTTTTCTCATCCCAAAACTAATATATTTAGACTCAGCACGCTCAAATTAGTCAATTGAGCGCAAAATACGTTTTTCCAGGCGAGAATATACAGTACACGAAAACTGGTCCAGACGACTTCAGATGGATGTAAAACTGATAAGTTTGAAATCAGCATGTCTGAATTAGTCAAGATAGACTGTGTTTGCATTTTCGCAAGAAAAAGTCACATTATGCGTGCGCAGTGTTAGCACAGTGTAGACATAACTACAGTACAAGAAATAAATAGTAAAATAGACATAGAATGGGCTCATTGTAGGAAATAAATCAGTAAAAACGTATTAGAGTGGCGTAGCGGAACAACAAAATTTTTTTAAGATTGTTAAATATCTCATGATGCCATATATAATAAACCAACAACAATTTAAACTCATACCTCAAAGGATGCCAATCTGCAGGAGGAGAATGATCGGAGGGCTTCAACCAACTAGCCTTCTCTACTATTCTCCAATTCCCAAATGGTTGAGTGTGTGGGCACTCTCAACCTTGATCAGTATGCTAGCACTGCTAGTCTTCTTTCGACTACCCAGATCTCTAAAGAACTTATTGTCACGGTGAGTTGTGCAACAATAAGCCTGCTCACTTGATAGTCTATGGTCTTAGAGAACTGGAGTGGCAGGACCTCTATTTATAGACTTTCATGAGGTGATCCTCTAAATTCGAATTGGATTAGGAGAAAATTTTCTCCCTTATGCACAACACAAAATCCGAAAATCCTAGGCTTATCCTGACTAAAAAATTCAGCCATTTTTAGGATTTTGTATTCAAAATTCAAATAGGATTTTAACTTGAATTTTATCTCTTCACTCATCCAATAAAACCAAATTTCCCTAAGGCCATAAACCTGTCCAGATTCATCTATTAAAGTGTAAGGAGAATCAAAATTCAATAGGATTTTCTAGCTTGAATTTTATCTCATCCTTATCCATAAAAAATCGAAAATCTTCCTTGAGATTCCCTCAAAAATTTTGGCTAATTCTAGGGAGGCGATAATCCTAATTTAACTGAGATTGAAACTTGAATTTTTCCTTGAACCTTATCCACAAAACCCGAATTATCTAGTAGGATTCTCCACAACTAATTTTCAACCACTTTTGATAGAATTAGGATTCAAAATTGAAGTAAGATTCAAACAAGATTTTCCTCTCCATAATCCAACTCAAATTCGAATTCTAACCTAGTGGAATTATCCATAAAGAATTCGAATTCCACTTGGACTGTGATTCAAAATTTGAATTTCAAAATTCAAAATTCAAAATTCAAATTCAAATTTCAACTTTCAAATTCAAATTTCAAATTCAAAATTTAAAATTCAAATTTCTAAATCCACAAAAAAGTTGTATTTCAAATTTTGCCCTCATGGATAATTTTCTACAACTCCAATCCAATCTCAAATAAAATCATGGCAACTTTATTTGGAGTTCGAATAATTATGTACTCTATTATCCAAAACAAAATCTGAATTCAACCAGAGAGAATCCTATCCACCATCCTAATCCTATGTCATCACCATCCATGCATAATCAACTAGCCAATAAGCATACACTGATGAATTTGCCAACCGTTAAGGAATTATGTGGAGCTAGTAGAGGGACCAATTGGACATATATAATCGGGCTCCTGTGAATCCATATGATCATCATTCTGTACCGAATAACTCAATCATATGATAACTAATTTCAGAGTCACACCACTATAAACCTGAAACTGAACTCCCAATTATATACCGTATTACGTAAGCCTGTGACAAGCTACTGTCTAATAACCTTGTCATATATGCAAAACCCTCACATGATATCTATGATCAGCCTTAGGTCAAAATCCGTTTAATCCTACTGATCAGGCTATCTTAAAGTTCCATTATACTACCAAATAAGAAATTGATTATTCATCATATGTTAATAAGAAGACATCTGCCCAATAGACGACCAAAGGCCTTGTCTATTTTCACATCCAGTTTAATGCCTTTAAGAGGATACCTTTAACTCCTTGGAGCTATGATTCTGATATCTGTAAACAAACCTTTCATCGTATACAAGTCATACACCCAACGAATCGGTCTATAAGCTTACTACCTCTGAGACACTTTAGCGATTGGAACATCAAAGTACACAAGTCATATACATGAAGTAGTTCATTTACTTAGGATTAAGGTTATTGCATGCTAAACATCAAAAGCAGATTGATCCACTCATAGCGGACTACGTATATCAATCATGCTTTAGTCCCGGTCTAATATGTCACCACCAAGCAACATATCTATATTTTTACTTGGGAGTCTATGCACCGGACAGTCAAGACAAACCTTCCCCACTATGGCTTTAGACAATATAATAGTACTACATGAGTTAGATGCTCGGTCTAACCCCATAGACTACAGACCTTAGTTTAAACCGCTTACTTTAGAATATTGTCTTCTCGCATACAAAAGTCCATTGCATGCAACGTTCTAACAATTTTAACACAAGTAGTCAGTGATCCATATTTTCTTACATTTACTTTAACATGTAAATAAAATAAGGACAAATAGCAATGCAATGAATAACCTCTATGTATAATTTTATTATCCAGTTCAAAATAAATACATAAAATGTCTCTAATGCTTAGGGCATTTCCTAACACTCATAGGCACTACAACCCAATCAGGAATGAACGGTATAAAAATCAGATTAAGAAAATCCAATTTCGATTAAAATCTAGAACACAGTCGAAAAAGGACTGAACACCGTCGGAGGAAATTAGACTGTGAAGAGAAGCTTTTGTAGATGAATTTTCCCCTTAAAAATGTGTGAGAAGCAACTAGAGAAGCAGCAAAAGTTAGCTGCAATGTAGCCCAAAATTTGCCTTAAAATAATTCCTAGGCTTGTAAGCTTTTGGAATAAAAAAATTCAAAAGGTGGTAGACTAGCACATGTAACTTTAGCAAGCATTCAATGCAAAGTTGGCTCCATTTTTTTTTTCCAGCTAGCCATCAATTTTTGTGGGCTGCCAATAGTAGAAAATCTGCCTCCCCTTAAGCTTAATTAATTTGGTTAATTGAGGTTGCTTCGAGTTAATTAAACTTGATTAGTTTTGTCTATAAATAGGGGCAAGTGGCCTTAGGCCTCATTTTTCCCATTTGCTCGCTTAAAAGCTCCCAAAAACCAACCACTCCTCTCCCTTTTTCTTTAGAAAAATCCGACCCCTTCCATAGCCCCAAACACCTAAAATTTCAGTCAAAACCCTTACCAAAGACTAGCCACATTCAAGCTTGTGTTGAAGGCTTTCACTCAAGCTATTTCAAGATCATTTTAAGGTGAGTTGCTAGGGCACTCTTTGTGGTTTTGTTGGTTTTATTTAGCTTGATGATAAGAGGAAATTTTTGTGTTCTTTTCTAGCCCAAAAACTGACCCTCCTTCTCACCTAGAGCCACATGGATTTTGGTCACCCACCCCTTGGTTCAGATTGTGCTTGGTTCATAGCACATAAGGTAAAAACCAAAAACCCCTCTTTGAGGTTTAGTTTCGTTTAAGTTTTGAGATCAAGTGATTTATGTGTATTTATTTGAGAAATGGGTTGTAATAAGTTTATTTTGAGCCCTTAGGATTTTATTTTTAAGTTATGTGGTAGTGTACTTGAGCTTTAAGTTTTTTGTGGATGGATGTGTAGATAGACATTTAGGGTTGTCTAGGAACAAACCTGTCCCCAGTTTTTAGGCTGCGGTTTTGGCCATTTTCAAACACGTTATGGTCCGATTTTGGGAATTTGTAAAAAATGAAGTTTTAAGGAAATTTCGTTACGATCGTTTTTGTTTCAGATAGCCTTTGGCGAAAAATGAATCTAAGATAGGTTTTCAAGGTAGAATTCAACCGGAGTTCAAAACTGGGACTGAAATCCTGAGCAACAGGAACAGTCTCGAATTTTTATAAAAATGACCAAATTAGAGTCCGAACCTGATCTTGGACTCAACATGAAAGTTTTAGATCTCAACGAAATCTTTAAGACGACCTACATGAGTTTTAAAAATTTGGCCATTTCTGGCCCTAAATAGAGCAGCTTTTAAATAAGCATAAAACTGGAATTTTTCTAAAACTCGGCACGAGTTCAAGCTACAGGTTTTGAGTGTTTTGGATACGTTAGGGGTTAAACTGAGCTCTGAGATGAAACGAAAGTTGTTCATCTTGTCGAGGACTAAAAGTTCTATGTTTGCTAAGTTCACAAATTAAATCGTTTCAAACAAGTTTTAAACGGTTTTCGGTAAAATGTTTCAAGAACCACTTTTAAATATGAGCACCAAAATGTGTTCTTTCCCTTTTAAAGTGGAAAAATGGTTTTGATAAAACATCCAGCCCCCCACCTTCCAACGGGGTGATATGGGGATAGTTTCAAAGGGCATAGATTTTCTCCAAAATTTTATAAGATTTCTAAAACAATTTTCTTTAAAAAAAAAAGGTAGAGGTAGCCCGGTAGGCTACATATTCAATATACGAGGTAACTGAGTAGATAACTAGCCCGATTAGACATATAGCTCATACCCAAGGTAACCGGTTGGTTGTCTAGCTGGTTAACTAACCAAAATTGAGGTAGAAGAGAGAGGGAAACGTTAATTAATTTATTGAGGAGATAAATTAATTACCCACAATTAGAGATTAGACTCTCCAAAAAGATAGCAGTTTAGTACTGATGGTAATCGGTAACATATATTGATAGATGCTTTAGTCGATAACGATATTAGTGGCTCAGTAATAAGTTTTAAATCAGTAAAGGTAACCCGATAGGCTAAACAGTCAATACGCAAGGTAACCAGTTAGTTGACTAGCCGATTAACCAATTAAACCTAGGATAGGAAGAGGTAGAGAGACGTTAATTAATTTTTTGAGTAAACAAATTAATTAACTATGATTAGAAAATCGAACTCGCAAGAAGAGAGCATTTAATATCGATAGTGATCGGTACCTTACAACAATAGAATTTTATCAGTCACTAACGACCATAGTGACCTAAGAGTGAGTTTTAATAGAAATGCGTTATGATTACAGGAGGAGACCTGTAAATTGGCGAGGTGAGGTACAATTTTGCCTACAAATCAGGTAAGTACAACTCTGCCTATAGCATGAGCAAAAATGAGTTTAAAGTGTTATTTTTACTCTATGTTAAGTATGGAAATCACGTATGGTTGTTGCATAGGATAATATAAGAGCTTTAAGTTAGATGCCATTAGATCCTTATCACGTAAGATTAGGGGATAGCCTAGTAGAGCTTATGGCATGAGGATATTAGATATGATTCAACAATTAGATAATTATTAAGCGTGTCATACCAGCCTCTCCCGCTTGAAGAGGTTTTTCAATTTAAGTATGACGAGCCTCAGCTGATAGCTCTTAATACATAACGAGCCTAAGTCGTGTCTCAAAAGAAAGTTTGTGACCTCGGTGAATCTGTAGATTTGTGCGCATTCGGTACTGACACACGGGTCCTTAACAAAGTAAAGACAAGATAATGAATAATGAAGCATAAATTGAGCATAATCGGTTCATGTATTGTACACGATTTGCCCTAGAGACAGTTATAGTATACTTTTCAATTACATGACATGATAAGTCCCCATGGTATGCATTCTATGACATGCTACATGATATGTTTCCATGTTATGTGTGAATGTGTGACATGTTTGATAGTTTTTAGGTATGCTTGTTAGTATGGTCTATGTTTTAAACATGTTTTGCAGATGATATATTGTACTTACTAAGTGTGAAGCTCACAGTGTGTATTCATGTTGTAGGTAAGCGACCTATGGCTTAGACCTTGATGGACGATGATAGTGACAGAGGCAAATGTGAGGGTGACGTTGTGGGTACCATCATGAGTTTATCTTCTGTACTATGTTGAGTAATTCTTTATATTTTGAGAACCGAGTTATGTTAAATAATGAACAGTTCAGTACCTTTTGAGTATATATGTATATTTAACCTTAAGCCATATTAAGACCCTTAAGTACTTATAAAGTATTTTTAATTATGTATGATTATAGTAAAGCATACGTATTCAAAAAAAAAATCCCCTAAAATCATAGAATAGTAGTTTTAAATAAGTTGAGTATGTTCAAGTAAGTTCAGTTAAGAGAAGTTTTAAGTGACGGTTTGGGGCTGCCAGGGCTCCGGGCTATCACAGTCCTCTTATGGTGCCTAGATTCTCTTGTATTAGTAATTGCCATGCTATTATCACAATAGAGTGTGATAGGCTTGTCAACACCCGGAATGACCTCAAGGTCTCTAAAGAACTTGCGCAGCCAAATCACTTCTTTAGATGCCTCAGTCACAGTCACATATTTAGCTTCCATCGTAGAGTCAATAATGCAACCCTGTTTCACGCTCCTCCACACAATGGCGCCTCCTTCGAGCAAAAACACTGATGCCGAAGTCGACTGCCTTGAATCCTTACAAGTCTGGAAATCTGAGTCCATGTATCTATGGGTGTTAAGTCCCCTTCAGAATATACTAGCATATAATCACTCGTTCTCTTAAGAAACTTGAGTATATGCTTCATAGCTTGCTAGTACTTGATTCCAGGATTCACTTGTTATCGACACTCCATGCCTACCATAAAACAAATATCTGGGTGAGTGCAAAGCATAGTGTACATTAGGCTACCTACAGCGGATGTATAAGGGACCTTACTCATACACTCTCTTTCTTCCAATGTCTTAGGACAATCATCCAATGAAAGAGTTAGACCAGCGATGGAATGTTGTGAACCTTTCTTTGCCTCTTGCATTGCATACTTTTCAATTGTTTTGTCTATGTATGAAGCCTGCGATAATGCTATCATTTTGTTTTTTCAATCTCTGAAGAGACGAATGCCTGTTACATAATTAGCTTCTCCCAAATCTTTCATATCAAATTGTTGATGTAAACAAAGTTTAAGCGATGATAAGTTTCCTACATCAGTCCCAATGAGTAGTATATCATCAATATAGAGCACCAAAAAGACCACTTTTCCATCCTTAATACATTTATAAACACAAGGTTCATCAATATTCTGCTCAAAACTGAATGCTTTGATCGCTTGATCAAACCTTTAGTTCTATGAGTGGGATGCTTACTTTAATCCGTAAATGGATCTAAGTAACTTATAAATTTTTCTCTTGGCCTTTTACCATGAACCCTTCAAGCTGTATCATATAGATAATTTCCTCAAGATGGGCATTTAAGAATGCCGTCTTGATGTCCATTTGCCAGATCTCATAATCGAGAGCCGCAGTAATAGACAGAAGAATGTGAATAGACTTTGCATCGCAACAGGTGAAAAGGTTTCATCGTAATCAACTCCAACCATTTGCATGTATTCCTTGGCCACAAGTTTAGTTTTGAAAGTTTCAACTCTTCCTTTCGCATTATACATGAAGAACTTAGGTTTCCTAAAAACCCTCCTACTATGATGAAACACCCTAAACTATTGATTGTTTACAGGTCTTTCACTAGAACTCAGACTTGCATCCACGACCGAAACTTGTGGCACAGTTCTATCACTTAAGAACTCTTCTAGTACTACTTTACTTCATGGCTTAAAGTCATTCATGTGACTGTTCTCTAGGAATGTCGCATGGGTTGAAACAATGACTTTTTGTTTCATCAGGTTATAGAATAGACCTCTCTTAGTTCTTTTAGAATACCAAAAAAACATGCACAATTTCGACCACCGTTCTAACTTCTTCGTATCCCTATCCAATGCATGTGCTGGGCAGCCCCATATTCTCAGATGTCCTCGTTACAATTCGTACAGTCTTGGGAATTGATTTACTTGGAACTTGGTTCAGAATATAACACGCGATTTGTAGTGCATATCCCTAGAATAACAACGCAGTGTTGAATAACTCATCATGGACTGTATCATACCCAATAAAGTCCTATTTCTCCTTACGACTACACCATTTTGTTATGGAATACCATGTGCAATCAATTGGGAAACTATCCTATTCTCTACAAGATTGTCACAACCAAGAAATTTCATCGTTCTTGGAAACATGTATATTCTATGTATACGATAATTTTAGACTCAAGAAATTGGTCAAGAAGACTTTTTCTAGATATAAAACTGATATATTTAGAATCAGTATACTCAAATTAGTCAATTGAGCATAAAAAGTAGCTTTTGACTAACGAATATGCAGCGCCAAGAAATTGGTCAAGATGACCTTTTCTTGACATAAAACTGATATATTTAGAATCAGTATGCTCAAATTAGTCAATTGAGCATAAAAGTAGCTTTTGATCAAGGAATATGCAGTGTCAAGAAATTGGTCAAGATGACATTTTCTTGATATAAAACTGATATATTTAGAATCAGTATGCTCAAATTAGTCAATTAAGCACAAAAGGTAGCTTTTGAGTAAGAAACATGTAGTGTTAAGAAATTGGTCAAAATGACCTTTTCTTGATATAAAACTGATATGTTTAAAACCAGCATGCTCAAATTAGTCAATTGAGCATAAAAAGTAGCTTTTGACCAAGGAATATGCAGTGTCAAGAAATTAGTCAAGATGACATTTTATTGATATAAAACTGATATATTTGAATCAGTATGCTCAAATTAGTCAATTAAGCACAAAAAGTAGCTTTTGAGTAAGAAACATGTAATGTCAAGAAATTGGTCAACATGGCCTTTTCTTGATATAAAACTGATATATTTAGAATCAATATGCTCAAATTAGTCAATTAAGCATAAAAAGTAGCTTTTGACCAAGGAATATGTAGTGTCAAGAAATTGGTCAACATGAACTTTTCTTGATATAAAACTAATATATTTAGAATCAGTATTCTCAAATTAGTAAATTGAGCAAGAAAAGTAGCTTTTGAGTAAGAAACATGTAGTGTCAAGAAATTGGTCAACATGACCTTTTCTTGATATAAAACTGATATATTTAGAATCAGTATGCTCAAATTAGTCAATTGAGCATAAAAAGTAGCTTTTGACCAAGGAATATGCAGCGTTAAGAAATTAGTCAAGATGACATTTTCTTGATATAAAACTGATATATTTAGAATCAGTGTTCTCAAATTAGTCAATTAAGCACAAAAAGTAGCTTTTGAGTAAGAAACATGTAGTGTCAAGAAATTGGTCAAGATGACCTTTTCTTAATATAAAACTGATATATTTAGAATCAGTGTGCTCAATTTAGTCAATTGAGCATAAAAAGTAGCTTTTGACCAAGGAATACGCAGTGTTAAGAAATTGGTCAAGATGACCTTTTCTTAATATAAAATTGATATATTTAGAATTAGTATGCTCAAATTAGTCAATTGAACACAAAAAGTAGCTTTTGAATAAGAAACTTGCAGTGTCAAGAAATTGGCCAAGATGACATTTTCTTGATATAAAACTGATATATTTAGAATCAGTGTGCTCAATTTAGTCAATTGAGCATAAAAAATAGCTTTCGACCAAGGAATACGCAGTGTCAAGAAATTGGTCAAGATGACCTTTTCTTAATATAAAATTGATATATTTAGAATTAGTATGCTCAAATTAGTCAATTGAGCACAAAAAGTAGCTTTTGAATAAGAAACTTACAGTGTCAAGAAATTGGTCAGGATGACCTTTTCTTGATATAAAACTGATATATTTAGAATCAGTATGTTCAAATTAGTCAATTGAGCACAAAAAGTAGCTTTTGAGTAAGAAATATGTAGTGTCAAGAAATTAGTCAAGATAACCTTTTTTTGATATAAAACTGATATATTTAGAATGTAGGAAAGTTAATCGGTAAAAACGTATCAAAGTGGCGCAGCGGAACAATAAAAAATTTTTTAGATCGTTAAATATCTCATGATGCCATATACAATAAGCTAACAACAATTAAAACTCATATCTCAAGAACGCCAATCTGCAGGAGGAGAATGACTGGAGGGCTTCAACCAACTAGCCTTCTCTACTATTCTTTAATTCTCGAATGGCTGAGTGTGTGGGCACTCTGAACCTCGATCGGTATGCTAGCACTGTTAGTCTTCTTTCGACCACCCAGATCTCTAAAGAACTTATTGTCACAGTGGGCTGTGCAACAATAAGCCTGCTCACCTGAGAGTCTGTGGTCTTAGAGAACTGGAGTGGCAGGACCTCTATTTACAGACCTGCATGAGGTGATTCTCTGAATTCGAATTGGATTAGGGGAAGATATTCTCCCTTATCCACAACCATAAAATCCGAAATTATCCAAGGGAAAATCCCAACAAATTTCGGCCATTATAGGATAATTCCAATCCAAATCTAAACAAGATTTTAACTAGAATTTTATCTGTAGGAAAATAAATCGGTAAAAACGTATCAGAGTGGCGCAGCGGAACAATAAAAATTTTTTAGATCGTTAAATATCTCATGATGCCATATACAATAAACCAACAACAATTAAAACTCATACCTCAAGGATGCCAATCTTGCAGGAGGAGAATGACCGGAGGCTTCAACCAACTAGCCTTCTCTGCTATTCTCCAATTCCCGAATGGCTGAGTGTGTGGGCACTCTGAACCTCGATCGGTATGCTAGCACTGCTAGTTTTCTTCCGACCACCCAGATCTCTAAAGAACTTTATTGTCACGGTGGGCTGTGCAACAATAAGCCTGCTCACCTGAGAGTCTGTGGTCTGAGAGAACTGGAGTGGCAGGACCTCTATTTATAGACCTGCATAAGGTGATTCTTTGAATTCGAATTGGATTAGGAGAAGATATTCTCCCTTATCCACAACCATAAAATCTGAATTTTCCATGGGAAAATCCCAACAATAAAATTCGGCCATTTAGGATAAATCCAATCCAAATCTAAACAAGATTTTAACTAGAATTTTATCTCCCTTTTTCAACCAAAAAATCCAAAAATTCCAAGGAGAAAATCTCCTCAAAATTTTGGCCACTGTTAGGATAAGGGAGAATTAAAATTCCACTAGGATTTTCAAGCTTGAATCTTATCTCATCCTTATCCAAAATAACCGAATTTGCCTAGGAGATATGCTCCAAAATTTCGGCCACTTTCTGGGGAGGAGAGAATCCAAATTCAACTGGGATTGAAACTTGAATTTTTCCTTTGAACGTTATCCACAAAAACCGAAAATCCATTGAGGATAATCCTCAAAATTTCGTCCATCATTAGTTAGGATTTGGATTCAAAATTGAAGTAGGATTCTAACAAGATTATCCTCTCCATATCCAACTCAAATTCGAATTTCAAACCTTGTGAATTTACCACAACAAATTCGAATCCCACTTGGACTGTGATTCAAAATTTGAATTTCAAATTTCAAATTCGAATTTCAAATTCGAATTTCAAATTCAAATTTCAAATTCAAAATTCAAAATTCAAATTTCAAAATTCAAATTTCAAATTTCAAAATTCAAATTTCAAAATCCACAAAACAGTTGTGTTTCATATTCTTGTTCTCATGGATAATTTTCTACAACTCCAATCCAATCTCAAATAAAATCATGGCAACTTTGTTTGGAGTTCGAATAATTGTGTACTTTATTATCCAAAACAAAATCCGAATCCAACCGGAGAGAATCTTGTCTGCCATCCTAATCCTATGTCATCACCATCCATGCATAATAAACTAGCCAATAGCATACACAAATCAATTTGCCAAACATTAAGGAATTATGTGGAGCTAGTAGAGGGATTGATTGGACATATGTAATCGGGCTCCCGCAAATCCATATGATCATCATTCTTTTACCGAACAACTCAATCATACAATCACTAATTTCAGAGTCACACCACTATAAACCTGAAATTGAACTCCCAATTATATACCATATTACGTAAGCCTGTGACAAGCTATCATCCAATGACCTTGTCATGTATGCAGGACCCTCACATGATATCCATGATCAGCCTTAGGCCAAAGTCCGTTTAATCCTACTGATCAGGCTATCTTAAAGTTCCATTATACTACCGAATAAAGAAAATGATTATTCACCATATGTGAATAAGAAGTCATCCGCCCAGCAGACGACCCAAGGCCTTGTCCATTTTCATATTTAGTATAATGCCTTTAAGAGGATACCCTTAACTCCTCATTAGAGCTATGATTCCGATATCTGTAAACGAACCCTTCATCCTATACAAGTCATGCACCCAACGAACTAGGGTATAAGCTTTCTACCTCTGAGACGCTTTAGCCATTGGAACATCAAAGTACAAAGTCATATACATGAAGCTATCCTTTTACCCAGGATTAAGGTTACTGCATAATGAACGTCAAAAGCAGATCGATCCACTCAAAGCGGACTTCATAGATCAATCACGCTTTAGTCCCAGTCTAATATGTCACCACCAAGCAACATATTTATGTCTCTACTTGGGAGTCCAGCTCCAGACAGTCAAGACAAACCGTCCCCTCCAAGGCTTTAGACAACATAATAGTCTTAACATGAGTTAGATGCTCGGTCTAACCCCATAGACTACAGACCATAGTTTAGACCGATAACTTTAGAACATTATCTTCTCGCATACAAAAGTCCATTGCATGCAACGTTCTAACAGTTTAACACAAGCAGTCAAGGAGCCATATTTGCTTACATTTACTTTAACATGTAAATAAGACGAGGACATATAGCAATATAATGAATAACCTCTATATATAATTTTATTATCCAGTTCAAAATAAATACATCAAAATGTCTCTAATGCTTAGGGCATTTCCTAACAATGTCCCGCTTGCCCTAAGCCAGCAGATGTGCCATGTTACGCATCCCCATCACCTCTATGTGCCTCTCAAAGCTTCTAGTCACCAAAGTCTTGGTAAAGGGATCGGCAATGTTGTCCTCGGACGCGATCTTACATACATCTACTTGTCCTGTCTCCACGTGCCCTCTAATAATATGATATCTCCGATCTATGTGCTTGGTCCTCTTGTGGTGCCGAGATTCCCTTGTGTTGGCAATAGCCCCAGTGTTATCACAGTAAAGTGTGATAGGCTTGTCAACACCCGGAATGACCTCAAGGTCTCTAAAGAACTTGCAAAGCCAAACCACTTCTTTAGATGCCTCAGCCGCAGCCATATATTCGGCCTCCATAGTAGAGTCAGATGTGCAGCCCTGCTTCATGCTCCTCCACACAATGGTGCCTCCTTCGAGCAAAAACACTGATCTAGATGTCGATTTCCTCGAATCCTTACAAGTCTGGAAGTCTGAGTCCGTGTATCCTACGGGTGTTAGGTCCCCTCCAGAATACACCAGCATATAATCCCTCGTTCTCTTAAGATACTTGAGTATATGCTTTACTGCTTGCCAGTACTTGGTTCCAGGATTTGCTTGATATCGACTCACTATACCTACTGTAAAACATATATCCGGGCGAGTGCAAAGCATAGCGTACATAAGGGTACCCACAGCGGATGCATAAGGGACCTTACTCATACGCTCTCTTTCTTTCGATGTCTTGGGACAGTCATCTAATGAAAGAGTTAGACTGGCAATAAAAGGTTGTGAGCCTTTCTTTGCCTCTTGCATTGCCTATTTGTCAATTATTTTATCTACGTATGAAGCTTGGGTTAATGCTATCATTTTGTTCTTTCGATCTCTGAAGAGACGAATGCCTAGAACATAATTAGCTTCTCCCAAGTCCTTCATGTCAAACTGTTGGTGCAACCAAAGCTTGACTGATGATAAGTTCCCTACATCATTGCCAATGAGTAGTATATCATCGACATAGAGTATCAGAAAGACCACTTTTCCATCCTTAATACATTTATAAACACAAGGTTCATCAACATTCAGCTCAAAACCAAATGTCTTAATCGCTTGATCAAACCTCTGGTTCCATGAGCGGGATGCTTGCTTTAATCTATAAATGGATCTAAGCAACTTGTAGACTTTTCTTTCTTGGCCTTTCGCTATGAACCCTTCGGGCTGTATCATATAGATAGACTCTTCAAGATGGCCATTCAAGAATGCCATCTTGACATCTATTTGCCAGATCTCGTAATCGAGAGCCGCAGCAATGGACAGAAGAATACAGATAGACTTCAGCATAGCAACAGGCGAAAAGGTTTCCTCGTAATCGATTCCAGCCTTTTGCGTGTACCCCTTTGCAACCAGTCTAGCTTTGAAAGTTTCCACTCTCCCTTCCGCATCCTTCTTTCTTTTGTAGACCCATTTGCATGCAATGGGTTTTATCTCATCCGGCAAATCTACAAGTTCCCAAACAGAGTTGGATTTCATAGAATCCATCTCATTGTTCATAGCCTGTTTCCAAGATTTAGAATCAACATCATTTATAGCTTCATCATAGGTAACCGGATCATCCTCATGCTCATGAGCCTTGGCCTGGTATACCTCAGCATCATACATGAAGAAATTAGGTTTCTTCGAAACCCTCCCACTATGATGAGGCACCCTAAATTGTTGATCGTCTGCAGGTCCTTCACCGGAACTCGGTCTTGCGTCCAAGATCGAAATCTGTGGAGCAGTTCTTTCACCCGATAACTCCTCTAGCACCACTTTACTTCGGGGTTTAAAGTCATTCATGTGACTTTCCTCCAAGAATGTCGTATGGGTTGAGACAATGACTTTTTGTTCCTTCGAGTTATAGAACAGACCTCCTTTAGTTCCTTTTGGATACCCTACAAACATGCACAATTCTGATCTTGGTTCCAACTTTTTCGCATCCCCATCCAATACATACGCCGGGCAGCCCCATGTTCTCATATGTCCAAGGGAGGGCTTCCTGCCACGCCACAATTCATACGGAGTTCTGGGAATTGATTTGCTTGGAACCTGGTTCAGAATATAGCACGCCATTTGTAAAGCATATCCCCAAAATGATAATGCAGCGTTGAATAACTCATCATGGACCGTACCATATCCAACAAGGTCCTGTTTCTCCTTTCGGCTACACCATTCTGTTGTGGAGTACCAGGTGCAGTCAATTGGGATAATATCCCGTTCTCGACAAGATGTCCTAGAAATTCGTCAGAGAGGTATTCGCCACCTCGATCAGATCGAAGTGTCTTTATGGATTTATCCAATTGCTTTTCCACTTCCGCACGATACTCTTTGAACTTGTCAAAGGTTTCGCTCTTGCGGTGCATCAGATACACATATCCGTACCTTGAGTAATCATCTGTAAAAGAGACATAATACTCAAACCCTCCTCGTGCTGTGACGTTCATGGGGCCACATACGTCAGTATGCACAATTTCTAAGAGCTCCTGTGCCCTTGTACCCTTAGCTCCAAAAGACCTCTTAGTCATTTTACCCTCTAAACAAGACTCACATTGGGAAGACGTACCTCCTCTAGAGATTCCAGAGGACCGTCTTTCACCAATCTTTGAATCCTATCCTGATTAATATGACCAAGTCTTAAATGCCAAAGATACGCCTTGTTAGAGTGAGAAACTTTCAACCTTTTAGAGTTATCTATTAATTCAGTATCAAGCAGTGAGTACATCTTTAGTTTGATCAAATATAGGTTTCCATCCATCCATCCAGAACAGATAAAAGACTTATTTCTATGAATATCATCTCTTTTACTAAAATAAACTGAATAAGAATCCTTTATTAAACAAGCTACCGATATAAGGTTCCTCCTAAAATTAGGAACATAAAAACAATCTTTTAATAAAATAAACCTAAATTGATCAAAATAAAGGTAAATATCTCCCACTGCCTCAGCCACCACCAAGCTGTCGTCTCCAGTTCACAACGAGAGTCTCCTATCGTGTAGACTTCTCGTTTCCACGAACCCCTGCTCCTTTTAGTTGCTTAAGTCGGCAACTTTAGTGAATAAAGTGGCCGAAACATATTTCAAGCCAAAACCAAAGACAAAAAAATTTCTAAGTCATTTTCATGGTGGAGCCGTGAGTAACCCAAGAGGAACCAAGCTATTTTTTCCATCTTTCTTCACAAAATTGGTGTCAAACCTTTCATTGAAGCCTAAGGAAGCAAGTGAAAAAGGTAACTCTCTTTGGATTGAAATTTTTCTTGATTTTTCTTCAAAAAAATCCGTGTGATGAATAGTGGAAAAGATGGAAAAATTTTTGGTTGTTTTCATTGATTTGATGCTTGGGTTTTGTTAAGGGTGTAATTAGGAAGAAAACCATGTATTTGGTTTAAGGAAAAACCAAATTTTGGTTGGTTTTCCAAGGGTAAAACCGTGGGTTACCAAGAGTAACCAATGAGAAATTTTTATGGTTTAAGTGTTAACATGCTTTAAATTACATGTTTGTTAAGTATAAAGCATGATTTGCATTATGGAAAGCTTGGAAAAAAATTTTGGTGTGGACTTACCTAATGTGGCCGTGGGTTACTTAGGGTTTGGTGGAAAATTTTGCATGGTTTATTGGATATTTGGATGATTTAAATCATGCATTTTATAATGTAAATGATGGAATTGTGATTGAAAGCAAGAAAAAAAATTTGGGGTATGTTTCCTTTAGTGTGGCCGTGGGTTATGTGGGGATAAAAACCCTAGGAATTTTGTTGAAAAATGCAAGGAAATGGGCTTGAAAATGTGTTAGAAAATGACCTTTGAATAGCCAAAAAAATTGGTGGAAAATTTGAGAAGTTTTGGTTAGGTTTTGATTGTCAAAACCGTGGCCAAAAACTAAGGATAAAAATGATAGAAATTTGTGTAATGTGGTTTAAAATGAGAAATGAATTTTGTGAGCTATTATGTAAAAGTTTGGAAAACTTTTACATAAAATAGGCTTGTGGTATAGTACGTGGCAGGTACATATGGTTCGAGGCGTACCTAACGCCGGTAGCCTTAAAATTACACCGAAATGCTGTCGAAATTTCAAAAACAGCATTTGGGGTAAAATGGAAATAAAAATAAAATGTTTGGGGTCGGGTCGGAAACCCGAGTCCCTAACGGAAAATTGAATAAGGAAAACCTAAGGGGTGGTTCGTGAATAGTAACCCGTCCCCTAAAAATGTAAAACGCGAGTGAAACTGAAAAACCGACCTCGAGGGGGGGCGTTTTTGGAAACGAAATAAAGGTCCGAGTCGGGAACGGAAAATCCGAGCCTCGGAGACCTAGATCGAGAATGCCTAGATGAACGTTTTAAATACTAGTGAAACGTCCATTTGAGGCTCCGAAACGATAGAAAATCACTAAACCGACGTAAGGGTCGGAATAGTGCTTCCCGAGGGTCGGGAAAGTGAAAAGTGAAAATAAAATAGAAATGAATCCGGTAACGATTAGAAAAGAGTCAGAAAAGTTCCTGAGAGCCAAAATTGCAGTCTGGATCCAGAAAATTCCGTCAGGGGCAAAATTGTAATTTTGCCAAAATATAGGGGCAAAAATCGTAATTTTGCAAAAGTTGAGAAAAATGGGGAAAATGATAAATAAAGCCTAAAAAGTTATAAATAGGTTTTATTTAAGCTTTTAAATGAAAAATAAAAGCTATAAATGGAAATGAAATTAACAGACAAGGTTTTGTCTGTAGGATCCAAAAATCGACCTACAAGGAGGGCGATCAAAGATCCAAGAGAGAAAAAGAGAAGAGACTGATAAGATAAGTTCAGACATTTACCTGTCTGCAACATATAGCATTATTGTTGCTAATTTTGATGTACTAACTATAAGTTAGGTACATAGGTGCTGCGGGCACTATTATAGAGTAGAGAGAGACGTAATGTGCTACGGGCACTATTGAGAATGGACACATTGTTAATTTTGCTTTAGGCACTCGAGCGAGGTTAATGAAACTCACTCACCTAAAATTAAAATGTGAACCATTCCTAACCGCGGGCCAATATGAAGTCACCGGGTTAGAATTTTAAAAAGTCGGTAATGAAACCACTTTTTGGCGTACCAGCCTTCCGTACAGGGAGGTACTATTTGCCTTCGGGGCTATGAGATTAAGGCTGTGGAGGTCAGCACTGATGTACCGCTCCCAGTCATGTACAGTTTGCCTTCGGGGCTATGAGATTAAGGTTGTGGAGGTCAGCACTAATGTACCGCTCCCAGTCATGCGTACTTAAATGGTACTGCCAACCTGAACTCAAAACCAGAACATAAGCAAAGATAATTACCTAAAACTGAAACTATGCTATAATTGAGCATAAGACAGTTTAGTGAGAGTACTAACATCGCGGTAGATGTACTGTTGTGACACTGTGTTGTGGTCAAAGTTACTATTCATGTATGAATAGTGGTCAATGGTACTATTCATGATGAATAGTCTATTCGTAGAAATTTTATTTCTTGCATGTTTGAACTTACTGAGCCTGTAGCTCACCATTTTTGCTAATGTTGCAGGTAAGCGACCAACTCAGTAGCTTGTTTGACTGGATGCGGACGGGATAGCGTGTGTCAAATAGGATAACTGGGCGAGGGATATGGTCCTGCCAGAGTCTTTCCGCTGAGCGATAAAAAGGAAAAGGGAAAAAGAAACAGTCTTTTGTAATATTATATATTTTACGAAAGTACTATATTATGTAAATTACTTTGTACGTGCCAACAAAGTAAATAGTGGGAAATGTTTTACAAGATGTTTAAAGAAAAAAAAAATTTCCCCAAAAACGTCATAATGGAAAGAGAGATAGATTAGCCGGCGACCCATGAGAGTACAATCTATCGCAGTAGCGATAAAGCTCAACTGTAATAGTATTGTATGATCTCTACGAGGGGCGCGCCGCCACAGAAGCCTCCGATCATTCTCCTCCTGCAAGATTGGCGTCCTTGAGGTATGAGTTTTAATTGTTGTTGGTTTATTGTATATGGCATCATGAGATATTTAACGATCTAAAAATTTTTATTGTTTCTCTGCGCCACTCTGATACATTTTTACTGATTTATTTTCCTACGATTTTGCAGCAATTTAAGCTGTAAAATGATGCAAAAGCTTAGGAAATATTATTTTAAAATAATTAGACTTAGAAAATTTGGAAAAAAAAATGATAAAATGAAACGAATTACAATCCCGAGACCCGTTAGGGGAAAAATGGTCATTTTGACCAAAAATTTTCGAAAAGGCTTGGAAAGAACCCTAAAAGACCTAGAATAACTTAGATAAAATTCTAAAACTCAAAATGAAGATTTTAGAGTTAAAATTCTAAAAATTTTAAGGAACACGGGCGTGTAGAGGGATACACGGCCGTGTATAGGAAAAATTTTATAACCCGAGAGGTACACGGGCTTGGATACGGGCATGTATCGAGCCGTGTACAGTTACACGGCTAAGAAAGAAAACAACATGGCCATGTAAAATAGACCTGAGAGGTACACAGGCGTGTTGTAGACCATGTACCACAAATAAAATTTAAATGTGCAGACTTGTTAAGTAAAATAAATATATGTTTAAAATGATAATAAAACGGGGTATTAACAGACACTATTATGTCTGTAGGAACCCAAAATAAAGATAGAACTGTGGAGGAGTTTCGGAAGTGGACACTAGCGCAGTATTGGTAAGTTCAAGCATTTTCGTGTCTGTAACATGAAATACTGTGTGAATCTATTCTATACTTGCTACTCACTAGATATAAGTTCCTATGCACATTTGGGGATTAGTTAGTATAACATATCCCAAATAACGAGAATAAGTAAGACCTACGGGCAATGGAGGATAGTGACCTTGGGGTGATATACGTGATCACTTGGTCAAAACTATAAATTGAAAGATGGTAATGAAACCATTAAGGCGTACCGCCCCTCCAACATAGTGGTGGAGGTTTGTTTAAATCCTACAGGGTTATAAGGGCTATGGAGGACGATGTTCTAAGGTCGCTCCTTAGACCCTCCCAGTCAGCACGCTAATAATCATCGGTGCTACCATAAATAGAGCTCTACACTAGAAATCCAATAGAAAATAAGCAATCAACAAAATGGTAAAAATCATAATTGAGCATAACCGAAGTTACGTTAGAGTAATGTAAGTTCGGTTAGGATATGTGAATAGTACACAGTTAGGGTAACTGGGACTATTCATCAGTCAAAGGTCAACTTTACTATTTATGGTGAATAGTACTATTTAGGGTGAATAGTACTATTCATAGGAAATTGAGTTGTAATGTTTTTGAATCAATATGATTCTTACTATGGATGTTTAAACTTACTAAGCTTATTAGCTCATCAGTTTGTTTATGTTGCAGGTAAGAAACCTGTCCAGTAGATTCATGGATGGCGGCAGGATGCGAGCGTGTCAAGGGGATAGGGAACTCACCGTGGACATGGTCCTGCCATAATTTTTCCGCTGAGCTTTTTGAGTGAAGAAAATATGTTTGAAGACAAAATATACAGTACATATAGATATTATATCTGTTACCAAATATATTGTACTTATTTCAGACGTGAAAAAGCTAGTATTATATTTTACATAGCTTTCCTACTTGATAATCATAAGAAAAATTATGTATTAAAGAAAAAAAAATTTTGGGGCAAAATTTTAGGCCCTTGTGTCTAAGAAGTATGAGTAAAAGAGTTTAAAACTGACGACTCGGATTCAGCACACGAACGGTCTTGGTCGGCCGTAGAGCCAATTGATGACAGTTGCGAGTGGTTGGAATCAGGGGACGTCACAGACTGTGTTAGCAGAGCCCTCAGGGCTGAATATCACTTGCTCAGGCAGAAAGAAGAAAGAGAGAAAGTATGGGAAGCTACGAAAAAAGAGAAGATCCTTGCTAAATCAGCACAAGCAGGGATGCAGACAGGACAGGGCAGTAAATCTAGCCAGAGTAGACCAAATCAGTGTAACCCTCAAGGCTCCCAACTACAGCAGGGTAAAAGAAAGGGAAATTTCTCAAGAAATAGAAGTCAGGACACCCACAATCAATAGCGGAAGACCATTCAGGGCATAGGGTCGAGTTTTCCCCCATGTGCTACGTGTGGAAGGAGGCATCCAGGCCAGTGCAAAATGGGCACTAATGCATGTTATCAGTGCAGACGAGAAGGGCATTTTGCAAAGAATTGTCCAATGAACCGCCAGAATATCTCAGGTCCAGTACAGCAGCGCCAACAGTATCCTCCACATCAGCAACCGCCTCAAGCTCATGCCTTACAGGGGAGGATTGAAGGGCCTTCAGGAGTGCCACCAGTATCGTCTGAACGCCCAGAACAGACTTCATGACTAGATGCCCGTGTCATTGTTTTTACCAAGGAAGATGCTGAAGCTGGAACATCCAAAGTGGTTACAGGTCAGATTTTAATATTTAAGCATGTGGCATGTGTCCTTTTTGATTCAGGAGCCACACATTCTTTTATGTCCCATAAATTTGCTGACAAGCTAGGGTATGCTAAAGACCCTATAGGAATGACATTTAGGACAACTATACCCTCTGGGGAAGTGATGCTGTCAAATTACTGGTTACGTCATATGCCGGTAATTGTGGCAAATAGAGAGCTATATGTCAACCTGATCATAATGAAGATCGTCGACTATGATATGATCCTAAGAATGGATTTCCTGGGAAAATACCAGGCCACTATCGACTGTCGGAAACGAAAAATAGTCTTTCGACTGGACGACACGGAAAGTTTTGAATATGTCGATACATCTTGTCAATCAAAGAAGATGATGATCAATGCAATGAAAGCAAAGAAGCTAATGGCTAGTAGCTGTGTTGGATACCTGGCATATGTCACCGACGTGACTGAAGAAAAGAAATTGCAACCAGAAGATGTTCCAGTTGTCAACGAATTTCTCGATGTGTTTCCTAAGGAATTACCAGGGCTACCTCCAGAAAGAGAGATTTCATTTGAAATTGAGATCATGCCAGGGACTACTCCGATTTCGAAGGCTCCATATCGTATGGCCCCAGTCGAATTGAAAGAACTACAGGTGTAATTAAAGGAGCTACTTGATAAGGGATTTATCTGACCAAGTTATTCTCCTTGGGGCGCTCCAATACTATTCGTTAAAAAGAAAGATGGAACTCTCCAGATGTGCATTGATTATAGAGAGTTGAATAAGGTTACCCATAAGAATAGGTACCCATTACCTAGGATTGATGACCTATTCAACTAGCTAAAGGGAGTAGAAGTATTTTTGAAGATTGATTTACATTCAGGTTATCATCAGTTGAGAATTCGGGAGAGTGATATTCCTAAGACAACGTTTAGAACCCGATACGGTCACTATGAATTTTTAGTGATGCCATTCGGATTAACCAATGCTCCAGCTGCATTTATGGATTTGATGAATATGGTCTTCAAGGAGTTTCTTGATAAGTTTGTTATCATGTTTATTGATGACATACTTATATACTCAAAGACTCACAAGGAGCATCTAAGAATTGTTCTTCACATAGTGAGAAGCCATCAGTTGTATGCAAAATTCTCTAAATGTGAATTTTAGTTGAATAAAGGGCATTTCCTTGGACACGTGGTGAGAAAGGAAGGCATAGTAGTAGACCCAACCAAGGTGGAAGCGATTAATGAGTGGCCTACTCCTAAGACCGTAACTGAGATACGTAATTTACAAGATTGGCTACACCTCTCACTGCTCTCACTCGTAAGGAAAAGAAATACGAGTAGAAGCCAAAGTGTGAAAGAAGTTTTCAAGAGTCGAAGAAGCGACTGATGAGTGCACCTATCCTTATTTTACCTACAGAGGGTGAAAAGTTTACGATCTACAGTGATGCTTCAAAGATAGGCTTGGGAGTCGTACTCATGCAGAATGATAAGGTGATAGCTTATGCATCACGTCAATTAAATAACCATGAGAGGAATTATCCTATGCATGACCTAGAACTTGCTGCTATAGTGTTTGCACTAAAAATCTGGCGACACTATTTGTATGGGGCTCAGTGTCAAATCTTCACTGATCACCAGAGTTTGAAATACTTCTTTACACAGAGGGAGTTAAACATGCGACAGAGAAGATGGTTAGAGTTGGTGAAAGATTATGACTGTGAAATTCTCTACCATCCGAGAAAGGCAAACCGAGTAGCGGATGCATTGAGCAGAAAGTCTACCATACCACAGAAGCTGTCCATAGAAGAGCTACCAAGAGCCTTGTAGTAAGAGATTCACTCCCTTTAATTGGAGTTAATAACTGGAAGGTTATCAGCCTTAAGGTTAGAATCTTCTCTGTATGAAGATATTAAAGAAGCCCAGAAGTAGGATCCAATGGTGATAAAACTCTGAGAAGAGGCCCTAGGAAATATAGAATCAGATATAAGCATGTCCACTAATGGAATACTTCTATACTGAAGAAGAATCTATGTTCTGGCTACGGAAGGATTGAGAAGACGAATCATCGTAGAAGCTCATGAAACACCATATTCCATTCATCCTGGAGCCAGCAAAATGTATCAAGATCTCAAGATATAGTTTTGGTGGAAAGGGATGAAAGAAAGATATTGCAGAATTCGTGAGTCGATGCCTGACTTGTCAAAAAGTAAAGGTCGAACATAGACATCCAGGAGGAAAATTGGAACCTTTGGAAATTACAGAGTGGAAATGGGAGCATATTACCATGGATTTCATGGTAGGACTTCCCAAGACCAGAGAAGGGTATGACGCTATCTGGGTAATTGTTGATAGATTGACCAAGACGGCACAATTTATAGCCATGAAGACAACTTTCACACTGGAGAAATTAGCACAGTTGTACGTGACCCATATTATTAGGCTACATAGAGTGCCAAAGTCTATAGTATCAGATCGAGATGCAAGATTTACTTCTGCATTTTGGGAGTGTGTACAAAAAGCTATGGGGACAGAATTACACTTTAGTATAGCTTTTCATCCCCAAACAGATGGATAGTCAGAATGAGCTATCCAGACACTGGAAGACATGCTCAGAGCCTACGTTATAGACTTTCCCCGGAGTTGGAATGAGAAATTGCTGCTGATAAAGTTTTCATATAACAACAGTTACCAAGTTTCCATAGGAATGGCACCTTATGAGGCTCTGTATAGAAGGAAGTATAGGTCTCCTATTCATTGGTATGATCTACGAGAAAAGCAGCTGCATAAGACTGATTTCATAAGAGAAACTACAGAGGCAGTTGCAAAGATCTAGAGAAGAATGTAGATCGCTCAAAGCCAACAGAAGAGTTATGCAGACAAACGGCGAGATTCTTGGAGTTTGAAAAGGGGGATTATGTATTCCTCAAGGTATCACCAATGAAAGGCGTAATGTGATTCGGTAAAAAGGGAAAATTGAGTCCAAGGTATATTAGGCTATTTGAAATAATCGAACGCATTCGGAAAGTAGCTTACATATTAGCATTACCCCCAGATTTGTCTGCAGTACACAATGTTTTTCATGTGTCAATGTTAAGGAAGTATATACCTGATCCTTCACATGTGCTGGAGTATGAGCCAATACAAGTTCAAGAAGATTTGACTTACCAAGAACAACCGGTATAGATTTTGGCACGAGAAGGGAAGGTGTTGAGAAATAAGATGATCCCACTAGTCAAGGTTTTATGGAGAAAACATAGCGTTGAAGAGGCTACGTGGGAACGTGAAGAAGAGATGAAAGCCTTATACCCCCACTTATTCTAATTTTCGAGGACGAAAATTTTATAAAAAGGGGAGAATGTCATAATCGTAAAATTTTACTGTTTCCAGAAATTTTGTATAACCTGTGTACTCTATGATTTTTATGTGAAAGACTGTAAACTATATGTTTTAATATTATTTCGAATGCACAGAAATGTTCGGATAGTACAGACAAGAGTGTGCTAAAAAAACAGGAAATTTTACCGAACCGAAATTGGCAAATTATGCCTTTTCGGTTTCAAAAATTTTGAAAATATACTATAAACCACTAAAAGACGAAATACTTACGGTATTGATTTTTAGGCAAACCGGAGCGAAATAAGGAAAACCGATCGTGTGGACAGCCTCAGGAACTCATCTACGTGATTTCGATGCAAAAATTTTCGGTTTGACTTTTGGTCAAAAGTTTGATTCCATATATATATAAGGAGTCAAAGATTGAGTGTTTACCTTTGAAAGGATGTAAAGATACATTCCAATCCAAGGGCTAGGGTTTAAAGTCAAGAAAAATCAATGGCTAAGATGCAAAGTCAACTAGAAAAAGTCAAAGAAAGTTTAGCAAAATTTTCAAGAAGCTTCTAGGGTTATAGGTGGCGGATTTTGGCTAGAAAAACAGAAAAAAAAAATCTTTCCAATTTTGTTTAATTATAAAGTAGCCCTTAAAGGTTTCAAAAATTACACAAAAAGCTTGCAAAAATACCCTTAAGTCCTTTGCAACTTGATCCCTCCTTTTTGGCTGCTTATATGCACGGTTTTCAGCCATTTGAAACCAGAAAATTTTCTGGTTTTCAGCCTCCATTGAAGCCGTGCATCTCCCTTAGTGAAAGTTCAAAAATTTCTTCAAGATTTGTGCAAGAAAGTGTGAAAAATCCATCATAAGGTTCAAGTTACCAAGCAAGTAAGGTAATCCTTCATTTTGGCATCATTTCTTCTTGTTTTTCATGAAGAAAAACTGTGTATTGTGGACTGATTGGAAGTGAGAAAGATCAGTTTTGTTTCATGCATTTTTGGTTGGAAGTGTGTGAATGATGTGTGATTAAGTGAAACAAAAAACAAGAGCATAAAAAGGTCAAGTTTTATGTGCATTTTTCCCACTAAATCCGTGGGTTGTATGTGGAATGGAATGATGAAATTCTCATGTTGTTTTGTTTGATTTTGATGTTGAAAATCATGTGGAAATGGAAAGAAAGAAATAGATGAAATGGGATTGAAAAACATTCAATTTTGGTGCTTGTTTTTCAACTAAAAGCCGTGGGAAAGAAAGGAAGAAAAAAATGAGATTTTGTGTTGATTGTGTATGGTAGATGTGATGTTGATTTTGTGTAGAAAACAAGAAAGAAAATGGAAATGAAACCAAAATTTTGAGGTTGATTTTCCAAGGAAAATCCGTGGGATAATGTATGAAGTTTTGAAGAATTGTGTTAGGGTTTTGTGGTGAAAAAAATGAATGTGTTGGTGTGGAAAATAAACAAGAAAAATTTGAGTTATAAAACAAAAAATTTTTGTTTAGGGTTTTTGAAAAAAACCGTGTATAGGTTTAGTGGAAAATGAGAAAGTTTTGTTAAGTTATGGGAATGTGTGATTTAAGTATAAAACCGGGCCTAAAAATGATAAAGAACGGGTGAAATCCCGTTAAAAACGAGCAAGTTTTGTGATGAAATTTTACGTAAAAAGTTTGTAACTTTTACGTAAAATTAGGTTTGTGGTCTTGTACTTGGCAAGGTTGTGACAATCAGGAAATTTCATCATTCTCAAAAAATTAGTATATGGAATGTACACGATGAAATTCGTGTTTAAAATGTGAAATGCAGTGATTTTATGTGTGTACGTGTGTGTGTGTCATACACAGTATCAAGAAACTGGTTAAAATGACTTTTTCTTGATATAAAATCGATATATTTAGAATTACTATGCTCAAAATAGTCAATTGAGCATAAAATGTAATTTTTGATCGATAGACATGCAGTATCAAAAAATTGGTCAAGATGACATTTTCTTGATATAAAACTGATATATTTAGAATCAGCATGCTCAAATTAGTCATTTGAGCATTAAAATGTAGATTTTTGTTGAGAGGTACGCAGTATCGGGATGAGGGCCAGGACGACCTTTTCTCATCCCGAAACTGATATATATAGACACAGGACACCCAAATTAGTCAATCGGGCACATGACACATTTTTTGAGACAGGATCACACAGATCCCGAAAATTGGTCAAGATGACCTCGAATGAAGTTGAAACTGATAAATTTGGATCCAACACATCCAAATTAGTCAGTATAGCCTATTTGTATGCTCAAATTAGCTAATTGAGCACAAAGGTAATTTTTGACCGAGAATTCATAGTACCAGAAACTGGTCAAGATGACCTCAGATGAAAATAAAACTGATATATTTGGATTCAGGACGCCCAAATTAGTCAGGATAGCCCATGTTGAAATTTTGGGTGAAAAAGTATATAAAGGGCGAAAAATCAGAAATTTCAAAAACAAGCCCATAATTTTCTCTCATTTTCTCTTTCCTCCCCTTACACAAAAATAAACAGTAACCAACCATCAGAAACGGTGCCTGTTTTCAACATCGCCGGTCTCATTGGAAAGCTCTCACTGAACTGAGTCCAATGGTGTGCCGACGCGACGGATTGGACGCCGAAGCAGCCCGCACGCGCCGCCTGAAGGTCACGATGGCTGGAATTTTCAAACGCCGATTTCTCCACCGTCCGATGTCCAAATGCCACGATTTTGGTCCCAATGGATTCGTGGTGAAGAGTAGAACAAACCCATAGCTCATTTCACCTCAACGGTCGTCAAATCACGCCGCCTAACTTTGCCCATCGTCGTCGCCGTCGCCGCCGTGAAACTCGTCATTTCCGGCGGAGTTGAGTGATGTGGTGGGTATCAAAATGCTCAAAATTTCATGGGGAGCAGAATCCCCAAGGTAATTTTGGGCAAAATCATCGAGAAAACGGAGATTTCACAATGCTGCCACCGTCGTATTTTCGGGGTCGATTTCTGACCATAGGAGCTTCAATTGATGAAATTGACACCATCAATGAGTTCCTCACGTTGAGATCTATGAGATGGTGGTCGCCTTTCTCCACGCTATAGTCGGTCAACACTGGTCAATGGCGACCGATGACCAAAAATTAAAGAATGGCCCATTGGCCTATTTTCGACTTCCGGACACATCCGCGGCGTCAGAATTGCAAGATGGAATTTCAAAAGCAAAAAACGGAGAATTAAAGTTTGTCCACGCGAAACCTAACAGTTCATTCGATCGCCAGTGGGACGATTCCTGAAATTTATGTTTTAGAATGAGTACATATGAATTATATATTCTGGAATGTGAAATTATACGAAAAATGGACTATATGTATGAAAAATAGTCAAATGAGAAAATGTGCAAAATGTAAAGATTTTTACATAAAAGTTGAATTTTTACGTAAAAATATAGGCCTCTAGTATAGTACGTGGTAGAATAAAATTACGTTAGATGGTTTCGAGGCGTTTCCTAAACGCCGGGAACCCAAAAATTAAGCGAAAATGCTACCAAAATTTTAAAAACGGTACAGAAGAGTATTTTAGGAATCGGAGGGTAAAAACGAGGTCGGGATGGAAACCCGAGCCCTTTCGGTGACCTAGGCCTGAAAAATAAATGATTAACGACCGAGGGTTGGTGAATTGTAAACCAAGAAAGTGTGGCAAATAAGGCCGTAAAATTTAGTAAAGCGTAAGAAGAACTATTTTATGATTTTTGGGCTTAAAAAATCCAGTCTAAGCAATAAAATAAGAATGATATGGCCCAAAGACCTATCAGGGGCAAAACAGTCATTTTGACCAAAAATTTCAAGAATAATAGAAAAGGATCCTAACGGACTTAGAATGGCTTAATTAAGATTTCAAGGGCCAAAATTAAGTTATGAATCAAATAAAAGTAAGGTTGTAATGAGAAAAATCCCGCTAGGGGCAAAATGGTAATTTTGCCAAGAGTTAGCAGAAAAGTTATGAATGGGATATTAGATACTTAAGTTTATGATCGAGAATGAAACGTAGAATTTTTATGTTTTATTAAGTTTTATATATGAAATAAGTATGGAAAATAACCGTTATTATTTCAGTTATAGGGATTCACGCCAGACGAGATGAAGAGACATCTGCGGACCAAGGAAGCAAGAGAAGAGATGCTAGCAAGTATTAGTAAGTTCAAGCATTTAATTGACTGCAACATGAATGGACTGGCCATGTTATGTGTTATGTGTTCTATGTAGTAAGTTCAAACATGTGATTTGTCTGCAACATGAACTAACATGTTATTTTATGCCTATTGATATGTGTAGTAAGTTCAAGCATTTATTTGTCTGCAACATGAACTGATATGTTATGTTAGGTTTATGTTTAAGTGTTATATGAAATTCATGTATGTGAGTGCTATATGCACTAAAGTGTGACTAACATAATTCACACTATAGAAAAGTTACGTTAAGAAAGAAATGATTTATGAAATACAAATGAAAGAAAAGAAATGAGCAAAAGAAAGAATCGATTTGTGACATGCTTATGAAAGAGCATAAATGAAAGAAAGAAAGAAAAGAAAAGAAACGAAAGAAGAAAGAAAAGAAATGAACGAAAGAAAGAAAAGAGAGAAAATGAAAGAAAGAAAGAAAGAATGAACGAACAAAAAGATAAAGTAAAGAACGAGAAAGATAAGCAAGATAATAAGACTGAAAAGTTATGGTTGGCGTACCGACCTCCCCAGTGTGAGGTTTTCAGGTCTATAGCCTCCACGCAGTATGTGGTGCTACCCAAAAGGGCGGTAGTTGGCTGACCCTACCCCAAAAGGCGTGGTAGTTACAATCCATCCATAAAGCACGGTGGATTAAGATGACCGTGAGGTTGATTGATGGGTAGCTCCCCCATTCCAACCATTAGTCTGCGCACACTAGGTACATCCAACCATGGGCCCACAAGAGAAAGTGAAAGATAAGAAAAGTAAAGAAAAGAAAAGACAAGTAAAGAAAGAAAAGAAAAGAAAGTAAAGTTAAGAAAAGCTAAGAAAAGAAAAGAAAAGAAAAGAAAGTAAAGCAAAGAAAAGTTAAGAAAAGCTAAGACAAGAAAAGAACAGAACGATATGATATGAAAGAAAGAACGAACAACGAAAATGAAAGTTAAGCAAGAAAATAAAAGAATGTCATGAAGAAAAGAAAATAATGTCATGAAAGAAAGAAAAGAATGATATGAAAGAAAGAAAGAACAAAAGAATACAATGAAGAAGAAAGAACGAAAAGTAAGCAAGCATAATGCGACTAACGTGTATGCTTATGTTATGATATGCATAAATTGATATGCATAAGTCAGTCATACGATTTTAAGTATATTTGTGATGTTTAAGCATATATTAAGTATGTTATGTTTAAGTTGATATGTGTATACAATGTTTTGTATGAAATTAAGTATTTTATGCTTAAGATGTTAAACATACATTCTGTATGCTATGTTTAAATTATGTTATGCTAAAGAACGTTGAGATTGTTCTCTCAATGTTAGAATATGTTATGTATGAAGTTGAAAGTAATGTATGATGTATGTTCATATTCTGATGCCATAGTTGGTATCAGATATGCTCTGTCCAAAAGGTATGAGTTAGTATTTTGTCATGAATGTATGTTTGAATTTACTGAGCCTGTTGCTCACAAGTTTGTTTATGTTGCAGGTAAGCATCCTGCGTGAAGATTAGACAAGTGATGGATGACGGATGGGATCTGCATGTGTTGAGGGACTGGGTGAGGGTTATGGTACTGCTATGAGTCTTCCGCTGAGTTGTTTAAAAGAGTATTGAAATGATGTTTTATAATGTAAATGAAGTTAAGGCAATGTAAAATGTTTATTATAGTAATGTTTAAAAAAAAAATTTATTCCCTATTTTCACGTTCAAATGGGAAGTTAGAGTAAGCATGTTAAAGAAAGTATATTAAAAGTAAGATACCAGCCGTCATAGATGGTATCAGAATAAGTTAAAAGCAAGTTAAAAGTAAGTTGCCGACAACCTAAGTGGTTACAATCTATCACAGTTGGCAACAGTAGCTGACTGTAATAGTATTGTTTAACCCTATGTAGGGCGGGCCGTCACAAGGGTAGAATAGGATAGATGGTTTCGAGGCGTTTTCTAAACGCCGGGAACCTAGAATTTTAGTGGAAATGCTGCCGAAATTTTCAAGACACCCGAAGGGCAATTTGGAAACCGATGGGTGAAAATTAGGGTCGGGAACCGGAAACCCGAGCCCCCTCGGAAACCTAAGCTCGAGAAGAGAATGAGGGATGATTACATAACTTGCAAAATAGTCATTTGAGGTCTCAAAAGACTAGAAAAACGAGAAACGACCCTGAGGGTCAGAATAGTACCACCCGAGTGTCCGGTGAATTGTAGGAAAATAAATCGGTAAAAACGTATCAGAGTGGCGCAGCGGAACATTTAAAAAATTTTTAGATCGTTAAATATCTCATGATGCCATATACAATAAATCAACAAAAATTAAAACTCATACCTCAAGGACGCCAATCTGCGGAGGAGAATGACCGGAGGCTTCAACCAACTAGCCTTCTCTACTATTCTCCAATTCCCGAATGGCTGAGTGTGTGGGCACTCTAAACCTCGATCGGTATGCTAGCACTGCTAGTCTTCTTCCGACCACCCAGATCTCTAAAGAACTTTATTATCACGATGAGCTGTGCAACAATAAGCGTGCTCACCTGAAAGTCTGTGGTCTAAGAGAACTGGAGTGGCAGGACCTCTATTTATAGACCTACATGAGGTGATTCTCTGAATTCAAATTGGACTAGGAAAAAATATTCTCCCTTATCCATAACCAAAAAATCTGAATTTTTCCATGGGAAAATCCAACAATAAAATTCAGTTTTCTTAGGATAAATCCAATCCAAATCTAAACAAGATTTTAACTAGAATTTTATCTCCCTTTTTCAACCAAAAAATCCGAAATTCCTAGGAGAAAATCTTCTCCAAATATTCGGCCACTTTTAGGATAAGGAAGAATCAAAATTCCACTAGGATTTTCAAGCTTGAATCTTATCTCAACCTTATCCAAAATAACCGAATTTTCCTAGGAGATTATCTCCAAAATTTCGGCCACTTTTCAGGAAAGGAGAGAATCCAAATTCAACTAGGATTGAAACTTGAATTTTTCCCTTGAACCTTATCCATAAAAACCAAAATTCCATTGAGGATTATCCTCAAAAATTTCGTCCACTTTTGTTAGGATTTAGATTCAAAATTCAAGTAGGATTCTAACAAGATTATCCTCTCCAAATCCAACTCAAATTTGAATTTCAAACCTTGTGGATTTTCCACAACAAATTCGAATCCCACTTGGACTGTGATTCAAAATTTGAATTTGAAATTTCAAATTCGAATTTCAAATTCAAATTTCAAATTTCAAATTTAAATTTCAAATTCGAATTTCAAATTCAAATTTCAAATTTCAAATTTCAAATTTAAATTTCAAATTCAAATTTCAAATTCGAATTTCAAATTCAAATTTCAAATTCGAATTTCAAATTCAAATTTCAAATTTCAAATTTCAAAATCCACAAAATGGTTGTGTTTCAAATTCTTGTTCTCATGGATAATTTTCTAGAACTCCAATCCAATCTCAAATAAAATCATGGCAACTTTATTTGGAGTTCGAATAATTGTGTGCTCTATTATCCAAAACAAAATCTGAATCCAACCAGAGAAAATCTTGTCTGCCATCCTAATCCTGTGTCATCACCATCCATGCATAATAAACTAGCCAATAGCATACACAAATCAATTTGCCAAACGTTAAGGAATTATGTGGAGCTAGTAGAGGGACTGATTGGACATATATAATCGGGCTCCCGTGATTCCATATGATCATCATTCTGTACCGAACAACTCAATCATATGATTACTAATTTCAGAGTCACACCACTATAAACCTGAAACTGAACTCCCAATTATATACCGTATTACGTAAGCCTATGACGAGCTACAATCCAATGACCTTGTCATATATGCAAAATCCTCATATGATATCCATGATCAGCCTTAGGTCAAAGTCCGTTTAATCCTACTGATCAGGCTATCTTAAAGTTCCATTATACTACCGAATTAAGAAAATGATTATTCACCATGTGTGAATAAGAAGTTATCCGCCCAGCAGACGACCCAAGGCCTTGTCCATTTTCACATTCAGTATAATGCCTTTAAGAGGATACCTTTAACTCCTTAGAGCTATGATTCTGATATCTGCAAACAAACCCTTCATCGTGTACAAGTCATGCACCCAACGAATCGGTCTATAAGCTTACTACCTCTGAGACGCTTTAGCCATTGGAACATCAAAGTACATAAGTCATATACATGAAGTAGTTCATTTACTCAGGATTAAGGTTATTGCACAATGAACGTCAAAAGCAGATTGATCCACTCATAGCGGACTACATAGATCAATCACACTTTAGTCCCGGTCTAATATGTCACCACCAAGCAACATATCTATGTCACTACTTGGGAGTCCAGCTCCAGACAGTCAAGACAAACCGTCCCCTCCAAGGCTTTAGACAACATAATAGTCTTAACATGAGTTAGATGCTCGGTCTAACCCCATAGACTATAGACCATAGTTTAGACCGCTAACTTTAGAACATTGTCTTCTCGCATACAAAAGTCCATTGCATGCAACGTTCTAACAGTTTTAACATAAGCAGTCAGTGAGCCATATTTGCTTACATCTACTTTAACATGTAAATAAGACGAGGACAGATAGCAATGTAATGAATAACCTCTATATATAATTTTATTATCCAGTTCAAAATGAATACATCAAAATGTCTCTAATACTTAGGGCATTTCCTAACATGAATAGTAACCCGAGCGTTTTTGCAGAAAATGTCGTAAAAGCTCGGTAAGACCTATGAAACGTTATTTTAGGATTTGGGATCAGAAAATTCAAATAAAACAATAAAACGAGGATTTCTCGGTCTATAGTCCCATCAAGGGCAAAATGGTCATTTTGACCCAAATGTTCAGAAAAGTGATATTAAGGTCTGGAATAGTTTTTCATGTAGCATAATAATTTCAGAATTAAAAATATGAATCCTAAAATGAGTAATTAAGAGTTCCAATTACAAATTTTATATTTTTACTATATTTTAGATATGAAGTGAATAGTAAAAATAATCGTAATTTCTTTCGGTTATAAGAAAGCAATCAAAAGATGAATTAAGGAAGCCGGTTGACTCAGGAATGGAACCGCTAGTAAAAATCGGTAAGTTTAGACATTTAATTGTCTGCAGCATGAATTTACTCAGTATGCTTAAGTGATATAGATGACAGAAATTTAGTAGTTAGGTGCGGTATGCACACTAACATAAGATATATAATCTTAAGAAAACTTCAGAATAAATTACATATTAAATTTAAAGAGTTCCAGACCTAGGAGGCAGCATAATTGCCACCGGTCAGGAACCACCAGAAACTCAGTAATTAGATCAATATTGGCGTACCGGCCTCTCGCCCAGGTGAAGGTTTCTCAGATTCAGTTACGATAGGACTCCAAATCGATGGTGGTAAGTCTCGGGTTTAGAAGTCTGATATATTCAGACTGTAGAGGATTGGCCAGTGGGTCGCTCCCCGGAGTCCCTTTCAATTATGTGCGCATTACGGTATGACCAATTCAGGGGTCAAATAGTAGAATTCAGTATCAAATAAAGACTTAGGACTTCATAACTGTCATAATTGAGCATAAAATGCACTAACTGTATGTGTAGTAGCTTAGATACCAGTTGACATGAATAGTGTTAGTCAAAGTCAACCTTACTATTCATGATCAAAAGTCAAAATTACTATTCATATGAATAGTACTTTCGTGATTTTGTGTTTTATGTTCCTGCATGTATGTTTGAACTTACTGAGCCTGTCACTCACCAGTTTATTCATGTTGCAGGTAAGAAACCTGTACACTTGTAGACAGTGGATGGACGAGGAGCGGGAGTGCATATGCCTCCAAGGCTGGGCGAGGGGAATGGTCTTGCTACTATTTTCCGCTGAGCAGATCTTGAGTGTTGTTTTGAGAGCAGATTTTGAATGATATTTTGAAAATACATCATGATGTAAATTATGTACAACCAGTATAATAGTAGTATATCCTATGTTTTATGTTGCTTATATTTTTACAGTTTACAGTCACTGACAGTTTAAAAAAAAAATCCCTCGGTTTTCAGATTAAAAATCATTTTAAGTACAAATAATAATTTAACAAGAACAAGTTACAAGTAAGATTTCGGTGACTCATTGAGGTAACTGTCTACCATAGTGAACTTTAGAGCTCTACTATGCTAGTACTGTAGCCTCAATTCAGGGCGGGGCACCACAATAAGTATGTCATCGATAAACACAATGATAAACTTATCTAAAAATTCTTTAAAGACTCGAATCATCAGGTCCATAAATGTAGTTGGCACATTTGTTAACCTAAACAACATCATAAGAAATTCGTAGTGACCGTAATGGGTTCTAAATGAGGTCTTGCGAATGTCACTCTCCTTGATCCGTAGCTGATGATATCCTGATCGTAGATCGATTTTGGAGAATACCGCTGCACCTTTGAGTTGATCAAACAAGTCGTCAATTCTAGGTAGCGGATACCTATTCTTAACAGTGACCTTATTTAACTCCCGATAGTTGATGCACATGTGAAATGTTCTATCTTTCTTCTTAATAAACAGCACTAGAGCACCCCATAGGGAATAGCTCGGACAGATAAATCCCTTGGCATGAAGCTCTTTCAATTGCTCTTGCAGCTCCTTTAACTCTACCAGTGCCATCTGGTACGACGCCTTTGAAATAAGTGTAGTTCTTGGCATCAATTCGATCTCAAAAGAGATCTCTCGTTCAGACGGCAGTCTAGGTAATTCTTTTGGAAAGACATCGAGGAACTCATTCATGATAGGAACATCTTCAGGTTGAAGCTTCTGGTCCTTCATCACATCCACTATATATGCTAAATATCCAACACAGCCGCTAGACATTAGCCTTCTTGCTTTCATCGAGTTGATCCTCATCTTCCTTGATTTGTGTGATGAACCAACATATTCAAAGTCGTCTTCCTGGTCAGGTCTGAATATTATCTTTCACTTCCGACAATCGATCATGGCTTGGTACTTCCCTAGGAAATCCATTCCTAGTATTACGTCGTAATTAGCAAGCTCCATCATGATCAATTATGCATACAACTCCCTATTTGCCATAATTTTTGGCACATAAGGCAACCAATAATTGGACATCAATACTTCTCCTGAAGGTAGAGCCATTCTAAACGTCATACCCATGTTATCTTTCAGATATCCTATCTTGTTTGCAAATTCGTAAGAAATAAACGAATGCATAGTTCCAAAATCAAATAAAATAGACACTAAATGATTAATGACAGAAAGCTGACCTATCACCACATTGGACGTCCTGGCTTCCGCATCTTCCTTTGTGTAGACCATTACTCGAGCATCTGCATGAGGAAATCGTTTTGGTCTTTCCTATGTCTCAGAATGTGAAGGGCCTTTAATTTTTGCCTATAGTGAATGTGCCTGGGAACATTGCTATTGTGGCTGGAACATTTCCTGCGCATTTTGTTAGGAAATGCCCTAAGCATTAGAGACATTTTGATGTATTTATTTTGAACTGGATAATAAAATTATATATAGAGGTTATTCATTACATTGCTATCTGTCCTCGTCTTATTTACATGTTAAAGTAAATGTAAGCAAATATGGCTCCATGACTGCTTATGTTAAACTGTTAGAACGTTGCATGCAATGGACTTTTGTATGCGAGAAGACAATGTTCTAAAGTTAGCGGTCTAAACTATGGTCTGTAGTCTATCGGGTTAGCCCGAGCATCTAACTCATGTTAAGACTATTATGTTGTCTAAAGCCTTGGAGGGCACGGTTTGTCTTGACTGTCTGGAGCTGGACTCCCAAGTAGAGACATAGATATGTTGCTTGGTGGTGACATATTAGACCGGGACTAAAGCGTGATTGATCTACGAAGTCCGCTTTGAGTGGATCGATCTGCTTTTGACGTTCATTATGCAGTAAACTTAATCCTGAGTAAAAGGATAGCTTCATGTATATGACATATGTACTTTGATGTTCCAATGGCTAAAGCATCTCAGAGGTAGTAAGTTTATAGACCGGTTCATTGGGTGCATGACCTGTATACGATGAAGGGTACGTTTACAGATATCGGAATCATAGCTCTAATGAGGAGTTAAGGGTATCCTCTTAAAGGCATTACACTTAATGTGAAAATGGACAAGGCCTTGGGTCGTCTGCTGTGCGGATGACTTCTTATTCACATATGGTGAATAATCATATTCTTTATTCGGTAGTATAATGGAACTTTAAGATAGCCTGATCAGTAGGATTAAACGAACTTTGGCCTAAGGCTGATCATGGATATCATATGAGGGTTCTCCATACATGACAGGGTCATTGGACGATAGCTTGTCATAGGCTTACGTAATACGGCATATAATTGGGAGTTCAGTTTTAGGTTTATAGTGGTGTGTGTGGCGGCCCGCCCCTCGTAGAGATCATACAATACTATTACAGTTGAGCTTATCGCTAACTGCGATAGATTGTACTCCCATGGGTCGCCGGTTTATCTCTCTCTTTTGAAATCATGTCGTTTTTGGGGAAATTTTTTTTTTTTTTTAACATCATGTAAAACCTTTCCCACTATTTACTTTGTTGGCAAGTACAAAGTAATATAAATAATACAGTACTTTTGTAAAATATATATATAATTACAAAAGAACTGTTTTCCTTTTTTTTCCTTCACTTTAACGCTCAGCGGGAAGACTCTGGCAGTACCATATCCCTCGCCCAGTTATCCCATTTGACACGCGCCATCCCGTCCGCATCCAGTCAAACAAGCTACTGAGCTGGTCGCTTACCTGCAACATTAGCAAAAATGGTGAGCTACAGGCTCAGTAAGTTCAAACATGCAAGAAATAAAATTTCTATGAATAGTACTATTCATCATGAATAGTATCGTTGATCACTATTCATACGTGAATAGTAACTTTGACCACTATTCATATATGAATAGTAAGGTTGACCACACCACTGTATCACACTAGTACATCTACAGCGATGTTAGTGCTCTCACTAACTGTCTTATGCTCAATTATGGCACAGTTTCAGTTTTAGGTCATTATCTTTGATTACGTTCTGGTTTTGAGCTCAGGTTGGCAGTACCATTTAAGTGCGCATGATTGGGAGCGGTACATTAGTGCTGACCTCCACAGCCTTAATCTCATAGCCCCGAAGGCAAAATAGTACATGACTGGGAGCGGTACATCAGTGCTGACCTCTACTGTCTTATCTCATAGCCCCGAAGGCAAAAGTACCTCCCTATACGGAAGGCTGGTACGCCAGAAAGTGGTTTCATTACCGACTTTTTAACATTCTAACCCGGTGACTTCATATTGCCCCGTGGTTAGGAATAGTTCACATTTTAATTTTAGGTGAGTGAGTTTCATTAACCTCGCTCTAGTGCCTGAAGCACAATTAACCATGTGTCCCATTCTTATAGTGCCCGTAGCACATTTCGTCTCTCTCTCTATTCTATCATAGTGCCCGTAGCACATATGTACCTAACTTATAGTTAGTACATTAAAGTTAGCACAATATTGCTATATGTTGCAGATAGGTAAATGTCTGAACTTACCTTATCAGACTGTTCCCTTTCTCTCTCTTGGATCTTGAATCGCCTTCCTTGTAGGCCGATTTTGGGATCCTACAGACAAAACCTTGTCTGTTAATTACATTATCATTTATAGCTTTTATTTTTCATTAAAAAGCTTAAATAAAACCTATTTATAACTTTTTAGGTTTTATTTATTATTTTCACCATTTTCCCCCAACTTTTACAAAATTATGATTTTGCCCTAATATTTTGGAAAAATTACAGTTTTGCCCCTGATGGAATTTTATTGATCCAGACTGTATTTTTGGCTCTCATGAACTTTTCTGACTCTTTTCTAATCATTACCGGGTTCGTTTCTATTTTATTTCTACTTTTTGCTTTCCCGACCCTCGGGAAGCACTATTCCGACCCTTACGTCGGTTTAGAGATTTTCTATCGTTTCGGAGCCTCAAATGGACGTTTCACTAGTATTTAAAACGTTCATCTAGACTTTCCCGACCTAGGTCTCCGAGGCTCGGGTTTTCCGTTCCCGACTCGGACCTTTATTTCATTTCCAAAAACGCCCCCCCCTCGGGGTCGGTTTTTCAATTTCACTCACGTTTTTCATTTTCAAGGGGACGGGTTACTATTCACGAACCACCCCTTAAATTTTTCCTTATTCAATTTTTCGGTTAGGGACTCGGGTTTCCGTCCCGGCCCTAACTTTTATTTTAAATTCCTATTTTACCCCAAATGCCGTTTTTGAAATTTTGGCAGCATTTCGGCGTAATTTTAAGGCTTCCGGCGTTAGGTACGCCTCGAACCGTATGTACCTGCCACGTACTATACCACAAGCCTATTTTATGTAAAAGTTTTCCAAACTTTTACATAAAAACCCACAAAATTCCAATTCCACATTATCACCCACATAACAAAATTTTTTCACAATTTTACCCTTAATTTGGTTTCGGTTTTCACAACCAAACCAAACCAAATTTTGTCAAACTTTCACCATACCTTAGGCCATTCAAATGTCACGTTTTTAACACATTTTCAAGCCCATTTTCTTGGCATTTTCAACCAAATTTCCTAGGGTTTTTACACACTTATACCCCACGGCCAAAGAATGAAAACATGCCAAACAATTTTGTTTCATTCTTTCCATTATAAATTCATCATTTGCATATTGAAATGCATAATTCCAATCAACCAAATACCACATAAAACCATGAAAATTTTTCTTCCAAACCATTATTAAACCCCACGGCCATTTAATGTAATTCACACCAAGAATTTTTTTTAAGCTTTTCACCATGACATACAAGCTTTATTCTTCACCAATTTCAACTTTGAAAGCATGCTAGCAATTAGCCACAAAGTTTTCTCATTGGTTACCTAAGGTAACCCACGGATTTTCCTTTGAAAAACCAACAAAATTTCGGTTTTTCTTTAAACAATTTGCATGGTTTTCTTCCTTATTACATCCTTAACATAACCCAACATCAAATCCATGAAAAAACAACCAAAAATTTTCCATCTTTTTCTCACTATTCACCCACGGATTTTATGAAGAAAAACCATGAAAAAATCAAGTGCAAGGGAAGTTACCTTGGTCTAATGCTTCCTTTGTCTTCAAGGAGTGTTTTGACACACTTTTTGTGAAGAAATTTTGAAGAAATCTCTTGGTTCTCCTTGGGTGGCTCACGTAGACTCCATGGAAAAATGCCTTAGAATTTTTTGTTTGGTTTTTGTCTTTCAAATGTTTCGGCCATTTCATTCCCAAGTTTTGACGACTTATGCATGAAAGAAAGCCAATTAATTTGGCTCTAAACCAATGAAATTTTGACACCTTTCATGCCTAATTCTTTCTCCATTTTTCAAAAATTAAAAAGGGTAAATTTTGGCCAAATCGTGGCCTTTAGATCAAAAGGTGATTAAATCCTAGCCATTAATGCCACCAACCACCTTATTTCTTTCATTTATTAATCTTGATTTATGATGTCATAAATACTAAAGTGAAAGTTGACTTTGACTTTCACTATTCATATTAATTCGACTACTTTTTCACCGATACCGGTTCGAGCCGAAATTTTCCTGAAATCGTCCCGGCGTGTTCCTGAGATCTCCTGTGCAGTCGGATCAATTTAAATTGCTTCTGTTTGATCAAAATCAATCCCGGAAATTTACCGTCTTTTATTGGCTCGGTTAGGGTTTTCAATGCCGATTTTGGCACCGTTTCACCCGTTTCAACTCAGTGAATTTTTCCAACACTGAATTCTTACTCGTCAGTATTGTTAGAACATTTTCACATATTCTAAACAATATAAATACATTTATTTCACTCTTTAAATAGTACAAATTGTTATATACATACATTTGTACATTTTCGTCCGAGAATTGCCTGAATTTCTCGGTTGTCACATTCACCCCTCCTTATAAAATTTTCGTCCTCGAAAATTAGAACAAATAGGGGTATAAACTCCTCATCTCATCTTCTCTTTCCCACGTAGCTTCTTCAATATTGTGATTTTTCCACAAAATCTTCACTAGTGGGATTACCTTATTCCTCAGTACTTTCTCTTCACGAGCTAGTACTTGAATAGGCTGTTCCTCATATGTCAAATCCTCATGGATTTGAATAGGCTCATGCTTCAACACATGGGACGGATCTGGTATATACTTTCTCAGCATCGACACATGAAATACGTTATGCACTGCCGACAATTCTGGGGGTAGCGCTAATCTATAAGCGACCTTTCCAATGCGTTCGATAATTTCATAGGGTCCAATATATCTTGGACTTAGTTTCCCCTTTTTACCGAACCGCATAATCCCCTTCATAGGCGATACCTTGAGAAACACGAAGTCTCCTTCGTCAAACTCCAAGGATCTCCGCCTCTTGTCCGCATAACTCTTTTGTCGGCTTTGCGCAATTTTCATTTGACGCTGAATTCTAGCAACTGCATCGGAAGTCTCTTGCATGAAATCCGTCTTATGCAACTGCTTTTCTCGCAAATTGTACCAATGTAATGGTGATCTGCACTTCCGTCCATACAAAGCCTCGTAAGGTGCCATGCCTATCGAAGCTTGGTAACTATTATTGTACGAGAATTCAATCAATGGTAACTTCTCGTTCCAATTTCCCGCAAAATCCATAACGCAAGCTCGAAGCATGTCTTCTAACGTCTGAATTGTCCGCTCTGACTACCCGTCTGTTTGCGGATGAAAAGCCGTACTGAGTCTCAATTCAGTACCCATGGCCTCTTACACACACTTCCAGAAATTCGAAGTGAATCGTGCATCTCGATCTGATACAATGGATTTTGGTACTCCATGTAGTCTGACGACATGAGTTATATACAGCTGAGCAAACTTTTCCAATGAAAAAGTCATCTTGACAGCTACAAACCGTGCCGTCTTAGTCAGTCTATCCACAATAACCCAAATGGCATCATAACCTTCTCGGGTTTTCGGGAGTCCCACTACAAAATCCATCGTAATGTGTTCCCATTTCCATTCAGGAATCTCCAACGGTTCCAATCTTCCTGCTGGATGTTTATGTTCCGCTTTGATTCTCTGACAGGTCATGCATCTGCTCACGAATTTCACTATATCATTCTTCATCCCTTTCCACCAGAACTGTAACTTCAAGTCCTGATACATCTTGCTCGCTCCGGGGTGAACCGAATATGGTGTCTCGTGGGCTTCTGACATGATCCGTCTTCTAAGTTCTTCATCAGCTGGAACATTTATCTTTCCTTGATAAAGGATTATTCCATCCTTGGAAATTCCTTCTTGAGAACTTGCCATCATTGGATCTCGCCTCTGAGCTTCTTTTATTTCCTCAAATAGCGATGATTCCACTTGGAGTGCAGCTAATCTTCCAGATATCAGTTCCAAGTTCAACGAATTTATCTCTTGCTGCAATGGCTTCGGAAGCCTTTTTATTGGTAGCTGGTGCGATATAGTAGACTTTCTACTTAGAGCATCCGCTACACGATTGGCCTTCCCTGGATGGTATAGGATTTCACAATCATAATCTTTCACAAATTCCAACCATCGCCTTTGCCGTATATTGAGCTCTTTTTGCATGAAGAAATACTTCAAGCTTTGGTGATCAGTGAAAATCTGACATTGAGCTCCATAGAGATAGTGTCGCCAAATTTTGAGTGCGAACACTACTGCAGCAAGTTCAAGGTCATGCGTAGGGTAATTCCTTTCATGATCCTTTAATTGACGGGAAGCATAGGCAATCACCTTGCCGTCTTGCATCAGGACTGCTCCCAATCCTATTTTCGATGCATCACTGTAGATCACAAACTTCTCCCCTTCAGTGGGAAGCGTAAGGATTGGTGCGCTTGTCAGTCGCCTCTTTAACTCCTGGAAGCTTCTTTCGCATTCCATAGTCCACTCGTACTTCCTTTCTTTGCGTGTAAGAGCGGTATGAGGTGCAGCTAGTCGCGCGAATCCCTCAACAAATCGCCGATAATAACCAGCTAACCCCAAGAAACTGCGTATTTCAGTCACACTCTTGGGTGCAGGCCACTGGTTAATTGCCTCTACCTTTGTCGGATCTACAGCAATACCTTCCTGGGATACAATATGTCCGAGGAAATGTACTCTGTCCAGCCAAAATTCGCGTTTTGAGAATTTGGCATACAGTTGATGCTTCCTTATCGTATTCAACACGATCCTTGGGTGCTCCTTGTGCTCCTCATGAGTCTTCGAGTATATAAGAATGTCATCAATGAATACAATGACAAACTTATCCAAATACTCTTTAAAAATCCTGTTCATCAAATCCATGAACGCTGCTGGCGCATTTGTTAATCCAAATGGCATCACAAGAAACTCGTAGTGACCATAACGAGTCCTAAACGCCGTCTTAGGAATATCACTCTCTTTGATTCTCAGCTGGTGATATCCTGATCGTAAGTCAATCTTGGAAAATACCGCTGCGCCTTTTAACTGGTCGAATAGGTCATCAATTCTAGGTAATGGATACCTATTTTTGATCGTAACCTTATTCAACTCCCGGTAATCAATGCACAGTCGGAATGTTCCATCCTTTTTCTTGACGAATAACACAGGTGCACCCCATGGAGAAAAACTCAGCCTGATGAATCCCTCATCCAAAAGCTCCTTTAATTGTTCCTGCAGCTCCTTTAACTCTACTGGAGCCATGCGGTATGGTGCTTTGGAAATAGGTGCTGTTCCAGGCATCAACTCAATTTCGAATGAGATTTCTCTCTCTTGCGGTATCCCTGGTAACTCTTCTGGAAATACATCAAGAAACTCATTAACCACAGGAACATCTTCAGCTTGAAGCTTCTGTTCCTCTGTAGTATCCACCACATATGCCAGATATCCCATGCAACCACTGGCTATCAGCTTGCTGGCTCTCAGCGAACTGATGATCATCTTCCCGGGTCTTCGAGAAGTATCAACATACTCGAAACTCTCTTCTTCCTCGGGTTGGAAGACTATCTTTCGATTTCGGCAGTCGATCGTAGCTTGGTATTTCCCTAGGAAATCCATGCCTAGAATCACATCGTAATCCATGATCTCCATTACGATCAACTCAGCATATAGTTCCCTATTTGCCACATATATTGGTACATAGGGTAACCAGTAACTGGACAACAATACTTCCCCAGAAGGTAAAGCTGTCTTAAATACCCTTCCCATATTATCCTTAGGAAGTCCTATCTTGTCAGCAAATGCATAGGAAACAAATGAATGCGTAGCACCGGAATCGAATAGTACAGAGGCTACATGACTAGCGACAGGAAGCTGACCTGTCACCACGTTTGATGTTCCTGCCTCTGCATCCTCTTTACTGTAGGCCATCACACGAGCATCAGCACGTGACATTCGCTCCTGGCGTTACGGCCTCACTGGTGACTCTTCCACTCTGGCTTGAAGGGAATGAGCTTGTGGGCGTGTCTGGTGCGGTTGGGAAGTGCCTTGTCCACCCTACCTATTTGGACAGTTCCTGGCGTAATGGCCTTCCTTTCCACATTCGTAGCAAACAAGTGGCCCAAATCTGCATTGCCCAGAATGTCTCTTCCCGCATGTAGGGCAGTTTTGTACATTGGATTCTGCATTACCAGCTGTTCTCCGTTGCTGGTTTCGATTATTGCCCTGGCGATTCCCAGAAAAATTCCCTTTTCTCTTATTTTGCTGGGATGCTTGGTTGTTGCCCTGGCTTGGTTTCGCATTCTGACTAGGCTTGCTCGATTGACCAACTTGCGTAGACTTAGCCAAAGCCCTCTCCTTCTTATTGGCCTCCCAGTGTTTTTCTCTTTCTTCTTTCTGTCGGGCTACATGGAACTCAGCTCTGATGGCCCGACTCACACAATCGGCTACAGAAGTAGGTGGCACTTGTCCAGTATCTACCAATGCAGCAATTTCCGGCCTGAACATCCCGATCATTTTCTGTATCTTTTCCCTCTCAGTAGGGACCACATAAGGGCATAAACGGGATAACTGATTGAACTTTCGGCAGACTTCGCTTACCGACATGTTCCCTTGTGTCAACTCTGAGAATTCTTTCTGTTGCTGTCTCAGAGATGCAGGGTTGTAATATTTCTGGTTAAATTCTTCCAGAAATTCTGCCCAACTCATGGTAGACACGTCTCTCCTCATTCGTACAGTGTCCCACCAAAATCGAGCATCTTTTCTCAGCACAAAAGACGCACATGCAACCTTCTCTCGGTCGGTTAGGTTCATGAACTCCATGATCACTTGTAATGACGACAACCAGTCTTCAGCCTCTAAGGGATTTGTAGACCCTTCAAATTCTGGCGGTCTCATATGCCTGAATCTTTCATAGAGGGGTTTTAGATTTAATACTGGTTGTGGTTCAGGAGCTCTCTCATGTACTGCAGCTGGAGGAATAACCAGATCTACCTCAGCTTGTTGTTCTACTTGGGTACCCTCAGAGCCTTGTCTCTGTTCTAGCTCCTCTACCCGTCGCCTCAGATTTGCATTTTCTTGCATCTGAGCTTCTAACAAAGTTTGTATCTGATCCAGTCTCTCCATAACATTAGGACGTCACTCTCGTCCTTCTGGTTGATTACGCAAATCCACCATTTTGCCTATTGTCCTATTATGGCACAATAATTCACCGTTAGCTTTTCCATAACCACATTCGTAAAATCATATCAATTCACGAAATTTAGGGTAATGTAAAGCCACATCATCGTAACACATCATCGTACAACATATAATCATTTTGATATTTCATTCATAGCAAAACATTTATATGTCATACATAATCACCACCAGTCATATATATACATCAGCCTGAGGTACAAAATGGCCACAAGTCTATACAAAAGAGCTTTTCTCTAAGTTACTTATGTACATATACACATCTACTGGTCACTCATTCCCCGCATCTGGGACTAGAGGATATTCTTCTGGATCCTCATCGTCATCTGGCTCATCTGAGTCATCACCACTCCTAGGTAATACTCCCTGTCCAGAGTCATCACCTCTTCGTGGTCTAGACGGTTCGGCCTCATGATCATTCATCATTCTTCTCGGCCCGAAGATGTGTGCAAACATCTCATCTTGACCCAGCGTCTCTCGTCGACTCCGCGTCAGATGCTCGATCAGAATCTCTCTCTCAATCGTCCTGATCGTCACCACGAACTCTTGGAGCATCGGAGGAAACGGCTTGATTACCCTCTGTCTCAACTCCAAGGGTAAACCTTTCCAAAACAGCTCACAGTAGTTTGCTTCCGTGAGATTGGGCAACGGACATCTTCTCCTGATGGTCTCCTCAAATCGTACTGCATAAGACATCACCGTCTCACCAGACAGCATGACCATCTTCTCTGTCTGGAGAATGTAGTCCCTGACCTCATCAAATCCGGGATACGCAGGTGTATCAGCCTCTCGTCTCTCTGGAGGTGCTGGAGCAGGTGTTGGATCCCTAGGCGGAAACTGATCAGCCAATCGCTGACAGAACTCAACCCAACTGAATCCTAGTAAAATCTCCTGGTCGCAGTATTGCCAGAACACTCGAGCATCTCCCTGAAACATACTGACTGCCAATTGTATCCACATATCTCGATCGATTTCACATATCGCCATAATCCTCTCAATGGCATGGAGCCAGTCCTTGGTCTCCATCGACTGTCGTCCACCATCAAACATAGGAAGACTGCTAGCTCGGAATGCCTGTACTGCCCGAGCCGAAACTCTCACTCCAATATGTTGGCGTCCACCAACAACTGGAATGTCCACTACCACCGGTGGATGAACTATCGGTCGTGGCTGTACAACCTCTACTGGCGCTGGTGCTGGTGCTGGTACTGGTACCGGAGGTCTCTCGGGCACCGGGGGTCTGACTACCGGTCGTTGGGACATAGACGGCCTCACAATAGACCTCGTCCATACCCTTAATACTCCTCTTGGTCGTGGTAGCGGTGGTCTCACATATGGAGGTCTGGTCATCTTGCTACCTATAACATAATTATTTTCATATAAGAAAATAATTAACTAAACTTAAGTAAACTACTTACTTGGATAGCGGTACAGGATGCGTAAAGTGTCAAATCAGGATATGGTCACACTGCTCTGATATACCAACTGTGACAGCCGTTGGTATTCAAAACCAAATCAGTCGCAAACCTTGCTCTGATACCAACTGTGGCGGCCCGCCCCTCGTAGAGATCATACAATACTATTACAGTTGAGCTTATCGCTAACTGCGATAGATTGTACTCTCATAGGTCGCCGGCTTATCTCTCTCTTTTGAAATCATGTCGTTTTTGGGGAAAATTTTTTTTTTTTTTTAACATCATGTAAAACCTTTCCCACTATTTACTTTGTTGGCAAGTACAAAGTAATATAAATAATACAGCACTTTTGTAAAATATATATATAATAACAAAAGAACTGTTTCCCTTTTTTTTCCTTCACTTTAACGCTCAGCGGGAAGACTCTGGCAATACCATATCCCTCGCCCAGTTATCCCATTTGACACGCGCCATCCCGTCCGCATCCAGTCAAACAAGCTACTGAGCTGGTCGCTTACCTGCAACATTAGCAAAAATGGTGAGCTACAGGCTCAGTAAGTTCAAACATGCAAGAAATAAAATTTCTATGAATAGTACTATTCATCGTGAATAGTATCGTTGATCACTATTCATACATGAATAGTAACTTTGACCACTATTCATACGTGAATAGTAAGGTTGACCACACCACTGTATCACACTAGTACATCTACCGCGATGTTAGTGCTCTCACTAACTGTCTTATGCTCAATTATGGCACAGTTTCAGTTTTAGGTCATTATCTTTGATTACGTTCTGGTTTTGAGCTCAGGTTGGCAGTACCATTTAAGTGCGCATGACTGGGAGCGGTACATTAGTGCTGACCTCCACAGCCTTAATCTCATAGCCCCGAAGGCAAAATAGTACATGACTGGGAGCGGTACATCAGTATTGACCTCCACAGCCTTATCTCATAGCCCCGAAGGCAAAAGTACCTCCCTATACGGAAGGCTGGTACGCCAGAAAGTGGTTTCATTACCGACTTTTTAACATTCTAACCCGGTGACTTCATATTGCCCGGTGGTTAGGAATGGTTCACATTTTAATTTTAGGTGAGTGAGTTTCATTAACCTCGCTCTAGTGCCCGAAGCACAATTAACCATGTGTCCCATTCTTATAGTGCCCGTAGCACATTTCGTCTCTCTCTCTATTCTATCATAGTGCCCGTAGCACATATGTACCTAACTTATAGTTAGTACATTAAAGTTAGCACAATATTGCTATATGTTGCAGACAGGTAAATGTATGAACTTACCTTATCAGACTGTTCCCTTTCTCTCTCTTGGATCTTGAATCGCCTTCCTTGTAGGCCGATTTTGGGATCCTACAGACAAAACCTTGTCTGTTAATTTCATTACCATTTATAGCTTTTATTTTTCATTAAAAAGCTTAAATAAAACCTATTTATAACTTTTTAGGTTTTATTTATTATTTTCACCATTTTCCCCCAACTTTTACAAAATTATGATTTTGCCCCAATATTTTGGAAAAATTACAGTTTGCCCCTGACGGAATTTTATCGATCCAGACTGCATTTTTGGCTCTCAGGAACTTTTCTGACTCTTTTCTAATCATTACTGGGTTCGTTTCTATTTTATTTCTACTTTTTGCTTTCCCGACCCTCGGGAAGCACTATTCCGACCCTTACGTCGGTTTAGCGATTTTCTATCGTTTCGGAGCCTCAAATGGACGTTTCACTAGTATTTAAAACGTTCATCTAGACTTTTCCGACCTAGGTCTCCGAGGCTCGGGTTTTCCGTTCCCGACTCGGACCTTTATTTCATTTCCAAAAACGGCCCCCCCCTCGAGGTCGGTTTTTCAATTTCACTCACGTTTTTCATTTTCAAGGGGACGGGTTACTATTCACGAACCACCCCTTAAATTTTTCCTTATTCAATTTTTCCGTTAGGGACTCGGGTTTCCGTCCCGGCCCTAACTTTTATTTTAAATTCCTATTTTACCCCGAATGCCGTTTTTGAAATTTCGGCAGCATTTCGGCGTAATTTTAAGGCTTCCGGCGTTAGGTACGCCTCGAACCGTATGTACCTGCCACGTACTATACCACAAGCCTATTTTATGTAAAAGTTTTCCAAACTTTTACATAAAAACCCACAAAATTCCAATTCCACATTATCACCCACATAGCAAAATTTTTTCACAATTTTACCCTTAATTTGGTTTCGGTTTTCACAACCAAACCAAACCAAATTTTGTCAAACTTTCACCATACCTTAGGCCATTGAAATGTCACGTTTTTAACACATTTTCAAGCCCATTTTCTTGGCATTTTCAACCAAATTTCCTAGGGTTTTTACACACTTATACCCCACGGCCAAAGAATGAAAACATGCCAAACAATTTTGTTTCATTCTTTCCATTATAAATTCATCATTTGCATATTGAAATGCATAATTCCAATCAACCAAATACCACATAAAACCATGAAAATTTTTCTTTCAAACCATTATTAAACCCCACGGCCATTTAATGTAATTCACACCAAGAATTTTTTTTAAGCTTTTCACCATGACATACAAGCTTTATTCTTCACCAATTTCAACTTTGAAAGCATGCTAGCAATTAGCCACAAAGTTTTCTCATTGGTTACCTAAGGTAACCCACGGATTTTCCTTTGAAAAACCAACAAAATTTCGGTTTTTCTTTAAACAATTTGCATGGTTTTCTTCCTTATTACATCCTTAACATAACCCAACATCAAATCCATGAAAAACAACCAAAAATTTTCCATCTTTTTCTCACTATTCACCCACGGATTTTATGAAGAAAAACCATGAAAAAATCAAGTGCAAGGGAAGTTACCTTGGTCTAATGCTTCCTTTGTCTTCAAGGAGTGTTTTGACACACTTTTTGTGAAGAAATTTTGAAGAAATCTCTTGGTTCTCCTTGGGTGGCTCACGTAGACTCCATGGAAAAATGCCTTAGAATTTTTTGTTTGGTTTTTGTCTTTCAAATGTTTCGGCCATTTCATTCCCAAGTTTTGCCGACTTATGCATGAAAGAAAGCCAATTAATTTGGCTCTAAACCAATGAAATTTTGACACCTTTCATGCCTAATTCTTTCTCCATTTTTCAAAAATTAAAAAGGGTAAATTTTGGCCAAATCTTGGCCTTTAGATCAAAAGGTGATTAAATCCTAGCCATTAATGCCACCAACCACCTTATTTCTTTCATTTATTAATCTTGATTTATGATGTCATAAATACTAAAGTGAAAGTTGACTTTGACTTTTAGTATTCACATTAATTCGACTACTTTTTGACCGATACCGGTTCGAGCCGAAATTTTCCTGAAATCGTCCCGGCGTGTTCCTGAGGTCTCCTGTGCAGTCGGATCAATTTAAACTGCTTCCGTTTGATCAAAATCAATCCCGGAAGTTTACCGTCTTTTATTGGCTCGGTTAGGGTTTTCAATGCCGATTTTGGCACCGTTTCACCCGTTTCAACTCAGTGAATTTTTCCAACACTGAATTCTTACTCGTCAGTATTGTTAGAACATTTTCACATATTCTAAACAATATAAATACATTTATTTCACTCTTTAAATAGTACAAATTGTTATATACATACATTTGTACATTTTCGTCTGAGAATTGCCTGAATTTCCCGGTTGTCACAGTGTGACTCTGAAATTAGTGATCATATGATTTAGTTGTTCGGTAAAAGAATGATGATCATATGGATTTGGAGGAGCCCGATTATATATGTCCAATCAGTCCCTCAACTAGCTCCACATAATTCCTTAAAGTTTGGCAAATTGATTTGTGTATGCTATTGGCTAGTTTATTATGCATGGATGGTGATGACATAGGATTAGGATGGTAGACAAGATTCTCTCCAGTTGGATTCAGATTTTGTTTTGGATAACAGAGTACACAATTATTCGAACTCTAAATAAAGTTGCCATGATTTTATTTGAGATTGGATTAGAGTTGTAGAAAATTATCCATGAGAACATGAATTTGAAACACAACTGTTTTGTGGATTTTGAAATTTGAATTTTGAAATTTGAAATTTGAAATTTGAATTTTGAATTTTGAATTTGAAATTTGAATTTGAAATTTGAATTTGAAATTTGAATTTGAAATTTAAATTTGAAATTTGAATTTGAAATTCAAATTTGAAATTTGAAATTCAAATTTTGAATCACAGTCCAAGTAGGATTCGAATTTGTTGTGGCAAATCCACAAGGTTTGAAATTCGAATTTGAGTTGGATATGGAGAGGATAATCTTGCTAGAATCCTACTTGAATTTTGAATCCAAATCCTAACTAATGATGGACGAAATTTTGAGGATTATCCTCAGTTGATTTTCGGTTTTTATGGATAAGGTTCCAAGGAAACATTCAAGTTTCAATCCCAGTTGAATTTGGATTCTCTCCTCCCAGAAAGTGGCCGAAATTTAGGAGTGAATCTCCTAAGAAAAATTCGGTTATTTTGGATAAGGATGAGATAAGATTCAAGCTTGAAAATCCTAGTGGAATTTTGATTCTCCCTTATCCAAAAGTGGCCGAATTTTTGTGGAGATTTTCTCCTTAGAATTTTCAGATTTTTTGGTTGAAAAAGGGAGATAAAATTCTAGTTAAAATCTTGTTCAAATTTGGATTGGATTTATCTTAAAGTGGCCGAATTTTATTGTTGGGATTTTCCCTTGGAAAATTCAGATTTTGTGCTTGTGGATAAGGGAGAATATCTTCTCCTAATCCAATTCGAATTCAGAGAATCACCTCATGCAGGTCTATAAATAGAGGTCCTGCCACTCCAGTTCTCTCAGACTACAGACTTTCAGGTAAGTAGGCTTATTGTTGCACAGCCCACCGTGACAATAAGTTCTTTAGAGATCTGGGTGGTCGGAAGAAGACTAGCAGTGCTAGCATACTGATCAAGGTTCAGAGTGCCCACACACTCAGCCATTCGAGAATTGGAGAATAGTACAGAAGGCTAGTTGGTTGAAGCCCTCCGGTCATTCTCCTCCTGCAGATTGGCGTCCTTGAGGTATGAGTTTTAATTGTTGTTGGTTTATTGTATATGGCATCATGAGATATTTAACGGTCTAAAAATTTTTTGTTGTTCCACTGCGCCACTCTGATACGTTTTTACCGATTTTCCTACAATTGGTATCAGAGCCATCTCATGACTATGCCATGTACATAAATTAGACAATTACTTAGTCTTTTTATTTATGTATGGATTTGATATTTAGAGAGTGGTATTCTAGGGTTCCTTTATGTTGTTATCATGGATTATGTATAAAACATGTGGTTATTTTAATTTTCTGAATTATTATAAGTATGCTTGTTTATGCCGGTTATGGTTCCTTAGAATTTAGAAAAATTGTATCTAGGAATTTTTATGTAACCATAGGAGCAGTTTATTAACACTGTAATTTCCCATGGAGTTTAATTTTTGTCTCTTAGAATTTTTATTGTTAGAATTTTTGTACACTGGAAACGGTTTAGGAAATTTTATGTAATTATTCTTGGAGGAGATTGAAGATTGAAGACCGTAATTTATTTTTCCCAAAAGTTAAATTTGATTTAAAGGTTGAAATTTTGATTGTGTCGAAAATTTCAATTTAATTGGGATTCAAATTAATTTTTGGATATCCTAATAGGTAAATTGGAATATGGCACAAAAATCGAGACACGACCCCTCGGGATAGGTCGACGGGCCTTAGTAGGGCTACAGCCCCTGCCCTTGGGCAGGATGGGGCTGCAGCAGCCCCTGTGCAGGCCATAACCACCCATGGCCGCAGGCTTGGCCTGCAGCCGAGGGTGGCCATGGCCTACCCAAGGCTGGCCACAGCCTGGGCGTGCAGCCTGGCATTGCAGGCTTGGCCTGCAGCCCGGCAAGGCTGCACATGGGCCGCTGTGGGCTGCCAGCCCCCCCCTCGGGGCTGGTAATTGCCCACGGTGGCTGCCGCCTCCGGGGGCGGTGGTGCGACGGTTCAAAAAATTGAAAAATTTTGATTTTTAAATTTGAGATTTAATTTTAAACCATATTTAAAAATATGTAATTGAAAATTTGAAATTTTTGAAATTACATATTATTACACATGATATTTAAAATTTTTTAAAATTTGAATTTGAAATTTAAATTTGAAATTCGAATTTGGAATTTGAAATTGAAATAAATTTTTGGAGATTTAAATTTTAAATGATTCTTGGGATGAGAAATAAATGGAGAGGTTATATAAAGATGGATACAAGAAGACGAAACAAAATTCAAGACCCAAAGAATGCTTTGGATGGAATTTTGTAATCTTTATTTTCTTTGTTCTAGGATGGAACCATGGCTTGGTTATTCTGTCAATTATTTTTTCTGTGCTATGTCATGATGTATAAATATGTATTGATGGATATTTTATATATTTGATAACATGTCATATAGGACAGGTGAGTGCCGCTCATACTATATTGATCATACATAATTTGTCAAAACTTGCATGTTTTTCAAAATATTGAGTGGGAGAGGGTTTCAAACAAAACCCACGGCCTCCATTGTTGATCCATATGTGAAAGCATGGTAACGCCTCGCGTCAGTTCTGCCCTGACCACACCCCTCGGTAGGTGTTTACCGCCTCCGGTATACTAGATTGGATTTCCTATGTGGAAAACGTGTTTGGGTACGATCCTATTCATGACCACCCCTCGGTGGCTTGGTAAGACGTGGATCGGGCTACATAAACAATGGTTATACACTCAAGACTCGTTTAGTTATTAACCTTCCCTAAAAGCTCTGTTAACTAAACTGGTGGCCAAATAAGCAGTTATTAATATATGTCTTAACCTTGGAGGATTTAAGGCAACATATATTAATTGGACGAGGTCCATGTTCCGCCTATTTGTTTTCATGACCACCCCTCGGTGGGTTGGGGCAATAGGTGCTGAGAATTACCGTTGCAATGCTACATGTTTTTCAAGTTTCATGTAGGAACATACTTGTATGTTTTATTTGCTAAATTATCTGTATATTTGCTTGGGCTTTGTAATGATGTCTAGTATAATTTTATTTCAGTTCAAAATGTCACCGATACCCCTCATTTCAATACTTACTAAGAATAAACTGAATGGTGATAATTATAAAGATTGGAAAAGAAATCTGTTGATAGTTCTCAGCTACGAGAGACACAAGTTCGTACTGGACGAACCATGCCCACCAAGGCCAAAACCTGACACACCGATTGAGGAGGTCCCGGTTGCCTATACTTGTTCAAGAGAATCCAATGATATAGCTCGATGCTACATGCTTGCTAGCATGATGAGTGCTTTACAAAAGCAGCATGAGACTTATCAGGTTGCTAGGGAGATCATGGACAATCTGGAGGACATGTTTGGAGGCCAAGAAAAATTGGCTCGACAGTCCACTATCACCAGTATTATGAACTCTAAGCAAAAGGCGGGTACTTTGATGAAGGACCATATGATCACTCTAATCGGATTCTTCGCTGAGGCTGCCGAAAACGGTGCTGAGCTGGACGACAACACCTAGATCGAAATGGTGTTCAAAACTCTGTCTAAAGATTTTGTGGGGTTTAAGGCCGCATACAATCTGGCGACAAGGGAGTTAGGATTAACCGAGCTCATGAAGTAACTCCAAGCTTATGAGCAGATGATCAGGGATGGGGATGCGGTCCAACCCAAAGGTGAGGCCAATTTGGCGGAATCTTCCAAAACCTCAAAGAAGAGGAAGAGGCCAAATCAGAAGCAAGCGGCTTCTAGTTCTTCTAATCCTCCTATCTCGGATGGGAAGAAGAAGAAGAAGAACAAAAAGCCCAGGGGCCCTAAAAAGTCCAAGTGCTTCCGCTGTGGGAAGGTAGGTCACTTCAAGAAGGCTTGCCGAGAATTCCTAGCCGCCAAGGGCAAGGAAGGTAAGGAACTTCATTACTTGGAAGCGTGTTTAGTGGAAGAATCGAAAGACACTTGGGTCATTGATTCGGGCGCCACTAATCATGTTTGTGTTTCTATGCAGGGGTTCGTGGAAACGAGAAGTCTACAAGATAGGAGCCTCTCGTTGCGAACTGGAGATGGCAGTTTGGTGTGGCTGAGGCAGTGGGAGATATTTACCTTTATTTTGATCAATTTAGGTTTATTTTATTGAAAGACTGTTTTTATGTTCCTAATTTTAGGAGGAACCTTATATCAGTAGCTTGTTTAATAAAGGATTCTTATTCAGTTTCTTTTAGTAAAAGAGTTGATATTCGTAGAAATAAGTGTTTTATCTGTTCTGGATGGATGGATGGAAACCTATATTTGATCAAACCAAAGATGTACTCACTGCTTGACACTAAATTAATTGATAACTCTAAAAGGTTGAAAGTTTCTCACTCTAATAAGGCGTATCTTTGGCATTTAAGACTTGGTCATATTAATCAAGATAGGATTCAAAGATTGGTGAAAGACGGTCCTCTAAAATCTCTGGAGGAGGTACGTCTTCCCCAATGTGAGTCTTGTCTAGAGGGAAAGATGACTAAGAGGTCTTTTGGAGCTAAGGGTACAAGGGCTCAGGAGCTCTTAGAAATTGTGCACACTGACATATGTGGCCCCATGAACGTCACAGCACGAGGAGGGTTCGAGTATTATGTCTCTTTTATAGATGATTACTCGAGGTATGGATATGTGTATCTGATGCACCGCAAGAGCTAAACCTTTGACAAGTTCAAAGAGTATCGTGCGGAAGTGGAAAAGCAATTAGATAAATCCATAAAGACACTTCGATCTGATCGAGGTGGTGAATACCTCTCCAATGAATTTCTAGGACATCTTGTAGAGAACGGGATATTATCCCAATTGACTACACCTGGTACTCCACAATAGAATGGTGTAGCCGAAAAGAAAAATAGGACCTTGTTGGATATGGTACGGTCCATGATGAGTTATTCAACGCTGCCATTGTCATTTTGGGGATATGCTTTACAAACAGCGTGCTATATTCTGAACCAGGTTCCAAGCAAATCAATTCCCAGAACTCCGTATGAATTGTGGCATGGCAGGAATCCCTCCCTTAGACATATGAGAATATGGGGCTACCCGGCGCATGTACTGGATGGGGATGCGAAAAAGTTGGAATCAAGATCAGAATTGTGCATGTATGTAGGGTATCCAAAAGGAACTAAATGAGGTTTGTTCTATAACCCAAAGGAATAAAAAGTCATTGTTTCAACCCATGCGACATTCTTGGAGGAAAGTCACATAAATGACTTTAAGCCTTAAACCAAAGTGGTGCTAGAGGAGTTATCAAGTGAAAGAACTGCTCCACAGATTTCGGTCTTGGATGCAAGTTTGAGTTCCAGTGAAAGACCGGCAGACGATCAATAATTTATGGTGCTTCGTCGTAATGGGAGGGTTTCGAAGAAACCTAATTTCTTCATGTATGATGCTGAGGTATACTAGGCCGAGGCTCATAAACATAAGGATGATTCAGTTACCTATGATGAAGCTATAAATGATGTTGATTCTAAATCTTGGAAATAGGTTATGAACAATGAGATGGATTCTATAAAATCCAACTCTGTTTGAGAACTTGTAAATTTGCCGGATGGGATAAAACCCATTGGATGCAAATGGGTCTACAAAAGAAAGAAGGATGCAGAAGGGAGAGTGGAAACTTTCAAAGCTAGACTAGTTGCAAAGGGGTACACGCAAAAGGCTGGAATCGATTACGATGAAACCTTTTTGCCTGTTGCTATGCTAAAGTCTATCCGTATTCTTCTATCCATTGCTGCGGCTCTCGATTACGAGATCTGGCAAATGGATGTCAAGACAGCATTCTTGAATGGCCATCTTGAAGAGTGTATTTATATGATACAGCCCGAAGGGTTCGTAGCGAAAGGCAAGAAAGGAAAGTCTGCAAGTTGCTTAGATCCATTTATGGATTAAAGCAAGTATCCCGCTCATGGAACCAGAGGTTTGATCAAGCGATTAAGACATTTGGTTTTGAGCAGAACGTTGATGAACCTTGTGTTTATAAACGTATTAAGGATAGAAAAGTGGTCTTTCTGATACTCTATGTCGATGATATACTACTCATTGGGAATGATGTAGGGAACTTATCATCGGTCAAGCTTTGGTTACATCAATAGTTTGACATGAAGGACTTGGGAGAAGCTAATTATGTTCTAGGCATTCCTCTCTTCAGAGATTGAAAGAACAAAATAATAGCATTATCCCAAGCTTCATACATAGATAAAATAATTGACAAATATGCAATGCAAGAGGCAAAGAAAGGCTCACAACCTTCTATTGCTAGTCTAACTTTTTCATTGGATGACTGTCCCAAGACATCGGAAGAAAGAGACCGTATGAGTAAGGTCCCTTATGCATCCGCTGTGGGTAGCCTTATGTACGCTATGCTTTACACTCACCCGGATATATGTTTTGCAGTAGGTATGGTGAGTCGATATCAAACAAATCCTGGAACCAAGCACTAGCAAGCCGTAAAGCATATACTCAAGTATCTTAAGAGAACGAGAGATTATATGCTAGTGTATTCTGGAGGGGACCTAACACCCGTAGGATACACGGACTCAGACTTCCAGACTTGTAAGGATTCAAGGAAATCAACATCTGGATCAGTGTTTTTGCTCGGAGGAGGTGCCATTGTGTGGAGGAGCGTGAAGCAGGGCTGCATAGCTGACTCTACTATGGAGGCTGAATATGTGGCTGCGGCTGAGGCATCTAAAGAAGCGGTTTGGCTCCGCAAGTTCTTTAGAGACCTTGAGGTCATTCCGGGTGTTGACAAGCCTATCACACTTTACTTTGATAACACAGGGGCTATTGCCAACACAAGGGAATCTCGGCACCATAAGAGGACCAAGCACATAGATCGGAGATATCATATTATTAGAGGGCACGTGGAGACAGGACAAGTAGATGTATGTAAGATCGCGTCTGAGGACAACATTGCTGATCCCTTTACTAAGACTTTAGTGGCTAGAAGCTTTGAGAGGCACATAGAGGCGATGGGGATGCGTAACATGGCACATCTGCTGGCATAGGGCAAGTGGGAGATTGTTAGGAAATACCCTAAGCATTAGAGATATTTTGATGTATTTATTTTGAACTGAATAATAAAATTATATATAGAGGTTATTCATTACATTGCTATCTGTCCTCATCTTATTTACATGTTAAAGTAAATATAAGCAAATATGGCTCCCTAACTGCTTGTGTTAAACTGTTAGAACGTTGCATGCAATGGACTTTTGTATGCGAGAAGACAATGTTCTAAAGTTAGCAGTCTAAACTATGGTCTGCAGTCTATCGGGTTAGACCGAGCATCTAACTCATGTGAAGACTATTATGTTGTCTAAAGCCTTGGAGGGGACGGTTTGTCTTGACTGTCTGGAGCTGGACTCCTAAGTAGAGACATAGATATGTTGCTTGGTGGTGACATATTAGACCGGGACTAAAGCGTGATTGATCTACGAAGTCCGCTTTGAGTGGATCGATCTGCTTTTGACGTTCATTACGATGTAATCTTAATCCTGAGTAAAAGGACAGCTTCATGTATATGACTTATGTACTTTGATGTTCCAATGGCTAAAGCGTCTCAGAGGTAGTAAGCTTATAGACCGGTTCGTTGGGTGCATGACCTATATACAATGAAGGGTTCGTTTACAGATATCGAAATCATAGCTCTAATGAGGAGTTAAGGGTATCCTCTTAAAGGCATTACACTGAATGTGAAAATGGACAAGGCCTAGGGTCGTCTGCTGTGCGGATGACTTCTTATTCATATATGGTGAATAATCATTTTCTTTATTCGGTAGTATAATGGAACTTTAAGATAGCCTGATCAGTAGGATTAAATGAACTTTGGCCTAAGGCTGATCATGGATATCATATGAGGGTTCTGCATCCATGACATGGTCATTGGATGATAGCTTGTCACAGGCTTACGTAATACGGTATATAATTGGGAGTTCAGTTTCAGGTTTATAGTGGCGTGACTCTGAAATTAGTGATCATATGATTGAGTTGTTCGGTAAAAGAATGATGATCATATGGATTTGCGGGAGCCCGATTATATATGTCCAATCAGTCCCTCTACTAGCTCCACATAATTCCTTAACGTTTGGCAAATTGATTTGTGTATGCTATTGGCTAGTTTATTATGCATGGATGGTGATGAAATAGGATTAGGATGGTAGACAAGATTCTCGCCGGTTGGACTCAGATTTTGTTTTGGATAATAGAGTACACAATTATTCGAACTCTAAATAAAGTTGCCATGATTTTATTTGAGATTGGATTGGAGTTGTAAAAAATTATCCACGAGAACAAGAATTTGAAACACAACTGTATTGTGGATTTTGAAATTTGAATTTTGAAATTTGAAATTTGAATTTTGAAATTTGAATTTTGAATTTTGAATTTGAAATTTGAATTTGAAATTCGAATTTGAAATTTGAAATTGAAATTGAAATTTGAAATTTGAAATTTGAAATTTGAATTTGAAATTCGAATTTGAAATTTGAAATTTGAAATTTGAAATTTGAATTTGAAATTCGAATTTGAAATTTAAATTTTGAGTCACAGTCCAAGTAGGATTCGAATTTGTTGTGGTAAATCCACAAGGTTTGAAATTCGAATTTGAGTTGGATATAGAGAGAATAATCTTGCTAGAATCCTACTTGAATTTTGAATCCAAATCTTAACTAATGATGGAAAAAATTTTGAGGATTATCCTCAATGGATTTTCGGTTTTTGTGGATAAGGTTCAAAGGAAAAATTCAAGTTTCAATCCCAGTTGAATTTGGATTCTCTCATACCAGAAAGTGGCCGAAATATAGGAGTGAATCTCCTAAGAAAAATTCGGTTATTTTGGATAAGGATGAGATAAGATTCAAGCTTGAAAATCCTAGTGGAATTTTGATTCTCCCTTATCCAAAAGTGGCCGAATTTTTGTGGAGATTTTCTCCTTAGAATTTTCAGATTTTTTGGTTGAAAAAGGGAGATAAAATTCTAGTTAAAATCTTGTTTAGATTTGGAATGGATTTATCCTAAAGTGGCCGCATTTTATTGTTGGGATTTTCCCTTGGAAAATTCAGATTTTGTGCTTGTGGATAAGGGAGAATATCTTCTCCTAATCCAATTCGAATTCAGAGAATCACCTCATGCAGGTCTATAAATAGAGGTCCTGCCACTCCAGTTCTCTCAGACCACAGACTCTCAGGTGAGCTGGCTTATTGTTGCACAGCCCACCGTGATAATAAGTTCTTTAGAGATCTGAGTGGTCAGAAGAAGACTAGCAGTGCTAGCATACCGATCGAGGTTCAGAGTGCCTACACACTCAGCCATTCGGGAATTGGAGAATAGTAGAGAAGGCTAGTTGGTTGAAGCCCTCCGGTCATTCTCCTCCTGCAGATTGGCGTCCTTGAGGCATGAGTTTTAATTGTTGTTGGTTTATTGTATATGGCATCATGAGATATTTAATGATCTAAAAATTTTTTATTGTTCCACTGCGCTACTCTGATACGTTTTTACCGATTTTCCTACACATTTTGCCTATTCTTAGGACAGTTCCTGGCAAAATGACCATCTTTTCCACACTGGAAATAGGCATTTGGTGCAAGTCTGCATTGGCCTAGATGCCTATTTTCACAGATTATGCAGTCACGAACAATAGGTCCAGCATTATTGTTTAACCTCCACTATTGGTTTCTGTTTCCAGAATTATTCCCCTTACTCTTTCCTTGAGACTGTTGGCTAAAAGTACCTGATTGTCTAGCCTTTGTGTTCTGATTCTATTTGCTTCCCTGTCCTACCTAGGATTTAGCTTGTGTGGCTTTGGCTAAGTCTTTTTCCTTCTTCTTGGCATCCCAGATCTTTTCCTTTTCCTCCCTTAAGTGATACTCAACCCTCAATGCTCGACTAACACGATCGATACTGTAGTGGGTGGCGTTAACCCACTATCTACCAATGTTGAGATTTCAGGTTGAAACATTCCCAGCATCTTCTGAATCTTCTCTCTCTCTGTGGAGACAGCATATGGACACAGTTGGGACAACTGGTCAAACTTCTGACAGACTTCAATTACTATCATGTCTCCCTGTTTCAACTCTGTAAACTCCCTTTGTTGGGGTCATAGCAATGCAAGGTCGTAGTATTTTTGGTTAAATTCCTCCAAGAAATCTAATCATGACATTGTGAACACGTTTCTTCTCAGCTTGACCGTGTCCCACCAAAATCTTACATCTTTCTTTAACACAAAAGTTGCACAAATGATTCTTTCTTGATCATTCAGATTCATGAATTCCAGGATTCGTGTGGAGTAAGGACAACCACTCCTCTGCTTCTAATGGGTTGGTGGAACCCTCAAATTTTGGTGGCTTCATCGGTCGAAATCATTCGTATAGTGGTTCCTGGTTAACTTGGGGTTGTGGTTGGGGTTCTTCTACTGTCTCTGGCATAATTGGTGGCACTTCCGGTTCAGGTGCAGCCATCTGAGAGGTTTGGCCTTCATCTTGGCCTTGCCTCTGTTCCATCTACTCTATTCTTTGTCTCAACTCAGCATTCGCTTTCATATGAGCTTCTAGCATAGCTTGTAGTTCATCTACTCTTTCTGAAAGGACTGAATGCCCTCTCATATTCCTTAGGTTACGCAGATTTACCATCTTTATCTACTACCTATAATCGCATGAAAATCAATCGTTAGATTTTCAACAAACATATTTTTACAATACAAGTAAAAATAGTTTCGATCATCATGTAATTTCAGACATTTCCTCATTTTGATACATCAAAATTTCATGTCATTTCATTTCAAAATTTTCATATATACATCAACTTGAAGGCTCTTTTTCAAAACGGCCTTTCGATACAGTCATACATACACATATACAGATAAATATACATTTATACATCTTATATGTTCTCATATCTAGTCCCCTGGTTGAGGTTGATCTGGAATTGTCAGAAATTCCTCTAGATCCTCATTGTCCTCATCCGTACCATTTTCGGTCTCAGATGGCGTTGATTCTCTAGTGGGACTTGTGCCTTTTCGTCGCCTCAATGGGCCGACCTCATGGTCATTTGCCATAGGTCACTCACCATACAGATGATCGAGCATGGCATCTTGCAATAGCAACTCATGTATCTTGCGCACCATGTGCTCCATCATCAACTCTTCCTCTACTTTTGCTACAATAACAATAAACTCACGTAAAGTAGTAGGATATAATGGGATTAGCCTCTATCATAAGTCTATCGTAAGCCCGTTCCAAAATATATCACAAAAGCCCTCGTCAGTGAGGTTAGACATAGGACATATCCTCACTAGGTTCTGCTCAAACCGTAGTGCATATGTGAAAACAGTATCACTCAGCAGCATCTGTAATCTCTCAGCTTGAAGAACAAACTCTTTTACATCAGTATGCCTGGGCATAGCCAGTGGCGGTGTCACTACCCTGCTCTCTAGAGGGTCTGGAACTAGTGATGCTGGACTCTTTGGCAGGAATTGTAGTATCATAATTTGTCTGAACTCAGCCCAGTTGAGTCCTAATAGCATCTGTAATAACCGGGAATTTTAGATTCTCGGAGTAGTTTAAAATTGTATGTATATAACAATTTTAATGAATAAAATATGAAAAAGTTGTGTTTTAATACTGTTATGAATAGTGTAAAAATGTTCTGGCAGTGTTAAAGTGTGTGAGTTCGGGGATGGAAAATCTTACCGGACATAATTGGGTGAGACAGTTTGAAATCAGAACCAAAAATCCTAGAAAATGCATTGAGATGCACGAAAATGATAGAAATTTACGGTAGAAAACTCTTATCAAAAGGAAGCAAAATAAGACAAACCAATCGCACCGAAGGCACCTAGAACCCGCCTACGCGATTTCGGTGAAGTTCCGTTTGGATCGGATTTCGGTCAAAAATTGACCACGAATTAATTAGTGAGTTAATATGAATAGTAGGATGACATCATCAAGATGATGTCATAAATCCATTTTAGTTTACATGATTTGGAAAGTAAAAGTGAAAGGTGTATGGCTAGGATTGTCCCAAATTTTGATTAAGGATCGTGATCTTGCCAAAAAGCCATTTGAAATTTTTTTAATTTTTGGAAAAAGGCCATTCGACCATGTGGAAAGGGAGAAGAACAAAAATTAGGTTTTGGCCCCAAAATCCTTACTTTTTAGTCCTTCAACAATTAGCAAAATTGTTGGAAAATTTTGCTAAAGAGCCCTTGGATTTTGCCTAAAAATAGGCATCAAAATTCAATAAAAAAAATGAAAAAAAAATCAGCCAAACTCTTGCCCTTTTTCTTCAGCCAAAACCGTGGCCTTCTCCCCCTTTGAAAGCCAAAATTTTGTTTTCAATTTCACACCAAACTTAGTTTGCGTTGCATTTCCAACATCAAGTCATCAACCAATTAAGGTAAGCTTCAAAATTGAAGCTTTTCTCTTTGATTTTCCTTAGAAAATCCGTGGGTATGAAAGTGTGAAAGCAATGAAAAAAATTGTTATTTAGTTGATGATGTGATGATGTTGTGATTAGTTTGGTGTTGTAGAAATTAAAGCATGAATTATTGTTTAGAAACAAACAAAAATTGTGCATGTTTCCCTTGAAAATCCGTGGCATTAGGGGTGTGAAAAATGCATGAATATTGATATTTTGGTTTAGTGTTTATGTTCATTTAATTATGAATTGAATTAAGCATGAATTGGAATAAGGAAACAAGAAAATTTTGATGTAATTTTCTTGCTAAGACCATGGGTATGAACGTTAAGAAATGAAAATTTTTAATGTTGAAAAGTGTTGATAAAAACCCTAAGAAAGAAAATAAGATTTTCTATGTGTTTATGCATAAAAATCCGTGGCTATGCTAGGGTTAGAATGCATGTTTTGTTAGGTTTTTGATGTTGTTTTATACATTAGAAAACCTAAGAATGATATGTTGTGATGAAAAATTATTTTGGTATGATTAACTAGTAAACCGAGGCTAGTTTAAAAGAAAAATATTGTTGTTTGTGTTGGTTTCTGAATATTGAATCATGTGGAAAATTTTTATACAAAGTTTGGAAACTTTGTATAAAATAGGCCTCTGGTGTAGTATGTGACAGGTACAAAGGTTTTGAGGCGTACCTAACGTCGGGAAACCTTAAAATATAAGCGGAAACGCTGACGAAATTTCTAAAATTGGCTTAAGGGCATTTCGGGAAACGAGGGGTGAAAATATTAGACTCGGAAAGGAAACCGAGACCCCTTGGTGGATTAGGGTTAGAAATTTAAAACCAACCCAAAAGGAATAGTAAACCGACCATAAAAAGACAAAAATGCCTAAAACAAAAAAAAAATCCATGTTAGGGGTATTTTGGGAAACGAGGGAAAAATTTAGGTCGGAATAGGAAACCCAAGTCTCTCGAGGACCGAGGGCTGGGGACGGGATAAATAATGTTTAATGAGTAGTGAAAGGGCCATTTGAGGCTCTAAAATGCTCGAAAAACGAGAAAACGACCCTAGGTGACGAATGAATAGTAATCGAGGGCTGGGAAAAATGAAATTGAGATTTTGCAGCAATTTAAGTTGTAAAATGATACAGAAGCCTAGGGAATATTATTTTAAAATATTTGGGCTTAGAAATTTTGAGGAAAATGATAGAAGAAATAGTTACAGTCCCGAGACCCGTTAGGGGCAAAATGGTCATTTTGACCAAAAATTTCTGAAAGGCTCGGAATGGACCCTAAAAAACCTAGAATAACTTAGATAAAATTCTAAGACTCAAAATAAAGGTTTTAGAGTTAAAAATCTTGAAGAACACGGGCGTGTAGAAGAAATACACGATCGTGTATATAAAGAATTTTTCAACCTGAGAGGTACACGGGCTTGAACACGGACGTGTATCAAGCCGTGTACAATAACACGACTAGATAGTAAACAACATGGCCGTGTAGAGTAAACCCTAGAGGTACACAGGCCGGAACACAGGCGTGTTACAGGCCGTGTACCACAAACAAAATTTAAATGTGTTGAATTGTTGAGTGAAATAAATGTATATTTAAAGTGATAATTAAAACAGGATATTAACAGACAATATTATGTCTGTAGGAACCCAAAATAGAGATAGAACTGCGGAGGTATGAGCGACCCCTCTAGCTTAGGTCGTCCACCTTATCTTGCTTGCTTTCTTTATTCTTTGCTTATTCTTACTTAGCTTGCCTGTCTTTATAACTTTCTTCTTCTTTGGGGTTTAAAAGATTTGTTCTGGAAAAACTAGGAATATTTTTTTCTTTTTTTTTTTTTTTTAAAACTTGACTGAATGAAACTATTAATTCTTTGAAATCGTGTATATATAAATATATACATACTACTTAATATTTTTTTTCCCAAAATATATTTTGCGGTCTCGTTACTTTAAAGTATGTAAAAATAAAAACATACTTTTAAGCTTGTTTCACTACTTTACATACTACACCCTTGTCTTATCTTTATACATATACATCACTATTACACTTTCTTTCTTTTTCACTTTAATTACAGCGGAATTCTACGAAATGGAACCACAGCCCATCCATGACATCGTTGGGATTTGCCTGCCCGTCCGCTACTCTTGTTTCATATTGCTGGATGCTTACCTTTATTACCTACATCACGAATAGACTAATGAGCTAAAGCTCAGTAAGTACAAACATGCAAGTAAATAAGCTGAATATACCATACTTAGGATTAGTCAACTTATGACCAATTATTTTCTTACTTCTATGCTTTACTTATTCTTTCCATTCTATTTCTTTCTTTTCTTTGCTTTACTTTATCTTGCTTATTCTTTCACTTGTGGGCCCGTGGTTGGACGTACCTAGTGCACACAGACCAATAGAGGATCAGGGGAGCGACCCACCAATCAACCCTAAGGTCGTCTCTGGACTACTACCTATAGGTAGCAAGTCAAGCCATCAACTACCTCATTATTAACGAGGCAGCACCACACAACTGGGGTGGAGGCTATCTTCCAACCTCAAAACTGGAGAGGCCGGTACGCCAACCTTAACTTTTGAGTCTTATTATTTGACTAATCTTATTCCTCTTTTCTTTATCTGATCTTGCTTAACTATCCTCATGAACATGTTAGTATCATGTCACAAACTGAATAACTTAAATGTGCATATATAAATAATATAACTCTATGGCAAGTCAATTCGTGAGTAGACAATTAAATGTCTGTACTTACAGCACTTGTGCTAGTGTAAACTTCTGTGGTCCATCGAGCTCCTTTACCCGTCTCTAGTTGAATTTCCTAAAGACATAATGTCATCAGTTAATACACTTTCATTAACTGACTTTATTATACTAAAATATGAACTTTAGCTTTTAAAATCTTAATTAAAGTCTTATAACGACATTTAAAGTCCTAATGACTCTGTTTAGACTTTTCTAGCGCTCTAGCAACCATTTTCGAGCATTTCAGAAATTTTGATAAACTGGGTGAATAGTAATTTTGACGGTAAATAGTACTATTTACGTAAATAGTGCCATGCATGTGAATAGTGCTATGCACGTGAATAGTACTGGGCCAGGAGACGTTTCTATTTTTCTGCTTAGACTAGGTTCCCTAAGTCCGAGAACCATAAATTAGCTAACTGGTGAGTTTAACACCTCTTTCTTGACTTTTCTAGACTTTTTGGTTAAAATGACCATTTTACCCCTAACGGGTCTTGGGGTCGTAACATTCTCATTTTGGTGCTTAAACAGGATATTCTGAGTCCCTAAGATCTTAAAATAATCTTTTCTACGTCTCAGTAAATTTTTACAACTTAATTGTTGCGATTACACTATTTACTTATCACCAGTCCCTCGGGTGGTACTATTCTGACCCTTGGGGTCGTGGCTCGTTTTTCTAGCATTTCGGAGCTTCAAACGAGCTTTTCACTAATCTTGAAAACGTTTCTTATTCTTTTCCCGACCTAAGTCTCCAAGGGGTCGGGTTTTTTTTTCCATCCCGACTCTAAACTTACCCTTGTTACCCAAAACGCCCTCGACGTTATTATTATTATTTTTTCCGTCCTCTCGGCATTTTAGATTCTTGGGGTCGGTTTACTATTCTACTAGACCTATTTTCTTTCTTCTAACTCTAAGGTACCGAGGGATCTCGGTTTTCATTTCCAAGCATATTTTTATCGCTCATTTCCTGAAATGCCCTTAATGCCGTTTTAAAAATTTCGGCAGCATTTCTGCTTAAATTTTAGGTTTTCGGCGTTTAGGAAACACCTCAAAACCATCTATCCTAATCTAAACCTGCCACGTACTATACCAGAGGCCTATTTTACGCAAAAGTTTCTAAACTTTTACGTAAAGACTTTCCACACTTTCATTGTACAATTTACACACAAAGTCTTTATTTTTCAATCACTTAGGCCACGGTTTTATTTTAGGTTTCCAACACCAAAACTTTCTTTCTTTCAAGCATTCTTTCTCTTACTTTTCTTCTTGGTTTTTAAGGCATATTCAATACCAAAACCAACTAAAATTCTTATTGAAATCCCTTTATAAAGTCACGGGTTTTTATGCCAAATCCTAACCAAACTTTAGTTTTCAATTCAACCACTTACACAAACTTATCTTCTACATCATTCTAACTTACCACAACATTAAAATCACATGATTTTTACATGTTCTTCACACTAGGTATACATGGTTTCTTTTTAGAAAACTTTTACAAAATTTTGTTTCAAACTTTTTAACTTTTCTTTCTAAACATTTTACACATTAAAACACATGCTTAAATCAACCAAAACCAACTCATAATTCTTTCCAAACCCTAGTAACATACACGGTTTTTCTTGAAACAAACCAAATCCCACTTTGGTTTTAAGCTTTCAAATTTTCTTTCTAGTTGTTTTACATATCAAAACACACTTTAAAACAACAATTTAATTAAACCAAACTTGAAATTCTTTGAATCCATACACTTAGCCACGGTTTCCTCACAAAACTAACATGAAAAATTCTTGTTTCAAGCTTCTAAATTACTCTTTAACTATCATGCAAACTAATTAACCTTAAACAACAAGGTTTGAACTAAACTTTTCTCATTCCTTTCTACTCAACATAGCTACGGATTTTTGCTTCAAAATACCAAAGAAAAGCTTGAAATTTCAAGCTTACCTTGCTATGTTACTCAATACTTGCTTAGGAAGAACTTTGCTTAAGATTTTGACATCAAACTTTGAAAAAACTCAAGCTCAATGGAGGGGAAGTGTCACGGCTTCAAATGGCAGCAAAGGGGCTGTAATTTCAGAAAAAAATTCTGATTTCATGAAGCCAAAAACGTTTTTATAAAGGGAGGCCAAAAAGGGGGGCTTTTTAGCAATTTTCTTTAGGGACTTTTTAGCAACTTTTTAAGGGTTTATTTGCAAACTTTTTGGGGTCAAAACATAATTATTTTGGCTGTCTTTCCAGCTGTAAAACCGACCTATTCAGCCCTTATCCACAAAATTTTAAAAAAATTCAACTTTGCATTTTTGGCTTAATCTTAGCCCTTGATCTTACCTACCTTTAATCTTAGCCATTCATCCTACTTACCACCCTTTTTCTTTTAATTTCTTATTCCTAATTATGACATCATCCATGATGTCATCTAATTAATCCATAGGTCAAAGTTTGACCAAAAGTCAAACCGAACCAAACTTTACCGAAATCGCGTAGGCGGATTTCTGACGCCTCCTATGCGATCGGTTTACCTTATTCTACTGTCGTTGGGCTAAAAATCGATGACAAAGTTTTTCGTCCTTTAGTAACCTTAGGTTTTACCTAGGGTAATCTCTTGGTTTCTTTGGCCCCAAAATGCTTCATCATTTTACCGAAGATGACGAAATTTCTGGGGTGACATACCGGAGGACTTGTCTAGTCATCCGTATTGTCAAATTATTCTAATACTGTCTTAAAACTCTTAAAAACCCTAAATTACTTTTCTTACCATGCTCTTACTTTGACTTTCCATATTCTTATCTTTATACTGTTCAGATACCGAAACTACTCCTTTTTGAGCGTTTTGGCCTGAAATCGCTTTCTTACTCATACACTTTATTCTCTACTTATTTTTGGAGATTTTAATTCCTCCAAAACATCTATTTATTACTATCAACACTATAGTTTGTCTAATTACAAACATAGTGTTTCTTTACATTCTTGCTTACAAAACTCATAGAAAACCCTAGATTAAACTAAGTTACACTACTAGAATTCTCTGGTCATCACATTCACCCTTCCTTAAAAATTTTCGTCTTCGAAAATCAGAATAGGTGGGGTTGCTTGGCTCCCGTCTCATCTTCTCTTTCCCACATGGCCTCTTCTACATTATGATTTTTTCATAGAACTTTGACCAACGGGATGCTTTTATTTCTTAATATCTTCTCTTCTCGCGCAAGTATTTGCACCGGTTGCTCTTCGTAAGAGAGATCCTCTTGAACTTGGATTGGCTCGTAATCTAGGACATACGAAAGGTCCAAGATGTACTTTCTTAGTATAGATACATGGAAGACATTATGCACTGAAGATAATTCTGGTGGCAAAGCTATCTTATAGGCCACTTTCCCAACCCAGCTAATAATTGGGAAAGGTCCTATGTATCTTGGACTCAACTTTCCTTTCATTCCAAAATGCATGACACCTTTCATTGGTGCTACTTTTAAGAATATGAAGTCTCCCTCGTTTAACTCTAGGAATCTTCATCTTTTATCTGCGTAGTTTTTCTGACGACTTTGTGCAGTTTTCATTCTCTGCTGAATCTTTTGGACCGCGTCTATCGTTTCTTGGATAAACTCGGTTTTATGAAGTTCTGTGACGGCCCGCCCCTTGTGGAGATCATACAATACTATTACAGTTGAGCTTATCGCTAACTGCGATAGATTGTACACTCATGGGTCGCCGGCTTATCTCTCTCTACTCTTTTTAAATCATGACGTTTTTGGGAAATTTTTTTTCATTTTTTTTTTTAAACATCATGTAAAACCTTTCCCACTATTTACTTTGTTAATAAGTACAAAGTAATATAAATAATACAGTACTTTCGTAAAATATATATAATTACAAAAGACTGTTTCCCCCTTTTTCCCTTCACTTTAACGCTCAGCGGCAAGACTCTGGCAGTACCATATCCCTCGCCCAGTTATCCCATTTGACACGCGCCATCCCGTCCGCCATCCAGCCAAACAAGCTACTGAGCTGGTCGCTTACCTGCAACATTAGCAAAAATGGTGAGCTACAGGCTCAGTAAGTTCAAACATGCAAGAAATAAAATTTCAATGAATAGTACTATTTATCATGAATAGTATCGTTGACTACTATTCATTCGTGAATAGTAACTTTGACCACTATTCATCCGTGAATAGTAATGTTGACCACAACACTGTATCACACTAGTACATCTACCGCGATGTTAGTGCTCTCACCAAACTGTCTTATGCTCAATTATGGCACAGTTTCAGGTTTAGGTCATTATCTTTGATTACGTTCTGGTTTTGAGCTCAGATTGGCAGTACCATTTAAGTGCGCATGACTGGGAGCGGTACATTAGTGCTGACCTCCACAGCCTTAATCTCATAGCCCCGAAGGCAAAATTTTACATGACTGGGAGCGGTACATCAGTGCTGACCTCCACAGCCTTAGTCTCATAGCCCCGAAGGCAAAAATAGTACCTCCCTGTACGGAAGGCTGGTACGCCAGAAAGTAGTTTCATTACCGACTTTTTAACATTCTAACCCGGTGACTTCACATTGTCCCGTGGTTAGGAATGGTTCACATTTTAATTTTAGGTGAGTGAGTTTTATTAACCTCGCTCTAGTGCCCGAAGCACAATTAACCATGTGTCCCATTCTCATAGTGCCCGTAGCACATTTCGTCTCTCTCTCTATTCTATCATAGTGCCCGTAGCACATATGTACCTAACTTATAGTTAGTACATTAAAGTTAGCACAATATTGCTATATGTTGCAGACAGGTAAATGTCTGAACTTACCTTATCAGACTGTTCTCTTTCTCTCTCTTGGATCTTGAATCGCCTTCCTTGTAGGCCGATTTTGGGATCCTACAGACAAAACTATGTCTGTTAATTTCTTTCCCATTTATAGCTTTTATTTTTCATTAAAAAGCTTAAATAAACCTATTTATAACTTTTTAGGTTTTATTTATTATTTTCACCATTTTCCCCCAACTTTTGCAAAATTACGATTTTGCCCCAACATTTTGGCAAAATTACAGTTTTGCCCCTGACGGAATTTTATTGATCCAGACTGCATTTTTGGCTCTCAGGAACTTTTCTGATTCTTTTCTAATCATTACCGGGTTCGTTTTTACTTTATTTCCATTTTTCACTTTCCCGGCCCTCGGGAAGCACTATTCCGACCCTTACGTCGGTTTAGCGATTTTCTATCGTTTCGGAGCCTCAAATGGACGTTTCACTAGTATTTAAAACGTTCATCTAGACTTTCCCGACCTAGGTCTCCGAGGCTCGGGTTTTCCGTTCCCGACTCGGACCTTTATTTTATTTCCAAAAACGCCCCTCCCTCGGGGTCGGTTTTTTTTCAATCTCACACGCGTTTTTCATTTTTAAGGGGACGGGTTACTATTCACGACCCACCCCTTAAATTTTTTTTCCTCATTCAATTTTTTTTCCGTTAGGGACTCGGGTTTCCGTTCCGGCCCTAACTTTTATTTTAAATTCCTATTTTACCCCGAATGCCGTTTTCGAAATTTCGGCAGCATTTCGGCGTAAATTTAAGGCTTCCGGCGTTAGGTACGCCTCGAACCGTATGTACCTGCCACGTACTATACCACAAGCCTATTTTATGTAAAAGTTTTCCAAACTTTTACATAAAAGCCCACAAATTTCAAATTTCACATTATCACCCACATTACAACATTTTTTTCACAAATTTACCCTTAATTTGGTTTCGGTTTTCACAACAAAACCGAACCAAATTTTTGTCAAATTTTCACCACACTTTAGGCCATTCAAATGTCATGTTTCCAACACTTTTTCAAGCCCATCTTCTTGGATTTTCAACCAAATTTCCTAGGGTTTTAACCCTTGTATAACCCACGGCCATTTAATGAAACACATGCCAAACATTTTTGTTTCATTCTTTCATTCACATTGCCACCATTTACACATTAATTTGCATGATTTCAATCAACCAAATATCACATAAACCAATGAAAATTTTTCTTCCAAACCATTTACAACCCACGGCCACCTTATGAATTTCACACAAGAAATTTTTTTCAAACTTTCCACAATGAAATACAAGCTTTGTTCTTCACAAAATTAAGCTTAGAAAGCATATTCACCATTAACCAAATTTTTTTCTCATTGGTTACCCAAGGTAACCCACGGATTTACCCTTGAAAAACCAACCAAATTTCAGTTTTTCTTTACACAATTTGCATGGTTTTCTTCCTTATTTCATCCTTAACAAAACCCAACATCAAATCCATGAAAAACAACCAAAAATTTCACACCTTTTTATCACTATTCATCCACGGATTTTGTGAAGAAAAACCATGAAAATTTGAGTGAAAAAGGGAGTTACCTTGGTCTAATGCTTCCTTTGTCTTCAATGAACACTTTGCCACTCTTTTTTGTGAAGAAAAATTGAAGAAACTCTTGGTTCTCCTTGGTAGCTCACGTACATGCCATGGAAGGAACTTAGAAAGTTTTTGTTCTTTTGGTTTGGCTTGAAAATTGGCTTCGGCCACTTTATGAAAATGTTGCCGACTTAACCATGCAAGAAAGCCAATTAATTTGGCTCAAAACCAATCAAATTTTGACATCTTTCCATGCCATTTCTTTCCCCATTTTTCAAAAATTAAAATGGGTATATTTTGGCCAAATCTTGGCCTTTAGATCAAAAGCTAAATGAATCATGGCCATCCATTCTACCAACCACCAAAATTCTTTAATTTATTAACCTTGAATTATGATGTCATAAATACTAAAGTGAAAGTTGACTTTGACTTTCACTATTCACATTAATTCGACTACTTTTTGACCGATGCCGGTTCGAGCCGAAATTTTCCTGAAATCGTCCCGGCGTGTTCCTGAGGTCTCCTGTGCAGTCGGATCAATTTAATCTGCTTCCGTTTGATCAAAATCAATCCCGGAAGTTTACCGTCTTTTATTGCTCCGGTTAGGGTTTTCAATGCCGATTTTGGCACCGTTTCACCCGTTTCAACTCAGTGAATTTTTCCAGCACTGAATTCTTACTCGTCAGTATTGTTAGAACATTTTCATATATTCTGAACAATATAAATACATTTATTTCACTCTTTAAATAGTACAAATTGTTATATACATACAATTGTACATTTTCGTCCGAGAATTGCCTGAATTTCCCGGTTGTCACATTCACCCCTCCTTATAAAATTTTCGTCCTCGAAAATTGGAACAAATGGGGGTATAATTTCCTCATCTCGTCTTCTCGTTCCCACGTAGCTTCTTCAATATTGTGATTTTTCCACAAAATCTTCACTAGTGGGATTACCTTATTCCTCAGTACTTTCTCTTCACGAGCTAGTACTTGAATAGGCTGTTCCTCATATGTCAAATCCTCGTGGATTTGAATAGGCTCATGCTTCAATACATGGGACGGATCTGGTATATACTTTCTCAGCATCAACACATGAAATACGTTATGCACTGCCGACAATTCTGGAGGTAGCGCTAATCTGTAAGCGACCTTTCCAATGCGTTCGATAATTTCATAAGGTCCAATGTATCTTGGACTCAGTTTCCCCTTCTTACCGAAACGCATAATCCCCTTCATAGGCGATACCTTGAGAAACACGAAGTCTCCTTCGTCAAACTCCAAGGATCTCCGCCTTTTTTCCGCGTAGCTCTTTTGTCGGCTTTGCAAAATTTTCATTTGACACTGAATTCTAGCAACTGCATCGGAAGTCTCTTGCATGAAATCCGTCTTATGCAGCTGCTTTTCTCGCAAATCGTACCAGTGTAATGGTGATCTGCACTTCTGTCCATACAAAGCCTCGTAAGGTGCCATGCCTATCGAAGCTTGGTAACTATTATTGTACGAGAATTCAATCAATGGTAGCTTCTCGTTCCAATTTCCCGCAAAATCCATAACGCAAGCTCGAAGCATGTCCTCTAACGTTTGAATTGTCCGCTCTGACTGCCCGTCTGTTTGCGGATGAAAAGCCGTACTGAGTCTCAATTCAGTACCCATGGCCTCTTGCACACACTTCCAGAAATTCGAAGTGAACCGTGCATCTCGATCTGATACAATGGATTTCGGTACTCCATGTAGTCTGACGACATGAGTTATGTACAGCTGAGCAAACTTTTCTAACGAAAAAGTCATCTTGACAGCTATGAACCGTGCCGTCTTGGTCAGTCTGTCCACAATAACCCAAATGGCGTCATAACCTTCTCGGGTTTTTGGGAGTCCCACTACAAAATCCATCGTAATGTGTTCCCATTTCCATTCAGGAATCTCTAGTGGTTCCAATCTTCCTGCTGGCTGTTTATGTTCCGCTTTGATTCTCTGACAGGTCATGCATCTACTCACAAATTTAGCTATATCGTTCTTCATCCCTTTCCACCAGAACTGTAACTTCAAGTCCTGATACATCTTGCTCGCTCCGGGGTGAACCGAATAGGGTGTCTCATGAGCTTCTGACATGATCCGTCTTCTAAGTTCCTCATCAGCTGGAACATTTATCCTTCCTTGATAAAGGATTATTCCATCCTTGGAAATTCCTTCTTGAGCACTTGCCATTATTGGATCTCGCCTTTGAGCTTCCTTTATTTCCTCAAACAGCGATGATTCCACTTGGAGTGCAGCTAATCTTCCAGATATCAGCTCCAAGTTCAACGAATTTATCTCTTGCTGCAATGGCTTCGGAAGCCTGTTTATTGGTAGCTGGTGCGATACAGTAGACTTCCTACTTCGAGCATCCGCTACACGGTTGGCCTTTCCTGGATGGTAGAGGATTTCACAATCATAATCCTTCACCAATTCCAACCATCGTCTCTGTCGCATATTGAGCTCTTTTTGCGTGAAGAAATACTTCAAGCTTTGGTGATCAGTGAAAATTTGACATTGAGCTCCATAGAGATAGTGTCGCCAAATTTTAAGTGCGAACACTACTGCAGCAAGTTCAAGATCATGCGTAGGATAATTCCTTTCATGCTCCTTTAACTGACGGGAAGCATAGGCAATCACCTTGCCGTCTTGCATCAGGACTGCTCCCAATCCTATTTTCGATGCATCACTGTAGATTACGAACTTCTCCCCTTCAGTGGGAAGCGTAAGGATTGGTGCGCTTGTCAGTCGCCTCTTTAACTCCTGGAAGCTTCTTTCGCATTCCATAGTCCACTCGTACTTTCTTTCTTTGCGTGTAAGAGCGGTAAGAGGTGCAGCTAGTCGCGCGAATCCCTCTACAAATCGCCGATAATAACCAGCCAATCCCAAGAAACTGCGTATTTCAGTTACACTCTTGGGTGCAGGCCACTGGTTAATTGCCTCTACCTTTGTCGGATCTACAGCAATACCTTCCTGGGATACAACATGTCCAAGGAAATGTACTCTGTCCAGCCAAAATTCACATTTTGAGAATTTGGCATACAGTTGATGCTTCCGTATCGTATTCAGCACTATCCTCAGATGCTTCTTGTGCTCTTCATGACTCTTCGAGTATATAAGAATGTCATCAATGAATACAATGACAAACTTACCCAGATACTCTTTAAAAATCCTGTTCATCAAATCCATGAACGCTGCTGGCGCATTTGTCAATCCGAATGGCATCACAAGGAACTCATAATGCCCATAACGAGTCCTAAACGCCGTTTTAGGAATATCACTTTCTTTGATTCTCAGCTGGTGATATCCTGATCGTAAGTCGATCTTGGAAAATACCGCTGCGTCTTTTAACTGGTCGAATAGGTCATCAATTCTAGGTAACGGATACCTATTTTTGATCGTAACCTTATTCAACTCCCGGTAATCAATGCACAGTCGGAATGTTCCATCCTTTTTCTTGACGAATAACACAGGTGCACCCCATGGAGAAAAACTCGGCCTGATGAATCCTTTATCCAAAAGCTCCTTTAATTGTACCTGCAGCTCCTTTAACTCCACTGGAGCCATGCGGTATGGTGCTTTGGAAATAGGTGCTGTTCCAGGCATCAACTCAATCTCGAATGAGATTTCTCTCTCTGGCGGTATCCCTGGTAACTCTTCCGGAAATACGTCAAGAAACTCATTAACCACCAGAACATCTTCAGCTTGAAGCTTCTGTTCCTCGGTAGTATCCACCACATATGCCAGATATCCCATGCAACCACTGGCTATCAGCTTGCTTGCTCTCAGCGAACTGATCATCATCTTCCTGGGTCTTCGAGAAGTATCAACATACTCGAAACTCTCTTCTTCCTCGGGTTGGAAGACTATCTTTCGATTTCGGCAGTCGATCGTAGCTTGGTATTTCCCTAGGAAATCCATGCCTAAAATCACATCGTAATCCATGATCTCCATTACGATCAACTCAGCATATAGTTCCCTATTTGCCACATATACTGGTACATAGGGTAACCAGTAACTGGACAACAATACTTCCCCAGAAGGTAAGGCTGTTTTAAATACCCTTCCCATATTATCCTTAGGAAGTCCTATCTTGTCAGCAAATGCATAGGAAACAAATGAATGCGTAGCACCGGAATCGAATAGTACAGAGGCTACATGACTAGCGACAGGAAGCTGACCTGTCACCACGTTTGATGTTCCTGCCTCTGCGTCTTCCTTGCTGTAGGCCATCACACGAGCATCAGCACGTTGCATACGCTCCTGGCGTTGCGGCCTCACTGGTGACTCTTCCACTCTGGCTTGAAGGGAATGAGCTTGTGGGCGTGTCTGGTGCGGTTGGGAAGTGCCTTGTCCACCCTGCCTATTTGGACAGTTCCTGGCGTAATGGCCCTCCTTTCCACATTCGTAGCACACAAGTGGCCCAAATCTGCATTGCCCAGAATGTCTCTTCCCGCATGTAGGGCAGTTTTGCACATTAGACTCTGCATTACCAGCTGTTCTCCGCTGCTGGTTTCGATTATTTCCCTGGCGATTCCCAGAAAAATTTCCTTTCCTCTCGTTTTGGTGGGACACTGTACGAATGAGAAGAGACGTGTCTACCATGAGTTGGGCGGAATTTCTGGAAGAATTTAACCAGAAATATTACGACCCTGCATCTCTGAGACAGCAACAGAAAGAATTCTCAGAGTTAACACAAGGGAACATGTCGGTGAGCGAAGTCTGCAGAAAGTTCGATCAGCTATCCCGTTTGTGTCCTTATGTGGTCCCTACTGAAAGGGAAAAGATACAGAAAATGATAGGGATGTTCAGGCCGGAAATTGCTGCGTTAGTAGACACTGGACTAGTGCCACCTACTTCTGTAGCAGACTATGTGAGTCGAGCCATCAGGGCTGAGTTTCATGTAGCCCGACAGAAAGAGGAAAGAGAGAAACACTGGGAGGCTAAGAAGAAGGAGAGGGCTTTGGCGAAGTCTACACAAGTTGGTCAATCAAGCAAGCCTAGTCAAAATGCGAAACCCAACATCAAATCCATGAAAAACAACCAAAAATTTCACACCTTTTTATCACTATTCATCCACGGATTTTGTGAAGAAAAACCATGAAAATTTGAGTGAAAAAGGGAGTTACCTTGGTCTAATGCTTCCTTTGTCTTCAATGAACACTTTGCCACTCTTTTTTGTGAAGAAAAATTGAAGAAACTCTTGGTTCTCCTTGGTAGCTCACGTACATGCCATGGAAGGAACTTAGAAAGTTTTTGTTCTTTTGGTTTGGCTTGAAAATTGGCTTCGGCCACTTTATGAAAATGTTGCCGACTTAACCATGCAAGAAAGCCAATTAATTTGGCTCAAAACCAATCAAATTTTGACATCTTTCCATGCCATTTCTTTCCCCATTTTTCAAAAATTAAAATGGGTATATTTTGGCCAAATCTTGGCCTTTAGATCAAAAGCTAAATGAATCATGGCCATCCATTCTACCAACCACCAAAATTCTTTAATTTATTAACCTTGAATTATGATGTCATAAATACTAAAGTGAAAGTTGACTTTGACTTTCACTATTCACATTAATTCGACTACTTTTTGACCGATGCCGGTTCGAGCCGAAATTTTCCTGAAATCGTCCCGGCGTGTTCCTGAGGTCTCCTGTGCAGTCGGATCAATTTAATCTGCTTCCGTTTGATCAAAATCAATCCCGGAAGTTTACCGTCTTTTATTGCTCCGGTTAGGGTTTTCAATGCCGATTTTGGCACCGTTTCACCCGTTTCAACTCAGTGAATTTTTCCAGCACTGAATTCTTACTCGTCAGTATTGTTAGAACATTTTCATATATTCTGAACAATATAAATACATTTATTTCACTCTTTAAATAGTACAAATTGTTATATACATACAATTGTACATTTTCGTCCGAGAATTGCCTGAATTTCCCGGTTGTCACAAGTTCTCTTTCCCTGAGTTCATACCAGTGAATGGGAGATCTGCACTTTCGTCCATATAATGCCTCGTAAGGAGCCATCCCGATGGACACTTGATAGCTGTTGTTGTAGGAGAATTCTATCAACGGTAGCTTCTTGTTCCAGACTCCCTTAAAATCTTAAATACAAGCGTGAAGCATATCTTCTAGTGTTTGGATCGTACACTCAGACTGTCCGTCAATCTGAGGGTGAAATGCAGTGCTGAATCTTAGTTCTTAGCCCATTGCCTCTTGTACACTTTTCCAGAAATTGGATGTGAACCGACTGTCACGATCTAACACTATTGTTGTCGGTATTCCATGTAATCTCACAATGTTGGCAATGCACAATTCTATGAATTTCTCCAATGTGTATGTCATCTTTACAGGTATAAAGTCAGCGGACTTGGTCAATCGATCTACCACTACCCATATCACGTCAAATCCTTCACTTGTCTTGGGTAGCCCTACCACGAAATCCATGGTTACGTGCTCCCACTTCCACTCTGGAATCTCTAATGGCTGCAGTTCTCCAGCTAGCCGCTAATGCTCTGCTTTGACTCTTTGACATGTTAAGCAGCTACTGATGTATTTAACAATGTCATTCTTCATCTTTTTCCACCAAAAGTACTGCTTTAAATCTTGATACACTTTCGTACTGCCCGGATGCACTGAATATGGAGTGTCATGGGCCTCTATCAGAATTCTTTTCTTCAAATCTTCTTTATCTGGTACACAGATTCTTCCTTGGAAGAGTAAAGTTCCATCTTTGGAGAGGTGGAACTCTGACTTGTCATTCTTAGAGGCTTCTTCTCTAAGCCTTTTGAGAGCAGCATCTAGCTCTTGAGCCTCTTTAATCTCTTCAAGAATTGTTGGTTTGAGTTGCATTGCCGCTAATTTTCCTGAAATTATCTCTACTCCCAACAAGGAGATCTCATGTTGAAGTGGCTTGGGCAGCTTATCGATGGCTATCTACTCCGGCATCGTTGATTTACGACTCAACGCGTCTGCTACTCTGTTTGCCTTACCAGGGTGATATAAGATCTCACAATCATAATCTTTCACTAACTCCAGCCATCTTCTTTGTCTCATATTAAGCTCTTTCTAAGTAAAGAAATACTTTAAGCTCTGATGATCGGTGAAGATTCTGCACCAGACTCCATATAGGTAATGTCGCCATATCTTCAAAGTAAATACGACGGCTGCTAACTCCAAATCATGAGTCGGATAGTTCTTTTCATGCTCTTTGAGTTGTCTTGATGCATAGGCTATTATTTTTCCATCCTGCATCAGCACAGCTCCTAGACCTGTCCTGGAGGCATCGCTATAAATGTTGAAGTCTCCTTCATCCTTTGGAATTGTGAGAACTGGAGCACTAATCAACCGGTTTTTCAGCTCTTGAAAGCTTTCTTCGCTCTTCTTTGTCCACTCAAACTTCTTCTCCTTGCGTGTGAGAGCAGTGAGAGGGGCAGCTAATCTGGCAAATCCCTCTACAAATCTCCGGTAATAGCCCGCTAATCCGAGGAAACTCCAGATCTCGATCACATTCTTTGGAGGAGACCACTTGCTTACCGCTTCGATCTTTGCTAGGTCTAGTGAAATTTTATCTTTGGAAACGACATGTCCTAAGAAGTGGACCTTATCTAGCCAAAATTCACTTTTGGAGAACTTTGCATATAGCTGATGCTCCTTCAGAGTGCGTAACACAATCCGAAGATGCTCCTCGTGCTCCTTCCAATCCTTCGAGTATATAAGGATGTCATCGATAAACACAATGACAAACTGATCTAAAAATTCCTTGAATACTCGATTCATCAGATCCATAAAAGCAGCTGGTGCATTCGTTAATCCAAAAGGCATAACGAGAAATTCGTAGTGCCCGTACCGTGTTCAGAATGCGGTCTTTAGAATGTCTCTTTCTTTAATTTTTAACTGGTGATAGCCGGATCGAAGGTCAATCTTTGAGAAGACGGTGGCTCCTTTTAGCTGATCGAATAAATCATCGATCCTTGGTAGAGGATAATTGTTCTTGATCGTGACTCTCTTAAGCTCACGATAATCTATGCACATTCAGAGGGTTCCATCCTTTTTCTTCACGAAGAGAACTGGAGCTCCCCACGGTGAATAACTAGGCCGTATAAAACCTTTCTCTAATAACTCCTTCAGTTGAGCTTGTAATTCTTTTAAGCTCGGCGAGTGCCATCCTATAAAGGGCCTTAGAAATCGGAGACGTTCCTGACAGCAGCTCGATCTCGAAGGTAATCTCTCGATCAGGAGGAAGTCCCGGTAATTCTTTTGGGAATACCTCCACGAACTCGTTGATCACTGGTACCTCGTTCGGTTGTAGTTCTACCTTCTTGGTGGTTTCCTTGACATAAGCTAGATATCCAGTACAGCCATTAGATATCAGCTTTCTTGCCCGCAGGGGACTGATCAACATTTTCAACTGCTTCTAAGAATGCCCTTTATACTCAAACTGGTCTTTTTCTCCAAACTGGAACACTACTTTTCGACGTCGATAGTCAATGGTCGCTCGATATTTTCCAAGGAAATCCATTCCAAGGATAACATCATAATCGACCAACTTTAAGACGACTAAATCGACGTACAACTCCCTATCGGCAACAATTACTGGTACGTGACGTAACCAGTAATCGGACAATAATACCTCACCAGACAGCAAGGTGGTTTTAAACACTTGGCCAATTTTATCCTTGGCGTGACTAACTCTTTCTACAAAGCTATGGGAGGAAAATGAATGCGATGCACCAGAGTCAAATAAAACAAGTGCAGAGCTTTGGGCAACAAGAGGCTGACCTGTCACCACATTAGAGGTGCCTGCTTCTACGTCTTCCCTGGGGTAGGCTAACAGATGCGCCTCGGTCTTTGGTACAATCTCCTCGCGCCCTGGCTGAATAGGCGGTCCTTGTATGGCATAGACCTGGCTCGTTTGTCAGGACTGAAAGGATCCCGACTGGTTCTGTCGGTTAGATGTGCAGGCCTTGGCATAATGGCCCTCTATGCCGCAAACATAACATGTGGTACTCCCCAGCTTGCACTCACCCTTATGCAGTCTTCCACATTTTGGGCATGGCTGTCAGTTCTGTACTCCTTCTAAGCCTTGTCTCTGCTGGGTGTTACGAGTATTTTGGCCCTAATTTTCATTTGGGTTTCCTTTTCACTTATTGGCATTCTGCTGGTTTTGGTGATTTTTCTGACCAGGCTTCATTCCTTGACCAGATTTGCTACTTTGCCCAGCTTGATTGTTCTTCTGAGTCTGCTTCACTAGATCTCTTTCTTTCTTCTCCTCCTCCCAGACTTTTGTTCTCTCTTCCTTAGCTCTGTTTAGAAGATGCTCGGCCCTCATGACTCTGCTCACACAGTCTGCTACAGTGGTTGACGGGGTCTCGCCACTCTCCACGTTTAGGGCTATATCTTGTCGGAACATATTGATCATCCTCCGTACCCGCTCTTCTTCTATGGGTACCAAATGTGGACATAGTCGAGCTAATCTGTCGAATTTATGGCAAGCTTCAGTCACTGTCATCTCGCCTTGCCTTAGCTCATCGAACTCTCTTTGTTGAGCTCGTAGGGTGTCAAGATTGAAATACTTCCTGTTAAATTCTCCCAGGAAGTCGTTCCAGGTCATTCTTCTAACATCCCTTCAGATCTTTACTGTCTCCCACCAATAACGAGCATCCTTCGTTAATACGTAGAGGCGCAAAGGACCTTCTCTTGGTCTGTTAGGTCCATAAACTCAAAAATGGTCTGCAGTGAAGCTAACCATTTTTTAGTCTCTGAGGTTTCTGTAGATCCCTCAAACTCTTTCAGCTTCATCTTCTGGAACCGTTCATACAATGATCCCTGGTTGGCTCCAGCTCGGGCACCTATTGCTACTTCAGGCACCATTCGGACTGGTGGTGCTACTGGTTCAGGAGCTGGCTGTGGCTCTGGTACTGGTGCTTGAGGTGGAGGGAAATTCGCTTGGGCCCCATTTCTCTGTTCTAGTAGCTCTTGTAGTCTCTGGTTCTGTCTTTCTTGTGCCTCTAGCCGAGCTTGTATGTTAGCTAGGACGGTGACTAAATCTACTTCTTGAGCTTGCGCAGCTCGTGTGTGAACCATGTGGCCGTGTCTGACCTATAACAGTCGCGACATGGTTTAGTGCTAAGTTAGATATTGATTATTTAAAATTAACTTACTTGGACTGAGCAGGTGCAGATACTAAAATGTCATGGAAGGTCGATAGTAGAACCGCTCGTTCTGATACCAACTCTTGTGAGCGACCCCTCTAGCTTAGGTCGTCCACCTTATCTTGCTTGCTTTCTTTATTCTTTGCTTATTCTTACTTAGCTTGCTTGTCTTTATAACTTTCTTCTTCTTGGGGGTTTAAAAGATTTGTTCTTGGAAAACTAGGAATATTTTTTTCTTTTTTCTTTTTAAACTTGACAGAATGAAACTATTAATTCTTCAAAATCGTGTATAAATAAATATATACATACTACTTAATTTTTTTTTTTCCCAAAATATATTTTGCGGTCTCGTTACTTTAAAGTACGTAAAAATAAAAATATACTTTTAAGCTTGTTTCACAACTTTACATACTACACTCTTGTCTTATCTTTATACATATACATCACTATTACACTTTCTTTCTTTTTCACTTTAATTACAGTGGAATTCTACGAAATGGAACCATAACCCGTCCATGACATCGTTGGGATCTGCCTGCCCGTCCGCTACTCTTATTTCATATTGCTGGTTGCTTACCTTTATTATCTACATCACGAATAGACTAATGAGCTAAAGCTCAGTAAGTACAAACATACAAGTAAATAAGCTGAATACACCACACTTAGGGTTAGTCAACTTATGACCAATTATTTTCTTACTCCTATGCTTTACTTATTCTTTCTATTCTATTTCTTTCTTTTCTTTGCTTTACTTTATCTTGCTTATTCTTTCACTTGTGGGCCCGTGGTTGGACGTACCTAGTGCGCACAGACCAATAGAGGATCAGGGGAGTGACCCACCAATCAACCCTAAGGTCGTCTCTGGACTACTACCTATAGGTAGCAAGTCAAGCCATCAACTACCTCATTATTAACGAGGCAGCGCCACACGACTGGGGTGGAGGCTATCTTTGAACCTCAAAACTGGAGAGGCCGGTACGCCAACCTTAACTTTTGAGTCTTATTATTTGACTAATCTTATTCCTCTTTTCTTTATCTGATCTTGCTTAACTATCCTCATGAACATGTTAGTATCATGTCACAAACTGAATAACTTAAATGTGCATATATATATAATATAACTCTATGGCAAGTCAATTCATGAGTAGACAATTAAGTGTCTGTACTTATAGCACTTGTGCTAGTGTAAACTTCTGTGGTCAGTCGAGCTCCTTTGCCCGTCTCTAGTTGAATTTCCTAAAGACATAATGTCATCAGTTAATACATTTTTATTAACTGACTTTATTATACTAAAATATGAACTTTAGCTTTTAAAATCTTAATTAAAGTCTTGTAATGACATTTAAAGTCCTAATGACTCTGTTTAGACTTTTCTAGCGCTCTAGCAACCATTTCTGAGCATTTCAGAAATTTTGGTAAACTAGATGAATAGTAAATTTTGACGGTGAATAGTACTATTCATGTGAATGGTGCCATGCACGTGAATGGTGCCATGCACATGAATAGTGCCATGTAAGTGAATAGTAACTGGGTCAGGGGACGTTTCCATTTTTCTGCTTAGACTGGGTTCCCTAAGTCCGAGAACCATAAAATAGCTAACTGGTGGGTTTAACACCTCTTTCTTGACTTTTCTAAACTTTTTGGTCAAAATGACCTTTTTGCCCCTAACGGGTCTTGGGGTCGTAACATTCTCATTTTGGTGCTTAAACGGGATTTTCTGCGTCCTTAAGTTCTTAAAACAATCTTTTCTACGTCTTCGTAAATTTTTAGAACTTAATTGTTGCGATTACACTATTTACTTATCACCAGTCCCTCGGGTGGTACTATTCCGACCCTTGGGGTTGTGGCTCATTTTTCTAGCGTTTCAGAGCTTCAAACGAGCTTTTCACTAATCTAAAAAACGTTTCTTATTCTCTTCCCGACCTAAGTCTCTGAGGGCTCGGGTTTTTTTTTCCATCCCGACCCTAAACTTACCCTTGTTACCCAAAACACACTTGACGTTATTATTATTTTTTTTGCCGTCCTCTCGGCATTTTTGATTTTTGGGGTCGGTTTACTATTCTACTAGACCTACTTTCTTACTTCTAACTCTAAGGTACCGAGGGATCTCGGTTTTCATTTCCGAGCATATTTTTATCGCTCGTTTCGTGAAATGCCCTTAATGCCACTTTAAAAATTTCGGTAGCATTTCCACTTAAATTTTAGGTTTCCGGCATTTAGGAATGCCTCAAAACCATCTATCCTAATCTAAACCTACCACGTACTATACCAGAGGCCTATTTTTCCCAAAAGTTTCTAACTTTTACGTAAAAACTTTCCACACTTTCATTGTACAGTTCACACACAAAGTCTTTATTTTTCAATCACTTAGGCCACGGTTTTAGTTTAGGTTTCCAACACCAAAACTTTCTTTATTTCAAGCATTCTTTCTCTTAGTTTTCTTCTTGGTTTTTAAGGCATATTCAATACCAAAACCAACTAAAATTCTTATTGAAATCCCTTTATAAAGTCACGGGTTTTTATGCCAAATCCTAACCAAACTTTGGTTTTCAATTCAACCGCTTACACAAACTTATCTTCTACATCATTCTAACTTACCACAACACTAAAATCACATGATTTTTACATGTTCTTCACACTAGGTATACATGGTTTCTTTTTAGAAAACTTTTACAAAATTTTGTTTCAAACTTTTTAACTTTTCTTTCTAAACATTTTACACATTAAAACACATGTTTAAACCAACCAAAACCAATTCAGAATTCTTTCCAAACCCTAGTAACATACACGGTTTTTCTTCAAACAAACAGAATCCCACTTTGGTTTTAAGCTTTCAAATTTTCTTTCTAGTTGTTTTACATATCAAAACACACTTTAAAACAACAATTTAATTAAACTAAACTTGAAATTCTTTGAATCCATACACTTAGCCACGGGTTCCTCACAAAACTAACATGAAAAATTCTTGTTTCAAGCTTCTAAACTACTCTTTAGCTATCATGCAAACTAATTAACTTTAAACAACAAGGTTTGAACTAAACTTTCTCATTCCTTTCTACTCAACATAGCCACGGATTTTTGCTTCAAAATACCAAAGAAAAGCTTGAAATTTCAAGCTTACCTTGCTATGTTACTCAATACTTGCTTAGGAAGAACTTTGCTTAAGATTTTGACACCAAACTTTGAAGAAACTCAAGCTCAATGGAGGGGAAGAGTCACGGCTTCAAAGGGCAGCAAAGGGGCTGTAATTTCAGAAAAAAATTCTGATTTCATGAAGCCAAAAACGTTTTTATAAAGGGAGGCCAAAAAGGAGGGCTTTTTAGCAATTTTCTTTAGGGACTTTTTAGCAACTTTTTAAGGGTTTATTTGCAAACTTTTTGGGGTCAAAACATAATTATTTTGGCTGTCTTTCCAGCTGTAAAACCGACCTATTCGGCCCTTATCCACAAAATTTTAAAAAAATTCAGCTTTGCATTTTTGGCTTAATCTTAGCCCTTGATCTTGCCTGCCTTTAATCTTAGCCATTCATCCTACCTACCACCCTTTTTCTTTTAATTTCTTGTTCCTAATTATGACATCATCCATGATGTCATGTAATTAATCCATAGGTTAAAGTTTGACCAAAAGTCAAACCGAACCAAACTTTACCGAAATCGCGTAGGCAGGTTTCTAGCGCCTCCCGTGCGATCGGTATACCTTATTCTACTGTCGTTGGGCTAAAAATCGATGACAAAGTTTTTCATCCTTTAGTAACCTTAGGTTTTACCTAGGGTAATCTCTTGGTTTCTTTGGCCCCAAAATGCTTCATCATTTTACCGAAGATGACGAAATTTCTGGGGTGACATACCGGAGGACTTATCTGGCCATTCGTACTGTCAAATTATTCTAATACTGTCGTAAAGCTCTTAAAAACCCTAAATTACTTTTCTTATTGTGCTCTTACTTTGACTTACCATATTCTTATCTTTACACTGTTCAGATAATGAAACTACTCCTTTTTGAGCGTTTTGGCCTGAAATCACTTTCTTACTCATATACTTTATTCTCTACTTATTTTTGGAGATTTTAATTCCTCCAAAACATCTATTTATTACTATCAACACTATAATTTGTCTAATTACAAACATAGTGTTTCTTTACATTCTTGCTTACAAAACTCATAGAAAACCCTAGATTAAACTAAGTCACATTGCTAGAATTCTCTGGTCATCACAGGAGGAGTTCCGAAAGTGGACACTAGCGCAGTATTAGTAAGTTCAAGCGTTTTCTTGTCTGCAACATGAAACATTATGTTGATTTATTCTGTACTAGATGTACACTAGATATAGAGTCTTATAGACATTTGGGGATTAGTTAGAATAACATATCCCAGATAATGAGAATAAGTAAGACATACGGGCAATGGAGGATAGTGACCTTGAGGTGATGATTAATATCACTTGGTCAAGACTATAAATTGAAAGATGGTAACGAAACCATTAAGGCATACCGCCCCTTCAACATAGTGGTGGAGGTTTTTCTCAGATCCTACGAGGATATCAGAGCTGTGGCGGCCGATGTTCTAAGGTCGCTCCTTAGACCCTCCCAGTCAGCGCACTAATAATCATCGGTATTGCCATAAATAGAGCTCTAAACTAGAAATCAAATAGAGAATGAACGATCAATAAAATGATAAAAATCATAATTGAGCATAACCGAAGTTTACACTAAAGTATAGTAATTTCAGTTAGGATATGTGAATAGTACCCTGTTAGGGTAAAGTGAATAGTAACCAGTTAGGGTAACTGTTACTATTCATCGATCAAAGGTCAAAGTCACTATTCATAGGAAATTGAGTTTTTTAGTGTTTTTGAATCTGTATGATTCTTACTAAGTATGTTTGAACTTATTGAGCCTGTTAGCTCACCAGTTTGTTCATGTTGCATATAAGAAACCTGTCCAGTAGATTTCTAGATGGCGGCAGGATGCGAACGTGTCAAGGGAATAGGGAACTCATTGTGGACTTGATCCTGCCATAAGTTTTTCGCTGAGCTTTTAAAATTGAAGAAAATGTGTTTGGAAACAAAATATACAGTACATATATATATTATATGCTGTATATTATGTTGTACTTTATTAAGACATACAAAGGTTAGCATATTACATGGCTTTCTTACTTAGTTTTCTTAAAAGAAAGTATGTATTAAAGGAAAAAAAATTATGGGTGAAATTTTAGGCCCTTATAATTAAGTATTGTGAGAAAAAGAGTTTAAAACTGACAACCTGGATTCGGCACACAAGCGGTCTTGGTCAGCTGTAGAGTCGATTCATGACGATTACGGGTGGTTGGAATCAAGGGGAGTCACAGGTTGGTATCAGAGCGGTTGAAAATATCCCTATTGACACGAAGCGCGATCTGCTCATCAATCCAAGTAAGTTAGCTTTCTTTAAGTTAGTTAACTTCACATTTATTCGAGATTATATATTTTTGTAGGACTTAAGATGAGTAGACCACCGTATGTGAGACCTCATCCATACCGACCTAAAGGACCGATCCGGGTATGGACTAGACCCGTGATCTGACCGTCCATGATGCGCCGAGCGATGCAGTGACCACCAGTGCCTGAGCCATTAGCACCGTGGATTGTAACGCCGGCACCGGTACAAGTACCACCTCCACGACCGATCATGATCCCACCAGTAGCAGTAGAGATTCCAGTGGTGGGAGATCGAGCTCGTATAGGAGCCAGAGTGTCAGTACAAGCTGTGCATGCATTTAGAGGTAGTCATCCACCTACGTTCGAGGGAGGTTAGCTGGGGATCTCTACGCGAGACTGGCTACATGACATAGAGGTTATCATGCGCCAGTGTGATATAGATCAGGATTGCTGGGTTTTGATGGCCATCGGCACATTTCGTGAGGATGCACAATTATATTGGGAGTATTGTGATTAAGAGATGCTGCTAGCAATGGTGTAGGAAATTAAATCGATAAAAACGTATCAGAGTGCAGCAGCAGAATAATAAAAATTTTTCAAGATCGATAAATATCTCATGATGCCATATACAATAAACCAACAACAATTTAAACTCATACCTCAAGGACGCCAATCTTGCAGGAGGAGAATGACCAGAGGGCTTCAACCAACTAGCCTTCTCTACTATTCTCCAATTCCCGAATGGCTGAGTGTGTGGGCACTCTGAACCTCGATCGGTATGCTAGCACTGCTAGTCTTCTTCCGACCACCTAGATCTCTAAAGAACTTATTGTCACTATGAGTTGTGCAACAATAAGCCTGCTCACCTGAGAGTCTGTGGTCTTAAGAGAACTGGAGTGGCAGGACCTCTATTTATAGACTTGCATGAGGTGATTCTTTGAATTTGAATTGGATTAGGAGAAGATATTCTCCCTTATCCATAAGCATAAAATCTGAATTTTCTAAAGGGAAAATCCCAACAATAAATTCGGCCACTTTAGGATAATTCCAATCCAAATTCAAACAAGATTTTAACTAGAATTTTATCTCCCTTTTTCCAACTAAAAAATCTGAAAATCCTAGAGGATCTTCACCAAATATCTTCGACCACTTTAGGATAAGGGAAGAATCAAAATTCCACTAAGATTTTCAAGCTTGAATCTTATCTCATCCTTATCCAAAATAACCGAAAATCTCCTAGGAGATCTTCCTCAAATTTTCGGCCATAATCAGGGAGGAGAGAATCCAAATTCAACTGGGATTGAAACTTGAATTTTTCCTTGAACCTTATCCACAAAAAATCTGAAAATTCCATGAGGATAATCCTCAAAATTTTTGTCCATTATTGTTAGGATTTGGATTCAAAATTCAAGTAGGATTCTAACAAGATTTTCCTCTCCATACCCAACTCAAATTCGAATTTCATTCCTTGTGGATTTACCATAAGAAATTCGTATCCTACTTGGACTGTGATTCAAAATTTAAATTTCAAATTTCAAATTCAAATTTCAAATTCAAATTTCAAATTCGAATTTCAAATTCGAATTTCAAATTCAAATTTCAAATTCAAAATTCAAAATTCAAAATTCAAAATTCAAAATTCAAATTTCAAATTTCAAATTTCAAATTTCAAATTTCAAAATTCAAAATTCAAAATCCACAAAATAGTTGTATTTCAAATTCTTGTTCTCATGGATAATTTTCTACAACTCCAATCCAATCTCAAATAAAATCATGACAACTTTATTTGGAGTTCGAATAATTGTGTACTCTATTATCCAAAACAAAATCTGAATCCAACCGGAGAGAATCTTGTCGACCATCCTAATCCTATGTTAACACCATCCATGCATAATAAACTAGCCAATAGCATACACAAATCAATTTTGCCAAACGTTAAGGAATTATATGGAGCTAGTAGAGGGACCAGTTGGACATATATAATCGGGCTCCCACAAATCCATATGATCATCATTCTTTACCGAACAACTCAATCATATGATCATTAATTTCAGAGTCACACCACTAAAAACCTGAAACTGAACTCCCAATTATATACCATATTACGTAAGCCTGTGACAAGCTATCGTCCAATGACCTTGTCATGTATGCAGAACCCTCATATGATATCCATGATCAGCCTTAGGCCAAAGTCTGTTTAATCCTACTGATCAGGCTATCTTAAAGTTCCATTATACTATCGAATAAAGAAAATGATTATTCACCATATGTGAATAAGAAGTCATCCGCCCAGCAGATGACCCAAGGCCTTGTACATTTTCACATTCAGTATAATGCCTTTAAGAGGATACCCTTAACTCCTCATTAGAGCTATGATCCCGATATCTGTAAATGAACACTTCATCGTATACAAGTCATGTACCCAACGAACCAGTCTATAAGCTTACTACCTCTGAGACGCTTTAGCCATTGGAACATCAAAGTACATAAGTCATATACATGAAACTGTCCATCTACTCAGGATTAAGGTTACTGCACAATAAACGTCAAAAGCAGATCGATCCACTCAAAGCGAACTTTGTAGATCAATCATGCTTTAGTCCTGGTCTAATATGTCAACACCAAGCAACATATCTACGTGTCTACTTGGGAGTCTATGCTCCAGGCAGTCAAGACAAACCGTTCCCTCCAAGGCTTTAGACAACATAATAGTCTTAACATGAGTTAGATGCTCGGTCTAACCCCATAGACTACAGACCATAGTTTAGACTGCTTACTTTAGAACATTGTCTTCTCGCATACAAAAGTCCATTGCATGCAACGTTCTAACAGTTTTAACACAAGCAGTCAGGGAGCCATATTTGCTTACATTTACTTTAACATGTAAATAAAATGAGGACAGATAGCAATGTAATGAATAAACTCTATATATATAATTTTATTATCCAGTTCAAAATAAATACATCAAAATGTCTCTAATGCTTAGGGCATTTCCTAACAAATGGATTGGGCTGAATTTCACCAAGTCATGCTAGAGCAGTTTCCACAAAAGAGTGCAGCACCAGTTGCAGACCCTCCTGAGAGTAGGACAGTGTCGCCACCACCGGCTATGCCCAGTTATGTGAATGTCAGAGACTTTGTTTTGAAGGCAGAGAGACAGTAGATGATGTTGAGCGATACTGTATTTTTGTATGCAGTCAGATTCCAGGATAGCATCATAAGGGCGTGTCCTTTACCCAACATCACAAATGATAATTTTTGTGATATATTTTGGAAGGGACTCACCCTAGACCTATGACAGAGGGTAACCCCTTTATACCCTGCTACTTTACATGAGTTTGTTATCGATGTAGCTAAAGTAGAGGAGGAGATGATGATAGAGCGTATGGTGCGCAAGAGGCATGAACAGTTGCTATAAGAAGCAATGTTAGATCGCCTATACGGATCTGGACCGATGGCAAACGACCATGAGGCTGGTCCATCGAGACAACCGGAGGGAACAGATCCAGCTGAAGGCTAACGCCGTCTGAGGTTGGAAACGGAACGGACAATGATGAAATGGATTCAATCGAGTTTTTGACGATCCTAGAGCAACCTCAGCTAGGAGATTAGTTGTAGATATACATGTGTTGTACAAATGTGTATATATAACTGTATATGTGTATATATGAAGGTATTGAAAGGCTATTTTGAGAAAAGCCTTCGAACTGATGTACTTTTGAATGAAAAGAAATGACAACCATATTTTGACATGTTCAATGAGTGAAATGTTGAAATTATGTGATGATCAAAACTACTTGTACTTATATTGCAAAAATATGTTTGTGAAAACCTAACGATCAATTTTTATGCGATTTTAGGAAATAAGATAAGATGGTGAATCCAAGAAATCTGCGAAACATGCAAGGACGTCCAGTCCTTTCTGAAAGAATGGACTAGCTAGAAGCCTTAATAGAAGCCTAAATGAGAGAAAATGCCGAGTTAAGACAAAGACTCGAGCAAATGGAGCAGAGACAAGAATAGGAAGAAAACCAAGAACCACAAATGGCCCTACCAGAACCAAAAGTGCCGCCAGTGGTACAAGAAGAAGTAGCACTACCTCACCCACCACCCAGGGTTAATCAGGAGGCATTATATAAAAGGTTTTGACGTATGAAGCGGCCAGATTTCAAGGGCTCCACAAACCCTCTAGAAGCCGAGGAGTGGTTGTCTTCACTCCACATGATACTAGAATTTATGGAACTGAACGACCAGGAGAAGATTCTGTGTGCGTCCTTTGTTTTGAAGAGGGATGCAAGGTTCTGGTGTGAGTCAGTTAAGCTAAGGAGAAATATGTATATGATGTCTTAGTTGGATTTTCTGGAGGAATTCAATCAAAAGTATTATAATCCGGCACTGTTGCGACCACAACAAAGAGAGTTCGCAGAGTTAAAGCAAGGGGACATGACAGTGATAGAAGTCTGCAGCAAGATTGTGAAACTACATGCTCTTAAACATGAGGTGCAACATCGTGTGCATGGCATACATATTTTAACATACTGTAAAATATCATTAAAATCATTTTCATTCATGCCGTAGGCGGAGTTGTACTTACCGATTTGCATGCAACTTGAAATCACGCCTTTATCAATTCACAGTTTACTACCTGTCATCAATAACGTTTCTCATTAATTCTCCCGTTGAGTCACTATTAACGTTAGTGACTATAACTTGCATTTCTATGGGGTACCGAGACCCATCAGTACCCTTTTGGCCTATTACGGGGATTTGGTGTCTAACTCGCATCATGTTCGATCAATCGTCTACTGGACAGATTAATCATCGTTCCTCACTATGTTGTCCAAAAACGTGGCCCTTGACTGGTTTACCACTTAGTCAACTGACCAGTTAACTCGCGTATTGGTAACTAGGTAGTCTATCGAGTTACTATACGTGAGCTTAGTGTAGTAACCGACCGGGTTACTTCGCTTGTTGGGGTATGGTAGCCTATTGGGCTACTAAGGCTTGTTTGGTATAATGGCCCACCGGGCCACTATCGCTTGTTTGGGGTTAGTAGCCCACTGGGCTACTAAGGCTTGTTTGATGTGGTAGCCTATCGGGCTACACACACTATTTTACTTTGAAAAAAGTTTGGCTTGTAGAAAATCTTGGAAAAATTCTTTATTTGGAACCGTCCCCTTATCACCTCGCTGGAAGGTGGGGGACGTTTTTGTGAAAACCTTGTTCATATTTTAAAGTGTTAAAAACACATTTTTATTTTGAAGTGTGTAAATTATATGTTTAAAGCTTGCATTTTAAAGGTGGTTTTTGAACCACTTTTGAAAACAATTTTGAAACTTAGTCTAAACGACTTTGTTTGAAATTTTGTCAAACATGAAAGTTTTCATTCTCGACAAGATGAACAAATCTTGTGTTCATCTCGGAGCCTAAATCTAACTCTAACAGCTCCTAATTTCATTAAACCCGTGGGCTTGGTGCCCAGTTTTTTTGTAAAAATCCTAGTTTTACGTCTCTGTAAAAACGGTTCGGTTTGAGGCCCGAAATGGCCAAATTTTTGACTCTAGCAAGTCATTCTCAAGGTCTCGATGAGATCTACAACTTTCATGTTGAGTCCGAGGACCGGTTCGGACTCTAAGTGGGTCATTTCTAGCAAAACCTAAGATTGTTTCAACACTCAGAATTTTGTTACCAGTTTTGGACACCGAGTGAAAAACACCCTAAAAACCTATCTTAGGGTCATTTTTGGCCGAGGCCTATTAAAAACGACCATATCAAAATTTCCTTAAAACACCGTGTTTTACCAAATCCCAGATTCAGACCCTAAGTGGGTCAAAATGGCCAAAATCTGTGGCTGTTTTCTAAGGACAGATTTGTGTCCAGCCACCATAATACACATCCATGCATTCACATCCATAAACCATATGCAACTTAAAGTAAACACAACCATAACCATAATAACTTTAAGAAATGAAAGTTAAGGGCTTAGATAACTTAATACAACCTTGTGCATAAATAAACACACATAAAAACCTTAGATTGAAAACTAAATTTTTCAACCAATCACCATGAGAAGGTTTTGGTTTTTACCTTGGGTGCTTTAGACTCAAGCACACTTTTGGCTAGGCTTGGGGGGTCAAAAATGCCATGCAAACTTAAGGACTGGAGGTTTGTTTTATGCTAGCCAAGTCACCAAAAAAAATCATTCAAACAACAACTCAAAACTAAGAATCAAAACACAAGGAAAAATCTGTTTTGCACTTACCTTTGGTGCACTCGAAAAGCTTGGTTCAGTCTCCCCTTACTCAAGCTTGGAAGAGGTCGGTTTTTTGTGAGTTTTGGTCAAGGTTTTGGCTTGCAAAATGTTGGCTTTTGGGGCTGAGAAGAGTCGGTAGTAGCAAGGAAAAGAAGAAGGAAAAAGGCTTGTGGTTTTAGGTGTGTGGAAACAAAAGTCCATGCCTTATGTTAAGGGTGTCTTTTATAGGTAAAATTGATCCAACTCACTTAAGCTTAATCCTACTTAATTGTCTACCAAATTAGCCAAATCTTGGGACAAATATACTGCCAATTTTCTGAAGAAATGGGCATGGGCTGCTCATTGGAAGGAGGGATGAATAAACAAATGTTGTTGACTAGCTTTTTGAAAACCCTTGAATTAAATATTCCAATGTGTCATGGCTAGGGGGATTATTTTAATGCCACCTTTTGGGCTGTGGTTGCTGCAGATTGCAGCTGCTCTTACAGCTAAGGGGCATGGAAATTTAAGGCTAAATTTTATCTGTGTTGGCTACTCAATGCAGTCTAATTTTATACTGCGATGTTCGGTCCTTTCTCGGCAGTGTTCCAATTTTCACCAGAAAATTGGTGTTCTGAATCTGATTTTTGCACTGCAAATTCTTGGTTGTTTTCTTTTGTCTAAGAGCCCATTATCAGTCTAAATTACTGTTCACATCCTATACTGTGGTTATGTCTACACTGTGTTGTCCTTTCGCACGTAGACCGAGGTGTTTTTAGGTGAAATTTTAGACACAGTCTCTCTTGACTAATTTGGATGTGCTGATTTCATTTTTATCAGTTTTACATCCATCGAAGGTCATCTAGACCAGTTTTCGGGATCTGTGTGACCACACCTTGAAAAACGTGTCAGGTGCCCGATTGACTAATTTGGGCGTTCTGAGCCCAAATATATCAGTTTCGGGGTGAGTAAAGGTCGTCTTGACCCTCATCATGATACTGCGTATCTCTCACTATTCATTATCCACCGTTTTCTACTTAACTGACTGGTTTGAGTGCTTCGACTCTGATTTTGTCAGTCTCTAGTCGAGAAGAGGTCATTTGGACCATTTTCTCGATATCGTACCCTTGCTAGGGCTATCTCTCGCTATTGTGCTCAGATGTTCGGTTTGAGCGTTCTGGTGATCTATTTACCAGTCTAGTGTCAAGAAATGGTCGTTCGGACCACTTTCTCAACACTGCATGTCTCATTCATTTTTACACATAACAGGGTGGACCGGGTTCACTGTCAGTCACCCCTTTCACTGCATGAATAGTACTTAAACAATACCGTATATGTTTAGTCTATTCAATGGGAAAAATATACTATATTTTCCAACTTAATTACTCATTGCATAGTAATTAGGTTTCATGCAATTTGAGAGTCTGTGTAACGGCTTTCTGCTCATTACACGGCCTTCAACACGGCCTCTAACACGGGCGTGTATACACCGAACATGGGCGTGTACTAGCTGAAGCTTTTCAACATGGCCATGTCTTAAAACACGACCTTTTACACGTTCACTAACCTGAGGGGTACACGGCCTCTTACACAGCCGTGTATTTGACCGTGTCTCAGTACACGGCCATGTTCAATTACACTGCTTCCTACACATTCACAAACCGAGCAGTACACGGCCTCGTACACGGTCGTGTACCTGACTGTGTTCTGCTACATGGTCATGTACACTTACACGGCTACACATACGTACACAGTCTAAGCAGTACACGGCCGTATACCTGACCGTGTACTTTAAAAATTGCACTAAAATGCATCAAATTATTCTTCAATTTCTCATTAAATTAAAAATTAAAGTACATGATCGGGGCGGTCCTTTCACATAGCAGGTGGTGGTGTCACTACCCTACTCTACGGAGGGTTTGGAACTGGTACTGGGCTCTTTAACGGGAACTGCTATATCATAATATGTCTGAACTAAGCCCAATCAAGCCCTAACAGCATATCCTGGTCGCAATACTCCCAGAACATCCGAGCACCCTCACGAAATGTACCGACTACTAATAAGACCCAGCAGTCCTCATCAATATCACATTGGCGCATAATTGTCTCCATATCATGTAGCCAATCTCTAGTAGAAATCCCCTGTTGATGTGATAATCAAGAATTTTGAGATTCTCAGAGAAATTTAAAATTGTATGTATATAACAATTTTAATGTATAAAATGTGAAAAAGTTGTGTTTTAATACTGGTTAAAATGCGATAAAATATTATAACAGTGTTAAAGAGAGTGAGTTCGGAGATGAAAAATCTCCCCGAACAGAAACGGGTGAGACAGCCCTAAAATAGAGCTAAGAACCTTGGAGAGTGCACCGAAGTGCACTAAAATAAGAAAATTTATGGTAATGAATTTTGGGCAAACGGAAGCAAAATAAGGCAGACCAATCGCACTGGAGGCACCAGAAACCCGCCTACGCGATTTCAGTAGAATTCTGTTTGGTTTGACTTTTAGTCAACCGTTGACCATGAATTAATATATATGAATTAATTAGATGATGTCATATGTGACATCATAAATATGATGTAATAAATGAGAAATAGAGGCTTGTTAAGGAAGTTAGATAGCATTAATGGCTAGGATTAATGGAATCTTGGATCAATGGCCAAGATTAAGCCAAAATAGCTTGAAAAAAATTTAAGAAAATGGGAAAAAGGGGGTTCGGCCAAAGGAAGAAAAAATCAGCCAAAAATTTTATTTTGACCCAAAAAATATTGCTAAAAAGTCCCTAAACAATTACCAAATTGTTGGGAAAATTTGCTAAGTGGTCCTTAACCATTTGCCTATAAATAGGTGAAGAAAATTCATTTGGAAAAATAAAGAAAAGCAGCCAAAATTCTGCCTTCTTGAATCCATGAGCCATCCTCCCCCTTAAGCCAAGAATTTGACAAAATTTCTTCAAAAAACTATCTTTCAAACTCACACCAAGGATCAAGAAGACAAATTGATAAGGTGAGCCACCATTTGAAGCACTTTTTCATTGAATTTCTTCAAGAAATCCGTGCATGATGGGTGTAGAAAAATGATAAGAATTTGATGATTTGTTTTGGTCTTGATGCTAGTTTGGTGAGGTAGTAATGAAAGAATGATTTAAAAACTTGAAACAAGCAAATTTTGATGCATGTTTCCTATGAAATCCGTGGCTTTATAGGTATGGAAATGTGGTGAAAATTTTGATGTATTGTTTGGTGTTTATGTTGGTTTGGTGCTATGGTGAAGAAAGTGTGGCGCCCCGTGCCCTCAGCGGCCCGGACCGTCACTGTAAACTCTTATTACTTGCTTCTTTAAAAACGATACTTAAACTTGCTGAATTTAAGACTATAAATTTAGAGGGATTTTTTTTTTTTTTTTTTTATACACGTACGTATTTACTATTCACGTACGCATACTATTAAAATGCGGAATTTGAAAAACATAAGGATTTCAATTATACATACATAATTATATACATGTTTATCTGATTACTATTCACCAGATACTATTTAAATATACTACTCGTACATATACTGTTTACTGTTCCAAAATACCATTTAACCTTTACTATTCAAAATACTATTTAACTGTCACCATTCAAAATATTATTTACTCATACTGTGCGGAAGAATACTCGCGGTGTATCCATAACCTCATCCTCACATCCACCTCCGCCATCATCATCGTCCCTTGATGTTTACGCTATAGGATGCTTACCTACAGCATGAACACACTCCGTGAGCTTTACGCCCAGTAAGTACAACATGTTAACCGCAAAACATGTTTAAAACATAGCACATACGTAAAATCATAGGCATGACATATATCACTTAATAAATCATATATCATATAAGCATATCACATATCAGCTCACATATCATGTCATCACATAACATGTCATAACACTGAATATAAAACTTCACATACTTTATGCATGACAGAAGCATCGTGTACTGTATGCACTCTACTGAAAAAGAAAGCATAGCGAACTGTAACTAATGCATGATCCGGTTATGTTCATTTATGCTTCAAACTTTTCTTTTCTTTTCTTGTCTATTTAGGGCCCATGTGTCAGTACCGTGTGCGCGCAGACCAACGGTAACGCCCGAGGTCAACTAATGCCGAAGAGCCATCAACTGATGCTCAACTTGTGGCCTGAACTTTCTTTAACTGGAAACCCCTTCGACTGAAGGAGCCGGTACGACACACCTATTTATTTCCATCTTGTTTAACTGTTCTAGCCATACGCTTCTCTAAGCTGTCCCCAATCCTACGCGGTAGGGATCTATGGCTTCTATCTTGTTCTTTCATCAATCTACTCGATTGTGAAGCTATGTGCTCTTATGTATGCTGTGCAGCATCGTGTGCAAGTTACATACTTAAAATACTGGAAAAGCATCATTTTAAATTCATTTTATCCATGCTGTAGGCGGAGTTGTACTTACCTGTCAGCAGACAGTTTATACTCTCGCCTTCGTCACAATACAGGTACCTCCCTGTAATCATAATGCATTTACATTAACATTCACTCTTAGGTCACCGTGGTCATTAGTGACTAATAAAAATTCTCGTTATGTGGTACCGATCCTTGTCGGTGCTAATTGCCCTCTTCTTAAGAATTTGATTTTCTAATCATTGTTAATTAATTTATTTACCCAATAAATTAATTAACATCGCTCTTAGGTCACTCTATCGTTAGGAACTAATAAACTTATCGTTGTGTGGTACCGATGCCTATCGGTACCCAGCTGCTCTACTTTGGGAAATTTGATATCTAATTTTTAATCGTGCTTGATTAATTTGTCTACTTGACAAATTAATCACTGTCTCTCACTATCCCATTTCGACTTGGTCCTTGACTGGCTAACCGACCAGTCAACTGACTGAATACCTCTCGTATGACCATTTAGCCTATCGGGTTACCGTTACCGATGTAATCGCCCCAAATTTTATACTTCGACCGCACCCGTCCCTCGGGTGGTACTATTCTGACATAGGGGTCGTTTTCTTACATTACGAAATTTCTAATGGGGCGGTTCACTAATCCTCACAACGTCCGTCCTTCTTTCCCGGACCTAGGTCATCGAGGGAGCTCGGGTTTCCATCCCGATCACATTTTCAGCCCTCGTTTCCTAAAATACCCCTTTGTGCCGTTTTAGAAATTTCGGCAGCATTTCCGCTTAATTTTTAGGTTTCCGGCGTTTAGGAAACGCCTCAAAACCATCTAACCTATTCTAACCTGCCACGTACTAAACCAGAGGCCTAATTTTTACGTAAAAGCTCCGCTTTTTACGTAAAAATATTCACATTTTCTCACATTCTCTTTTTCGATATTTCACCCTTTTTTTCTTACAATTCCTCAAGTCATTAAACCATAATTAATACATAATTATTTCCAATATTAAATTGAGGAATAAATAGATCAACACCACTACCAAAATCGTTCCCGTCGGCGGTCGGACGAACCGTTCGGTCTCGACCGTGTAATCTTTGAATCGTCGTTCTTCACTTTTGAAACTCCAGTTTGCAAATCCGATGCCGCGGATGTGTTCGGAACGTCGAAAATAGGCCAACGGGCCATTCTTCAATTTTCGGTCTCCGGGTCGCCGTTGACCGGCGTTGACCGGCCGTTGACCGGCGTTGACCGGCCGTTGACCGGCGTTGACCACGGCGGCGATGGAAGTGGCGACCACCATCTTGAAGAGATCGACGAGAGGAACCCATTGGTGGTGTCAATTTCACGAATCGAGGCTCCTATCACCGGAAATCAGCTCTCGAAAAGTCGGCGACGGCGGCGGCGTTGGATCTTCATTTTTCCGGCGTTGTTGCCCAAAATTGATTTGGGGCTTTTAATCTACGTGTTGTTCTGAGCATTTTGACACCGATCTTGCAACTCAACTCCGCCGGAATAGCGAGATCCGACGGCGGCGATGGCGACGGCGACGGCGAACCTGGGGCGGCGCGATTCGGCGGCTGTTGATGTGAAATGAAGCCTGGGTTTTGTTCTACTCTTCACCACGAATCCATTGGGACCGGAATCGTGGCATTTGGACGTCGGACGGCGGAGATACGGCGGTTTGAAAAATTCGGCCACCGGCGGCTTTGGGCGGCGCGTGCGGCGTGCTCCGGCATCGGTTCGGTCGACTCTGCCCACCGTTGGAATCAGCTCGTCGAGAGCTTTCCAATGGTGCCGGCGGTGTCAAAAACGGAGGCCGGATTCGATAGTTGGTCACTGTTCATCTTCGTGTGGTATGGGAGGGAGAAAATGTGATTTGGAAAAATATGGGGGCTATTTTTTTATAATCCCCAAAATTTCCTCCTTTATACTAATTTTTTTGAAAAATTTTAAGATAGGCTATACTGACTAATTTGGGCGTGCTGAACCCAAATATATCAGTTTTATCTTCATCCGAGGTCGTCTCGACCAGTTTCCCGATACTGTATGGTTCCCGGTCAAAAATTACTTTTTGTGTTCAAATGACTAATTTGAGCATTCTGATTCCAAATATATCAGTTTTATATCAAGAAGAGGTCATCTTGATCAATTTCTTGATACTGTGGTTAGGCCTACACTGTGTTGACACTGTGCACGCATAACGAGGCATTTTCGCGTGAAATTTCAAACACAGTCTCTCTTGACTAATTTGGACGTGCTGATTTCAAATTTATCAGTTTTACGTCCATCTGAGATCTTCTGGACCAGTTTTCGGGATCTGCATGACCCCGTCTCGAAAAACGTGTCAGGTGCCCGATTGACTAATTTGGGCGTCTTGAGTCTAAATATATCAGTTTCGGGGCGAGAAAAGGTCGTCTTGACCCTCATCCCGATACTACGTATCCCTTAAACAAAATCTACATTTTATGCTCAATTGACCAGATTGAGCCTGCTGACTATTAATATATCAGTTTTACGCCAGATTAAGGCCGTCTTGGCCACTAACCTGACACTGCGTTTCTCACTACTCACTATTCACTATTCACTAATCACTATTCACTATCTGACTGACTAATCTGAGCGTTCTGACTTTGATTTTGTCAGTCTATGGGCGAGAAAAGGTCATCTAGACCACTTTTCTCGATACTGTACATTTATTAGGGCAATTATCACTGCTGCGCTCAGATGACCAGTCTGAGCGTACTGATGACTAGCTCATCAATTCTGTATCATGAAATGGTCGTCTAGACCGGTTTCTTGATATTGCGTGTCTCAACGCATACTCACATAATAGGGTGGACCGATTTCACTGTCGATTACCCCTTTCATTGCATGAATAGTAATTAAACGTTACTATTCCTGTTTAATTCATTCAACTGAAAAGCACACTGTGCTTATTAACTTAATTACATCATTACATAGTAATTAAGTTTCATAATTCATGAGAGTCATTACAGTGGCTCTCGGCTCATTACACAGCCTTCTACACAGACTCTTACACGTGCGTGTGCAACGCAACACGGGCGTGTACATTTCAGACACGAGCATGTACTAGTTGAGACTACTCAACACGGCCATGTCTTTGAAACACATTCATCTATCTGAGCGGTACACAGCCTCTTACACGGTCGTGTACTTGACCATGTTTCTTAAATTTGCTAAAGGACATTAAATTATGTCCATTTTATTCCTTAATGACTTATTACATGGTAAGTAGGTGCCATGAAAATGGCGGTCATTACAGAAAGCATGATTTAGAATCAAGAAACAATTAAAATTTATGCATGTTTCATACCAAACCCATGGCCAATATACATGAGATAATAAGAAAATTTTTGTGATGAATTTGATGAGGAAATGTTGATAAAAAACCATAGGAATAAGAGAAAATTTTCTTATGGCCTTGAACATGAAAACCATGGCATGTGATGGCTAGGTTGGAATGAAAATTTTCTTTGAGTTTGATGTTGAAATGTAAACTAGAAATCCTAAGAATAAATGGTGATAAATAAGACTTGTGATGAAAATTTTCTTGGTGTTGATTACCATGAAAAACCATGGGCATAATTGAAGGAAAATGGTGAATATTGTGTTGCGAATGAAATGATGTTAATGTGGAAAAATTTTACGTAAAGTTTGGAAACTTTATGTAAAATAGGCCTCTGAAATAGTACGTAGTAGATACCAAGGTTCCGAGGCATACATAACGCCAGGGAAACCTAAAAAAATAAGCAGAAATGCTGTTGAAATTCTAAAACGGCATAAGGGCATTGCAAGAAATGAGGGGTAAAAATATAGGCTCGGAAATAAAAACCAAGACGCCTTAGTAGGTTAGAGTAGGTAATCGAAAACTAAACCTAAAAAGGATAGTAAAATGACCCTTTGATGTCTAAAATGCCGAGAACGGGAAAAGTTGACATTAGGGGTATTTTAGGAAATGAAGGGGAAAATTTAAGGATGGGATAGAAAACCCGAGCCCCTCGAGAACCAAGGCTCGGGAACGGGATGAGAAACGTTTCAGGAGTAGTGAAATACCCATTTGAGGCTCCGAAAAGCTAGAAAAATGAGAAACGACCCTAGGTGTCGGATGAATAGTACTCGAGGGTCGGGTGAGGAATAGTTATCGATTTAGCAACAAATAATGCTGTAAAAAAACATATCAAAGTCTAAGAAATATTATTTCATGATATTTGGGCTTAGAAAATCCTGGAAAAATCGTAGAACGAAATTGTTACGGTCCCGAGACTCGTCAAGGGTAAAATGGTCATTTTGACTAAAAATTTCTAAAAGGCTCGGAAAGGACTGTAAAAGATCTAGAATGCCTTAAATAAGGTTCTAGAGGCCATAACTAAGATTTTAAAGTTAAAAATAAAAAAAAATTATAAGTACACGGGCGTGTACATTGAAACACGGGCGTGTAGTGGAAACCCGAGAGGTACAACGGCTTGGACATGGGTATGTTGCAATCCGTGTATCACAAAACAAGATGAAATGTGTAGCAAAGTTAATTATAAAATGAATATATCCAATGTAATAAATGATGATGGGTATTAACAGAGAGAAGGTAACAAAAATACAGAGGATTTCTAAAGGTGGACATTATCGCAGTTGTGGTAAGTTCAAGCATTTTCATGTGTGTAACATGAAATACTGTGATATTTAATTATGTACAAATTGTACATTAGTTGTTAAGTCCTACAAGTACTAGGGTGTAGTTAGACTAACACACCCAGAGAAATGATAAAGCGAGATGTGTACTGTGGGTACACTACAGAAAGAGTGTGACTAAAATTAAGACACACCCTTAAAAGGAAGAATGTGTAAGACCTATGGGCAACAAAGGTTCTGTGATAACTGGGAATTTCGGACTCTCGGAGTAGATTAAAATTGTATGTATATATTAATTTTAATGAATAAAATATATAAAACTTGTGTTTTGATACTGTTGAGAATACTGTGAAAATGTTCCGGCAGTGTTAGAATGAGTGAGTTCGGGGATGGAAAATCTTACCGAACATTTTTGGGGGTGACGGCTCGAAATCAGAGCCGAAAACCCTAAAGAATGCATCGAAATGCGCTAAAATAATAGAAATTTATGGTAAAGAATTCTGACCAAACGGAAGCAAAATAAAACAAACCGACGCACCGGAGGCGCCCGGAACCTGCCTACGCAATTTTGGTATAGTTCCGTTCGGTTCGGTTTTTGGTCAAAATTTGACCATGAAGTAATTAGTGAATTAATATGAATAGTAGGATGACATCATCATGTTGATGTTATAAATCCATTTTATTTTTGTTTGGTTTGGAAAGTATTTTGAAAGGTGTATAGCTAGGATTATCCCATCTTTTGATCAAGGGTTAGGATCTTGCCAAAATGATGAAAAAAAATTTATAGATTTTTTTAAAAGCCCATTTGGACATGTGGAAAGGGAGAAAGAAAAAAATTCTATTTTGGCGCCCAAAATCATTACTTTTTGATCCTTGAACAATTAACAAATTATTGAAAAAAATTACTAAATGGTCCTTGAGTTTTGCCTATAAATAGGCATCAAAATTCATAAGAAAAAAAAAAAGAAAAACTAGCCAAACTCTTGCCCATTTCTTGCAGCCAAAAACCCTGGGTTTCTTCCTCATTTCAAGCCAAAACTTTTCAAAAATTTCACACCAAAATAAGCTTCCATCTCATTTCTAGTATCAAGCCAACAACTAGTTAAGGTGAGCTTCTAAATTGAAGCATTTTTCCTTGATTTTCTTTAGAAAATCTGTGGGTTTGAAGTGTGGACAAACAATGAAAAAAATTGTTGTTTTGTTGGTTATATGATTGGTTTGGTGTTCCAGGGTTTAAAGCATGATTTATGGTTTAGAAACAACCAAAAATCTTGCATGTTTCCATGAAAAATCCGTGGCATTAGGGGTGTGAAAAATGATTGGGAATTGATGATTTGGTTTAGTGTTTATGTTAATTTAATTATATGTTAAATTAAGCATGAATTGGAATAAGGAAACAAGAAAAATTGATGTAAAATTTCATGCTAAAACCGTGGGTAATGAACACTAAGAAATGGAAATTTTTAGTGTTGAAAAATGTTGATAAAAACCATAGTAGAGAAAACAAAATTTTCTATGTGATTTGAATGAAAAATCCGTGGCTAACACTAGGGCTGGAATGAAAATTTTGTTAGATTTTGGTGTTGTTTTATACATTAGAAAACCTAAGAATGATATGTGATATTTGAAATGTTGTAATGAAAAACTTTAGTGATGTTTAATATGATAAATCGAGGTTAGTTTGGAAAAATTGTTGATTGTGTATGGATTTTTGAATATTGATTTATGTGGAAAATTTTTATACAAAGTTTGGAAACTTTGCATAAAATAGGCCTCTAGTATAGTACGTAGCAGGTACAAAGGTTTTGAGGTATACCTAACGCCGGAAACCTTAAAATATAAGCGAAAATGCTGTTGAAATTTCTAAAACGACATAGGGGCACTTCGGGGAACGAGGGGTAAAAATATAGGACTCGGGAAGGAAACCGGGACCCCTCGGTGGATTAGGATTGAAAATGGAAAACCGACCCTTAATGCCTAAAACAGGAAAAAATTTCATGTTAGGGGTATTTTGGAAAACGAGGAAAAATATTAGGTCGGGACAAGAAACTTGAGCCTCTCGAGGATCGAGGGTCGAGGACGGTATGAAAAGTGTTTTAAGAATAGTGAAATGGCCATTTGAGGCTCCGAAATGCTCAAAAAACGAGAAACGACCATAAGTGACAGATGAATAGTAATCAAGGGTTAGAAAATGAACAATTAGGGTTTTTAGCACCAAAAAGCTATAAAATGATACAGAAGCCTAGGGATTGTTATTTTAAGATAATTGGGCTTAGAAAATCTGAAAAGAAAAAACGATAGAACGAAATAATTACGGTCCCGAGACCCGATAGGGGCAAAATGGTCATTTTGACCAAAAATTTCCTAAAGGCCCAGAAAGGTCTGTGAAGGATCTAGAATAACTTAAATAAAATTCTAAGATCCAAAATGAAGATTTTAAAGTTAAAAATCTAGAGTTTAAAATGTACACGGGCATGTTGCAGACCGTGTACCATATAATGAATTTAAAAATTTTGTAAAATTATCATAAGTAAATATATGTAAAGTGATAATTAATAGAGAATATTAACAAACAATATTACGTCTGTAGGAAATCAAACTAGAGGTAGAACTATGGAGGAGTTCCGGAAGTGGACATTAGCGCAGTATTAGTAAGTTCAAGCATTTTCATGTCTGCAACATGAAATACTGTGTTATTTTATTATGTACTAGATGTATACTGGGCATAAGGTCCTATGGATATTTGGGGATTAGTTAGTATAACATATCCCATATAATAATAAAAGAGAATATGTAAGCCCTACGGGCGATGGAGGATAGTGACCTTGAGGTGACGCTTAATGTCACTTGGTCAAAACTATAATTAAAAGATGGTAATAAAAACCATTAAAGCGTACCGTTCCTCCAACATATTGATGGAGGTCTCTTAGGTCTTACAGGGATATAAGGGTTGTGGAGGCCAAAGCTCTAGGGTCACTCCCTAGGCCCTCCCAGTCAGCGCGCAAGATTAATAACGGTATTGCCATAAAAAGAGCTCTATACTAGAAAGTAAATAGAGAATGAACCATCAATAATATGATGAAAACCACAATTAAGCATAACCAAAGAATATACCAAGTATAGTGATTCAGTTAGGATATGTGAATAGTATCTAGTTAAGGTAATGTGAATAATAACCAGTTAGGGTAACAGTTACTTTTCATCAATAATATGATGAAAACCATAACTGAGCATAACCGAAGAATATACCAAGTATAGTGATTCCGGTTAGGATATGTGAATAGTATCCAGTTAAGGTAATGTGAATAGTAACCAGTTAGGGTAACAATTACTATTCATCGATCAAAGGTCAAAGTCACTATTTATGATGAATAGTACTATTCATAGGAGATTGAGTTTTCAATGTTTTGAATCCGTGTGATTCTTACTAAGTATGTTTGAACTTACTGAGCCTGTTAGCTCACCAGTTTGTTCATGTTGCAGGTAAGAAACCTGTCCAGTAGATATATGGATGGCGGCAAGATGTGCGCATGTCAAAGGATAGGGATTTCACCGTGGACTTGGTCCTGCCAAAAGACTTCCACTGAGCTTTTAAAGTTAGTAAATTAAAGAGAATGTGTTATAAAAAAAGATGCAGTATAAATATTTTGTATATTATGCACTATTTTATACTCCAAAAGATAATTGAAAGTTTGTATTATATTTACATGGTTTTTATACTTAGCTTTCTTTTCGAGAAAGTATGTATTAAAAAGAAAAAAAAATCATGGGTGAAATTTTCAGCCCCTGAAAAATGAAAGTTTAAGAAAAAGAGTTTTAAACTGACGACCAAATTCAGCACATGAGCTGTCTTGATTGACAGTAGTGTTGGTTCATGACAGTTGTGGGTGATCGGAATCGGGGACGTCACAGGTTCCTGACTTTGAGGTGATGATTAATGCCACCCGGTTGGAACTGTATTTGAAAGACGATAATGAAACCTTGTTTGGTGTACCGGCCTCCAATGATAAGGTGGAGGTTTATAGGTCCTTCGAGGACACAATGACCGCTTCGGGTGATGATGGATTGGGGAGGGGCCTTGTACCATAATATGCGCGCTAACTGTAAGGGACCTTAGGATTGACCTTAAGGCTAATTCTCCCTAGTCCATCATTGCCCGAAGCGGTCATTGTGTCTCCAAAGGACCAATAAACCTACACCTTCTTGTTGGAGGCCGGTACGCCAAACATGGTTTCATTACCATCTTTCAATTATAGTTCCGACCGGGTGGCATAAATCATCACTTCAAAGTCAGGAACCTTTCATGCCGCAGGTCTTAACACATTCTTTCTTTAAAGGGTGTGTCTTAAATTTAGTCACACTCTTTCCATAGTGTACCTACAGTACACATCTCACTTTATCATTTCTCTGGGTATGTTAGTCTAATTACACCCTAGTACCCGTAGGACTTAACATCTAATGTACAATTAGTACATAATTAAATATCACAGTATTTCATGTTGCAGTCATGAAAATGCTTGAACTTACCACAACTGCGATAATGACCACCTTCAGAAATCCTTCGCAGTTTTGTTATCTTCTCTAGTTTGGGTCCTTACAGACAGAGTATTGTCTGTTAATACCTATCATTATTTATCACATTGGATATATTCATTTTGTTATTAACTTTACAACACATTCCATCTCTATTTCTAATACACAGCTTACAAATCGCCCGTGTCCAAGCCCGTGTACCTCTCGGGCTTTCACTATACGCCCGTGTCCCATAGTACATGCCTGTGTACTTATAAACTTTAGATTTTTAACTTTAGAATCTTAATTATGACCTCTAGAATCTTATTTAAGGTATTCTAGATCTTTTACGGTCTTTTTCGAGCTTTTCAGAAATTTTTGATCAAAATGACCATTTTGCCCCTTACGAGTCTCGGGACTGTAACATTTTCAATCTATCATTTTTCCAAGATTTTCTAAGTCCAAATATCATAAAATAATATTTCTCAGATTTCGATATATTTTTACAACATTATTTATTGCAAAATCGGTAACTATTCCTTTCCCAACCTCGATTACTATTCATCTGACACTTAGGGTTGTTCCTCTTTTTTCTAGCATTTAGGAGCCTCAAATGGGTATTTTACTACTCCTGAAATGTTTCTCATCCTGTTCCTGAGCCTTGGCTCGCCAGGGGCTCGAGTTTTCTATCCCATCCATAAATTTCCCCTCGTTTCCCAAAATAACCCTAACGTCAATTTTTCCCGTTCTCGGTATTTTAGACATCGAAGGGTTGTTTTACTATTCCTTTTAGGTTTAGTTTTCTATTATCGGTTCTAACATACCGACGGCTCTCGGTTTCATTTCTGAGCCTATATTTTTACCCCTCGTTTCCTAAAATGCCCTTATGCCATTTTAGAAATTTTGACAGCATTTTCGCTTATATTTTTAGGTTTACCCGGTATTAGGTATGCCTCAGAACTTTTGTACCTACCACGTACTATACCAGAGACCTATTTTATGCAAAGTTACCAAACTTTACGTAAAAATTTTTCACATTATCCATCATTCAAATCATCACACAAATTACATCAATTTTCTCAATTATAATCCACGGTTTTTCATGGTAATCAACACCAAGAAATTTTCATCACAAGTCTTATTTATCATCATTCATTCTTAGGATTTCTAATGTACATTTCAACATTAAAAGCCTAAGAAATTTTTCATTCCAACCTAGCCTTATGCCATGGTTTTCATGTCCAAGGCCATAAGAAAATTTTTCTCTTATTCCTATGGTTTTTATCAACATTTCTTCATCAAATTCATCACAAAATTTTCCATAATCTCATGTTCATATACCACAGATTTTCCTTAGAAACATGCATAAATTTTGCTTTTTCAAGTTTCTAAAACATGTTTTATTCACCATAGCACCAACCAACATAAACACTAAACAATTCATCAAACTTTTCATTATTTTTCCACACCTACAAAGCCTTGGATTTCTTGAAGAAATTCAATGAAAAATGCTTCAAAATGGTGGCTCACCCTATCAATTCAAATCCTTGATGCTTGGTGTGAGTTTGGAGGCTAATTTGGTGTAAAATTTTTGTCAAAATTTGGCTTGGAATGAGGTAGAAGTGCACGGCCAGAAATGGGCAGGATTTTGGCTAGTTTTCTTCATTTTTCCAAATGAATTTTTCACACCTATTTATAGCCAAAAGGGTGGAGGACCATTTAGCAATTTTTCCAAACAATTTGGATATTGTTTAGGGACTTTTTTGCAAACTTTTAGGTGTCAAAATAACATTTTTTTGCTGATTTTTTGAACCCTTAGCCGACCCCCCCTTTTTCCCATTTTCTAAAATTTTTATAATGCTATTTTGGCTAAATCTTGGCCCTTGATCCAAGATTCCCTTAAATCCTAACCATTAATGCTACCTACCACCTTTATAAGCCTTAATTTCCATATTTAATATATCATATTCATGATGTCACATATGACATCATCTAATTAATTTATGTATTAATTCATAGTCAACATTTGACCAAAAGTCAAACCAAACAGAAATCTACCAAAATCGCGTAGGTGAGTTTCTGATACCTTCGGTATGATCGGTCTGCCTTATTTTGCTTCCGTTTGACCAAAATTCATTACCGTAAATTTTTGTCTTTTAGTGCACTTCGGTGCACTCTCCAAGGTTTTTGGCTTCGTTCTAGGGCCGTCTCACCCATTTTTGTTCGGGAAAATTTTCCATCTCTGAACTTATGCTCTTTAACACTGTTAGAATATTTTCATTGCATTCTAACCAATATTAAAACACAACTTTTTCACATTTTATACATTAAAATTGTTATATACATACAATTTTAAATTTCTCCAAGAATCTTAAAATCCCTGGCTATTACATATTGTCATGGTGATTTGTACAACAACAAGCCTGCTCACTTGAGAGTCTATGGTCTAAGCCAATAAGAGTGTAATGACCCTTATTTATAGTGTTGCATGAGGTGATCTTTTGAATTTTGAATTGAACCAAGAAAAGATTTTCTTTCACCAATTTTTGTCTTCCAAAACTGACTCCACCAAGCGGAAAAACCACTCAGGAAACTCGACCATGAAGAGGTGAGCAAGATTCAAAATTCAAATAGGATTCAAACTTGAATTTTCTCTCATTCACCAACCTTAAAATAGAAAAAAAAATGATTCCCCTTCAAGTCAATTTCTTGGTTAGATTCAGCCACACCAAGGGAGAGGAGGATTCAAAATTCAAACAGGATTCAAACTAAAATTTTCTTTCTTCCTTATCCACACAAAAACCGACTCCTTCTAGGAGTGTTCCCCATTGAAAAATTTGGCTGCCTTTGTGAGAGGAGATTTAAAATTCAAGTACGATTCAAATAAGATTTTTCCTTCTCCCTTATCCACAAGAAAACTGACTCCTCCTAGGAGATTTCTCCTTAAAAATTCAGCCCTTGCTTGGTTTGTGATCAAAATTTGATTCAAATTTCAAACTCCATAAACCTTTTGAATTTTATCCATATGGATAATTTTCCACAAGTCCAATTCAAATTCAAATAAAATCATGGCAACTTTATTTGAAATTCAAATAATTGTGTAATTTCTTATCTAAAACAAAATTCAAATTCAAATAGGAGAAAATTTTATCTTCCACCCTTATCCATTATGGACACCACCCCTTGTTGTGCTAGGACAAGATTTGTTCAAACTAAATTCTAATAGGACAATCATTTAAATTTCAAACATTTATCTAAAGATAAGATTTTCAAAATTCAAATTAATCACATATTCAAATTTAAAATTCAAATACAATTAATTTAAATTTCAAATCTTATCTTCCAAAATAAATGTTAATTAAATATTTATCTCATTTATTGAATTATACAAAATTATAATTTTACCCCTCCAGCACATAAAGAAAAACACCTACTACTTGTGGGAGGGTGATCCAGATTTTTCTCTTTACTAAATGCAAGAAAACAATCCAATTAGAATATCCTGACAAAATACCATCCATTAAGAAATTATGCAGAGCTAGTATAATGGGGCTCCTGTGAATTCATGTAATCATTGTTCTGTACTAAACAACTCAATCACAGGGTTACTAATTTCAGAGTCACACTACTGTAAACCTGAATTGCACTCCCAATTATATATCATATTATGCAAACTAGTGATAAGCTATTGTCCAATGACCTTGTCATATATACAAAACCCTCGTATGATATCCATGATCAGCCTTAGGTAAAAGTCCATTCAACCTACTCATCAAGCTATCTCAAAGTTCAATTATACTACCGAATAAGAAAATGATTATTCACCATATATGAATAAGGATTTGCCCAGCAGACGACTCAAGACCTTGTCCATTTTCACATCCAATATAATGCCTTTATAAGGATATCTTTTACTTCTCATTAGACCTATGATTCCAATATTTGTAAACAAACCCTACATCATATACAAGTCATGTACTAAACGAACCAATCTATAAGCTTACTACCTTTGGGACACTTTAGTCATTGGAATATCAAAGTACACAATTCATATACATGAAGCACTTTAGCTTTTAAGAGGACACCCTTTACTCCTCATTAGAGCTATGATTCCAATATCTATAACAAACCCTCCATTGTATACAACATGTACCCAACAAATAGATCTATAAGCTTACTATCTATGAGACACTTTAGCCATTGGAACATCAAAGTACACAAGTCATATACATGATGTGATTCATCTACTTAGGATTAAGGTTATTACATAATGAATGTCAAAAGTGACATGATTCACTCAAGCGGACTACGCAGATCAATTACACTTTGGTCTTGATCCAATATGTCACCTCCAAGCAATATATCTATGTCCCTACTCGGGAGTCAAAGCTCCGGATAGTTAAGACAAACCATCCTCTAAATTGGCTTTAGACAATATAATAGTTTTAACATGAGTGAGATGCTCGGTCTATGTGACAATGGAGAAATTTCATCGTTCTCGGAAGATATGTACATTGTATGTATACAATGATTTTTATGTTTAAAATGTGAAATGTATGATAATGTTCTAATGATGTTAAAGGAAAGGAATTCGGTAATAGAAATTTTTCCTAACCGAAATAGGATGAACGATGCCCTTTCGGTATCAAAAACCCTAGACAATTACCAGAATCCACAAAAAGACAAAAAACCTATGGGATGGATTTTTGGCCAAACGAAAGTGATTTTAGGAAAATCGATTCAATGGACGGCCTCAAAAACCCGCCAGCGTGATTTCGATGAAATTTCGGTTTGACTTTTGGCCATACTTTGACTGAGAAGTAATAGATAATGTCATCCAAGTGATGTCACATATGATGTAATAACTGGAAGAAAAATGGTGTGGAAAGAAATAATGTGACAACCGAGAAATTTTACCATTCTCGGAAAATAGGTACATTGAATGTACATTATGATTTTTAGGTTTAAAATGTGAAATGAATGATTAAATACTGTTTAGAACATGATAAAATGTTTTAACAATATTAAAGGTGAGAAATTCGGTTGTGGAAAAATTTCACAGAACCGAAACAGGAAAAAACGGTGCCATTTAGGTATCGAGAGCTCTAGAAAGTGACTTGTGTAAAACAAGTCCACTAAAAGATTAAAGAGTTACGGTAGGGATATTATATATGTACGTGTGTGTGTTACATGCAGTATCAAGAAATTGGTCAAGATGACATTTTCTTGATATAAAATTGATATATTTAGAATCAGTATGCCCAAAATAGTCAATTGAGCATAAAATGTAATTTTTGACAGACCGATATATAGTATCAAGAAATTGGTTAAGATGACATTTTCTTGATATAAAACTGATATATTTGGAATCAGAATGCTCAAATTAGTCATTTGAGTACAAAAAGTAAATTTTGACCGGGAAATATGCAGTACCAGAAAACTGGTTAAGATGACCTTGGATGAAAATGAAACTGATATATTTGGGTTCAGCATGCCCAAATTAGTCAGTATAGCCTATCAAAATGCTCAAATTAGTTAATTGAGCACAAAAGGTAAATTTTGACCGGAAATTTACAGTACCGGAAACTGGTCAAGATGATCTCGGATGAAAGTAAAACTGATATATTTGGGTTTAGCATGACTAAATTAGTCAGGATAACTCACGTTGAAATTTTGGACAAAAAAAGTATGTATAAGGGCAAAAAATTGATAATTGCAAATAGGGTATCATAATTTTACCTTATCTTATTTTCTCCCCCACATTACCCGAAAATGAACAGTAACCGACCACCAGAAACGGTGTCTGTTTTTGACACCGCTAATTTCATTGGAAAGCTCTCGTCGAGCTAAGTCCAACGGTGAGTCGAGTCAACAGAGCAACTGCTGGTGCAGGCCACACGTACCGCCTGAAGCTGCTGGTGGCTGAAATTTTCGAGCAGTCATATCTCTGCCGTCTGACGTCCAAATGCCACGATTCCAGTCCCAATGGATTCGTGGTGAAGAGTAGAACAAACCTAGTTTTGTTTCACATCAACGACCACCGGATCGCACTGCCCAAGTTCGCCCGTCGCCATCGGCATCAACACCGTGGAATCCCACGATTCCGACGGAGTTGAGTGACGTAGTTAGTACCACAATGCTCAGAGAAGCACGGGGAACAAAGCCCCAAACCAGTTTTAGGCAACAACCTTGGCACAGTGGAGATTGAACAACGCCACCACCGACAAGCTTTCAAGGGTTGATTTCTGGTGAAAGGAGCTTCGAATCAAGAAATTGACACCACCAATGGGTTCCTCACGTCGAGATCTATGAGATGGTGGTCAACTTTTTCCTCATCGCTACCAATCAACATCGGTCAACGGTGGGTCAATGCCAGTCAATGGTGGTCAATGCCGGTCAACAGCGACCCAGTGACCAAAAATTGAAAAATGGCCCGTTGGCCTATTTTCGACATTCCGGACACATACGCGTCATTAGATTTGCAAACCGAAACTTGAAATGTGAAGAACGGTGGAAAAAAGTTTGTTCCTACAAGACCAAATGGTTCCTTCAATCACCAATGGGACGATTTCGGTAGTGATTTCGGCCCCTTCATTCCTTAATTTATGTTCCAGAATGATTATGTAATAATTATGTATTTTATCGTGTGAAATTGTAAGAAAAATGGACTATGTGTATGAAAAATAGTCAAATAAGAAAATGTGTAAATGTAAAGATTTTTAAACAAAAGTTGAGTTTTACAAAAAAATATTGGCCTCAGGTATAGTACGCGGTAGATTAGAATTTGGTTAGATGGTTTTGAGACGTTTCCTAAACACCGGGAACCTAAAAATTAAGCGGAAATACTGCCGAAATTTCAAAAATGGCACAAAGGGGTATTTTAGGAACCAAAGGGTAAAATATGATCAGGATGGAAACCCGAGCCCCCTCGGTGACCTAGGCTCGGGAAAAAGAGGATTAACGACCGAGGGTTGGAATAGTACCACTCGAGGGTCGGTGAATAGCAAATGAGAAATTGCGACAAAGGATGCCGTAAGAATTTAGTAAAGCCTAAGAAACATTATTTCATGATTTTTGGGCATAGAATAGCCCGATAGAATGTTAAAATAAAAATGATACGATCCCAAAACCCGTCAGGGGTAAAATGGTCATTTTGTCCAAAAGTTTCTGAAAATTTTAGAAAGGACCGTGAGTGCCTTAGAATAGTTAAAATAATATTCGAAGGGCTCAATTTTGGTTTCAAATGAACTAAAAGTGGGTTTATGGTGAGAAAAGTGAACTAAGGGTAAAATGGTCATTTTGTCAAAAGTTAGGGGCAAAATGGTCATTTTGTCAAAAGTTGGAAAAAAGGGCCGTTAAGGCTAGAAATGGTGTCCTAAGGCCATAATTGAGAGTTTTAAGACCCGATTCAAGAATTAAGAAGGGAAAAAGTGAGAAAATTCCGCTAGGAGCAAAATGGTAATTTTGCCAAAAGTTAGCAGAAAAGTAGAAAATGGGATTTTAGACCCTTAAGTTCATGATTGGGAAATGAAACGTAGAATTTTTACATTTTGTTTAGTTTTCTACATAAAATAAGATTGAAAATAACCGTTGATTTTCTGATTATAGGAACCTGATCCAGACACAACGAAGGAACATCTGCGAACCCAGGAATGGAGATATGTGCAAGAGTATCTGTAAGTTCAAGCATTTAATTGACTGTAACATGAATGGACTAATCATGCTATGAACTATGTGTTATGTCTAAGTCATACATAAATTGACTTGACATATTTATGTTGATGTGTTATATGGAGCAAGTTCAGACATTTAAATTTGTCCGCAAAATGAAATACAGTGATATTGATTATGTACTAATTGCACATTAGGTGTTAAGTCTTACGGGCACTAGAGTGTAGATTGACTAACACTTCAACAAGATGAGAAAATGAGAAATGTACTGTGGGTACACTATAGAAAGTGTGTGACTAAAATTAAGACACACTTTTAAAGAGAGAACAAGTAAGACCTACGGGCAACAGAGGTTATTAATCTTGAGGTGATGATAAATGTTACTTGACTAGAACTGTAATTGAAAGATGGAAAAGAAACCACTTTTGGTGTGACGTCCCCTGATTCTAATCACTCGCAACCATCATGAATTGAATCTACGACCGACCAAGACCGTTCGTGTGCTAAATCCGAGTCGTCAGTTTCAAACTCTTTTGCTCATATTTGGTAAATACCAGGGCCTAAAATTTCGCCCATAAATTTTTTTTTCTTTAATACCTACTTTTTCCTACGAACACCAAGTAAGGAAACGATATAAAATATAATACTACCTTTTCTATGTCTTAAATAAGTACAACATATTATACAACATATATCATATATATATGTACTGTATATTTTGTCTTCAAACATAGTTTCTTTAACTCAAAAAGCTCAGCGGAAAACTTATGGTAGGACCAAGTCCACGGTGAGTTCACTATCCCCTTAACACGCTCGCATCCTGTCACCATCCAAGAATCTTCTGGACAGGTTTCTTACCTGCAACATAAACAAACTGATAAGCTAACATGCTCAGTAAGTTCAAACATTCATAGTAAGAATCATATTGATTCAAAAACACTAAAACTTAGTTTCCTATGAATAGTACTATTTATCATGAATAGTAACTTTGACATTTGATCGATGAATAGTACCAATTACCCTAACTGGTTACTATTCATTTTACCCTAACTATGTACTATTCACATATCCTAATCGAATTTACATCACTCTAACGTAAACTTCGGTTATGCTCAATTATGATTTTTATCATTTTGTTGATTGTTTATTTTCTATTAGATTTCTAGTGTAGAACTCTATTTATGACAGTACCGATGATTATTCGCGCGCTGACTGGGAGGGTCTAAGGAGCGACCTTAGAACATCATCCTCCACAGCCCTGATAACCCCGTAGGATTTAAACAAACCTCCGCCACTATGTTGGAGGGGCGGTACACCTTAATGGTTTCATTACCATCTTTCTATTTATAGTTTTGACCAAGTGATCTTATATGTCACCTCAAGGTCACTATCCTCCATTGCCCATTGGTCTTACTTATTTTCGTTATTTGGGATATGTTAATCTAACTAATCCCCAAATGCTTATAGGATTATATATCTAGTGTACATCTAGAATAGAATAGATTAACACAGTATTTCATGTTGCAGACATGAAAATGCTTGAACTTACCAATACTGCGCTAGTGTCCACTTCTGGAACTCTTCCGCAGTTCTATCTCTATTTTGGGTTCCTACAGACATAATAGTGTCTGTTAATACCATGTTTTAATTATCACTTTAAATATATATTTATTTTACTTAACAATTCTACACATTTAAATTTTGTTTGTGGTACACGGTCTGCAACACGCCCATATTCAAGCTCGTGTACCTCTCAAGTCTATTCTACACGGTCATGTTGTTTTCTTTCTTAGCCGTGTAACTGTACACGGCTCGATACATGCCCGTGTTCAACCCCGTGTACCTCTCGGGTTATAAAATTTTTCCTATACACGGCCATGTATCCCAATACACGCCCGTGTTCCTCAAAATATTTAGAATTTTAGCTCTAAAATCTTTATTTTGAGTTTTAGAATTTTATCTAAGTTATTCTAGGTCTTTTAGGATTCTTTCAGAGCCTTTTCGGAAATTTTTGATCAAAATAACTATTTTGCACCTAACGGGTCTCGGGATCGTAATTGTTTCGTTCTATCATTTTTTTCCAATTTTTTTGAGTCTAATTATTTTAAAATAATATTTTCTAGGTTTCTGTATCATTTTACAGTTTAAATTGCTGCAAAATCTCAACATCATTTTTTCCCGGCCCTCGATTACTATTCATCCGTCACCTAGGGTCGTTTTTTCATTTTTGAGCCTTCCGGAGCCTCAAATGGCCCTTTCACTACTTATTAAACGTTATATATCCCGTCCCTGACTCTTGGTCCTCGAGAGGCTCGGGTTTCCTATCCCGACCTAAATTTTTCCCCCGTTCCCCAAAATACCCCTAACATGAATTTTTTTTCCTGTTATAGGTATTTTAGTGTTTTAGGGTCGGTTTACTATTCTTTTTGGGTTGGTTTTCCATTTCTAATCATAATTCACCGAGGGGTCTCGGTTTCCTTCCCGAGTTCAATATTTTTACCCCTCGTTTCCCGAAATGCCCTTATGCCGATTTTAGAAATTTCGGTAGCATTTCTGCTTATATTTTAAGGTTTCCCGGCGTTAGGTACACCTCAGATGCTTAGTACCTGCCACGTACTATACCAGAGGCCTATTTTATACAAAGTTTCCAAACTTTGTATAAAAATTTTTCACATGATTCAACATTTAGAAACCAACACAAACCACAACATTTTTCTTTCAAACTAGCCTCGATTTACTAGTTAATCACATCTAAATAATTTTCATCACATCACATCATTCTTAGGCCTTCCAATGTATAAAACAACATCCAAAACCTAACAAAACATGCATTCTAACCCTAGTTATAGCCACGGATTCTAGGCATAAACACAAAGAAAATTTCATTTTCTTTCCTTGGGTTTTTATCAACATTCTTCAACATTAAAAATTTTTCATTTTTTTAACGCTCACGCCCACGGTTTTAGCAAGAAAATTTCATCAAAATTTTCTTGTTTCCTTATTCCAATTCATGCTTAATTCAACACACAATTAAATGAACATAATTACCAAATCAAAACAACAAAACTCATGTAGTTTTCACACCATTAAAGCCACGGATTTTCAAGGGAAACATGCAAAATTTTTGCTTGTTTTTCAATCCTAATTTATGCTTTAATTACTACAACATCAAATCAAATATAAAATCAACAAATCAACAATTTTTTTCATTGTCTTTCAACACTCCAAACCCACGGATTTTCCACGGAAAATCAAGGAAAAATGCTTCAAATTTGAAGCTTACCTTGATTAGCTGATGCCTTGAGATTGGAAATGCAATTTAAGCTAGGTTTGATGTGAAATTGAAAACAAAATTTTTGGTTTAAGGGAGGTAAAGCTCACGGTTTTGGGCTGAAGAAAAAAGGCAAGAGTTTAGTTGGTTTTTCCATTTTTTTGCTTGAATTTTGATGCCTATTTATAGGCAAAAACCAAGGGCTTTTTTGCAATTTTTTTTCAACAATTTCCTAATTGTTCAAGGACTAAAAAGTAAAGATTTTGGGGCAAAAATCAAATTTTTTTCTTCTCCCTTTCCAAGTGGCCGAATCGCCTTTTAACTACTTTTTACAAAATTTTTTTAATGGCTTTTTGGCATGATCTTAGCCATTGATCATAAAGTAGGCTAATCTGCACCATACACCTTTCAAAATTACTTTCTAATTTTAAGAAAAATAATTTGTATTATGACATAATCAAGGTGATGTCATCAGCTATTCATATTAATTAATTAATTAATTCGTGGTCAATTTTCGACTGTAATCTGATCCGAACGGAACTTTACCGAAATCGCGTAGGTGAGTTCTCAGTGCCTCCAGTGCGATCGGTTTATCTTATTTTGCTTCCGTTTGATCAGAATTCTCTACTGTATATTTCTATTGTTTTAGTACATTTCAATGCACTCTTTAGGGTTTTTGGCTCTGATTTCGAACCGCCTCACCCAATCATGTCCGATAAGATTTTCCATCCCCGAACTCACGCACTTTAACATTACCAGAACATTTTTACACTATTCACAATAGTATTGGAATACAACTTTTTCACATTTTATTCATTAAAATTGTAACATATTTCGAGAATCTAAAATTCCCGGTTATCACATTCACCCCTACTTATAGAATTTTTGTCCTCGAAAATTTAGAACAAGTGGGGGTACAAGTTCTTCATTTCGTCCTCACGCTCCCATGTAGCCTCTTCAATGTTGTGATTTCTCCATAGCACTTTAACTAATGGGATCGATTTATTCCTCAAAACTTTATCTTCACGTGCCAGTATTTGAAGAGGTCTCTCCTCATAGGTCAGATCTTCCTGAATCTGGATCGGTTCATGTTTCAGTACATGGGATGGATCCGATATGTACTTCCGTAGCATCGACACGTGAAACACATTATGCACTGTCGACATTTCTGGAGGTAATGCTAATCTATAGGTGACTTTACCAATGCGATCATGATTTCGTATGGTCCAATATATCTTCGACTTAACTTCCCCTTCTTTCCGAACCGCATTATCCTTCTCATTGGTGAAACTCTTAGGAATACGAAATCCCCTTCATTGAACTCCAGAGATCTTCGTCTTTTGTCCGCGTAGCTTTTTTGCCGGCTCTGGGCTGTCTTCATCTGCTGCTGTATTTTTGTAACTGCATCTACTATTTCTTGGACGAAATCAGTCTTATGCAGTCATTTCTCTTGTAGGTCGTACCAGTGAACCGGTGATCTATACTTCCTTCCGTACAAGGCTTCATAAGGTGCCATACCTATCGAAGCTTGGTAGCTGTTGTTATATGAAAATTCTACCGATGAAAGTTTCTCATTCCAGCTCCCTGGAAAGTCTATTGTACACGCACGCAGTATGTCTTCTAGAGTCTGAATGGTTCACTCAGATTGCCCGCCTGTCTGTGGATGATATGCCATGATTAGTCATACTTCTGTTCCCATAGGATCTTGCACACATGTCCATAAGTTTAAAGTGAATCTTGGATCATGATCTGACATAATGGATTTAGGAACTCCATGTAGCCTGACTATGTGGTTAACATACAAGTTCGCCAACCTTTCCAATGATAAGGTCATCTTTACTACGATGAACCTCGTCGTCTTTGTCAGTCTATCTATAATAACCTAGATGGCATCATAGCCTTCTCGGGTCTTTGGTAGTCCCATCACAAAGTCCATCGTGATATGCTCCCACTGCCACTCAGGAATCTCTAATGACTCTAGCTTCCCACCTGGATGACGATGTTCAGCCTTAACTTTTTGACACATCATACACTTACTTACAAACTCCGCTATATCCTTCTTCATCCCTTTCCACCAGAATTGCAACTTCAGATCTTGGTACATCTTGTTGACTCCGGGATGTATTGAGTAAGGCATTTTATGAGCTTCAGCCATGATTTGCCTTCTTAATCCTCCATCGTCTGGAACTTGAATTCTCTCCTGATGTAGGATTAATCCATCTTCAGATGCTTCCTCCTGCGTGCTTGCTAGTGTCGGATCTCGCTTCTGAGCTTCTCTGATGTCTTTATATAATGTTGACTCCAGTTGTATCGCAGCTAGCTTTCTGGTTATTAGCTCCATCGCCAACATGTTGATTTCTTGTTGTAATGGCTTTGGAAATTTTTCAATTGGCAGTTACTGTGGAACAGTAAATTTCCTACTTAACGCATCTGCAACATGATTGGCCTTTCCTGGGTGATAGAGGATTTCACAATCATAATCTTTTACCAGCTCCAGCCACCGCCTTTGCCGCATATTTAGCTCCTTCTGTGTGAAGAAATATTTCAAACTCTGGTCGTCCGTATAAATCTGACATTGAGCTCCATATAAATAGTGATACCAGATCTTTAACGGGAACACTACTGCAGCAAGCTCCAGATCGTGCATGGGATAATACTTTTCATGGTCCTTTAATTGACGCGAGGCATAGGCAATCACCTTATCGCCTTGCATCAGGACGGCCCCTAATCCCATTTTTGAAGCGTCGCCGTATATCAGGAACATCTCCACTTCCATCGAAAGTGTAAGTATTGGAGCACTCGTTAGTCGTTTCTTCGGCTCTTGGAAACTTTTCTCGCACTGTTCAGTTCATTCATACTTCTTTTCCTTGCATGTAAGAGCTGTGATAGGAGCAGCAAGTCGTGTAAATCTTTCAACAAATCTTCTATAATAGCCGACCAGACCTCAGAAACTTCATATTTCCGTCACGCTCTAAGGTACGGGCCACTCGTTGATCGCCTCCACTTTAGCAGGATCCACAGCGATTCCTTCATTGGAAACCACATGTCCGAGAAAATGTACTCTATTCAGCCAGAATTCACATTTAGAGAACTTGGCATAGAGTTGATGTTCCCTTATTGTTTGCAGAATAATTCTCAAATGCTCTTCGTGCTCATCTCGAGTCTTTGAATATATAAGAATGTCATCGATGAACACAATAACAAACTTATCTAAATATTCCTTAAAGACTCAATTCATCAGGTCTATAAAGGCTGCTGGCGCATTTGTTAACCCAAACGGCATTACCAAAAATTCGTAATGACCGTAACGGGTCCAAAATATGGTCTTGTGGATGTCACTTTCCTCGATCTTCAGTTGATGATATCCTGATCACAGATCAATCTTAGAGAATACGGCTGCAACTATTTATTTTACTTAACAATTCTACACATTTAAATTTTGTTTGTGGTACACGGTCTGCAACACGCCCATGTTCCAGCCCGTGTACCTCACAGGTCTATTCTACACGGCCATGTTGTTTTCTTTCTTAGCCGTGTAACTGTACACGGCTCGATACACGCCAGTGTTCAAGCCCGTGTACCTCTCGGATTATAAAATTTTTCCTATACACGGCCGTGTATCCCTCTACACGCCCGTGTTCCTCAAAATTTTTAGAATTTTAGCTCTAAAATGTTTATTTTGAGTTTTAGAATTTTATCTAAGTTATTCTAGGCCTTTTAGGGTTCTTTCTGAGCCTCCTCAGAAATTTTTGTTCAAAATGACTATTTTGCCCCTAACGGGTCTCAGGATCGTAATTGTTTCGTTCTATCATTTTTTTCCCATTTTTTTGAGTCTAATTATTTTAAAATAATATTTTCTAGGTTTCTGTATCATTTTACAGCTTAAATCGCCGTAAAATCTCAACTTCATTTTTTCCCGGCCCTCAGTTACTATTCATCCGTCACCTAGGGTCGTTTTTTCATTTTTTGAGTGTTTCGGAGCCTCAAATGGCCCTTTCACTACTTATTAAACGTTATTTATCCCGTCCCCGACTCTCAGTCCTCGAGAGGCTCGGGTTTCCTATCCCGACCTAAATTTTTCTCTCGTTCCCCAAAATACCCCTAATATGAATTTTTTTTCCTGTTTTAGGCATTTTAGTATTTGAGGGTCAGTTTACAATTACTTTTGGGTTGGTTTTCCATTTCTAATCATAATTCATCAAGGGGTCTCGGTTTCCTTCCCGAGTTCAATATTTTTATCCCTCGTTTCCTGAAATGCCATTAAGCCGATTTTAGAAATTTCGGCAGCATTTTTGCTTATATTTTAAGGTTTCTCGTCGTTAGGTACGCCTCAGAACCTTTGTACCTACAACATACTATACCAGAGGCCTATTTTATACAAAGTTTCCAAACTTTGTATAAAAATTTTCCACATGATTCAACATTTAGAAACCAACACAAGCCACAACATTTTTCTTTCAAACTAGCCTCAATTTACTAGTTAATCACATCTAAATAATTTTCATCACATCACATCATTCTTAGGCCTTCCAATGTATAAAACAACATCCAAAAACCTAACAAAACATGCATTCTAACCCTAGTTATAGCCAAGGATTTTAGGCATAAACACAAAGAAAATTTCATTTTCTTTCCTAGGGTTTTTATCAACATTCTTCAACATTAAAAATTTTTCATTTTTTTAATGTTCACGCCCACGGTTTTAGCAAGAAAATTTCATCAAAATTTTCTTATTTCCTTATTCCAATTCATGCTTAATTCAACACACAATTAAATGAACATAATTACCAAATCAAAACAACAAAACTCATGTAGTTTTCACACCATTGAAGCCACGGATTTTCATGGGAAACATGCAAAATTTTTGCTTGTTTTTCAATCCTAATTCATGCTTTAATTACTACAATATCAAACCAATCATAAAATCAACAAATCAACAATTTTTTTCATTGTTTTTCAACACTCCAAACCCACGGATTTTCTATGAAAAATCAAGGAAAAATGCTTCAAATTTGAAGCTTACCTTGATTAGTTGATGCCTTGAGATTGGAAATGCAATTCAAGCTAGGTTTGATGTGAAATTGAAAACAAAATTTTTGGTTTAAGGGAGGTAAAGCTCACGGTTTTAGGCTGAAGAAAAAAGGCAAGAGTTTAGTTGGTTTTCCCATTTTTTTGCTTGAATTTTGATGCCTATTTATAGGCAAAAACCAAGGGCTTTTTTGCAATTTTATTCCAACAATTTCCTAATTGTTCAAGGACTAAAAAGTAAAGATTTTGGGGCAAAAATCAAATTTTTTTCTTCTCCCTTTCCAAGTGGCCGAATGGCCTTTTAAAAAATTTTTACAAAATTTTTTTAATGGCTTTTTGGCATGATGTTAGCCATTGATCATAAAGTAGGCTAATCTACACCATACACCTTTCAAAATTACTTTCTAATTTTAAGAAAAATAATTTGTATTATGACATAATCAAGGTGATGTCATCAACTATTCATATTAATTCATTAATTAATTCGTGGTCAATTTTTGACTGTAATCCGATCCGAACAGAACTTTACCGAAATCGCGTAGGTGAGTTCTCAGCGCCTCCAGTGCGATTGGTTTGTCTTATTTTGCTTCTGTTCGATCAAAATTCTCTACTGTAAATTTCTATTTTTTTAGTACATTTCAATGCACTCTCTAGGGTTTTCGGCTCTGATTTCGAACCGTCTCACCCAATTATGTCCGGTAAGGTTTTCCATCCCCGAACTCACGCACTTTAACATTACCAAAACATTTTTACACTATTCACAATAGTATTAGAATACAATTTTTTCACATTTTATTCATTAAAATTGTAACATATTTCGAGAATCTAAAATTCCCGGTTATCACATTCACCCCTACTTATAGAATTTTCGTCCTCGAAAATTTAGAACAAGTGGGGGTACAAGTTCTTCATTTCGTCCTCACGCTCCCATGTAGCCTCTTCAATGTTATGATTTCTCTACAGCACTTTGACTAATGGGATCGTTTTATTCCTCAAAACTTTATCTTCACGTGCCAGTATTTGAAAAGGTCTCTCCTCATAGGTCAGATCTTCCTGAATCTGGATCGGTTCATGTTTCAGTACATGGGATGGATCTGATATGCACTTCCGTAGCATCGACACGTGAAACACATTATGCACTATCGACATTTCTGGAGGTAATGCTAATCTATAGGTGACTTTACCAATGCGTTCGATGATTTCGTATGGTCCAATATATCCTGGACTTAACTTCCCCTTCTTTCCAAACCGCATTATCCTTCTCGTTGGTGAAACTCTTAGGAATACGAAATCCCCTTCATTGAACTCCAGGGATCTTCATCTTTTGTCCGCGTAGCATTTCTGTCGGCTCTGGGCTGTCTTCATCCGCTGCTATATTTTTGTAACTGCATCTACTATTTCTTGGATGAAATCAGTCTTATGCAGTCGTTTCTCTTGTAGGTCGTACCAGTGAACCGGTGATCTACACTTCCTTCCGTACAAGGCTTCATACGGTGCCATACCTATCGAAGCTTGGTAGCTGTTGTTATATGAAAATTCTACCAATGAAAGTTTCTCATTCCAGCTCCCTGGAAAGTCTATTGTACACGCACGCAGCATGTCTTCTAGAATCTGAATGGTTTGCTCAGATTGCCCGCCTGTTTGTGGATGAAATGCAGTGCTTAGTCGTACTTCTGTTCCCATAGCTTCTTGCACACATGTCCAGAAGTTCGAAGTGAATCTTGGATCATGATCTAACATAATGGATTTAGGAACTCCATGTAGCTTGACTATGTGGTTAACATACTAGTTCGCCAACCTTTCCAACGATAAGGTCATCTTTACTACGATGAACCTCGTCGTCTTTGTTAGTCTATCTACAATAACCCAAATGGCATCATAGCCTTCTCGGGTCTTTGATAGTCCCATCACAAAGTCCATCGTGATATGCTCCCACTTCCACTCAGGAATCTCTAACGACTCTAGCTTCCCACCTGGATGACGATGTTCAGCCTTAACTTTTTGACACGTCATACACTTACTTATGAACTCCGCTATATCCTTCTTCATCCCTTTCCACAGAATTGCAACTTCAGATCTTGGTACATCTTGCTGACTCCGGGATGGATTGAGTAAGGCGTTTTATGAGCTTCAGCCATGATTTGCCTTCTTAATCCTTCATCGTCTGGAACTTGAATTCTCCCCTGATATAGGATTAATCCATCTTCAGATGCTTCCTTCTGCATGCTTGCTAATGTCGGATCTCGCTTCTGAGCTTCTCTGATGTCTTTATATAATGTTGTCTCCAATTGTATCGCAGCTAGCTTTCCGGTTGTTAGCTCTATCTCCAACATGTTGATTTCCTACTGTAATGGCTTTGGAAAATTTTCAATTGGCAGTTACCGTGGAACAGTAAATTTCCTACTTAACGCATCTGCAACGTGATTGGCCTTTCCTGGGTGATATAGGATTTCACAATCATAATCTTTTACCAGCTCTAGCCATCGCCTTTGCCACATATTTAGCTCCTTCGGTGTAAAGAAATATTTCAAACTCTGGTCGTCCGTATAAATCTGACATTGAGCTCCATATAAATAGTGATACCAGATCTTTAACGCGAACATTATTGCGACAAGCTCTAGATCGTGCGTGGGATAATACTTCTCATGGTCCTTTAATTGACGTGAGGCATAGGCAATCACCTTATCGCCTTGCATCAGGATGGCCCCTAATCCCATTTTTGAAGCGTCATCGTATATCACGAACATCTCCCCTTCCGTCAGAAGTGTAAGTATTGGAGCACTCGTTAGTCGTTTCTTCTGCTCTTGGAAACTTTTCTCGCACTGTTCAGTCCATTCATACTTCTTTTCTTTGCGTGTAAGTGCTGTGATAGGAGCAGCAAGTCGTGCAAATCCTTTAACAAGTCTTCTATAATTGCCGGCCAGACCTAAGAAACTTCGTATTGCCGTCACGCTCTAAGGTACGGGCCACTCATTGATCGCCTCCACTTTAGCAGGATCCACAGCGATTCCTTCATTGGAAACCACATATCCGAGGAAATGTACTCTATTCAGCCAGAATTCACATTTAGAGAACTTGGCATAGAGTTGATGTTCCCTTATTATTTACAGAACAATTCTCAAATGCTCTTCGTGCTCCTCTCGAGTCTTTGAATATATAAGAATGTCATCGATGAACACAATAACAAACTTATCTAAACATTCCTTAAAGACTCGATTCATCAGGTCCATAAAAGCTGCTGGCGCATTTGTTAACCCAAACGGCATTACCAAAAATTCGTAATGACCGTAATAGGTCCGAAATGTGGTCTTGTGGATGTCACTTTCCTTGATCTTCAGTTGATGATATCCTGATCACAGATCAATCTTGGAGAATACGACTGCACCTATTTATTTTACATAACAATTCTACACATTTAAATTTTGTTTGTGGTACACGGTCTGCAACACGCCCATGTTCCAGCCCGTGTACCTCTCAGGTCTATTCTACACTGGCCATGTTGTTTTCTTTCTTAGCCGTGTAACTGTACATGGCTCGATACACGCCTGTGTTCAAGGCCGTGTACCTCTCGGGTTATAAAATTTTTCCTATACACAGCCATGTATCCCTCTACACGCCCGTGTTCCTCAAAATTTTTAGAATTTTAGCTCTAAAATGTTTATTTTGAGTTTTAAAATTTTATCTAAGTTATTCTAGGTCTTTTAGGATTCTTTCCGAGCCTTTTCATAAATTTTTGATCAAAATGACTATTTTGCCCCTAACGGGTCTCGGGATCGTAATTGTTTCGTTCTATCATTTTTTTCCAATTTTTTTGAGTCTAATTATTTTAAAATAATATTTTCTAGATTTCTGTATCATTTTACAGCTTAAATTGCCGCAAAATCTCAACTTCCTTTTTTCCCGGCCCTCAGTTACTATTCATCTGTGTCTTAGGGTCGTTTTTTCATTTTTTGAGCGTTTCGGAGCCTCAAATGGCCCTTTCACTACTTATTAAACGTTATTTATCTCGTCCCCGACTCTCGGTCCTTGAGAGGCTCGGGTTTCCTATCCAGACCTAAATTTTTCTCTCGCTCCCCAAAATACCCCTAACATGAATTTTTTTTTCCTATTTTAGGCATTTTAGTGTTTTAGGGTCGGTTTAATATTCCTTTTGGGTTGGTTTTCCATTTCTAATCATAATTCATCGAGGGCTCTCGGTTTCCTTCCCGAGTTCAATATTTTTTCCCCTCGTTTCCCGAAATGCCCTTAAGCCGATTGTAGAAATTTCGGCAGCATTTCTGCTTATATTTTAAGATTTCTCGGCGTTAGGTACGCCTCAGAATCTTTGTACCTGTCACGTACTATACCAGAGGCCTATTTTATACAAAGTTTCCAAACTTTGTATAAAAATTTTCCACATGATTCAACATTTAGAAACCAACATAAACCACAACATTTTTCTTTCAAACTAGCCTCAATTTACTAGTTAATCACATCTAAATAATTTTCATCACATCACATCATTCTTAGGCCTTCCAATGTATAAAACAACATCCAAAAACCTAACAAAACATGCATTCTAACCCTAGTTATAGCCAAGGATTTTAGGCATAAACACAAAGAAAATTTCATTTTCTTTCCTAGGGTTTTTATCAACATTCTTCAACATTAAAAATTTTTCATTTTTTTAATGTTCATGCCCACGGTTTTAGCAAGAAAATTTCATCAAAATTTTCTTATTTCCTTATTCCAATTCATGCTTAATTCAACACACAATTAAATGAACATAATTACCAAATCAAAACAACAAAACTCATGTAGTTTTCACACCATTGAAGCCACAGATTTTCAAGGGAAACATGCAAAATTTTTGCTTGTTTTTCAATCCTAATTCATGCTTTAATTACTAGAACATCAAACCAATCATAAAATCAACAAATCAACAATTTTTTTCATTGTTTTTCAACACTCCAAACCCACGGATTTTCTATAGAAAATCAAGGAAAAATGCTTCAAATTTGAAGCTTACCTTGATTAGTTGATGCCTTGAGATTGGAAATGCAATTCAAGCTAGGTTTGATGTGAAATTGAAAGCAAAATTTTTGGTCTAAGGGAGGTAAAGCTCACGGTTTTGGGCTGAAGAAAAAAGGCAAGAGTTTAGTTGGTTTTTCCTTTTTTTTTTTGCTTGAATTTTGATGCCTATTTATGGGCAAAAACCAAGGGCTTTTTTGTAATTTTTTTCCAACAATTTCCTAATTGTTCAAGGACTAAAAAGTAAAGATTTTGGGGCAAAAATCAAATTTTTTTCTTCTCCCTTTCCAAGTGGCCGAATGGCCTTTTAAAAAATTTGTACAAAATTTTTTTAATGGCTTTTTGGCATGATCTTAGCTATTGATCATAAAGTAGGTTAATCTACACCATACACCTTTCAAAATTACTTTCTAATTTTAAGAAAAATAATTTGTATTATGACATAATCAAGGTGATGTCATCAACTATTCATATTAATTCATTAATTAATTCGTGGTCAATTTTTGACTGTAATCCGATCCAAATGGAACTTTACCGAAATCACGTAGGTGAGTTCTCAACGCCTCCAGTGCGATTGGTTTGTCTTATTTTGCTTCCGTTAGATCAGAATTCTCTACTGTAAATTTCTATTGTTTTAGTACATTTCAATGCACTCTCTAGGGTTTTCGGCTCTGATTTCGAACCGTCTCACCCAATCATGTCCGGTAAGATTTTCCATCCCTGAACTCACGCACTTTAACATTATCAGAACATTTTTACACTATTCACAATAGTATTGGAATGCAACTTTTTCACATTTTGTTCATTAAAATTGTAACATATTTCGAGAATCTAAAATTCCCGGTTATCACATTCACCCCTACTTATAGAATTTTCGTCCTCGAAAATTTAGAACAAGTGGGGGTACAAGTTCTTCATTTCGTCCTCACGCTCCCATGTAGCCTCTTCAATGTTGTGATTTCTCCACAGCACTTTGACTAATGGGATCGTTTTATTCCTCAAAACTTTATCTTCACGTGCCAATATTTGAACAGGTCTCTCCTCATAGGTCAGATCTTCCTGAATCTGGATCGGTTCACGTTTCAGTACGTGGGATGGATCTGATATGTACTTCCATAGCATCGACACTTGAAACACATTATGCACTATCGACATTTCTGGAGGTAATGCTAATCTATAGGCGACTTTACCTATGCGTTCGATGATTTTGTATGGTCCAATATATCTTGGACTTAACTTCCCCTTCTTTTCGAACCGCATTATCCTTCTCATTGGTGAAACTCTTAGGAATACGAAATCCCCTTCATTGAACTCCCGGGATCTTCGTCTTTTGTCCACGTAGCTTTTCTGTCGGCTCTGGGCTGTCTTCATCCGCTGTTGTATTTTTGTAACTGCATCTACTGTTTCTTGGATGAAATCAATCTTATGCAGTCGTTTCTCTTATAGGTCGTACCAGTGAACCGGTGATCTTCACTTCCTTCCGTATAAGGCTTCATAAGGTGCCATACCTATCGAAGCTTGGTAGCTGTTGGTATATGAAAATTCTACCAATGAAAGTTTCTCATTCCAGCTCCCTGGAAAGTCTATTGTACACATACGCAGCATGTCTTCTAGAGTCTAAATGGTTCGCTCAGATTGCTCATTTGTCTGTGGATGAAATGCCGTGCTTAGTCGTACTTCTGTTCCCATAGCTTCTTGCACACATGTCCAGAAGTTCGAAGTGAGTCTTAGATCATGATCTGACACAATGGATTTAGGAACTCCATATAGCCTGACTATGTGGTTAACATACAAGTTCGCCAACCTTTCCAACGATAAGGTCATCTTTACTATGATGAACCTCGTCGTCTTTGTCAGTCTATCTACAATAACCCAGATAGCATCATAGCCTTCTCGGGTCTTTGGTAGTCCCATCACAAAGTCCATCGTGATATGCTCCCACTTCCACTCAGGAATCTCTAACGACTCTAGCTTCCCACCTGGATGATGATATTCAGCCTTAACTCTTTGACACGTCATACGCTTTCTTACAAACTCCATTATATTCTTCTTCATCCCTTTCCACTAGAATTGCAACTTCAGATCTTGGTACATCTTGCTGACTCACCATAATTAAGAGATTAAATGTAGAATTATTAGGTTTTATTAAGTTTTTTGTACATAGTAAAGATTTTAAAATAACCGTAATTATTTCGGTTATAGGGATTCGACCTAGAGGCGAAGAAGGAGAGTCTACGGATCCAAAAGCAAAGAAGGAGATTCCCGCAAAGTATTTGTAAGTATAGATATTTATTTGTCTACTCACGAACTAACTTGCCACAGGATTGTGTTATGATATGTAAAGAAGTAAAGTTAAGACACATTTCTTAAAAGAAATGTTTACAAGTAATAAAAAGTTTCTGATTAAGTTTCATACAAAGTTGTGCTTTGTGACATGCTAGCTTAACATGTTCACGAAGCCAAAATAGAAAGACAAGTTAAAGTAAAGAAAGATAAAAAGATAAACAAGATAATAAGCTTGAATATTTAAAAGGTTAGCGTATCGGCCTCTCCAGATGCGAGGTTCAAGAAAAGCCTCCACCCCAGTTGTGTGGTGCTACCTGCAAATGCGGTAGTTTATGGGCTTAAAGTTGATCGCGGAGTTGATTGGTGGGTAGCTCCCCCTTCCTCCATTGGTCTATGCGCAGTAGGTACGTCCAACCATGGCCTCATAAGTGAAAGATTAAGAAGGATAAGAAAAGAAAAGAAAAGAATAGAAAGCAAGAAAAGTGAAGAGAGAAGCATAAGCAAACATAATGAAATTAGTATCTATTGTCATGCATATGTTGTGTTTGGCATATATGTGTAAGTATGATATGTGTGTTAAGTTATGGATGTTTTATGTATGTCTGTACTTACTGAGCTCTAGCTCACTAGTTTGTTCGTGATGTAGGTAACGAGTAAGCTGCCTACGTTATGAGGAAATGATCAGATGGGCTAGCAGACAGATTCCCGGAGGTGTCATGGAGTGGGTTATAGTTTTCATTATGATTTTCCACTGCAATTAAAAGAAATGTATATGTAAAGTAAAGATAAGAGACAAGGTTTATTGTAAGTTTAGTTTATGAAGTATTTTAATATGCTTTCGAAAACTTACAAGTTTATTTTAAAGAAAAAAAAATATTTTAGTAGTTTTTCAAAACCGCTTCCGCAAGAAAGTTTAAAATGATCAAGTGTTAAAGTGAGAAAGTGCAAGAGTACAAGAACTGAGTATGATAAAGAAAGTACTTCTTACAGTACTTTAACGAAAGTTGAAGTTAAGTGAAAACTTCAAAGAAAGTAAGAAAAGTACAAGATGAGTAGAGAAGGGTAAAGTTAAGTTTTAAGTAAGTGGATGGCTCGAGCGAGTCGAGTCGCTCACAATGGTGGTATCAAAGCAGAAGAAAGTAAGGCTAAAGTAAATATAGTAGTTAGGGCGGTCTCTACAGGGTGGTATCAGAGAAATGTTCTTTCAACGACCCCCCATGACATTTCAAGTATCTGCTTCAGCACAGTCCAAGTAAGTTAGTTTTATTTTTATTCAGTAAATGTTTATTTATTGAAAATAACATTTTATAGTAATGGGATGATGAGATTTATGATGACGTGGATGAGATCACTACATGTAAAATCACGACAGTGCAGTGCTAAAGAAATGCTCAGATTAGGAACATGGATTGCTACCCGAGTTATATAGATCTTCAGGGCTAGTTGCCCACTAAGTTTTGAGTGGCAAACAGTATTCCTGTAGTCCATGAGAATGTCAGGACTGGTTTCACACTATCAAAGCGATTCCCTGATTGTATGCTATTGATTAGGATATCTGAGTCCTGTTGGCTGTTGATATCTTTTAAGGAGGTACTCTTGGGTGTATTGGGATTCTTGGTTCCAGATGTGATAGGGGCTTAACTGGGCTAAGTTTCGCCATACACAATCGAGCAAATCTCCGAGAGGAGTCGAGCATCAGCCCCAGTTTCTTGTTTCTTATGGGTAAGAGGGGAAGTGAAACCGCCTAAGTTCACTAGAGTTGCGGATATACGAGAATTTGTTTATCGGACTGAGGAACTGTAGCTGATGTCCAGTAACCTAGTTTTAACATATGCTGTGTGCTACAAGGAACTGATATGGACTTCTACAACACATGTTGAAGAAGGCTCATGATGAAATCAAGGATGAGACAAACACGAATCAAGACAAGAGAAGACAGAGAGAAAGAAATAGACTTTGCCAGATAGAATTAGAAGAGCAATAAAGCAGAAAGAGTAGCAGGCGTAATTAAGAAGTCAAGAATCATTCTATGAGTATTTTTCTGCCAGATGAAATTGCAGGAAGCTGTGAAGACATCCTAGTATTAAAGAGGCTAAGTGGACAGAAGAAGATAAAAAGAAAGCTAAGTACCCCTACTTGTCCTAATTTTCGAGGATGAAAATTTTATAAGAAGGGGTGAATGTGACATCCGAGAAATTTCACTATTCTCGAAAGACATGTATTGTGATAGACCAGAGAATTTCTACAGTGTTACCTAGGTTAAGCTAAGTTATAAATAGACAGATAATAAATAGACAGATAAAAGATGTAAGAACACTATATTTATAAATAAATAGATAATAAAGTTAACAGTAATAAATAAATGTTTTGAAAGATTTAAAATCTCCAAAAGTGATTAAAGAATAAAGTTTAAGAATGAGAACGTGATTTCGGACCAAAACGCTAAAAAAAGGAGTGGTTTCGGTATTAGAAAAATACAGATATAAGAAGATGGCAAGTCAGAACAAAGATAAGGTAAGAAAAGTGTTTCAGGGTTTTTAAGAGTTTCAAGACTTAATTAGATCAAACAGATAGCACGAATGGCTAGATAAGTCCTCTGGTGCACTTCCTGAGAAATTCCGTCAAATTTGGAAAAATAGAGATGCCATTAAGAGACCGAAATCCCAAGAGATTACCTTAGGTAAACCAAGATCGGGGAAAAAGATGAAAAACTTTGGGATTGATTTTTAGCCAAACGACAGTAGAATAAGGCAAACCGATCACACAGGAGGTGCTAGAAACCCGCCTACGCGATTTCGGTAAATTTTCGTTTAGTTTTACTTTTGGTCAAACTTTGACCCGAATTAATCAAGTGAAGACAAAATAGATGATGTCAAAATTAATTTGTTTTTCTTTAAAGAAAAAGGGGTAGTTGATTTAAAGGGGTGTTGATCTAATGGCCAAGGAAGTGACAAAATTCCTTGATTTTCCTTTTCTTTTTAAAAGGAAATTTTGGAATTAATATGGCAAAAAGTGGAATCCGGATTTGGTGTGGAAGATTTAATTAATTGGATGGTTAGGTAGATCCAAGGGTGGACAATTAAGGGAGGCTTGATCCAAGGGCCAAAAGCTTGCCAAAATTTCAAGCTAAAATTTAATGAAAAATCAAAAGAAAATGGGGAATTAATTCCGTTAAGTTGACCGGATGTGGTGGATGGCCAAAACCGTGTGGAAAGGTTGGTAGATCCAAGGGTGAGAAGTCAAAGAGAGCATGATCCAAGGGTTAGGAGCTTGCCAAAATTTCAAGTAAAAATTTAAAGGAAAAATCAAATGAAAAAGAGTATTAATTGGTGCAAAACACCGGAAGTCTTTAGGCATATTAAGCCTTCTTCACACACGGCTTTAAGCCTTCAAAATTGTAGTCAAAACTTAGTTCATTTCAGCCCCCTAAAGTGCTGTGAGCTAACTCCCTCCAAGTCAAGAAAAATTGTAGTCAAAACTTAGTTCATTTCAGCCCCCTAAAGTGCTGTGAGCTAACTCCCTCCAAGTCAAGAAAATGTTGCAATTTTCTTCACCAAATTTCAAGTCAATCTCAAGTTATTCAACATAGTGAGGTAAGCTTCAATTTCCAAGCTTTTTCTTAGTTTTTGGAAGTGAAAAACCGTGGGTTCATGGTGGTTGGATGGTGAAAATTTTCAAGCCTTGTTTTGCTTAGTTTGAGCTTTAAAAGGTTAGGTTAGTATGTGAAGAGTAAGAAGATGAATTAGAAGCTAGAAAAGCATAATTTTATGCTTGTGTTTCAATATGGAAACCATGTGTTAGCATGTGGAATTGGGAGGTGAATTTTAAGCTTAAGTCATGTAATTTGTTGATCAAAGAAAGGTGTAATGGCATGAAAGCTAGCTAAGAAAGCATTTAGCCAAATTAAACACAAATTTTTATGTGTGGTTTTCAATGAAAAACCATGTATGGCATAGTGTGATGAAATGAAATTTTTGTAAAGAAAAGTTATGTTGAAAATGTGTACAAGAACCGAGGGATAAAATGGATCGAAGTTTGATAGAAATGACATAAGTTTTCATGAGAATTTCACGTAAAAAGTTTATAATTTTTACGTAAAATTAGGCCTCTGGTATAGTACGTGGTAGGTTAGATTAAGTTAGATGGTTTTGAGGCGTTTCCTAAACGCCAGAAACCTAGAATTTGAGCCGAAATGCTGGCGAAATTTTTAGAATGCCACAAGGGTATTTCGGGAAACGAGAGGCAAAAATATGCTCGAGTGAGAAAACCGAGCCCCTCGATGAGTCAGGCTCAGAAAAGAAATAAAGAGATTATAAGAATTCACAAAACGTCCCCCACGAAATTTTTAAACAATAGAAAAGGAAGAAAAACGACCTTAGGGGCATTTTGGGAAACGAGGGGTAAAATTGGGTCGGGATGAAAACCTGAGCCCCCTCGATGACTAAGGTCTAGGGAAGAATGACGGACGTTTTCAAAATTAGTGAAACGTCCATTTGGAACCTCGAAAGGCTAGACAATGAGAAACGAGCCCTAGGTGTCACAATAGTACCACCCGAGGGTCGGGTGAAAAATAAATGGAGAAAGTGCAGCGATTAATGCTGTGAAAATTTACCAAGGCCTAAGAAAAATGAGTTTATGATTTTTGAGCCTAGAAAATTCAACCAAAACATTAGAACGAAATTAAGATGGCCTAAAGTCCCGTCAGGAGTAAAATGGTCATTTAGACCAAAAAACTTTAGAAAGATCCAGAAAAGGCCGCTAAGCTTTTAAGTTCATCATTTTATGATTTTTGGGCATAGAAAATCCAGTCTAAGAATTTATAATGAAAATATTCACGATCAGTTAAAGTTACTATTCATGTAAATAGTACTATTTCACGTGAAATAGTACTATTCATCCAAAGTTTTCGAAATACTCGGAAATGACCATTGGAGCCCTAGAATAGCTTAAATGAGATTTTAAGGGCCAGAATCAAGTTTTAAGTTGAAGAAAAGTAAGAATCCCCCGATAAGGGCAAAATGTTAATTTTTGTCAAAAATTTGGGAAATAGTCAAATGAACCGTTAGAGTTTCAAAAGTGATTCAAAGGTTCTAATTAGACTTTTAAATGTCAAAAGTAAGGTTTAGGTGAGAAAAATCCTGCTAGGGGCAAAATGGTAATTTTACCAAAAGTTCGAGATACAACGGTCGTTTTCTCAAAAGTTAATGGAAAAGTGACAAATGAGATTAATTAAGATTTTTAAGGTCAAGATTAAGATTTAAGAAGGAAAGAAGTAAGAAATGTCCGCTAGGGACAAAATTGTCATTTTGCCAAAAGTTAGTGGCAAAATGATAATTTTACCAAAATTTAGTGGAAAGGCTAGAAATGGGATTTTAGATCCTTAAGTTCATAATTAAGAGATTAAACGTAATATTATTACGTTTTATTAAGTTCTATGTATATAGTAAAGATTTTAAAATAACCGTAATTATTTCGGTTATAGGGATTCGACCTAGAGGCGAAGAAGGAGAGTCTACGGATACAAAAGCAAAGAAGGAGATTCCAGCAAAGTATTTGTAAGCACAGACATTTGTTTGTCTACTCACGAACTGACTTGCCATAGGGCTGTGTTATGATATGTTAAGAAGTAAAGTTAAGACACATTTCTTAAAAGAAATGTTTACAAGTAATAAAAAGTTTCTGATTAAGTTTCATACAGAGTTGTGCTTTGTGACATGCTAGCTTAACATGTTCACAAAGTCAAAATAGAAAGATAAGTTAAAGTAAAGAAAGATAAAAAGATAAACAAGATAATAAGCTTGAAAATTTAAGAGCTTGGCGTACTGGCCTCTCCAGATGCGAGGTTCAAGAAAAGCTTACACCCCAATTGTGTGGTGCTACCTGCAAATGCGGTAGTTTATGGGCTTAAAGTTAACTGTGGGGTTGATTGGTGGGTAGTTCCCCCTTCCTCCATTGGTCTATTTGCAGTAGGTACGTCCAACCATGGCCTCATAAGTGAAAGATTAAGAAGGATAAGAAAAGAAAAGAAAAGAATAGAAAGCAAGAAAAGTGAAGAGAGAAGCATAAGCAAACATAATGAAATTAGTATCTATTGTCATGCATATGCTGTGTTTGGCATATATGTGTAAGTATGATATGTGTGTTAAGTTATGGATGTTTTATGTATGTTTGTACTTACTGAGCTCTAGCTCACTAGTTTGTTCGTGATGTGGGTAATGAGTAAGCTGCCTACATTATGAAGAAATGATCAGATGGGCTGGCAGACAGATTCCCGGAGGTGTCATGGAGTGGGTTATGGTTTTCATTATGATTTTTCGCTGCAATTAAAAGAAATGTATATGAAAAGTAAACATAAGTGAGAAGGTTTATTGTAAGTTTAGTTTATGAAGTATTTTAATATGCTTTCGAAAACTTACAAGTTTATTTTAAAGAAAAAAAAAATATTTTAGTAGTTTTTAAAAACCGCTTCCGCAAGAAAGTTTAAAATGATCAAGTGTTAAAGTGAGAAAGTGCAAGAGTACAAGAACTGAGTAGGATAAAGAAAGTACTTCTTACAGTACTTTAAAGAAAGTTGAAGTTAAGTGAAAACTTCAAAGAAAGTAAGAAAAGTATAAGATGAGTAGAGAAGAGTAAAGTTAAGTTTTAAGTATGTGGACGGCTCGAGCGAGTCGAGTTGCTCACAATGGTGGTATTAGAGTAGAAGTAAGTAAGGCTAAAGTAAATATAGTAGTTAGGGTGGTCTCTACAGGGCCCACTGGGCTACTAAGGCTTGTTTGGTGTGGTTGCCTACCCGGCTACACACACTATTGTACTTTGAAAATGTTTGGGTTGGCTTGTAAAAATCTTGGAAAAATTCTTTGTTTGGAACCATCCCCTTATCACCATGTTGGAAGGTAGGAGAAGTTTTTATGAAAACCTTGTTCATATTTTAAAGTGTTCAAAACACATTTTTATCTTGAAGTGTATAAATTATATTTTTAAAGCTTGCATTTTAAAGGTGGTTTTTGAACCACTTTTGAAAACAATTTTGAAACTTAGTATAAACGACTTTGTTTGAAATTTTGTCAAACATGAAAGTTTTTTTCCTCGACAAGATGAACAAATCTTGTGTTCATCTCAGAACCTAAATCTAACTCTAACGGCTCCTAATTTCATTAAACCCGTGGGCTTGGTGCCTAGTTTTTTTGTAAAAATCCCAGTTTTACGTCACTGTAAAAACGGCTCGGTTTGAGGCCCGAAACGGCCAAATTTTTTACTCTTATGGGTCATTCTCAAGGTCTCGACGAGATCTATAACTTTTGTGTTGAGTCCGAGAACTGGTTCGGACTCTATATGGGTCATTTCTAGCAAAATCCGAGACTGTTTCAACACTTAGATTTTTGTTCCCAGTTTTGTCCCAGTTTTGGACACCGAGTGAAAAACGCCCTAAAAACCTATCTTATGATCATTTTTGGCTGAGGCCTATTTGATAAAATGACCGTATCGAAATTTTCTTAAAACACCATGTTTTACAAAATCCCAAATTCAGAACCTAATTGGGTCAAAGTGGCCAAAATCTGTGGCTGTTTTCTAAGGACAGATTTGTGTCCAGCCACCATAATACACATCCATGCATTCACATCCATAAACCATATACAACTTAAAGTAAACACAACCACAACCATAATGACTTTAAGAAATGAAAGCTAAGGGTTCAAATAACTTAATACAACCTTGTGCATAAACAAATACACATTAAACCCTTAGATTGAAAACTAAATTTTTCAACCAATCACCATGAGAAGGGTTTCGGTTTTTTTACCTTTGGTACTTTGGACTCAAGCACACTTTTGGCTAGGCTTGGGGGGTCAAAAAGCCATGGAAACTCAAGGGCTTAAGGTTGGTTTTATGCTAGCCAAGTTACCAAAAAAAATCATTCAAACAACAACTCAAAACTAAGAATCAAAACATAAGGAAAAATCAGTTTTGCACTTACCCTTGGTGCACCTGAAAAGCTTGGTTCGGTCTCCCCTTGCTCAAGCTTGGAAGAGGTCGGTTTTTGTGAGTTTTGGTCAAGGTTTTTGGCTTGCAAAATGCTGGCTTTTGGGGTTGAGTAGATTCAGCAGCAGCAAGGAAAAGAAGAAGGGAAAAGGCTTATGGTTTTAGGTGTGTGGAAACAAAAGTCCATGCCTTATGTCAAGGGTGCCTTTTATAGGCAAAATTAATCCAACTCACTTAGGCTTAATCCTACTTAATTGTCTACCAAATTAGCCAAATCTTGGGGCAAATATGCTACCAATTTTCAGAAGAAAGGGGCGTGGGCTGCTCATTGGAAGGAGGGATGAATAAACAAATGTTGTTGACTAGCTTTTGGAAAACCCTTGAATTAAATATTCCAATGTGTCATGGCTAGGGAGATTATTTTAATGGCACCTTTTGGGCTACGAGTGCTGCAGATTGTAGCTGCTTTTGCAGCTAATGGACACAGAAATTTAAGGCCAATTTTATTTGTGTTGGCTTCTCATTGCAGTCTAATTTTATACTGCGGTGTTTGGCCCTTTCTCGGCAGTGTTCCAATTTTCACCAGAAAATTAGTTTTCTGAATCTGATTTTTGTACTATAAATTCCTGGTTGTTTTTTACTGTCTAAGAGCCCATTATCAGTCTAAATTACAGTTTACATCCTATACAGTGGTTGTGTCTACACTGTGTTGTCCTTTCGCACACAAACCAAGGCGTTCCTGGGTGAAATTTCAAACACAATCTCTCTTGATTAATTTGGACGTGCTGATTTCATTTTTATCAGTTTTACATCCATCAGAGGTCATCTAGACTAGTTTTCGTGGTCGGTGTGACCCCACCTCGAAAAACGTGTCAGGTGCCCGATTGATTAATTTGGGCGTTCTGAGCCTAAATATATCAGTTTCTGGGCGAGTAAAGGTCGTCTTGACCCTCATCCTGATACTGTGTACTTCTCACTACTCACTATTCATCATTTTCTACTTAACTGACTGGTCTGAGTGCTCCGACTCTGATTTTGTCAATCTCTAGGTAAGAAGAAGTCATCTGGACCATTTTCTCGACATCGTACCCTTACTAGGGCTATCTCTCGTTATTGTGCTCAGATGTTCGGTTCGAGCATTCTGGTGATCTATTTACCAGTCTTGTGTCAATAAATGGTCGTCCAGACCAGTTTTCCGACACTGCATGTCTCATTCATATATACACATAATAGGGTAGACCGGGTTCACTGTCGGTCGCCCCTTTCACTGCATGAATAGTACTTAAATAGTACCATATCTATTTAGTCTATTCAATGGGAAATTTATACTATATTTTCCAACTTAATTACTCACTACATAGTAATTAGGTTCCATGCAATTTGAGGCTTTGTGTAATAGCTTTCTGCCCGTTACGCGGCCTTCAACACAGTCTGTAACATGGGCATGTTTAAGGTAACACGGGCGTGTATACACCGGACATGAGCGTGTATTGGCTGAAGTTTTTCAACATGGTCATGTTTCAAACACGGCCTTTTCACATGTTCATAACCCGAGCGGTACCCTGTCGCGTACCTGACCGTGTTTTGCTATATGGCCATGTATACTTACACGGCTACACACACGTACACAGTCTGTGTAGTACACGGCCGTGTACCTGACCGTGTACTATAAAAATTGCACTAAATGCATCAAATTATTCTTCAATTTCTCATTAAATTGAAAATTAAAGTACATGATCAGGGCGGTCCTTACATTCATGGGGTGGTTAATGAAAAAATTTTAGCTTGATTGTTAAGGATATGTTGAATCAAAAATTTGTGTTGGTATGTGATTGAATTAGGAAAGAAATTAGAAGCACAAAATTTCAATTTTTATGCTTGAATCCAAAGAAAAATTATGGGCTATGGTTGTGTATGAAATGGAATTTTTGTAAGGATAAATTTGTATGTGAGACATGGATAAAAACCAAGGGTGAGGATAGACAAAATCGGATTGAAATGTTGTTAGAAACGACTAGGATTTTATAGAAATTTTACAATGGTTTTGAAGCGTAACCTAAATGTCAAGAACCTAAAATTTAAGCCGAAATGCTGCTGAAATTTTTGGAACGGCACGAAGGACATTTTTGGAAATGAGGGGAAAAAATGCTGTTAGGGTGAAAACTTGAGCCCCCTCAATAAGTTAGTGTGACAACCGAGAAATTTTATCGTTCTTGAGAAATATGTACATTGTATGTATACAATGATTTTTATGTTTAAAATGTAAAATGTATGATTTAATGTTGTTTAAAATGCATAAAATGTTCTAACTACGTTAAAGGAAAGGAATTCAACGATGGAAAATTAGACCGAATCGAAATAAGAAGAACGGTGCTAATTCGGTATCGAAAAACCTAGAAGGTGACTGATGGTAAACCAATGGTAGGAAAGATGAAATTGTGGCGGCCCGCCCCTCTCAGAGATCATACAATACTATTACAGTTGAGCTTATCGCTAACTGCGATAGATTGTACTCTCGTGGGTCGCCGGCTTATCTCACTCTCTTTTAAAATCGTGTCGTTTTTGGGGAAATTTTTTTTTTTTTCTTTAAACATCATATGAAATCTTTTCCACTATTTACTTTGTTGATAAGTACAAAGTAATATAAATAATACAGTACTTTTGTAAAATATATATATAATTACAAAAGAACTGTTTCTCTTTTTTTTTTCCTTCACTTTAATGCTCAGCTGCAAGACTCTGGCAGTACCATATCCCTCGCCCAGTTATCCCATTTGACACGCGCCATCCCGTACGCCATCCAGTCAAACAAGCTACTGAGCTGGTCGCTTACCTGCAACATTAGCAAAAATGGTGAGCTACAGGCTCAGTAAGTTCAAACATGCAAGAAATAAAATTTCTATGAATAGACTATTCATCGTGAATAGTAACGTTGACCACTATTCATACGTGAATAGTAACTTCGACCACTATTCATACGTGAATAGTAAGGTTGACCACACCACTGTATCACACTAGTACATCTACCGCGATGTTAGTGCTCTCACTAAACTGTCTTATGCTCAATTATGGCACAGTTTCAGTTTTAGGTCATTATCTTTATTTACGTTCTGGTTTTGAGCTCAGGTTGGCAGTACCATTTAAGTGCGCATGACTGGGAGCGGTACATTAGTGCTGACCTCCACAGCCTTATCTCATAGCCCCGAAGGCAAAATTTTACATGACTGGGAGCGGTACATCAGTGCTGACCTCCACAGCCTTAGTCTCATAGCCCCGAAGGCAAAAATAGTACCTTCCTGTACGGAAGGCTGGTACGCCAGAAAGTGGTTTCATTACCGACTCTTTAACATTCTAACCCGGTGACTTCACATTGTCCCGTGGTTAGGAATGGTTCACATTTTAATTTTAGGTGAGTGAGTTTCATTAACCTCGCTCTAGTGCCCGAAGCACAATTAACAATGTGTCCATCCTCAATAGTGCCCGTAGCACATTACGTCTCTCTCTCTATTCTATTATAGTGCCCGTAGCACATATGTACCTAACTTATAGTTAGTACATTAAAGTTAGCACAATATTGCTATATGTTGCAGACAGGTAAATGTCTGAACTTACCTTATCAGACTGTTCTCTTTCTCTCTCTTGGATCTTGAATCGCCTTCCTTGTAGGCCGATTTTGGGATCCTACAGACAAAACTATGTCTGTTAATTTCTTTCCCATTTATAGCTTTTATTTTTCATTAAAAAGCTTAAATAAAACCTATTTATAACTTTTTAGGTTTTATTTATTATTTTCACCATTTTCCCCAACTTTTGTAAAATTACGATTTTGCCCCAATATTTTGGCAAAATTGCAGTTTTGCCCCTGACGGAATTTTATTGATCCAGACTGCATTTTTGGCTCTCAGGAACTTTTCTGATTCTTTTCTAATCATTACCGGGTTCGTTTTTATTTTATTTCCACTTTTTGCTTTCCCGGCCCTCGGGAAGCACTATTCCGACCCTCACGTCGGTTTAGCGATTTTCTATCGTTTCGGAGTCTCAAATGGACGTTTCACTAGTATTTAAAACGTTCATCTAGACTTTCCCGACCTAGGTCTCCGAGGCTCGGGTTTTCCGTTCCCGACTCGGACCTTTATTTCATTTCCAAAAACGCCCCCCCCCCCCTCGGGGTCGGTTTTTCAATCTCACACACGTTTTTCATTTTTAAGGGGACGGGTTACTATTCACTACCCACCCCTTAAATTTCCCTTATTCACTTTTTCCGTTAGGGACTCGGGTTTCCGTCCCGGCCCTAACTTTTATTTTAAATTCCTATTTTACCCCGAATGCCGTTTTTTGAAATTTCGGCAGCATTTCGGCGTAATTTTAAGGCTTCCGGCGTTAGGTACGCCTCGAACCGTATGTACCTGCCACGTACTATACCATAAGCCTATTTTATGTAAAAGTTTTCCAAACTTTTACATAAAAACCCACAAATTTCCAATTTTACATTATCACCCACATTACAAAATTTTTTTCACAATTTTACCCTTAATTTGGTTTCGGTTTTCACAACCAAACCGAACCAAATTTTGTCAAACTTTCACCACATTTTAGGCCATTCAAATGTCACATTTTTCAACACATTTTAAAGCCCATTTCCTTGTACTTTTCAACCAAATTCTTAGGGTTTTTTAAACACTTAAAACCCACGGCCATTGAATTGAAAACATGCACACATTTTTGTTTTCATTCTTTCAATCACATTGCCACCATTTACACATTAAATTGCATGATTTCAATCAACCAAATACCACATAAACCAATGAAAATTTTTCTTCCAAACCCATTGTAAACTCACGGCCACTTTATACAATTCATACCAAAAAATTTTTTTCAACTTTCCACAATGAAATACAAGCTTTGTTCTTCACCAAATTAAACTTAGAAAGCATATTACCAATTAACCACACACTTTTCTCATTGGTTACCTAAGGTAACCCACGGATTTCCTCTTGAAAAACCAACCAAAATTTGGTTTTTCTTTAATGAATTTGCACGGTTTTCTTCCTTATTTCATCCTTAACAAAACCCAACATCAAATCCATGAAAAACAACCAAAATTTTTCCATCTTCCAATCACTATTCACCCACGGATTTCTTGAGGAAAAACCATGAAAAATTGAGGTGCAAGGGAAGTTACCTTGGTCTAATGCTTCCTTTGTCTTCTAGGAGTGTCTTGACACACTTTTTGTGAAGAAATGTTGAAGAGAAAACTTGGTTTTCCTTGGGTGGCTCACGTACATGCCATGGAAGAAAACTTAGAAAAATTTTGTTCTTTGGTTTTGCATGGAAATGGTTTCGGCCTTTCACTCCAAAAGTGGCCGACTTATGCCACTAAAAGACCAATTAATTTGGTCATTAGCCAATGGGATTTAGGCACCTTTCAAGCCATTACTTTCCATAATTTTCAAAAATTAAAAATGGAAATTTTTGGCCAAATCTTGGCCTTTAGATCAAAAGCTAAATGAATCATGGCCATTCATTCTACCAACCACCATAATTCTTTAATTTATTAATCTTGAATTATGATGTCATAAATACTAAAGTGAAAGTTGACTTTGACTTTCACTATTCATATTAATTCGACTACTTTTTGACCGATGCCGGTTCGAGCCGAAATTTTCCTGAAATCGTCTTGGCGTGTTCCTGAGGTCGCCTGTGCAGTCAGATCAATTTAATCTGCTTCCGTTTGATCAAAATCAATCCCGGAAGTTTACCGTCTTTTATTGCTCCGGTTAGGGTTTTCAATGCCGATTTTGTCACCGTTTCACCCGTTTCAACTCAGTGAATTTTTCCAACACTGAATTCTTACTCGTCAGTATTGTTAGAACATTTTCATATATTCTAAACAATATAAACACATTTATTTCACTCTTTAAATAGTACAAATTGTTATATACATACAATTGTACATTTTTCGTCCGAGAATTGCCTGAATTTCCCGGTTGTCACATTCACCCCTCCTTATAAAATTTTCGTCCTCGAAAATTAGAACAAATGGGGGTATAATTTCTTCATCTCGTCTTCTCGTTCCCATGTAGCTTCTTCAATATTGTGATTTTTCCACAAAATCTTCACTAGTGGGATTACCTTATTCCTCAGTACTTTCTCTTCACGAGCTAGTACTTGAATAGGCTGTTCCTCATATGTCAAATCCTTGTGGATTTGAATAGGCTCATGCTTCAATACATGGGACGGATCTGGTATATACTTTCTTAGCATCGACACATGAAATACGTTATGCACTGCCGACAATTCTGGAGGTAGCGCTAATCTGTAAGCGACCTTTCCAATGCGTTCGATAATTTCATAAGGTCCAATGTATCTTGGACTCAGTTTCCCCTTCTTACCGAAACGCATAATCCCCTTCATGGGCGATACCTTGAGAAACACGAAGTCTCCTTCGTCAAACTCCAAGGATCTTCGCCTTTTATCCGCGTAGCTCTTTTGTCGGCTTTGCGCAATTTTCATTTGACGCTGAATTCTAGCAACTGCATCGGAAGTCTCTTGCATGAAATCCGTCTTATGCAACTGCTTTTCTCGCAAATCGTACCAATGTAATGGTGATCTGCACTTCCGTCCATACAAAGCCTCGTAAGGTGCCATGCCTATCGAAGCTTGGTAACTATTATTGTACGAGAATTCAATCAATGGTAACTTCTCGTTCCAATTTCCTGCAAAATCCATAACGCAAGCTCGAAGCATGTCCTCTAACGTCTGAATTGTCCGCTCTGACTGCCCGTCTGTTTGCGGATGAAAAGCCGTACTGAGTCTCAATTCAGTACCCATGGCCTCTTGCACACACTTCCAGAAATTCGAAGTGAATCGTGCATCTCGATCTGATACAATGGATTTTGGTACTCCATGTAGTCTGACGACATGAGCTATGTACAGCTGAGCAAACTTTTCCAGCGAAAAAGTCATCTTGACAGCTATGAACCGTGCCGTCTTGATCAGTCTGTCCACAATAACCCAAATGGCGTCATAACCTTCTCGGGTTTTTGGGAGTCCCACTACAAAATCCATCGTAATGTGTTCCCATTTCCATTCAGGAATCTCCAGTGGTTCCAATCTTCCTGCTGGATGTTTATGTTCCGCTTTGATTTTCTGACAGGTCATGCATCTGCTCACGAATTTCGCTATATCGTTCTTCATCCCTTTCCACCAGAACTGTAACTTTAAGTCCTGATACATCTTGCTCGCTCCGGGGTGAACCGAATAGGGTGTCTCATGAGCTTCTGACATGATCTGTCTTCTAAGTTCCTCATCAGCTGGAACATTTATCCTTCCTTGATAAAGGATTATTCCATCCTTGGAAATTCCTTCTTGAGCACTTGCCATCATTGGATCTCGCCTTTGAGCTTTCTTTATTTCCTCAAATAGCGATGATTCCACTTGGAGTGCAGCTAATCTTCCAGATATCAACTCCAAGTTCAAAGAATTTATCTCTTGCTGTAATGGCTTCGGAAGCCTGTTTATTGGTAGCTGGTGTGATATGGTAGACTTTCTACTTAAAGCATCCGCTACACAGTTGGCCTTTCCTGGATGGTAGAGGATTTCACAATCATAATCCTTCACCAATTCCAACCATCGTCTCTGTCGCATATTGAGCTCTTTTTGCATGAAGAAATACTTCAAGCTTTGGTGATCAGTGAAAATCTGACATTGAGCTCCATAGAGATAGTGTCGCCAAATTTAACTGCGAACACTACTGCAGCAAGTTCAAGGTCATGCGTAGGGTAATTCCTTTCATGCTCCTTTAACTGACGGGAAGCATAGGCAATCACCTTGCCGCCTTGCATCAGGACTGCTCCCAATCCTATTTTCGATGCATCACTGTAGATCACGAACTTCTCCCCTTCAGTGGGAAGCGTAAGGATTGGTGCGCTTGTCAGTCGCCTTTTTAACTCCTGGAAGCTTCTTTCGCATTCTGTAGTCCACTCGTACTTCCTTTCCTTGCGTGTAAGAGCAGTAAGAGGTGCAGCTAGTCACGTGAATCCCTCTACAAATCGCCGATAATAACCAGCCAATCCCAAGAAACTGCGTATTTCTATCACACTCTTGGGTGCAGGCCACTGGTTAATTGCCTCTACCTTTATCGGATATACAGCAATACCTTCCTGGGATACAACATGTCCGAGGAAATGTACTCTGTCCAGCCATAACTCGCATTTTGAGAATTTGGCATACAGTTGATGCTTTCGTATCGTATTCAGCACGATCCTCAGATGCTTCTTGTGCTCCTCATGAGTCTTCGAGTATATAAGAATGTCATCAATGAATACAATGACAAACTTATCCAGATACTCTTTAAAAATTCTGTTCATTAAATCCATGAACGCTGCTGGCGCATTTGTCAATCCGAATGGCATCACAAGGAACTCGTAGTGACCATAACGAGTCCTAAACGCCGTCTTAGGAATATCACTCTCTTTAATTCTCAGCTGGTGATATCCTGATCGTAAGTCGATCTTGGAAAATACCGCTGCGCCTTTTAACTGGTCGAATAGGTCATCAATTCTAGGTAACGGATACCTATTTTTGATCGTAACCTTATTCAACTCCCGGTAATCAATGCACAGTCGGAATGTCCCATCCTTTTTCTTGACGAATAACACAGGTGCACCCCATGGAGAAAAACTCGGCCTGATGAATCCCTTATCCAAAAGCTCCTTTAATTGTACCTGCAGCTCCTTTAACTCCATTGGAGCCATGCGGTATGGTGCTTTGGAAATAGGTGCTGTTCCAGGCATCAACTCAATTTCAAACGAGATTTCTCTCTCTGGCGGTATCCCTGGTAACTCTTCTGGAAATACGTCAAGAAACTCATTAACCACAGGAACATCTTCAGGTTGAAGCTTCTGTTCCTCTACAGTATCCACCACATATGCCAGATATCCCATGCAACCACTGGCTATCAGCTTGCTTGCTCTCAGCGAACTGATCATCATCTTCCCGGGTCTTTGAGAAGTATCAACATACTCGAAACTCTCTTCTTCCTTGGGTTGGAAGACTATTTTTCGATTTCGACAGTCGATCGTAGCTTGGTATTTCCCTAGGAAATCCATGCCTAAAATCACATCATAATCCATGATCTCCATTACGATCAACTCAGCATATAGTTCCCTATTTGCCACATATACTGGTACATAGGGTAACCAGTAACTAGACAATAATACTTCCCCAGAAGGTAAGGCTGTCTTAAATACCCTTCCCATATTATCTTTAGGAAGTCCTATCTTGTCAGCAAATGCATAGGAAACAAATGAATGCGTAGCACCGAAATCGAATAGTACAGAGGCTACATGACTAGCAACAGGAAGCTGACCTGTCACCACGTTTGATGTTCCTGCCTCTGCATCTTCCTTGCTGTAGGCCATCACACGAGCATCAGCACGTTGCATACGCTCCTGGCGTTGCGGCCTCACTGGTGACTTTTCCATTCTGGCTTGAAGGGAATGAGCTTGTGGGCGTGTCTGGTGCGGTTGGGAAGTGCCTTGTCCACCCTGCCTATTTGGACAGTTCCTGGCGTAATGGCCTTCCTTTCCACATTCGTAGCAAACAAGTGGCCCAAATCTGCATTGCCCAGAATGTCTCTTCCCGCATGTAGGGCAGTTTTGCACATTAGATTCTGCATTACCAGCTGTTCTCCGCTGCTGGTTTCGATTATTACCCTGGCGATTCCCAGAAAAATTCCCTTTTCTCTTATTTTGCTGGGATCCTTGATTGTTGCCCTGGCTTGGTTTCGCATTCTGACTAGGCTTGCTCGATTGACCAACTTGCGTAGACTTTGCCAAAGCCCTCTCCTTCTTTTTAGCCTCCCAGTGTTTCTCTCTTTCCTCTTTCTATCGAGCTACATGGAACTCAGCTCTAATGGCCCGACTCACACAATCTGCTACAGAAGTAGGTGGTACTAGTCTAGGGTCTACTAACGCAGCAATTTCTGGCCTGAACATCCTTGTGACAACCGGGAAATTCAGGCAATTCTCGGATGAAAATGTACAATTGTATGTATATAACAATTTGTACTGTTTAAAGAGTGAAATAAATGTAATTATATTGTTCAGAATATGTGAAAATGTTCTAACAATACTGACGAGTAAGAATTCAGTGTTGGAAAAATTCACTGAGTTGAAACGGGTGAAACGGTGCCAAAATCGGCATTAAAAACCCTAACCGGAGCAATAAAAGACGGTAAACTTCCGGGATTGATTTTGATCAAACGGAAGCAGATTAAATTGATCCGACTGCACAGAAGACCTCAGGAACACGCCGGGACGATTTCAGAAAATTTCGGCTCGAACCGGCATCGGTCAAAAAGTAGTCGAATTAATGTGAATAGTGAAAGTCAAAGTCAACTTTCACTTTTGCATTTATGACATCATAAATCAAGTTTATTAAATGGAATAAATAAGGTGGTTGGTGGCATTAATGGCTAGGATTTAATCACCTTTTGATCTAAAGGCCAAGATTTGGCCAAAATTAACCCTTTTTTATTTTTGAAAATTATGGAAAGTAATGGCTTGAAAGGTGCCTAAATCCCATTGGCTAATGACCAAATTAATTGGTCTTTTAGTGGCATAAGTCGGCCACTTTTGGAGTGAAAGGCCGAAACCATTTTCATGCAAAACCAAAGAACAAAATTTTTTCTAAGTTTTCTTCCATGGCATGTACGTGAGCCACCCAAGGGAAACCAAGTTTTCTCTTCAAATTTTCTTCACAAAAAGTGTGTCAAAACACTCCTTGAAGACAAAGGAAGCAATTGATTAAGGTATCTTCCCTTGCACCTCAATTTTTCATGGTTTTTCTTCTTAAAATCCGTGGGTGAATAGTGATAGAAAGATGGAAAATTTTTGGTTGTTTTCCATTGAATTGATGTTGGGTTTTGTTAAGGATGAATTAAGGAAGAAAACCATGCAAATTCATTAAAGAAAAACCGAAATTTTGGTTGGTTTTTCAAAGGTAAATCCGTGGGTTACCTTGAGTAACCAATGAGAAAAAAATTTTGGTTAATGGTTAACATGCTTTCTAAGTTTAAATTTGTGAAGAATAAAGCTTGTATTTCATTATGAAAAGCTTGGAAAAAATTTCTTGTGTGAAATACATGATGTGGCCGTGGGGTTGTTAATGGTTTGGAAGAAAATTTTTGCATGTTTTATGTGGTAATTGGTGATTGGAATTATGCATTTTAATATGCAAAAGATGAATTTATAATTGAAAGAATGAAAACAAAAATGTGTGCATGTTTTCAATTCAATGGCCGTGGGTATTAGGTGTTTAAAAAACCCTAAGAATTTGGTTGAAAATGCCAAGAAAATGGGCTTGAAAATGTGTTGAAAATGTGACATTTGAATGGCCTAAAATGTGGTGAAAGTTTGACAAAATTTGGTTCGGTTTGGTTGTGAAAACCGAAACCAAATAAAAGGTAAAAATGTAATAAAAAAATTTTGTAATGTGAGTGATAATGTGAAATTTGAAATTTGTGGGCTTTTATGTAAAAGTTAATTTGAAATTTGTGGGCTTTTATGTAAAAGTTTGGAAAACTTTTACATAAAATAGGCTTGTGGTTTAGTACGTGGCAGGTACATTCGGTTCGAGGCGTACCTAACGCCGGAAGCCTTAAAATTACGCCAAAATGCTGCCGAAATTTCAAAAACGGCATTCGGGGTAAAATAGGGATTTAAAATAAAAGTTAGGGCCGGGACGGAAACCCGAGTCCCTAACGGAAAAAGTGAATAAGGGTAATTTAAGGGGTGGGTTGTGAATAGTAACCCGTCCCCTTAAAAATGAAAAACGCGTGTGAGATTGAAAAACCGACCCCGAGGGGGGGCGTTTTTGGAAATGAAATAAAGGTCCGAGTCGGGAACGGAAAACCCGAGCCTCGGAGACCTAGGTCGGGAAAGTCTAGATGAACGTTTTAAATACTAGTGAAACGTCCATTTGAGACTCCGAAACGATAGAAAATCGCTAAACCGACGTAAGGGTCGGAATAGTGCTTCCCGAGGGCCGGGAAAACAAAAAGTGGAAATAAAATAGAAACAAACCCGGTAATGATTAGAAAAGAGTCAGAAAAGTTCCTGAGAGCCAAAAATGCAGTCTGGATCAATAAAATTCCGTCAGGGGCAAAACTGCAATTTTGCCAAAATATTGGGGCAAAAATCGTAATTTTAAAAAAGTTGGGGGAAAACGGTGAAAATAATAAATAAAACCTAAAAAGTTATAAATAGGTTTTATTTAAGCTTTTTAATGAAAAATAAAAGCTATAAATGGGAAAGAAATTAACAGACATAGTTTTGTCTGTAGGATCCCAAAATCGGCCTACAAGGAAGGCGATTCAAGATCCGAGAGAGAGAAAGGGAACAGTCTGATAAGGTAAGTTCGGACATTTACCTGTCTGCAACATATAGCAATATTGTGCTAACTTTAATGTACTAACTATAAGTTAGGTACATATGTGCTACGGGCACTATAATAGAATAGAGAGAGAGACGAAATGTGCTACGGGCACTATAAGAATGGACACATTGTTAATTGTACTTCGGGCACTAGAGCGAGGTTAATAAAACTCACTCACCTAAAATTAAAATGTGAACCATTCCTAACCACGGGACAATGTGAAGTCACCGGGTTAGAATGTTAAAAAGTCGGTAATGAAACCACTTTCTGGTGTACCAGCCTTCCGTACAGGGAGGTACTATTTTTGCCTTCGGGGCTATGAGACTAAGGCTGTGGAGGTCAGCACTGATGTACCGCTCCCAGTCATATAAAATTTTGCCTTCGGGGCTATGAGATTAAGGCTGTGGAGGTCAGCACTAATGTACCGCTCCCAGTCATGCACACTTAAATGGTACTGCCAACTTGAGCTCAAAACCAGAACGTAATGAAAGATAATGACCTAAAACTGAAACTGTGCCATAATTGAGCATAAGACAGTTTAGTGAGAGCACTAACATCGCGGTAGATGTACTAGTGTGATACAGTGTTGTGGTCAAACTTACTATTCATGTATGAATAGTGGTCAAAGTTACTATTCATATATGAATAGTAGTCAACGGACTATTCACGATGAATAGTACTATTCATAGAAATTTTATTTCTTGCATGTTTGAACTTACTGAGCTTGTAGCTCACCATTTTTGCTAATGTTGCAGGTAAGCGACCAGCTCAGTAGCTTGTTTGATTGGATGCGGACGGAATGGCGCGTGTCAAATGGGATAACTGGGCGAGGGATATGGTACTGCCAGAGTCTTGCCGCTGAGCGTTAAAGTGAAGAAAAAAAAAAGGGGGAAACAGTTCTTTTGTAATTATATATATTTTACAAAAGCACTGTATTATTTATATTACTTTGTACCTATCAACAAAGTAAATAGTAGAAAAAGATTTTATATGATGTTTAAAGAAAAAAAATTTTTTCCCAAAAACGTCATGATTTAAAAAAGAGGAGAGAGATAAGCCGGCGACCATGAGAGTACAATCTATCGCAGTTAGCGATAAAGCTCAACTGTAATAGTATTGTATGATCTCCACAAGGGGCGGGCCGCCACAGTTGGTATCAGAGCCTGGTTTGAGATTGGTGAAGTTTAGAATACCAACTGCTGTCACAGTTGGTATTAGAGCCTGGTTTTCGAGTGGCTAAGTTTTGAATACCAATTGCCGTCACAGTTGGTATATCAGAGCAGTGTGACCATATCCCGATTTGACACTTTGCGCATCCTGCACCGCTATCCAAGTAAGTAGTTTACTTAAGTTCAGTTAATTATTTTCTTATGCGAAAATAATTATCTTATAGGTAGCAAGATGACCAGACCTCCATATGTGAGACCACCGCTACCACGACCAAGAGGGGTATTACGGGTATGGACGAGACCTATTGTGAGGCCGCCCATTTCCCAAAGGCCGGTAGTCAGACCCCCGGTACCCGAGAGACCTCCGGTACCAGTACCAGCACCAGTGCCAGCGCCAGTAGAGATAGTACAGCCACGACCGATAGTTCATCCACCGGTGGTAGTGGACATTCCAGTTGTTGGTGGACGCCAACATATTGGGGTGCGAGTGTCGGCACGGGCAGTACATGCATTTAGGGCCAGCAGTCCTCCGATGTTTGATGGTGGACGACAATCGATGGAGACCAAGGACTGGCTCCATGCCATTGAGAGGATCATGGTGATTTGCGACATTGATCGAGATATGTGGATCCAGTTGGCTGTCAGTATGTTTCAGGGAGACGCTCGAGTGTTCTGGCAGTATTGCGACCAGGAGATTTTATTGGGATTCAGTTGGGCCGAATTCTGTCAGCGGTTGGCTGATCAGTTTCAACCTAGGGATCCAGCACCTGCTCCAGCACCTCCAGAGAGACGAGAGGCTGATGCACCTGCGTACCCTGGATTCGATGAGGTCAGGGATTACATTCTCCAGACTGAGAAGATGGTCATGCTGTCTGGTGAGACAGTGATGTCTTACGCAGCACGGTTTGAGGAGACCATTCGGAGGAGATGTCCGTTGCCTAACCTCACGGAAGCAAACTGCTGTGAGCTGTTTTGGAAAGGCTTATCCTTGGAGCTGAGACCGAGGGTGATCAAGCCGTTTCCTCCGACGCTCCAAGAGTTCGTGGTAACGATCAGGGCGATCGAGAGAGAGATTCTGATCGAGCATCTGACGCAGAGTCGACGAGAGACGCTGGGTCAAGATGAAATGTTTGCATGCATATTCGGGCCGAGAAGAATGATGAATGATCATGAGGCCGGACCGTCTAGACCACGAGGTGATGACTCAGGACAGGGAACATTACCTAGGGGTGGTGACGACTCAGATGATACCAATGACGATGAGGATCCAGAAGAATATCCTCTAGTCCCAGATGTAGGGAACGAGTGACCAGTAGATGTGTACATGTACATAAGTAGCTTAGAGAGAAAAGCTCTTTTGTATAGACTTGTGGCCATTTTGTATAAACGGCCGATGTATATATGACTGGCGATGCCTATGTATGACATATAAATGTTTTGCTATGAATGAAATACCAAAATGATTATATGTTGTACGATGATGTGTTACGATGATGTGGCTTTACAGTACCCCAAATTTCGTAAATTGATATAATTTTACGAATGCGGTTATGGAAAAGCTAACGGTGAATTATTGTGCCATAATAGGACAATAGCCAAGATGGTGGATTTGAGAAATCGACCAGAGGGACGGGAGCGACGTCCTGATATTATGGAGAGACTGGATCAGATACAAGCTTTGTTAGAAGCTCAGATGCAAGAAAATGCGAATCTGAGGCGACGGGTAGAGGAGCTAGAGCAGAGACAAGGCTCTGAGGGTACCCAAGTAGAACAACAAGCTGAGGTAGATCCGGTTATTCCTCCAGCTGCAGTACATGAGAGAGCTCCTGAACCACAACCAGTATTGAATTTAGAACCCCTCTATGAAAGATTCAGGCGTATGAGGCCGCCAGAATTTGAAAGGTCTACAAATCCCTTAGAGGCTGAAGACTGGATGTCATCATTACAAGTGATCATGGAGTTCATGAACCTAACCGACCGAGAGAAGGTTGCATATGCATCTTTTGTGCTGAGAAAAGATGCTCGGTTTTGGTGGGACACTGTGCGAATGAGGAGAGACGTGTCTACCATGAGTTGGGCGGAATTTCTGGAAGAATTTAACCAGAAATATTACGACCCTGCATCTCTGAGACAGCAACAGAAAGAATTCTCAGAGCTGACACAAGGGAACATGTCGGTAAGCGAAGTCTGCCGAAAGTTCGACCAGTTATCCCGTCTATGTCCCTACGTAGTCCCTACTGAGAGGGAGAAGATACAGAAAATGATCGGGATGTTCAGGCCAGAAATTGCTGCGTTAGTAGACACTGGACTAGTGCCACCTACTTCTGTAGCAGACTGTGTGAGTCGGGCCATTAGAGCTGAGTTCCATGTAGCTCGACAGAAAGAGGAAAGAGAGAAACACTGGGAGGCTAAAAAGAAGGAGAGGGCTTTGGCGAAGTCTACGCAAGTTGGTCAATCGAGCAAGCCTAGTCAGAATGCGAAACCAAGCCAGGGCAACAGTCAAGGATCCCAGTAAAATAAGAGAAAAGGGAATTTTTCTGGGAATCGCCAGGGTAATAATCGAAACCAGCAGCGGAGAACAGCTGGTAATGTAGAGTCTAATGTGCAAAACTGCCCTACATGCGGGAAGAGACATTCTGGGCAATGCAGATTTGGGCCACTTGTTTGCTACGAATGTGGAAAGGAAGGCCATTACGCCAGGAACTGTCCAAATAGGCAGGGTAGACAAGGCACTTCCCAACCGCACCAGACACGCCCACAAGCTCATTCCCTTCAAGCCAGAGTGGAAGAGTCACCAGTGAGGCCGCAACGCCAGGAGCGTATGCAACGTGCTGATGCTCGTGTGATGGCCTACAGCAAGGAGGATGCAGAGGCAGGAACCTCAAACGTGGTGACAGGTCAGCTTCCTGTCGCTAGTCATGTAGCCTCTGTACTATTCGATTCCGGTGCTACGCATTCATTTGTTTCCTATGCATTTGCTGACAAGATAGGACTTCCTAAGGATAATATGGGAAGGGTATTTAAGACAGCTTTACCCTCTGGGGAAGTATTGTTGTCCAGTTACTGGTTACCCTATGTACCAGTATATGTGGCAAATAGGGAACTATATGCTGAGTTGATCGTAATGGAGATCATGGATTACGATGTGATTTTAGGCATGGATTTCCTAGGGAAATACCAAGCTACGATCGACTGCCGAAATCGAAAGATAGTCTTCCAACCCGAGGAAGAAGAGAGTTTCGAGTATGTTGATACTTCTCGAAGACCCGGGAAGATGATGATCAGTTCGCTGAGAGCAAGCAAACTGATAGCCAGTGGTTGCGCGGGATATCTGGCTTATGTGGTGGATACTGTAGAGGAACAGAAGCTTCAAGCTGAAGATGTTCCGGTGGTTAATGAGTTTCTTGACGTATTTCCGGAAGAGTTACCAGGGATACCACCAGAGAGAGAAATCTCGTTTGAAATTGAGTTGATGCCTGGAACAGCACCTATTTCCAAAGCACCATACTGCATGGCTCCAGTGGAATTAAAGGAGCTGCAGGTACAATTAAAGGAGCTTTTGGATAAGGGATTCATCAGGTCGAGTTTTTCTCCATGGAGTGCACCTGTGTTATTCGTCAAGAAAAAGGATGGAACATTCCGACTGTGCATTGATTACCGGGAGTTGAATAAGGTTACGATCAAAAATAGGTATCCGTTACCTAGAATTGATGACCTATTCGACCAGTTAAAAGGCGCAGCGGTATTTTCCAAAATCGACTTACGATCAGGATATCACCAGCTGAGAATCAAAGAAAGTGATATTCCTAAGACGGCGTTTAGAACTCGTTATGGTCACTACGAGTTTCTTGTGATGCCATTCGGATTGACGAATGCGCCAGCAGCGTTCATGGATTTGATGAACAGGATTTTTAAAGAGTATCTGGATAAGTTTGTCATTGTATTCATTGATGACATTCTTATACACTCGAAGAGTCATGAAGAGCACAAGAAGCATCAGAGGATAGTGCTGAATACGATACGGAAGCATCAACTGTATGCCAAATTCTCAAAATGTGAATTTTGGCTGGATAGAGTACATTTCCTCGGACATGTGTATCCCAGGAAGGTATTGCAGTAGATCCGACAAAGGTAGAGGCAATTAACCAGTGGCCTGCACCCAAGAGTGTGACGGAAATACGCAGTTTCTTGGGATTGGCTGGTTATTATCGGTGATTTGTAGAGGGATTCGCGAGATTAGCTGCACCTCTTACTGCTCTTACACGCAAGGAAAGGAAGTACGAGTGGACTATGGAATGCGAAAAAAGCTTCCAGGAGTTAAAGAGGCGACTGACAAGCGCACCAATCCTTACGCTTCCCACTGAAAGGGAGAAGTTTGTGATCTACAGTGATGCATCGAAAATAGGATTGGGAGCAGTCCTAATGCAAAATGGCAAGGTGATTGCCTATGCTTCCCGTCAATTAAAGGATCATGAAAGGAATTACCCTACGCATGACCTTGAACTTGCTGCAGTAGTGTTCGCACTTAAAATTTGGCGACACTATCTCTATGGAGCTCAATGTCAGATTTTCACTGATCACCAAAGCTTGAAGTATTTCTTCACGCAAAAAGAGCTCAATATGCGACAGAGACGATGGTTAGAATTGGTGAAGGATTATGATTGTGAAATCCTATACTATCCAGGAAAGGCCAACCGTGTAGCGGATGCTCTAAGTAGAAAGTCTACTATATCGCACCAGCTACCAATAAAAAGGCTTCCGAAGCCATTGCAGCAAGAGATAAATTCGTTGAACTTGGAGTTGATATCTGGAAGATTAGCTGCACTCCAAGTGGAATCATCGCTATTTGAGGAAATAAAGGAAGCTCAAAGGCGAGATCCAGTGATGGCAAGTTCTCAAGAAGGAATTTCCAAGGATGGAATGATCCTTTATCAAGGAAGGATAAATGTTCCAGCTGATGAGGAACTTAGAAGACGGATCATGTCAGAAGCTCATGAGACACCCTATTCGGTTCACCCCGGAGCGAGCAAGATGTATCAGGACTTAAAGTTACAGTTCTGGTGGAAAGGGATGAAGAACGATATAGCAAAATTCGTGAGCAAATGCATGACCTGTCAGAAAATCAAAGCGGAACATAAACATCCAGCAGGAAGATTGGAACCACTGGAGATTCCTGAATGGAAATGGGAACACATTACGATGGATTTTGTAGTGGGACTCCCGATAACCCGAGAAGGTTATGACGCCATCTGGGTTATTGTGGACAGACTGACCAAGACGGCACGGTTTATAGCTGTCAAGATGACTTTTTCGCTGGAAAAGTTTGCTCAGCTGTACATAACTCATGTCGTCAGACTACATGGCGTACCGAAATCCATTGTATCAGATCGAGATGCACGGTTCACTTTGAATTTCTGGAAGTGTGTGCAAGAGGCCATGGGTACTGAATTGAGACTCAGTACGGCTTTTCATCCGCAAACAGACGGGCAGTCAGAGCGGACAATTCAGACGTTAGAGGACATGCTTCGAGCTTGCGTTATGGATTTTGCGGGAAATTGGAACGAGAAGTTACCATTGATTGAATTCTCGTACAATAATAGTTACCAAGCTTTGATAGGCATGGCACCTTACGAGGCTTTGTATGGACGGAAGTGCAGATCACCATTACATTGGTACGATTTGCGAGAAAAGCAGTTGCATAAGACGGATTTCATGCAAGAGACTTCCGATGCAGTTGCTAGAATTCAGCGTCAAATGAAAATTGCGCAAAGCCGACAAAAGAGCTACGTGGATAAAAGGCGAAGATCCTTGGAGTTTGACGAAGGAGACTTCGTGTTTCTCAAGGTATCGCCCATGAAGGGGATTATGCGTTTCGGTAAGAAGGGGAAACTGAGTCCAAGATACATTGGACCTTATGAAATTATCGAATGCATTGGAAAGGTCGCTTACAGATTAGCGCTACATCCAGAATTGTCGGCAGTGCATAACGTATTTCATGTGTCGATGCTGAGAAAGTATATACCAGATCCGTCCCATGTATTGAAGCATGAGCCTATTCAAATCCACGAGGATTTGACATATGAGGAACAGCCTATTCAAGTACTAGCTCGTGAAGAGAAAGTACTGAGGAATAAGGTAATCCCACTAGTGAAGATTTTGTGGAAAAATCACAATATTGAAGAAGCTACGTGGGAACGAGAAGACGAGATGAGGAAATTATACCCCCATTTGTTCTAATTTTCGAGGACGAAAATTTTATAAGGAGGGGTGAATGTGACAACCGGGAAATTCAGGCAATTCTCGGACGAAAATGTACAATTGTATGTATATAACAATTTGTACTGTTTAAAGAGTGAAATAAATGTAATTATATTGTTCAGAATATGTGAAAATGTTCTAACAATACTGACGAGTAAGAATTCAGTGTTGGAAAAATTCACTGAGTTGAAACGGGTGAAACGGTGCCAAAATCGGCATTAAAAACCCTAACCGGAGCAATAAAAGACGGTAAACTTCCGGGATTGATTTTGATCAAACGGAAGCAGATTAAATTGATCCGACTGCACAGAAGACCTCAGGAACACGCCGGGACGATTTCAGGAAAATTTCGGCTCGAACCGGCATCGGTCAAAAAGTAGTCGAATTAATGTGAATAGTGAAAGTCAAAGTCAACTTTCACTTTTGCATTTATGACATCATAAATCAAGTTTATTAAATGGAATAAATAAGGTGGTTGGTGGCATTAATGGCTAGGATTTAATCACCTTTTGATCTAAAGGCCAAGATTTGGCCAAAATTAACCCTTTTTAATTTTTGAAAATTATGGAAAGTAATGGCTTGAAAGGTGCCTAAATCCCATTGGCTAATGACCAAATTAATTGGTCTTTTAGTGGCATAAGTCGGCCACTTTTGGAGTGAAAGGCCGAAACCATTTTCATGCAAAACCAAAGAACAAAATTTTTTCTAAGTTTTCTTCCATGGCATGTACGTGAGCCACCCAAGGGAAACCAAGTTTTCTCTTCAAATTTTCTTCACAAAAAGTGTGTCAAAACACTCCTTGAAGACAAAGGAAGCAATTGATTAAGGTATCTTCCCTTGCACCTCAATTTTTCATGGTTTTTCTTCTTAAAATCCGTGGGTGAATAGTGATAGAAAGATGGAAAATTTTTGGTTGTTTTCCATTGAATTGATGTTGGGTTTTGTTAAGGATGAATTAAGGAAGAAAACCATGCAAATTCATTAAAGAAAAACCGAAATTTTGGTTGGTTTTTCAAAGGTAAATCCGTGGGTTACCTTGAGTAACCAATGAGAAAAAAATTTTGGTTAATGGTTAACATGCTTTCTAAGTTTAAATTTGTGAAGAATAAAGCTTGTATTTCATTATGAAAAGCTTGGAAAAAATTTCTTGTGTGAAATACATGATGTGGCCGTGGGGTTGTTAATGGTTTGGAAGAAAATTTTTGCATGTTTTATGTGGTAATTGGTGATTGGAATTATGCATTTTAATATGCAAAAGATGAATTTATAATTGAAAGAATGAAAACAAAAATGTGTGCATGTTTTCAATTCAATGGCCGTGGGTATTAGGTGTTTAAAAAACCCTAAGAATTTGGTTGAAAATGCCAAGAAAATGGGCTTGAAAATGTGTTGAAAATGTGACATTTGAATGGCCTAAAATGTGGTGAAAGTTTGACAAAATTTGGTTCGGTTTGGTTGTGAAAACCGAAACCAAATAAAGGGTAAAAATGTAAAAAAAAAATTTTGTAATGTGGGTGATAATGTGAAATTTGAAATTTGTGGGCTTTTATGTAAAAGTTTGGAAAACTTTTACATAAAATAGGCTTGTGGTTCAGTACGTGGCAGGTACATTCAGTTCGAGGCGTACCTAACGCCGGAAGCCTTAAAATTACGCCGAAATGCTGCCGAAATTTCAAAAACGGCATTCGGGGTAAAATAGGGATTTAAAATAAAAGTTAGGGCCGGGACGGAAACCCGAGTCCCTAACGGAAAAAGTGAATAAGGGTAATTCAAGGGGTGGGTCGTGAATAGTAACCCGTCCCCTTAAAAATGAAAAACGCGTGTGAGATTGAAAAACCGACCCCGAGGGGGGGGCGTTTTTGGAAATGAAATAAAGGTCCGAGTCGGGAACGGAAAACCCGAGCCTCGGAGACCTAGGTCGGGAAAGTCTAGATGAACGTTTTAAATACTAGTGAAACGTCCATTTGAGACTCCGAAACGATAGAAAATCACTAAACCGACGTAAGGGTCGGAATAGTGCTTCCCGAGGGCCGGGAAAACAAAAAGTGGAAATAAAATAGAAACAAACCCGGTAATGATTAGAAAAGAGTCAGAAAAGTTCCTGAGAGCCAAAAATGCAGTCTGGATCAATAAAATTCCGTCAGGGGCAAAACTGCAATTTTGCTAAAATATTGGGGCAAAAATCGTAATTTTGCAAAAGTTGGGGGAAAACGGTGAAAATAATAAATAAAACCTAAAAAGTTATAAATAGGTTTTATTTAAGCTTTTTAATGAAAAATAAAAGCTATAAATGGGAAAGAAATTAACAGACATAGTTTTGTCTGTAGGATCCCAAAATCGGCCTACAAGGAAGGCGATTCAAGATCCGAGAGAGAGAAAGGGAACAGTCTGATAAGGTAAGTTCAGACATTTACCTGTCTGCAACATATAGCAATATTGTGCTAACTTTAATGTACTAACTATAAGTTAGGTACATATGTGCTACGGGCACTATGATAGAATAGAGAGAGAGACGAAATGTGCTACGGGCACTATAAGAATGGACACATTGTTAATTGTGCTTCGGGCACTAGAGCGAGGTTAATAAAACTCACTCACCTAATATTAAAATGTGAACCATTCCTAACCACGGGACAATGTGAAGTCACCGGGTTAGAATGTTAAAAAGTCGGTAATGAAACCACTTTCTGGCGTACCAGCCTTCCGTACAGGGAGGTACTATTTTTGCCTTCGGGGCTATGAGACTAAGGCTGTGGAGGTCAGCACTGATGTACCGCTCCCAGTCATATAAAATTTTGCCTTCGGGGCTATGAGATTAAGGCTGTGGATGTAATGACCGCCATTTTCATGGCACCTACTTACCATGTAATAAGTCATTAAGGAATAAAATGGACATAATTTAATGTCCTTTAGCAAATTTAAGAAACATGGTCAAGTACACGACCGTGTAAGAGGCTGTGTACCGCTCAGATAGATGAATGTGTTTCAAAGACATGGCCGTGTTGAGTAGTCTCAACTAGTACATGCTCGTGTCTGAAATGTACACGCCCGTGTTGCGTTGCACACGCACGTGTAAGAGTCTGTGTAGAAGGCTGTGTAATGAGCCGAGAGCCACTGTAATGACTCTCATGAATTATGAAACTTAATTACTATGTAATGATGTAATTAAGTTAATAAGCACAGTGTGCTTTTCAGTTGAATGAATTAAACAGGAATAGTAACGTTTAATTACTATTCATGCAGTGAAAGGGGTAATCGACAGTGAAATCGGTCCACCCTATTATGTGAGTATGCGTTGAGACACGCAATATCAAGAAATCGGTCTAGACGACCATTTCATGATACAGAACTGATGAGCTAATCATCAGTACGCTCAGACTGGTCATCTGAGCGCAGCAATGATAATTGCCCTAATAGATGTACAGTATCGAGAAAAGTGGTATAGATGACCTCTTCTCGCCAATGGACTGACAAAATCAAAGTCAGAACGCTCAGATTAGTCAGTCAGATAGTGAACAGTGATTTGTAAATAGTGAGAAACGCAGTGTCAGGTTAGTGGCCAAGACGGCCTTAATCTGGCATAAAACTGATATATTAATAGTCAGCAGGCTCAATCTGGTCAATTGAGCATAAAATGTAGATTTTGTTTAAGGGATACGCAGTATCGGGATGAGGGTCAAGACGACCTTTTCTCGCCCCGAAACTGATATATTTAGACTCAGGACGCCCAAATTAGTCAATCGGGCACCTGACATGTTTTTCGAGACGGGGTTATGCAGATCCTGAAAACTGGTCCAGAAGATCTCAGATGGACGTAAAACTGATAAATTTGAAATCAGCACGTCCAAATTAGTCAAGAGAGACTGTGTTTGAAATTTCACGCGAAAACGCCTCGTTATGCGTGCACAGTGTCAACACAGTGTAGGCCTAACCACAGTATCAAGAAATTGATCAAGATGACCTCTTCTTGATATAAAACTGATATATTTGGAATCAGAATGCTCAAATTAGTCATTTGAGCATAAAAAGTAATTTTTGACCGGGAACCATACAGTATCGGGAAACTGGTCGAGACGACCTCGGATGAAGATAAAACTGGTATATTTGGGTTCAGCACGCCCAAATTAGTCAGTATAGCCTATCTTAAAATTTTTCAAAAAATTAGTATAAAAGGACGAAATTTTTGGGACTATTGAAAAATAGCCCCCATAATTTTCCAAATCCCATTTCCTCCCCCCAACACCACCGAGGATGAACAGTGACCGACCATCGAATCCGACCTCCGTTTTCGACACCGCCGGCACCATTGGAAAGCTCTCGACGGGCTGATTCCAACGGTGGGCCGAGTCGACCGAACCGACGCCGTAGCACGCCGCACGCGCCGCCCAAAGCCGCCGGTGGCCGAATTCTTCAAACCGCCGTATCTCCGCCGTCCGACGTCCAAATGCCACGATTCCGGTCCCAATGGATTCGTGGTGAAGAGTAGAACAAAACCCAGGCTTCATTTCACGTCAACAGTCACCGGATCGCGCCGCCCAAGGTTCGCCGTCGCCGTCGCCATCGCCGCCGTCAAATCTCACTATTCCGGCGGATTTGAGTTGCAAGGTTGGTATCAAAATGCTCAGAACAACACGTAGATCAAAAGCCCCAAATCAATTTTGGGCAACAACGCCGGAAAATGAGGATCCAACATCGCTCGCCGTCGCCGACTTTTCGAGGGCCGATTTCCGGTGATAGGAGCCTCGATTGGTGAAATGGACACCACCAATGGGTTCCTCTCGTCGAGCTCTTCAAGATGGTGGTCGCCACTCCCATCGCCGCCGTGGTCAACGCCGGTCAACGCCGGTCAAACGGCGGTCAACGCCGGTCAACGGCGACCCGGAGACCGAAAATTGAATAATGGCCCGTTGGCCTATTTTCGACGTTCCGGACACATCCGCGGCATCGGATTTGCGAACCGGAGTTTCAAAAGTGAAGAACGACGATTCAAAGATTGTGCGGTCGAGACCGAACGGTTCGTCCGACCGCCGACGGAAACGATTTTGGTAGTGGTTTTGATCCCTTGATTCCTCAATGTATTATTAGAAATAATTATGTATTAATTATGGTTTGCTGACTTGAGGAATTGTAAGAAAAAGGGGTGAAATATCGAAAAAGAGAATGTGAGAAAATGTGAATATTTTTACGTAAAAAGCAGAGCTTTTACGTAAAAAAATTAGGCCTCTGGTTTAGTACGTGGCAGGTTAGAATAGGTTAGATGGTTTTGAGGCGTTTCCTAAACGCCGGAAACCCAAAAATTAAGCGGAAATGCTGCCAAAATTTCTAAAACGGCACAAAGGGGTATTTTAGGAAACGAGGGGTGAAAATGTGATCGGGATGGAAACCCGAGCTCCCTCGATGACCTAGGTCCAGGAAAGAAGGACGGACGTTTACAGGATTAGTGAACCGCCCAATTAGAAATCTCGAAATGTAAGAAAACGACCCCTAGATCAGAATAGTGCCACCCGAGGAACGGGTGTGATCTAAGTATAAAATTTGGGGCGATTACATCGGTAACGGTAATCCGACAGGCTAAATGGTCATACGGGAGGTATTCAGTTAGTTGACTGGTCGGTTAGCCAGTCAAGGACCAAGTCGAAATGGGATAGTGAGAGACAGTGATTAATTTGTCAAGTAGACAAATTAATCAAGCACGATTAAAAATTAGATATCAAATTTCCCAAAGTAGAGCAGCTGGGTACCGATAGGCATCGGTACCACACAACGATAAGTTTATTAGTTCCTAACGATAGAGTGACCTAAGAGCGATGTTAATTAATTTATTGGGTAAATAAATTAATTAACAATGATTAGAAAATCAAATTCTTAAGAAGAGGGCAATTAGCACCGACAAGGATCGGTACCACATAACGAGAATTTTTATTAGTCACTAATGACCACGGTGACCTAAGAGTGAATGTTAATGTAAATGCATTATGATTACAGGGAGGTACCTGTATTGTGACGAAGGCGAGAGTATAAACTGTCTGCTGACAGGTAAGTACAACTCCGCCTACAGCATGGATAAAATGAATTTAAAATGATGCTTTTCCAGTATTTTAAGTATGTAGCTTGCACACGATGCTGCACAGCATACATAAGAGCACATAGCTTCACAATCGAGTAGATTGATGAAAGAACAAGATAGAAGCCATAGATCCCTACCGCGTAGGATTGGGGACAGCTTAGAGAAGTGTATGGCTAGAACAGTTAAACAAGATGGAAATAAATAGGTGTGTCGTACCGGCTCCTTCAGTCGAAGGGGTTTCCAGTTAAAGAAAGTTAAGGCCAAAAGTTGAGTATTAGTTGATGACTCTTCGGCATTAGTTGACCTCGGGAGTTACCGTTGGTCTGCGCGCACACGGTACTGACACATGGGCCCTAAATAGACAAGAAGAGAAAAAGAAAAGTTTGAAGCATAAATGAACATAACCGGATCATGCATTAGTTATAGTTCGCTATGCTTTCTTTTTCAGTAGAGTGCATACAGTACACGATGCTTCTGTCATGCATAAAGTATGTGAAGTTTTATATTCATTGTTATGACATGTTATGTGATGACACGATATGTGAGCTGATATGTGATATGCTTATATGGTATGTGATTTATTAAGTGATATATGTCATGCCTATGATTTTACGTATGTGCTATGTTTTAAACATGTTTTGCGGTTAACATGTTGTACTTACTGGGCGTAAAGCTCACGGAGTGTGTTCATGCTGTAGGTAAGCATCCTATAGCGTAAACATCAAGGGACGATGATGGTGGCGGAGGTGGATGTGAGGATGAGGTTATGGATACACCGCGAGTATTCTTCCGCACAGTATGAGTAAATAATATTTTGAATGGTGACAGTTAAATAGTATTTTGAATAGTAAAGGTTAAACGGTATTTTAGAACAGTAAACAGTATATGTATGAGTAGTATATTTAAATAGTATCTGGTGAATAGTAATCAGATAAACAAGTATATAATTGTGTATGTATAATTTAAATCCTTATGTTTTTCAAATTCCGCATTTTAATAGTATACGTATGTGAATAGTAAATACGTACGCGTATATTAAAAAAAAATCCCTCTAAATTTATGGTATTAAATTCAGCAAGTTTAAGTATCGGTTTTAAAGAGGAAGTATAAGTAAAAGCTAAAGAAACAAGTAATAATAGTTTACAGTGACGGTCCGGTCCGCTGAGGGCACGGGGCGTCACAGTTGGTATCAGAGAGGTTTCCTGCCATCCTACCTCACATCGCCGCATGCCTGCCTCATCTGTCCAAGTAAGTTAGTTTTATTTTTTGTCGGTAAATGTTTATCTATTGAAGATAACATTTTATAGTAATGTGATGACGAAACCTATGATGGCGAGAATAAGACGAAGAGATGCTGAGATCATTATATGTAAATCACGACCGTGCAGTGCTAGAGAACTGCTCAAAGAAAGGACATGGATTGCTGCCCGAGTTGTACCGATCTTCAGGGCTAGTTGTCCATTAAGTTTCGAGTGGCAAACAGTACTCCTGCACTCCATGAGAATGTCAGGACTGGTTTCATGTTATCAAAGTGATTCCCCGATTGTACGTCATTGACCAGGATAACTGAGTCCTGTTGGCTGTTGATATCTCTCTGGAAGATACTCTCGTGTGTATCGGGATCCTTATGACCAGGATGAGCTCTTAACTGTGTCGAGTTTCGCCATACCACGATCGAGCCAATCTCTGAAAGCAGTCCAGCATCAGCCTTAGTTTTTCTTTATAGGCAAGCGGGGAGTGAAACCACCTAAGTTCTCTAGAGTTATGGATATACGAGAATTTGTTCATCGGACTGAAAGACTGCAGCTGATGTCCGGTGATACAGTTCTAACGTATGTTGTTCGCTACAAGGAACCGATATGGACTTCTACAATACATGCCGAGACAAAAGTGGATCAAGACAGAAGAAGACTCAAAGAGAGAAAGAGACCTTGCCAAACAGAATTAGAAGAGCGATCAAATAGGACTAGCAAGCCTTATTAAGGAGATAGTGAACGCCGAGAGAAAAGTGCTCAACCCCGGGAACTCTACACAAGCCCAAGGCATTATAGCAGCCGCCATTATGGAGGGTGACCCGGTAGAACCAGCACCCCAACTGGCCGATGAAGAGTTCACGGTCGAGTACCAGTCAGAAGTACACGAGGGCAATAGGGAGCCGATGGAGAACCCCGAACCAGCCCGTATGTCTCCCGAACACCCCATGAGAGAGGAAGATAACGCGACTCTTTTCGACGCCCATCCCGACGATGAGGGAAAGGAGATCCCCAATCGCTTTAGTAATGACGAAGTCATCATAGCCAGCGATGACGAGGTCAGTTTCAGCTGAGAAGAAGAAGAGAACCCAGAGGAGTACTCACTCAGTGATAGTGACGATGAGGAGATGCCTGATACTGAATCAGGATTATCCTTCCAATAGTAGTAACCCTTCTGCGGGAATGTTAGTTATGAAAATATATAGAGGGAAGCAGTAGCTCTCCCCCGTCAGTTATAGCATAATGTACTTGTTGGGATCGTATAGGGGAAGTGTGTGTCACTCCCACTGAACTAGAATCTTGAATATATGTATATATATTATGTGAAATATATTATGAGATAAGTAGTAAAGCTTTGCCCTAGGGGCCAGATATAATATTTTTCCACAGTGTGAGTATGATATGACAGAAAGTGCAGGACGAATCCTAGCACTCAGACGATGTCCCAATACAATGCGGTAATTGTATTGAACATCACAGTATGAGAGAAAGAAAGATGGATATAGTGTGTATATTTATATCCATAATGGTTTAAGTAAGATTGTTAAGTAAGAAAGAAAATGATATGTGATACGAGTCCCAAGTATAGAATTTAAGAGACTTATATTTTCCTTTTTCGCTGTACGATAGGGTTACATAGGAAAACATGGCAAGAATGAGAGCTTAGTTAAACCCAGCATCCTGAGAGGATGAGTTGATAGCACAGATCGCAGCCATGCGAGAGATGATGGAGAACCAGCAGCGGGAGCTAAACCAGCTTAGAGAACAGCTGGGCCAGTAACCCCAGGCACCACAGTCAGTAGAGATGCCAGCACAGGAGGCTCTAGCAGCCCAGAAACTCTGAGGGAGCAAGCAGCTCCTTCAGCTCAGGAAGCACTAGCACCCATAGTAATGGCTGCTTTCGTAGCAGCAATTATTTTCTGCCAATCCCTAGGGAAGGCGACTTGTATGAGAGATTCCGACGCATGAAAGCGTTAGAATTCGTAGGAATCACCAACCCTATAGAGGCCGATGATTGGCTAACGAATATCCAAGTAATCTTGGATTTTATAGGGTTAATAGATAGAGAGAGAGAAAGTGATGTACGCACCCTTCACCCTGCGCAATGAGGCGCGTTAGTGGTGGAAGATGGTAACCATTAAGAGGAACATCAGAGAGATGAGCTGGAGCGATTTCATTGAGGAATTCAGGGAGATGTACTTCAACGAGGAAGCACTAGTAGCGCAGTAGGACGAGTTCGACAACCTGCACCAAGGTAGTATAACTGTTATGGAGGCAGTCAAGAAGTTTGAGCAGTTGGCTCAACTTTGTCCAGATTTGGTACCGACCAAAAGGAGAGAGTCAGACGAATGCTGAAGATGTTCAGAATGGAAATCACAGTTTAGGTCTGTAGCAAAGGGCACGGACCAGCGACACTAGCAGAATGTGTCAGCAAGACTATCTGAGCTGAGTACTAGTCGGCTCAGGATAAGGAGCGAAAGGCGCAGAATGTTAAGGCACGAAAGGAGGAGAAAACGCAAGCTGAGCAGGCTCAGGGGAAGTAAAACCCCGAGTTACAACACAGAGGACAGAATGTGGGAACCGGCCAGAATAGTAGGCATTCCCATAATAACAACAAGAGAAAAGGGGAATTAAGGCAATCAAGATTCACAGGAGAATTTCCCCCAGAAGAGAAACGACTAGGAAGGAAATGATAGCCAACTCGACGTGCACGAAATGCGGAAAGAGGCACTCAGGAGAATGTAAGCAAGGAGTAAGTGGTTGTTTCATCTGTGGCAAGAAAGGCCACTATGCCAAAAAAAAAAAAAGGCTTAGGACACAACGTTGTCATAAACTGTTGAAGGCGAAAAATCATTTTCGAACCAATCGGATGTGAAAAGTTCATCTACAAGGGTTTGTCGCCAGAGCAACCAAAGACGATGATATCAGCAGTGAAGGCTCGCGAGATACAATCCAGTGGATGCACGGACTTCCTAGTATACGTAGCAGATAAGACTCAAGGAATAGAGATAGGACCCGACAACGTACCGATAGTCAGGGAATTCATGGAGATATTTCTAGAAGATCTTGCAGGACTCCAATCAGAGCGCAGGATCTCGTTCGAGACTGAACGTCTACTAGAATCAGCCCCATCTTTGAGGCCCCCTACAGAATAGGCCCTATAGAGCTAAAGGAGCTCCAAGCCCAGCTAAAGTACTAAATAGATAAGGGATTCATGCGATAGAGCTATTCACCCTGGAGAGCACCCATACCATTCGTGAAGAAGAAAGATGGACCACTGAGAATGTGCATCGACTACAGAGAGTTGAACAGGATTACGATTAAGAATAAGCATCTGTTGCCGCGAGTTAACGATCTATTTGATCAGCTCCAAGACGCTGTAGTGTTCTCGAAGATCGATCTACATCCCGAGTACCATCAACTACAAATCAGGAATGAAGATGTACCCAAAACAGCATTTCAAACGTGGTACGGACATTACGAGTTTCTGTTCATGTCACTCAGATTAACGGACGCACCAGCAACTTTCATGAACTGGATGAACCGCATGTTCAAGGACTATTTGGATAAGTTTGTCATTGGGTTCATCGATGACATACTTATACACTCTAAGACGAAGGAAGAGCACGAAGAGCACTTAATTATCATTTTGCGCATGCAACAGGACCATCAGTTATACACCAAGTTCTCCAAGTACGAGTTTTGGCTGGAGAAGGTCCATTTCCTAGACCACGTAGACCCCAAGGAAGGAGTATCTGTGGACCTGGCAAAAATTGATGCAGTTAGCACGTGGCCAGCTCAGAGGAACGAAACGGGAATTCACAGTTTCTTTAAACTAACAGGATGTTACCTACACTTAGTCGAAGGCTACTCAAAGTTAGCTGCTCCGCTCACAGCGCTCACCAAGAAGGGAAAGAGGTATAAGTGAATCGATAAGTGTGAGGAAAGCTTTCAAGAGCTAAGATGAAGACTCATAAGCGCTCCAATGCTGACCATTTCAAATGTTGGTCAGGGAAGCTTTGTGATTTAAGCGCCACATCTAAAACCAAGTTGGAAACTGTGTTGATGTAGAGTGGTAGAGTAGTCGCGTATGCTTCACGACAACTCAAAAAACCTTGAGAAGAGCTACCCAACGCGTGATCTGGAGCTAGTAGCGATAGTTTTTACGATAAAAACATGGAGGCACTACCTGTACGGAGTCACGTGTGAGATTTACATCGACCACTAGAGTCTCAAATGTATCTTCACGCAGAAAGGGCTCAACATGAGGCAGCGTAGATGGCTAGAGTTGGTAAGGATTACGACCGTGAGATCCTATACCATCCAGGGAAAGCCAATAAAGTGGTCAATGCGTAGAGTCAGAAGCATATTACTATGCCTATGGCTATTAGTGCCTTGTCAAGAGCGCTACAAAGGAGTTATGCGACAGCAAGATCAAGATTTTGATAGGGGGATTGTCTAACATGACCCTCCAATCGACGCTCCAAGAAGAGATCAAGATCGGTCAAGATTTTGATTTGTCCCTGCTCAAGTCCAAAAAGGAAGCTATAGAGGACAAGGGTTCAGAGTTTAAGATCCTTAAGGACGACATACTCTACTACAGAGATAGAGTATGTGTTCTAAAAGATGAAGAACTCAAGAAGCGAATCCTTTTGGAACCTTACGAGACGTCATATTCCGTACATCCGGTAGCGAATAAGATGTACAAGTACCTAAAGGAAAGTTTTTGGTGCCTTGGAATGAAGAATGACATTGTCGAGTTCGTCGCCAGCTGCCTTACGTGCCAGAAGGTTAAGGTAGATCACCAGCGCTCAGCAGGATAATCATAGGAAATTAAGTTACCCGAGTGGAAATGGGACCAGATTACGATGAATTTCGTAATCGGATTGCCGAAGACGTCAAACGATAATGATGCAATCTGGGTGATTGTAGAAAAACTGATGAAATCAGTTAGATTTTTAGCAATGAAAGTTAGCTACTCGGTGGAACGACCAGTAGAAATCTATGCGGCACAGTTCGTGAAATGGCACGGAATACCAGAGTCGATCGTCTCAGATCGTAGTGGACGCTTTACCTCCAGATTTTGGCGAGGTGTTCAAGCCGCATTACGGTCCAAGTGAGAGTTCAGCATAGCATTTCATCCTCAGACCGACAGTTAGTCTGAGAGGACCATACAGATGTTAGAGGACATGTTGAGACCTGCGTCCTAGACTTCAAAGGAAATTGATATCAGAAGCTACCATTGAGCGAGTTCTCGTACAACAGCAACTATCATTCCTCGATAGGAATGGCACCGTACGAGACACTCTGTAGAAAGAAATGCAGATCTCTGGCTCATTAGTACGAGTTTGGAGAGAAACGAGTAGTTAGCTCGGACATCATCAAGAATACCATGTCAGACGTGAAGCTGATACGAGAAACGTTAGATACAGCGCACAGTCGACAGAAGAATTTTGACGATAAGCGCCGTAGACCCCTCAAGTTTCAAGTAGGAGATTCGGTCTTTTTCAAGGCGGCACCCATGAAAGGGGTGATGCGCATTGAAAATAAAAGAAAGCTCAGTCCTAGGTACATAGGACCCTTGAGATAATAGAGAAAGTCGGGAAGGTGGCTTATAGACTAGCACTTCCTCCCGAGTTAGTTACAGTGCACAATGTCTTTCACGTTTTGATATTAAAGAAGTACGTGCCAAACAGCTCCCATGTTCTTAGCCAAGAATCCGTTGTAGTATACGCTGATCCGACGTACGAGGAGAGACTCGTGCAGATCTTAGTTAGAAAGGAGAAAGTACTTAGGAATGAAGTATACCGCTAGTAAAAGTGTTGTGGCAGAATCATAGTGTTGAGGAAGCCACATGAGAATGGGAAGAAGACATGAGAAGAGACTTCTCGGAATTATTCTAATTTTCGAGGACGAAAATTTTGTAAGGGGGGTAGGTTGTAATGACCGCCATTTTCATGGCACCTACTTACCATGTAATAAGTCATTAAGGAATAAAATGGACATAATTTAATGTCCTTTAGCAAATTTAAGAAACATGGTCAAGTACACGACCGTGTAAGAGGCTGTGTACCGCTCAGATAGATGAATGTGTTTCAAAGACATGGCCGTGTTGAGTAGTCTCAACTAGTACATGCTCGTGTCTGAAATGTACACGCCCGTGTTGCGTTGCACACGCACGTGTAAGAGTCTGTGTAGAAGGCTGTGTAATGAGCCGAGAGCCACTGTAATGACTCTCATGAATTATGAAACTTAATTACTATGTAATGATGTAATTAAGTTAATAAGCACAGTGTGCTTTTCAGTTGAATGAATTAAACAGGAATAGTAACGTTTAATTACTATTCATGCAGTGAAAGGGGTAATCGACAGTGAAATCGGTCCACCCTATTATGTGAGTATGCGTTGAGACACGCAATATCAAGAAATCGGTCTAGACGACCATTTCATGATACAGAACTGATGAGCTAATCATCAGTACGCTCAGACTGGTCATCTGAGCGCAACAATGATAATTGCCCTAATAGATGTACAGTATCGAGAAAAGTGGTATAGATGACCTCTTCTCGCCAATGGACTGACAAAATCAAAGTCAGAACGCTCAGATTAGTCAGTCAGATAGTGAACAGTGATTTGTAAATAGTGAGAAACGCAGTGTCAGGTTAGTGGCCAAGACGGCCTTAATCTGGCATAAAACTGATATATTAATAGTCAGCAGGCTCAATCTGGTCAATTGAGCATAAAATGTAGATTTTGTTTAAGGGATACGCAGTATCGGGATGAGGGTCAAGACGACCTTTTCTCGCCCCGAAACTGATATATTTAGACTCAGGACGCCCAAATTAGTCAATCGGGCACCTGACATGTTTTTCGAGACGGGGTTATGCAGATCCTGAAAACTGGTCCAGAAGATCTCAGATGGACGTAAAACTGATAAATTTGAAATCAGCACGTCCAAATTAGTCAAGAGAGACTGTGTTTGAAATTTCACGCGAAAACACCTCGTTATGCGTGCACAGTGTCAACACAGTGTAGGCCTAACCACAGTATCAAGAAATTGATCAAGATGACCTCTTCTTGATATAAAACTGATATATTTGGAATCAGAATGCTCAAATTAGTCATTTGAGCATAAAAAGTAATTTTTGACCGGGAACCATACAGTATCGGGAAACTGGTCGAGACGACCTCGGATGAAGATAAAACTGGTATATTTGGGTTCAGCACGCCCAAATTAGTCAGTATAGCCTATCTTAAAATTTTTCAAAAAATTAGTATAAAAGGACGAAATTTTTGGGACTATTGAAAAATAGCCCCCATAATTTTCCAAATCCCATTTCCTCCCCCCAACACCACCGAGGATGAACAGTGACCGACCATCGAATCCGACCTCCGTTTTCGACACCGCCGGCACCATTGGAAAGCTCTCGACGGGCTGATTCCAACGGTGGGCCGAGTCGACCGAACCGACGCCGTAGCACGCCGCACGCGCCGCCCAAAGCCGCCGGTGGCCGAATTCTTCAAACCGCCGTATCTCCGCCGTCCGACGTCCAAATGCCACGATTCCGGTCCCAATGGATTCGTGGTGAAGAGTAGAACAAAACCCAGGCTTCATTTCACGTCAACAGTCACCGGATCGCGCCGCCCAAGGTTCGCCGTCGCCGTCGCCATCGCCGCCGTCAAATCTCACTATTCCGGCGGATTTGAGTTGCAAGGTTGGTATCAAAATGCTCAGAACAACACGTAGATCAAAAGCCCCAAATCAATTTTGGGCAACAACGCCGGAAAATGAGGATCCAACATCGCTCGCCGTCGCCGACTTTTCGAGGGCCAATTTCCGGTGATAGGAGCCTCGATTGGTGAAATGGACACCACCAATGGGTTCCTCTCGTCGAGCTCTTCAAGATGGTGGTCGCCACTCCCATCGCCGCCGTGGTCAACGCCGGTCAACGCCGGTCAAACGGCGGTCAACGCCGGTCAACGGCGACCCGGAGACCGAAAATTGAATAATGGCCCGTTGGCCTATTTTCGACGTTCCGGACACATCCGCGGCATCGGATTTGCGAACCGGAGTTTCAAAAGTGAAGAACGACGATTCAAAGATTGTGCGGTCGAGACCGAACGGTTCGTCCGACCGCCGACGGAAACGATTTTGGTAGTGGTTTTGATCCCTTGATTCCTCAATGTATTATTAGAAATAATTATGTATTAATTATGGTTTGCTGACTTGAGGAATTGTAAGAAAAAGGGGTGAAATATCGAAAAAGAGAATGTGAGAAAATGTGAATATTTTTACGTAAAAAGCAGAGCTTTTACGTAAAAAATTAGGCCTCTGGTTTAGTACGTGGCAGGTTAGAATAGGTTAGATGGTTTTGAGGCGTTTCCTAAACGCCGGAAACCCAAAAATTAAGCGGAAATGCTGCCAAAATTTCTAAAACGGCACAAAGGGGTATTTTAGGAAACGAGGGGTGAAAATGTGATCGGGATGGAAACCCGAGCTCCCTCGATGACCTAGGTCCAGGAAAGAAGGACGGACGTTTACAGGATTAGTGAACCGCCCAATTAGAAATCTCGAAATGTAAGAAAACGACCCCTAGATCAGAATAGTGCCACCCGAGGAACGGGTGTGATCTAAGTATAAAATTTGGGGCGATTACATCGGTAACGGTAATCCGACAGGCTAAATGGTCATACGGGAGGTATTCAGTTAGTTGACTGGTCGGTTAGCCAGTCAAGGACCAAGTCGAAATGGGATAGTGAGAGACAGTGATTAATTTGTCAAGTAGACAAATTAATCAAGCACGATTAAAAATTAGATATCAAATTTCCCAAAGTAGAGCAGCTGGGTACCGATAGGCATCGGTACCACACAACGATAAGTTTATTAGTTCCTAACGATAGAGTGACCTAAGAGCGATGTTAATTAATTTATTGGGTAAATAAATTAATTAACAATGATTAGAAAATCAAATTCTTAAGAAGAGGGCAATTAGCACCGACAAGGATCGGTACCACATAACGAGAATTTTTATTAGTCACTAATGACCACGGTGACCTAAGAGTGAATGTTAATGTAAATGCATTATGATTACAGGGAGGTACCTGTATTGTGACGAAGGCGAGAGTATAAACTGTCTGCTGACAGGTAAGTACAACTCCGCCTACAGCATGGATAAAATGAATTTAAAATGATGCTTTTCCAGTATTTTAAGTATGTAGCTTGCACACGATGCTGCACAGCATACATAAGAGCACATAGCTTCACAATCGAGTAGATTGATGAAAGAACAAGATAGAAGCCATAGATCCCTACCGCGTAGGATTGGGGACAGCTTAGAGAAGTGTATGGCTAGAACAGTTAAACAAGATGGAAATAAATAGGTGTGTCGTACCGGCTCCTTCAGTCGAAGGGGTTTCCAGTTAAAGAAAGTTAAGGCCAAAAGTTGAGTATTAGTTGATGACTCTTCGGCATTAGTTGACCTCGGGAGTTACCGTTGGTCTGCGCGCACACGGTACTGACACATGGGCCCTAAATAGACAAGAAGAGAAAAAGAAAAGTTTGAAGCATAAATGAACATAACCGGATCATGCATTAGTTATAGTTCGCTATGCTTTCTTTTTCAGTAGAGTGCATACAGTACACGATGCTTCTGTCATGCATAAAGTATGTGAAGTTTTATATTCATTGTTATGACATGTTATGTGATGACACGATATGTGAGCTGATATGTGATATGCTTATATGGTATGTGATTTATTAAGTGATATATGTCATGCCTATGATTTTACGTATGTGCTATGTTTTAAACATGTTTTGCGGTTAACATGTTGTACTTACTGGGCGTAAAGCTCACGGAGTGTGTTCATGCTGTAGGTAAGCATCCTATAGCGTAAACATCAAGGGACGATGATGGTGGCGGAGGTGGATGTGAGGATGAGGTTATGGATACACCGCGAGTATTCTTCCGCACAGTATGAGTAAATAATATTTTGAATGGTGACAGTTAAATAGTATTTTGAATAGTAAAGGTTAAACGGTATTTTAGAACAGTAAACAGTATATGTATGAGTAGTATATTTAAATAGTATCTGGTGAATAGTAATCAGATAAACAAGTATATAATTGTGTATGTATAATTTAAATCCTTATGTTTTTCAAATTCCGCATTTTAATAGTATACGTATGTGAATAGTAAATACGTACGCGTATATTAAAAAAAAAAATCCCTCTAAATTTATGGTATTAAATTCAGCAAGTTTAAGTATCGGTTTTAAAGAGGAAGTATAAGTAAAAGCTAAAGAAACAAGTAATAATAGTTTACAGTGACGGTCCGGGCCGCTGAGGGCACGGGGCGTCACAGTGGAGGTCAGCACTAATGTACCGCTCCCAGTCATGCACACTTAAATGGTACTGCCAACTTGAGCTCAAAACCAGAACGTAATGAAAGATAATGACCTAAAACTGAAACTGTGCCATAATTGAGCATAAGACAGTTTAGTGAGAGCACTAACATCGCGGTAGATGTACTAGTGTGATACAGTGTTGTGGTCAAACTTACTATTTACGTATGAATAGTGGTCAAAGTTACTATTCACATATGAATAGTAGTCAACGGACTATTCACGATGAATAGTACTATTCATAGAAATTTTATTTCTTGCATGTTTGAACTTACTGAGCCTGTAGCTCACCATTTTTGCTAATGTTGCAGGTAAGCGACCAGCTCAGTAGTTTGTTTGATTGGATGCGGACGGGATGGCGCGTGTCAAATGGGATAACTGGGCGAGGGATATGGTACTGCCAGAGTCTTGCCGCTGAGCGTTAAAGTGAAGAAAAAAAAAGGGGGGAAACAGTTCTTTTGTAATTATATATATTTTACAAAAGCACTGTATTATTTATATTACTTTGTACCTATCAACAAAGTAAATAGTAGAAAAAGATTTTATATGATGTTTAAAGAAAAAAAAAATTTTCCCAAAAACGTCATGATTTAAAAAAGAGGAGAGAGATAAGCCGGCGACCCATGAGAGTACAATCTATCGCAGTTAGCGATAAAGCTCAACTGTAATAGTATTGTATGATCTCCACAAGGGGCGGGCCGCCACAATCCCGATCATTTTCTGTATCTTTTCCCTTTCAGTAGGGACCACATAAGGGCACAAACGGGATAACTGGTCGAACTTTCGGCAAACTTCGCTTACCGACATGTTCCCTTGTGTCAACTCTGAGAATTCTTTCTGTTGCTGTCTCAGAGATGCAGGGTCGTAATATTTCTGGTTAAATTCTTCCAGAAATTCCGCCCAACTCATGGTAGACACGTCTCTTCTCATTCGTACAGTGTCCCACCAAAACCGAGCATCTTTTCTCAGCACAAAAGACGCACATGCAACCTTCTCCCGATCGGTTAGGTTCATGAACTCCATGATCACTTGTAATGATGACAACCAGTCTTCAGCCTCTAAGGGATTTGTAGACCCTTCAAATTCTGGCGGTCTCATACGCCTGAATCTTTCATAGAGGGGTTCCAAATTCAATACTGGTTGTGGTTCAGGAGCTCTCTCATGTACTGCAGCTGGAGGAATAACCGGATCTACCTCAGCTTGTTGTTCTACTTGGGTACCCTCAGAGCCTTGTCTCTGTTCTAGCTCCTCTACCCGTCGCCTCAGATTCGCATTTTCTTGCATCTGAGCTTCTAACAAAGCTTGTATCTGATCCAGTCTCTCCATAATATCAGGACGTCGCTCCCGTCCCTCTGGTCGATTTCTCAAATCCACCATCTTGGCTATTGTCCTATTATGGCACAATAATTCACCGTTAGCTTTTCCATAACCGCATTCGTAAAATTATATCAATTTACGAAATTTAGGGTAATGTAAAGCCACATCATCGTAACACATCATCGTACAACATATAATCATTTTGGTATTTCATTCATAGCAAAACATTTATATGTCATACATAGGCATCACCAGTCATATATACATCGGCCGTTTATACAAAATGGCCACAAGTCTATACAAAAGAGCTTTTCTCTCTAAGCTACTTATGTACATATACACATCTACTGATCACTCGTTCCCTACATCTGGGACTAGAGGATATTCTTCTGGATCCTCATCGTCATTGGTATCATCTGAGTCATCACCACCCCTAGGTAATGTTCCCTGTCCTGAGTCATCACCTCGTGGTTTAGACGGTCCGGCCTCATGGTCATTCATCATTCTTCTCGGCCCGAATATGCGTGCAAACATCTCATCTTGACCCAGCGTCTCTCGTCGACTCTGCGTCAGATGCTCGATCAGAATCTCTCTCTCGATCGCCCTGATCGTTACCACGAACTCTTGGAGCGTCGGAGGAAACGGCTTGATCACCCTCGGTCTCAGCTCCAAGGATAAGCCTTTCCAAAACAGCTCACAGCAGTTTGCTTCCGTGAGGTTGAGCAACGGACATCTCCTCCGAATGGTCTCCTCAAACCGTGCTGCGTAAGACATCACTGTCTCACCAGACAGCATGACCATCCTCTCGGTCTGGAGAATGTAATCTCTGACCTCATCGAATCCAGGGTACGCAGGTGCATCAGCCTCTCGTCTCTCTAGAGGTACTGGAGTAGGTGTTGGATCCCTAGGTTGAAACTGATCAGCCAACCGCTGACAGAACTCAGCCCAACTGAATCCCAATAAAATCTCCTGGTCGCAATATTGCCAGAACACTCGAGCGTCTCCCTGAAACATACTGACAGCCAACTGGATCCACATATCTAGATCAATGTTGCATATCACCATGATCCTCTCCACGGCATGGAGCCAGTCCTTGGTCTCCATCGACTGTCGTCCACCGTCAAACATAGGAGGACTGCTGGCCCTAAATGCCTGTACTGCCCGTGCCGACACTCTCACCCCAATATGTTGGCGTCCACCAACAACTGGAATGTCCACTACTACCGGTGGATGAACTATCGGTCGTGGCTGTACTACATCTACTGGCGCTGGCACTGGTGCTGGTACTGGTACGGGAGGTCTCTCGGGCACCGGAGGTCTAACTACCGGCCTTTGGGAAATGGGCGGCCTCACAATAGGTCTCGTCTATACCCGTAATACCCCTCTCGGTCGTGGTAGCTGGGGTCTCACATATGGAGATCTGGTCATCGTGCTACCTATAAGATAATTATTTTCACATAAGACAATAATTAACTGAACTTAAGTAAACTACTTACTTGGATAGCGGTGCAGGATGCGCAAAGTGTCAAATCGGGATATGGTCACACTGCTCTGATACCAACTGTGGCGGCCCGCCCCTCTCGGAGATCATACAATACTATTACAGTTGAGCTTATCGCTAACTGCGATAGATTGTACTCTCGTGGGTCGCCGGCTTATCTCACTCTCTTTTAAAATCGTGTCGTTTTTGGGGAAAATTTTTTTTTTTTTTTCTTTAAACATCATATGAAATCTTTTCCACTATTTACTTTGTTGATAAGTACAAAGTAATATAAATAATACAGTACTTTTGTAAAATATATATATAATTACAAAAGAACTGTTTCTCTTTTTTTTTTCCTTCACTTTAACGCTCAGCGGCAAGACTCTGGCAGTACCATATCCCTCGCCCAGTTATCCCATTTGACACGCGCCATCCCGTACGCCATCCAGTCAAACAAGCTACTGAGCTGGTCGCTTACCTGCAACATTAGCAAAAATGGTGAGCTACAGGCTCAGTAAGTTCAAACATGCAAGAAATAAAATTTCTATGAATAGTACTATTCATCATGAATAGTACCATTGACCACTATTCATACGTGAATAGTACTTCGACCACTATTCATACGTGAATAGTAAGGTTGACCACACCACTGTATCACACTAGTACATTTACCGCGATGTTAGTGCTCTCACTAAACTGTCTTATGCTCAATTATGGCACAGTTTCAGTTTTAGGTCATTATCTTTATTTACGTTCTGGTTTTGAGCTCAGGTTGGCAGTACCATTTAAGTGCGCATGACTGGGAGCGGTACATTAGTGCTGACCTCCACAGCCTTATCTCATAGCCCCGAAGGCAAAATTTTACATGACTGGGAGCGGTACATCAGTGCTGACCTCCACAGCCTTAGTCTCATAGCCCCGAAGGCAAAAATAGTACCTTCCTGTACGGAAGGCTGGTACGCCAGAAAGTGGTTTCATTACCGACTCTTTAACATTCTAACCCGGTGACTTCACATTGTCCCGTGGTTAGGAATGGTTCACATTTTAATTTTAGGTGAGTGAGTTTCATTAACCTCGCTCTAGTGCCCGAAGCACAATTAACAATGTGTCCATCCTCAATAGTGCCCGTAGCATATTACGTCTCTCTCTCTATTCTATTATAGTGCCCGTAGCACATATGTACCTAACTTATAGTTAGTACATTAAAGTTAGCACAATATTGCTATATGTTGCAGACAGGTAAATGTCTGAACTTACCTTATCAGACTGTTCTCTTTCTCCCTCTTGGATCTTGAATCGCCTTCCTTGTAGGCCGATTTTGGGATCCTACAGACAAAACTATGTCTGTTAATTTCTTTCCCATTTATAGCTTTTATTTTTCATTAAAAAGCTTAAATAAAACCTATTTATAACTTTTTAGGTTTTATTTATTATTTTCACCATTTTCCCCAACTTTTGTAAAATTACGATTTTACCCCAATATTTTGGCAAAATTGCAGTTTTGCCCCTGACGGAATTTTATTGATCCAAACTGCATTTTTGGCTCTCAGGAACTTTTCTGACTCTTTTCTAATCATTACCGGGTTCGTTTATATTTTATTTCCACTTTTTGCTTTCCCGGCCCTCCGGAAGCACTATTCCGACCCTCACGTCGGTTTAGCGATTTTCTATCGTTTCGGAGTCTCAAATGGACGTTTCACTAGTATTTAAAACGTTCATCTAGACTTTCCCGACCTAGGTCTCCGAGGCTCGGGTTTTCCGTTCCCGACTCGGACCTTTATTTCATTTCCAAAAACGCCCCCCCCCCTCGGGGTCGGTTTTTCAATCTCACACGCGTTTTTCATTTTTAAGTGGACAGGTTACTATTCACTACCCACCCCTTAAATTTCCCTTATTCACTTTTTCCGTTAGGGACTCGGGTTTCCGTCCCGGCCCTAACTTTTATCTTAAATTCCTATTTTACCACGAATGCCGTTTTTTGAAATTTCGGCAGCATTTCGGCGTAATTTTAAGGCTTCCGGCGTTAGGTACGCCTCGAACCGTATGTACCTGCCACGTACTATACCACAAGCCTATTTTATGTAAAAGTTTTCCAAACTTTTACATAAAAACCCACAAATTTCCAATTTTACATTATCACCCACATTACAAAATTTTTTTCACAATTTTACCCTTAATTTGGTTTCGGTTTTCACAACCAAACCGAACCAAATTTTGTCAAACTTTCACCACATTTTAGGCCATTCAAATGTCACATTTTTCAACACATTTTAAAGCCCATTTCCTTGTACTTTTCAACCAAATTCTTAGGGTTTTTTAAACACTTAAAACCCACGGCCATTGAATTGAAAACATGCACACATTTTTGTTTTCATTCTTTCAATCACATTGCCACCATTTACACATTAAATTGCATGATTTCAATCAACCAAATACCACATAAACCAATGAAAATTTTTCTTCCAAACCCATTGTAAACTCACGGCCACTTTATACAATTCATACCAAAAAATTTTTTTCAACTTTCCACAATGAAATACAAGCTTTGTTCTTCACCAAATTAAACTTAGAAAGCATATTACCAATTAACCACACACTTTTCTCATTGGTTACCTAAGGTAACCCACGGATTTCCTCTTGAAAAACCAACCAAAATTTGGTTTTTCTTTAATGAATTTGCATGGTTTTCTTCCTTATTTCATCCTTAACAAAACCCAACATCAAATCCATGAAAAACAACCAAAATTTTTCCATCTTCCAATCACTATTCACCCACGGATTTCTTGAGGAAAAACCATGAAAAATTGAGGTGCAAGGGAAGTTACCTTGGTCTAATGCTTCCTTTGTCTTCTAGGAGTGTCTTGACACACTTTTTGTGAAGAAATGTTGAAGAGAAAACTTGGTTTCCCTTGGGTGGCTCACGTACATGCCATGGAAGAAAACTTAGAAATATTTTGTTCTTTGGTTTTGCATGGAAATGGTTTCGGCCTTTCACTCCAAAAGTGGCCGACTTATGCCACTAAAAGACCAATTAATTTGGTCATTAGCCAATGGGATTTAGGCACCTTTCAAGCCATTACTTTCCATAATTTTCAAAAATTAAAAATGGAAATTTTTGGCCAAATCTTGGCCTTTAGATCAAAAGCTAAATGAATCATGGCCATTCATTCTACCAACCACCATAATTCTTTAATTTATTAATCATGAATTATGATGTCATAAATACTAAAGTGAAAGTTGACTTTGACTTTCACTATTCACATTAATTCGACTACTTTTTGACCGATGTCGGTTCAAGCCGAAATTTTCCTGAAATCGTCCCGGCGTGTTCCTGAGGTCTCCTGTGTAGTCAGATCAATTTAATCTGCTTCCGTTTGATCAAAATCAATCCCGGAAGTTTATCGTCTTTTATTGCTCCGGTTAGGGTTTTCAATGCCGATTTTGGCACCGTTTCACCCGTTTCAACTCAGTGAATTTTTCCAACACTGAATTCTTACTCGTCAGTATTGTTAGAACATTTTCATATATTCTAAACAATATAAACACATTTATTTCACTCTTTAAATAGTACAAATTGTTATATACATACAATTGTACATTTTTCGTCCGAGAATTGCCTGAATTTCCCGGTTGTCACAGAAATACCTACGGAAAGGATTTTTGACCAAACAGAAGTGACTTAAGGTAAACCGATCACATGAACGACCTCAGAAACCCACCTACGTAATTTTGGGGAAATTTTGTTCGGTTTGACTTTTGGTCAAACTTTGACCTAAAAGCCACAAATGATGTCATTTAATGATGTCACCATGTGATGACATAAATGGAAAAGAAAATTGTGTGGAAAGAATTAGAAAATCCAACGGTTAGGGTTTAAAGTAGGTTTGATCCAAGGGTTAGGATGTTGCCAAAATTGCATGCAAAATTTTGGAAAAATTTGGGAAATTAGGGCAAGATTGGAGTCGATTATGAGGGAAAAAAATCAGCAAAAGATTTTGTTTATTGCAAATAAACCTTTAAAAAGTTTCTTAAAAAAACCCCTAAAGTGTGGCAAATTTGCCCAAAAGTATTGCAAGATAGTCCTGCCTTTTTTGATTGCCAATTAAGCCATGGTTAAGCTTGAAAACCAAAAAAAAAAATTTCAGCAAAACCAGACCAATTCTTGTCACAACCGAGAAATTTCATTGTTCTCGGAAAAATAAGGATATAGTATATGTATGATGATTTTTATGTTTAAAAATGTGAATGTATGATTTAATATTGTTTACAAAGTAATAAAATGATCTAACAATATTAAAGGAAAGAAATTCGATGATAAAAAATTTTACCAAACTGAAATGAGTGAAACGATGCCAATTTGGCGTAAAAAACCCTAGACGGTGATCAGGGGGCACTAAAAGATTTAATACTTACGGTAATGATTTTTAGCCAAATGAAAGTGAATTAAGGCAAACCGATCGCACGGATGGCCTTAGAAACACGCCGACAAGATTTCAGGAAAGTTTCGTTCGGTTTGACTTTTGGTTAAACTTTGACCGAATATATATTAAGTGATGTCATCCATGATGTCATCTAATGATGTCATAAATGAAGATAAAAAATTACGTGGAAAGTAATAGGATGATCCAAGGGTGTAGAATTAAAGCAACTTTGATCCAAGGGCTAGAAAGGTGCCAAAATATCATGCAAATTTTGGAAGAAAATTTGGGAAAAAGTGGCAATGATGGAGTCGATGGATGAAGCGATAAATCTGAAAAAAAAAAATTTGTAATTGCAAAACAACCCCAAAAAGATTGCTAAAAAGTCCCTAAGACTTGCTAAATGGTCCCCAAGAAATTGCCAACAAGTCCTCCCTTTTTAGCTGCATTAATACACAGATTCTAAGCTAGAAAAATAGTAGAAAAATAGCAAAAACTTTCAGTCCATTTCTGCCTATTTCAGCCGTGAACTCCCACCACCTCCAAGCTTGAGTTTTCTTCATGTTTTCCCACCAATTTTGTTCAAAAACTCATCCCAAGCATCAAGTGGACTTCATAGAAAGGTAAGCCTTATTTCTAATGTGACAACCGGGAAATTCAGGCATTCTCCGAAGAAAATATACAAATGTATGTATATAACAATTTGTACTATTTAAAGAACGAAATAAATGTATTTATATTGTTTAGAATGTATTAAAATGTTCTAACAATACTGATGAGTAAGAATTCAGTGTTGATAAAATTCGCTGAATTGAAACGGGTGGAACGGTGCCAAAAATGGCATTGAAAACCCTAACCGGTGCACAAAAAGATGAAAAACTTCCGGGATTGATTTTGATCAAACGGAAGCAGTATAAATTGATCCGACTGCACCGGAGACCTCAAGAACCCGCCGGGACGATTTCAGGAAAATTTCGGCTCGAACTGGTATCGGTCAAAAAGTAGTCGAATTAATAGGGATAGTAAAGTCAAAGTAAAAGTTTTACTTTGCATTTATGACATCATAGATCCATTTAATAAATGAAAGAAAAATGGTGGTTGTTGGCATTAATGGCCAAGATTTAATCACTTTTTGATCTAAAGGCCAAGATTTGGCCAAAATTCCATCCTTTTATTTTTTGAAAAATTAGGAAAGAAATAGGCTTGATAAGTGTTGATTTCTCATTGGTTGAAAGCCAAATTAATTGGCTTCCTTGCTAGTTTAAGTCGGCAACTTTTGGAACAAAATGGCCGAGACAATTTCCAAGCCAAAACATAACAAAAAAATTTTCTAAGTGTCCTCCCAAGAGGAACCGCGAGCCACCAAGAGCAACCAAGTGAATTCTTCAAGTTTTCTTCGCAAAGTTTGTGTCAAACCCTTCATTGAAGTCCAAGGAAGCAAGAAAGCAAGGTAACTTTCTTTAGCTTGCAAATTTTGGCTTGTTTTCTCCCTAAAATCCATGGAATGAATAGTGTAAAGGATGAAAAATTTTTGGTTTGTTTTGATTGATTTGGTGCTTGGGTTTTGTTAAGGGTATGATTAGAAGAAAAACCATGCATTTTGTTTAAAGAAAAACAAAATTTTGGTTGGTTTTCCAAGGGTAAAACTATGCGTTACCAAGTGTAGTCAATGATGAATTGTTGTGGTTTAAGTGTTAAAATGCATTAAATCATGTTTTGATTAAATGTAAAACATTATTTGTATGATTGAAAGCTTGGAAAAAAACATTTGGTGTCAAATAACCCTAAATGGCCGTGGGTTTAATTAGGGTTTGGGAAAAAAATTTTGCATGATTTACTTGATGTTTGGATGATTTAAATCATGCATTTTATTATGGAAATGATGGATTTATGATTGAAAGCCTTAAATTTACGCCGAAATGCTGTCGAAATTTCGAAAACGGCATTTAGGGTAAAATGGGAATTAAAAATAAAAGTTTAGGGTCGGGTCAGAAACCCGAGTCCCTAAAAGAAAATTGAATAAGGAAAACCTAAGGGGTGGTTCGTCAATAGTAACCCGTCCCCTTAAAAATGTAAAACGCGAGTGAAACTGAAAAACCGACCCCGAGGGGGGGCGTTTTTGGAAACGAAATAAAGGTCCGAGTCAGGAACGGAAAATCCGAGCCTCGGAGACCTAGATCGGTAACGTCTAGATGAACGTTTTAAATACTAGTAAAACGTCCATTTGAGACTCCGAAACGATAGAAAATCACTAAACCGACGTAAGGGTCGAAATAGTGCTTCCCGAGGGTCGGGAAAGTGAAAAATGAAAATAAAATATAAATGAACCCGGTAATGATTATAAAAGAGTTAGAAAAGTTCCTGAGAGCCAAAAATGCAGTCTGGATCAAGAAAATTCCGTCAATGGCAAAATTGTAATTTTGCCAAAATATAGGAGCAAAATCGTAATTTTGTAAAAGTTGACAAAAATGGGGAAAATGATAAATAAAGCCTAAAAAGTTATAAATAGGTTTTATTTAAGCTTTTTAATAAATAAAATAAAATCTATAAATGGAAATGAAATTAACAGACAAGGTTTTTGTCTGTAGGATCCCAAAATCGACCTACAAGGAGGGCGATCAAAGATCCAAGAAAGGCAAAAGGGAAGAAACAGATAAGGTAAGTTCAGACATTTACCTGTCTGTAACATATAGCATTATTATTGCTAACTTTGATGTACTAACTATAAGTTAGGTACATATGTGCTATGGGCACTCTTATAGAGTAGAGAGAGAGATGAAATGTGCTACGGGCACTATTAAGAATGGGACACATAGTAAATTGTGCTTCGGGCACTAGAGCGAGGTTAATGAAACTCACTCACCTAAAATTAAAATGTGAACCATTCCTAACCACGGGGCAATATGAAGTCACCGGGTTAGAATTTTAAAAAGTCGGTAATGAAACCACTTTTGGCGTACCAGCCTTCCGTATAGAGAGGTACAATTTTGCCTTCTGGGCTATAAGATTAAGGCTGTGGAGGTCAGCACTGAGGTATCGCTCCCAGTCATGTACAATTTTGCCTTCGGGGCTATGAGATTAAGGCTGTGGAGGTCATCACTAATGTACCGCTCCCAGTCATATGTACTTAAATGATACTGCCAACCTGAGCTCAAAACCAAAACGTAATTAAAGATAATTACCTAAAACTGAAACTATGCCATAATTGAGCATAAGACAGTTTCGTGAGAGTACTAACATCGCGGTAGATGTACTATTGATATACTGTGTTGTGGTCAAACTTACTATTCATAATGAATAGTGGTCAAAGTACTATTCATGTATGAATAGTAGTCAATATTACTATTCATGATGAATAGTACTATTCATAGAAATTTTATTTCTTGCATGTTTGAACTTACTAAGCCTATAACTCACCATTTTTGCTTATGTTGCAGGTAAGTGATCAGCTCAGTAGCTTTGTTTGACTGGGTGGCGGATGGGATGGTGCGTGTCAAATGGGATAAGAGGCGAGGGAGATGGTCCTGCCAGAGTCTTTCCGCTGAGCGATAAAAGGGAAGGGAAAAAGAAAACAGTTCTTTTGTAATTATATATTTTACGAAAGTACTGTATTATGTAAATTACTTTGTATTTGTAAACAAAGTAAATAGTAGATGATATTTCACATGATGTTAAAAAAAAATTTCCCCAAAAAAACGTCATGTTTTAAAGAGAGATAGATTAGCCGGCGACCCATGAGAGTATAATCTATCGCAGTTAGCGATAAAGCTTAACTGTAATAGTATTGTATGATCTCTACGAGGGGCGGGCCGCCACAGTTGGTATCCGAGCGGGTTTACGGTTGGTTTAGTTTAAAATACCAACTGCTGTCACAGTTGGTATCAGAGCTGAATTACGATGGGTCTAGTTTGGATTACCAACGGCTGTCACAGTTGGTATATCAGAGCAGAGTTGACCATATCCTGATTTGAAATTTCGCGCATCCTACACCGCTATTCAAGTAAGTAGTTTACTTAAGTTTAGTTAATTATTTTCTTATATGAAAATAATTATCTTATAGGTTGTAAGATGACCAGACCTCCTTATGTGAGACCACCACTACCACAACCGAGAGGGGTATTACAGGTATGGACAAGACCTATTATGAGACCGTCTATTTCCCAACGACTGGTAGTTAGACCCCCGGTGCCCGAGAGACCTCCAGTACCAGTACCAGTACTAGCACCAGCACCAGTGCCAGTAGATGTAGTACAACCTCGACCGGTACTTCATCCACCTGTAGTAATGGACATTCCAGTTGTTAGTGGACGCCAACATATTGGGGTGAGAGTTTTGGCTCGGGCAGTACAGTCATTCAGAGCAAGCAGTCCCCCAATGTTCGATGGTGGACGACAGTCGATGGAGACGAAGGACTGGCTCCATACCATGAAAGGATTATGGTGATGTGTGACATTGATCGAGAGATGTGGATCCAGTTGGCCATCAGTATGTTTCAGGGAGATGCTCGAGTATTCTGGGATTATTGTGACAAGGAGATTCTGTTGGGATTCAATTGGGCTGAGTTCTGTCAGCGATTGGCTGATCAGTTTCTGCCTAGGGATCCGGCACCTGCTCCAGCACCTCTAGAGAGACGAGAGGCAGATACACCCGTGTACCCTAGATTTGATGAGGTTAGGGACTATATTCTCCAGACTGAGAGGATGGTCATGTTGTCTGGTGAGACAGTTATGTCTTACGCAGCACGATTTGAGGAGACCATTAGGAGGAGATGTTCGTTGCCCAACCTCACTGAAGCAAACTGTTGTGAGCTGTTCTTGAGAGGTTTACCCATGGAGTTGAGTAGAGGGTGATTAAGCTATTTCCTCCTACGCTCCAAGAGTTTGTGGTGACGATCAGGACGATCGAGAGGGAGATTTTGATTGAGCATCTGACGCAAAGTCGACGAGAGACACTGGGTCAAGATGAGATGTTGGCACGCATCTTTGGGCTGAGAAGAATGATGAACGATCATGAGGCCGGACCGTCTAGACCACGAGGAGGTGATGACTCAGGACAGGGAGCATTGCCTAGGGGTGGTGACGATTCAGATGATCCAGATGATGATGAGGATCCAGAAGAATATCCTCTAGTCCCAGACACAGGGGATGTGTGACCAGTAGATGTATTCATGCACATAAGTAGCTTATAGAGAAAAGCTCTTTTGTATAGACTTGTGGCCAAGATGTATATGATGGCCGATGTATATATGACTGGTGATGGTTATGTATGATATATAAACGTTTTGCTATGAATGAAATATCAAAATGATTATATGTTGTACGATGATGTGTTATGATGATGTGGCTTTACATTACCCTGAATTTCGTAAATTTATATGATTTTACGAATGTGGTCATGGAAAAGCTAACGGTGAATTATTGTGCCATAATAGGATAATAGGCAAGATGGTGGATTTGCGAAATCGACCAAAGGGATGAGAACGACGTCCTAATATCATGGAGAGATTAGATCAGATACAAGCCTTACTAGAAGCTCAGATGCAGGAAAATGCTAATCTGAGACAACGAGTAGAGGAGTTAGAACAGAGGCAAGGTTCTGAAGGTACCCAAGTAGAACAGGAAACTGAGGTAGATCTAGTTATTCCTCCAGTTGCTATACATGAGAGAGTTCTTGAACCGCAACCGTTATTAAATCTAGAACCCCTCTATGAAAGATTCAGGCGTATGAGGCCGCCAGAATTTGAAGGTTCTACAAATCCTCTAGAGGCTGAAGACTGGTTGTCATCCTTGCAAGTGATCATGGAATTCATGAACCTAACTGACTGGGAAAAGGTCGCATGTGCATCTTTTGTGTTGAGGAAAGATGCTCGTTTTTGGTGGGACACTGTACGAATGAGAAGAAACGTGTCTACCATGAGTTGGGCAAAATTTCTGGAAGAATTTAACCAGAAATATTACGACCCTGCATCTCTGAGACAACAACAGAAAGAGTTCTCAGAATTGACGCAAGGAAATATGTCGGTAAGCGAAGTTTGCCGAAAGTTCGGCCAGTTATCCCGTTTATGTCCCTATGTAGTCCCTCCTGAGAGGGAGAAAATACAGAAAATGATCGGGATGTTCAGGCCAGAAATTGCTGCATTAGTAGACACTGGACAGTTACCGCCTACTTCTGTAGCAGATTGTGTGAGTCGGGCCATCAGAGCTGAGTTTCACGTAGCCCGACAGAAAGAGGAAAGAGAAAAGCACTGGGAGGCCAAAAAGAAGGAGAGGGCTTTGGCTAAGTCTACACAAGCTGGTCAATCGAGCAAGCCTAATCAGAATGCTAAACCAAGCCAGGGTAATAATCAAGGATCCCAGCAAAACAAGAGGAAAGGCAATTTTATCAGAAATCGCCAGGGAAATAATCGAAACCAGCAGCGAAGAACAGCTGGTAATGCAGAATCCAATATGCAAAATTGTCCTACATGCGGAAGGAGACATTCTGGGTAATGCAGATTTGGGCCACTTATTTGCTATGGATGTGGAAAGGAAGGCCATTATGCGAGGAACTGTCCAAACAATAGGCAGGGTGGACAAGGTACTTCCCAACTGCACCAGACACGCCCACAAGCTCATTCCCTTCAGGCCAAAGTTGAAGAGTCTCCAGTAAGGCCACAACGCCAGGAGCGTGTGCCACGTGCTGATGCTGGTATAATGGCCTACAGCAAAGAGGATGCAGAGGCAGGAACATCGAATATAGTGACAGGTCAGCTTACTGTCGCTAGTCATGTAGTCTCTGTACTATTCGATTCCGGTGCTACGCATTCTTTTGTTTCCTATGCATTTACTGACAAGATAGGACTTCCTAAGGACTATATGGGAAGAGTATTTAAGACAACTTTGCCCTCTGGGGAAGTATTATTGTCCAATTACTGGCTACCTCATGTACCAGTATATGTGGCAAATAGGGAGCTATATGCAGAGTTGATCGTAATGAAGATCATGGATTACGATGTGATTCTAGGCATGGATTTCCTAGGGAAATATCAAGCTACGATCAACTGTCGAAATCGAAAGATAGTATTCCAACCCGAGGAAGAAGAGAGTTTCGAGTACATCGATACTTCTCGAAAACCCGGGAAGATGATGATCAGTTTGCTGAGAGTAAGCAAGCTGATAGCCAGTGGTTGCATAGGATATCTGGCATATGTGGTGGACACTAAAGAGGAACAGAAGCTTCAACCTGAAGATGTTCCTGTTGTTAATGAGTTTCTTGACGTATTTCCAGAAGAGTTACCAAGGATACCTCCAGAGAGAGAAATCTCGTTCGAAATTGAGTTGATGCCTAGAACGGCACCTATTTCCAAAGCACCATACCGCATGGCTCCAGTGGAGTTAAAGGAGCTGCAGGAACAATTAAAGGAGCTTTTAGACAAGGGATTTATCAGACCAAGTTATTCTCTGTGGGGCGCACCTGTGTTATTCGTCAAGAAAAAGGATGGAACGTTCCGGTTGCGCATTGATTATCGGGAGTTGAATAAGGTTACGATCAAAAATCGGTATTCGTTACCTAGAATTGATGACTTATTCGACTAGTTAAAGGCGCAGTGGTATTTTCCAAGATCGACTTACGGTCAGGATATCACCAGTTGAGAATTAAAGAAAGTGATATTCCTATGACGACGTTTAGGACTCGTTATGGAAACTACGAGTTTCTTGTGATGCCATTTGGATTAACAAATGCGCCGGCAGTGTTCATGGATTTAATGAACAGAATTTTTAAAGAGTATTTGGATAAGTTTGTCATTGTATTCATTGATGACATTCTTATATACTCAAAGACTCATGAGGAGCATAAAGAGCATCTGAGGATCGTATTGCATACGATAAGGAAGCATCAATTGTATGCCAAATTCTCAAAATGTGAGTTTTGGCTGGACAGAGTACATTTCCTCGGACATGTTGTATCCCAGGAAGGTATTGCTGTAGATCTGACGAAGGTAGATGCAATTAACCAGTGGCCTGCACCCAAGAGTGTGACGGAAATACGCAGTTTCTTGGGGCTAGCTGGTTATTATCGGCGATTTGTATAGGGATTTGCGCGGTTAACTGCACCTCTTACCGCTCTTACATGCAAGGAAAGGAAGTATGAGTGGACTATGGAATGCGAAAGAAGCTTCTAGGAGTTAAAGAGACGGCTGACAAGCGCACCAATCCTTACGCTTCCTACTGAAGGGGAGAAGTTTGTGATCTACAGTGATGCATCCAAAGTAGGATTGGGAGCAGTCCTAATGCAAGGAGGCAAGGTGATTTTCTACGCTTCCCTTCAATTAAAGGATCATGAAAGGAATTATCCTATGCATGACCTTGAACTTGCTGCAGTAGTGTTCACACTTAAAATTTGGCGACACTATCTCTATGGAGCTCAGTGTCAGATTTTTACTGATCACCAAAGCCTGAAGTATTTCTTCACGCAAAAGGAGCTCAATATGCGACAAAGACGATGGTTGGAACTGGTGAAGGATTATAATTATGAAATCCTATATCATCTAGGGAAGGCCAACCGTGTAGCAGATGCTTTAAGTAGAAAGTCTACCATATCACACCAGCTACCAATAAAAAGGCTTCAAAGCCATTGCAGCAAGAGATAAATTCCTTGAACTTGGAGCTGATGTGGTGGCCCCGACCTCGGTCCACCGAAACTATTACAATCAAGCTCCTTAGCCGATTGAAATAGCTCATGAACTTCGTCGGGTCGCCTAAATTCTTTTATTTCCTTTAAACCCTTTGTGAAATTTGGAATCATTTTTTTTAAATACTTTTTCTTGTTTGTAAACATAACGTAATTAAACTGAATTATGTTTGTCACTTTTTAAAAGTACAAACATAGTTTATACACAATACATAATTCAAATCTATTTGCAATATATGTCTCTTTTTTTTCAACACTCAACGGAAAACTTGTAGCAGGACCATATCTACAGTGGATTCCCTATCCCTTTGACACGCTCGCATCCTGTCGCCATTCAGAAATCTACTGAACAGGTTTCTTACCTGCAACATGAATAAACTGATGAGCTAACAGGCTCAGTAAGTTCAAACATACATAGTAAGAATCATATTGATTCAAAAACACTAAAACTCAATTTTCTATAAATAGTACTATTCACATGAATAGTAACAGTTACCCTAATTGGTTACTATTCACTTTACTCTATCGGGGTACTATTCACATACCCTAACCGAATTTACATTACTCTAGCGTAAGCTTCAGTTATGCTCAATTATGATTTTTATCATTTTATTGATTGTTTTTCCCTATTTGATTTCTAGTTTAGAGCTCTGTTTATGGCAGTACCGATGATTATTAGCGCGCTGACTGGGAGAGTCTAAGGAGCGACCTTAAAACATCGGCCTCCACAGCCCTGATATCCTTGTAGGATCTGAGAAAAACCTCTACCACTATGTCGGAGGGGCGGTACGCCTTAGTAGTTTCATTACCATCTTTCTTATAGTTCCCCACCGGTGACATTCATATGAATCATCCCACGGTGGAACCCTTATTGCCCGTAGGTATTTACCTTTATTTCTTTATGTGTGTTTTTAATTAACCACACTATAGTGCCCTAGCACTTCTCCATAGTGTATTATTTATACACTTTTTAATCTCTCATTTCATTAAGTGAGTTAGTTTAACTACACCCCTATTGCCCGTAGGACTTTACAAGTTTGTACGAAAAGTACTTAAATCAATCAAATAGTAATTCATGCTGCAAACATGTAAATATCTGAGCTTACCAAACATTTATTATAGCATCGCGCTATGAAACATTCATATAGCACGTAAATCTAGACATAACAGATCAATTCATTCATATAATGAACAACATCAGAATGTTCATGAGCAGACAAATGAATGCTGGAACTTACACATATCACACTTAGACATAATAGTCGATTCATGTTGCAGTCAATTAAATGTTCGAATTTACTGATACTTTTGCTAGCATTTCCTTCCCCGGCTCCGCAGACGTTCCTTTGCCGCGTCTGGATCAGGTTCCTATAACTGGAATAACCACGGTTATTCTAAATCTTCATTTCATATTCAAAATTTAGTAAAACGTAAAAATTCTACGTTTTATTTCCCGTAAATGGTCTTAGGAATCTAAAATCCCATTTTCCATTTTTTACACTAACTCTTGGCAAAATTACCATTTTGCCCCTGATTTGATTTCTCATCATAAACCTACTTTTTGTTGGTTTAAGACCCAAATTTAACTTTTATAATTTCATTTTAACTATCCTTAGGCATTCACGGTCCTTTCCGAGCCTTTCGGAAATTTTTGGTCAAAATGACCATTTTGCCCCTGACAGGTCTCGGGACCGTTATGTGGCGGCCCGCCCCTTGTGGAGATCATACAATACTATTACAGTTGAGCTTTATCGCTAACTGCGATAGATTGTACTCTCATGGGTCGCCGGCTTATCTCTCTACTCTTTTTAAATCATGACATTTTTGGTAAAAAAAAATTTTTTTCTTTAAACATCATATAAAATCTTTTTCCACTAATTACTTTGTTGGCAAGTACAAAGTAATATAAATAATACAGTACTTTTGTAATATATATATATAATTACAAAAGAACTGTTTCCCCTTCACTTTTATCGCTCAGCGGTAAGACTCTGGCAGTAACATATCCCTCACCCAGCTATCCCATTTGACACGCGCCATCCCGTACACCATCCAGTCAAACAAGCTACTGAGCTGGTCGCTTACCTGCAACATTAGCAAAAATGGTGAGCTACAGGCTCAGTAAGTTCAAACATGCAAGAAATAAAATTTCTATGAATAGTACTATTCATCATGAATAGTACCTTGACCATTATTCATATATGAATAGTAACTTTGACCACTATTCATACGTGAATAGTAAGTTGATCACTATTCATGCTGAATAGTAAGGTTGACCACGACACAGTGTCACAACCGTACATCTACCGCGATGTTAGTACTCTCACTAAACTTTCTTATGCTCAATTATGGCACAGTTTCAGTTTTTTTTGGGTAATTATCTTTGATTACGTTCTGGTTTTGAGCTCAGGTTGGCAGTACCATTTAAGTGCGCATGACTGGGAGCGGTACATTAGTGCTGACCTCCTCAGCCTTAATCTCATAGCCCCGAAGGCAAAATTGTACATAATTGGGAGCGGTACATCAGTGCTGACCTCCACAGCCTTATCTCATAGCCCCGAAGGCAAAAAGTACCTCCCTGTACGGAAGGCTGGTACGCCAGAAAGTGGTTTCATTACCGACTTTTTACACTTCTAACCCGGTGACTTCATATTGCCCCGTGGTTAGGAATAGTTCACATTTTAATTTTAGGGGAGTGAGTTTCATTAACCTCGCTCTAGTGCTCGAAGCACAATTAACCATGTGTCCCATTCTTATAGTGCCCGAAGCACATTACGTCTCTCTCTCTACTCTATAATAGTGCCCGTAGCACATATGTATCTAACTTATAGTTAGTACATTAAAGTTAGCACAATATTGCTATATGTTACAGACAAGTAAATGTCTGAACTTACCTTATCAGCCTCTTTCCTTTTTTCCCTCTTGGATCTTGAATCGCCTTCCTTGTAGGTCGATTTTGGGATCCTACAGACAACATCTTGTCTGTTAATTTTATATCCATTTATAGCTTTTATTTTTCATTAAAAAGCTTAAATAAAACCTATTTATAACTTTTTAGGCTTTATTTATTATTTCCACCATTTTCCCCTAACTTTTGCAAAATTATGATTTTGCCCCTGTATTTTGGTAAAATTACGATTTTGCCCCTATATTTTGGCAAAATTACAATTTTGCCCCTGACGGAAATTTTCCCGATCCAGACTGCATTTTTGGCTCTCAGGAACTTTTCTGACTCTTTTCTAATCATTACCGGGTTCGTTTCTATTTTATTTCCACTTTTTGCTTTCCCGGCCCTCGGGAAGCACTATTCTGACCCTTACGTCGGTTTAGCGATTTTCTATCATTTCGGAGCCTCAAATGAACGTTTCACTAGTATTTAAAACGTTCATCTAGACTTTCCCGACCTAGGTCTCCGAGGCTCGGGTTTTCCGTTCCCGACTCGGACCTTTATTTCATTTCCAAAAACGCCCCCCCATCGGGGTCGGTTTTTTTTTTTTTTTTTTCAATTTCACTCGCGGTCTATATTTTTAGGGGACGGATTACTATTCACGAACCGCCCCTTAGGTTTTCCTTATTCACTTTTCTGTTAGGGACTCGGGTTTCCGACCCGACCCCAAACTTTTTATTTTTTTTATTCCATTTTACCCCAAATGCTGTTTTAGAAATTTCAGCAGCATTTCGGCGTAATTTTAAGGCTTCCGGCGTTAAGTACGCCTCGAACCGTATGTACCTGCCACGTACTATACCACAAGCCTATTTTTATGTAAAAGTTTTCCAAACTTTTACATAAAAACCCACAAATTTCCAATTTCACATTATCACCCACATTACAACATTTTTTTTTTCACAATTTTGCCCTTAATTTGGTTTCGGTTTTCACAACCAAACCGAACCAAAAATTTGTCAAACTTTCACCACACTTTAGGCCATTCAATGTCATGTTTTTAACACATTTTCAAGCCCATTTTCTTGGCATTTTCAACCAAATTTCCTAGGGTTATAACCCACGGCCTTTGAATGAAAAACATGCCAATTCTTTTTGTTTCATTCTTTCAATTATAAATTCATCTTTTGCATATTAAAATGCATAATTCCAATCAACCAAATACTACATAAATCAAGCAAAATTTTCTTCCAAACCATTAGGAAACCCCACGGCCACCTTATGAAAATGCATACCAAAAATTTTTTCAAACTTTCCACAATGAAATACAAGCTTTATTCTTCACCAAATTAAACTTGGAAGCAAGTTAACAATTAAACCATAAATTTTTCTCATAGATTACTCAAGGTAACCCACAGATTTACCCTTGAAAAACCAACAAAATTTTGGTTTTTCTTTAAACAAATTACATGGTTTTCTTCCTTATTTCATCCTTAACATAACCCAACATCAATTCAATGGAAAACAACCAAAAATTTTCCATCTTTTTCTCACTATTCACCCATGGATTTTATGAAGAAAAACCATGAAAAATTAAGTGCAAAAGGGAATTACCTTGGTCTAATGCTTCCTTTGTCTTCTAGGAACACTTTGGCACTCTTTTTGTGAAGAAATTTTGAATAAAAAGCTTGGTTTCCCTTGGGTGGCTCACGTACACCATGGAAGAAAAAAAACTTAGCAAATTTTTCTTTGTTTTTGGCATGAAACAAAGTCTCGGCCTTTTAGTTAAAATGTTGCCGACTTATGCATAAAGGGAAGCCAATTAATTTGGCTCTAAACCAATGAAAATTTGACATCTTTCAATACCATTTCTTTCCCTATTTTTCAAAAATTAAAAAGGGTAAATTTTGGCCAAATCTTGGCCTTTAGATCAAAAAGTGGATGAATCATGGCCTTTAATTCCACCAACCACCTTATTTCTTTCATTTATTAATCTTGATTTATGATGTCATAAATGCTAAAGTGAAAGTTGACTTTGACTTTCACTATTCACATTAATTCGACTACTTTTTGACCGATACCGGTTCGAGCCGAAATTTTCCTGAAATCATCCCGGTGTGTTCCTGAGGTCTCCTGTGCAGTCGGATCAATTTAAACTGCTTCCGTTTGATCAAAATCAATCCCGGAAGTTTACCGTCTTTTATTGCTCCGGTTAGGGTTTTCAATGCCGGTTTTGCACCGTTTTACCCGTTTCAATTCAGTGAATTTTTTTCCAACACTGAATTCTTACTCGTCAGTATTGTTAGAACATTTTCATATATTCTGAACAATATAAATACATTTATTTCACTCTTTAAATAGTACAAATTGTTATATACATACATTTGTACATTTTCATCCGAGAATTGCCTGAATTTCTCGGTTGTCACACGTTATATGCTTACTGTGACTTTTAGCAGGATTTTCTAAGCCCAAATATCATAAAATAATATTTCTTAAGCTTTTACACCCTTTTACAGCATCCATTGCTGTTCCATAGACGACTATTGGTCATCCGACCCTTGGATGGTACTATTCCGACACCTAGGGTCGTTTCTCGTTTTTCTCACATTTCAGAGCCTTAAATGGGTATTTCACTACTCCTGAAACGTTTATTATGCTAATCCCGAGCCTTAGACACCGAGTGGGCTCAAGTTTTCATCCTAACCTCAAATTTACCTTTCGTTTCCGAAAATACCCTTGACATTGGTTTTCCCGTTCTCTTACATTTTCACAACCTCGGCGAGATGGTTTACTATTCCTCAAAGGTTCATTTTCCCATTTTCCGAGCTTAACTCATCGAAGGGTCTCGGTTTCCATTACCGAACACAATTTACCTCTCGTTTTTCATCAAAATGCCCATAGTGCCGTTTTCAAAATTTCGGCAGCATTTCCGCTAAATTTCTAGGTCTCCAGCGTTTAGGAAACGCCTCAAAACCATCTAACTTAGTCTAATCTACCACGTACTATACCAAAGGCCTAATTTTTACGTAAAACTCAACTTTTTACGTAAAAATTTTCACATTTCCCATACATTTTCTTTTTCTGACATTTCATTCATTTTACTCTTTTTTTTTTTTTTTACAATTTGAATACAAATTACATACAAATCATTCCAATACATAAATAAGGAATGAAGGGAAACAAAATCGCTACCGAAATCATCCCGTCGGTGATCGGACGAACCGTTCGGTCTCAATCGCGCAAACGTTTTGTCTCTGTTCTTCATGTTCGGAACCTTGGTTGGCAATTTTGATACTGCGGATATGTCCAGAACATGGAAAATAGGCTAACGGGCCATTCTTCATTTTTCTGGCCCCGGGTCACCGTTGAACGGCGTTGACCGCGTTGACTGACGTTGACTTCCGTGTTGACCGATGGCGGACGGCGGCGGCGTGAACAACGGAGGTGTCCACCTTGAAGATCTCGACAAGAGGAGTCCATTGGTGGTGTCAATTTCACCATTGGAGGCTCCGATCGTCGACAATCGGCCTCGAAAACTAGACCCACGGTGGCGGCATTGAATCTCCGCCGTGCCGGGGTTGTTGCCTGAAATTGTTTGAGGGCTTTTGCTCCCCGTTCTTCTCTGAGCATTTTGAGACCGGTAGTGTGGCTCAACTCCGCCGGAATCGACGGATTCCACAGTGGCGACGGCGCGGCTTCGGGCAGTGCGATCCGCGGCTGTTGAGGTGAAATGAGCTATGGGTTTTGTTCTCCTCTTCACCACGAAACTTTTGGGACCAGAATCGTGTCGATCTGAGGTCGGACGGCGGAGATACGGCTGTTTGAAATTTTCGGCCACCGGTGGCTTCGGGCGGCGCGTGCGGCGTTCTCCGGTGTCGGTTCCGTCAATTCAGCACACCGTTGGACTCAGCTCGTCGAGAGCTTTCCAACGAGATCGGCGGTGTCCAAAACGGACACCGTTTCCGGTGGTCGATTACTGTTCACCGACGGTGTAGGTGTGGGGGGAGAAAATCTAGAAAATGAAAATTATGGGGCCTTTTCTGCAATTTCGCCCTTTTATACTCTTTTTGTCCAAATTTTCAACATGAGCTATCCCGACTAATTTGGGCATGCTGAATCCAAATATATCAGTTTCGTTTTCATCCGAGATCGTTTCGACCAGTTTCCGGTACTGCAAATTCCCCGTCAAAAATTACCTTTGTGCTCAAGTAACTAATTTGAGCATTCTGATAGGCTATACTGACTAATTTGGACGTCCTGAATCCAAATATATCAGTTTCGTCGTCATCCGAGGTCATCTCGGCCAGTTTTCGATATTGTATATTTCCCTATCAAAATTTCCGTTTTGTGCTTAATTGACTAATTAGAGCATTCTGATTCCAAATATATCAGTTTTATATCAAGAAAATGTCATCTTGACTAATTTCTTGATACTGCGTATATCCAGATCAAATATTACTTTTCATGCTCAATTGACTAATTTGAGCATGCTGAATCTAAATATATCAATTTTAGGTCAAGAAGAGGTCATCTATACCAACTTCTCAATACTATGTGCAACACACACACATGCACTCACATCTAAAATCACTACTATCAGTATTTTATCTTTTTGTGCACTCAGCTTACCCTGAGTCACGTACTAGGGTTTACAGTTCACTGTTTTTCCCTAGCTCAATTCGGCATGCTTTTACATCACCGAATTCTTAATCTGTAATATCGTTAGAACATTTTATCTCGTTCTACACAATATTAATCATACATTTTACATTTTAAACATGAAATTCATCATGTACATGCAATTTACAATACTTCAAGAATAGTAAAATTTCCCGGTTATTACAGCTGATATCTGGAAGATTGGCTGCACTCCAAGTGGAATCATCGTTGTTTGAGGATATAAAGGAAGCTCAAAGACGAGATTCAAGAATGACAAGTTCTCAAGAAGGAATTTCCAAGGATGGAATGATACTCTATCAAGGAAGGATAAATGTTCCAGCTGATGAGGAACTTAGAAGACGGATCATGTCAGAAGCCCATGAGACACCATATTCGGTTCATCCCAGAGCAAGTAAGATGTATCTGGACTTGAAGTTACAGTTCTGGTGGAAAGGGATGAAGAACGATATAGCGAAATTCGTGAGCAGATGCATGACCTGTTAGAGAATTAAAAAACATAAACATCCAGTAGGAAGATTGGAACCTTTGGAGATTCCTGAATGGAAATGGGAACACATTACGATGGATTTTGTAGTGGGACTCCCAAAAACCCAAGAAGGTTATGATGCCATCTGGGTTATTGTAGACAGACTGACCAAGACGGCACGGTTTATAGCTGTCAAGATGACCTTTTCGTTGGAAAAGTTTGGTTAGTTGTACGTAACTCATGTTGTCAGATTACATGGAGTACCAAAATCCATTGTATCAGATCGAGATGCACGATTCACTTCGAACTTCTGAAAGTGTGTGCAAGAGGCCATGGGTACTGAATTGAGACTCAGTACCGCATTTCATCCGTAAACAGACGGACAGTTGGAGCAGACAATTCAGACCTCAGAGGACATGCTTCGACCTTGTGTAATGGATTTTGCGGGGAATTGGAACGAAAAGTTATCATTAATTGAATTCTCGTACAATAATAGTTACCAAGCTTCCATAGGTATGGCACCTTACGAGGCTTTATATGGACGGAAGTGCAGATCACCATTACACTGGTATGATTTGTGAGAGAAGCAGTTGCATAAGACGGATTTCATACAAGAGACTTCCGATGCAGTTGCAAGAATTCAGCGTCAAATGAAAATTGTGCAAAGCCGACAAAAGAGTTATGCAGATAAGAGGCGGAGATACTTAGAGTTTGATGAAGGAGACTTCATGTTTCTCAAGGTATCGCCCATGAAGGGGATTATGCGTTTCGGTAAGAAGGGGAAATTGTGTCCAAGATATATTGGACCTTATGAAATTATCGAACGCATTGGAAAGGTCGCTTACAGATTAGCGCTACCTCCAGAATTATCGGTAGTACATAATGTATTTCATGTGTCGATGCTGAGAAAATATATACCAGATCCGTCCCATGTGTTGAAGCATGAGCCTATTCAAATCCACAAGGATTTGACATATGAAGAACAGCCTATTCGAGTACTGGCTCGTGAAGAGAAAGTACTGAGGAATAAGACAATCCCACTAGTGAAGATTTTGTGGAAAAATCACAACATTGAAGAAGCTATGTGGGAACGAGAAGACGAGATGAGGAGTCTATACCCCTATTTGTTCTAATTTTCGAGGACGAAAATTTTATAAGGAGGGGTGAATGTGACAACTGGGAAATTCAGGCATTCTCGGAAGAAAATGTACAAATGTATGTATATAAAAATTTGTACTATTTAAAGAGCGAAATAAATGTATTTATATTATTTAGAATGTATTAAAATGTTCTAACAATACTGACGAGTAAGAATTCAGTGTTGATAAAATTCACTGAATTGAAACGGGTGGAATGGTGCCAAAAACGGCATTGAAAACCCTAACCGGTGCACAAAAAGATGAAAAACTTCCGGGATTGATTTTGATCAAACGGAAGCAGCATAAATTGATCCGACTACACAAGAGACCTCAGGAACCCACCGGGACGATTTCAGGAAAATTTCGGCTTGAACCGGTATCGGTCAAAAAGTAGTCGAATTAATGTGAATAGTAAAGCCAAAGTTAAAGTTTTACTTTGCATTTATGACATCATAAATCCATTTATTGAATGAAAGAAAAATGGTGGTTGGTGGCATTAATGGCCAAGATTTAATCACTTTTTGATCTAAAGGCCAAGATTTGGCCAAAATTCCATCCTTTTATTTTTTGAAAAATTTGGAAAGAAATAGGCTTGATAAGTGTTGATTTCTCATTGGTTGAAAGCCAAATTAATTGGCTTCCTTGCTAGTTTAAGTCGGCAACTTTTGGAACAAAATGGCCGAGACAATTTCCAAGCCAAAACATAACAAAAAAATTTTCTAAGTGTCCTCCCAAGAGGAACCGTGAGCCACCAAGAGAAACCAAGTGAATACTTCAAGTTTTCTTCACAAAGTTTGTGTCAAACCCTTCATTGAAGTCCAAGGAAGCAAGAAAGCAAGGTAACTTTCTTTAGCTTGCAAATTTTGGCTTGTTTTCTCCCTAAAATCCGTGGAATGAATAGTATAAAGGATGAAAAATTTTTGGTTTGTTTTGATTGATTTGGTGCTTGGGTTTTGTTAAGGGTATGATTAGAAGAAAAACCATGCATTTTGTTTAAAGAAAAACAAAATTTTGGTTGGTTTTCCAAGGGTAAAACCGTGGGTTACCAAGTGTAGTCAATGATGAATTGTTGTGGTTTAAGTGTTAAAATGCATTAAATCATGTTTTGATTAAATGTAAAACATGATTTGTATGATTGAAAGCTTGGAAAAAAAATTTGGTGTCAAATAACCCTAAATGGCTGTGGGTTTAATTAGGGTTTGGGAAAAAATTTTGCATGATTTACTTGATGTTTGGATGATTTAAATCATGCATTTTATTATGGATATGATAGATTTATGATTGAAAGCATGAAACAAAAAAAAATTGGTGTATGTTTCTCTTAATTGGCTGTAGGTTGTAATGATGAAAACCCCTAGGAATTTTGTTGAAAAATGTGCTAGAAAATGACATTGGAATAGCCAAAAATTTGGTAACCAAGGGTAAAATTGAAAGAAATTTTGTGTAATGTGGTTCAAAATGTGAACTGAAATTGTGAGCTTTTATGTAAAAGTTTGGAAAACTTTTACATAAAATAGGTTTGTGGTGTAGTACGTGGCAGGTACATATGGTATGAGGCGTACCTAACGCCGGTAGCCTTAAATTTACGCCGAAATGCTGCCGAAATTTCGAAAACGGCATTTGGGGTAAAATGGGAATTAAAAATAAAAGTTTAGGGTCAGGTCGGAAACCCGAGTCCCTAAAAGAAAATTGAATAAGGAAAACCCAAGGGGTGGTTCGTGAATGGTAACCCGTCCCCTTAAAAATGTAAAACGCGAGTGAAACTGAAAAGCCGACCCCGAGGGGGGGCTTTTTTAGAAACGAAATAAAGGTCCGAGTCGGGAACCGAAAATCCGAGTCTCGAAGACCTAGATCGGGAACGTCTAGATGAACGTTTTAAATACTAGTAAAACGTCCATTTGAGGCTCCGAAACGATAGAAAATCACTAAACCGACGTAAGGGTCAGAATAGTGCTTCTCGAGGTCGGGAAAGTGAAAAATGAAAATAAAATAGAAATGAACCCGGTAATGATTAGAAAAGAGTCAGAAAAGTTCCTGAGAGCCAAAAATGCAGTCTGGATCAAGAAAATTCCGTCAGGGGCAAAATTGTAATTTTACCAAAATATAGGGGCAAAATCGTAATTTTGTAAAAGTTGAGAAAAATGGGGAAAATGATAAATAAAGCCTAAAAAATTATAAATAGGTTTTATTTAAGCTTTTTAATATAAATAAATAAAAGCTATAAATGGAAATGAAATTAACAGACAAGGTTTTTGTCTGTAGGATCCCAAAATCGACCTACAAGGAGGGCGATCAAAGATCCAAGAAAGGCAAAAGGGATGAAACAGATAAGGTAAGTTCAGACATTTACCTGTCTGCAACATATAGCATTGTTATTGCTAACTTTGATGTACTAACTATAAGTTAGGTACATATGTGCTACGGGCACTCTTATAGAGTAGAGAGAGAGACGAAATGTGCTACGGGCACTATTAAGAATGGGACACATAGTAAATTGTGCTTCGGGCACTAGAGCGAGATTAATGAAACTCACTCACCTAAAATTAAAATGTGAACCATTCCTAATCACGGGGCAATATGAAGCCACCGGGTTAGAACTTTAAAAAGAGTAATGAAACCACTTTTGGCGTACCAGCCATCCGTACAGGGAGGTACAATTTTGCCTTCTGGGCTATGAGATTAAGGCTATGGAGGTCAGTACTAATGTACCTCTCCCAGTCATGCGCACTTAAATGGTACTGCCAACCTGAGCTCAAAACCAGAACGTAATTAAAGATAATTGCCTAAAACTGGAACTATGCCATAATTGAGTATAAGACAGTTTCGTGAGAGTACTAACATCGCGGTAGATGTACTGTTGATATACTGTGTTGTGGTCAAACTTACTATTCATAATGAATAGTGGTCAAAGTTACTATTTATATATGAATAGTAGTCAATGTTACTATTCATGATGAATAGTCTATTCATAGAAATTTTATTTCTTGCATGTTTGAACTTACTGAGCCTGTAGCTCACCATTTTTGCTTATGTTGCAGGTAAGCGACCAGCTCAGTAGCTTTGTTTGATTGGGTGGCGAACGAGATGGCGCGTGTCAAATGGGATAAGAGGCGAGGGAGATGGTCCTGCTAGAGTCTTTCTGCTGAGCGATAAAAGGGATGGGAAAAAGAAAACAGTTATTTTGTAATTATATATTTTACGAAAGTACTGTATTATGTAAATTACTTTGTATTTGTAAACAAAGTAAATAGTGGATGATGTTTCACATGATGTTAAAAAAAAAATTTTCCCCAAAAAAAACGTCATGTTTTAAAGAGAGATAGATTAGCCGGCGACCCATGAGAGTACAATCTATCGCAGTTAGCGATAAAGCTTAACTGTAATAGTATTGTATGATCTCCACGAGGGGCGGGCCGCCACATCTAAGCTTTTTCTTGAGCTTTTGATGGTGAAAAATCTGTGGGAAGCATATGGAAATTAGTTGAGAATTTTAAGCATAAATCTTGCAAGTTTATGGCTTAAAGAGTTAATATAGCATGCAAAGGAAGCAAGGAATGAATTAGAATTTAAAAACAAATATTTGGTGCATGTTTTTCAAGTAGAAATCATAGGCAATATGTGGGAATGGTGTGATAAATTTTAAGCTCTTGTTTTGTTAGTTTTTGTTTCAAAAAGATAGGTTGACATCTGATTGAAATTGAGAATAGATTAGAAGCTTGGAAACAAATTTTTATGAAAGTTTTCAAGAAAAATCCGTCAAGTTTATGTGGGAATGATTAATGAAATTTCAAGCTTGATCTTTGATAGATTATTGATTCAAAAAGTTTGAATGTGGCATGTGTATTGTTAGGGAGAATTTAGAAGCTTGAAACAAAGTTTTATGGATGAAAATTCAAGAAAAAAAATCGTGGGGATTACATGTGGAATGATGGATGAAATTTGAGTTTGAATTGGATAGTATGTTGATTTAAAAGTTTGTATGTAGCATGTGATTTGATTAGAAAAATATTTAGAAGTATAAATTTTAATTTTTATGCTTGAAATGAAGGAAAAGCCGTGGGCATGTTTTGTAAGGAAATGGAAATTGTGGTGAGGAAAAATGTATGTGAAATGTGGATAAAAATGGACCGAAATGTAGTTAGAACGAGTCAGTTTATAAGGAGATTTTTACTTAAAAATTAGGCCTCTGGTTTAGTAAGTGGCAAGTTAGATGGTTTTGAGGTGTTACCTAAATACCAGGAACATAAAATTTAAGCCGAAATGCTGTCGAAATTTTTAGAACGACATTAAGGGCATTTTGGAAAACGATGGGTAAAATGTGGTCGGAGTTTGAAAATCTGAGCCCTTTCGATAACCTAGGCTCGGGAAAGAAGGATGAACATTTTGAAGATTAGTGAAATGTCCATTTGGAGCCCCGAAACTTAAGAAAAAGAGGATAAACGACCTAGGGTCAGAATAGTTTCACCCGAGAGTCGATGGATAGTAAATAAGGATTTGCGGCAATTAATGCTATAAAAATATGATTAGGCCTGGAAAAAAATTATTTTATGATTTTTGGGCTTAGAAAATCCCGTTAAGACGTTATAGTGAAAACGTTACGATCCAAAGACCTGCTAGAGGCAAAATGGTTATTTTGACCAAAAATTTTAGGAATGCAAGAAAAGGACCGTTAGGGCCTTAGAATAGCTTAATTAAGATTCTGAAGGCCAAAATTAAGTTGTAAGTCAAAGAAAAAATAAATTTAATAAGAGGAATCACGCTAGGGACAAAATGGTCATTTTACCAAAGAAAAAGGGCTGATAAGGCTTAGAATAGCAACCTAAGGCCTTAACTAAGATGAAAAAAAGTAAGAAAGACCTGTTAGGGGCAAAATGGTCATTTTGGCCAAAAATTTTGGAAATGACCGAAATGAACTGTTAAGGCTTTAAATGCGATTCAAAGGTTTTTATTAGGATTTTTTAGACCAAAAGCAAGGTTTAAGTGGAAAAATCCCGCCAAGGGGTAAAATGGTAATTTTTCCAAAAGTTTGGGATATAAAGGTCATTTTTCCAAAAGTTGGAAGAAAAGCTAAAAATGGGACATTAGACCCCTAAGTTCACTGTTAAGAAATAAAATGTATAATTTTTACGTTTTACTCAATTTTAAGTTTGAAATAAGCGATGAAATTAATGGTTGATTTTTTGATGATAGGAAACCTGACAACGAACAGGAACCGACATGTAGAAGACCCGAGAAAGTTCACGCTAGCACAAGTGCTATAAGTACAGACATTTACTTGTCTACTCATGAACTGACTATCGTATGTCTATTTAGTGATAAGATGTTATGATGTGAATGTTGTGAAAGCCATGTTATGAAAGAACCTTTTTCATGAAATGTTATGAAAGAAATGTTTTACGAAATGACAAGAAAAGTTTCTGGCTTTGCACGTTATGGAAATCGTGCAATTGTGACATGACATTTTAACATGTTCATAGGGACAGAAAGAATGACAAGTTAAAGTAAGGAAAGATAAAAATAAGCAAGAGAATAAGACTGAAGCTTTAAACGTTAGCGTATCGGCCTCTGAAGGTGAGGTTTCATGTTATGGCTTCCAATCTAACGGGGTACGTGCCGAGTGTGGAAGTTTAAAGTTTAAGTTACATTAAGGTACGACCATCAATGGGACCCGCAAGTAAAACTAAAGTAAAATAAAGAAAAAGAAAAGAATAGAATGATGAGAAAGAAAGAAAGAACAATGAAATGAAAGAACGAAAATAAATGAGCATAATATGCACTAACCCATGTTTGATGCTATGTGCTATGTTAAATGTTCTACGTTAAGTATGTTTAAGTATATGTAAGTATGTTTATGATATTTAAGTATATTTAAGTATGTTTACGATGTTAAGCATACGTTAAGTATGTTATGTTTATGATGTTTAAGTATACGTAAGTATGTTTACGATATTTAAGTATACGTTAAGTATGTTTACGATGTTGAGTAAGTTGAGTATGAATTTTAAGTAATGTATGTATATGTAATGTTATGAATGTATGTTTGTACTTACTGAGCTTTAGCTTACTAGTATGTTCGTGATGTAGGTAACAAGGGCAAGCTACTTGTATTATTAGAAAGAAAATTGATGGGCTCGCAGGCAGATTCCCAAAGTGTCATGGATTGGGAAATGGATTCGCTATGTTTTCTGTTGAAAGAGAAATGTAAATGTATATGTAAAGAAACAAGACGAGTTTGAAAGTATGTTATGTTAAGAAGTATTTCAATAGAACAAAAACACAAGTATTTTATAAAATATGAAATGTTATGATAAGTGTATTTTTATATCTATGATTTAAAAAAAATTATTCCTAATTTTATATATAAGTTAAAATTGAAAAGTTAAAATGAAAAGATTTTAAAGTATGTTAAAGTTAAAGTAAGTATGTTAAACAAAGAAAGTATGTTAAAAGTAAGTTACTGGCAACCCATGAGGTGGCAGGCTATCACAATTGGCTTCAGAGCTCGACCGTGATAGTGCTATTCAGCCTCGACGAAGGGCGGGCCATTACAGGTGGTATCAGAGCAACGGTTCTTTCATCGACCTACCATGACATTTTAAGTATCTGTACCTGCACAGTCTAAGTAAGTTAGTTTTATTTTGAGTTAGTAAATATTTATTTATTGAAACTAAACATTTTATAGGGATAAGATGATGAGTTTAGAGATGAGGATTTCTGCTCGAACTATTCAGACTTTTAGGGCCAGTCATCTACCAAGTTTTGAGAGTAGACAGCACTCTAACACTCCATGGGAATGCAGGACTGGTTTCACGCCATCGAAATGATTCTCCAGCTGTGTGCCATTGATCATGATAACTGGGTCCTATTAGCTGTTAGCACCCTTCTGAGAAATGCTCTTGTGTACTGAGATTCTTGTGATCAGGATGAGCTCTTAACTGGATTAAGTTTCACCATACCATAATCAAGCGATTCTCTTGGAGGAGTCTAGCATCAGCCCCAGTTCCTCATGGGCAAGCGGAGCAGTGACACCGCCTACGTTCCCTAGAGTCACAGATGCAAGGGAGTTTGTTCATCGGACCAAGAGACCGCAGATGATGTCCGATGACACGGCCCTAAAGTATGCTGTACAGTTCAAGGAATTGATGAGGACTTCTGCGACGTCTTTTGGAGAGGACTGACTGCAGAGCTACAGTGGGGAGTAAGTCCACTCTTCCCCCTTACGCTATGAGAGTTCGTAGTCATGATGATAAAAATCGAGAGAGAACTACTGTGGGAAAGAAAAGAGGAAATGAAAGCCAAGTAACCCCACTTGTTCTGATTTTCGAGGATGAAAATTTTATAAGGAGGGGTGAATGTCACAACCAAGAAATTTCATTGTTCTCAGAAAATAAGTATATAGCATGTCTATGATGATTTTTGTTTAAAAAATGCGAAATGTATGATTTAATATTATTTAGAATGCAATAAAATGTTCTAACAATGTTAAAGGAAAGGAATTTGGTGATGAAAAATTTTACCGAACCGAAACGGGTGAAACGATGCCAATTGGGCATCAAAATCCCTAGACAGTGATTAGGGTGCACTAAAAGACAAAATACTTATAGTAATGATTTTTAGCCAAATGGAAGCGAATTAAGGCAAACTGATCGGATGGATGGCCTCAGAAACCCGTTGGTGCGATTACAGGAAAGTTTCGTTCAATTTGACTTTCGGTCAAACTTTGACCGAATATATATTAAGTGATGTCATCCATGATATCATCTAATGATGTCATAAATGAAGATGAAAAATTATGTGGAAAGTAAAAGGATGATCCAAGGGTGTAGAATTAAAGTAACCTTGATCCAAGGGCTAGAAAGGTGCCAAAATATCATGCAAATTTTGGAAGAAAATTTGGGAGAACATGGCAATGATGGAGTCGGTGGATGAAGGGATAAATTAGAAAAAAGTTTTTGTAATTGCAAAACAACCCCAAAATGTGATGCCCCCGACCTCGACCACACGTAACCGTCGCGATCTGACTCCGTTGTCGATCGAGACAGCCCGTGCACCTCGTCGGGCTGTCATTTAACCTTTTCTTATTTTTAAACTTTCGATATTTTGGGGAAAATTTTTTTTTTTTAAACTTCTTTCTTAAAATATTTTTCGTCACTTTTTATAAATACATAATTTCTCAAAGTACATAATTTTTCTTTCAGAAAATATTTCCGTACAGCATAATTTATAGAAATATCTTATTTCAGCTTTGCACATATAATACACCAATTCTTTTTTCTTCAAATCTTTCTCTTTCAAATCGCTCAGCAGAAGACTAGTAGCAGGACCATATCCACAGTGGATTCCCTATCCCTATTGGCACACGCAAATCCCGCTATCATCTAGGTAATCTACTGCTGAGATACAAGTTTCTGACCTGCAACATGAACAAACTCGTGAGCTAAAACTCAGTAAGTTCAAACATAAATACATGATATATAAAACTCTTACTATATCGTAACAAGCATATCTGATACCAGCTATGGCATCAGAGTAATCATAACATATAACATAACTCTGTCACCAACTATGGCATCAAAGCATTAACAAACATATGGCATACACAATTCATTGCTTTAAAACATTCATACATAACATAGCATATTCAATACTTACTTGCCCTTCATAAACATATTTGATATCATGTCATACCACAAATTACTTACATTTCATAAACTTATTTCATAACACATCGCATACTAGTATCATATACTAGTAGCAATAACATTCATATATATAAAATACTCATACCATATAGTACCGAGTATTAACCTCTGATACCTAACTATGGCATCAATAATCATAACTAATCAATTTAACCATGAATAATATATTCATCAAGAATAGTACCTCGACTTTGACCAAACACTACCCACGTCAACTTTGACCAAGACCACTAAACATACAGTTAGTGTCTATTATTCTTAATTATGGTTCCCAATTCAATTTTGGGTCATTATCTTTTATTTAATTCTGGTTTTGGATCCATATTGGCCGTACCATTGGTGCGCACTACTGAGAGGGACCCATCGGCCAATCCTCCAGCCTAATGAGTGTAAGGACCGCCCTTCCCTGTAACATAAATTTCATTTAATAAGGAATTTTGGGATGATTCGATGCATTTAGTGCAAAATTTGAGGAACACAGGCACATACATGGCCGTGTGTGTGGCTGTATACTGCCCAGACTATGCATGTGAAAATGGCCGAGCAACTGTACATGACTGTATAGGTGAACACGGTCAGGTATACGACCATGTAGGTAGCCGTGTAGGTGAACATAGTTAAGAACACAGCCGTGTAAGTGACCGTGTACTAATCAGGTTATTGAAATGTCAGCGGACGTGTTGATGAACACGACCGAGTAGTGCGACACGCCTAGGTACACGACCGTGTTGATCAAACGACACGCCCATGTAATTGTACACGCCCATGTATGGGACCATGTAAAATGCCGTGTACTAATCGAGAAAATAAAATTTTTCAACGACACGGCCGTGTTGAGAAAAGACACACTTGTAGCCTTGTACACGCCCGTGTAGGTGGCTGTGTGAGAGGCCGTGTAAGGGGTTAAAAACCATTAAAATGACCCTCGTGAACTATGAAGCTTAATCGCGACGTAATAAGGGATTTAGTCAAAAAATGTAGTGTAATGTTCAATGGAATATATTAAACGGGTATGGTACTGTTTACCTCTATCCATAAAGTGAAGGGGGGGTATCTGACAGTGAATCCCGTCCACCCTATTGTGTGTATAAATGTGTGAAATATGTAGTATCAGGGAACTGGTTCGGATGACCATTCCTGATACAAGACTGGTGAACAGATCACCCGAAGAGCTCAAACCGAACATCTGAGCAAAGCAAACGATAGAAACCTTAGCAAGGATACGATGGCAAGGAAATGGACTCAACACGTCCAAACTAATCAAGAGGAATTGTGTTGGAAACATCATGTAAAAATGCTTCGGTATGCGTGCGCAAGTATAACACAGTATAGGCACAACGACAGTATAGGCTGTGAGTGGTAATTTAGTGTAGAATGTGCTCTTAGACGATATAAACCAACTACAAATCACCTGTATAAAAATCAGATTCAGAAAATCCGATTCCAGGGCAAAAATTTGAACACTGTTGAGAAAGGATCAAAAATCACAATATAAGACTAGATTGCGAGGAGAGCAACACAGATGAAATTCCTTAACTCCAAAACCATGTACTCTAACTAGAAAACCAGTTGAATTGCAGCAGATAGAAGCCCCAAAAAAGTGACCAATAAAATAATAGGTTAGTTGGTGACACATTGTATAAACAATTCATAAACCTCACATCACCACTCTTTCCTCACCCTCCCCCTTAAATGGACACCTGCCTTCTGATTTTGGGGACTTAAATGGGTAGGTTTTTGTCCCCAAAATTAACCTAAAGATGGCTTCATTAATCAAGCTTAAGATAGTTAAGTGAGATTGGGATTTGTCTATAAAAGGGATGGCCATACCTTTGGGTTTAGTTTCTTCGTTTCCACACTCCAAAATTTTTAGCTCACTCTCTCTGCCCCCTTGCTACAGCCGACCACTCTCTAGCCCTAAAACCACCATTTTTCAAGTTCAAAACCATGCAAAAAATTTACCAAAAACAAACCTCATCAAGCTTGTGCTAGGAGGAACCATTTCCAAATCATCTCAAGTCTTTCAAGGGCAAGATTCTAGATCAAATTTTGTGGTTTAGTTCTCTTGTTTTAAGTTGATGTTAAGAGAAATATTTTGGTGTTTGTTAGCACAAAACCAACCTTCATTCTTATTGTTTTCCAATGGTCACTTTGTCACCTAAGCCTAAGTTCAAAGCACAAAGAGGTAATAACCGAAAACCCTTACTTTTTGTGGTTAGTGATTTTAAGTTTTGATCAAGGCCATTTATGTGTATTTGTTTATGCACATATGGTTGTGGTTATGTTTACAAAATTTTTTGTAAGGTTAATTGCATGTGAGATGCATGAATGTTTAATGATGTGGCTGGACGCAAAATTGTCCTCAGAATAGGCCACGGATTTTTGGCCATTTTCATCCATTTATGGTCAAAATTTGAGATTTGGAAAAATGCTTTTTTAAAGAAATTTCGTTATGGTTATTTTTAAGTCAAATAGTATTTGGCCAAAAATGATATTAAATAGGTTTTTCGAGTGTTTTTCACTCAGTGCCCAAACTGTGAACAGGACCCGACCCCAAACAGCAGTCTCAGATTTTATCAAAAACGGACCCCTTAGAATTTGAACCGGACTTTGGGCTCAACACGAAAGTTGTAGATCTCGTCAAGACATTGAGAACGACCTATGAGCATTTTAAAAATTTGGCCGTTTCGGGCCTTAAACTGAGCTGTTTACAAAGTGGTGTAAAACTAGAAGTTTTTATAAAACTGGGCACACAGCCCAAGAGTTAATGAGTTTAGGAGTCGTTAGAGTTTGATATAGGCTCCGAGGTGAACATGAGATTTGTTTATCTCATCGAGGATGAAAACTTTCATGTTTGCTAATTTTTGTAGACGAAAACTTTCATGTTCGCTAATTTTGCAAGCATTAAAAATGTATTTTACATACCTCAAATAATTATGAAGTCATTTCGACTTAGTTCCAAAACAGATTTCAAAATTGGTTCAAAACCACCTTTAAAATGTAAGCATTAAAAATGTATTTTACATACCTCAAATAATTATGCATTTTAACATTTAAATATATGAACGCAATTTTCATAAAAACGTCCCCCACCTTCCAACGGGGTGATAAGGGGACGAGTTCCAAACACATCATTTTTCTGTGTATTTTTATAAGTAAACCAAAACAATTTTTCTTAAACAAACAAGGTAGTCTTATCCCTGTAGGCTACTACACCAAACGAGTCTTAGTAGCCCTGTAGTTTACTACGTCAAATAAGCCATAGTAGCCCGGTAGGCCACTACACCAAAGGAATAGTAGCCCAGAAGGCTACCACACCTAAATAGGCAAAGTAACCTGGCCAGTTACTACACCAAGTTACGTATAGTAACCTAGTAGATTACCTAGCTATTAATGCGCAAGATGACCAGTCAGTTGATTGGTCGTCAACCAGTCAAGGACCGTGCTCTGAGCAACACTGTGAGGAACGATGAGTAATCTGTCAAGAAGACGGTTAACCAAACGACAATAGGAGTTGAACACCAAATCCCCAGGGTAAGCCATTATGGCAAAAGCATTGACGAAATACGCTATTGATGACAAGTGGTAACCTGTAAGCTGATAGAGGCATGAGAATGAGTACACAATTGCTTGCAATTAGGTAAGTATAACTCCACATACGGCATAAATAACATGATATTAAAATAATATTTACTGTATGTTAAGTATTTCATGCCATGCACATGTCGATGCACAGCATATTTAAGAGCATATAGTTTAACAATCAAGTAGATTGGTGAAAGAACAAGTTAGAAGCCATACGTCCCTGCCGCATAGGATTTGGGACAGCTTAGAGCAGTACATGGCTGGAATAGATAAATAAGATAATATTTAATAGGTGTGTCATACCAGCTCTTTCAATCGAAAGGATTTTCAGAGTTAAAGTAAGATAAAGCAGAATGTTGAGCATCCGTTGATGGCTCTCGAGCTTTTTTTTTTTTTTTTTTAGTGACCTCAGGCTTTACCGTTGGTCTGCGCACACTCGGTACTGACACAGGGGCCCAGAGTAGATAAGAGAAAGAAAAGAATATTTGAAGCATAAACGAGCATAAACGGATCATACATTGATCACTGTATACATTAGTTCTCTATGCTTTTAGTTTCATAAGATGCTTTCAGTATAAGATATATTATGTTCTACATGAAGTATGTGATGATGTGATACATGGTGATATAATACATGATGTGCTATATGATATCTGCAATGGTTGTGTGATCATATGATTTTAAATATGTATTATGCTTAAACATGTTTTGCTGTAAACATATTGTACTTACTGGGCATAAAGCTCACAAAGTGTGTCCATGCTGTAGGTAAGCGTCCTAAGGCTTAAATCATCTATGGGTAATGATGGTGGCGGAGGTGGATGTGAGGAGAGGTTGTGGATACACCGTGAGTATTCTTTCGCATGAGTTTTGAGTAAACAGTATTTGTAAATAGTAATGCTAAACAGTTTATTTTGAATAGTGATGGTTAAACAGTATTTTTGAATAGTAATCGTTAAGTGGTATTTTTAAATAGTAACTAATAGTTGTACTGTACGTAAATAGTAATGATGTAGGTGACAAAAAACAATCCCTAAAATTTATGGTATTGGATTAAGTTTATGTAGGAAAATAAACCGGAAAAAACGTATCAAAGTGGCGCAGCGGAACAATAAAAATTTTTAGATCGTTAAATATCTCATGATGCCATATACAATAAATCAACAACAATTAAAACTCATACCTCAAGGATGCCAATGAACAGGAGGAGAGTGACCGGAGGCTTCAACCAACTAGCCTTCTCTACTATTCTCCAATTCCCGAATGGCTGAGTGTGTGGGCACTCTGAACCTCGATCGGTATGCTAGCACTGCTAGTCTTCTTCCGACCACCCAGATCTCTAAAGAACTTTATTGTCACGATGAGCTGTGCAACAATAAGCCTGCTCACCTGAGAGTCTGTGGTCTAAGAGAACTGGAGTGGTAGGACCTCTATTTATAGACCTGCATGAGGTGAATCTCTGAATTTGAATTGGATTAGGAAAAGATATTTTCCCTTATCCAAACCCATAAAATCCGAATTTTTCCAAGGGATAATCTCCACTAAAAATTCGGTTTTCTTAGGATGGATCCAATCCAAATCTCAACAAGATTTTAACTAGAATCTTATCTCCCTTTTTCAACCAAAAAATCCGAAATTCACAAGGAGAAAATCCTCTAAAAAATTTCGGCCATTATGGATAAGGGAGAATCAAAATTCCACTAGGATTTTCAAGCTAAATCTCATCTCAACCTTATCCAAAAAATAACCGAATTCTCCTTGGATTTAGGCTCCAAAATTTCGGCCACTTTTAGGGAAGAAGAGAATCCAAATTCAACTAGGATTCAAGCTTGAATTTACCCTTGAATCTAATCCACAAAATCTGAAATTTTCATGAGCATTATCCTCAAAAATTTCGTCCCTTATTTGTTGGGATTTGGATTCAAAATTCAAGTAGGATTCTAACAAGATTATCCTCTCCAAATCCAACTCAAATTCGAATTTCAAACCTTGTGGATTTTCCACAACAAATTCGAATCCTACTTGGACTGTGATTCAAAATTTGAATTTCAAATTTCAAATTCAAATTTCAAATTCAAATTTCAAATTTCAAATTTCAAATTTCAAATTTAAATTTCAAATTCAAATTTCAAATTCGAATTTCAAATTCAAATTTCAAATTCAAATTTCAAATTCAAAATTCAAATTTCAAATTTCAAAATTCAAATTTCAAATTTCAAAATTCAAATTTCAAATTCCACAAAACGGTTGTATTTCATGTTCTTGTTCTCATGGATAATTTTCTACAACTCCAATCCAATCTCAAATAAAATCATGGCAACTTTATTTGGAGTTCGAATAACTGTGTACTCTATTATCCAAAACAAAATCTGAATCCAACCGGAGAGAATCTTGTCTACCATCCTAATCCTGTGTCATCACCATCCATGCATAATAAACTAGCCAATAGCATACACAAATCAATTTGCCAAACGTTAAGGAATTATGTGGAGCTAGTAGAGGGACTGATTGGACATATATAATCGGGCTCCCGTGATTCCATATGATCATCATTCTGTACCGAACAACTCAATCATATGATCACTAATTTCAGAGTCACACCACTATAAACCTGAAACTGAACTCCCAATTATATACCGTATTACGTAAGCCTGTGACGAGCTACCATCCAATGACCTTGTCACATATGCAAAACCCTCATATGATATCCATGATCAGCCTTAGGTCAAAGTCCGTTTAATCCTACTGATCAGGCTATCTTAAAGTTCCATTATACTACCGAATCTAGAAAATGATTATTCACCATATGTGAATAAGAAGTCATCCGCCCAGCAGACGACCCAAGGCCTTGTCCATTTTCACATTCAGTATAATGCCTTTAAGAGGATACCTTTAACTCCTCAGAGCTATGATTCCGATATCTGCAAACAAACCCTTCATCGTATACAAGTCATGCACCCAACGAACCGGTCTATAAGCTTACTACCTCTGAGACGCTTTAGCCATTGGAACATCAAAGTACACAAGTCATATACATGAAGTAGTTCATTTACTCAGGATTAAGGTTATTGCATAATGAACGTCAAAAGCAGATTGATCCACTCATAGTGGACTACGTAGATCAATCACGCTTTAGTCCCGGTCTAATATGTCACCACCAAGCAACATATCCATGTCTCTACTTGGGAGTCCAGCTCCAGACAGTCAAGACAGACCGTCCCCTCTAAGGCTTTAGACAACATAATAGTCTTAACATGAGTTAGATGCTCGGTCTAACCCCATAGACTACAGACCATAGTTTAGACTGCTAACTTTAGAATATTGTCTTCTCGCATACAAAAGTCCATTGCATGCAACGTTCTAACAGTTTTAACACAAGCAGTCAGTGAGCCATATTTGCTTACATTTACTTTAACATGTAAATAAGACGAGGACAGATAGCAATGTAATGAATAACCTCTAAGTATAATTTTATTATCCAGTTCAAAATGAATACATCAAAATGTCTCTAATACTTAGGGCATTTCCTAACAATCTCCCACTTGCCCTAAGCCAGCAGATGTGCCATGTTACGCATCCCCATCGCCTCTACATGCCTCTCAAAGCTTCTAGCTACCAAAGTCTTAGTAAAGGGATCAGCGATGTTGTCCTCGGACGCGATCTTACATACATCCACTTGTCCTGTCTCCACATGCCCTCTTATTATGTGATACCTCCGATCGATGTGCTTGGTCCTCTTGTGGTGCCGAGATTCCCTTGTGTTGGCAATAGCCCCTGTATTATCACAGTAAAGTGTGATAGGCTTGTCAACACCCGGAATGACCTCAAGGTCTCTAAAGAACTTGCGGAGCCAAACCGCTTCTTTAGATGCCTCAGCCACAGCCACATACTCAGCCTCCATAGTAGAGTCAGCTGTGCAGCCCTGCTTCACGCTCCTCCACACAATGGCGCCTCCTCCGAGCAAAAACACTGATCCAGATGTCGATTTCCTCGAATCCTTACAAGTCTGGAAGTCTGAGTCCGTGTATCCTACGGGTGTTAGGTCCCCTCCAGAATACACTAGCATATAATCCCTCGTTCTCTTAAGATACTTGAGTATATGCTTTACTGCTTGCCAGTGCTTGGTTCCAGGATTCGCTTGATATCGACTCACCATACCTACTGCAAAACATATGTCCGGGCGAGTGCAAAGCATAGCGTACATAAGGCTACCCACAGCGGATGCATAAGGGACCTTACTCATACGCTCTCTTTCTTCCGATGTCTTGGGACAGTCATCCAATGAAAGAGTTAAACCGGCAATAGAAGGTTGTGAGCCTTTCTTTGCCTCTAGCATTGCATATTTGTCAATTATTTTATCTATGTATGAAGCTTGGGATAATGCTATCATTTTGTTCTTTCGATCTCTGAAGAGACGAATGCCTAGAACATAATTAGCTTCTCCCAAGTCCTTCATGTCAAACTGTTGGTGTAACCAAAGCTTGACCAATGATAAGTTCCCTACATCATTCCCAATGAGTAGTATATCATCGACATAGAGTATCAGAAAGACCACTTTTCCATCCTTAATACGTTTATAAACACAAGGTTCATCAACGTTCTGCTCAAAACCAAATGTCTTAATCGCTTGATCAAACCTCTGGTTCCATGAGCGGGATGCCTGCTTTAATCCATAAATGGATCTAAGCAACTTGCAGACTTTCCTATCCTGGCCTTTTGCTACGAACCCTTCGGGCTGTATCATATAGATACACTCTTCAAGATGGCCATTCAAGAATGCCGTCTTGACATCCATTTTCCAGATCTCGTAATCGAGAGCCGCAGCAATGGACAGAAGAATACGGATAGACTTAAGCATAGCAACAGGCGAAAAGGTTTCCTCGTAATCGATTCCAGCCTTTTGCGTGTATCCCTTTGCAACCAGTCTAGCTTTGAAAGTTTCCACTCTCCCTTCCGCATCCTTCTTTCTTTTGTAGACCCATTTGCATCCAATGGGTTTTATCCCATCCGGCAAATCTATAAGTTCCCAAACAGAGTTGGATTTCATAGAATCCATCTCATTGTTCATAGCCTGTTTCCAAGATCTAGAATCAACATCCTTTATAGCTTCATCATATGTGACCGGATCTTCCTCATGCTCATGAGCCTCGGCCTGGTATACCTCAGCATCATACATAAAGAAATTAGGTTTCTTCGAAACCCTCCCACTACGACGAGGCACCCTAAATTGTTGATCGTCTGCAGGTCTTTCACTGGAACTCGGACTTGCGTCCAAGACCGAAATCTGTGGAGCAGTTCTTTCACCCGATAACTCCTCTAGCACCACTTTGCTTCGAGGCTTAAAGTCATTCATGTGACTTTCCTCCAAGAATGTCGCATGGGTTGAGACAATGACCTTTTGTTCCTTCGGGTTATAGAACAGACCTCCTTTAGTTCCTTTTGGATACCCTACAAACATGCACAATTCTGATCTTGGTTCCAACTTCTTCGCATCCCCATCCAGTACATGTGCCGGGCAGCCCCATATTCTCATATGTCCAAGGGAGGGCTTCCTGCCACGCCACAATTCATACGGAGTTCTAGGAATTGATTTGCTCGGAACCTGGTTCAGAATATAGCACGCCGTTTGTAAAGCATGTCCCCAAAATGATAATGGCAGCGTTGAGTAACTCATCATGGACCGTACCATATCCAATAAGGTCCTGTTTCTCCTTTCGGCTACACCATTCTGTTGTGGAGTACCAGGTGCAGTCAATTGGGATAAAATCCCGTTCTCTACAAGATGTCCTAGAAATTCATCAGAGAGGTATTCGCCACCTCGATCAGATCGAAGTGTCTTTATGGATTTATCCAATTGCTTTTCCACTTCCACACGATACTTTTTGAACTTGTCAAAGGTTTCGCTCTTGCGGTGCATCAGATACACATATCCATACCTCGAGTAATCATCTATGAAAGAGACATAGTACTCGAACCCTCCTCGTGCTGTGACGTTCATGGGGCCACATACGTCAGTGTGCACAATTTCTAAGAGCTCCTGTGCCCTTGTACCCTTAGCTCCAAAAGACCTCTTAGTCATCTTACCCTCTAGACAAGACTCACATTGGGGAAGTCGTACCTCCTCCAGAGATTCCAGAGGACCGTCTTTCACCAATCTTTGAATCCTATCCTGATTAATATGACCAAGTCTTAAATGCCAAAGATACACCTTGTTAGAGTGAGAAACTTTCAACCTTTTAGAGTTATCAATTAATTCAGTGTCAAGCAGTGAGTACATCTTTGGTCTGATCAAATATAGGTTTCCATCCATCCATCCAGAACAGATAAAAGACTTTTTTCTACGAATATCAACTCTTTTACTAAAAGAAACTGAATAAGAATCCTTTATTAAACAAGCTACCGATATAAGGTTCCTCCTAAAATTAGGAACATAAAAACAGTCTTTCAATAAAATAAACCTAAATTGATCAAAATAAAGATGAACGTCTCCTACTGCCTCAGCCACCACAAAGCTACCATCTCCAGTCCGCAACGAGAGGCTCCTATCATGTAGACTTCTCGTTTCCACGAACCCCTGCATCGAAACACAAACATGATTAGTGGCGCCCGAATCAATGACCCATGTGTCTTTCGATTCTTCCACCAAACACGCTTCTAAGTAATGAAGTTCCTTACCTTCCTTGCCCTTGGAGGCTAGGAATTCCCGGCAAGCCTTCTTGAAGTGACCTACCTTCCCACAGTGGAAGCATTTGGACTTTTTAGGGTCCTTTGGCTTCTTGTTCTTCTTCTTCTTCTTCCCGTCCGAGACAGGAGGATTAGAAGAACTGGAAGCCACTTGCTTCTTATTTGGCCTCTTCCTCTTCCGTGAGGGATTGGAAGATTCCGCCAAATTGGCCTCTCCTTTAGGTCGGACCGTATCCTCATCCCTGATCATCCGCTCATAAGCCTGTAGTTGCTTCATGAGCTCGGTAAGTCCTAACTCCTTTGTCGCCAGATTGTATGCGGCCTTAAACCCCACAAAATCTTTAGACAGAGTCTTGAACACCATCTCGATCTGGGTGTTATAGTCCAACTCAGCACCATTCTCGGCAGCCTCAGCGAAGAATCCCATTAGAGTGATCATATGGTCCTTCACCGGAGCACCAGCCTTTTGCTTGGAGTTCATAATGCTGGTGATAGCGGACTGTCGAGCCAATTTTTCTTAGCCTCCGAACATGTCCTCCAGATTTTCCATGATCTCCCCAGCAACTTGATAAGTCTCATGCTGCTTTTGTAAAGCACTCGTCATGCTAGCAAGGATGTAGCATCGAGCTATCTCATTGGATTCTCTCCAACGATTATAGGCAACCGGGACCTCCTCAAGTGGTGTGTCAGGTTTGGGCCCAGGTGGGCATGGTTCGTCCAGTACAAACTTGTGTCTCTCGCAGCTGAGAACTATTAATAGATTTCTTTTCCAATCTTTATAATTGTCGCCATTCAACTTATTTTCAGTAAGTATCGAAATGAGGGGTGTCGGTGACATTTTGAACTGAAATAAAATTATACTAGACATCATTACAAAGCCCAAGCAAATATGCAGATAATTTAGCAAATAAAACATACAAGTATGTTCCTACATGAAACTTGAAAAAAAATGTAGCATTGCAACGGTAATTCTCAGCACCTATTGCCCCAAGCCACCGAGGGGTGGTCATGAGAACAAATAGCCGGAACATGGACCCCGTCCAATTAATATATGTTACCTTAAATCCTCCAAGGTTAAGACATATATTAATAACCGCTTATTTGGCCACCAGTTTAGTTAACAGAGCTTCTAGGGAAGGTTAATAACTAAACGAGTCTTGAGTGTATAACCATTGTTTACGTAGCCCGATCCACGTCCTACCAAGCCACCGAGGGGTGGTCATGAATAGAATCGCACCCGAACACGTTTTCCACATAGGAGATCCAATCTAGTATACCGGCGGCGGTAAACACCTACCGAGGGGTGTGGTCAGGTCGGAACTGACGCGAGGCGTTACCATGCTTTCACATATGGATCAACAATGGAGGCCGTGGGTTTTGTTTGAAACCCTCTCCCACTCAATATTTTGAAAAAACATGCAAGTTTTGACAAATTATGTATGATCAATATAGTATGAGCGGCACTCACCTATCCTATATGACATGTTATCAAATATGCATACAAAACATCCATCAATACATATTTATACATCCATGACATATCACAGAAAAAATAATTGACAGAATAACCAAGCCATGGTTCCATCCTAGAACAAAGAAAATAAAGATTACAAAATTCCATCCAAAGCATTCTTTGGGTCTTGAATTTTGTTCCGTCTTCTTGTATCCATCTTTATGTAGCCTTTCCATTTATTTCTCATCCCAAGAATTATTTAAAATTTAAATCTCCAAAAATTTAAATTTCAAATTCAAATACCAAATTCGAATTTCAAATTTAAATTTCTAATTCAAATTTTAAACAATTTTAATCATCATGTGTAATAATATGTAATTTCAAAAATTTCAAATTTTCAATTACATATTTTTAAACATGATTTAAAATTAAATCTCAAATTTAAAAATCAAAATTTTCTGATTTTTGGACCGTCGGACCGCCACCCCCGTAGGCGGCAGCCGCCGTGGGCAGCCACCAACCCCGGAGGGGCTGGCAGCCCACGGCCGCCCCTTGTGCAGCCTGCCGGGCTGCAGGCCAAGCCTGCAGCACCAGGCTGCACGCCCAGGCTGGGCGCAGCAGCCGGCAAGCTGCAGGCAGCGCCTGCAGCCAGAGGCTGCACGCCCAGGCTGCGGCCAGCCTTGGGCAAGCCACGGCCACCCCTGGCTGCAGGCAGAGCCTGCGGCCGTGGGTGGTGTGGGCCTGCACAGGGGCTGCCGCAGCCCCATCCTGCCCGAGGACAGGGGCTGCAGCCCCACCAAGGTTTGTCGGCCTATCCCGAGGGGTCGTGTCTCGATTTTCGTGCCATATTCCAATTTATCTTTTAGGATCTCCAAAAATTAATTTGAATCCCAATTAAATTGAAATTTTCCACACAATCAAAATTTCAACCTTTAAATTAAATTTAACTTTTGGGAAAAATAAATTACGGTCTTCAATCTTCAATCTCCTCCAAGAATAATTACATAAAAAATTCCTATACCGTTTTCGGTGTACAAAATTCTATCCATAAAAATTCTAAGAGACAAAAATTAATATCCATGGGAAAATTACAGTGTTAATAAACTGCTCCCATGGTTACATAAAAAATTCCTAGATACAATTTTTCTAAATTCTAAGGAACCATAACCGGTATAATCAAGCATGCTTATAATAATTCAAAAAATTAAAATAACCATATACTTTATACATAATACATGATAACAACATAAAGGAACCCTAGAATGCCACTCTCTAAATATCAAATCCATACATAAATAAAAAGACTAAGTAATTGTCTAATTTATGTACATGGCATAGTCATGAGATGGCTCTGATACCAATTGTAGGAAAATAAACCGGAAAAAACGTATCAAAGTGGCGCAGCGGAACAATAAAAATTTTTAGATCGTTAAATATCTCATGATGCCATATACAATAAATCAACAACAATTAAAACTCATACCTCAAGGATGCCAATGAACAGGAGGAGAGTGACCGGAGGCTTCAACCAACTAGCCTTCTCTACTATTCTCCAATTCCCGAATGGCTGAGTGTGTGGGCACTCTGAACCTCGATCGGTATGCTAGCACTGCTAGTCTTCTTCCGACCACCCAGATCTCTAAAGAACTTTATTGTCACGATGAGCTGTGCAACAATAAGCCTGCTCACCTGAGAGTCTGTGGTCTAAGAGAACTGGAGTGGCAGGACCTCTATTTATAGACCTGCATGAGGTGAATCTCTGAATTTGAATTGGATTAGGAAAAGATATTTTCCCTTATCCAAACCCATAAAATCCGAATTTTTCCAAGGGATAATCTCCACTAAAAATTCGGTTTTCTTAGGATGGATCCAATCCAAATCTCAACAAGATTTTAACTAGAATCTTATCTCCCTTTTTCAACCAAAAAATCCGAAATTCACAAGGAGAAAATCCTCCAAAAAATTTCGGCCATTATGGATAAGGGAGAATCAAAATTCCACTAGGATTTTCAAGCTAAATCTCATCTCAACCTTATCCAAAAAATAACCGAATTCTCCTTGGATTTAGGCTCCAAAATTTCGGCCACTTTTAGGGAAGAAGAGAATCCAAATTCAACTAGGATTCAAGCTTGAATTTACCCTTGAATCTAATCCACAAAATCCGAAATTTTCATGAGCATTATCCTCAAAAATTTCGTCCCTTATTTGTTGGGATTTGGATTCAAAATTCAAGTAGGATTCTAACAAGATTATCCTCTCCAAATCCAACTCAAATTCGAATTTCAAACCTTGTGGATTTTCCACAACAAATTCGAATCCTACTTGGACTGTGATTCAAAATTTGAATTTCAAATTTCAAATTCAAATTTCAAATTCAAATTTCAAATTTCAAATTTCAAATTTCAAATTTCAAATTTAAATTTCAAATTCAAATTTCAAATTCGAATTTCAAATTCAAATTTCAAATTCAAATTTCAAATTCAAAATTCAAATTTCAAATTTCAAAATTCAAATTTCAAATTTCAAAATTCAAATTTCAAATTCCACAAAACGGTTGTATTTCATGTTCTTGTTCTCATGGATAATTTTCTACAACTCCAATCCAATCTCAAATAAAATCATGGCAACTTTATTTGGAGTTCGAATAACTGTGTACTCTATTATCCAAAACAAAATCTGAATCCAACCGGAGAGAATCTTGTCTACCATCCTAATCCTGTGTCATCACCATCCATGCATAATAAACTAGCCAATAGCATACACAAATCAATTTGCCAAACGTTAAGGAATTATGTGGAGCTAGTAGAGGGACTGATTGGACATATATAATCGGGCTCCCGTGATTCCATATGATCATCATTCTGTACCGAACAACTCAATCATATGATCACTAATTTCAGAGTCACACCACTATAAACCTGAAACTGAACTCCCAATTATATACCGTATTACGTAAGCCTGTGACGAGCTACCATCCAATGACCTTGTCACATATGCAAAACCCTCATATGATATCCATGATCAGCCTTAGGTCAAAGTCCGTTTAATCCTACTGATCAGGCTATCTTAAAGTTCCATTATACTACCGAATCTAGAAAATGATTATTCACCATATGTGAATAAGAAGTCATCCGCCCAGCAGACGACCCAAGGCCTTGTCCATTTTCACATTCAGTATAATGCCTTTAAGAGGATACCTTTAACTCCTCAGAGCTATGATTCCGATATCTGCAAACAAACCCTTCATCGTATACAAGTCATGCACCCAACGAACCGGTCTATAAGCTTACTACCTCTGAGACGCTTTAGCCATTGGAACATCAAAGTACACAAGTCATATACATGAAGTAGTTCATTTACTCAGGATTAAGGTTATTGCATAATGAATGTCAAAAGCAGATTGATCCACTCATAGCATACTACGTAGATCAATCACGCTTTAGTCCCGGTCTAATATGTCACCACCAAGCAACATATCCATGTCTCTACTTGGGAGTCCAGCTCCAGACAGTCAAGACAGACCGTCCCCTCTAAGGCTTTAGACAACATAATAGTCTTAACATGAGTTAGATGCTCGGTCTAACCCCATAGACTACAGACCATAGTTTAGACTGCTAACTTTAGAATATTGTCTTCTCGCATACAAAAGTCCATTGCATGCAACGTTCTAACAGTTTTAACACAAGCAGTCAGTGAGCCATATTTGCTTACATTTACTTTAACATGTAAATAAGACGAGGACAGATAGCAATGTAATGAATAACCTCTAAGTATAATTTTATTATCCAGTTCAAAATGAATACATCAAAATGTCTCTAATACTTAGGGCATTTCCTAACAGTTTAATCTACATGTAAGTGTAAGCATCGGCTTTAAAGTAAAAGTTAAAGCAAGTAATAGTTTTCAGTGATGGTCCGAGACGCTAAGTGCATGGGTCGCCACAGTTGGTATTAGAGCGGTTTCCTACCACCCTACCTCACATAGCCATATGCCTGCCTCATCTATTCATGTAAGTTAGCTTTTGTTTTTAAATATTAGTATGCTAGTTGACGTTTATGTTATAGTAGGAGGATGGCTGCACTAGTTGACCCTCAGCAGATACAAGAAAACTGAGAAGCGAGTATAGCTTTTGCTGCCATGCGATCACACGCAAACGACGACAGTAACCTGTATGAACTCCCTTATTGGATTCATCATATGGAGGCAATCTTCGAAGCATGCCATATTTCACCCCGTCTACAGGTGGTATTGGCTAGTAGCCGACTATGAGGACCCATGATGATATGGTGGAACGATCGACACAGGATCAGGGATCCAGCAATGCCATGGGCAGAGTTCTATCAAGACCTTCGTAACTCCGATGGTCTAGCTAAGGATGCAGACATATGGGATGATATGTATGAGAGAAGGTATTAAGTACTCTCTGACATTTGGAACATTTATGAGGGAGAGACCATGGTGCACTACTGTCAGCGATTTTTGGATGTTATGCTACCGAGCATCCCCGTACAGAAGCCATTCGCAGGGGTAACCGACCTGCTTTGGAAAGGGATCCCGTGGTATGTAAGAGACCTCGTCTAGTACCCTCCGCCACATGAGAACCTGAGGTGCACAGTCCAAGACATAGTGGACACTGAGTGTGTGGCACTCAACCATGACCTGACCAAGGCAGTACCCCAACCGGTTAATGAAGAGCTCGCGACCGAACCACAAGTAGTAGTACCCTAAGATAATGAGAATCTCGAATCAGTCCCTTAACTTTCTGAGCATCACGAGGGGAAAGATAACGATGAGGCCATTCTTGAATCCCAACCTAACCAAGAGGGGGAAAAAATCCCGATCATCTCAGCGATGAGGAGTGGATAGAGATGCACGAACCCCAAGTCATCATTGCCAGTGATGATGAGGTTGATTTTGCTTGAGGAGACATAGACAAAGATCCTAAAGAATTCCCACTCAGCGACGATGAAGACGAGATGATGTCGGACGTCGAGTCTACAACATCTTCTGAGTAGAAGTAACCCTTACACAAGAATTTTGTTTTGAAAATGTATGGGGAAAATAGTAGCTTCCCTGTCTAACTTAGTAATTGTACTTTTGGGATAGTATTTTAGGAAGTGTGTACCACTCTGACTAAGCTAGAAGTTTGTACACATTTCTGATGTATATATATGTATTGCGGAATACTTTATAAAAAAGAGTATCATTTTGCCTCAAAGGCCTGAACACAGTCTTTCCCACGAGTAAGAAATGAGTATAACAAGGAGTGCAGGACAATTCCTGGTACTCAGACGATGTTCTAAATGTGATGAGGCAATCGTATTAGACATCACAAGAGTAAGAAAGGAAAAGAAAGAGATAGGACCTATAATTTACCTATGACATTTGAGTTAAGAGTATGATATGTATTGCGAGTCCCAAGTACAAGGTTAAAAGACTTATGATCTCGTTTTCCATTATGTGATAGGGTTACGTAGGTGAAAATGGCAAGAACAATTGGTCAAAACACCCAAGCTACACGAGATAATTAACTGCTAGCACGTCTCATAATGATGCAAGAAATGATGGTAAATCAACAATGGAAGCTTAACCAACTCAGAGAGCAAATGAACCAACAATGATAGGCATCACAACCGATGGAGGTGCCAGCTCAAACTCTCCAATAGCCTTTAACACACCTGGAGAGCAGGTAGTCCCACCAGTCCAGACCCCACCAGCACCATCAGTTGTGGCTACTCCTACAGCGGCTAATATTCTTACGCCAGTTTTGAGAAATGGCGACTTATATGAATGATTTAGGCGCATGAAGGTGCCAAAATTTGAGGGGACGACAAACCCTATTGAAGCAGATGATTGGCTAACTGACGTTCAGGTCATTCTAGACCTCGTAGGCCTGACCAAAAGGGAAAAAGTGTTATATGTATCCCTTGTTAGGAAATGCCCTAAGTATTAGAGACATTTTGATGTATTCATTTTTGAACTGGATAATAAAATTATACATAGAGGTTATTCATTACATTGCTATCTATCCTCGTCTTATTTACATGTTAAAGTAAATGTAAGCAAATATGGCTCACTGACTGCTTGTGTTAAAACTGTTAGAACGTTGCATGCAATGGACTTTTGTATGCGAGAAGACAATGTCCTAAAGTTAGCTGTCTAAACTATGGTCTGTAGTCTATGGGGTTAGACCGAGCATCTAACTCATGTTAAGACTATTATGTTGTCTAAAGCCTTAGAGGGGACGGTTTGTCTTGACTGTCTGGAGCTGGACTCCCAAGTAGAGACATGGATATGTTGCTTGGTGGTGACATATTAGACCGGGACTAAAGCGTGATTGATCTACGTAGTCCGCTATGAGTGGATCAAACTACTTTTGACGTTCATTGTGCAATAACCTTAATCCTGAGTAAATGAACTTCTTCATGTATATGACTTGTGTACTTTGATGTTCCAATGGCTAAAGCGTCTCAGAGGTAGTAAGCTTATAGACCGGTTCGTTGGGTGCATGACTTGTATACGATGAAGGGTTTGTTTGCAGATATCAGAATCATAGCTCTGAGGAGTTAAAGGTATCCTCTTAAAGGCATTATACTGAATGTGAAAATGGACAAGGCCTTGGGTCGTCTGCTGGGCGGATGACTTCTTATTTACATATGGTGAATAATCATTTTCTTGATTCGATAGTATAATGGAACTTTAAGATAGCCTGATCAGTAGGATTAAACGGACTTTGACCTAAGGCTGATCATGGATATCATATGAGGGTTTTGCATATATGACAAGGTCATTGGACAGTAGCTCGTCACAGGCTTACGTAATACGGTATATAATTGGGAGTTCAGTTTCAGGTTTATAGTGGTGTGACTCTGAAACTAGTGATCATATGATTGAGTTGTTCGGTAAAGAATGATGATCATATGGAATCACGGGAGCCCGATTATATATGTCCAATCAGTCCCTCTACTAGCTCCACATAATTCCTTAACGTTTGGCAAATTGATTTGTGTATGCTATTGGCTAGTTTATTATGCATGGATGGTGATGACACAGGATTAGGATGGTAGACAAGATTCTCTCCGGTTGGATTCAGATTTTGTTTTGGATAATAGAGTACACAATTATTCGAACTCCAAATAAAGTTGCCATGATTTTATTTGAGATTGGATTGGAGTTGTAGAAAATTATCCATGAGAACAAGAATATGAAACACAACCGTTTTGTGGAATTTGAAATTTGAAATTTGAATTTGAAATTTGAATTTGAAATTTAAATTTGAAATTTGAAATTTGAAATTTGAAATTTGAAATTTGAATTTGAAATTTGAATTTGAAATTTGAAATTCAAATTTTGAATCACAGTCCAAGTAGGATTCGAATTTGTTGTGGAAAATCCACAAGGTTTGAAATTCGAATTTGAGTTGGATTTGGAGAGGATAATCTTGTTAGAATCCTACTTGAATTTTGAATCCAAATCCCAACAAAAGTGGACGAAATTTTTGAGGATAATCCTCATGGAAAAATTCAGATTTTTGTGGATAAGATTCAAGGGAATAATTCAAGTTTCAATCCCAGTTGAATTTGGATTCTCTCCTCCCTGAAAAGTGGCCGAAAATTTGGAGAATCTCTCCTAGGAAATTCGGTTATTTTTGGATAAGGTTGAGATAAGATTCAAGCTTGAAATCCTAGTGGAATTTTGATTCTTCCTTATCCTAAAACTGGCCAAAAATTTGGAGAAGATTTTCTCCTAGAAATTTCAGATTTTTTGGTTGAAAAAGGGAGATAAAATTCTAGTTAAAATCTTGTTTAGATTTGGATTGGATTTATCCTAAGAAAACTGAATTTAATTGTGGAGATTCTCCCTTGGAAAATTTGGATTTTATGGATATGGATAAGGGAGAAAATCTTTTCCTAGTCCAATTCGAATTCAGAGAATCACCTCATGCAGGTCTATAAATAGAGGTCCTGCCACTCTAGTTCTCTCACACCACAGACTCTCAGGTGAGCAGTCTTATTGTTGCACAGCTCATCGTGACAATAAATTTCTTTAGAGATTTGGGTGGTCGGAAGAAGACTAGCAGTGCTAGCATACCGATCGAGGTTCAGAGTGCCCACACACTCAGCCATTCGGGAATTGGAGAATAGTAGAGAAGGCTAGTTGGTTGAAGCCCCCGGTCATTCTCCTCCTGCAAGATTGGCGTCCTTGAGGTATGAGTTTTAATTGTTGTTGGTTTATTGTATATGGCATCATGAGATATTTAACGATCTAAAAAATTTTATTGTTCCGCTGCGCCACTCTAATATGTTTTTACCGATTTATTTTCCTACATCCCTTGCCTTACGCAAAGGAGCATGCCAGTGGTGGAAAACCGTGGCAATCAGGAAGGACATCAATGCAATGAATTGGACAGACTTTATTGCTAAATTTAGAGAAATGTATTTTAATGATGTAGCCCTAGCCGTTCAGCAAGGCGAATTCAACAATCTACGCCATGATGGTCATGGAGGCCATAAGGAAGTTTGAGCAATTGGCTCGACTTTGCCCATTCCTGGTACCGACTGAAAAGGAAAAGTTGTGAAGGATGCTAAAAATGTTCCGCACAGACATCGGCATCTAAGTGTACAGCGGCAGCCATAGTCCTGCAACAGTAGCTGAATGTGTTAGCAGGGCCATCGGAGCTAAATACTGGTTGGCCCAGGACAAGGAGAGAAGGGCCCAGATTTTTAAGGTAAAAAGAGAAGAGAAGAATCAGCCAAAGCAGTTTAAGGGAAGGCTAACTCCTGATTCACAGCACAAGGGCCAGAATATAGGGGCCAGTCAACCCTACAAACAGTCCAATCATAATAACAAGAGGTAAGTAAATCCGAGTAAACAAGGGCAGTAAAGACATTTCCCCTAGAAGAAGAACAACCGCAGGGGAAATGGTAGTCAGCAATCACCATGCCCAAAGTGTGGAAAGAACCATCCGAGAGAACGCCGCCTAGGCACTAACAGCTGCTACATTTGCAGTAAGGAAGGTCACATCATAAAGTACTATTGCTTAAATCTATAAAACCAACAGGGTCAAGCCCGTGTCACAGGAGGACAATTACATGCCACCTAAGCTAGAATTGAAAGCCCCTCCATTAGTCAAGGTAGATTGGAAGCTTTAGAAGTGTAGGGGAGGATCTATGCATTTGCCAGAGACGACGCAGAAGTCAGAACCTCAACCGTGGTGACAGGTCAGCTTTCTGTCACCAACTCCACTGCATTGGTTTTATTTGATTCTAGAGCTACACACTCATTCGCATCGTCAAAGTTTGCTAGGAAGATAGGCCAGAACGTAGAGAGAATGAAACAGACTTTTCAAACTATTCTTCCCTCCGGGGAGGTTTTGTTGTCTAATTACTACCTGCGCCACATACCAGTAATTATCTGTGAACAGGAGCTGAGTATCTATCTAATCATCCTCGACATGCACGACTACGACATGATTATAGGGATGGAATTCCTCACAAAGTACCACACTGTCATAAACTACCGAAGACAAGAGGTTACTTTCGAGACAGTCGAACACAAGAAGTTTGTCTATGAGGGTTTATCGTTGAAACAACCCAAAATGATGATTTCTACCATGAAGGCCCGCAAACTTCTATTCGGTGGATGTACCAGATTCCTCACACATATCATAGACAAGTTTCAAGGGATAGAGATAGGACCAGACAATGTACCGATAGTTTGAGAATCTATGGAAGTGTTTCCCAAAGATCTTCCAGGACTTCCACCAGAGTGAGAGATTTTGTTTGAGATCGAGTTATTGCCAGGATCAGCCCCTATATCTAAGGCCCTGTACAGATTGGCCCCGACAAAGCTAAAGGATCTCCAAACTCAGCTGAAGGATCTGATGGACAAAGGATTCATCCGACAGAGCTGTTCACCATGGGGAGCACCTGTCTTATTCATTAAGAAGAAGGACGGAATGCTAAGAATGTGTATCGACTGCAGGGAGTTGAACAAGATCACGATCAAGAATAAGTATCAGTTGCCATGAATCGACGATCTGTTCACTAACTCTGAGGCACTGCCATATTTTCCCAGATTGACCTACATTTCAGGTATCATCAGCTACAAATTTGTGATGAAGACATACCCAAGATGGCTTTCTGAACTTGCTATGGACACTACAAGTTCCTTGTCATGTCATTTGGGATGACGAATACACTTGCAGCTTTCATGGACCTGATGAACCATGTCTTTAAGGAATTCTTAGATAAGTTCGTCATTGTATTCATCGACGATATACTCGTATACTCCAAGACAAAAGAGGAGCACGAGGAGTACTTAAGGGCTATCTTGCGCAAGCTAGGAGAAGATTAGTTATATGCCAAATTCTCCAAGTTTGAATTTTAGCTAGAGAAGGTTCACTTCCTTGGCCATGTAGTCACCAGGGAAGGAGTATCTGTAGACCTAGCGAAGGTCGAAGCAGTTAGTGACTGGTCGACTCCGAAGATTGTAACAGAAATCCATGGTTTCCTAGGCTTAGTAGGTTACTATTGACATTTTGTAGAAGGATTCTCAAAGCTAGCTGCACTACTCACAGCACTGACCAAGAAAGAGAAAAAGTATGAGTGGACTGACAAATACGAGAAAAGCTTCCAGGAGTTAAAAAGTAGGCTCACGAGTGCTCCAATCTTGACCATACCAGATGCCGAACAAGGGAATTTTGTAATCTACAGTGACGCGTCCAAGACTGGATTAGGAGCCGTACCCATGTAGAATGGTAAGGTAGTTGCGTATGCTTCGTGACAACTCAAGAACCACATAAGGAATTACCCGACGCATGACCTAGAGCTTGCAATAGTCATCTTTGTGCTAAAGATATGGAGGCACTATCTATATGGCATTAAATGTGAGATATATACGGATCATCAGAGCCTCAAGTATATCTTCACGCAGAAGGAACTCAACATGAGGCAAAGGAGGTGGTTGGAATTGATTAAGGATTATGACTGCAAAATCCTTTATCATCCAGGGACGGCAAATAAGGTGGCCGATGCACTAAGCAGAAAGCATAACTCATCACTTATGGCAATCCATATTTTACCAGAAACGTTACAAAAGGAGATACGTAGTAGCGAAATCAAGATTTTAATAAGGAGATTGTCGAAAATGACCCTCCAATCGGTGCTATTAGAGGAAATTAAAGGTGGCTTATAAGTTAGCCCTTCCTTTTGAATTGGCATCAGTACATAACGTCTTTCATGTTTCAATGTTGAAGAAGTACATGCCAGACAGCTCCCACATCCTAAACCAGGAACCAATAGAAGTACATGCTGATCTGACATATGAAGAGAAGCCTATGCAGATTTTAGCTAGAGAGAATAAAGTCCTCAGGAACAAAGTCATTCCACTTGTAAAAGTATTATGGTGGAACCACAAGTTAGAAGAAGCTACTTGGGAATAGGAAGAGGATATGAGGATAGACTTCTCGAATTTATTCTAATTTTCGAGAACGAAAATTTTTGTAAGAGGGGTAGGTTGTAAGGACCGCTCTTCCCTGTAACATAAATTTCATTTATTCAGAAATTTCGGGATGATTCGATGCATTTAGTACAAAATTTGAGGAACACGGGCACATACACGACCGTGTGTGTGGCCGTGTACTGCCGAAACTGTGCACGTGAAAATGGCCGAGCAACTATACATGACCGTATAGGTGAACACGGTCGGCTACACGGTCATGTAGTTAGCCGTGTATCATTTATACTATGCATGCGCATAAGGCCGTGTGAGTAAACATGGCCATGTAGGTGAACACGGTTTAGAACATGATCGTGTAAGTCACCGTGTACTGATCGGGTTATTAAAATGTTAACGGACATGTTGATGAACATGGCCATATAGTGCGACATGCCTACGTGCACGACTGTGTATGACGCCGTGTATCAATTGAAAAAATATAAGGTTTTCCAAAACATGATCATATTGATCAAATGACACGCCCGTGTATTTGTACATGCCTGTGTATGGGACCATGTAAGATGCCATGTGCCAATCGGCAAAATGAAATTTTTCCATGACACGACCGTGTTGAGAAAAGAAACGCCCGTGTAGCCTTGTACACGCCCGTGTAGGTGGTCGTGTGAGAGGCCAGGTAAGGGGTAGAAAACCACAAAAATGACCCTCATGAACTATGAAGCTTAATCCTGATGTAATAAGGGATTTAGTCAAAAAAATGTAGTGTGATGTTCAATGGAATAGATTAAACAAGTATGGTACTAGTTACCTCTATCCATAAAGTGAAGGGGGTATCCAACAGTGAATCCAGTCCCACCTATTGTGCGTATAAATGTGTGAGATATGTAATATTAGGGAACTGGTCCGGATGACCATTCCTGATATAAGACTGGTGAATAGATCACCCGAAGAGCTCAAACCAAACGTCTGAGCAAAGCGAACGATAAAAACCCTAGCAAGGATACGATATCGAGAAAACAGTTTGGTCGACTTCTTTTCACTAAGAAATTTATAAAAATGGACTCAACACGTCCAAACTAGTCAAGAGGAAATGTGTTGGAAACGTCGTGTAAAAATGTTTCGGTATGCGTGTGTAAGTACAACACAGTGTAGGCACATCCACAGTGTAGGGTGTGAGTAGTAATTTAGTGTAGAATGGGCTCTTAGATGATATAAACCAACTAGAAATCACTCGTATAAACATCGGATTCAAAAAATCCGATTCCCGGGCAAAAATTTGAACACTGCTGAAAAATGATCAAAAATCATAGTATAAGACTGGATTGCAAGGAGAGCAACACTGATGAAATTCCTTAACCCCAAAACCGTGTACTCTAGTTGGAAGACCAGCTGAATTGCAGTAGCTAGAAACCCCAAAAAAGTGACCAATAAAATAATGGGTTAGTTGGTGACACATTGTATAAACAATTCACAAACCTCACATCACCACTCCTTCCTCACCCTCCCCCTTAAATGGACACCTGCCTTCTGATTTTGGGGACTGAAATGGGCAGGTTTTTGTCCCCAAAATTAGCCTAAATATAGCTTGATTAACCAAGCTTAAGATAGTTAAGTGAGATTGGGATTTGTCTATAAAAGGCCATACCTTTGGGTTTAGTTTCTTTATTTCCACACTCCAAAATTTTCAGCTTACTCTCTCTCCTCCCTTACAACAGCCGACCACTCTCTAGCCCAAAAACCACCATTTTTCAAGTTTAAAACCTTGTAAAAAATTTACCAAAAACAAACCTCATGAAGCTTGTGATAGAAGGAACCATTTCCAAATCATCTCAAGTCTTTCAAGGGTAAGATTCTAGATCAAATTTTATGGTTTAGTTCTCTTGTTTTAAGTTGATGTTAAGAGAAATATTTTGGTGTTTGTTAGCACAAATCCGACCTTCATTATTCTTGGTTTCCAATGGTAAGTTTGTCACCTAAGCCTAAGTTCAAAGCACAAAGATGTAATAACTGAAAACCCTTGCTTTTTCTGGTTAGTGATTTTAAGTTTTGATTAAGGCCATTTATGAGTATTTGTTTATCCATGGGTTGTAATAATTTTATTTTGAACCCTTAAGTTTTCATTTTTAAGTTTATATGGTTATGGTTATGTTTACAAAATTTTTCGTAAGGTTAAGTGCATGTGAGACGCATGAACGTTTAATGATGTGCTAGACACAAAACTGTCCTCAGAATAGGCCAAAGATTTTTGGCCATTTTGATCCACTTAGGGTCCAAATTTGGGATTTGATAAAATGTTTTTTAAGGAAATTTCATTACAGTAATTTTTGCATCAAATAGCCTTTGGCCAAAAACGATATTAAGATAGGTTTTTTTGAGTGTTTTTCACTCAGTGCCCAAACTGGGAACAAAACTAGTAATAGGACTTGACCCCAGACAACAGTCTCGGATTTTATAAAAAACGGACCCCTTAGAGTCCGAACCAGACTTCAGGCTTAACATAAAAGATGTAGATCTCGTTAAGACCTTGAGAATGACTTGTGTGTAATTGAAAACTTTGGCCGTTTCAAGCCTTAAACTGAGCTGTTTTCAAAGTGATGTAAAACTGGAAGTTTTTATAAAACTGGGCACACAGTCCATGAGTTAATAAGTTTAGGAGCTGTTAGAGTTTGATATAGGCTCCGAGATGAACGTGAGATTTGTTCATCTCATTGAGAACGAAAACTTTCATGTTTGCTAATTTTGCAAACAAAGTCATTTCAACTTTGTTCCAAAATAGTTTTCAAAATTGGTTCAAAACCACCTTTAAAATGCAAGCATTAAAAATGTATTTTACACACCTCAAATAATTATGTATTTTAACATTTAAATATATGAACACGATTTTCATAAAATCGTCTTCCACCTTCCAATGGGGTGATAAGGGGATGAGTTCCAAACACATAATATTTCCGAGAATTTTTATATGTAAACCAAAACAATTTTCCTTAAACATATAAGATAGTCTTAGTAGCCCTGTAGGCTACTATACCAAACAAGATAGTCTTAGTAGCCCTATAGGCTACTACGTCAAACAAGCTATAGTGGCCTAGTAGGCCACTACACCAAAGGAATAGTAGCCCAGAAGGCTACCACACCTAAATCGACAAAGTAACATGGCTGGTTACTACACCAAGTTATGCATAGTAACCCAGTGGATTACCTAGCTATCAACGTGCGAGATGACCAGCCAGTTGATTGGTTAGCAACCAGTCAAAGATCGTGTTCTGAGCAACACCATTAGGAACGATGAGTAATCTGTCAAGCAAATGGTTAACCAAATGGCAATAGGAGTTAAATACCAAATCCCTAGGGTAGGCCATTAGGGTACCAATGGACCTCAGTACCATGTAGAGACGCAAGTGATAGTCACTAATGGTATTAGTGACTTAGCAAAAGCGCTGATGAGATACGCTATTGATGATAGGTGGTAGCCTGTAAGCTGATAGAGGTGTGAGAACGAGTACATAATTGCTTGTATTTAGATAAGTACAACTCCGCCAATAGCATGAATAAAATGATGTTAAAATAATGTTTACTGTATGTTAAGTATTTTATGCCATGCACAAGTCGATGCATAACATATTTAAGAGCATATAGTTTCACAATCAAGTAGATTGATGAAAGAACAAGTTAGAAGCTAAACGTCCCTACTGCGTAGGATTTGGGACAACTTAGAGAAGTGCATGGCTAGAACAGATAAACAAGATGGAATTTAATAGGCGTGTCGTACCGGCTCTTTCAGTCGAAAGGGTTTGCAGAGTTAAAGTAAAATAAAGCAGAAAGTTGTGCATCCGTTGATGGCTGTCTGGCATTTTTTTTTAGGGACCTCGGGCGTTACCGTTTGTCTGTGCACACTCGTTACTGACACAGGGGCCTAGAGTAGACAGGAGAAAGAACAGAATATTTGAAGCATAAACGAACATAATGGATCATTCATTGATCACTGTATACATTAGTTCTCTATGGTTCTAGTTTCGTAAGATGCTTTCAATATAAGATATATTATGTTCTGCATGAAGTATGTGATGATGTGATACGTGGTGATATGATACATGACGTGCTATAAGATATCTGTGATGGTTGTGTGATCATATGTATTATGTTTAAACATGTTTTGAGGCAAACATGTTGTACTTGCTGGGCGTAAAGCTCACAAAGTGTGTTCATGTTGTAGGTAAGCGTCCTACGGCTTAAATCATCTATGGTCAGTGATGGTGGTGGAGGTGGATATGAGGAGAGGTTGTGGACACATCACGAGTATTCTTCCACATGAGTTTTGAGTAAACATATTTGTAAATAGTAATGCTAAATAGTATATTTTGAATAGTCATGGTTAAACAGTATTTTCAAATGGTAACCATTAAGTGGTATTTTTGAATAGTAACTAATAGTTGTACTGTACGTAAACAGTAATGACGTACGCAACAAAAAAAAAATCCCTAAAATTTATGGTATCAGATTAAGTTTAATCTACAATAAGCATCGGCTTTAAAGTAAAAGTTAAAGCAAGTAATAGTTTTTAGTGACGGTCTGGCCCGCTAAGGGCACGGGTCGCCATAGTTGGTATCAGAGCGGTTTCCTGCTACCATACCTTACATCGTCGTACACCTGCCTCATCTGTCCAAGTAAGTTAGCTTTTGTTTTTAAGTATTAGTATGCTAGTTGACGTTTACGTTATAGTAGGAAGATGGCTGCACCAGTTGATCCTCAGCAGATACAAGAAAATCGAGAAGCGAGTATAGCTTTTGCTACCATGCGACCACACACATACGACGGCAGCAACCCCTACGAACTCCCTTATTGGATTTATCATATGGAGGTAATCTTTGAAGCATGCCATATTCTGGCCGGTCTATAGGTGGTATTGGCTAGTAGCCGACTACGAGGACCCGTAATGATATGGTGGAATGCTCGACGCAGGATCAGGGATCCAGCAATGTCGTGGGCAGAGTTCTGTCAAGACCTCCATAACTCCGATGGTCCAGCCAAGGATGCAAACATATGGGATGATATGTAAGAGAGAAGGTATCAAGTACTCTCTAACATTTGGGATATTTATAAGGGAGAGACCATGGTGCACTACTGTCAGCAGTTTTTGGACACTATGCTACCGAGCATCCCCATAGAGAAGCCATTCGCAAAGGTAACCAACCTGCTTTGCAAAGGGATCCCGTGGTATGTAAGAGACCTCGTCCAGTACCTTTCGCCACATAAGAACCTGAGGCGCCTGGTCCGAGACATAGTGGACACTGAGCGTGTGGCACTCAACCCTGACCTGGCCGAGGCAGTACCCCAACCGGCCAATGAAGAGCTCGCGACCGAACCACAAGCAGTAGTACCCGAAGATAATGAGGATTCTGAACCAGTCCCTTAACTTCCCAAGCATCACAAGGGGGAAGATAATGATGAGGCCATTCCCGAAGCCCAACATGACAAAGAGGGGTAAGAAATCCCCGATCATCTTAGCGATGAGGAGTGGATAGAGATGCACGAACCCCAAGTCATCATTGCCAGGGATGATGAGGTTGATTTTGCTTAGGGAGACATGGACGAAGATCTCGAAGAATTCCCACTCAGCGACGATGAAGATGAGATGATGTCGGACGTCAAGTATGCAACATCTTCTGAGTAGAAGTAACCCTTACAAAGGAATTTTGTTTTGAAAATGTATGGGGAAAATAGTAGCTTCCCATTTAACTTAGTAATTGTACTTTTGGGATCGTATTTCAGTAAGTGTGTACCACTCCCACTAAGCTAGAAGTTTGTACCCATTTCTGATGTATATATATGTATTGCGGAATACTTTATAAAAAGGAGTATTATTTTGCCTCAAGGGCCTGAACATAGTCTTTCCCACGAGTAAGAAATGAGTATAATAAGGAGTGCACGATGATTCCTGGCACTCAGACGATGTTCCAAATGTAATGCGGCAATTGTATTAGACATCACGAGGGTAAGAAAGGAAAAGAAAGAGATAGTACCTATAATTTACCTATGACGTTTGAGTTAAGAGTATGATATGTATTGTGAGTCCCAAGTACAAGGTTAAAAGACTTATGATCTCATTTTCCATTATGTGATAGGGTTACGTAGGTGACAATGGCAAGAACAAGAGCTCAAAACACCCAAGCTACACAAGACGACGAACTGCTAACACGTCTTGCAATGATACAAGAAATGATGGTATATCAACAATGGGAGCTTAACCAACTCAGAGAGTAAATGAACCAACAACGACAAGCACCATAACCGGTGGAGGTGCCAGCTCAAACTCTCCAATAACCTCTAACACACTTGGAGAGCAGGTAGTCCCACCAGTCCAGACCCTACCAATACCATCAGTTGTGGCTACTCCTGCAGGGGCCAATGTTCTTACACCAGTTTCGAGAGATGGCGACTTATATGAATGATTTAGGCGCATAAAAGTGCCAACATTTGAGGGGACGACAAACCCTATTGAAGTGGATGATTGGCTAACTGACGTTAAGGTCATTCTAGACCTTGTAGGCCTGACCAAAAAGGAAAAAGCATTATGTGCATCCCACGCCTTACGCAAAAGAGCATGCCAGTGGTGGAAAACCGTTGCAATCAAGGGGGACATCAATGCAATGAATTGGACAGACTTCATTGCTGAATTTAGAGAAATGTACTTTAATGATGAAGCCCTTGCCGTTCAGCACGGCGAATTCAACAATCTATGCCAGGGAAGCATGACGGTCATGGATGGCATAAGGAAGTTTGAGCAATTGGCTCAACTTTGCCCAGACCTAGTACCGACCGAAAAGGAAAAGGTCTGAAGGATGCTAAAAATGTTCCGCATAGACATCGACATCCAAGTCTACAGCAGCAGCCATAGTCCTACAACAGTAGCTGAATATGTTAGCAGGGCCATCCAAATTGAATACTGGTTAGCCCAGGACAAGGAGAGAAGGACCTAGATTTTTAACGCAAAAAGAGAAGAGAAGAATCAGCCAAAGCAGTTCAAGGGAAGGCCGACTCCTGACTCACAGCACAAGGGCCAGAATATAGGGGCCAGCCAACCCTACAAACAGTCCAATCATAATAACAAGCGGAAAGGAAATCCGAGTAACCAAGGGCAGTGGAGACATTTCCCCTAGAAGAAGAACAGTCGCAGGGGAAACGGTAGTCAGCAATCATCATGCCCAAAGTGTGGAAAGAACCATCGGGGAGAATGCCGCCTAGGCACTAACGGCTGCTACATTTATGACAAGGAAGGTCACATCGCAAAGTACTACCGCTCAAATCCATAAAACTAATAGGTTCAAGCCCGTGTCGTAGGAGGACATTTACATGCTGCCCAAGCTAGAATTGAAGGCCCCTCCATCAATTAAGGTAGATTTGAAGCTTCAAAAGTGCAGGGGAGGATCTACGCATTTACCAGAGAGGACGTGGAAGCTGGAACCTCAACCGTGGTGATAGATCAGCTTTCTATCACCAACTCCACCGCATTGGTTTTATTCGATTCTGGAGCTACACACTTATTCACATCGTCAAAGTTTGCTAGGACAATAGGCCAGAACGTAGATAGAATGAAACAGACTTTTCAAATTGCTCTTCCCTTCGGGGAGGTCTTATTGTCTAATTACTGGCTACGCCACGTACCCGTAATTATCTGCAAACAGGAGCTGAGTATCAATCTAATCATCCTCGACATGCACGATGCACGACTATGACGTGATTATAGGGATGGACTACCTCACAAAGTACCACACTATCATAAACTATCGAAGACGAGAGGTTACCTTCGAGCCAGTCAGTCACGAGAAGTTTGTCTACGAGGGTTTATCGTTGAAACAACCCAAAATGATAATTTCTATCATGAAGGCCCGTAAACTTCTATTCAGTGTATGTACCGGATTCCTCACACACATCATAGATAAGTCTCAAGAGATGGAGACAGGACCAGACAATGTACCAATAGTTCAAGAATTTATGGAAGTGTTTCCCGAAGATCTTCCAGGACTTCCACCAGAGTGAGAGATTTTGTTTGAGATCAAGTGATTGCCAGGATCAGCCCCTATATCCAAGGCCCCATATAGAATGGCCCCGGCAGAGCTAAAGGAACTCCAGACTCAGCTGAAGGATCTGATGGACAAAGGATTCATCTGAGAGAGTTGTTCGCCGTTGGGAGCACCTGTCTTAGTCATTAAGAAAAAGGACGCAACGCTGAGAATGTGCATCGACTATAGGGAGCTGAATAAGATCACGATCAAGAATAAGTATTCGTTGCCACGAATCAATGATCTGTTCGACCAATTCTGAGGCGCTGCCATATTTTCCAAGATTGACCTACGTTCCGGATATCATCAGCTACGAATTCATGATGAAGACATACCAAAGACGGCTTTCTGAACTTGTTATGGACCCTTCGAGCTCCTTGTCATGCCTTTTGGGCTAACGAATGTGCCTGCAGCTTTCATGGACCTGATGAACCGTGTCTTTAATGAATTCTTAGATAAGTTCGTCATTGTATTCATTGACAATATACTTATATACTCCAAGATGAAAGAGGAGCACGAGGAGCACTTAAGGGCTGTCTTGCATAAGCTACGAGATCATCAGCTATACGCCAAATTCTCCAAGTGCGAATTTTGGCTAGAGAAGGTTCACTTCCTTGGCCATGTAGTCTCTAGGGAAGGAGTATCTGTAGACCCAACGAAGGTCCAAGCAGTTAGTGACTGGCTAACTCTGAAGAATATAACAAAAATCTGTCATTTCCTCGGCTTAGCAGGTTACTATCAATGCTTTGTAGAAGGATTCTCAAAGCTAGCTGCACTACTCACTGCACTGACCAAGAAGGAGAAGATGTACGAGTGGACTGATAAATGCGTGGAAAGCTTCTAGGAGTTAAAAAGTAGGCTCACGAGTGCTCTAATTTTGACCATATCGGATGTCAAACAAGGGAATTTTGTAATCTACAGCGACGCGTCCAAGACTAGATTAGGAGCCGTACTCAAGCAGAATGGTAGGGTAGTCGCGTATGCTTCGTGACAACTTAAAAACCATGACAGGAATTACCCGACGCACGATGTAGAGCTTACAGTAGTCGTCTTTGTGCTAAAGATATGGAGGCACTATCTATATGGTGTCAAATGTGAGAAATATACGGATCATCAGAGCCTCAAGTATATCTTCACGTAGAAGGAACTCAACATGAGGCAAAAGAGGTGGCTGGAATTGGTAAAAGATTATGACTGTGAAATCCTTTATCATCCAGGGAAGGCAAATAAGGTGGCCGATGCACTAAGCAGAAAGCATACCTCGTCACTTATGACAATCCACATTTTGCCAGAAACGTTACAAAAGGAGATACATTGCAGCGAAATCGAGATTTTAACAAGGAGATTGTTGGAAATGACCCTCTAATTAGTGCTACTAGAGGAAATTAAAGCCGACCAAGACCTCAATTCAACTTTATACAAGCTTAAAAGGGAGGCAATAGAGGGACAGAATTTGGAATTTCAAGTCTCTAGGGATGGAATACTCTATTTCAAGAATAGGGTATGTGTTCCAAAGAATGAGGAACTCAGAAAAAGGATCCTACCTGAAGCTCATAATGCACCTTACTCGGTACATCCAGGAGTGAATAAGAGGTACCAGGACTTAAGAGCAAGCTTTTGTTGGCTGGGAATGAAAAATGACATTGCTGAATTTGTGGCAAAATGTCTCACCTGTGAGAGGATCAGAACAGAGCATTAGCGACCAGGAGGAGAATTGCAAAAGATTAAACTACTAGAGTGGAAATGGGGGTAAATTACAATGGATTTCATGGTTGGATTGCCCAGAACTCCAAGCAAAAATGACGCCATCCGGGTAATTATGGACAGATTAACGAAATCAGCTCAACTTTTAGCAATAAAGTTGAGCTATTCGATGGAAAGGTTAGTCGAAATGTACGTAGCTCAGATAGTAAGACTGCACGGTGTGCCGAAATCATTCATCTCAGATCGTGACCGATGCTTTACTTCAAGGTTTTGGCAGAGCATTCAAGCTTTAATGGGAACCAAGTTGAAATTCAGCACAGCTTTCCATCCTCAGACTGATGGTTAGTCTGAGAGAACCATTCAGACGCTAGAAGATATACTGAGGGCTTGTGTCCTAGGCTTTAAGGGGAATTGGGACCAGAAGCTACCGTTGATAGAATTCTCGTATAATAACAGCTACCATTCCTTGATTGGAATGGCACCATACGAGGCACTTTACGGAAGGAAATGCAGATCTTAGTTGCATTGGCCTGAAACTGGAGAGAAACAGCTCACCAACACGGACTTTGTTAAGAGCACAACAGAAGATGTGAAGCCCATATGAGAGAGACTGGATACAGCTCATAGCCACCAGAAGAGTTACACGGATAAACGACGGAGACCTCTCGAATTTCAAGAAGGAAATTCAGTTTTTCTCAAGGTGGCACCCATGAAGGGGGTGATACGCTTCCGTAAGAAAGGAAAACTCAGTCCTAGATACATAGGACCTTACGAGATCTTCGAGAGAGTTGCAAAGGTGGCTTACAAGTTAGCCCTTCCTCCTGAATTAGCATCAGTACATAATGTCTTTCACGTTTCAATGTTGAAGAAGTACGTGCCAGACAACTCCCACATCCTAAACCAGGAACCAGTAGAAGTATATGCTGATCTGACATACGAGGAGAAACCTGTGCGGATTTTAGCTAGATAGAATAAAGTCCTTAGGAACAAAGTCATTCCACTTGTAAAAGTATTATGGCAGAACCACAACTTAGAAGAAGCTACTTGGGAATAGGAAGAGGATATGAGGAGAGACTTCTCGAATTTATTCTAATTTTTGAGGACAAAATTTTTGTAAGAGGGATAGGTTGTAAGGACCGCCCTTCCTTGTAACATAAATTTCATTTAATAAGAAATTTCGAGATGGTTCGATGCATTTAGTATAAAATTTAAGGAACACAGGTACATACACGGTCGTGTGTATGGCCGTGTACTGCCCAGACTGTGCATGTGAAAATGACCAAGCAACTGCACATGACCGTATAGGTGAACACAGTCAGGTACACGGCCGTGTAGGTAGCCGTGTATCATTTGTACGGTGCATGCATATAAGGCCATGTGAGTAAACATGGCCATATAGGTGAACACGGTTAAGAACACGGCCGTGTAAGTGACTGTGTACTGATCGCGTTATTGAAAAGTTAGTGGATGTGTTGATGAACATGGCCGTATAGCGTAACATGCCTAGGTACACGGCCATGTATGACGCCATGTACCAATCATAAAAAAATAATGTTTTCCAAGACACGACCATATTGATCAAACGACACACCCGCGCAATTGTACATGCCCGTGTATGGGACCATGTAAGATGTCGTGTATCAATCGGGAAAATGAAAATTTTCCATGATACGACCGTGTTGAGAAAAGACACACCCGTGTAGCCTTGTACACACCTGTGTAGGTGGCCATGTGAGAGGCCGTGTAAGGGGTAGAAAACCACTAAAATGACCCTCACGAACTATGAAGCTTAATCCCAACGTAATAAGGGAATTAGTCGAAAAATGTAGTGGGATGTTCAATGGAATAGATTAAATGGGTATGGTATTGTTTACCTCTATCCATAAAGTGAAGGGGGGTATCCGACAGTGAATCCGATCCATCCTATTATGTGTATAAATGTGTGAGATATGTAGTATTAGGAAACTGGTCCGAACGACCGTTCTTGATACAAGACTAGTGAACAGATCACCCGAAGAGCTCAAACCGAATGTCTGAGCAAAGCGAACGATAGAAAACCTAGCAAGGATACGATATCAAGGAGACGGTCCGATTGACTTCTTTTCACCGAGATAAAAATGGACTCAGCACGTCCAAACTAATCAAGAGGAACTGTGTTGGAAACGTCGTGCAAAAACACTTCGGTATACGTGTGCAAGTACAACACAATGTAGGCATAACCACAGTATAGGGTGTGAGTTGTAATTTAGTGTAGAATGGGCTCTTAGATGATATATACCAACTAGAAATCACCCATATAAAAATTGGATTTAGAAAATCCGATTCCCAGGCAAAAATTTGAACACTATTGAAAAAGGATCAAAAATCGCAGTATAAGACTAGATTGCGAGGAAGGCAACACAGATGAAATTCCTTAACCCCAAAACCATGTACTCTAGCTGGAAAACCAGCTAAATTATAGCAGCTAGAAACCCCAAAAAAGTGACCAATAAAATAATGGGTCAGTTGGTGACACATTGTATAAACAATTCACAAACCTAACATCACCACTCCTTCCTCACCCTCCCCCTTAAATGGACGCCTGCCTTCTTATTTTTGGGATAGAAATGGGTAGATTTTTTTCCCTAAAATAAGTCTAAAGATGGCTTGATTATTCAAGCTAAAGATAGTTAAGTGAGATTGGGATTTGTCTATAAAAGGGACGGCCATACCTTTGGGTTTATTTCTTCATTTCCACACTCCAAAATTTTCAGCTCACTCTCTCTCCCCCCTTGCTATAGCCAACCACTTTCTAGCCCTAAAACCACCATTTTTCAAGTTCAAAACCTTGTAAAAAATTTGCCAAAAAAAAGCCTCATCAAGCATGTGCTAGGAGGAACCATTTCCAAATCATCTCAAGTCTTTCAAGGGTAAGATTCTAGATCAAATTTTATGGTTTAGTCCTCTTGTTTTAAGTTGATGTTAAGAGAAATATTTTGGTGTTTGTTAGCACAAAATCGGCCTCCATTATTCTTGGTTTCCAATGGTCACTTTGTCACCCAAGCATAACTTCAAAGCACAAAGATGTAATAACTGAAAACCCTTGCTTTTTCTGGTTAGTGATTTTAAGTTTTGATCAAGGCCACTTATGTGTATTTGTTTATACACATGGGTTGTAATAATTTTATTTTAACCCTTAAGTTTTCATTTTTAAGCTTATGTGGTTGTGGTTATGTTTACAAAATTTTTCGTAAGGTTAAGTGCATGTGAGACGCATGAACGTTTAATGATATGGCTGGATACAAAACTGTCCTCATAATAGGCCATGGATTTTTGGCCATTTTGACCCACTTAGGGTCCAAATTTGGGATTTGGTATAACATTGTTTTTAAGAAAATTTCGTTACGGTCATTTTTGCGTCAAAATGCCTTTGGCCAAAAATGATATTAAGATAGGTTTTTCGAGTGTTTTTGACTCAGTGCCCAAACTGGGAACAAAACTACCTGACCCCAGATAGCAGTCTCATATTTTATCAAAAACGGACCCCTTAGAGTCCGAACCAGACTTCGGGCTCAACATAAAAGTCATAGATCTCGTCGAGACCTTGAGAATGACCTATGCGTATTTAAAAATTTGGCCATTTCAGGCCTTAAACTGAGCTATTTTCAAAGTGGTGTAAAACTGGAAGTTTTTATAAAATTGGGCACACAGCACATGAGTTAATGAGTTTAGGAGCTGTTAGAGTTTGATATAGGCTCCAAGGTGAACATGAGATTTGTTCATCTCATTAAGGACAAAAACTTTCATGTTTGCTAATTTTGCAAACAAAGTCATTTCGACTTGGTTCCAAAATAGTTTTCAAAATTAATTCAAACCACCTTTAAAATGCAAGCATTAAAAATGTATTTTACATACCTCAAATAATTATGTATTTTAACATTTAAATATATGAGCACGATTTTCATGAAAACGTCCTCCACCTTCCAATGGGGTGATAAGGGGACGAGTTCTAAACACATAATTTTTTCGAGAATTTTTATAGTGAACCAAAACAATTTTTCTTAAACAAACAAGATAGTCTTAGTAGCCCTATGGGCTACTACGTCAAACAAGCCATAGTGGCCCGGTAGGCCACTACACCAAAGAAATAGTAGCCCAGAAGGCTACCATACCTAAATAGGGAAAGTAACTCGGCCGGTTACTACACCAAGTTACGCATAGTAACCCAGTAGATTACCTAGCTATCAACGTGCGAGATGACCAATCAGTTGATTGGTCGGCAACCAGTCAAGGACCGTGTTCTAAGCAATACTGTGAGGAACGATGAGTAATCTATTAAGAAGACGGTTAACCAAACGACAATAGGAGTTGAACACCAAATGTGACAACCGGGAAATTCAGGCAGTTCTCGGATGAAAAATGTACAATTGTATGTATATAACAATTTGTACTATTTAAAGAGTGAAATAAATGTATTTATATTATTTAGAATATGTGAAAATGTTCTAACAATACTGACGAGTAAGAATTCGGTGTTGGAAAAATTCACTGAGTTGAAACGGGTGAAACGGTGCCAAAACCGGCATTGAAAACCCTAACCGAGCCAATAAAAGATGGTAAACTTTTGGGATTGATTTTGATCAAATGGAAGCAGATTAAATTGATCCGACTGCACAGGAGACCTCAGGAACACGCCGGGACGATTTCAGGAAAATTTCGGCTCGAACCGGTATCGGTCAAAAAGTAGTCGAATTAATGTGAATAGTGAAAGTCAAAGTCAACTTTCACTTTAGCATTTATGACATCATAAATCAAGATTAATAAATGAAAGAAATAAGGTGGTTGGTGGAATTAAAGGCCATGATTCATCCACTTTTTGATCTAAAGGCCAAGATTTGACCAAAATTTACCCTTTTTAATTTTTGAAAAATGGAGAAAGAATTAGGCATGAAAGGTGTCAAAATTTCATTGGTTTAGAGCCAAATTAATTGGCTTTCTTTCATGCATAAGTCGGCAAAACTTGGGAACAAATGGCCGAAACATTTGAAAGCCAAAAACAAAGAAAAATTTGCTAAGTTTTTTTTTCTTCCATGGTGTACGTGAGCCACCCAAGGGAAACCAAGCTTTTTCTTCAAAATTTCTTCACAAAAAGAGTGTCAAAGTGTTCCTAGAAGACAAAGGAAGCATTAGACCAAGGTAACTCCCTTTTTGCACTTAATTTTTCATGGTTTTTCTTCATAAAATCCGTGGGTGAATAGTGAGAAAAAGATGGAAAATTTTTGGTTGTTTTCCATTGAATTGATGTTGGGTTTTGTTAAGGATGAAATAAGGAAGAAAACCATGTAAATTGTTTAAAGAAAAACCAAATTTTGGTTGGTTTTTCAAAGGAAAATCCGTGGGTTACCTTAGGTAACCAATGGGAAAACTTTGTGTTTAATTGCTAACATGCTTTCAAAGTTGAAATTGGTGAAGAATAAAGCTTGTATGTCATGGTGAAAAGCTTAAAAAAAATTCTTGGTGTGAATTACATTAAATGGCCGTGGGGTTTAATAATGGTTTGGAAGAAAAATTTTCATGGTTTTATGTGGTATTTGGTTGATTGGAATTATGCATTTCAATATGCAAATGATGAATTTATAATGGAAAGAATGAAACAAAATTGTTTGGCATGTTTTCATTCTTTGGCCGTGGGTTATACAAGGGTAAAAACCCTAGGAAAATTGGTTGAAAATGCAAAGAAAATGGGCTTGAAAATGTGTTTAAAACGTGACATTTGAATGGCCTAAGGTGTGGTGAAAGTTTGACAAAATTTGGCTTGGTTTGGTTGTGAAAACCGAAACCAAATTAAGGGTAAAATTGTGAAAAAATTTTTGTTATGTGGGTGATAATGTGGAATTGGAATTTTGTGGGTTTTTATGTAAAAGTTTGGAAAACTTTTACATAAAATAGGCTTGTGGTATAGTACGTGACAGGTACATACGGTTCGAGGCGTACCTAACGCCGGAAGCCTTAAAATTACGCCGAAATGCTGCCGAAATTTCGAAAACGGCATTCGGGGTAAAATGGGAATTAAAAATAAAAGTTTAGGGTCGGGACGGAAACCCGAGTCCCTAACGGAAAATTGAATGAGGAAAACCTAAGGGGTGGTTCGTGAATAGTAACCCGTCCCTTAAAAATATAGACCACGAGTGAAATTGAAAAACCGACCCCGAGGGGGGGGCGTTTTTGGAAATGAAATAAAGGTCCGAGTCGGGAACGGAAAGCCCGAGCCTCAGAGACCTAGGTCGGGAAAGTCTAGATGAACGTTTTAAATACTAGTGAAACGTCCATTTGAGACTCCGAAACGATAGAAAATCGCTAAACCGACGTAAGGGTCGGAATAGTGCTTCCCGAGGGCCGGGAAAGCAAAAAGTGGAAATAAAATAGAAACGAACCCGGTAATGATTAGAAAAGGGTCAGAAAAGTTCCTGAGAGCCAAAAATGCAGTCTGGATCGATAAAATTCCGTCATGGGCAAAACTGTAATTTTGCCAAAATATTGGGGCAAAATCGTAATTTTACAAAAGTTGGGGGAAAATGGTGAAAATAATAAATAAAACCTAAAAAGTTATAAATAGGTTTTATTTAAGCTTTTTAATGAAAAATAAAAGCTATAAATGGAAATGAAATTAACAGACAAGGTTTTGTCTGTAGGATCCCAAAATCGGCCTACAAGGAAGGCGATTCAAGATCCAAGAGAGAGAAAGGGAACAGTCTGATAAGGTAAGTTCAGACATTTACCTGTCTGCAACATATAGCAATATTGTGCTAACTTTAATGTACTAACTATAAGTTAGGTACATATGTGCTACGGGCACTATGATAGAATAGAGAGAGAGACGAAATGTGCTACGGGCACTATAAGAATGGGACACATGGTTAATTGTGCTTCGGGCACTAGAGCGAGGTTAATGAAACTCACTCACCTAAAATTTAAATGTGAACCATTCCTAACCACGAGGCAATATGAAGTCACCGGGTTAGAATGTTAAAAAGTCGGTAATGAAACCACTTTCTGGCGTACCAGCCTTCCGTATAGGGAGGTACTTTTGCCTTCAGGGCTATGAGATAAGGCTGTGGAGGTCAGCACTGATGTACCGCTCCCAGTCATGTACTATTTTGCCTTCGGGGCTATGAGATTAAGGCTGTGGAGGTCAGCACTAATGTACCGCTCCCAGTCATGCGCACTTAAATGGTACTGCCAACCTGAGCTCAAAACCAGAACATAATGAAAGATAATGACCTAAAACTGAAACTGTGCCATAATTGAGCATAAGACAATTTAGTGAGAGCACTAACATCGCGATAGATGTACTAGTGTGATACAGTGTTGTGGTCAACCTTACTATTCATATATGAATAGTGGTCAATGGTACTATTCATGATGAATAGTACTATTCATAGAAATTTTATTTCTTGCATGTTTGAACTTACTGAGCCTGTAGCTCACCATTTTTGCTAATGTTGTAGGTAAGCGACCAGCTCAGTAGCTTGTTTGACTGGATGCGGACGGGATGGCGCGTGTCAAATGGGATAACTGGGCGAGGGATATGGTACTGCCAGAGTCTTACCGCTGAGCGATAAAAGTGAAGGGGAAACAGTTCTTTTGTAATTATATATATATTTTACAAAAGTACTGTATTATTTATATTACTTTGTACTTGTCAACAAAGTAAATAGTGGAAAAAGATTTTATATGATGTTTAAAGAAAAAAAAAATTTCCCCAAAAACGACATGATTTTAAAAAGAGTAGAGAGATAAGCCGGCGACCCATGAGAGTACAATCTATCGCAGTTAGTGATAAAGCTCAACTGAAATAGTATTGTATGATCTCTACGAGGGACGGGCCGCCACAGTTGGTATCATAGCGGAATTACGGTTGGTTTAGTTTGGATTACCAACTGCAGTCACAGTTGGTATATCAGAGTAGTGTGACCATATCCCGATTTGACACTTTGCGCATCCTGCACCGCTATCCAAGTAAGTAGTTTACTTAAGTTTAGTTAATTATTTTCTTATATGAAAATAATTATCTTATAGGTAGCAAGATGACCAGACCTCCATATGTGAGACCACCGCTACCACGACCAAGAGGAGTATTACGGGTATGGACGAGGTCTATTGTGAGGCCGTCTATGTCTCAACGACCGGTAATCAGACCCCGGTACCCGAGAGACCTCCCGTACCAGTGCCAGCATCAGTACCAGTGCCAGTAGACGTAGTACAGCCACGACCGATCGTTCATCCACCGGTGGTAGTGGACATTCCAGTTGTTGGTGGACGCCAACATATTGGGGTGAGAGTGTCGGCACGGGCAATACAGGCATTTAGAGCCAGCAGTCCTCCTATGTTCGACAGTGGACGACAGTCGATGGAGACCAAGGACTGGCTCCATGCTATCGAGAGGATTATGGCGATATGTGACATCGATCGAGATATGTGGATACAATTGGTAGTCAGTATGTTTCAGGGAGACGCTCGAGTGTTCTGGCAATACTGCGACCAGGAGATTTTACTAGGATTTAGTTGGGCTGAGTTCTGTCAGCGATTGGCTGATCAGTTTCCACCGAGAGATCCAACACCTGCTCCAGCACCTCCAGAGGGACGAAAGGCTGATACACCTATGTATCCAGGATTTGATGAGGTCAGGGACTACATTCTCCAGACAGATAAGATGGTCATGCTGTCTGGTGAGACAGTGATGTCTTATGCGGCACGATTTGAGGAGACCATTAGGAGAAGATGTCCGTTACCCAACCTCACTGAAGCAAACTATTGCGAGCTGTTCTGGAAAGGTCTACCATTGGAGTTGAGACAGAGGATAATCAAGCCGTTTCCTCCGACACTCCAAGAGTTTGTGGTGACGATCAGGACGATTGAGAGAGAGATTCTGATCGAGCATCTGACGCAGAGTCGACGAGAGACGCTGGGTCAAGATGAGATGTTTGCACGCATCTTCGGGCCGAGAAGAATGATGAATGATCGTGAGGCCGGACCGTCTAGACCACGAAGAGGTGATGACTCTGGACAGGGAGTATTACCTAGGAGTGGTGATGACTCAGATGAGCCAGATGACGATGAGGATCCAGAAGAATATCCTCTAGTACCAGATGCGGGGAATGAGTGACCAGTAGATATGTATATATGTACATAAGTAGCTTAGAGAAAAGCTCTTTTGTATAGACTTGTGGCCATTTTGTACCTGAGGCTGATGTATATATATGACTGGTGGTGATTATGTATGACATATAAATGTTTTGCTATGAATGAAATATCAAAATGATTATATGTTGTACGATGATGTGTTACGATGATGTGGCTTTACATTACCCTAAATTTCGTGAATTGATATGATTTTACGAATGTGGTTATGGAAAAGCTAACGGTGAATTATTGTGCCATAATAGGACAATAGGCAAGATGGTGGATTTGCGTAATCGACCAGAGGGACGAGAGCGACGTCCTGATATTATGGAGAGACTGGATCAGATACAAGCTCTGTTAGAAGCTCAGATGCAAGAAAATGCGAATCTGAGGCGACAGGTAGAGGAGCTAGAACAGAGACAAGGCTCTGAGGGTACCCAGTAGAACAACAAGCTGAGGTAGATCCGGTTATTCCTCCAGCTGCAGTACATGAGAGAGCTCCTGAACCTCAACCAGTATTGAATTTGGAACCCCTCTATGAAAGATTCAGGCGCATGAGACCGCCAGAATTTGAAGGGTCTACAAATCCGCTAGAGGCTGAAGACTGGTTGTCATCATTACAAGAGATCATGGAGTTCATGAACCTAACCGACCGAGAGAGGGTTGCATGTGCGTCTTTTGTGCTGAGAAAAGACGCTCGATTTTGGTGGGACACTGTGCGAATGAGGAGAGACATGTCTACCATGAGTTGGGCGGAATTTCTGGAAGAATTTAACCAGAAATATTACGACCCTGCATCTCTGAGACAGCAACAGAAAGAATTCTCAGAGTTGACACAAGGGAACATGTCGGTAAGCGAAGTCTGCCGAAAGTTCGATCAGCTATCCCGTTTGTGCCCTTATGTGGTCCCTACTGAGAGGGAAAAGATACAGAAAATGATCGGGATGTTCCGGCCGGAAATTGCTGCATTGGTAGATACTGGACAAGTGCCACCTACTTCTGTAGCCGATTGTGTGAGTCGGGCCATCAGGGCTGAGTTTCATGTAGCCCGACAGAAAGAGGAAAGAGAGAAACACTGGGAGGCAAAGAAGAAGGAGAGGGCTTTGGCGAAGTCTACGCAAGTTGGTCAATCAAGCAAGCCTAGTCAGAATGCGAAACCAAGCCAGGGCAACAATTAAGGATCCCAGCAAAATAAGAGAAAAGGGAATTTTTCTGGGAATCGCCAGGGAAATAATCGAAACCAGCAGCGAAGAACAGCTGGTAATGCAGAATCCAATGTGTAAAATTGCCCTACATGCGGGAAGAGACATTCTGGGCAATGTAGATTTGGGCCACTTGTTTGCTATGAATGTGGAAAGGAAGGCCATTACGCCAGGAACTGTCCAAATAGGCAGGGTGGACAAGGCACTTCCCAACCGTACCAGACACGCCCACAAGCTCATTCCCTTCAAGCCAGAGTGGAAGAGTCACCAGTGAGGCAGCAACGCCAGGAGCGAATGTCACGTGCTGATGCTCGTGTGATGGCCTACAGTAAAGAAGATGCAGAGGCAGGAACATCGAACGTGGTGACATGTCAGCTTCCTGTCGCTAGTCATGTAGCCTCTGTACTATTCGATTCCGGTGCTACGCATTTATTTGTTTCCTATGCATTCGCTGACAAGATAGGACTTCCTAAGGATAATATGGGAAGAGTATTTAAGACAGCTTTACCTTCTGGGGAAGTATTGTTGTCCAATTACTGGCTACCTCATGTACCAGTATATGTGGCAAATAGAGAACTATATGTTGAGTTGATCATAATGGAGATCATGGATTACGATGTGATTCTAGGCATGGATTTCCTAGGGAAATACCAAGCTACGATCGACTGCCGAAATCGAAAGATAGTCTTCCAACCCGAGGAAGAAGAGAATTTCGAGTATGTTGATACTTCTCGAAGACCCGGGAAGATGATCATCAGTTCGCTGAGTGCAAGCAAGCTGATAACCAGTGGTTGCGTGGGATATCTGGCATATGTGGTGGATACTACAGAGGAACAGAAGCTTCAAGCTGAAGATATTCCTGTGGTTAATGAGTTTCTTGACGTATTTCCGGAAGAGTTACCGGGGATACCGCCAGAGAGAGAAATCTCGTTCGAAATTGAGTTGATGCCTGGAACAGCACCCATTTCCAAAGCACCATACTGTATGGCTCCAGTGGAGTTGAAGGAGCTGCAGGTACAATTAAAGGAGCTTTTGGATAAGGGATTTATCAGGCTGAGTTTTTCTCCATGGGGTGCACCTGTGTTATTCGTCAAGAAAAAGGATGGAACATTCCGACTGTGCATTGATTACTGGGAGTTGAATAAGGTTACGATCAAGAATAGGTATCCATTACCTAGAATTGATGACCTATTCGACCAGTTAAAAGGCGCAGCGGTATTTTCCAAGATCGACTTACGATCAGGATATCACCAGCTGAGAATCAAAGAGAGTGATATTCCTGAGACGGCGTTTAGGACTCGTTATGGGCACTACGAGTTCCTTGTGATGCCATTCGGATTAACAAATGCGCCGGCAGCGTTCATGGACTTGATGAACAGAATTTTTAAAGAGTATTTGGATAAGTTTGTCATTGTATTCATTGATGAAATTCTTATATACTCGAAGAGTCATGAAGAGCACAAGGAACATCTGAGGATCGTGCTGAATACGATAAAGAAGCATCAACTGTATGCCAAATTCTCAAAATGTGAGTTTTGGCTGGATAGAGTATATTTCCTCGGACATGTTGTATCCCAGGAAGGTATTGCTATAGATCCAACGAAGGTAGATGCAATTAACCAGTGGCCTGCACCCAAGAGTGTGACTGAAATACGCAATTTCTTGGGGTTAGCTGGTTATTATCGACGATTTGTAGAGGGATTTGCGCGATTAGCTGCACCTCTTACTGCTCTTACATGCAAGGAAAGGAAGTACGAGTGGACTATGGAATGCGAAAGAAGCTTCCAGGAGTTAAAGAGACGGCTGACAAGCGCACCGATCCTTACGCTTCCCACTGAAGGGGAGAAGTTTGTGGCCTACAGTGATGCATCGAAAATAGGATTGGGAGCATTCCTGATGCAAGACGGCAAGGTGATTGCCTATGCTTCCCGTCAATTAAAGGAGCATGAAAGGAATTATCCTACGCATGACCTTGAACTTGCTGCAGTAGTGTTCGCACTTAAAATTTGGCGACACTATCTCTATGGAGCTCAATGTCAGATTTTCACTGATCACCAAAGCTTGAAGTATTTCTTCACGCAAAAAGAGCTCAATATGCGACAGAGACGATAGTTGGAACTGGTGAAGGATTATGATTGTGAAATCCTCTACCATCCAGGAAAGGCCAATTGTGTAGCGGACACTCTAAGCAGGAAGTCTACTATATCGCACCAGCTACCAATAAAAAGGCTTCCGAAGCCATTGCAGCAAGAGATAAATTCGTTGAACTTGGAACTGATATCTGGATGATTAGCTACACTCCAAGTGGAATCATCACTATTTGAGGAAATAAAGGAAGCTCAGAGGCGAGATCCAGCAATGACAAGTTCTCAAGAAGGAATTTCCAAGGATGGAATAATCCTTTATCAAGGAAAGATAAATGTTCCAGCTGATGAGGAACTTAGAAGACGGATCATGTCAGAAGCTCATGAGACACCCTATTCGGTTCATCCTGGAGCGAGCAAGATGTATCAGGACTTGAAGTTACAGTTCTGGTGGAAAGGGATGAAGAACGATATAGCGAAATTCATGAGCAGATGCATGACCTGTCAGAGAATCAAAGCGGAACATAAACATCCAGCAGGAAGATTGGAACCGTTGGAGATTCCTAAATGGAAATGGGAACACATTACGATGGATTTTGTAGTGGGACTCCCAAAAACCCGAGAAGGTTATGATGCCATTTGGGTTATTGTGGATAGACTGACCAAGACGGCACGGTTTATAGCTGTCAAGATGACTTTTTCGTTGGAAAAGTTTGCTCAGCTGTACGTAACTCATGTCGTCAGACTACATGGAGTACTGAAATCCATTGTATCAGATCGAGATGCACGGTTCACTTTGAATTTCTGGAAGTGTGTGCAAGAGGCCATGGGTACTAAATTGAGACTCAGTACGGCATTTCATCCGCAAACAGACAGGCAGTCAGAGCGGACAATTCAGACGTTAAAAGACATGCTTTGAGCTTGCGTTATGGATTTTGCAGGAAATTGGAACGAGAAGTTACCATTGATTGAATTCTCGTACAATAATAGTTACCAAGCTTCGATAGGCATGGCACCTTACGAGGCTTTGTATGGACGAAAGTGCAGATCACCATTACATTGGTACGATTTGCGAGAGAAGCAGTTACATAAGACGGACTTCATAAAAGAGACTTCCGATGCAGTTGCTAGAATTCAGCGTCAAATGAAAATTGTGCAAAGCCGACAAAAGAGTTATGTGGACAAGAGGCGGAGATCCTTGGAGCTTGACGAAGGAGACTTCGTGTTTCTCAAGGTATCGCCTATGAAGGGGATTATGCAGTTCGGTAAAAAGGGGAAACTGAGTCCAAGATATATTGGGCCCTATAAAATTATCGAACGCATTGGAAAGGTCGCTTACAGATTAGCGCTACCTCCAGAATTGTCGGCAGTGCATAACGTATTTCATGTGTCAATGCTGAGAAAGTATATACCAGATCCGTCCCATGTGTTGAAGCATGAGCCTATTCAAATCCACGAGGATTTGACATATGAGGAACAGCCTATTAAAGTACTAGCTCGTGAAGAGAAAGTACTGAGGAATAAGGTAATCCCACTAGTGAAGATTTTGTGGAAAAATCACAATATTAAAGAAGCTACATGGGAACGAGAAGACGAGATGAGGAGTTTATACCCCCATTTGTTCTAATTTTCGAGGACGAAAATTTTATAAGGAGAGGTGAATGTGACAATCGGGAAATTCAGACAGTTCTCGGATGAAAAATATACAATTGTATGTATATAACAATTTGTACTATTTAAAGAGTGAAATAAATGTATTTATATTGTTTAGAATATGTGAAAATGTTCTAACAATACTGACGAGTAAGAATTCGCTGTTGGAAAAATTCACTGAGTTGAAACGGGTGAAACGGTGCCAAAACCGGCATTGAAAACCCTAACCGAGCCAATAAAAGACGGTAAACTTTCGGGATTGATTTTGATCAAACGGAAGCAGATTAAATTGATCCCACTGCACAGGAGACCTCAGGAACACGCCGGGACGATTTCAGGAAAATTTCGGCTCGAACCGGTATCGGTCAAAAAGTAGTCGAATTAATGTGAATAGTGAAAGTCAAAGTCAACTTTCACTTTAGCATTTATGACATCATAAATCAAGATTAATAAATGAAAGAAATAAGGTGGTTGGTGGAATTAAAGGCCATGATTCATCCACTTTTTGATCTAAAGGCCAAGATTTGGCCAAAATTTACCCTTTTTAATTTTTGAAAAATGGAGAAAGAATTAGGCATGAAAGGTGTCAAAATTTCATTGGTTTAGAGCCAAATTAATTGGCTTTCTTTCATGCATAAGTCGGCAAAACTTGGGAACAAATGGCCGAAACATTTGAAAGCCAAAAACAAAGAAAGATTTGCTAAGTTTTTTTTTCTTCCATGGTGTACGTGAGCCACCCAAGGGAAACCAAGCTTTTTCTTCAAAATTTCTTCACAAAAAGAGTGTCAAAGTGTTCCTAGAAGACAAAGGAAGCATTAGACCAAGGTAACTCCCTTTTTACACTTAATTTTTCATGGTTTTTCTTCATAAAATCCGTGGGTAAATGGTGAGAAAAAGATGGAAAATTTTTGGTTGTTTTCCATTGAATTGATGTTGGGTTTTGTTAAGGATGAAATAAGGAAGAAAACCATGTAAATTGTTTAAAGAAAAACCAAATTTTGGTTGGTTTTTCAAAGGAAAATCCGTGGGTTACCTTAGGTAACCAATGGGAAAACTTTGTGGTTAATTGCTAACATGCTTTCAAAGTTGAAATTGGTGAAGAATAAAGCTTGTATGTCATGGTGAAAAGCTTAAAAAAAATTCTTGGTGTGAATTACATTAAATGGCCATGGGGTTTAATAATGGTTTGGAAGAAAAATTTTCATGGTTTTATGTGGTATTTAGTTGATTGGAATTATGCATTTCAATATGCAAATGATGAATTTATAATGGAAAGAATGAAACAAAATCGTTTGGCATGTTTTCATTCTTTGGCCGTGGGTTATACAAGGGTAAAAACCCTAGGAAAATTGGTTGAAAATGCAAAGAAAATGGGCTTGAAAATGTGTTAAAAACGTGACATTTGAATGGCCTAAGGTGTGGTGAAAGTTTGACAAAATTTGGTTTGGTTTGGTTGTGAAAACCGAAACCAAATTAAGGGTAAAATTGTGAAAAAAATTTTGTTATGTGGGTGATAATGTGGAATTGGAATTTTGTGGGTTTTTATGTAAAAGTTTGGAAAACTTTTACATGAAATAGGCTTGTGGTATAATACGTGGCAGGTACATACGGTTCGAGGCGTACCTAGCGCCGGAAGCCTTAAAATTACGCCGAAATGCTGCCGAAATTTCGAAAACGGCATTCGGGGTAAAATGGGAATTAAAAATAAAAGTTTAGGGTCGGGACAGAAACCCGAGTCCCTAACGGAAAATTGAATGAGGAAAACCTAAGGGGTGGTTCATGAATAGTAACCCGTCCCTTAAAAATATAGACCACGAGTGAAATTGAAAAACCGACCCCGAGGGGGGGGCGTTTTTGGAAATGAAATAAAGGTCTGAGTCGGGAACGGAAAACCCGAGCCTCGGAGACCTAGGTCGGGAAAGTCTAGATGAACGTTTTAAATACTGTTGAAACGTCCATTTGAGGCTCCGAAACGATAGAAAATCGCTAAACCGACGTAAGGGTCGGAATAGTGCTTTCCGAGGGCCGGGAAAGCAAAAAGTGGAAATAAAATAGAAACGAACCCGGTAATGATTAGAAAAGAGTCAGAAAAGTTCCTGAGAGCCAAAAATGCAGTCTGGATCGATAAAATTCCGTCAGGGGCAAAACTGTAATTTTGCCAAAATATTGGGGCAAAATCGTAATTTTACAAAAGTTGGGGGAAAATGGTGAAAATAATAAATAAAACCTAAAAAGTTATAAATAGGTTTTATTTAAGCTTTTTAATGAAAAATAAAAGCTATAAATGGAAATGAAATTAACAGACAAGGTTTTGTCTGTAGGATCCCAAAATCGGCCTACAAGGAAGGCGATTCAAGATCCAAGAGAGAGAAAGGGAACAGTCTGATAAGGTAAGTTCAGACATTTACCTGTCTGCAACATATAGCAATATTGTGCTAACTTTAATGTGCTAACTATAAGTTTGGTACATATATGCTACGGGCACTATGATAGAATAGAGAGAGAGACGAAATGTGCTGCGGGTACTATAAGAATGGGACACATGGTTAATTGTGCTTCGGGCACTAGAGCGAGGTTAATGAAACTCACTCACCTAAAATTTAAATGTGAACCATTCCTAACCACGGGGCAATATGAAGTCACCGGGTTAGAATGTTAAAAAGTCGGTAATGAAACCCCTTTCTGGCGTACCAGCCTTCCGTATAGGGAGGTACTTTTGCGTTCGGGGCTATGAGATAAGGCTGTGGAGGTCAGCACTGATGTACCGCTCCCAGTCATGTACTATTTTGCCTTCGGAGCTATGAGATTAAGGCTGTGGAGGTCAGCACTAATGTACCGCTCCCAGTCATGCGCACTTAAATGGTACTGCCAACCTGAGCTCAAAACCAGAACATAATGAAAGATAATGACCTAAAACTGAAACTGTGCCATAATTGAGCATAAGACAGTTTAGTGAGAGCACTAACATCGCGATAGATGTACTAGTGTGATACAGTGTTGTGGTCAACCTTACTATTCACATATGAATAGTGGTCAACGGTACTATTCATGATGAATAGTACTATTCATAGAAATTTTATTTCTTGCATGTTTGAACTTACTGAGCCTGTAGCTCACCATTTTTGCTAATGTTGCAGGTAAGCGACCAGCTCAGTAGCTTGTTTGACTGGATGCGGACGGGATGGCGCGTGTCAGATGGGATAACTGGGCGAGGGATATGGTACTGCCAGAGTCTTACCGCTGAGCGATAAAAGTGAAGGGGAAACAGTTCTTTTGTAATTATATATATATTTTACAAAAATACTGTATTATTTATATTACTTTGTACTTGTCAACAAAGTAAATAGTGGAAAAAGATTTTATATGATGTTTAAAGAAAAAAAAAATCTCCCCAAAAACGACATGATTTTAAAAAGAGTAGAGAGATAAGCCGGCGACTCATGAGAGTACAATCTATCGTAGTTAGCGATAAAACTCAACTGAAATAGTATTGTATGATCTCTACGAGGGATGTGCCGCCACACCAAATCCCCAGGGTAGGCCATTAGGGTACTGATGGACCTCGATACCACGTAAAGATGCAAGTGATAGTCACTAACAGTATTAGGGACTTAGCAAATGCACTGACGAGTTATGCTATTGATGACAGGTGATAACTTGTAAGCTGATAGAGGCATGAGAATGAGTACGCAATTGCTTGCAATTAGGTGAGCACAACTCTGCCTACGGCATGAATAAAATCATGTTAATATAATGTTTACTATATGTTAAGTATTTCGTGCCATGCACACATCGATGCACAGCAGATTTAAGAGCTTATAGTTTCACAATCAAGTAGATTGATAAAAAAACAAGTTAGAAGTCATACGTCCCTGCCGCGTAGGATTTGGGATAGCTTAGAGAAGTGCATGGCTAGAACAAATAAACAAGATGGAATTTAATAGGCGTGTTGTACCGACTCTTTCAGTTGAAAGAGTTTTCAGAGTTAAAGTAAGATAAAGCAGAAAGTTGAGCATCCATTGATGGCTCCCTGGCTTTTTTTTCTTTTTTTTATTAGTGACCTCGAGCATTACCGTTTGTCTGCGCGCACTCGGTACTGACACAGGGGCCCAGAGTAGACAAGAGAAAGAAAAGAATATTTGAAGCATAAACGAACATAACCGGATCATGCATTGATCACTGTATACATTAGTTCTCTATGCTTCTAGTTTCATAAGATGCTTTCAGTATAAGATATATTATGTTCTGCATGAAGTATGTGATGATGTGATCTGTCGTGATATAATACATGATGTGCTATATGATATCTACGATGGTTGTGTGATCATATGATTTTAAATATATATTATGTTTAAACTTGTTTTGCTGTAAACATGTTGTACTTACTGGACGTAAAGCTCACAAAGTGTGTTCATGCTGTAGGTAAACATCCTATGGCTTAAATCATCTATGGGCAATGACGGTGGCGGAGGTGGATATGAGGAGAAGTTGTGGACATACCGCGAGTATTCTTCCACATGAGTTTTGAGTAAACAGTATTTGGAAATATTAATGCTAAACAATATATTTTGAATAGTGATGGTTAAACAGTATTTTCGAACGGTAACCATTAAGTGGTATTTTTGAATAATAACTAATAGTTGTACAGTACATAAACAGTAATGATGTACGTAACAAAAAAAAAATCCCTAAAATTTGTGGTATCAGATTAAGTTTAATCTACAAGTAAGTTTAAGCATTGACTTTAAAGTAAAAGTTAAAGCAAGTAATAGTTTTCAGTGACAGTCCGAGCCGCTAAGGGCACGAGTCATCACAATGAGCCTTTGGCTCTATCCTCGTAGGATCTGAAAAAGATCCCCCAAGTGATCATTTTCGAGAGCTGGTACACCATCAGTGGTTTTATTACCATCTTTCAATTATAGTTCTTACTGGGTAGTATTACTTATCACCTCAAAGTCAGGAACTTCTATTGCCCGTAGGTCTTACTTATTTTCTCTCTAAGGGTGTGTCTTAATTTTAGTCACGTTCTTCCCTTAGTGTACCTACAGTACACTTCTTATTTTCTTATCTCGTGGGTTGTTAGTCAATCTACACCCTATTGCCTATAGGACTTAACACCTAATGTACAATTAGTGCATTATCAGTATCACTGTATTTTATGTTGCAGACAAATTTAAATATCTAAACTTACTGCATATAACCCATCAACATAAATCTGTTAAGTCAGTTTTTATATGACTTAGACATAACACATAGTTCATAACATGGCTTTCATAACATTTATATCATCACATCTTGACATGAAAATAGATATACAATAGTCAGTTCATGTTGCAGACAATGCAATATTTGAACTTACTGATACTTATGCGCGTATCTCCTTTCTCGGGTCTGCAGACGTTCCTTCGTTGCATCTGGATCGGGTTCCTATAACCGGAAAATCAACGGTTATTTTCAATCTTATTTCATATATAAAACTAAACAAAACGTAAAAATTTTACGTTTTATTTCTCAATCATAAATTTAGGGGTCTAAAATCCCATTTTCCACTTTTCCGCTAACTTTTGGCAAAATTACCATTTTACCCCTAACAGAATTTTCTCACTTTTTCCCTTCTTAATTCTTGAACCGGGCCTTAGAACTCTCAATTTGGGCCTTAGGACACTATTTCTAGCCTTAACGGCCACTTTTCCAACTTTTGACAAAATGACCATTTTGCCCCTAACTTTTGGCAAAATGACCATTTTACCCCTAGTTCACTTTTCTAACTGTAAACCCACTTTCCATTGGTTTAAAACCAAAATTTAGCCCTTAGGATATTATTTTAACTATTCTAAGACATTCACAGTCCTTTCTGAGCATTTTAGAAATTTTTGGTCAAAATGACTATTTTACCCTTAACAGGTCTTGGGACCATATCTTTTTCGTTTTAATGCTTAGACTGGAGTTTCTAAACCCAAAAATTATAAAATAATATTTCTTAGGCTCTACTAAATTTTTACTACATTATTTGTCACAATTTCTTAGTAACTATTCATCGACCCTCGGGTGGCACTATTTTGACCCTAGTTCGTTTCTCCCCTTTTTCCCGGGCCTAGGTCACCGAGGGGGCTCGAGTTTCTATCCTGACCATATTTTACCCTTTGATTCCTAAAATACCCCTTTATACTATTTTCAAAATTTCGACAGTATTTTTGCTTAATTTTTAGGTTCCCGGCATTTAGGAAACGCCTAAAAACCATCTAACCTAATTCTAATCTACCACGTACAATACCAGAGGCCTATATTTTTATGTAAAATTCAACTTTTACGTAAAAATCTTTACATTCCCACACATGTTCTTTTTTTATCATCCTCATCCATTTTTCTTACAATTTCACATGCCAAAATACATAATTAATACATAATCATTCCAAAACAAAATTTAAGGAATGAATGGACCGAAATCACTATCGAAATCATCCCAACGACGATCGAACGAACCGTTCGGTCCCAAACATACAAACTTTTTTCCACCGTTCTTCACTTTCCAAGTTCCAGTTTACAAATCTGATGCCGTGGATGTGTCCGGAATATCGTAAATAGGCCAACGGGCCATTCTTCAATTTTTAGTCACCGGGTCACCGTTGACCGGTGTTGACCAGAGTTGACCGGTATTGACCAACGTTGACTGCGGTGGCGATGAAAAAGGCAGCCACCATCTTGAAGATTTCAACAAGAGGAACCCATTGGTGGTGGCGATTTCACCAATCGAGCCTCTTATCACTAGAAATCGGGCCTCGAAAATCAGACGGCAGTGATGATGCTCAATTTCCATCGTGCCGTGGTTCTTGCCCAAAATTGGTTTGGGGCTTTTGTTCCCCATTCTTCTTTGAGCATTTTGATACCCACCACATCACTCAACTCCGCCGGAATCGTCGGATTCCACGATGGCGACAGTGATGGTGATGGGCGAACTTAGGAGACGTGATTCGGTGGCCGTTGAGTTGAAATGAAGCTTAGGTTTTGTTCTACTCTTCAACATGAATCCATTGGGACCAGAATCGTGGCATTTGGACATCGGACGGTGGAGAATTTCAGACCATCGACAGCTTTGGGCGGCGCGTGCGGCTTCCTCCAACAGCTGCTCCGTGGACTCGACCCACCATTAGACTTAGCTCAGCGAGAGCTTTCCAACGAGACTAGCGGTGTCAAAAACGGACACCGTTTTCGATGTTCGACTACAATTCACTTTTGGGGTGGTATGGGGGAAAATATAGATAAAGAAAATTATGAGGCCCTATTTGCAATATTCAATTTTTTGCCCCTATATACACTTTTTTGTCCAAATTTTCAACATGAGCTATCCTGCCTAATTTGGGCGTGCTGAACCCGAATATGTCAGTTTCGTTTTCATCCGAGGTCATCTTGACCAGTTTCTGCTACTGCAAATTCCCGGTCAAAAATTACCTTTGTACTCAATTAACTAATTTGAGCATTCTGATAGGCTATACTGCCTAATTTGGGCATGCTGAACCTAAATTTATCATTTTCAACTTCATCCGAGGTCATCTCGACTAGTTTTCCGGTACTGCATATTTCTCGGTCAAAATTTACTTTTTGTGCTCAAATAACTAATTTGAGCATTCTGATCCCAAATATATCAGATTTATATCAAGAAAAGGTCATCTTGACCAACTTCTCGATACTGCATATGCCTTAGTCAAAAATTGCATTTTATGCGCAATTGACTAATTTGAGCATGTTGATTCTAAATATATCAATTTTATATCAAAAAAAGGTCATCTTGACCAATTTCTCGATACTGAATGTAACACACACACATGCACACATATCACATCACTACAGTATCTCTTTCATCTTTTAGTGGACTTGTCTTACCACAAGTCACCTTCGAGAGCTCTCAATACCGAAATGGCACCGTTTTTTCCTATTTCGGCTATGTGAAATTTTTCCACAACCGAATTTCTTACCTTTAACAATGTCAGAACATTTTATTACATTCTAAACAATATTAAATCATTTAATTCACATTTTAAACCTAGAAATCATAATGTACATTTAATGTACCTATTTTTCTAGAAATCGAAGTACAACGATTTCATTTCCTCTTCACATTCCTACATAGCCTACCCGATGCTGTGATTCCTCCATAGTACCTTGACTAGTGGAATCGTGTTATTCCTTAGCATCTTCTTTTCTACTTCAATGGGTTTACCAACTTTTTACATTTCGACAGCTTAATTTATTGAACCCTCATATTTCTGATAGATGAAACGTTTGTAGAGTGGCTCTTTTCCTTGTTCAGATAATGTTAGGACGTATAAGATGTCATCCTTTTGTATCCATTGACCTTATCCTCATGTATCCATAACAACGTGATAAATGTAGGAAAATAAACCGGTAAAAACGTATCAGAGTGGCGCAGCGGAACAATAAAAATTTTTCAGATCGTTAAATATCTCATGATGCCATATACAATAAACCAACAACAATTAAAACTCATACCTCAAGGATGCCAATCTTGCAGGAGGAGAATGACCGGAGGGCTTCAACCAACTAGCCTTCTCTACTATTCTCTAATTCCCGAATGGCTGAGTGTGTGGGCACTCTGAACCTCGATCGGTATGCTAGCACTGCTAGTCTTCTTCTGACCACCCAGATCTCTAAAGAACTTATTGTCACGGTGGGCTGTGCAATAATAAGCCCGCTCACCTGAGAGTCTGTGGTCTGAGAGAACTGGAGTGGTAGGACCTCTATTTATAGACCTGCATGAGGTGATTCTCTGAATTCGAATTGGATTAGGAGAAGATATTCTCCCTTATCCACAAGCACAAAATCCAAATTTTCCAAGGGAAAATCCCAACAATAAAATTCGGCCACTTTAGGATAAATCCAATCCAAATCTAAACAAGATTTGAACTAGAATTTTATCTCCCTCTTTTAACCAAAAAATCCGAAAATTCTAAGGAGAAAATCTCCACAAAAAATTTGACCACTTTTGGATAAGGGAGAATCAAAATTCCACTAGGATTTTCAAGCTTGAATCTTATCTCATCCTTATCCAAAATAACCGAAAATCTCCTAGGAGATTCACTCCAAAATTTCAGCCACTTTCTGGGAGGAGAGAATCCAAATTCAACTGGGATTGAAACATGAATTTTTCCTTGAACCTTATCCACAAAAAATCCGAAAATCATTGAGGATAATCCTCAAAATTTTTGTCCAACTTTAGTTAGGATTTGGATTCAAAATTCAAGTAGGATTCTAACAAGATTTTCCTTTCCATATCCAACTCAAATTCGAATTTCATTCCTTGTGGATTTACCATAACAAGTTCGAATCTCACTTGGACTGTGATTTAAAATTTGAATTTCAAATTTCAAATTCGAATTTCAAATTCAAATTTCAAATTCAAATTTCAAATTCAAATTTCAAATTTCAAATTTCAAATTTCAAAATCCACAAAACAGTTGTGTTTCAAATTCTTGTTCTCATGGATAATTTTCTACAATTCCAATCTAATCTCAAATAAAATCATGGCAACTTTATTTGGAGCTCGAATAATTGTGTACTCTGTTATCCAAAACAAAATCTGAATCCAACCGGAGTGAATCTTGTCTACCATCCAAATCCTATGTCATCACCATCCATGCATAATAAGCTAGCCAATAGCATACACAAATCAATTTTGCTAAACATTAAGGAATTATGTGGAGCTAGTAGAGGGACTGTTTAGACATATATAATCGGGCTCCCGCAAATCCATATGATCACTAATTTTAGAGTCACACCACTATAAACCTGAAACTGAACTCCCAATTATATACCGTATTACGTAAGCCTGTGACAAGCTATCGTCCAATGACTTTGTCATGTATGCAGAACCCTCATATGATATTCATGATCAGCATTAGGCCAAAGTCCGTTTAATCCTACTGATCAGGCTATCTTACAGATGATTATTCACCATATGTGAATAAGAAGTCATCGACCTAGCAGACGACCCAAGGCCTTGTCCATTTCCACATTCGGTATAATGCCTTTAAGAGGATACCCTTAACTCCTCATTAGAGCTATGATTCCGATATCTGTAAACGAACCATTCATTGTATACAAGTCATGCACCCAACAAACCGGTCTATAAGCTTACTACCTCTGAGACGCTTTAGCCATTGGAACATCAAAGTACACAAGTCATATACATGAAGCTGTCCTTTTACTCAGGATTAAGGTTACTGCATAATGAATGTCAAAAGTAGATCGATCCACTCAAAGCGGACTTCGCAGATCAATCACGCTTTAGTCCCGGTCTAATATGTCACACCTAGCAACATATCTATGTCTCTACTAGGGTGTCCAGCTCCAGACAGTCAAGACAAACCGTACCCTCCAAGGCTTTAGACAACATAATAGTCTTAACATGAGTTAGATGCTCGGTCTAACCCCATAGACTACAGACCATAGTTTAGACCGCTAACTTTAGAACATTGTCTTCTTACATACAAAAGTCCATTGCATGCAATGTTCTAACAGTTTAACACAAGCAGTCAGGGAGCCATATTTGCTTACATTTACTTTAACATGTAAATAAAATGAGGACAGATAACAATGTAATGAATAGCCTCTATATATAATTTTATTATCCAGTTCAAAATGAATACATCAAAATGTCTTTAATGCTTAGGACATTTCCTAACAATCTCCCACTTGCCCTAAGCCAGCAGATGTGCCATGTCACGCATCCCCATAGCCTCTACGTGCCTCTCGCAGCTTCTAGTCACCAGTGTCTTAGTAGAGGGATCGACAATGTTGTCCTCGGATGTGATCTTACATACATCCACTAATCCTGTCTCCACGTGCCCTTTAATGTCAACTTCCTCCAATCCTTGCAAGTCTGGAAGACTCAGTCTGTGTATCCTACGGGTGTTAGGTCCCCTCTAGAATACACAAGCATATAATCCCTAGTTCACTTAAGATACTTGAGTATATGCTTTACTGCTTGCCAGTGCAGTAAAGCATATGCTGCACTTGGAACATATCTATGATTTCGATATCTGTAAACGAACCCTTCATCGTACACAAGTCATGCACCCAACGAACCGGTCTATAAGCTTACTACCTCTGAGATGCTTTAGCCATTGGAACATCAAAGTACACAAGTCATATACATGAAGCTGTCCTTTTACTTAGGATTAAGGTTACTGCATAATGAACGTCATAAGTAGATCGATCCACTCAAAGCGGACTTCGTAGATCAATCACGCTTTAGTCCCGGTCTAATATGTCACCACCAAGCAACATATCTATGTCTCTACCAGGGAGTCCAGCTCCAGACAGTCAAGACAAACTGTCCCTTCCAAGGCTTTAAACAACATAATAGTCTTAACATGAGTTAGATGCTCAGTCTAACCCCATAGACTACAAACCATAGTTTAGACCGCTAAGTTTAGAACATTGTCTTCTCGCATACAAAAGTCCATTGCATGCAACATTCTAACAGTTTAACACAAGCAGTCAGGGAGCCATATTTGCTTACATTTACTTTAACATGTAAATAAAATGAGGACAGATAACAATATAATGAATAGCCTCTATATATAATTTTATTATCCAGTTCAAAATGAATACATCAAAATGTCTTTAATGTTTAGGGCATTTCTTAACAATCTCCCACTTGCCCTTAGCCAGCAGATGTGCCATGTTACGCATCCCCATCGCCTCTACGTGCCTCTCAAAGCTTCTAGTCACCAATGTCTTAGTAGAGGGATCGGCAATGTTGTCCTCAGACGTGATCTTACATACATCCACTAATCCTGTCTCCACGTGCCCTCTAATGTCGACTTCCTCCAATCCTTGCAAGTCTGGAAGACTCAGTCTGTGTATCCTACGGGTATTAGGTCCCCTCTAGAACACACCAACATATAATCCCTCGTTCGCTTAAGATACTTGAGTATATGCTTTACTGCTTGCCAGTGCTTGGTTCCAGGATTCGCTTGATATCGACTTACCATACCTACTACAAAACATATATCTAGGCGAGTGTAAAGCATAGCGTACATAAGGCTACCCACAGTAGATGCATAAGGGACCTTACTCATATGCTCTCTTTCTCCCGATGTCTTGGGACAGTCATCCAATGAAAGAGTTAGACCAGTAATAGAAGGTTATGAACCTTTATTTGCCTCTTGCATTGCATATTTGTGAATTATTTTATCTATGTATGAAGCTTGGGATAACGCTATCATTTTGTTCTTTCGATCTCTGAAGAGACGAATGCCTAGAACATAATTAGCTTCTCCCAAGTCCTTCATGTCAAACTGTTGGTGTAACCAAAGCTTGACTGATGATAAGTTCCCTACATCATTCCCAATGAGTAGTATATCATCGACATAGAGTATCAGAAAGACCACTTTTCCATCCTTAATACGTTTATAAACGCAGGGTTCATCAACTTTCTGCTCAAAACCAAATGTCTTAATCGCTTAATCAAACCTTTGGTTCCATGAGCGGGATGCTTGCTTTAATCCATAAATGGATCTAAGCAACTTGCAGACTTTCCTTTCTTGGCCTTTCGCTACGAACCCTTCAGGCTGTATCATATAGATACACTCTTCAAGATGGCCTTTCAAGAATGCCATATTGACATCCATTTGCTAGATCTCGTAATTGAGAGCCACAACAATGGACAGAAGAATACGGATAGACTTCAGCATAACAACAGGCGAAAAGGTTTCATCGTAGTCGATTCCACCTTTTGCGTGTACCTCTTTGCAACCAGTCTAGCTTTGAAAGTTTCCATTCTCCCTTCTGCATCCTTCTTTCTTTTGTAGACCCATTTGCATCCAATGGGTTTTATCCTATCCGGCAAATCTACAAGTTCGCAAACAGAGTTGGATTTCATAGAATCCATCTCATTATTCATAGCCTGTTTCCAAGATTTAGAATCAACATCATTTATAGCTTCATCATAGGTGACCAGATCATCCTCGTGCTCATAAGCCTCGGCCTGGTATACCTCAGCATCATACATGAAGAAATTAGGTTTCTTCAAAACCCTCCCACTACGACGAGGCACCCTAAATTGTTGATTGTCTGTAGGTCCTTCACCAGAACTTGGACTTGCGTCCAAGACCGAAATCTATGGAGCAGTTCTTTCACCCGATAACTCCTCTAGCACTACTTTGCTTCGAGGCTTAAAGTCATTCATGTGACTTTTCTCCAAGAATGTCGCATGGGTTGAGACAATGACTTTTTGTTCCTTCAGGTTATAGAACAGACCTCTTTTAGTTCCCTTTGGATACCCTACAAACATGCATAATTTTGATCTTGGTTCCAACTTTTTCGCATCCCTATCCAGTACATGCGTCGGGCAGCCTCATATTCTCATATGTCCAAGGGAGGGCTTCCTACCACGCCACAATTCATACGGAGTTCTGAGAATTGATTTGCTTAGAACCTGGTTCAGAATATAGCATGCCGTTTGTAAAGCATATCCCCAAAATGATAATGGCAGCGTTGAATAACTCACCATGGACCGTAGCATATCCAACAAGGTCCTGTTTCTCCTTCCAGCTACACCATTCTGTTTTTCCTTTCAGCTACACCATTCTGTTGTAGAGTACCAGGTGCAGTCAATTGGGATAATATCCCGTTCTCTATAAGATGTCCTAGAAATCCATCGGAGAGGTATTCACCACATCAATCAGATCGAAGTGTCTTTATGGATTTATCTAATTGCTTTTCCACTTCCCCACGATACTCTTTGAACTTGTCAAAGGTTCCGCTCTTGCGGTGCATCAGATACACATATCCATACCTCAAGTAATCATCTATAAAGGAGACATAATACTTGAACCCTCCTCGTGTTGTGACGTTCATGGGGCCACATACGTCAGTGTGCATAATTTCTAAGAGCTCCTGAGCCCTTGTACCCTTAGCTCTAAAAGACCTCTTAGTCATCTTACCCTCTAGATAAGACTCACATTGGGGAAGACATACCTCCTCCAGAGATTCCAGAGGACCGTCTTTCACCAATCTTTGAATCCTATCCTGATTAATATGGCCAAGTCTTAAATGCCAAAGATACACCTTGTTAGAGTGAGAAACTTTCAACCTTTTTGAGTTATCTATTAATTTAGTGTCAAGCAGTGAGTACATCTTTGGTTTGATCAAATATAGGTTTCCATCCATCCATCTAGAATAGATAAAAGACTTATTTCTACGAATATTAACTCTTTTACTAAAAGAAACTGAATAAGAATCCTTTATTAAATAAGTTACCGATATAAGGTTCCTCCTAAAATTAGGAATATAAAAATAGTCTTTCAATAAAATAAACCTAAATTGATCAAAGTAAAGGTAAATATCTCCCACTACCTCAGCCACCACCAAGCTACCGTCTCCAGTTTGCAACGAGAGGCTCCTATCATGCAGACTTCTCGTTTCCACGAACCCCTGCATAGAAACACAAACATAATTAGTGGCATCCGAATCAATGACCCAAGTGTCTTTCGATTCTTCCACCAAACACGCTTCCAAACAATGAAGTTCCTTACCTTCCTTGCCCTTGGCGGCTGGGAATTCCCGGCAAGCCTTCTTAAAGTGACCTACCTTCCCACAACGAAAGAATTTGGACTTTTTAGGGTCCTTGGGCTTCTTGTTCTTCTTCTTTTTCTTCCCATCCGAGACAGGAGGATTAGAAGAACTGGAAGCCGCATGCTTCTAATTTCGCCTCTTCCTCTTCCGTGAGGGTTTGGAAGATTCTGCCAAATTGACCTCTCCTTTGGGTTGGACCGCATCCCCATCCCTGATCATCCGTTCATAAGCTTAGAGTTGCTTCATGAGCTCGGTTAGTCCTAACTCCCTTGTCACCAGATTGTATGCGACCTTAAACCCCACAAAAACCTTTAGATAGAGTTTTGAACACCATCTCGATTTGGGTGTTGTAGTCCAACTAAGCACCGTTTTCGGCAGCCTCAGTGAATAATCCCATTAGAGTGATCATATGGTCCTTCACCGGAGTACCCGCCTTTCGCTTAGAGTTCATAATGCTGGTGATAGCGGACTGTCGAGCCAATTTTTCTAGGCCTCCGAACATGTCCTCCAGATTGTCCATGATCTCCCTAGCAACCTAATAAGTCTCATGCTGCTTTTGTAAAGCACTCGTCATGCTAGCAAGTATGTAGCATCGAGCTATATCATTGGATTCTCTCCAACAAGTATAGGCAACTGGGACCTCCTCAAGCAGTGTGTCAGGTTTTGGCCCTGGTGGGCATGGTTCGTCCAGTACGAACTTGTGTCTCTCGCAACTGAGAACTATCAATAGATTTCTTTTCCAATCCTTATAATTATCACCATTCAGTTTATTCTCAGTAAGTATTGAAATGAGGGGTGTCGGTGACATTTTGAACTGAAATAAAATTATATTAGACATCATTACAAAGCCCAAGCAAATATACAGATAATTTAGCAAATAAAACATACAAGTATGTTCCTACATGAAACTTGAAAAACATGTAGCATTGCGATGATAATTCTCAGCACCTATTGCCCCAAGCCACCGAGGGGTGGTCATGAAAACATATAGCCGGAACATGGACCCCGTCCAATTAATATATGTTGCCTTAAATCCTCCAAGGTTAAGACATATATTAATAACCGCTTATTTGGCCACCAGTTTAGGTAACAGAGCTTCTAGGGAAGGTTAATAACTAAACGAGTCTTGAGTGTATAACTATTGTTTACGTAGCCCGATCCACGTCCTACCAAGCCACCGAGGGGTGGTCATGAATAGGATCGTACCCGAACACGTTTTCTACATAGGAGATCCAAACTAGTATACCGGCGGCGGTAAACACTTGCCGAGGGGTGTGGTCAGGGCAGAACTGATGCAAGGCGTTACCATGCTTTCACATATGGATCAACAATGGAGGCCGTGGGTTTTGTTTGAAACCCTCTCCCACTCAATATTTTGAAAAACATGCAAGTTTTGACAAATTATGTATGATTAATATACTATGAGCGGCACTAAGCTATCCTATATGACATGTTATCAAATATGCATATAAAACACCCATCAATACATATTTATACATCCATGACATATCACAGAAAAATAATTGACAGAATAACCAAGCCATGGTTCTATCCTAGAACAAAGAAAATAAAAATTACAAAATTTCATCCAAAGCATACATAGGGTCTTGAATTTTGTTCCGTCTTCTTGTATCCATCTTTATGTAGCCTCTCCATTTATTTCTCATCCCAAGAATCATTTAAAATTTAAATCTCCAAAAATTTAAATTTCAAATTCAAATTCCGAATTCAAATTTCAAATTTAAATTTCAAATTCAAATTTTAAACAATTTTAAACATCATGTGTAATAATATGTAATTTCAAAAATTTCAAATTTTCAATTACATATTTTTAAACATGACTTAAAATTAAATCTCAAATTTAAAAATCAAAATTTTTTGATTTTTGAATCGTTGCACTACCGTCCCCGGAGGCGGCAGCGCCGTGGGCAGCCACCAGGCCCGAGGGGGCTGGTAGCCCACGGCCACCCATGTGCAGCCTTGCCGGGCTGCAGGCCAAGCCTGTAGCGCCAAGCTGCAGCCAGCCTTGGGGAGGCCACGGCCACCCTCAGCTGCAGGCCAAGCCCATGGCCGCCCACTATGTGTAGCCTTGCCGGGCTGCAGGTCAAGCCTGCAGCGCCAGGCTGCATGCCCAGGCTGGCCGCAGCAACCGGCAGGCTGCAGGCAGCGCTTGCAGCCAGAGGCTGCACGCCCAGGCTCCGGCCAGCCTTGGGTAGGCCACGGCCACCCTCAGCTGCAGGCAAAGCCTGCGGCCGTGGGTGGTTATGGCTTGCACAGGGGCTGCCGCAGCCCCATCCTGCCCGTAGGCCGGGGCTGCAGCCCCACTAAGGCCCGACGACCTATCCCGAGAGGTCGTGTCTCGATTTTCATGCCATATTCCAATTTACCTATTAGGATCTCCAAAAATTAATTTGAATCCCAATTAAATTGAAATTTTCCACACAATCAAAATTTCAACTTTTAAATTAAATTTAACTTTTGGGAAAAAATAAATTACGATCTTCAATCTTCAATCTCCTCCAAGATAAAATTCCTAAACCATTTCCGGTGTGCAAAATTCTAACCATAATAATTCTAAGAGACAAAAATTAAAATCCATGGAAAAATTATAGTGTTAATAAACTGCTCCCATGGTTACATAAAAATTCCTAGATATAATTTTTCTAAATTCTAAGGAACCATAACCGGCATAAACAAGAATGCTTATAATAATTTAAAAAATTAAAATAACCACATACTTTATACATAATCCATGATAACAACATAAACGAATCCTAGAATGCCACTCTCTAAATATCAAATCTATACATAAATAAAAAGACTAAGTAATTGTCTAATTTATGTACATGGCACAGTCATGAAATGGCTCTGATACCAATTGTAGGAAAATAAATCGGTAAAAACGTATCTGAGCGGTGCAGCGGAACAATAAAAATTTTTCAGATCGTTAAATATCTCATGATGCCATATACAATAAACCAACAACAATTAAAACTCATACCTCAAGGACGCCAATCTTGCAGGAGGAGAATGACCGGAGGGCTTCAACCAACTAGCCTTCTCTACTATTCTCCAATTCCCGAATGGTTGAGTGTGTGGGCACTCTGAACCTTAATCGGTATGCTAGCACTGCTAGTCTTGTTCCGCCCACCCAGATCTCTAAAGAACTTATTGTCACGATGGGCTGTGCAACAATAAGCCCGCTCACCTGAGAGTCTGTGGTCTGAGAGAACTGGAGTGGCAGGACCTCTATTTATAGACCTGCATGAGGTGATTCACTGAATTCGAATTGGATTAGGGAAAGATATTCTCCCTTATTCACAAGCACAAAATCTAAATTTTCCAAACGAAAATCCCAACAATAAAATTTGGCCCCTTTAGGATAAATCCAATCTAAATCTAAATAAGATTTTAACTAGAATTTTATCTCCCTTTCTCAACCAAAAAATCCGAAAATTCTAAGGCGAAAATCTCCACAAAAAATTCAGCCACTTTTGGATAAGGGATAATCAAAATTCCACTAGGATTTTCAAGCTTGAATCTTACCTCACCCTTATCCAAAATAACCGAAAATCTCCTAAGAGATTCACTCCAAAATTTCGGCCACTTTCTGGGAGGAGAGAATCCAAATTCAACTGGGATTGAAACATGAATTTTTCCTTGAACCTTATCCACAAAAAATCCGAAAATCATTGAGGATAATCCTCAAAATTTTCGTCCAACTTTAGTTAGGATTTGGATTCAAAATTCAACCAGGATTCTAACAAGATTTTCCTCTCCATATCCAACTCAAATTCGAATTTCATTCCTTGTGGATTTACCACAACAAGTTCGAATCCCACTTGGATTGTGATTTAAAATTTGAATTTCAAATTTCAAATTCGAATTTCAATTTCAAATTTCAAATTTCAAATTTCAAATTTCAAATTTCAAAATCCACAAAACAGTTGTGTTTCAAATTCTTGTTCTCATGGATAATTTTCTACAACTCTAATCTAATCACAAATAAAATCATGGCAACTTTATTTGGAGTTCGAATAATTGTGTACTCTATTATCCAAAACAAAATCTGAATCCAACCGGAGAGAATCTCGTCTACCATCCAAATCCTATGTCATCACCATCCATGCATAATAAACTAGCCAATAGCATATACAAATCAATTTGCCAAATGTTAAGAATTTATGTGGAGCTAGTAGAGGGACTGTTTAGACATATATAATCGGGCTCCTGCAAATCCATATGATCATCATTCTTTACCAAACAACTCAACCATATGATCACTAATTTCAGAGTCACACCACTATAAACCTGAAACTGAACTCCCAATTATGTACCGTATTACGTAAGCCTGTGACAAGCTATCGTCCAATGACCTTGTCATGTATGCAAAACCCTCATATGATATCCATGATCAGCCTTAGGCCAAAGTTCGTTTAATCCTACTGATCAGGCTATCTTAAAGTTCCATTATACTATCGAATTAAGAAAATAATTATTCACCATATGCGAATAAGAAGTCATCCGCCCAGCAGACGACCCAAGGCCTTGTCCATTTTCACATTCAGTATAATGCCTTTAAGAGGATACCCTTAACTCCTCATTAGAGCTATGATTCCGATATCTGTAAACGAACCTTTCATCATATACAAGTCACGCACCCAACGAACCGATCTATAAGCTTACTACCTCTGAGATGCTTTAGCCATTGGAACATCAAAGTACACAAGTCATATGCATGAAGCTGTCCTTTTACTCAGGATTAAGGTTACTGCACAATGAACGTCAAAAGCAGATCGATCTACTTAAAGCGGACTTCGTAGATCAATCACGCTTTAGTCTCGGTCTAATATGTCACCACCAAGCAACATATCTATGTCTCTACTTGGGAGTCCAGCTCCAGACAGTCAAGACAAACCGTCCCCTCCAAGGCTTTAGACAACATAATAGTCTTAACATGAGTTAAATGCTCGGTCTAACCCCATAGACTACAGACCATAGTTTAGACTGCTAAATTTAGAACATTGTCTTCTCGCATACAAAAGTCCATTGCATGCAACGTTCTAATAGTTTAACACAAGTAGTCAGGGAGCCATATTTGCTTACATTTACTTTAACATGTAAATAAAATGAGGACAGATAGCAATGTAATGAATAACCTCCATATATAATTTTATTATCCAGTTCAAAATAAATACATCAAAATGTCTTTAATGCTTAGGGCATTTCCTAACAATAAATATAGTGATACGAGGGCATTTCCTATATAGACTAATTTGGGCGTGTTGAATCCGAATTTATCAGTTTCATTTTCATCCGAGGTCATCTTAACCAATTTTTGGTATTGCGAATTCCCAGTCAAAAATTACCTTTGTGCTCAATTAACTAATTTGAGCATTCTGATAGGCTATACTGACTAATTTGGGCGTGTTGAACCCAAATTTTATCAGTTTCAACTTCATCCGAGGTCATCTCAACCAGTTTTCCAGTACTGCCGATCAAAATTTACTTTTTGTGCTCAAATGACTAATTTGAGCATTCTGATACTAAATATATCAGTTTTATATCAAGAAAAGGTCATCTTGACCAACTTCTGGATACCGCATATTCCTTAGTCAAAAATTGCATTTTATGCTCAATTGACTAATTTGAGCATACTGATTCTAAATATATCAATTTTATATCAAGAAAAAGGTCATCTTGACCAATTTCTTGGTACTGTGTGTAACACACACACACGCGCACATATCACATCACTACCGTGCCTCTTTCATCTTTTAGTGGACTTGTCTTACCACAAGTCACCTTCTAGAGCTCTCAATACCGAAATGGCACCATTTTTTCCTGTTTCGGTTATGTGAAATTTTTTCCCAACTGAATTTCTCACCTTTAACATTGTCAAAACATTTTATCACATTCTAAACAATATTAAATCATTCAATTCACATTTTAAACCTAGAAATCATAATGTATGTTCAATGTACCTATTTTGTGAGAATGGCGAAATTTCTCGGTTGTCACACAAAAAGGTTGCTAAAAAGTTCTTAAGAACTTGCTAAATGGTCCCCATTAAATTGCCAACAAGTCCTCCCTTTTTGGCTGCATTAATACACAGATTCTAAGCTGGAAAAACAGTAGAAAAACAGCAAAAACTTTCAGTCCATTTATGCCCATTTCAGCCGTGAGCTCTCACCACCTCCAAGCTTGAGTTTTCTTTATGTTTTCCCACCAATTTTGTACAAAAACTCATCTCAAGCATCAAGTAGACTTCATAGAAGAGCCTATAACTCTCTCTAGTGGCCTAAATGTTAGGAAATGCCCTAAGCATTGGAGACATTTTGATGTATTTATTTTGAACTGGATAATAAAATTATATATAGAGGTTATTCATTACATTGCTAGCTGTCCTCGTTTTATTTACATGTTAAAGTAAATGTAAGCAAATATGGCTCCCTGACTGCTTGTGTTAAACTGTTAGAACATTGCATGCAATGGTCTTTTGTATGCGAGAAGACAATGTTCTAAAGTTAGCAGTCTAAACTATGGTCTGTAGTTTATGGGGTTAGACCGAGCATCTAACTCATGTTAAGACTATTATGTTGTCTAAAGCCTTGGAGGGGACGGTTTGTCTTGACTGTCTGGAGCTGGACTCCTAAGTAGAGACATAGATATGTTGCTTGGTGATGACATATTAGACCGGGACTAAAGTGTGATTGATCTATGAAGTCTGCTTTGAGTAGATCCATCTGCTTTTGACGTTCATTGTGTAGAAACCTTAATCCTGAGTAAAAGGACAACTTCATGTATATGACTTGTGTACTTTGATGTTCCAATGGCTAAAGTGTAGGAAAAATAAATCGGTAAAAATGTATCAGAGTGGCGCAGCGGACCAATAAAAATTTTTAGATTGTTAAATATCTCATGATGCCATATACAATAAACCAACAACAATTAAAACTCATACCTCAAGGATGCCAATCTGCAGGAGGAAAATGACCGGAGGGCTTCAACCAACTAGCCTTCTCTATTATTCTCCAATTCCCGAATGGCTGAGTGTGTGGGCACTCTGAACCTCAATCGGTATGCTAGCACTGCTAGTCTTCTTCCGACCACCCAGATCTCTAAAGAACTTATTGTCACGGTGGGCTGTGCAACAATAAGCCTACTCACCTGAGAGTCTATGGTCTAAGAGAACTGGAGTGACAGGACCTCTATTTATAGACCAGCATGAGGTGATTCTCTGAATTCAAATTGGATTAGGAAAAGATATTCTCCCTTATCCACAACCATAAAATCTGAATTTTCCAAGGGAAAATCCCAACAATAAAATTCGGCCATTTAGGATAAATCCAATCCAAATCTAAACAAGATTTTAACTAGAATTTTATCTCCCTTTTTCAACCAAAAAATCTGAAAATTCCAAGGAGAAAATCTCCCCAAAAAATTCGGCCACATTTAGGATAAGGGAGAACCAAAATTTCACCAGGATTTTCAAGCTTGAATCTTATCTCATCCTTATCCAAAATAACCGCATTTTCCTTAGGAGATATTCTCCAAAATTTCGGCCACTTTCTGGGGAGGAGAGAATCCAAATTCAACTGGGATTGAAACTTGAATTTTTCTCTTGAACCTTATCCAAAAAAAAAAGACCAAAAATCTATTGAGGATAATCCTCAAAATTTCGTCCACTTTTAGTTAGGATTTGGATTCAAAATTCAAGTAGAATTCTAACAAGATTATCCTCTCCATATCAAACTCAAATTTGAATTTCATTCCTTATGGATTTTCCACGACAAATTCGAATCCCACTTGGACTGTGATTCAAAATTTGAATTTCAAATTTCAAATTCGAATTTCAAATTCAAATTTCAAATTTCAAATTTCAAATTTCAAATTTCAAATTTGAATTTCAAATTCGAATTTCAAATTCAAATTTCAATTTCAAATTTCAAATTTCAAATTTCAAAATTCAAATTTCAAAATCCACAAAACGGTTGTGTTTTAAATTCTTGGTCTCATGGATAATTTTCTACAACTCTAATCCAATCTCAAATAAAATCGTGGTAACTTTATTTGGAGTTCGAATAATTGTGTACTCTATTATCCAAAACAAAATCTGAATCCAACCGGAGAGAATCTTGTCTACCATCCTAATCCTATGTCATCACCATCCATGCATAATAAACTAGACAACAGCATATACAAATCAATTTGCCAAACGTTAAGGAATTATATGGAACTAGTAGAGGGACTGATTGGACATATATAATCGGGCTCCCGTAAATCCATATGATCATCATTCTCTACCGAACAACTTAATCATATGATCACTAGTTTTAGAGTCACACCACTATAAACCTGAAACTGAACTCCCAATTATATACCATATTACGTAAGCCTGTGACGAGCTACTATCCAATGACCTTGTCATATATACAAAACCCTCATGTGATATCCATGATCAACCTTAGGTCAAAGTCCGTTTAATCCTACTGATCAGGCTATCTTAAAGTTCCATTATACTACCGAATTAAGAAAATGATTATTCACCATATGTGAATAAGAAGTCATCCGCCCAGCAGACGACCCAAGGCCTTGTCCATTTTCACATTCAGTATAATGCCTTTAAGAGGATACCCTTAACTCCTCATTAGAGCTATGACTCCGATATCTATAAATGAACCCTTCATCGTATACAAGTCATGCACCCAACGAACCGGTCTATAAGCTTACTACCTCTGAGATGCTTTAGCCATTGGAACATCAAAGTACACAAGTCATATACATGAAGCTGTCCTTTTACTCAGGATTAAGGTTACTGCACAATGAACGTCAAAAGCAGATCGATCCACTCAAAGCGGACTTCATAGATCAATCACACTTTAGTCTCGGTCTAATATGTCACCACCAAGCAACATATCTATGTCTCTACTTGGGAGTCCAGCTCCAGACAGTCAAGACAAACCGTCCCCTTCAAGGCTTTAGACAACATAATAGTCTTAAAATGAGTTAGATGCTTAGTCTAACCCCATAGACTGCAGACCTTAGTTTAGACCGCTTACTTTAGAACATTATCTTCTCGCATACAAAAGTCCATTGCATGCAACGTTCTAACAGTTTTAACACAAGCAATCAGTGAGTCATATTTGCTTACATTTACTTTAACATGTAAATAAGACGAGGACAGATAGCAATGTAATGAATAACCTCTATATATAATTTTATTATCCAGTTCAAAATAAATATATCAAAATGTCTCTAATGCTTAGGGCATTTCCTAACAATCTCCCACTTGCCCTTAGCCAGCAGATGTACCATGTTATGTATCCCCATTGCCTCTACGTGCCTCTCAAAGCTTCTAGCCACCAAAGTCTTAGTAGAGGGATCGGTAATGTTGTCCTCGGATGCGATCTTACATACATATACTTATCCTGTCTCCATAAGCCCTCTAATGTCGACTTCCTCGAATCCTTACAAGTCTGGAAGTTAGAGTCCGTGTATCCTACGGGTGTTAGGTCCCCTCCATAATACACTAGCATATAATCCCTCGTTCTCTTAAGATATTTGAGTATATGCTTTACTGCTCGCCAGTGCTTAGTTCCAGGATTCGCTTGATATCGACTCACCATACCTACTGCAAAACATATGTCTGGGCGAGTGCAAAGCATAGCATACATAAGGCTTCATACAGCGGATGCATAAGGTACCTTACTCATATGCTTTCTTTCTTTCGATGTCTTGGGACAGTCATCCAATGAAAGAGTTAGACCGGCAATAAAAGGTTGTGAACCTTTCTTTGCCTCTTGCATTGCATATTTGTCAATTATTTTATCTTTGTATAAAGCTTAGGATAATGCTATCATTTTGTTCTTTCGATCTCTGAAGAGACGAATGCCTAGAACATAATTAGCTTCTCCTAAGTCCTTCATGTCAAACTGTTGGTGCAACCAAAGCTTGACCGATGATAAGTTCCTTACATCATTCCCAATGAGTAGTATATCATTGACATAGAGTATCAGAAAGACCACTTTTCCATCCTTAATACATTTATAAACACAGGGTTCATCAACGTTCTACTCAAAACCAAACGTCTTAATCGCTTGATCAAACCTCTGGTTCCATGAGCGGGATGCTTGCTTTAATCCATAAATGGATCTAAGCAACTTGCAGACTTTCCTTTCTTGGCCTTTCGCTACGAACCCTTCGGGCTGTATCATATAGATACACTCTTCAAGATGGCCATTCAAGAATGCCGTCTTGACATCCATTTGCCAGATCTCGTAATCGAGAGCCGCAGTAATGGATAGAAGAATGCAGATAGACTTCAGCATAGTAACAGGTGAAAAGGTTTCATCGTAATCGATTTCAGCCTTTTGCGTGTATCCCTTTGCAACCAGTCTAGCTTTCAAAGTTTCCACTCTCCGTTCCTCATCCTTCTTTCTTTTGTAGACCCATTTGCATCCAATGGGTTTTATCCCATCCGGCAAATCTATAAGTTCCCAGACAGAGTTGAATTTCATAGAATCCATCTCATGGTTCATAGCCTGTTTCCAAGATTTAGAATTAACATCATTTATAGCTTCATCATAGGTGACCCGATCATCCTCATGCTCATGAGCCTCGGCTTGATATACCTCAGCATCATACATGAAGAAATTAGGTTTCTTTGAAACCCTCCCACTATGACGAAGCACCCTAAATTGTTGATCGTTTGCAGGTCTTTCACTGGAACTCGAACTTACGTCCAAGACCAAAATCTGTGGAGCAGTTCTTTCACCCGATAACTCCTCTAACACCACTTTGCTTCGAGACTTGAAGTCATTCATGTGACTTTCCTCCAAGAATGTCGCATGGGTTGAGACAATGACTTTTTGTTCCTTCGGGTTATAGAACAGACCTCCATTAGTTCCTTTTGGATACCCTACAAACATGCACAATTCTGATCTTGGTTCCAACTTCTTCGCATCCCCATCCAGTACATGCGCTGGGCAGCCCCATATTCTCATATGTCCAGGGGAGGGCTTCCTGCCATGCCACAATTCATACAGAGTTCTGGGAATTGATTTGCTTGGAACCCAGTTCAGAATATAGCATGTCGTTTGTAAAGTATATCCCCAAAATGATAATGACAGCGTTGAATAACTCATCATGAACCGTACCATATCCAATAAGGTCCTGTTTTTCCTTTCGGCTACACCATTCTATTGTGGAGTACCAGGTGCAGTCAACTGAGATAATATCCCGTTCTCTACAAGATGTCCTAAAAATTCATCGGAGAGGTATTCGCCACCTCGATCAGGTCGAAGTGTATTTATGGATTTATCCAATTACTTTTCCACTTCCGCACGATACTCTTTGAACTTGTCAAAGGTTTCGCTCTTGCGGTGCATCAGATACACATATCCATACCTCGAGCAATCATCTATTAAAGAGATATAACACTCGAACCCTCCTCGTGCTGTGACGTTCATGGGGCCACATACATCAGTGTACATAATTTCTAAGATCTCCTGAGCCCTTGTACCCTTAGCTCTAAAAGACCTCTTAGTCATTTTACCCTCTAGACAAGACTCATATTGGGGAGGACGTACCTCCTCCAGAGATTCCAGAGGACCGTCTTTCACCAATCTTTGAATCCTATCCTGATTAATATGACCAAGTCTTAAATGCCAAAGATATGCCTTGTTAGACTGAGAAACTTTCAACCTTTTAGAGTTATCTATTAATTCAGTGTCAAGCAGTGAGTACATCTTTGGTTTGATCAAATATAGATTTCCATCCGTCCATCCAGAACAGATGAAAGACTTATTTCTATGAATATCAACTCTTTTAGTAAAAGAAACTGAATAAGAATCCTTTATTAAACAAGCTACCAATATAAGGTTCCTCCTAAAATTAGGAACATAAAAACAGTCTTTCAATAAAATAAACCTAAATTGATCAAAATAAAGGTAAATATCTCCCACTGCCTCAGCCACCACCAAGCTGCCATCTCCAGTTCGCAACGAGAGGCTCCTATCATGTAGACTTCTCGTTTCCACGAACCCTTGCATAGAAACACAAACATGATTAGTGGCACCCGAATCAATGACCCAAGTGTCTTTCGATTCTTCCACCAAACACACTTCCAAGTAATGAAGTTCCTTACCGTCCTTGCCCTTGGCAGCTAGGAATTCCCGGCAAGCCTTCTTAAAGTGACCTACCTTCCCACAGCGGAAGCACTTGGACTTTTTAGGATCCCTGGGCTTCTTGTTCTTCTTCTTCTTCTTCCCATCCGAGACAGGAGGATTAGAAGAACTGGAAGCTGCTTGCTTCTGATTTGGCCTCTTCTTCTTCCGTGAGGGTTTAGAAGATTCCGCTAAATTGGCCTCACCTTTGGGTTGGACCATATCCCCATCCTTGATCATCCGCTCATAAGCTTGGAGTTACTTCATGAGCTCGGTTAGTCCTAACTCCCTTGTCGCCAGATTGTATGCGGCCTTAAACCCCACAAAATCTTTAGACAGAGTTTTGAACACCATCTCGATCTGGGTGTTGTAGTCTAACTCAGCACCGTTCTCAGCAGCCTTAGCAAAGAATCCCATTAGAGTGATCATATGGTCCTTCACCGGAGTACCTGCCTTTTGCTTGGAGTTCATAATGCTGGTGATAGCAGACTGTCGAGCCAATTTTTCTTGGCCTCCGAACATGTCCTCCAGATGGTCCATGATCTCCCCAGCAACTTGATAAGTCTCATGCTGCATTTTGTAAAGCACTCGTCATGCTAGCAAGTATGTAGCATCGAGCTATGTCATTGGATTCTCTCCAACGAGTATAGGCAACCGGGACCTCCTCAAGCGGTGTGTCAGGTTTTGGCCCTGGTGGGCATGGTTCATCCAGTACGAACTTGTGTCTCTCACAGCTGAGAACTATCAACAGATTTCTTTTCCAATCCTTATAATTATCGCCATTTAGTTTATACTCAGTAAGTATTAAAATAAGGGGTGTCGGTGACATTTTAAACTGAAATAAAATTATACTAGACATCATTACAAAGCCCAAGCAAATATACAGATAATTTAGCAAATAAAACATACAAGTATGTTCCTACATGAAACTTGAAAAACATGTAGCATTGCAACGGCAATTCTCAGCATCTATTGCCCCAAGCCACCGAGGGGTGGTCGTGAAAACAAATATCTGGAACATGGACCCCGTCCAATTAATATATGTTGCCTTAAATCCTCCAAGGTTAAGACATATATTAATAACCGCTTATTTGGCCACCAGTTTAGTTAACAGAGCTTCTAGGGAAGGTTAATAACTAAACGAGTCTTGAGTGTATAACCATTGTTTACGTAGCCTGATCCACGTCCTACCAAGCCACCGAGGGGTGGTCATGAATAGGATCGTACCTGAACATGTTTTCCACATAGGAGATCCAATCTAGTATACCGGCGGCGGTAAACACCTACTGAGGGGTGTGGTTAGGGCAGAACTGACGGGAGGCATTACCATGCTTTCACATATGGATCAACAATGGAGGCCGTGGGTTTTGTTTGAAATGCTCTCCCACTCAATATTTTGAAAAACATGCAAGTTTTGACAAATTATGTATGATCAATATAGTATGAGCGGCACTCAACTATCCTATATGACATGTTATCAAATATGCATATAAAACATCCATCAATACATATTTATACATCCATGACATCTCACAGAAAAAATAATTGACAGAATAACCAAGCCATGGTTCCATCCTAGAACAAAGAAAATAAAGATTACAAAATTTCATCCAAAGTATTCTTTGGGTCTTCAATTTTATTCCGTCTTCTTGTATCCATCGTTATGTAGCTTCTCCATTTTTTTCTCATCCCAAGAATCATTTAAAATTTAAATCTTCAAAAATTTAAATTTCAATTTCAAATTCCAAATTCGAATTTCAAATTTAAATTTCAAATTCAAACTTTAAATAATTTTAAACATCATGTGTAATAATATGTAATTTCAAAATTTTCAAATTTTCAATTACATATTTTTAAACATGACTTAAAATTAAATCTCAAATTTAAAAATCAAAATTTTCTGATTTTTAAGCCGCCGTACTGCCGCCCCCGAAGGCGGCAGCCGCTGTGGGCAGCCACCAGCCCCAGAGGGGCTGGCAGCCCACGGCCGCCCCCTATGTGCAGCCTTGCCGGGCTGCAGGCCAAGCCTGTAGCGCCAGGCTACACGCCCAAGCTGGGCGCAGCAGCCGGCAGGCTGCAGGCAGCGCTTGCAGCCAGAGGTTGCACGCCCAGGCTGCGGCCAGCCTTGGGTAGGTGTCACGGCCCAAAATTTAGACACGTGACACGACAGCCAAATCATAATATCAACACGAGATTTAAGGAAAAACATTTATTACGAAAAGCGGGTCAACATTATAATTTAGCTAAGCCTAATTATTTATAACGTAGCATCATAACCACAAAATAAAATAGAGTAGAAAATAAATACTTTTAATGCGGAAATCAAACACAAAATCGGTCTTCAAAAGAGATTACCAACCATAAAATATTCCTAAGCATGAAATTTAAATAACGTGAAATAAAGTCTAAACTTAAAGTCTCATTACATCAGAATGAGAAACAGAAAGAAGAAGATGGAGAAAGCGGATAGCATCATCTTCAGTAGAAACGGATAGCTCAACGATTTTCGGAACTGCTACCTCCCGCACCTGGAAGTAGTCATTTAGAAATCACAAAGAAAAGGGACGTGAGCGCTGGCTCAGTAGGACAGAAACAAAGGTGGGTTAAACAGGTAACATTTAAAAGTATGACATAATATTCGTTTCCAAAAATAATCAACAATTTAAAAAAATACATGGCATAATAATCATAAAAAAAAATAATCAACAATTTCGGGAAAACATTTTTAATACAAGTTTTATTCTGCTAAGGACTTAGCGTAGCTGCAATATACGTGCCTCAATATTAAAAATAATAAATCATTAAAATAAACCATCATATTTTGAGTGAGGACTTGTCGTAGCTATAATATACGTGCCTCGAATTGAATTATCCTAGATCATCTCGTTACGGTCTAAATAGGCCGAACGGCCCTGCGCAGGTTTAGAGACCTTCCCCCATGGCATCAACTTTAGGACGCACGCATCATTTATAATGATCATGAACTAGAGCTCAATTATGTTCACCGGATGATTCAAAAGATGGTATTTACCAAGTTATATTATGCCATTAATCAAAACACGCTTCAAAATATACATTTATTACAAAATACTTTGCATGCGTTTATTTTATCAAAAACAGTATAATAATTTCATAAACTGAAAACAGCATACCATCGATAAAACAGGGAAATTTAAAACACTTGACTACTCCCAGAAAAGGCTAGAAAGTCCTACCTCGATTATCGCACAAGCGTTGCGATAACGTGATCCACCAATCAAGCAAGAACATCAAATAAATCCTATAATCACAACATATGATCAGTCTAGGTCTAGAAAAAATCATCCAATCATTTTAGTGTGTCACAAAAAGATTTTAAAATGTTTAATAACATTTGGGATTCAAAATTTGTGAAAACCCCTAAGTTAGGATATTACTGGACATAGGCAGACTGACCTAGGCTGACTGTAAAATCAATATTAATTCATTTGTAATCCCAAAAATTCTAAATTTTTAATATGTTAAACTAGACATCCGTAGCTTTAATTCCATATAATTTTTATAATTTTTAGACATCGTTTGTTTACTCAACTAGGCCAAAAACTGAGGGGTTGTTTTCAGGCATAAAATCAGGGTTTCAGTTTCAGTTCAAAAAAACTGGCAGTTCTGTCTACCTATATTAGAAAAAAATTTTGACTTAGCCAATGGATGAGTTTGGTTCTGAAATCTTGTAGGCATTTAGGGGACATCTTGAATTTAATTTTAGGCTCAAGATTTACTCAAAAATCATTTTTAAAACTTATGGCTAACACAATTTTACTGTTTATATGGTAATTTTCCAGATTTCCGTTTTTCCTGTCCGAATTTCAATTAGCCTCAAACCAATTCAATTCTCATCCAATGATCACGAAATTTCGTGGAGAACCTTATTTATATGTCATTAACACAAATCAAGAATCAAATTGGCAAAAATCATAAAATTTGCACATGTGATAATAGGGTTTTTGAAAGGGGATCAATGAGGTAGAATTTTTAGGGTTTTAGAGAGAGAAATCACACCTTGTTTGTGCTACACTATTTTTGATGCTTGGTCTCCTTTTTGGCTGAATTTGTGTGAGTGTTGGAGTCTTCAAAACAGTAGGGAAAACAGTGGAGAAAAACCATATAAATTTCGGATTTAAAATCAAAAAGAGAAGGAAGGAAAAAGTTGATTTCTTACCTTGTTTTTGTCTCAAAAATTGTTGAATCTTTGAGCTGCCTTTAGGTAGGTTTTTGCTTGCTATTTTGGTGTGTTTTGGGAGAGAAAAATTCAGAGAGGAAAGAAGGAAAAGCTGGCCAAATTTTTGAGAGTGAAAGGAAGGGTGAATTAGAGTTGAAAGAGGGTTTTTATACTAGGTTTTTCTTTCCTTTTTGCTTCCTTGCTTGGCCGAATCTTTTGAGGGGCAAAAGGGAAAGTTTTTGTGCTGTTTTGAGACTAGGGTTTTTCTCTCTTATTTCTCCTTAAGTGGCCGAAATTATCCATTAGTTTTTAAGGAAAAAAAATAATTTGAATTTTGATTGAGTTTTGACCTAGCTTTTAATTCAAATAAAATCTCCTTTATTTCCTACACTTTATGGCCGAATTTCTTCTTTATATTTAAGGGATGAAATTTGAGTTTGAATCCTCCTTGGATTTGTGGGATTTAAATTTTAATTAAAATCCCAAGTAATGGCCGAATATTTTAGGGTTTTTTGAAGTTAAAATTATTGACTTTTTGAGTGAAATTTGACTAGGAAACCAACCTAGGGTTTCCAAAAGATTTTTAATTAATTTTTGGCACACTAATTTTATTTATATTATATATTGACCCTTAAATAAAATTTAAGGCATTACAGTAGGCCACGGCCACCCTCGGCTGCAGGCAAAGCCTGCGGCCGTGGGTGGTTATGGCCTGCACAGGGGCTGCCGCAGCCCCATCTTGCCCGAGGGTAGGGGCTGCAGCCCCACCAAGGCCCGTCGGCCTATCCCGAGGGGTCGTGTCTCGATTTTCGTGTCATATTCCAATTTACCTATTAGGATCTCTAAAAATTAATTTAAATCCCAATTAAATTGAAATTTTCCACACAATCAAAATTTCAATCTTTAAATCAAATTTAACTTTTGGGAAAAATAAATTACGGTCTTCAATCTTCAATCTCCTCCAAGAATAATTACATAAAATTTACTAAACCGTTTCTGGTGTACAAAAATTCTAACCATAAAAATTCTAAGAGACAAAAAATTAAAATCCATGGGAAAATTACATTGTTAATAAACTGCTACCATGGTTACATAAAAATTCCTAGATACAATTTTTCTAAATTCTAAGAAATCATAACCGGCATAAACAAGCATGCTTATAATAATTCAAAAAATTAAAATAACCACATACTTTATACATAATTCATCATAACAACATAAAGGAACCCTAGAATGCCACTCTCTAAACATCAAATCCATACATAAATAAAAAGACTAAGTAATTGTCTAATTTATGTACATGGCATAGTCATGAGATGGCTCTAATACCAATTGTGACAAAAATAAATCGATAAAAACGTATCAGAGTGGCGCAGCGGAACAATAAAAATTTTTAGATCGTTAAATATCTCATGATGCCATATACAATAAACCAACAACAATTAAAACTCATACCTCAAGGACGCCAATCTGCAGGAGGAGAATGACCGGAGGGCTTCAACCAACTAGCTTTCTCTACTATTCTCCAATTCCCGAATGGCTGAGTGTGTGGGCACTCTAAACCTCAATCGGTATGTTAGCACTGCTAGTCTTCTTCCGACCACCTAGATCTCTAAAGAACTTATTGTCACGGTGGGCTGTGCAACAATAAGCCTGCTCACCTGAGAGTCTATAGTCTGAGAAAACTGGAGTGGCAGGACCTCTATTTATAGACCTACATGAGGTCATTCTTTGAATTCGAATTGGATTAGAAAAAGATATTCTCCCTTATCCACAACCATAAAATCTGAATTTTCCAAGGGAAAATCCCAATAATAAAATTCGGCCATTTAGGATAAATCCAATCCAAATCTAAACAAGATTTTAACTAGAATTTTATCTCCCTTTTTCAACCAAAAAATCTGAAAATTCCAAGGAGAAAATCTCCTCAAAAAATTTGGCCACATTTAGGAGAAGGGAGAATCAAAATTCTACTAGGATTTTCAAGCTTGAATCTTATCTCATCCTTATCCAAAATAACCGAATTTTCCTAGGAGATATTCTCCAAAATTTCGGCCACTTTCTGGGGAGGAGAGATTCCAAATTCAACTGGGATTGAAACTTGAATTTTTCTCTTGAACCTTATCCAAAAAAAAAAAAACCGAAAATCCATTGAGGATAATCCTCAAAATTTCGTGCACTTTTAGTTAGGATTTAGATTCAAAATTCAAGTAGGATTCTAACAAGATTATCCTCCCCATATCCAACTCAAATTCGAATTTCATTCCTTGTGGATTTTCCACAACAAATTCGAATCCCACTTGGATTGTGATTCAAAATTTGAATTTCAAATTTGAAATTCGAATTTCAAATTCAAATTTCAAATTTCAAATTTCAAATTTAAATTTCAAATTCAAATTTCAAATTCAAATTTCAAATTCAAATTTCAAATTTCAAATTTCAAAATTCAAATTTCAAATTTTAAAATTCAAATTTCAAAATCCACAAAACGGTTGTGTTTTAAATTCTTGTTCTCATGGATAATTTTCTACAACTCCAATCCAATCTCAAATAAAATCATGGTAACTTTATTTGGAGTTCGAATAATTGTGTACTCTATTATCCAAAACAAAATATGAATCCAACCAGAGAGAATCTTATCTACCATCCTAATCCTATGTCATCACCATCCATGCATAATAAACTAGACAACAGCATACACAAATCAATTTGCCAAACGTTAAGGAATTATGTGGAGCTAGTAGAGGGACTGATTGGACATATATAATCGGGCTCCCGTAAATCCATATGATCATCATTCTTTGCCAAACAACTCAATCATATGATCACTAGTTTCAGAGTCACACCACTATAAACCTGAAACTGAACTCCCAATTATATACCATATTACGTAAGCCTATGACGAGCTACTATCCATTGACCTTGTCATATATGCAAAACCCTCATATGATATCCATGATCAGCCTTAGGTCAAAGTCCATTTAATCCTACTGATCAGGCTATCTTAAAGTTCCATTATACTACCGAATTAAGAAAATGATTATTCACCATATGTGAATAAGAAGTCATCCGCCCAGCAGACGACCCAAGGCCTTGTCCATTTTCACATTCAGTATAATGCCTTTAAGAGGATACCCTTAACTCCTCATTAGAGCTATGACTTCGATATCTGTAAACAAACCCTTCATCGTATACAAGTCATGCACCCAACGAACCGATCTATAAGCTTACTACCTCTGAGACGTTTTAGCCATTGGAACATCAAAGTACACAAGTCATATACATGAAGCTGTCCTTTTACTCAGGATTAAGGTTACTGCACAATGAATGTCAAAAGCAGATCGATCCACTCAAAGCAGACTTCGTAGATCAATCACGCTTTAGTCCCGGTCTAATATGTCACCACCAAGCAACATATCTATGTCTCTACTTGGGAGTCCAGCTCCAGACAGTCAAGACAAACCGTCCCTCCAGGGCATTAGACAACATAATAGTCTTTACATGAGTTAGATGCTCAGTCTAACCCCATAGACTGCAGACCTTAGTTTAGACCGCTCACTTTAGAACATTATCTTCTCGCATACAAAAGTCCATTGCATGCAACGTTCTAATAGTTTTAACACAAGCAGTCAGTGAGCCATATTTGCTTACATTTACTTTAACATGTAAATAAAACGAGGACAGATAGCAATGTAATGAATAACCTCTATATATAATTTTATTATCCAGTTCAAAATAAATACATCAAAATGTCTCTAATGCTTAGGGCATTTCCTAACATAAAACGTCTCAGAGGTAGTAAGCTTATAGACCAGTTCGTTGGGTGCATGACTTGTATACGATGAAGGGTTCGTTTACAGATATCGGAATCATAACTCTAATGAGGAGTTAAGGGTATCCTCTTAAAGGCATTATATTGAATGTGAAAATAGACAAAGCCTTGGGTTGTCTGCTAGGCGGATGACTTCTCATTCGCATATAGTGAATAATCATTTTCTTTATTCGATAGTATAATGGAACTTTTAGATAGCCTGATCAGTAGGATTAAACAGACTTTGGCCTAAGGCTGATCATGGATATCATATGAGGGTTCTGTATACATGACAAGGTCATTGGACGATAGCTTGTCACAGGCTTACGTAATACGGTATATAATTGGGAGTTCAGTTTCAGGTTTATAGCGGTGTGACTCTGAAATTAGTGATCATATGATTGAGTTGTTCGGTAAAGAATGATGATCATATGGATTTACGGGAGCCTTATATATGTCCAATCAGTCCGTCTACTAGCTCTACATAATTCCTTAACGTTTGGCAAATTGATTTGTGTATGCTCTCGGCTAGTTTATTATGCATGGATGGTGTTGACATAGGATTAGGATGGTAGACAAGATTCTCTCCGGTTGGATTCAGATTTTATTTTGGATAATAGAGTACACAATTATTCGAACTCCAAATAAAGTTGCCATGATTTTATTTGAGATTAGATTGGAGTTATAGAAAATTATCCATGAGAATAAGAGTTTGAAATACAACTGTTTTGTGGATTTTGAAATTTGAATTTTGAAATTTGAATTTTGAATTTTGAAATTTGAAATTTGAAATTTGAAATTTGAAATTTTAAATTTGAAATTCGAATTTGAAATTTAAATTTGAAATTTGAAATTTGAAATTTGAATTTGAAATTCGAATTTGAAATTTGAAATTCAAATTTTGAATCACAGTCCAAGTGGGATTCGAATTTGTTGTGGTAAATCCATAAAGAATGAAATTCGAATTTGAGTTGGATATGGAGAGGATAATCTTGTTAGAATCCTACTTGAATTTTGAATCCAAATCCTAACTAAAGTTGGACGAAAATTTTGAGGATTATCCTCAATGATTTTCGGATTTTTTGTGGATAAGGTTCAAGGAAAAATTCAAGTTTCAATCTCAGTTGAATTTGGATTCTCTCCTCCCAGATAATGGCCGAAATTTTGGAGTGAATCTCCTAGGAGATTTTCGGTTATTTTGGATAAGGATGAGATAAGATTCAAGCTTGAAAATCCTAGTGGAATTTTGATTCTCCCTTATCCAAAAGTGGCCGACTTTTTGTGGAGATTTTCTCCTTAGAATTTTCAGATTTTTTGGTTGAAAAAAGGGAGATAAAATTCTAGTTAATCTTGTTTAGATTTGGATTGGATTTATCCTAAAGTGGCCGAATTTTATTGTTAGGATTTTCCCCTTGGAAAATTCAGATTTTGTGCTTGTGGATAAGGGAGAATATCTTCTCCTAATCCAATTCGAATTCAGAGAATCACCTTATGTAGGTCTATAAATAGAGGTCCTGCCACTCTAGTTCTCTTAGACCACAGACTCTCAGGTGAGCATGCTTATTGTTGCACAGCCCACCGTGACAATAAGTTCTTTAGAGATCTAGGTGGTCAGAAGAAGACTAGCAGTGCTAGCATACTGATCGAGGTTCAGAGTGTCTACACACTCAGCCATACGGGAATTGGAGAATAGTAGAGAAGGCTAGTTGGTTGAAGCCCTCCGGTCATTCTCCTCCTGCAGTTTGGCTTCCTTGAGGTATGAGTTCTAATTGTTTTTTGGTTTATTGTATATGGCATCATGAGATATTTAATGATCTAAAAATTTTTATTGTTCCGCTGCGCCATTCTGACACGTTTTTACCGATTTATTTCCTACAATTAGTATTAGAGCCATCTCATGACTATGCCATGTACATAAACTAGACAATTACTTAGTCTTTTTATTTATGTATGGATTTGATATTTAGAGAGTGACATTCTAGGGTTCCTTTATGTTGTTATCATGTATTATGTATAAAGTATGTGGTTATTTTAATTTTTTGAATTATTATAAGCATGCTTATTTATGCCGGTTATGATTCCTTAGAATTTAGAAAATTTGTATCTTGGAATTTTTATGTAACAATGGGAGCAGTTTATTAACACTGTAATTTTCTCATGGATTTTAATTTTTTGTCTCTTAGAATTTTTATGGTTAGAATTTTTGTACACCGGAAACGGTTTAGGAATTTTTATGTAATTATTCTTGGAGGAGATTGAAGATTGAAGACCATAATTTATTTTTTCCAAAAGTTAAATTTGATTTAAATGTTGAAATTTTGATTGTGTGGAAAATTTCAATTTAATTGGGATTCAAATTAATTTTTGGAGATCCTAATAGGTAAATTGAAATATGGCACAAAAATCGAGACACGACCCTCAGGATAGGCCGTCCGGCCTTGGTGGGGCTACAGCCCCTACCCTGGGGCAGGATGGGGCTGCGGTAGCCCCTGTGCAGGCCATAATCACCCACGGCCGCAGGCTTGGCTTGTAGACGAGGGTGGCCGTGGCCTCCCAAAGGTTGGCTGTAGCCTGGGCATGCAGCCTGCCGGCTGCTGCGCCCAACCTGGGGGTGCAGCCTAGCACTGCAGGCTTGGCACTACATAAAGATGGATACAAGAAGACGAAACAAAATTCAAGACCCAAAGAATGCTTTGGATGAAATTTTGTAATCTTTATTTTCTTTGTTCTAGGATGGAACCATGGCTTGGTTATTCTGTCAATTATTTTTTCTGTGATATGTCATGGATGTATAAATATGTATTGATGGATGTTTTATATACATATTTGATAACATGTCATATAGGATAGCTGAGTGCCGCTCATACTATATTGATCATACATAATTTGTCAAAGCTTGCATGTTTTTCAAAATATTGAGTAGGAGAGGGTTTCAAACAAAACCCACGGCCTCCATTATTGATCCATATGTGAAAGCATGGTAATGCCTCACGTTAGTTCTGCCCTGACCACACCCCTCGGTAGGTGTTTATCGCCGCCGGTATATTAGATTGGATCTCCTATGTGGAAAACGTGTTCGGGTACGATCCTATTCATGACCACCCCTCGGTGGCTTGGTAGGACGTGGATCGGGCTACGTAAACAATGGTTATACACTCAAGACTCGTTTAGTTATTAACCTTCCCTAGAAGCTCTGTTAACTAAACTGGTGGCCAAATAAGCGGTTATTAATATACGTCTTAACCTTGGAGGATTTAAGGCAATATATATTAATTGGACGGGGTCCATGTTCTGGCTATTTGTTTTCATGACCACCCCTCGGTGGCTTGGGGCAATAGATGCTGAGAATTACCGTTGCAATGCTACATGTTTTTCAAGTTTAATGTAGGAAAATACTTGTATGTTTTATTTGCTAAATTATCTGTATATTTGCTTGGGCTTTGTAATGATGTCTAGTATAATTTTATTTCAATTTAAAATGTCACCGACACCCCTCCTTTCAATACTTACCGAGAATAAACTCAATGATGATAATTATAAGGATTGGAAAAGAAATCTGTTAATAGTTCTTAGCTGCGATAGACACAAGTTCGTACTGGACGAACCATGCCCACCAGGGCCAAAACCTGACACACCACTTGAGGAGGTCCTGGTTGCCTATACTCGTTGGAGAGAATCCAATGATATAGCTCGATGCTACATGCTTTCCAGCATGACAAGTGCTTTATAAAAGCAGCATGAGACTTATCAAGTTGCTAGGGAGATCATGGACAATCTAGAGGACCTGTTCAGAGGCCAAGAAAATTTGGCTCGACAGTTCGCTATTACCAGCATTATGAACTCTAAGCAAAAGGCGGGTACTCCAGTGAAGGACCATATGATCACTCTAATGGGATTCTTTGCTGAGGCTGTCGAAAATGGTGCTAAGTTAGACTACAACACCCAGATCGAAATGGTGTTCAAAACTCTGTCTAAAGATTTTGTGGGGTTTAAGGCCGCATACAATCTGGCGACAAGGGAGTTAGGACTAACTGAGCTCATGAAGCAACTCCAAGCTTATGAGCGGATGATCAGGGATGGGGATGCGGTCCAACCCAAAGGAGAGGCCAATTTGGTGAAATCTTCCAACCCTCACGGAAGAGGAAGAGGCCAAATTAGAAGCAAGCGGCTTCCAGTTCTTCTAATCCTCCTGTCTCGGATGGGAAGAAAAAGAAGAAGAACAAGAAGCCCAGGGACCCTAAAAAGTCCAAATGCTTTCGTTGTGGGAAGGTAGGTCACTTTAAGAAGGCTTGCCAGGAATTCCTAGCCGCCAAGGGCAAGGAAGGTAAAGAACTTCATTACTTGGAAGCGTGTTTGGTGGAAAAATCGAAAGACACTTAAGTCATTGATTCGGGCGCTACTAATCATGTTTGTGTTTCTATGCAGGGGTTCGTGGAAACTAGAAGTCTACATGATAGGAGCCTCTCATTACGAACTGGAGACGACAGCTTGGTGGTGGCTGAGGCAGTGGGAGATATTTACCTTTACTTTGATCAATTTAGGTTTATTTTATTGAAAGACTGTTTATATGTTCCTAATTTTAGAAGGAACCTTATATCGGTAGCTTGTTTAATAAAGGATTCTTATTCAGTTTCTTTTAGTAAAAGAGTTGATATTCATAGAAATAAGTCTTTTATCTGTTCTGGCTGGATGGATGGAAACCTATATTTGATCAAACCAAAGACGTACTCACTGCTTGATACTGAATTAATAGATAACTCTAAAAGATTGAAAGTTTCTCACTCTAACAAGGCGTATCTTTGGCATTTAAGACTTGGTCATATTAATCAGGATAGGATTCAAAGATTGGTGAATGACGGTCCTCTGGAGACTTTGGAGGAGGTACGTCTTCCTCAATGTGAGTCTTGTCTAGAGGGTAAAATGACTAAGAAGTCTTTTGGAACTAAGGGTACAAGGGTTCAGGAGCTCTTAGAAATTGTGCACACTGACGTATGTGGCCCCATGAACGTCACAGCATGAGGAGAGTTCGAGTATTATGTCTCCTTTATAGATGATTACTCGAGGTATGGATATGTGTATCTGATGCACCGCAAGAGTGAAACCTTTGACAAGTTCAAAGAGTATCATGTGAAAGTGGAAAAGCAATTGGATAAATCCATAAAGGCACTTCGATCTGATCGAGGTGGCGAATACCTCTCTGATGAATTTCTAGGACATCTTATAGAGAACGGGATATTATCCCAATTGACTGCAACTGGTACTCCACAATAGAATGGTGTAGCCGAAAGGAGAAACAGGACCTTGTTGGATATGGCACGGTCCATGGTGAGTTATTCAATGCTGCCATTATCATTTTGGGGATATGCTTTACAAACGGTATGCTATATTCTAAACCAGGTGCCAAGCAAATCAATTCCCAGAACTCAGTATGAATTGTGGCATGGCAGGAAGCCCTCCCCTAGACATATGAGAATATGGGGCTGCCCGGCGCATGTACTGGATGGGGATGTAAAAAAGTTGGAATCAAGATCAGAATTATACATGTTTGTATGGTGTCTAAAGGGAACTAAAGGAGGTCTATTCTATAACCTGAAGGAACAAAAATTCATTGTCTCAACCCATGCGACATTCTTGGAGGAAAGTCACATAAATGACTTTAAGCCTCGAAGCAAAGTGGTGCTAGAGGAGTTATCAGGTGAAAGAACTGCTCCACAGATTTCGGTCTTGGACGCAAGTCCGAGTTCCAGTGAAGGACCTGTAGACGATCAACAATTTAGGGTGCCTCGTCGTAGTGGGAGGGTTTCGAAGAAACCTAATTTCTTCATGTATGATGCTGAGGTATACCAGGTCGAGGCTCATGAGCATGAGGATGATCCGGTCACCTATGATGAAGCTATAAATGATGTTGATTCTAAATCTTGGAAACAGGCTATGAACAATGAGATGGATTCTATGAAATCCAATTCTGTTTGGGAACTTGTAGATTTGCCAGATGGGATAAAACCCATTGGATGCAAATGGGTCTACAAAAGAAAGAAGGATGAAGAAGTGAGAGTGGAAATGTTCAAAGCTAGACTGGTTGCAAATGGGTACATGCAAAAGGCTGAAATCGATTATGATGAAAACTTTTCGCCTGTTGCTATGCTGAAGTCTATCCGTATTCTTCTGTCCATTGCTGCGGCTCTCGATTACGAGATCTAGCAAATGGATGTCAAGATGGCATTCTTGAATGGCCATCTTAAAGAGTGTATCTATATGATACAGCTCGAAGGGTTCATAGCGAAAGGCCAAGAAAGGAAAGTCTGTAAGTTACTTAGATCTATTTATGGATTAAAGCAAGCATCCCACTCATGGAACCAGAGGTTTGATCAAGCAATTAAGACATTTGGTTTTGAGCAGAACGTTAATGAACCCCGTGTTTATAAATGTATTAAGGATGGAAAATGTGACACCCCGTGCCCTCAGCGGCCCAGACCGTCACTGTAAACTCTATTACTTGCTTCTTTAGCTTTTACTTATACTTCCTGTTTAAAACCGATACTTATACTTGCTGAATTTAATACCATAAATTTAGAGGGATTTTTTTTAATATACGCGTACGCATTTACTATTCACATACGTATACTATTAAAATGCGAAATTTGAAAAACATAAAGGTTTCAATTATACATACACAATTATATACTTGTTTATCTGATTACTATTCACCAGATACTATTTAAATATACTACTCATACATATACTGTTTACTGTTCCAAAATACCATTTAACCTTTACTATTCAAAATATTATTTAACTGTCATCAGAGTTGTACTTACCTGTCATCAGACAGTTTATACTCTTGCCTTCGTCACAATACAGGTACCTCCCTGTAATCATAATACATTTCGTTAACATTTACTCTTAGGTCACTGTGGTCATTAGTGACTAATAAAAACTCTATCGTTAGTGATACCGATCCTTGTCGGTACTAATTGCCCTCTTCTTAAGAATTTGATTTTCTAATCGTGGTTAATTAATTTATTTGCTCAATAAATTAATTCACGTCGCTCTTAGGTCACTCTATCATTAGGAACTAATAAATTTATCATTATGTGGTACCGATGCCTATCAGTACCCAATTGCTCTGCTTTGGGAAATTTGATATCTAATTTTTAATCGTGCTTGATTAATTTGTCTACTTGACAAATTAATCACTGTCTCTCACTATCCCATTCCGACTTGGTCGTTGACTTGCTAACTGACTAGTCAACTGATTGAATACCTCCCGTATGACCATTTGGCCTGTCGGGTTACCGTTACCGATGTAATCGCCCCAAATTTTATACTTAGATCACACCCGTCCCTCGGGTGGCACTATTCTGATCTAGGGGTCGTTTCCTTACATTTCGAGATTTCTAATTGGGCGGTTCACTAATCCTGTAAACGTCCGTCCTTCTTTCCTGGACCTAGGTCATCGAGGGGGCACGGGTTCCCATCCCGATCACATTTTCACCCCTCGTTTCCTAAAATACCCCTTTGTGCCGTTTTAGAAATTTCGGCAGCATTTCCGCTTAATTTTTGGGTTTCCGGCGTTTAGGAAACGCCTCAAAACCATCTAACCTATTCTAACCTGCCACGTACTAAACCAGAGGCCTAATTTTTACGTATAAGCTCCGCTTTTTACGTAAAAATATTCACATTTCCTCATATTCTCTTTTTCGACATTTTATCCCTTTTTCTTATAATTCCTCAAGTCAGTAAACCATAATTCATACATAATTATTTCTAATAATAAATTGAGGAATCAAGAGATCAAAACCACTACCAAAATCGTTCCCGTCGGCGGTCAGGTGAACCGTTCGATCTCGATCGCACAATCTTTGAATCATCGTTCTCTACTTTTGAAACTCCAGTTTGCAATTCCGATGCCGCGGATGTGTCCGGAACGTCAAAAATAGGCCAACGGGCCATTCTTCAATTTTCGGTCCCCGGGTCGCCGTTGACCGCCGTTGACCGGCCGTTGACCGGTGTTGACCACGGCGGCGATGGGAATGGCGACCACCATCTTGAAGAGCTCGACGAGAGGAACCCATTGGTGGTGTCGATTTCACCAATCGAGGCTCCTATCACTGGAAATCGGCCCTCGAAAAGTCGGTGGCGGTGTTGGATCTTCATTTTCCGACGTTGTTGCCCAAAATTGATTTGGGGCTTTTGATCTACGTGTTGTTCTGAGAATTTTGATACCAACCTTGCAACTCAACTCCGCCGGAATAGCAAGATTCGACGGCGGCGATGGCGACGACGACGGTGAACCTTGGGCAGCGCGATCCGGCGGCTGTTGACGTGAAATGAAGCCTGGGTTTTGTTCTACTCTTCACCACGAATCCATTGGGACCGGAATCGTGGCATTTAGACGTCGGACGACGGAGAAATCACGGTTTGAAATATTCGGCCACCGGCGGCTTTAGGCTGCGCGTGCGGCGTTCTCCAACGTCGCTTCCGTCGACTCGGCACACCGTTGGACTCGGCCACCGGCGGCTTTAGGCGGCACGTGCGGCGTTCTCCGACGTCGGTTTCGTCGACTTAGCACACCGTTGGACTCAGCTCGTCGAGAGCTTTCCAATGGTGCCGGCGGTGTCGAAAACGGAGGCCGGAGTCGATGGTCGGTCACTGTTCATCTTCATGTGGTGTGGGGGAGGGAGAAAATGAGATTTGGAAAAATATGGGGATATTTTTCTAGAATCCCCAAAATTTCGTCCTTTATACTAATTTTTTGAAAAATTTTAAGATAGGCTATACTGACTAATTTGGGCGTGCTGAACCCAAATATATCAGTTTTATCTTCATCCGAGGTCGTCTCGACCAGTTTCCCGATACTGCATGGTTCCCGATCAAAAATTACTTTTTGTGCTCAAATGACTAATTTGAGCATTTTAATTCCAAATATATCAGTTTTATATCAAGAAAAGGTCATCTTGACCAATTTCTTGATACTGTGGTTAGGCCTACACTGTGTTGACACTACGCATGCATAACGAGGCGTTTTCGCGTGAAATTTCAAACACAGTATCCCTTGACTACTTTGGACGTGCTGATTTCAAATTTATCAGTTTTACATCCATCTGAGGTCTTCTGGACCAGTTTTCGGGATCTATATTACCCTGTCTCGGAAAACGTGTCAGGTGCCCGATTGACTAATTTGGGCGTCCTGAGTCTAAATATATCAGTTTCGGGGGAGAAAAGGTTGTCTTGACCCTTATCCCGATACTGCGTATCTTTTAAACAAAATCTACATTTTGTGCTCACTTGACCAAATTGAACCTGTTGACTATTAATATGTCAATTTTATGCCAGATTAAGGCCGTCTTGGCCACTAACCTGACACTGAGTTTCTCACTATTCACTAATCACTATTCACTGTTCACTTTTCACTATCTGACTGACTAATCTGAGCGTTCTGACTTTGATTTTGTCAGTCTATGGGCGAGAAGAGGTCATCTAGACCGCTTTTCTCGATATTGTACATCTATTAGGGCAATTATCACTGCTGCTCTCAGATGACCAGTCTGAGCATACTGATGACTAGCTCATCAGTTCTGTATCATGAAATGGTCGTCTAGACCAGTTTCTTGATATTGCGTGTCTCAACACATACTCACATAATAGGGTGGACCGATTTCACTGTCGGTTGCCCCTTTCACTGCATGAATAGTAATTAAACGTTACTATTCCCATTTAATTCATTCGACTGAAAAGCACATTGTGTTTATTAACTTAATTGCATCATTACATACTAATTAATTTTCATAATTCATGAGAGTCATTACAGTGGCTCTCGGCTCATTACACAGCGTTCTACACGGACTCTTACGTGTGCATGTGTAATGCAACACGAGCGTGTACATTTCAGACACAGACATGTACTAGTTGAGACTACTCAACACGACCATGTCTTTGAAATACATTCACCTATCTGAGCGGTACACAGCCTCTTACACGATCGTATACTTGACCGTGTTACACTACACGACTATGTACACTCACACGGCTATTAATAGATACACAGTCCGAATGGCACACGGTCACTCACACGGCTGTGTACCGGACCGTGTTACTTAAATTGTACTAAAAGACATTAAATTATGTCCATTTTATTCCTTAATGACTTATTACATGGTAAGTAGGTGTCATGAAAATGGCGGTCATTACAACCTACCCCCCTCACAAAATTTTTGTCCTCGAAAATTAGAATAATTCTAGGAAGTCTCTTCTCATGTCTTCTTCCCATTCTCATGTGACTTCCTCAACACTATGATTCTGTCACAACACTTTTACTAGCGGTAGACTTCATTCCTATGTACTCTCTCCTTTCTAACTAGGATCCGCACGGGTCTCTCCTCGTACGTCGGATCAGCGTATACTACAACGGATTCTTGGCTAAGAACATCGGAGCTGTTTGACACGTACTTCTTCAGCATCAAGACGTGAAAGATGTTGTGCACTATAGCTAACTCGGGAGGAAGCGTTAGTCTATAAGCCACCTTCCCGACTTTCTCTATTATCTCGAGGGTCCTATATACCTAGGACGGAGCTTTCCTTTCTTTTCAAAGTGCATCACCCCTTTCATGAGTGCCGCCTTGAAAAAAAAAACTGAGTCTCCTACTTGAAACTTGAGGGGTCTATAGCGCTTATCGTCAAAATTTTTCTGTCGACTATGCACTGTATCTAACGTTTCTCGTATCAGCTTCACGTCTACCATGGTATTCTTGATGATGTTTGAGCTAACTGGTCGTTTCTCTCCAAACTCGTACTAATGAGCTAGAGATCTGCATTTCCTTCCACAATGTGTCTCGTACAGTGCCATTCCTATCTAGGAATGGTAGTTGCTGTTGTATGAGAACTCCCTCAATGGTAGCTTCTGATTCCAATTTCCTTTGAAGTCTAGGACGTAGGTCTCAACATGTCCTCTAACATCTATATGGTCCTCTCAGACTAACTATCGGTCTGAGGATGAAATGTTGTGCTGAACTCTCATTTGGACCGTAATACGGCTTAAATGCTTTGCCAAAATCTGGAGGTAAAGCATCCACTACGATCTGAGACGATCGACTCTGGTACTCCGTGCCGTTTCACGAACTGTGCCGCATGGATTCTGCTAGTCATTCCACCAAGTAGCTAACTTTCATTGCTAAAAAAAAAATTAACTGATTTCATCAGTCTGTCTACAATCACCCAGATTGCGTCATTATCGTTTGACGTCTTCGGCAGTCTGACTACGAAATTCATCGTAATCTGGTCCCATTTCCACTCAGGTAGCTTAATTTTCTACGATTATCCTGCTGGGCACTGGTGTTCTGCCTTAACCTTCTGACACGTAAGGTATCTGGCAACGAACTCGACAATGTCATTCTTCATTTCAAGCCACCAAAAGCTTTCCTTCAGGTACTTGTATATCTTATTTGCTATCGGATGTATGGAATATGACGTCTCGTAAGGTTCCAAAAGGATTCGCTTCTTGAGTTCTTCATCTTTCAGAACACACACTCTATCTCTGTAGTAGAGTACGTCATCCTTAAGGATCTTAAACTCTGAACCCTTGTCCTCCATAGCTTCCTTTCTGGACTTGAGCAGGGACAAATCGAAACCTTGACCGATCTTGATCTCTTCTTGGAGCGTCGATTGGAGGGTCATGTCAGACAATCTCCCTATCAAAATCTTGATCTCACTGTTGCATAGCTCCTTTGTAGTGCTCCTGACAAGGCACTAATATTCATAGGCATAGTAATATGCTTTTGACTCTACGCATTGACCACTTTATTGGCTTTCCCCGGATGGTATAGGATCTCACGGTCGTAATCCTTACCACCTCTAGCCATCTACGCTGCCTCATGTTGAGCTCTTTCTGCGTGAAGATACATTTGAGACTCTAGTGGTCGATGTAAATCTCGCACGTGACTCCGTACAGGTAGTGCCTCCATGCTTTTATCGTAAAAACTATCGCTACTAGCTCCAGATCACGCGTTGGGTAGCTCTTCTCAAGGTTTTTGAGTTGTCGTGAAGCATACGCGACTACTCTACCACTCTGCATCAACACAGTTTCCAACTTAGTTTTAGATGCGGTGCTTAAATCACAAAGCTTCCCTGACCAACATTTGAAATGGTCAGCATTGGAGTGCTTATGAGTCTTCATTTCAGCTCTTGAAAGCTTTCCTCACACTTGTCGATTCACTTATACCTCTTTCCCTTCTTGGTGAGCGCTGTGAGCGAAGCAGCTAACTTTGAGTAGCCTTCGACTAAGTGTAGGTAACATCCTGTTAGTTTAAAGAAACTGTGAATTCCCGTTACGTTCCTCTGAGCTGGCCACGCTCTAACTGCATCAATTTTCATCGGGTCCACAGATACTCCTTCCTTGGGGACTATGTGGCCTAGGAAATGGACCTTCTCCAGCCAAAACTCGTACTTGGAGAACTTGGTGAACTTGGTGTATACCTCATGGTCCTGTTGCATGTGCAAAATGATAATTAAGTGCTCTTCGTGCTCTTCCTTCGTCTTAGAGTGTATAAGTATGTTATTGATGAACATAATGACAAACTTATCTAAATAGTCCTTGAACATGCGGTTCATCCGGTTCATGAAAGTTGCTGGTGCATCCGTTAATCTGAGCGACATGAACAGAAACTCGTAATGTCCGTACAGCGTTTGAAAGGCTGTTTTGGGTACATCTTCTTTCCTAATTCGTAGTTGCTGGTACCCTGAACGTAGATCAATCTTTGAGGACATTGCAGCATCTCAGAGCTAATCAAATAGATCGTCAACTCACAGCAACAGATGCTTGTTCTTAATCGTAATCCTGTTCAACTCTCTATAGTCGATGCACATTCTCAGTGGTCCATCTTTCTTCTTCACGAATGGTATGGGTGCTCTCTAAGGTGAATAGCTCTGTCGAATGAATCCCTTATCTGTTTAGTCCTTTAGCTAGGCTTGGAGCTCCTTTAGCTCTACAGGGCCCATTCCGTAGGGGGCCTCAAAGATGGGGCTGATTCTAGTAGACGTTCAGTCTCGAATGAGATCCTGCGCTCTGGTTGGAGTCCTGCAAGATCTTCTGGAAATATCTCCATGAATTCCCTGACTATCAGTACGTTGTCGGGTCCTATCTTTATTCCTTGAGTCTTATCTGCTACGTATACTAGGAAGTCCGTGCATCCACTAGATAGCATCTCGCGAGCCTTCACTGCTGATATCATCATCTTTGGTTGCTCTGGCGACAAACCCTTGTAGATGAACTTTTCACATCCGATTGGTTCGAAAATGATTTTCCGCCTTCAACAGTTTATGACAACGTTGTGTCCTAAGTTTTTTTTTGGCAGAATCTGATGATGCAATGAATGGGTGGCTCCAGAATCAAGTAGAACTAACGCATCAAAGTTGGCGATAGAAAGCTGGCCTGTCACCATTGCAGAAGTTACAGCTTCAACGTCACTCCCCGTGTAAGCATAGATTCTCCCTTAGCTATCTGAAGCTTTCAGTATACCTTGTGTGATTGAAGGGTCTTCGATCCTGGTCTGGTTGGTGTGAAGTTGATTATTCCCAGTGCGGGGTTGATTCTGTCGATTCTGCAGGTTGGAGTGGCAATTTTTTTTTTAGCATAGTGGCCTTCCTTGCCACAAATGAAACAACCACTTGCTCTCTGCTTGCATTCTCCTGGGTGCCTCTTTCCGCATCTCGTCCACGTCGGGTATTGGCTGTCATTCATTCCTGGTCGTCTCTCTTCTGGGGAAATTCTTCTGTGAATCTTGATTGCCTTAATTCCCCTTTTCTCTTGTTGTTGTTATGGGAATGCCTACTATTCTTGCCGGTTCCCACATTCTGCCCTCTGTATTGTGACTCGGGGTTCTGCTTCTCCTGAGCCTGCTCGGCTTGCGTTTTCTCCTCCTTTCGTGCCTTAAAATTCTACGCCTTTCGCTCCTTATCATGAACCGACCAGTACTCAGCTCAGATAGTCTTGCTGACACATTCTGCTAGTATTGCTGGTCTGTGGCTTCCGCTACAGACCTAAACTGTGATTTCCGTTCTGGAACATCTTCAGCATTCGTCTGACTCTCTCCTTTTGGTCGGTACCAAATCTGGACAAAGTTGAGCCAACTGCTCAAACTTCTTAACTGCCTCCATAACAGTCATACTACCTTGGTGCAGGTTGTCGAACTCATCTTACTACACTACTAGTGCTTCCTCGTTGAAGTACATCTCCTTGAATTCCTCAATGAAATCGCTCCAGCTCATCTCTCTGATGTTCCTCCTAATGGTTACCATCTTCCACCACTAATGTGCCTCATTGCGCAGGGTGAAGGGTGCGTACATCACTTTCTCTCTCTATCTATTAACCCTATAAAATCCAAGATTACTTGGATATCCGTTAGCCAATCATCGGCCTCTATAGGGTTGGTGATTCCTAAGAATTCTAACGCTTTCATGCGTCAGAATCTCTCATACAAGTCGCCTTCCCTAGGGATTGGCAAAAAAAACAATTGCTGCTATGAGAGTAGCCATTACTATAGGCGCTAGTGCCTCCTGGGCTGGAGGAGCTGCTTGTTCCCTCAGAGTTTCTGGGGCTGCTAGAGCCTCTTGTGCTAGCATCTTTACTGACTGTGGTGCCTAGGGTTGCTGGCCCAGCTGTTCCCTAAGCTGGTTTAGCTCCGGTTACTAGTTCTCCATCATCTCTCGCATGGCTGCGATCTGTGCTATCAACTCATCCTCTCGGGATGCTGGGTTTAACTAAGCTCTCGTTCTTGCCATGTTTTCCTATGTTAACCTATCGTACAGCGGAAAAGGAAAATATAAGTCTCTTAAATTCTGTACTTGGGACTCGTATCACATATCATTTTCTTTCTTACTTAACAATCTTACTTAAACATTATGGATATAAATATACACACTATATCCACCTTTCTTTCTCTTATACCGTGATGTTCAATACAATTGCCGCATTGTATTGGGACATCGTCTGAGTGCTAGGATTCGTCCTGCACTTTCTGTCATATCATACTCACACTTATGGAAAAAAAATTATATCTGGCCCCTAGGGCAAAGCTTTACTGCTTATCTCATAATATATTTCACATAATATATATACATATATTCAAGATTCTAGTTCAGTGGGAGTGACACACACTTCCCCTATATCATCCCAACAAGTATATTATGCTACAACTGACGGGGAAGAGCTACTGCTTCCCTTTATATATTTTCATAACTAACATTCTCGCAGAAGGGTTACTATTATTGGAAGGACAATCCTAATTTAGTATCAGACATCTCCTCATCGTCACTATCACTGAGTGAGTACTCCTCTGGGTTCTCTTCTTCTTAGCTGAAACGGACCTCGTCATCACTGGCTATGATGACTTGGGGTTTGTACATCCCCATCTATTTGTCCTTACTAAAGCGGTCGGGGATCTCCTCTCCCTCATCGTCGGGATGGGCATCGGAAAGAGTCTTGTCATCTTCCTCTTCCATGGGGTGTTCGGGAGACATACGGGCTGATTGCCCTCGTGTACTTCTGGCTGGTGCTCGACCATGAACTCTTCATCGGCCAGTTAGGGTACTGGTTCTACCGGGTCACCCTCCATAATGGCGGCTGTTATAATGCCTTGGGCTTATGCAGGATTCCCAGGGTTGAGCACTTTTCTCTCAGCGTTCACTATCTCCTTGATAAGGCTTGCTAGTCCTGCTTGATCGCTCTTCTAATTCTGTTTGGCAAGGTCTCTTTCTCTCTTTAGGTCTTCTCCTGTCTTGATCCACTTTTGTCTCGGCATGTATTGTAGAAGTCCATTTCAGTTCCTTGTAGCGAACAGTATACGTTATAACTGTATCACCGGACATCAGCTACAGTCTTTCAGTCCGATGACCAAATTCTCGTATATCCATAACTCTAGAGAACTTAGGCGGTTTCACTCCCCGCTTGCCCATAGAGAAAAACTGGGGCTGATGCTGGACTGCTCTCAGAGATTGGCTCGATCGTGGTATGGTGAAACTCGACACAGTTAAGAGCTCATCCTGGTCATAAGGATCTCGATATACACGAGAGTATCTTCCTGAGAGATATCAACAGCCAACAGGACTCAGTTATCCTGGTCAATGACGTATAATCGGGGAATCACTTTAATAATGTGAAACCAGTCCTGACATTCTCATAGAGTGCAGGAGTACTGTTTGCCACTCGAAACTTAGTGGACAACTAGCTTTGAAGATCGGTACAACTCGAGTAGCAATCCATGTTCTTTCTCTGAGCAGTTCTCTAGCACTGCATGGTCGTGATTTTTTGTATAATGATCTCAGCATCTTTTCATCTTATCCTCGCCATCATAGATTTCGTCGTTTCATTACTATAAAATGTTACCTTCAATAGATAAACATTTACTGACTAAAAAATAAAACTAACTTACTTGGACAGATGAGGCAGGCATGCGGCGATGTGAGGTAGGATGGTAGGAAACCTCTCTGATACCAACTATGACGCCCCGTGCCCTCAGCGGCCCAGACCGTCACTGTAAACTCTATTACTTGCTTCTTTAGCTTTTACTTATACTTCATCTTTAAAACCGATACTTAAACTTGCTGAATTTAATACCATAAATTTAGAGGGATTTTTTTTAATATACGCGTACGTATTTACTATTCACATACGTATACTATTAAAATGTGAAATTTGAAAAACATAAAGGTTTCAATTATACATACACAATTATATACTTGTTTATCTGATTACTATTCACCAGATACTATTTAAATATACTACTATACATATACTGTTTACTGTTCCAAAATACCGTTTAACTTTTACAATTCAAAATATTATTTAACTGTCACCATTCAAATATTATTTACTCATATTGTGCGGAAGAATACTCGCGGTGTATCCATAACCTCATCCTCACATCTACCTCCGCCGCCATCATCGCCCCTTGGTGTTTGCGCTATAGGAAGCTTACCTACAGCATGAACACACTCCGTGAGCTTTATGCTTAGTAAGTACAACATGTTAACCGCAAAACATGTTTAAAACATAGCACATACTTAAAATCCTAAGCATGACATATATCACTTAATAAATCACATACCATTTAAGCATATCACATATCAGCTGACATATCATGTCATCACATAACATGTCATAACACTGAATATAAAACTTCACATACTTTATGCATGACAGAAGCATCGTGTACTGTATGCACTGTACTGAAAAAGAAAGCATAGTAAACTATAACTAATGCATGGTCCAGTTATGTTCATTTATGCTTCAAACTTCTCTTTTCTTTTCTTGTCTATTTAGGGCCCATGTGTCAGTACCGTGTGTGCGCAGACCAACGGTAATGCCCGAGGTCAACTAATGCCGATGAGCCATCAACTGATGCTCAACTTTTGGCCTTAACTTTCTTTAACTGGAAACCCCTTCGGCTGAAGGAGCCGGTACGACACACCTATTTATTTTCATCTTGTTTAACTGTTCTAGCCATACGCTTCTCTAAGCTGTCCCCAATCCTACGCGGTAGGGATCTATGGCTTCTAACTTGTTCTTTCATCAATCTACTCGATTGTAAACTATATGCTCTTATGTATGCTGTGCAGCATCGTGTGCAAGATACATACTTAAAGTACTGGAAAAGCATCATTTTAAATTCATTTTATCCATGCTGTAGGCGGAGTTGTACTTACCTATCATCAGACAGTTTATACTCTCGCCTTCATCACAATACAGGTACCTCCCTGTAATCATAATACATTTGGTTAACATTTACTCTTAGGTCACTGTGGTCATTAGTGACTAATAAAAACTCTATCGTTAGTGATACCGATCCTTGTCGGTACTAATTGCCCTCTTCTTAAGAATTTGATTTTCTAATCGTGGTTAATTAATTTATTTGCTCAATAAATTAATTCACGTCGCTCTTAGGTCACTCTATCATTAGGAACGAATAAATTTATCGTTATGTGGTACCGATGCCTATCAGTACCCAATTGCTCTGCTTTGGGAAATTTGATATATAATTTTTAATCGTGCTTGATTAATTTGTCTACTTGACAAATTAATCACTGTCTCTCACTATCCCATTTCGACTTGGTCGTTGACTGGCTAACCGACCAGTCAACTGACTGAATACCTCCCGTATGACCATTTATCCTGTCGGGTTACCGTTACCGATGTAATCGCCCCAAATTTTATACTTAGATCACACCCGTCCCTCTAGTGGCACTATTCTGATCTAGGGGTCGTTTCCTTACATTTCGAGATTTCTAATTGGGCGGTTCACTAATCCTGTAAACGTCCGTCCTTCTTTCCTGGACTTAGGTCATCGAGGGGGCTCGGGTTCCCATCCGTTATCACATTTTCACCCCTCGTTTCCTAAAATACCCCTTTGTGCCGTTTTAGAAATTTCGGCAACATTTCCGCTTAATTTTTGGGTTTCCGGCGTTTAGGAAACGCCTCAAAACCATCTAACCTATTCTAACCTGCCAAGTACTAAACCAGAGGCCTAATTTTTACGTAAAAGCTCCGCTTTTTACGTAAAAATATTCACATTTCCTCATATTCTCTTTTTCAACATTTCAACCCTTTTTCTTACAATTCCTCAAGTCAGTAAACCATAATTCATACATAATTATTTCTAATAATAAATTGAGGAATCAAGGGATCAAAACCACTACCAAAATCGTTCCCGTCGGTGGTCGGGTGAACCGTTCGATCTCGATCGCACAATCTTTGAATCATCGTTCTCCACTTTTGAAACTCCAGTTTGCAATTCCGATGCTGCGGATGTGTCCGGAACGTCAAAAATAGGCCAACGGGCCATTCTTCAATTTTCAGTCGCCGGGTCGCCGTTGACCGGCGTTGACCAGCGTTGACCACGGCGGCGATGGGAGTGGCGACCACCATCTTGAAGAGCTCGACGAGAGGAACCCATTAGTGGTGTCAATTTCACTAATCGAGGCTCCTATCACCGGAAATCGGCCCTCAAAAAGTCAGCGACGGCGGCGGTGTTGGATCTTCATTTTCCGGTGTTGTTGCCCAAAATTGATTTGGGGCTTTTGATCTACGTGTTGTTCTGAGCATTTTGATACCGACCTTGCAACTCAACTCCACCGGAATAGCGAGATTCGACGGCGGCGATGGCAACGGCGACGGCGAACCTTGGGCGGCGCGATCCGGCGGCTGTTGACGTGAAATGAAGCCTGGGTTTTGTTCTACTCTTCACCACGAATCCATTGGGACCAGAATCGTGGCATTTGGACGTCGGACGGCGGAGAAATCACGGTTTGAAAAATTCGGCCACCGGCGGCTTTAGGCGGCGCGTGCGGCGTTCTCTGACGTTGGTTTCGTCGACTCGGCACACCGTTGGACTCGGCCACCAGCGGCTTTAGGCGGCGCGTGCGGCGTTCTCCGACGTCGGTTCCATCGACTCGGTACACCGTTGGACTCAGCTCGTCGAGAGCTTTCCAATAGTGCCGGCGGTGTCGAAAACGGTGGCTGGATTCGATGGTCGGTCACTGTTCATCTTCGTGTGGTGTGGGGGAGGGAGAAAATGAGATTTGGAAAAATATGGGGCTATTTTTCTAGAATCCCCAAAATTTCGTCCTTCATACTAATTTTTTGAAAAATTTTAAGATAGGCTATACTGACTAATTTGGGCGTGCTGAACCCAAATATATCAGTTTTATCTTCATCCGAGGTCGTCTCGACCAGTTTCCCGATACTGCATGGTTCCCGATCAAAAATTACTTTTTGTGCTCAAATGACTAATTTGAGCATTTTAATTCCAAATATATCAGTTTTATATCAAGAAAAGGTCATCTTGACCAATTTCTTGATACTGTGGTTCGGCCTACATTGTGTTGACACTACGCACGCATAACGAGGCATTTTCGCGTGAAATTTCAAACACAGTCTCTCTTGACTAATTTGGACGTGTTGATTTTAAATTTATCAGTTTTACATCCATCTGAGGTTGTCTAGACCAGTTTTCGGGATCTATATGACCCTGTCTCGAAAAACGTGTTAGGTGCCCGATTGACTAATTTGGGCGTCCTGAGTTTAAATATATCAGTTTCGGGGGGAGAAAAGGTCGTCTTGACCCTTATCCCGATACTGCGTATCTTTTAAACAAAATCTACATTTTGTGCTCACTTGACCAAATTGAACCTGCTGACTATTAATATATCAATTTTATACCAGATTAAGGTCGTCTTGGCCACTAACCTGACACTGCGTTTCTCACTATTCACTAATCACTATTCACTGTTCACTTTTCACTATCTGACTGACTAATCTGAGCGTTCTGACTTTGATTTTGTCAGTCTATGGGCGAGAAGAGGTCATCTAGACCGTTTTTCTCGATACTGTACATCTATTAGGGCAATTATCACTGCTGCGCTCAGATGACCAGTCTGAGCATACTGATGACTAGCTCATCAGTTCTATATTATGAAATGGTCGTCTAGACCAGTTTCTTGATATTGCGTGTCTCAACGCATACTCACCTAATAGGGTGGACCGATTTCACTGTCAGTTGCCCCTTTCACTGCATGAATAGTAATTAAACGTTACTATTCTCATTTAATTCATTCGACTGAAAAGCACACTGTGTTTATTAACTTAATTACATCATTACATAGTAATTAATTTTCATAATTCATGAGAGTCATTACAGTGGCTCTCGGCTCATTACACAGCGTTCTACACGGACTCTTATGCGTGCGTGTGCAACGCAACACGGGCGTGTACATTTCAGACACAGACATGTACTAGTTGAGACTACTCAACACGACCATGTCTTTGAAATACATTCATCTGTCTGAGCGGTACACAGCCTCTTACACGATCGTGTACTTGACCGTGTTACACTACACGACTATGTACACTCACACGGCTATTAATAGATACACAGTCTGAATGGCACACGGTCACTCACACGGCTGTGTACCTGACCGTGTTACTTAAATTGTACTAAAAGACATTAAATTATGTCCATTTTATTCCTTAATGACTTATTACATGGTAAGTAGGTGTCATAAAAATGGCGGTCATTACAGAAAAGTGGTCTTTCTGATACTCTATGTCGATGATATACTACTCATTGGGAATGATGTAGGGAACTTATCATTGGTCAAGCTTTGGTTACACCAACAGTTTGACATGAAGGACTTAGGAGAAGCTAATTATGTTCTAGGCGTTCGTCTCTTCAGAGATCGAAAGAACAAAATGATAGCGTTATCCCAAGCTTCATACATAGATAAAATAATTAACAAATATGCAATGCAAGAGGCAAAGAAAGGTTCACAACCTTCTATTACCGATTTAACTCTTTTATTGGATGATTGTCCCAAGACATCGGAAGAAAGAGAGCGTATGAGTAAGGTCCCTTATGCATCCGTAGTGGATAGCCTTATGTACGCTATGCTTTTCACTCACCCGGATATATGTTTTGCAGTAGGTGTGATGAGTCGATATCAAGCAAATCCTGGAACCAAGCACTCGCAAGTAGTAAAGCATATACTCAAGTATCTTAAGAGAATGAGGGATTATATGCTGGTGTATTCTGGAGGGGACCTAACACCCGTAGGATACACGGACTCAAACTTCTAGACTTGTAAGGATTCGAGGAAATCGACATCTAGATCAGTGTTTTTGCTCGGAAGAGGTGCCATTGTGTGGAGGAGCATGAAGCAGGGCTGCACAGCTGACTCTACTATGGAGGCTGAGTATGTGGCTGCGGCTGAGGCATCTAAAGAAGCGGTTTGGCTCTGCAAGTTCTTTAGAGACCTTGAGGTCATTCCGAGTGTTGACAAGCCTATCACACTTTACTGTGATAACACTGGGGCTATTGCCAACACAAGGGAATCTCGGCACCACAAGAGGACTAAGCACATAGATCGGAGATATCATATTATTAGAGGGCACGTGGAGACAGGACAAGTGGATGTATGTAAGATCGCGTGCGAGGACAACATTGCCGATCCTTTCACTAAGACTTTGGTGGCTAGAAGCTTTGATAGGCACGTAAAGGCGATGGGGATGTGTAACATGGCACATCTTCTAGCTTAGGGCAAGTGGGAGATTTTTAGGAAATGCCCTAAGCATTAGAAACATTTTGATGTATTTATTTTGAACTAGATAATAAAATTATATATAGAGGTTATTCATTACATTGCTATCTGTCCTCGTTTTATTTACATGTTAAAGTAAATGTAAGCAAATATGGCTCCCTGACTGCTTGTGTTAAACTGTTAAAACATTGCATGCAATGGTCTTTTGTATGCGAGAAGACAATGTTCTAAAGTTAACGGTCTAAACTATGGTCTATAGTCTATGGGATTAGACCGAGCATCTAACTCATGTTAAGACTATTATGTTGTCTAAATCCTTGGAGGGGACGGTTTGTCTTGACTGTCTAGAGCTGGACTCCCAAGTAGAGACATAGATATGTTGCTTGGTGGTGACATATTAGACCGGGACTAAAGCGTGATTGATCAACGAAGTCCGCTTTGAGTGGATCGATCTGCTTTTGACGTTCACTGTGTAGCAACCTTAATCTTGATTAAAAAGATAGCTTCATGTATATGAATTGTGTACTTTGATGTTCCAATGGCCAAAGCGTCTCAGAGGTAGTAAACTTATAGACCGGTTCATTGGGTGCATGACTTGTATACGATGAAGGGTTCTTTTACAGATATCGGAATCATAGCTCTAATGAGGAGTTAAGGGTATCCTCTTAAAGGCATTATACTGAATGTGAAAATGGACAAGACCTTGGGTTGTCTGCTAGGTGGATGACTTCTCATTCACATATGGTGAATAATCATTTTCTTTATTCGGTAGTATAATGGAACTTTAAGATAGCCTGATCAGTAGGATTAAACGGACTTTAGCCTAATGCTGATCATGGATATCATATGAGGGTTTTGCATACATGACAAGGTCATTGGACGATAGCTTGTCAAGCTTACGTAATACGGTATATAATTGCGAGTTCAGTTTCAGGTTTATAGTGGTGTGACTCTGAAATTAGTGATCATATGATTGAGTTGTTCGGTAAAGAATGATGATCATATGGATTTGCGGGAGCCCGATTATATATGTCCAATCAGTCCCTCTACTTGCTCCATATAATTCCTTAACGTTTGGCAAATTGATTTGTGTATGCTCTTGGCTAGTTTATTATGCATGGATGGTGTTGACATAGGATTAGGATGGTAGACAAGATTCTCTCCGGTTGGATTCAGATTTTGTTTTGGATAATAGAGTACAAAATTATTCGAACTCCAAATAAAGTTGCCATGATTTTATTTGAGATTGGATTGGAGTTGTAGAAAATTATCCATGAGAACAAGAGTTTGAAATACAACTATTTTGCAGATTTTGAATTTGAATTTTGAATTTTGAAATTTGAAATTTGAATTTGAAATTTGAATTTGAAATTCGAATTTGAAATTTGAATTTGAAATTTGAATTTGAAATTTGAAATTTGAAATTTGAAATTTGAATTTGAAATTCGAATTTGAAATTTGAAATTCAAATTTTGAATCACAGTCCAAGTGGGATTCGAATTTGTTGTGGTAAATCCATAAGGAATGAAATTCGAATTCGAGTTGGATATGGAGAGGATAATCTTGTTAGAACCTACTTGAATTTTGAATCCAAATCCTAAATAAAGTTGGATGAAAATTTTGAGGATTATCCTCAATGATTTTCAGATTTTTTGTGGATAAGGTTCAAGGAAAAATTCAAGTTTCAATCCCAGTTGAATTTGGATTCTCTCCTCCCAGATAATGGCTGAAATTTTGGAGTGAATCTCCTAGGAGATTTTCAGTTATTTTGGATACGGATGAGATAAGATTCAAGCTTTAAAATCCTAGTGGAATTTTGATTCTCCCTTATCCAAAAGTGGTCGAATTTTTGTGGAGATTTTCTCCTTAGAGTTTTCATATTTTTTGGTTGAAAAAAGGGGGATAAAATTCTAGTTAAAATCTTGTTTAGATTTGGATTGGATTTATCCTAAAGTGGCCGAATTTTATTGTTGGGATTTGCCCTTGGAAAATTCAGATTTTGTGCTTGTGGATAAGGAAGACTATCTTCTCCTAATCCAATTCGAATTCAGAGAATCACCTCATGCAGGTCTATAAATAGAGGTCCTGCCACTCTAGTTCTCTTAGACCACAGACTCTCAGGTGAGCAGGCTTATTGTTGCACAGCCCACCGTGACAATAAGTTCTTTAGAGATTTGGGTGGTTGGAAGAAGACTAGCAGTGCTAGCATACCGATTGAGGTTCAGAGTGCCCACATACTCAGCCATATGGGAATTGGAGAATAGTAGAGAAGGCTAGTTGGTTGAAGCCCTCCGGTCATTCTCCTCCTGTAGTTTGGCATCCTTGAGGTATGAGTTCTAATTGTTGTTGGTTTATTGTATATGGCATCATGAGATATTTAACGATCTAAAAATTTTTATTATTTCGCTGCGCCACTCTGATACGTTTTTACCAATTTATTTTCCTATACTAAATGATAGAGAATGTGAGCAAAGACAGAATTCCAAAGGAATTCAGGAGCTATCAGCTGTGGTAGAGTAAACAGCTACAGTAAAGCAAACACCTGCGGTAGAGCAAATTCAATACGAAGATGAAATGAAATCTTTGTACCCCTACTTGTACTAATTTTTGAGGACAAAAATTTTATAAGGAGGGGTGAATGTGACAACCGAAAAATTTCACCATTCTTGAAAAATTGGTACATATAATGTACACGACAAATTCCATGTTTAAAATGTGAAATGTAGTGATTTTATGTGTGTCCGCATGTGTGTTACACATAATATCAAGAAATCGGTCAAGATGACCTTTTTGTAATATAAAACTGATATATTTAGAATCAGTATACTCAAATTAGTCAATTAAGCATAAAGTGTAACTTTTGACCCACGGATATACAGTATCAAGAAATTAGTCAAGATGACCTTTTCTTGAAATAAAACTGATATATTTAGAATCAACATGCTCAAATTAGTCAATTCAGCACAGAAAGTAATTTTTGACCGGGGAATCGCTGTGATAATCGAGAATTTTGAGATTCTCCAAAAAATTTAAAATTGTATGTGTATAACAATTTTAATGTATAAAATGTGAAAAAGTTGTGTTTTAATACTAGTTAGAATGTGATAAAATATTCTAACAGTGTTAAAGAGAGTAAGTTCGGAGATAGAAAATCTTCCCGAACAGAAACGAGTGAGACGGTCCTAGAACGGAGCCAAAAACCCTTGAGAGTGCATCGAAGTGCATTAAAAGACGAAAATTTACGATAATGAATTTTGGTCAAATAGAAGCAAAATAAGGCAGACTGATCGCACCAGAGGCGTTAGAAAGCTGCCTACGCAATTTCGATAAATTTTTGTTTAGTTTGACTTTTGGTCAAACTTTGACCACGAATTAGTATATGAAAAATATGATGTAATAAATGGTTATTTAAGGCTTGTTAGGTAGCATTAATGGCTAGGATTAAAGGGAATCTTGGATCAAGGGCCAAGATTTAGCCAAAATGGCATGGAAAAATTTTGGAAAAATGGGAGAAAAAGTGGTCGGCCAAAGGAAGAAAAATTCAGCAAAAAAATTTTATTTTGACCCCTAAAAGTTTGCTAAAAAGTCCCTAAACAATTTCCTAATTGTTGGGGAAAATTACTAAATGGTCCTCTACCCTTTTGCCTATAAATAGGTGAAGAAAATCCACTTTGAAAATCAGAAAAATTTAGCCACATTCTACCCCTCTAAGGCCATGTACCATTCCCCTTTTCCAAGCAAAATTTTACCACAAATTCTTCACAAAACTGGCTTCCAAACTCACACCAAGTAGCAAGGGATCAAATTGATAAGATGAGCCACTATTTTGAAGCATTTTTCATTGATTTTCTTCATGAAAACCGTGGCTTATTGGTGTGGAAAAATGTTGAAAATTTGATGAATTGTTTTAGTGTTTATGTTGGCTTGGTGATATATTGATCAAAGCACGTTTTAGAATTTTGAAACAAGCAAATTTTGATGTATGTTTCATACCAAACCCGTGGACAATATACATGAGAAAATGAGAAAAATTTTGTGATGGAAATGTTGAGAAAATGGTTGATAATGATCATAAGATTGAGGAAAATTTTCTTATGGCTTTGGACATAAAAACCGTGGCATAAGGCTAGGGTTGGAATGAAAATTTTCTCAGGGTTTTGATGTTGAAATGTGCATTAGAAACCTTAAGAATGAAATGTGATAATTGAGTTGTGTGATGAAAAATTTCTTAGGCTTTTAATGTTGAAATATACATTAGAAATCCTAAGAATGAATGGTGATAAATAAGCATTGTGATGCCCCGTGCCCTCAGTGGCGAAAATCGTCACTAAAAACTTGCTTCTTTAAATAATACTTGTACTTTCTTGCAATTGATACTTAACGTTACTTAATTAGATACCATAAATTTAGGGATATATATTTTTTTGACTACATACGTTTTTACTATTCACATACAGGTACTATTAACGGTTACTATTCAAAAAAACTACTTAACGGTTACTATTCCAAAATACTGTTTAACGATTACTGTTCATAAATACTATTTAACGGTTACTATTTAAAAATACTATTTATCGATTACTATTCAAAAGTACCACTTAACGGTTACTATTTAAAAATACCGTTTAACCATCACCATTCAAAAATACTACTTAACGATTACTATTCACAAATACTGTTTACTCAAAAATTACGTGGAAGAATACTTGCGGTGTCTCCACAACCTCCCCTCACATCTACCTTCGCCGCCGTCATCGCCCATAGATGATTAAGCCATAGGATGCTTACCTATAGTATGAACACACTCCGTGAGCTTTATGCCTAGTAAGTACAACATGTTACCGTAAAACATGTTTAAATATAGTACATACTTAAAATCACATAAGCATGTCATATACCATGCAACAAATCACATATTGTCATATAACATATCATTGAATGAAAAAATTTACCTACATTATGCATAACAGAATATATCGTATACTGAAATGCATCTTATTGTAACTAGAAGCACGCTGAACTATAACTAATGCATGATCTGGTTATGTTCATTTATACTTCAAACTTCTCTTTTCTTTGTCTTCTTGTTTATTTAGGGCCCATGTGTCAGTACCGTGTGTGCACAGACCATTGGTAACACCCGAGGTTAAAAAGCCGGAGAGCCATCGACGGATGCTCAACTTTCTACTTTAACTTATCTTAAAAACCCTTTTGACTGAAAAGGCCGGTAAGACATGCCTATAAATTTCCATCTTGTTTATTTTTTCTAGCCACGTGCTTCTCTAAGCTGTCCCTAAATTTATGCGGTAGGAACGTATAGCATCTAACATGATCTCTCACCAATCTACTTGATTGTAAAATTATATGCTCTTAAATATGCTGTGCATCAACGTGTGCATGGCATACATACTTAACATACTATAAAAACATCATTTAAATACATTTTGTTCATGCCGTAGGCGGAGTTGTACTTACCTAAGTTATAAGCAAATGCGTACTCATACTCATACCTCTATCAGCTTACAGGTTATCACCTGTCATCAATAACGTATCTTATAAGCACCTTCGTTGAGTCACTAATACTATTAGTGACTATTACTTGTGTTTCTATGTGGTACTAAGGCCAATCGGTACCCAATTGGCCTACTTTGGGGATATGGCAGCTAACTTCTATCGTTGTTTGATTAATTATCTTCTTGACAGATTTATCACTGTTCCTCATAGTGTCATTCAGAACATGGTCCTTGACTGGTTGCTGACCAGTTAACTGACCGGTTATCTCGTGCATTGGTAACTAGGTAGCCTATCGGGTTACTATATGTAAACTTGGTGTAGTAACCGGCCGGGTTACTTTGCCTGTTTGGGTGTGGTAGCCTACCGGGCTACTATTCCTTGGTGTAGTGACCTACCGGGCCACTATGGCTTGTTTGGTATAGTAGCCTACCGGGCTACTAAGGTTTGTTTGGTGTGGTAGCCTACCGGGCTACACACACTATTTTGTTTATTTAAGAAAATCGTTTTGGTTAACTTATAAAATTCTTCGAAAAATTATGTGTTTGGAACCTGTTCCCTTATCACCCCATTGGAAGGTAGGGGACATTTTTGTGAATACCATGTTTATATTTTAAAGTGTTAAAACACATTTTTGAGGTTGCATTTTAAAGGTAGTTTTTGAACCACTTTTGAAAACCGTTTTGAAACTGACCGAAACGACTTTGTTTGTAAATTCGGTGAACATGAAAGTTTTCGTCCTCGATGAGATGAACAAATCTCATGAACAAATCTGCGATCGGGATATCATCAGTTGTAGATCAATGAGAGCGATATTCTGAAGACTGCATTTCAGACCTGTTACGGTCATTACGAATTCCTCATGACGCTATTTGGGTTAACAAATGCGCCAACTGCATTTATGGACTTGATGAATCGAGTCTTTAAAGAATATCTAGATAAGTTTGTCATTGTGTTTATCGATGACATACTTATATATTCAAAGACTCGTAAAGAGCATAAAGAACACCTAAGAATTGTCCTGTAGACGATAAGGAAGCATTAACTCTATGCCAAATTTTCTAAGTGCGAATTTTGGCTAGATAGAGTATATTTCCTTGGACATGTGGTTTCCAATGAAGGAATTGCCATAGACCTAGCAAAAGTAGAGGTGATCAACGAATGGCCCACACCTAAGAATGTGACTGAAATACGGGGCTTCTTAGGTTTAACTAGCTATTATAGAAGATTTGTCGAGGGATTCGCACAACTCGCTGCACCTCTCAGAGCGATTATCCCATGCATGATTATGAACTTGTCGCAGTAGTGTTCGCATTGAAAATCTAGCGACATTATCTATATAGAGCTCAGTGTTAGATTTATACTAACCACCAGAGTTTAAAGTATTTCTTCACGCAGAAGAAACTGAATATGCGGCAAAGGAGATAGTTAGAGCTGGTAAAGGATTATGAATGTTAAATCCTCTACCATGCCGGTAAAGCCAATTGTGTTGCTGATGCATTAAGTAGGAAATCTACTGTTCCACGGCAACTGTCGATTGGAAAACTCCCAAGGCCATTGTAGTAGGAGATCAACGCATTGAAGTTAGAACTAATATCCGGAAGGTTGGTTGCACTTCAATTGGAATCATCGTTATATGAAGACATTAGAAAAGCTCAAAAGTGAGATCCAAATATACCAAGTCCTCAGAATGGAGTGTCCGAGGATGAATTAATCCTACATTAGGGAAGAATTTATATTCCTAATGATAAAGGATTAAGAAGGCGAATTATGGCAGAAGCCCATGAAATGCCATATTCAGTGCATTCCGAAGCCAGTAAGATGTACCAGGACTTGAAAATGCAATTCTAGTGGAAAAGGATGAAGAAGAACATTTCTAAATTCGTGAGTAAATACATGACGTGCCAAAAGGTTAAGGCTGAAACACCGACATCCAGGCGGAAAGCTAGAGCCATTGGAGATTCTTGAATAGAAGTGGGAACATATTACGATGGACTTTGTGGTAGGACTACCAAAAACCCGAGAAGGTTACGATGCTATCTGGGTTATTGTCGATAGATTGACAAAGATAGCAAGGTTCATAGCAGTGAAAATGACTTTTTCACTGGAAAAGTTAGCGAATTTATATGTTAACCACATCGTTAGTTTACATGGAGTTCCTATGTCCATTGTATTAGATCGTGATGCACGATTGACTTCAAATTTCTGGACATGTGTGTAAGAAGCTATGGGAACAGAAGTACGCCTAAGTACAGCATTTCATCTGTAGATGGACGGGCAATCTGAGCGAACTATTCAAATGTCAGAAGACATGCTCCACGCATGTACAATAGATTCCCGGGGAGCTGGAACGAGAAACCTCTATTGGTAGAGTTTTTGTACAATAATAGCTACCAAGCTTCAATAGGTATGGCACCCTATAAAGCTCTATATGGAAGGAAGTATAGATCACCTGTCCATTGGTATGATTTACAAGAAAAATGACTACACAAGACAGATTTTGTATAAGAAACAGCGGATGCAGTTGCAAAAATATAGCAACGGATGAAAATAGCGTAGAACCAACAGAAGAGCTATGCGGATAAACAATAAAGATCCTTGGAGTTTAACGAAGGGGATTTCGTATTTCTAATAGTCTAGCCGATGAAAGGAGTAATGAGGTTTGGAAAGAAAGGGAAATTGAGTCAAAGATGTAGGAAATAAATCGTTAAAAACGTATCAGAGTGGCGCAGTGGAACAATAAAAATTTTTCAAGATCGTTAAATATCTCATAATGCCATATACAATAAACTAACAACAATTTAAACTCATACCTCAAGGATGCCAATCTTGCAGGTGGAGAATGACCGGAGGGCTTCAACCAACTACCCTTCTCTACTATTCTCTAATTCCTGAATGGCTAAGTGTGTGGGCACTCTAAACCTTAATCAGTATGCTAGCACTGTTAGTTTTCTTCCGACCACCCGGATCTCTAAAGAACTTATTGTCACGATGCGTTATGCAACAATAAGCCTACTCACCTGAGAGTCTGTGGTCTGAGAGAACTGGAGTGGCAGGACTCTATTTATAGACTTGTATGAGGTGATTCTCTGAATTCGAATTGGATTAGGAGAATATTTTCTCCCTTATCCACAACATAAAATCCGAAATTATCTAAGGGAAAATCCCAACAAATTTCTGCCAACATTAGGATTATCCAATTCAAATTTGAACAAGATTTTAACATGAATCTTATCTCCCTTTTTCAACCAAAAAATCTGAAAATCCAAGGGGAAAATGCCAACAAAAATTTCGGCCACTTTTGGATAAGGAAGAATCAAAATTCCACTAAGATTTTCAAGCTTGAATCTTATCTTATCCTTATCCAAAATAACAAAAAATCTCCTAGGAGATCTTCCTCAAATTTTCAGCCATAATCAGGGAGGAGAGAATCCAAATTCAACTGGGATTGAAACTTGAATTTTTCCTTAAACCTTGTCCACAAAAAATCTGAAAAATCCATGATGATAATCCTCAAAATTTTCATCCATTATTGTTCGGATTTGGATTCAAAATTCAAATAGGATTCTAACAAGATTTTTCTCTCCATATCCAACTCAAATTTGAATTTCATTCCTTGTGGATTTACCACAAGAAATTCGAATTCCACTTGGACTGTGATTCAAAATTTGAATTTCAAATTTCAAATTCAAATTTCAAATTCAAATTTCAAATTTCAAATTTCAAATTTCAAATTTAAATTTCAAATTCGAATTTCAAATTCGAATTTCAAAATCAAATTTCAAAATCAAATTTCAAATTCAAAATTTAAATTTCAAATTTCAAATTTCAAATTTCAAAATTCAAATTTCAAAATTCAAACTCCACAAAAAGTTGTATTTCAAATTTTGTTCTCATGGATAATTTTCTACAACTCCAATCTAATCTCAAATAAAATCATGGCAACTTTATTTGGAGGTCAAATAATTGTGTATTCTATTATCCAAAACAAAATTTAAATTCAACCGGAGAGAATCTTGTTCACCATCCTGATCCTATGTCTACACCATCCATGTAAAGTCAACTAGCCAATAAGCATACATAGATCAATTTGCGATTCGTTAAGGAATTATATGGAGCTAGTAGAGGGACCAATTGAACATATATAATCGGGCTCCCATGATTCCATATGATCATCATTCTATCCTGAACAACTCAATCATATGATCACTAATTTCAGAGTCATACCACTATAAACCTGAAACTGAACTCCTAATTATATACCCTATTACGAAAGCCTGTGACAAGCTAATGTCCAATGACCTTGTCATGCATGAAAAACCTTATATGATATCCATGATCAGCCTTAGGTCAAGGTCCGTTTAACATACTGATTAGGTTATCTTAAAGTTCCATTATACTACTGAATAAGAAAATGATTATTCACCATATGTAAATAAGAAGTCATCCGCCCAGAAGATGACCCAAGGCCTTGTCCATTTTCACATTCAGTATAATGCCTTTAAGAGGATACCCTTAACTCCTCATTAGAGCTATGATTCCGATATCTGTAAATGAATCCTTCATCGTACACAAGTCATGTACCCAACGAACTGATCTATAAGCTTACTACCTCTGAGACGCTTTAGCTATTGGAACATCAAAATACACAAGTCATATACATGAAGCTGTCCATCTACTTAGGATTAAGGTTACTGCACAATGAACGTCAAAAGCATATCGATCCACTCAAAGCAGACTTCATAGATCAATCACGCTTTAGTCCCGGTCTAATATGTCACCACCAAGAAACATATCTATGTCTCTACTTGGGAGTCTATGCTCTAGACAGTCAAGACAAACCGTCTCCTGTAAGGCTTTAGACAACATAATAGTGTTAACATGAGTTAGATGCTCGGTCAACCCCATAAACTACAGACCTTAGTTTAGACCGCTTACTTTAGAACATTGTCTTCTAGCATACAAAAGTCCATTGCATGCAACGTTCTAACAGTTTTAACACAAGCAGTTAGGGAGCCATATTTACTTGCATTTAGTTTAACATGTAAATAAAACGAGGACAGATAGCAATGTAATGAATAACCTCTCTATATATATAATTTTATTAACCAGTTCAAAAAAAATACATCAAAATATCTCTAATACTTAGGGCATTTCCTAACATAAGATTTATTGGGCCATATGAAATCATCGAACGCATTGGAAAGGTTGCTTATAGATTGGCATTACCTCCAGAAATGTCGGCAGTACATAATGTGTTCCACGTGTCAATGTTGCAGAAGTACATATCAGATCAGTCCCATGAGCTGAAACATGAATCGATCCAAATTCAAGAAGATCTAACGTACGAAGAGAAGCCTGTTCGAATCTTGGCATGAGAAGATAAAGTCTTGAGGAAAAAAACAATCCCATTAGTCATAGTTCTGTGGAAAAATCACAACATTGAAGAGGCTACATGGGAACGAGAAGATAAAATTAGAAATTTGTACCCCCACTTGTTCTAAATTTTTGAGAACAAAAATTTTATAAGGAGGGGTGTGTGACGTCCCGCCCTTCTTATAGGCTAACCGGCACCATCACCGTCGGGCACCATAGCTGACTGCGACGGACGGTCGCCTCATGGGTCATCAGTAACGTACTTAAACTTATTCTTAACTTGCTCTGATACCACCTGTGACGGCTGGTATCTTAGTTTTATCATACTTTCTTTAATACACTTATTTTAAATTCCCATTTGAACATGAAAATAGGGAATAAATTTTTTTTTCTTTCACAAGATATTTCTGTAAAGCAAAATATAGTTTATAGAAATATTTCTTTTCGGAATTATACATCAAATACATCAATTCTCCTTTCTTCAAATCTCTCTTTCAAATCGCTCCGCTGAAGACTGATAGCAAGATCATATCCACAGTGGATTCCCTATCCCCATTGGCACACGCAAATCCAGCCGTCATCTAGGTAATCTACTGCTAAGATACAGGTTTCTTACCTGCAACATGAACAAACTCATAAGCTAAAGCTCAGTAAGTTCAAACATAAATACATGACCTATAAAAGCTCTTACCACATCGTAATGAGCATTTTTGTTACCAACTGTGGCATCAAAGTAATCATAACATATAACATAGCTCTATCACCAATTATGGCCTCTGAGCATTAATATAATATATGGCATACACAATTCATTACTTGGAAACATTTATACATAGCATGGGAAGCATACTTGAGATCACATCATACTTCAAATTACTTACATTTTGTAAGCTTATTCAAAACACATTGCATACTAGTATCTTATACTAGTAACAGTAACATTTATACATATAAAATACTCATACTATAAACCACATAGATTCAAAATATCAAAAATAAAATTTTCTATGAATAGTACTATTCATCCATAAATAGTACTATTCACCATAAACAATAACTTTGACCTCTAACCAATGAATAGTAACTGTTACCCTAACTGATTACTATTCACATTACTCTAACTAGTTGCTATTCACATTACCCTAACCGGTTACTATTCTCATTACCCTAACCGGGTACTTTTCTCATTACCTTAAGCGAGTCCACTACAAAGTATCGGTTATGCTCACTTATGGCTTTCGTCACATTATTGACTACTATCTTTGTTTATATTCTGGTTTGATCTCATTGTGGCAATACCGATAAATTATTACGCGCTGACTGGGAGGGCCTAGGGAGCGATCCTAGAGCTTCTTCCTCCACAGCCCTTATTATATCCCCGTAGGACCTGAAAAACCTTCATCACAATGTTGGAGGGGTGGTACGCCTTAAATGGTTTTATTACCATCTTGTATTTATAGTTCTGACCAATTGACATCAATCGTCACCTCAAGGTCATTAACCTCCATCGCCCGTAGGCCTTACATGTTCTCTTTTCTCTTCATATGAGATATGTTATACTAACTAATCCCCGGTGTCCATAGGACTTAATAGCTAGTGTACAACTAGTACTAACCACAATATTACAGTATTTCATGTTGCAGACATGAAAATACTTGAACTTACTGTATATAACACATCAACATAAATATGTCAAGTCAATTTATATATGACTTAGACATAACACATAGTTCATAACATTTATATCATCACATCTTGACATGAAAACAGACAAACAATAGACAGTTCATGTTGCAGATAGTTCAATGTAAGAACTTACTACATAACACACATAACACATAACATGACCAGTCCATTCATGTTGCAGTCAATTAAATGCTTGAACTTACAGATACTTTTGCACGTATCTCCTTTCCCGGGTCCGTAGACGTTCCTTCATTGCGTCTGGATCAGGTTCTTATAACTGAAAAATCAACGGTTATTTTCAATCTTATTTAATATATAAAACTAAATAAAACATAAAAATTCTACGTTTTTTCTCTCAATCATGAACTTGGGAGTCTAAAATCCCATTTTCCACTTTTCCGCTAACTTTTGGCAAAATTACCATTTTGCCCCTAGTGGAATTTTCTCACTTTTTCCCTTCTTAATTCTTGAACTAGGCCTTAAAATTCTCAATTATGGCCTTAGGACAACATTTATAGTCTTAATGGCCCTTTTCCCAACTTTTGATAAAATGACTATTTTGCCCCTAACTTTTGATAAAATGACCATTTTACCCCTATTTTACTTTTCTCACTGTAAACCCACTTTCCGTTGGTTTAAAACCTAAATTTAGCCCTTAGAATATTATTTTAATTATTCTAAGACACTCACGGTCCTTTCCGAGCATTTCAAAAATTTTTGGTCAAAATGACCATTTTACCCTTAACGGGTCTTGGGACTGTATCATTTTCGTTTTAACATTCTATCGAGCTATTTTATGCCCAAAAATCATGAAATAATATTTCTTAAGCATTATCGAGCTTCTACAGCATTAATTGTTGAAATTCTTGATTTACTATTTACCGACCCTCGGGGTACTATTCCGACCCTCGGTCGTCAATACTCTTTTTCCCGGGCCTAGGTAATCGAATGGGCTCGGGTTTCCATCCCGACCACATTTTTACACTTTGGTTTCCAAAATACCCTTCTGTACCGTTTTTGAAATTTCGGCAGCATTTCCGCTTAATTTTTAGGTTCTCGGCGTTTAAGAAATGCCTCAAAACCATCTAACCAAATTCTAATCTACCACGCACTATACCAGAGGCTTATATTTTTACGTAAAGCTCAACTTTTACCTAAAAATCTTCACATTCCCACACATTTCTTTTTTCATCATTTTCATCTATTTTTCTTACAATTTCACAGGATAAAATACATAGTTCATATATAATCATTCGAATACATAATTTAAGGAATGAAGAGACCGAAATCACTACTGAAATCGTCCTATCGGTGATCGAACGAACCGTTCAGTCTCGCGTACACAAACTTTAATTCTCCGTTCTTTACTTTCTAGGTTCTGGTTTGCAAATCCGATGCCGCGGATGTGTCCAGAATGTCAAAAATAGGCCAATGGGCCATTCTTCAATTTTTGGTCACCGGGTCGTTGTTGACCGTCATTGATCGGCGTTGACTCACCGTTGACCGGTGTTGACTGACTGTATTTGCCACGTACTAAACCAGAGGCCTAATTTTTACGTAAAAACTCAACTTTTTACGTAAAAATATTCACATTTTCACACATTTTCTTTTTCGACATTTCATCCATTTTTCTTACAATTCCTCTAGCCAATAATCCTTAATTAATTACATAATCATTCCAGTAATAAAATGAGGAATGAAGGGATCGAAATCATTACCAAAATCGTTCCTATCAGTAATCACAAGAGCCATTCGGTCTCGGCCGCAATCTTTGAATCATCATTCTTCACTTTTGAAATTCCAGTTTATAAATCTGATGTCGTGGACATGTCCAAAACGTTGAACATAAGCCAGAGGGCCATTCGTTAAATTTTGGTAGTTGGGTCACCGTTGACTGGTGTTGACAAATGGCGGTGGGGGTAACGGTGGACGCCATTTCATAGATCTCGATGAGAGGAACCCATTTCTAATGTCAATTTCCCGAATTGGAGCTCCCATCATCTGAAATCGAGCTTCAATGGTAAACGGCAGTGGCGATGCCCCAATCCTCCATCATGCCATGGTTGATTCATGCAATTAGCTTGGGGCTTTTGATTTTCAGCCTCTTCTGAACATTTTGGGCCAAGCGATGTCGCTCACCTCCATCGAAAACAGTGACTTCCACGGTGGTGATGGCAAAGGCTTCGGTGGCGTGATCCGGCGGCAGTTAAGGTGAAATGAGACCTGGGTTTTATTCTACTCTTCACTACGAATCTTTTAGGGCCGGAATCATGGCATTTAGACGTCGGACGTCGGAGAAATGGTGCCTCGAAGTTTTCAGTCTCCGACGGATTCAGGCAGCACGTGCGCCTTCCTCTAGCGTCGGTTCCGTCGACTCGGCATGCCATTGGACTCAGCTCGTCAAGAGCTGTGGCGGCCCGCCCCTTGTAGAGATCATACAATACTATTACAGTTAAGCTTTATCATTAACTGCGATAGATTGTACTCTCATGGGTCGCCGGCTAATCTATCTCTCTTTAAATCATGACGTTTTTGGGGAAATTTTTTTTTTAAAACATCATGTCAAACATAATCCACTATTTACTTTGTTTGCAAGTACAAAGTAATTTTCATAATACAGTACTTTCGTAAAATATATAATTACAAAAGAACTGTTTCTTTTTCCCTTTCTCTGTTATCGCTCAATGGAAAGACTCTGGCAGGACCATATCCCTGGCCTCCTATCCCATTTGACACGCGCTATCCCGTCCGCCATCCAGTCATACAAAGCTACTGAGTTGGTCGCTTACCTGCAACATAAGCAAAAATGGTGAGCTACAGGCTCAGTAAGTTCAAACATGCAAGAAATAAAATTTCTATGAATAGTACTATTCATCATAAATAGTAACGTTGACCACTATTCACACATGAATAGTAACATTGACTACTATTTATTATGAATAGTAAGTTTGACCACAATACAGTATATCAACAATACATCTACCGCGATGTTAGTATCCTCACGAAACTGTCTTATGCTCAATTATGGCATAGTTTAAGTTTTAGGTAATTATCTTTAATTATGTTCTGGTTTTGAGCTCAAGTTGGCAGTACCATTTAAGTGCGCATGACTAGGAGCGGTACATTAGTGCTGACCTCCACAGCCTTAATCTCATAGCCCCGAAGGCAAATTATACATGACTGGGAGCGGTACATCAGTGTTGACCTCCACAACCTTAATCTCATCATCGTAGCCCCGAAGGTAAAATTTACCTCCCTGTACGAAAGGCTGGTACGCCAAAAATGGTTTCATTACCGACTTTTTAAAATTCTAACTCGGTGACTTCATATTGTCCCGTGATTAGGAATGGTTCACATTTTAATTTTAGGTGAGTGAGTTTCATTAACCTCGCTCTAGTGCCCAAAGCACAATTTATTATGTGTCCCATTCTCAATAGTTCCCGTAGCACATTTCGTCTCTCTCTATTCTATAATAGTGCCCGTAGCACATATGTACCTAACTTGTAGTTAGTACATCAAAGTTAGCAATACAGTAGTTACCTAACTTGTACCTAACTTGTATTTATTATGAATAGTAAGTTTGACCACAATACAGTATATCAACAATACATCTACCGCGATGTTAGTACCCTCACGAAACTGTCTTATGCTCAATTATGGCATAGTTTCAGTTTTAGGTAATTATCTTTAATTATGTTCTGGTTTTGAGCTCAAGTTGGCAGTACCATTTAAGTGCGCATGACTAGGAGCGGTACATTAGTGCTGACCTCCACAGCCTTAATCTCATAGCCCCGAAGGCAAATTATACATGACTGGGAGCGGTACATCAGTGTTGACCTCCACAACCTTAATCTCATCATCGTAGCCCCGAAGGTAAAATTTACCTCCCTGTACGGAAGGCTGGTACGCCAAAAATGGTTTCATTACCGACTTTTTAAAATTCTAACTCGGTGACTTCATATTGTCCCGTGATTAGGAATGGTTCACATTTTAATTTTAGGTGAGTGAGTTTCATTAACCTCGCTCTAGTGCCCGAAGCACAATTTATTATGTGTCTCATTCTCAATAGTTCCCGTAGCACATTTCGTCTCTCTCTATTCTATAATAGTGCCCGTAGCACATATGTACCTAACTTGTAGTTAGTACATCAAAGTTAGCAATAATAATGCTATATGTTGCAGACAGGTAAATGTCTGAACTTACCTTATCTGTTTCTTCCCCTTTTCCTTCTTGGATCTTTAATCGCTCTCCTTGTAGGTCGATTTTGGGATCCTACAGACAAAACCTTGTCTGTTAATTTCATTTCCATTTATAGCTTTTATTTTTTTATTAAAAAGCTTAAATAAAACGTATTTATAACTTTTTAGGCTTTATTTATCATTTTCCCCATTTTTCTCAACTTTTACAAAATTACGATTTTGCCCTTATATTTTGGTAAAATTACAATTATGCCCCTGACGGAATTTTCTCGACCTAGACTGCATTTTTGGCTCTCAGGAACTTTTCTTACTCTTTTCTAATTATTACTGGGTTTTTTTCTATTTTATTTCTATTTTTCACCTTCCCGACCCGCGGGAAGCACTATTCCAACCCTTACGTCGATTTAGTGATTTTCTATTGTTTCGGAGTCTCAAATGGACGTTTTACTAGTATTTAAAACGATCATCTAGACGTTCTCGATCTAGGTCTCCGAGGCTCGGATTTTCCGTACCTGACTCGGACCTTTACTTCATTTCCCAAAAAAGCCCCTCCTCGGGGTCGGTTTTTCAATTTCACTCGCGTTTTACATTTTTAAGGGGAGGGGTTACTATTCATGAACCACCCCTTAGGTTTCCGTTATTCAATTTTCCTTTAGGGACTCGGGTTTCCGACCCGACCCTAAACTTTTATTTTTAATTCCCTTTTTACCCCAAATGTCGTTTTCGAAATTTCGACAGTATTTTGGCGTAAATTTAAGGCTACCGGCACTAGGTACACCTCGAACCATATGTACCTGCCACGTACTTTACCATAAGCCTATTTTATGTAAAAGTTTCCCAAACTTTTACATAAAAGCTCACAAAATTTCAATTCACATTTTGAACCACATTCCATAAGATTTCTTTCAATTTTGCCCTTAGTTTTAGCCACGGTTTTCACACTCAAAACCTAACCAAAACTTTTCAATTTTTCAACCAAATTTTAGGCTATTCCAATGTCATTATCTAGCACATTTTCAAGCCATTTTCCATGCATTTTTCAACACAATTCCTAGGGTTTTTTCACCATTATAACCCACGGGCATTTAAGAGAAAACATGCACCAAATTTTTGTTTCATTCTTTCAATCACATAACCATCATTTCCATAATTCAATGCATGAGTTTAACTATCCAAACATCAAGTTAATCATGCAAAAATGTTCACCAAACCCTAGTTAAGACCCATGGCCTTTTAGGGTTTTAAATTCCAAAATTTTTTTCCAAGCTTTATAACCATACAAATCATGCTTTACATTTAACCAAAATATGATTTAAAGCATTTCCACACTTAAACCACAACAATTCATCATCAACTACCCATGGTAACCCACGGTTTTACCCTTGGAAAACCAACCAAAATTTTGTTTTTCTTTAAACAAAATGCATGGTTTTTCTTCTAATTAAACCATTAACAAAACCCAAGCACCAAATCAACCAAAACAAGCCACAAATTTTCTCATCTTCACACTATTCATCCCACGGATTTTAGGGAGAAAAATCAAGAAAAAATGCAAACCAAAGGAGGTTAACTTGCTTTCTTGCTTCCTTTGGCTTCAATGAAGTGTTTGACACTACTTTTATGAAGAAAATTTGGAAGATTTCCTTGGTTCCTTTTGGTTGCTCACGTATTCACCATGGAGAACACTTAGAAAAATTTTTTCTCTTATGTTTTGGCTTTGTAAAGTTTCGGCCCTTTTTGTTCCAACTTTGCCGACTTAAACAACCAAGGAAGCCAATTAATTTAGCTTCCAACCAATGAGAATGCAACACTTTTCAAGCCATTTCTTTCCAAATTTTTTCAAAAATTAAATTTGGCTAATTTTGGCCAAATCTTGGCCTTTAGATCAAAAAGTGAATCAATCTTGGCCATTAATGCCACCAACCACCATAATTTTCACATTTATTAAATTTGCTTTATGATGTCATAAATGCAAAGTAAAGTGTTGACTTTGACTTTACTATTCACATTAATTCGACTACTTTTTGACCGGTATCGGTTCGAGCCGAAATTTTCCTGAAATCGTCCCGGCGGGTTCCTGAGGTTTCCTGTGTAGTCGGATCAATTTATACTGTTTCCGTTTGATCAAAATCAATCCCGAAAGTTTTTCATCTTTTAGTGCACCATAATGCACCGGTTAGGGTTTTCAATGTCGTTTTTGGCACCGTTCCACCTGTTTCAATTCAACAAATTTTATCAACACTGAATTCTTACTCGTCAGTATTGTTAGAACATTTTAATACATTCTAAACAATATAAATACATTCATTTCACTATTTAAATAGTACAAATTGTTATATACATACATTTGTACATTTTCTTCTGAGAATACCAGAATTTCCCGGTTGTCACAAGAGCTTTCCAACAGTGCTAGTGATGTCAGAAGCGGAGGTCGAATTCGACCGGTGGTTACTGTTCATATTCGGGTTGTGTGGGGGTAAAAAGAGATAAGAAAAAATTATGGGGAGGCCTTTTACAAAAATCCAATTTTCCACCCTTTTATACTTTTTTTGGTGAAAATTTTAACATAGGCTATACTGACTAATTTGGGCGTGCTGAACCCAAATATATCAGTTTTACTTTCATCCGAGGTCATCTCGACCAGTTTTCCAGCACTGTGATGTCCCAGTCAAAAATTACATTTTGTGCTCAAATGACTACTTTGAGCATGCTGATTCCAAATATATCAGTTTTATTTCAAGAAAAGGTCATCTTGACCAATTTCTTAATACCACATATTTTCTGGTCAAAATTTACTTTTTATGCTTAACTGACTAATTTGAGCATCCTGATTCTAAATATATCAGTTTTATTCCAAGAAAAGGTCATCTTGACCAATTTCTTGATACTATAGTTGTGCCTACACTGTGTTGGCACTGCGCACGCATAACGATAAAATTGCAAACACAGTCTATCCTGACTAAATTGGATATACTGATTTCAAATTTATTAGTTTTACGTCCATCTGAGGTCGTCTGGACCAGTTTTCGGGATCTGTGTGATCCCTCTTCAAAAAATGTGTTTTGTGCTCAATTGACTTATTTGAACGTACTGAGTCTAAATATATCAGTTTTACGATGAGAAATGGTCGTCTTGACCCCTTTCCCGATACTGTATATCTCTCAAATAAAATTTTACGTTTTGTGCTTAATTGACTAAATTGAGCCTGCTGATTGTAATTATATCAGTTTATGTCAAATTAAGCCCATCTTGGCCATTAACCTGACACTGCGTATCTACTATTCATTATTCACTATTCTTTACTTAGCTGACTAGTCTGAGCACTCTGACTCCGATCTTGTCAGCTTCTTAGCGAGAAGAGGTCATCTAGACCACATTTCTTGATATTGTAAATCTATCAAGGTAATTATCGTAGCTGTACAGATGACCAGTCTGAGCATACTGATGACTAGCTCATCAGTTCTGTGTCAAGAAATGGTCGTCTGGACCAGTTTCTTGATACTGCGTGTCTCACACACACACTCACACGTATTAAGGTGAACCGATCTCACTCTCGGTTGCCCCTTTCACTGCATAAATAGTAATTAAATGATTCTGTACCGGTTTAATTCATTCAATTGGAAAAATTATACTAGATTCATTAACTTAATTACTTGTTACATAGTAATTAGGTTCCATGAACATGGGGGTCATTATAACCTACCTCCCTTACAAAATTTTCATCCTCGAAAATTAAAACAATTCCGAGAAGTCTTTTCTCACGTCTTCTTCCCGTTTACATGTGGCTTCCTCAACGCTATGATTTCGCCACAACACTTTTACTAGCAGTATACTTTATTCTTAAGTACTTTCTCCTCTCTGACTAGGATCCGCATGGGTTTCTCCTTGTACGTCAGGTCAGTGTGTACTACAACGGGTTCTTGACTCAGAACATGGGAGCTGTCTGGCATGTACTTCTTTAGCATTGAGGCGTGAAAGACATTGTACACTGTAGCTAACTCGGGAGGAAGCGCTAGTCTATAAGGTACCTTCCCGACTTTCTCTATTATCTCGAAGGGTCCTATGTACCTAGAACTGAGCTTCTCTCTCTTTTCAATGTGCATCACCCCTTTCATGGGTGCCGCCTTGAGATAGACCGAGTCTCCTACTTGAAACTCAAGGGTTTTACAGCACTTATTGTCAAAATTCTTCTATCGACTGTGCGCTGTATCTAACGTTTCTCGTATCAACTTTACGTCTACCATAGTATTCTTGATGATGTCTGAGCTAACTAGTCGTTTCTCTCTGGTCTCGTACTAATGAGTCGGAGATCTACATTTCTTTCCATAAAGCGCCTCGTATGGTGCCATCCCTAACGAGGAGTGGTAGCTGTTGTTGAAAGAGAACTCACTCAAGGGTAGCTTCTGATCCCAATTTCCTTTGAAGTTTAGGACGCGGGCTCTCAACATGTCCTCTAACATCTGTATGGTCCTCTTAGACTGACCGTCAGTCTGAGGATGGGATGCTGTGCTGAACTCTAACTTGGACCCTAATATGGCCTGAATGCTTTGCCAAAATTTGGATGTGAAGCATCCGTCACAATCTGAGATGATCGACTCTGGCACTCCGTATAGTTTTACGAACTGAGCCGCATAGATTTCTGCTAGTCATTCCACCGAGTAGCTAACTTTTATCGCAAGAAATTTGGCTGATTTTTGTCAATCTATCTACGATCACCCAGATTGCATCATTGCCATTGGATGTCCTTGGCAGTCCGACCATGAAGTCCATCGTTATCTGGTCCTATTCCCACTCGGGTAGCTTAATTTTCTGTGATTCTCCTACTGGGTGCTAGTGTACTACCTTAACCTTTTGGTACGTAAGGTATCTGGCGACGAACTCGGCGATGTCATTTTTCATCCCAGGCTACCAAAAGCTTCCTTTCAAGTTCTTATACATCTTATTTGCTCTCAGATGTACAGAATATGATGACTCATGAGCTTTCGAAAGGATTTGTTTCCTGAGCTCTTCATCCTTTGGAGCACATACCTTATCCCTGTAGTAGAGTATGTCGTCCTTAGAGACTCTAAACTCCGAACCCTTATCCTTTGTAGCTTCGTTTCTAGACTTGAGTAGGAACAAATCGAGCCCTTAACCGATCTTGATCTCTTCTACGAGCGTCGATTAGAGGGTCATTTCAGACAACCTCCCTGTCAAAATCTCAATCTTGCTGCTCCATAGCTCCCTTTGTAGTGCTTCTAACAAGGCACTGATAGCCATAAGCATAGTAAAATGCTTCTGACTTTGTGCATCGACCACTTTATTGGATTTTCCCAGACAGTATAGGATCCCGCAATCGTAATCCTTTACCAACTCTAGCCATCCATGCTGCCTCATGTTGAGCTCTTTCTACGTGAAGATATACTTGAGGCTTTGGTGATTGGTGTAAATTTCATACTTGACTCCGTACAGGTAGTGCCTCCATGCTTTTAATGCAAAAACTACTGCTGCTAGTTCCAGATCACACGTTGGGTAGCTCTTCTCAAGGTCTTTGAGTTGTCGTGAAGCATACGTAGCCACTCTACCACTCTGCATCAACACGGCTCCTAACCTGATTTTAGATGTGTCACTGTAAATCACAAAGCGTCCCTAACCAGCATCTGGAATGTTCAGTATTGGAGCACTTGTGAGTCTTCGTTTCAGCTCTTGAAAGCTTTCCTCACACTTGTCGATCCACTCATACCTCTTTCCCTTCTTGGTGAGCGCGGTGAGTGGTGGGGCTAGCTTTGAAAAACCCTCGACAAAGCGTCGGTAGTATCCTGCTAAGCCGAGGAAGCTACGGATCTCCGTCACATTCCTCGGAGCTGGCCATGCACTAACTGCATCAATTTTCACTGGGTCGACAGATACTCCTTCCTTGGAGACTATGTGGCCTAGGAAATTAACCTTTTTCTAGCCAAAACTCACATTTCGAGAACTTGACATACAACTGATGGTAAAACTAACACATTTGAGTTGGTAGTAGAAAGCTGACCCGTCACCACTGTAGAAGTTCCAGCTTCAGTGTCACTCCTCGTGTAAGCATAGATTCTCCCTTAATTATCTATAGCTTTTAGTCTGCCTTGTGTGATCGAAGGGCCTTCAATCCTAGTCTGGATAGGGTGGAGTTGGTTATTCCCAGTGCGGGTTTGATTCTGTCAGTTTTATGGGTTGGAGTAACAGTTTTTGGCGTAGTGGCCTTCCTTGCCATAGATGAAACAACCACTTACTCCTTGCTTGTATTCTCGTGGGTGCCTCTTTCTGTATTTCGGGCACGTCGGGTATTGGCTGCCATTTCCTCTCTGGTCGTTTCTCTTCTAGGGGAAATTCTTTTGTGAATCTTGGTTATTCTGATCCCCTTTCTCTTGTTATTGTTGTGGGAATGCCTGCTATTCAGGCCGATCCCCCTGTTATGCACTATGTGTTATGACTCAAGGTTTTGCTTCCCCTGAGCCTGCTTAGCTTGCGTTTTCTCTTCCTTTCGTACCTTAAAATTTGGAGCCTTTCGCTCTTTATATAGAGCCAACCAGTGCTCGGCTCGGATAGCCCTACTGACACAATCTGCTATTGTCACTAGTCCTGGCTTCTGCTATAAATCTGAACTACAATGTCTGTTCTGAACATCTTCAGCATTCGTCTGACTCTTTCTTTTTTAGTCAGTACCAAATCTGGACAAGGTTGAGCCAGCTACTCAATCTTCCTGATTGCCTCCATGACATTCGTGCTACCTTGGTGCAGGTTGTTGAATTCATCCTGCTGCGTTGCTAGTGCTTATTCATTGAAGTACATCTCTTTGAATTCCTCAATGAAGTCGCTCCAGCTCATCTTGCTAACGTTCCTTCTGATCACTATTGTCTTCTACTTGTTAGGAAATGCCCTAAGCATTAGAGACATTTTGATGTATTTATTTTAAACTGGATAATAAAATTATAGATAGATGTTATTCATTACATTGCTATCTGTCTTCGTTTTATTTACATGTTAAAGTAAATGTAAGCAAATATGGCTCCCTGACTACTTGTGTTAAACTGTTAGAACGTTGCATGCAATGGACTTTTGTATGCGATAAGACAATGTTCTAAAGTTAGCGGTCTAAACTATGGTCTATAGTCTATGGGGTTAGACCGAGCATCTAACTCATGTTAAGACTATTATGTTATCTAAAGCCTTGGAGGGGACGGTTTGTCTTGACTATCTGGAGCTGGACTCCCAAGTAAAGACATAGATATGTTGCTTGGTGGTGACATATTCGACCGGGACTAAAGCGTGATTGATCTACGAAGTTCGCTTTGAGTGGATCAATCTGCTTTTGACGTTCATTGTGCAGTAACCTTAATCCTGAGTAAAAGGACAGCTTCATGTATATGACTTGTGTACTTTGATGTTCCAATGGCTAAAGCATCTCAGAGGTAGTAAGCTTATAGACCGGTTCGTTGGGTGCATGACTTGTATACGATGAAGGGTTCATTTACAGATATCGGAATCATAGCTCTAATGAGGAGTTAAGGGTATCCTCTTAAAGGCATTATACTAAATGTGAAAATAGACAAGGCCTTGGGTCGTCTGCTGGGTGGATGACTTCTTATTCACATATGGTGAATAATCATTTTCTTAATTCAGTAGTATAATGGAACTTTAAGATAGCCTGATCAGTAGGATTAAATGGACTTTGGCCTAAGGCTGATCATGGATATCATATGAGGGTTCTACATACATGACAAGGTCATTGGACGATAGCTTGTCACAGGCTTACGTAATACGATATATAATTGGGAGTTCAGTTTCAGGTTTATAGTGGTGTGACTCTGAAATTAGTGATCATATGATTGAGTTGTTTGGTAAAAAATGATGATCATATGGATTTGCGGGAGCCCGATTATATATGTCCAATCAGTCCCTCTACTGGCTCCACATAATTCCTTAACGTTTGGCAAATTGATTTGTGTATGCTATTGGCTAGTTTATTATGCATGGATGGTGATGACATAGGATTAGGATGGTAGACAAGATTCTCTCCGGTTGGATTCAGATTTTGTTTTGGATAATAGAGTACACAATTATTCGAGCTCTAAATAAAGTTGTCATGATTTTATTTGAGATTGGATTGGAGTTGTAGAAAATTATCCATGAGAACAAGAATTTGAAATACAACTGTTTTGTGGATTTTGAAATTTGAATTTTGAAATTTGAAATTTGAAATTTGAATTTGAATTTTGAATTTGAAACTTGAATTTGAAATTCGAATTTGAAATTCGAATTTGAAATTCAAATTTGAAATTTAAATTTGAAATTTGAAATTTGAAATTTGAAATTTGAAATTGAAATTTGAAATTCGAATTTGAAATTTGAAATTCAATTTTTGAATCACAGTCCAAGTGGGATTTGAATTTGTTGTGGTAAATCCACAAGGAATGAAATTTGAATTTGAGTTGGATATGGAGAGGATAATCTTGTTAGAATTCTACTTGAATTTTGAATCCAAATCCTAACTAATGATGGACGAAAATTTTGAGGATTATCCTCAATGGATTTTCGAATTTTTGTGGATAAGGTTCAAGGATAAATTCAAGTTTAAATCCCAGTTGAATTTGGATTCTCTCCTCCCAGATAATGGCCGAGTTTTTGGAGTGAATCTCCTAGGAGATTTTCGGTTATTTTGGATAAGGATGAGATAAGATTCACGCTTGAAAATCCTAGTAGAATTTTGATTCTCCCTTATCCAAAAGTGGCCAAATTTTTGTGGAGATTTTCTCCTTTGAATTTTCAGATTTTTTGGGTTGAAAAAGGGAGATAAAATTCTAGTTAAAATCTTGTTTATATTTGGATTGGATTTATCCAAAAGTGGCCGAATTTATTGTTGGGATTTTTCCCTTGGAAAATTCAGATTTTGTGCTTGTGGATAAGGGAGAATATCTTCTCCTAATCCAATTCAAATTCAGATAATCACCTCAGGTAGGTCTATAAATAGTGGTCTTGCCACTCCAGTTCTCTCAGATCACAGACTCTCAGGTGAGCAGGCTTATTGTTGCACAGCCCACCATGACAATAAGTTCTTTAGAGATCTGGGTGGTCGGAAGAAGACTAGCAGTGCTAGCATACCGATCGAGGTTCAGAGTGGCCACACACTCAGCCATTCGGGAATTGTAGAATAGTAGAGAAGGCTAGTTGGTTGAAGCCCTCCGGTCATTCTCCTCCTGCAGATTGGCGTCCTTGAGGTATGAGTTTTAATTTGTTGTTGGTTTATTGTATATGGCATCATGAGATATTTAACGATCTGAAAATTTTTTATTGTTCCGCTGCGCCACTCTGATACGTTTTTACCGATTTATTATCCTACAATTGTTATCAGAGCCATCTCATGACTATGCCATGTACATAAATTAGACAATTACTTAGTCTTTTTATTTATGTATGGATTTGATATTTAGAAAGTGGCATTCTAGGATTCCTTTATGTTGTTATCATGAATTATCTATATAGTATGTGGTTATTTTAATTTTTTGAATTATTATAAGCATGCTTGTTTATGCCGGTTATGGTTCCTTAGAATTTAGAAAAAATTGTATCTAGGAATTTTTATGTAACCATGGGAGCAGCTTATTAGCACTGTAATTTTTCCATGGATTTTAATTTTTGTCTCTTAGAATTATTATGATTAGAATTTTGTACACTAGAAACGGTTTAGGAAATTTTATGTAATTATTCTTAGAGGAGATTGAAGATTGAAAACCGTAATTTATTTTTCCCGAAAGTTAAATTTAATTTAAAGGTTGAAATTTTGATTGCGTGGAAAATTTCAATTTAATTGGGATTCAAATTAATTTTCGGAGATCCTAATAGGTAAATTGGAATATGGCATGAAAATTGAGACACGACCTCTCGGGATAGGCCGTCGGGCCTTGGTGGGGCTACAGCCTTTGCCCTCGGGCAGGATGCGCTGCAGCAGGCCCTATGCAGGCCATAATCACCCACGGCCGCAGGCTTGGCCTATAGCCGAGGGTGGCCGTGGCCTCCCCAAGGCTGGCCGCAGCCTGGGCGTGCAGCCTGTGGCTGCAGGCGCTCCCTGTAGCCTGCCAGCTGCTGCGCCTAGCCTGGGCGTGCAGCCTGGCACTACAGGCTTGGCCTGTAGCCCGGCAGGGCTGCACATGGGTGGTCATGGGCTGCCAGCCCCCCCGGGGTTGGGGGCTGCCCACGGCGGCTGCCGCCTCCGGGGGCGGTTGTGCGACTATTCAAAAATCGAAAAATTTTGACTTTAAATTTGAGATTTAATTTTAAATCATGTTTAAAAATATGTAATTGAAAATTTGAAATTTTTGAAATTACATATTATTACACATGATGTTTAAAATTGTTTAAAATTTGAATTTGAAATTTAAATTTGAAATTTGAATTTGGAATTTGAATTTGAAATTTAAATTTTTGGAGATTTAAATTTTAAATGATTCTTGTGATGAGAAATAAATGGAGAGGCTACATAAAGATGGATACAAGAAGACGGAACAAAATTCAAGACCCAAAGAATGCTTTGGATGAAATTTTGTAATCTTTATTTTCTTTGTTCTAGGATGGAACCATGGCTTGGTTATTCTGTCAATTATTTTTTTTGTGATATGTCATGGATGTATAAATATGTATTGATGGATGTTTTATATGCATATTTGATAACATGACATATAGGATAGGTGAGTGCCGCTCATACTATATTGATCATACATAATTTGTCAAAACTTGCATGTTTTTCAAAATATTGAGTGGGAGAGGGTTTCAAACAAAACCCACGGCCTCTATTGTTGATCCATATGTGAAAGCATGGTAACGCCTCGCGTTAGTTCTGCCCTGACCACACCCCTCGATAGGTGTTTACCGCCGCCGGTATACTAGATTGGATCTCCTATGTGGAAAACGTGTTTGGGTACAATCCTATTCATGACCACCCCTCGGTGGCTTGGTAGGACGTGGATCGGGCTACGTAAACAATGGTTATACACTTAAGACTCATTTAGTTATTAACCTTCCCTAGAAGCTCTGTTAACTAAACTGGTGGCCAAATAAGCGGTTATTAATATATGTCTTAACCTTGGAGGATTTAAGGCAATATATATTAATTGGATGGGGTCCATGTTCCGGCTATTTGTTTTCATGACCACCCCTCGGTGGCTTGGGGCAATAGGTGCTGAGAATTATCGTTGCAATGCTACATGTTTTTCAAGTTTCATGTAGGAACATACTTGTATGTTTTATTTGCTAAATTATCTGTATATTTGCTTGGGCTTTGTAATGATGTCTAGTATAATTTTATTTTAGTTCAAAATGTCAACGACACCCTTCATTTCAATACTTACTGAGAATAAACTGAATGGCGATAATTATAAGGATTGGAAAAGAAATTTGTTGATAGTTCTCAGCTGCGAGAGACACAAGTTCATACTAGACGAACCATGCCCACCAGGGCCAAAACCTGACACACCGCTTGAGGAGGTCCCGGTTGCCTATACTCGTTGGAGAGAATCCAATGATATAGCTCGATCCTACATGCTTGCTAGCATGACAAGTGCTTTACAAAAGCAACATGAGACTTATCAGGTTACTAGGGAGATCATGGACAATCTGGAGGACATGTTCGGAGGCCAAGAAAAATTGGCTCGACAGTCCGCTATCACCAGCATTATGAACTCTAAGCAAAAGACGGGTACTCCGGTGAAGGAACATATGATCACTCTAATAGGATTCTTCGTTAAGGCTGTCGAAAACAGTGCTGAGTTAGACTACAACACCCAGATCGAGATGGTGTTTAAAACTCTGTCTAAAGATTTTGTGGGGTTTAAGGCCGCATACAATCTGGTGACAAGGGAGTTAGGACTAACCGAGCTCATGAAGCAACTCCAAGCTTATGAACGGATGATCAGGGATGGGGATGCGATTCAACTCAAAGGAGAGGCCAATTTGGCAGAATCTTCCAAACCCTCACGGAAGAGGAAGAGGCCAAATCAGAAGCAAGTGGCTTCCAGTTCTTCTAATCCTCCTGTCTCGGATGGGAAGAAGAAGAAGAAGAACAAGAAGCCCAAGGACCCTAAAAAGTCCAAATGCTTTCGTTGTGGGAAGGTTGGTCACTTTAAGAAGGCTTGCCGGGAAATCCTAGCCTCCAAGGGCTAGGAAGGTAAGCAACTTCACTACTTAGAAGCGTGTTTGGTGGAAGAATCAAAAGACACTTGGGTCATTGATTCGGGCGCCACTAATCGAGTTTGTGTTTCTATGTAGGGGTTCATCGAAACGAGAAGTCTACATGATAGGAGCCTCTCGTTACGGATTGGAGACGGCAGCTTGGTGGTGGCTGAGGTAGTAGGAGATATTTACCTTTACTTTGATCAATTTAGGTTTATTTTATTGAAAGACTGTTTTTATATTCCTAATTTTAGGAGGAACCTTATATCGGTAGCTTGTTTAATAAAGGATTCTTATTCAGTTTCTTTTAGTAAAAGAGTTGATATTCGTAAAAATAATTCTTTTATCTATTCTGGATGGATGGATGGAAACCTATATTTGATTAAACCAAAGATGTACTCACTGCTTGACACTGAATTAATAGATAACTCAAAAAGGTTGAAAGTTTCTCACTCTAACAAGGTGTATCTTTGGCATTTAAGACTTGGTCATATTAATTAGGATAGGATTCAAAGATTGGTGAAAGACGGTCCTTTGGAATCTGTGGAGGAGGTGCGTCTTCCCCAATGTGAGTCTTGTCTAGAGGGTAAGATGACTAAGAGATCTTTTGGAGCTAAGGGTACAAGGGCTCAAGAGCTCTTAGAAATTATGCACATTGACATATGTGGCCCTATGAACGTCACAGCATGAGGAGGGTTCAAGTATTATGTCTCTTTTATAGATGATTACTCGAGGTATGGATACATGTATCTGATGCACCGCAAAAGCGAAACCTTTGATAAGTTGAAAGAGTATCATGTGGAAGTGGAAAACCAATTGGATAAATTCATAAAGACACTTCGATCTGATCGAGGTGGCGAATACCTCTCTGATGAATTTCTAGGACATCTTGTAGAGAACAGGATATTATCCTAATTGACTGCACCTGGTATTCCACAACAGAATGGTGTAGCTGAAAGGAGAAATAGGACCTTGTTGGATATGGTACGGTCCATGATGAGTTATTCAACGCTGCCATTATCATTTTGGGGATATGCTTTACAAACGGCATGCTATATTCTGAACCAGGTTCCAAGCAAATCAATTCCCAGAACTTCGTATGAATTGTGGTGTGGCAGGAAGCCCTCCCTTGGACATATGAGAATATGGGGCTGCCCAGCGCATGTACTGGATGGGGATGCGAAAAAGTTGGAACCAAGATCAGAATTGTGTATGTTTGTAGGGTATCCAAAGGGAACTAAAGGAGGTCTGTTCTATAACCCGAAGGAACAGAAAGTCATTGTCTCAACCCATGCGACATTCTTGGAGGAAAGTCACATGAATGACTTTAAGCCTCGAAGCAAAGTGGTGCTAGAGGAGTTATTGGGTGAAAGAACTACTCCACAGATTTCGATCTTGGACACAAGTTTGAGTTCCGGTTAAGGACCTGTAGACGATCAATAATTTAGGGTGCCTCGTCGTACTGGGAGGGTTTCAAAGAAACCTAATTTCTTCTTGTATGATGTTGAGGTATACCAGGCCAAGGCTCATGAGCATGAGGATGATTCGGTCACCTATGATGAAGCTATAAATGATGTTAATTCTAAATCTTGGAAACAGGCTATGAACAATGAGATGGATTCTATGAAATCCAACTCTGTTTGGGAACTTGTAGATTTGCCAGATGGGATAAAACCCATTAGATGCAAATGGGTCTACAAAAGAAAGAAGGATGCGGAAGGGAGAGTGGATGTAGGAAAATAAATCGGTAAAAACGTATTAGAGTGGTACAGCGAAACAATAAAAATTTTCAGATCGTTAAATATCTCATGATATCATATGCAATAAACCAACAACAATTAAAACTCATACCTCAAGGATGCCAATCTGCAGGAGGAGAATGACCGGAGGGCTTCAACCAACTAGCCTTCTCTACTATTCTCCAATTCCCGAATGGCTGAGTGTGTGGACACTCTGAACCTCGATCGGTATGCTAGCACTGCTAGTCTTCTTCCGACCACCCAGATCTCTAAAGAACTTTATTGTCACGGTGGGCTGTGTAACAATAAGCTTGCTCACTTGAGAGTCTGTGGTCTAAGAGAACTGGAGTGGCAGGACCTCTATTTATAGACCTGCATTAGGTGATTCTCTGAATTCGAATTGGATTAGGAGAAGATATTCTCCCTTATTCACAAGCACAAAATCTGAATTTTCCAAGGGAAAATCCCAACAATAAAATTCGGCCACTTTAGGATAAATCCAATCCAAATCTAAACAAAATTTTAACTAGAATTTTATCTCCCTTTTTTAACCAAAAAATCCAAAAATTCTAAGGAGAAAATCTCCTCTAAAATTCGGCCACTTTTGAATAAGGGAGAATCAAAATTCCACTTGGATTTTCAAGCTTGAATCTTATCTCATCCTTATCCAAAATAACCGAATTTTTCCTAGGAGATTCACTCCTAAATTTCGACCACCTTTTGGGAGGAGAGAATCCAAATTCAACTGGGATTGAAACTTGAATTTTTCCTTCAACCTTATCCACAAAAAAATCCAAAAATCATTGAGGATAATCAAAATTTTCGTCCAACTTTAGTTAGTATTTGGATTTAAAATTCAAGTATGATTCTAACAAGATTATCCTCTCTATATCCAATTCAAATTCAAATTTCATTTCCTTGTGGATTTACCACAACAAATTCGAATCCAACTTGGACTGTGATTCAAAATTTGAATTTCAAATTTCAAATTCGAATTTCAAATTCAAATTTCAAATTTCAAATTCAAATTTCAAATTCAAAATTCAAATTCAAAATTCAAATTCAAAATTCAAAATTCAAATTTCAAATTTCAAATTTCAAAATCCACAAAACAGTTGTGTTTCATATTCTTGTTCTCATGGATAATTTTCTACAACTCCAATCCAATCTCAAATAAAATCATGACAACTTTATTTGGAGTTTGAATAATTGTGTACTCTATTGTCCAAAACAAAATCTGAATCCAACCGAAGAGAATCTTGTCTACCATCTTAATCCTATGTCATCACCATCCATGCATAATAAACTAGCCAATAGCATACACAAATCAATTTGCCAAACATATTAAGGAATTATGTGGAGCTAGTAGAGGGACTGATTGGACAAATATAATCGGGCTCCCGTAAATCCATATGATCATCATTCTTTATCGAACAACTCAATCATATGATCACTAATTTCAGAGTCACACGACTATAAACCTGAAACTGAACTCCCAATTATATACCGTATTACGTAAGTCTGTGAGAAGTTATCGTCCAATGACCTTGTCATGTATGTAGAACCCTCATATGATATCCATGATCAGCCTTAGGCCAAAGTCCGTTTAATCCTATTGATCAGGCTATCTTAAAGTTCCATTATACTACTGAATAAAGAAAATGATTATTCACCATATGTGAATAAGAAGTCATCTGCCTAGCAGACGACCCAAGGCCTTGTCTATTTTCACATTCAGTATAATGCCATTAAGAGGATACCCTTAACTCCTCATTAGAGCTATGATTCCGATATCTGTAAATGAACCCTTCATCGTATACAAGTCATGCACCCAACGAACCGGTCTATAAGCTTACTACCTCTGAGACGCTTTAGCCAGTGGAACATCAAAGTACACAAGTCATATACATGAAGCTATCCTTTTACTCAGGATTAAGGTTACTGCACAATGAACGTCAAAAGCAGATCGATCCACTCAAAGCGGACTTCGTAGATCAATCACGCTTTAGTCCCGGTCTAATATGTCACCACCAAGCAACATATCTATGTCTCTACTTGGGAGTCCAGCTCCAGACAGTCAAGACAAACTGTCCCCTCCAAGGCTTTAAACAACATAATAGTCTTAACATGAGTTAGATGCTCGGTCTAACCCCATAGACTACAGACCATAGTTTAGACCGCTAACTTTAGAACATTGTCTTCTCGCATACAAAAGTCCATCGCATGCAACGTTCTAACAGTTTAACACAAGCAGTCAGGGAGCCATATTTGTTTACATTTACTTTAACATGTAAATAAAACGAGGACAGATAGCAATGTAATGAATAACCTCTATATATAATTTTATTATCCAATTCAAAATAAATACATCAAAATGTCTCTAATGCTTAGGACATTTCCTAACAATCTCCCACTGCTAGCTTAGGGCAAGTGGGAGATTGTTAGGAAATGCCCTAAGCATTAGAGACATTTTGATGTATTTATTTTGAACTGGATAATAAAATTATATATAGAGGTTATTCATTACATTGCTATCTGTCCTCGTTTTATTTACATGTTAAAGTAAATTTAAGCAAATATGGCTCCCTGACTGCTTGTGTTAAACTATTAGAACGTTGCATGTAATGGAATTTTGTATGCGATAAGATAATGTTCTAAAGTTAGTGGTCTAAACTATGGTCTATAGTCTATGGGGTTAGACCGAGCATCAACTCATGTTAAGACTATTATGTTGTCTAAAGCCTTGGAGGGGACAGTTTGTCTTGACTGTCTAGAGCTGGACTCCCAAGTAGAGACATAGATATGTTGCTTGGTGGTGACATATTAGACCTGGACTAAAGCGTGAGTGATCTACAAAGTCCACTTTGAGTGGATCGATCTGCTTTTGACGTTCATTGTGCAGTAACCTTAATCCTGAGTAAAAGGACAGCTTCATGTATATGACTTGTGTACTTTGATGTTCCAATGGCTAAAACGTCTCAGAGGTAGTAAGCTTGTAGACCGATTCATTGGGTGCATGACTTGTATATGATGAAGGGTTCGTTTACAGATATCAGAATTATAGCTCTAATGAGGAGTTAAGGGTATCCTCTTAAAGGCATTATACTGAATGTGAAAATGGACAAGGCCTTGGGTCGTCTGCTGGGTGGATGACTTCTTATTCACATATGGTGAATAATCATTTTCTTTATTCGGTAGTATAATGGAACTTTAAGATAGCCTGATCAGTAGGATTACACAGACTTTGGCCTAAGGCTGATCATGGATATCATATGAGGGTTCTACATACATGACAAGGTCATTGGACGATAGCATGTCACAGGCTTACGTAATACGGTATATAATTGGGAGTTCAGTTTCAGGTTTATAGTGGTGTGACTCTGAAATTAGTGATCATATGATTGAGTTGTTCGGTAAAGAATGATGATCATATGGATTTGCGGGAACCCGATTATATATGTCCAATCAGTCCCTCTACTGGATCCACATAATTCCTTAATGTTTGGCAAATTGATTTGTGTATGCTATTGGCTAGTTTATTATGCATGGATGGTGATGACATAGGATTAGGATGGTAGACAAGATTCTCTCCGATTGGATTCAGATTTTGTTTTGGATAATAAAGTACACAATTATTCGAACTCCAAATAAAGTTGCCATGATTTTATTTGAGATTGGATTGGAGTTGTAGAAAATTATCCATGAGAACAAGAATTTGAAACACAACTGTTTTGTGGATTTTGAAATTTGAAATTTGAAATTTGAATTTGAATTTTGAATTTGAAATTTGAATTTGAAATTTGAATTTGAAATTTGAAATTTGAATTTGAAATTCGAATTTGAAATTTGAAATTCAAATTTTGAATCACAGTCCAAGTTGGATTCGAATTTGTTATGGTAAATCCACAAAGAATGAAATTTGAATTTGAATTGGATATAGAGAGGATAATCTTGTTAGAATCATACTTGAATTTTCAATCCAAATCCTAACTAATGATGGACAGAAATTTTGAGGATTATCCTTAATGGATTTTCGGATTTTTGTGGATAACGCACAAGGAAAAATTCAAGTTTTAATCCTAGTTAAATTTGGATTCTCTCCTTCCAGTTAATGGCTGAATTTTTGGAGTGAATCTCCTAGGAGATTTTCGGTTATTTTGGATAAGGATGAGATAAGATTCAAGCTTAAAAATCCTAGTGGAATTTTAATTCTCCCTTATCCAAAAGTGGCCGAATTTTTGTGGAAATTTTCTCCTTTGAATTTTCAGATTTTTTTGGTTGAAAAAGGGAGATAAAATTCTAGTTAAAATCTTGTTTAGATTTGGATTGGATTTATCCAAAAGTGGCCGAATTTATTAGTGGGATTTTTCCCTTGGAAAATTCAGATTTTGTGCTTGTGGATAAGGGAAAATATCTTCTCCTAATCTAATTTAAATTCAGAGAATCATCTCATGCAGGTCTATAAATAGAGGTCCTGCCACTCCAGTTCTCTCAGACCACAGACTCTTAGGTGAGCAGGCTTATTGTTGCATAGCCCACCGTGACAATAAGTTCTTTAGAGATCTGGGTGGTCGGAAGAAGACTAGCAGTGCTAGCATACCGATCGAGGTTCAGAGTGCCCACACACTTAGCCATTCAGGAATTAGAGAATAGTAGAGAAGGCTAGTTGGTTGAAGCCCTCCGGTCATTCTCCTCCTGCAGATTGGCGTCCTTGAGGTATGAGTTTTAATTGTTGTTGGTTTATTGTATATGGCATCATGAGATATTTAACGATCTGAAAATTTTTTATTGTTCCGCTCCGCCACTTTGTTACGTTTTTACCCATTTATTTTCCTACACTACTATTGACGCGCTTCCTTCCTCAGGGCAAAGGATGCATATATCCCCTTCTCTTTATTGACCAATCCTATAGAATGCAAGATTACTTGGATGTCCGTTAGCTAGTCATCGGCTTCTAGGGAATTGGTGGTTCCTTTTGAACTCTAACGCTTTCATGTACCGGGATCTCTCGTATAAGTCGCCTTCCCTAGGAACTGGCTGAGGCACATTTGCTGCTACGGGAGTAGCCGTTGTTAGGGGTACTGGTGGAGGTGCAGGAAATTACAGCCCTTGCGGAAATCCCTAGACTGGGGGAGTTGCTCACTCCCTTGAAGTCTCTAAGGTTGCTGATGCCTCCTTGGCTGGCACTACTGCTACCTGCAGCACCTGGGGTTGCTGGTCCAACTGTTCCCTAAGCTGGTTTAGTTCACACTGCTAGTTCCTTATCATATCTCGCATAGCCACAAGTTGTGCTATCAACTCATCCTCTTGGGATGCCTGGGTTGTTTGCGTATGCGTTCTAATCATGATGTCTTTCAAACTCCATCATATAGCGGAAAATAAGTTATAAGTCTTTTGTTTCCATACTAGGAGATCACGTCCTCTATTATTTTCCTTCTTACTCAACGACATCTTTCTCTTTCTTATATTGTGATGTTCAATACACTTTTCCATATCGTATTAAGACATCGTTTGAGTGTCAGGACTTGTCTTCACTTTTCATCACACTATGGTCATGGGTGAAAAATCGTATCTAGGCCTTTAGGCAAAACTGTACAGCTTTTCATAATATATCCACAAAAATATGTATAAACTTCTAGTCTGGTGGGAGTGACATACACTTCCTAGCACATAGTCTCAAAAGGACATATTTGGATGGGTTTAGTAGGAGTAAGCTACTGCTTCCCCTCATACTTATACATGATCAAAAGTTTTGTAGGGTTACTACTACTCGGAGGTTAGTACTGATTCTACTTCAGAGATATCGTCGTTGTCGCTCTCATCGAAGATCAGAGCTAGCCTCGTCTTTACTGGATATGATAACCTGAGGTTCCAGCTCATACTTCATCCCTTCATCATCACTGATGAAGTAAGGAACATCATCTCTGTCATTTTCCTCCACATCAGGGTGACCTATTGCTAGTGGTATAGCCAGATTAGGGTCTTCACCTCCCTCATCCTCGGGAGGGGCATCAGGTAGGTTTTCATTATCATTGATAGTATCCTTTACTTCTAGGAGGTGATCGAGAGACAGAAAGGCTGGTTCGGGCTCTTCTATGGGTTCCCCGACGTCCTCAAGTGCTTCTGGCTGATGTTTCGTTATAAGCCTTCTTCAACATGTGTTATAGAAGTCCATATAAGTTCCTCATAGTGCACAACATACGTTAGAACTATGTCACTGGACATCACTACGGTCTCTCAATCCGATGTATAAATTCTTGTATATCCGCAACTCTAGAGAACTTAGATGGTTTCACTCCCCTACTTACCCATAAAGAAAAACTTGGGCCGATGCTGGACTCCTCTCAGAGATTTGCTTTATCTTGGTATAGTGAAACTCAACCCAGTTAAGAGCTCATCCTAGTCACAAGAATCTCAATACATATGAGAGTATCTTTGTAAGGACTACCCCATTCCTGTAACTTAAGTTTCATTTAATGATAAATTGAGGAATAATTTGATGCATCTTAGTGCAAAAAATTGAAGAACGCGGGCATGTACATAGTTGTGTAGGTGGCCATGTATTGCCTAGACTATGCGCATGAAAATGGTCATGCAACTGTACATGGCTGTGTAGGTGAACACGGTCATGTACACGGCCGTGTAAGTGGCCACGTACCGTTGGTAGTGTGCACGTGCGTGAGATCGTGTGAGTAAACATGACCGTGTAGGTGGCCATGTATTGCCTAGACTGTGCGCATGAAAATGGTCGTGCAATTGTACATGGCCGTGTAGGTGAACACGGTCATGTACATGGCTATGTAAGTGGCTGCGTACTGTTGGTACTGTGCACGTGCGTGAGGTCGTGTGGGTAAACATAGCTGTGTAGGTGAACACGGTCAAGTACACGGTTGTGTAAGTGACCATGTACTGATCGGGTTGTTGGAATGTCAGAGGCCGTGTTGGTGTACATGGCCGTGTAGTGAGACATGCCCAGGTACATGGCCGTGTAAGAGGTCGTGTACCAATCGATAAAAGGAGTCTGTTCTAAGACATGGCCATGTTGAGCAAGGCTCAACTGGTACACACCCGTGTAGGAGGCTATGTAAGATGCTATGTAATGAGTAAAAAGTTGCTGTGCAGACCCTTAATATGCATGAAACCTAATTACTATATGGAGAGTAATTAAGTTCAAAAACACAGTATAATTTCCAATTGAATAGATTAAACAGATGCAGTACTATTTAAATACTATTCATGCAATAAAGGGGGTGATCAATAGTGAACCCACTATACCCTATTATGTGTATGAATGTGTGAGACATGCAGTGTTAGGAAATTGGTTCGGACGATAATTTTTTGACACAAGACTGGTGAACAGATAGCCAGAACGCTCAGACCAAACATCTGAGCACAATAACGAGAGATAACCCTAGCAAGGGTACAGTATCGAGAAAATGGTTTGGATGACCTCTTCTCACCTAGAGACTGACAAAATCAAAGTCAGGGCACTTAGACTGGTCAGTTAAGTAAAAGACGGTGAATAGTAAATAGTAAAAAATGTAGTGTCAAGTTATTGGCCAAAACGACCTTAAATTGACCTAAAACTAATACATGAACAGTTAGTAGACTTAATCCGTTGATTGAGCATAAAACGGGAATTTTAGTTTGAGCCATATGCAGTATCAGGATGAGGATCAAAACGACCTTTACTCCAAAACTGATATATTTGGACTCAGAACGTCCAAATTAGTCAATTAGGCACCTGACATATTTTTCGAGGTGGGGGTCACATAGATCTTGAAAATTAGTCCAGACGACCTCCGATGGACGTAAAACTCATTAAAATGGAATCAGCACGTCCAAATTAGTCAAGAGAGACTGTGTCTGAAATTTCGCCCGGGAACACCTTGGTTTGCATGCAAAAGGACAACACAGTGTAGACGCAACCACAGTATAAGATGTGAACAGTAAATTAGACTGATAATGGGCTCTTAGATAGTATAAAATAACCAAGAGTTTACAGTACAAAAATCAGATTCAGAAATCTAATTTTTGGGTGAAAATTGGAACACTGCCGAAAAAGGACCGAACACTGCAGTATAAAATTAGACTGCGATGAGAAGCCAACACAGATGAAATTTGGCCCTTAGAAACCATGGCCATAGCTGCAAAAGGCAGTTGAAAATGGCTCCTCATAGCCCAAAAGGTGACCATTAAAAAATTACCCTAGCCATGACACACTTGAATAAAATATTCATGGGGTTTCAAAAGCATGGTCAACAAATGTTTCTTTATTCTTCTACCATTTAAGGCAGCAGCCCATGCCCACTTTGGTCTGAAAATGGGCAACAATTTGTCCCATGATTTGGCTAATTTGGTGGACAATTAATTAGGATTAAGTCTAAGTAAGCTTGATCAATTTTGCCTATAAAAGGCACCCTTTACACAAGTGATTTGTTTCCCTTACTTTGGCATCCAAAACTCACTTCAATTTGTCCCTCTACTCCTTGTTGCAGCTGACCACTCTAAGTTCCCCAAACCCCCATATTTTCAAGCTTAAATCACACCCAAAAGCATACCAAAAATTAAACCTCAGAAGCTTGTGTTAGGAGAAGTCAAATCTAAGTCATTCAAAGGCACCAAGGCTAAGTCCTCAAAATCGATCCTTGTAGTTTTTAGTTTTTGTTTTGATTTGGTTTTTAAGAGAAATTTTTGGTATTGTTTCTAGCAAAAACAGACCCCACTCTCTTGGATTCCCATGACCATTTTTGACTCCTTCAGCCCTAGTTGAAACCGTGCTTGTTCAAGGCACAAAGGTATACCAAAAACCCTATCTTATGTTAGTTGGTTTTAAGTTTTGATCAAAGCCATTTATGTGTATTTGGTTACGCAAATGGTTTGTAACAATTTATTTTGAGCCCTTAAGTTTCCATTTTTAAGTTTATGTGATTGTGGTTATGTTTACAATTTTCTACGGATGGTTATTGTATGTGTGATGCTACGAACGATTAGGAACGTGGCTCGACATAAATCTGTCCCTAGGAAAGACCACGGATTTTGGCCATTTTGACCTACTTAGGATCCAAAATTGGGATTTGGTAAAACATGGTGTTTTGAGGAAATTTTGATCCAGTCATTTTTCCATCAAATAGCCCTTGGCCAAAAATGAAATTACGATAGGTTTTTTGAGTGTTTTTCACTCGGTGTCCGAAACTAGGAACAAACTGGGAACAAAATCCGAGCCCAGAAATAGGTACGGGTTTTAGTGAAAACAGACCCCTTAAAGTTCGAATTGAACTTCAGGCTCAACATGAAAGTTGTAGATCTTGTCAAAATCTTTGAGATGACCTATGCGTGTTTTAAAAATTTGGCCATTTCTGGCCTCAAACAGAGCCATTTTTACATAGATGTAAAACTGAGAATTTTCTGAAAAAAAAAAAAAAAATCAGGCACAAGGCTACGGGTTTAATGGAATTAAGAGCCGTTACATTTGGATTTTCTTTGACGTCCCATACGTTACCATACCATCCAGCCAAGCTCTGACACCAACCGTGATGGCTGGCAACCTCGTGGGTCGTCGTCCTCTTACTTAATATACTTAACTTTCCATTTTTAAATGTTCTCTTTTTAAAGTGGAAGCAATTTCTATAGCAAATTTTTTTTTTAAGTTACATATTATACCTATATCTCTATCATACTCTTATAACATAAAATTCATAAATTTCTTTCTTTCAACTTCCTTTTTGAATGCTCAGCGAAAGACTCATAGTAGTACCATACCCTCACCCAGTCCCTTGGCATGTGCAGATCCGTCCATTGCCCATCATATTACTTTAAACTAACAGGTTACTTACCTACAACATATGAACAACTAATGAGCTAGATGCTTAGTAAGTTCAAACATACATTCATTAACTTATAAATACTAGTAATATATATTATTACTAGAATATATGACATCACATAAAGACACATCAAACACATCATCAAAACATGACATCGAAACATAACATAATATGTTAGCCTCTTCATGCTCATTTATCTCTTTGCTCATTGTTCTCATCATTCTATCGATCATCTCTTATCATTCTATTCTAATCTCTTCATTTCTTTTCTTTTCATTCCTATCATTTCTTAACTTTCCGTTCTAAACCTTCTTATCTTTTCTACTGTTTTATCATCATTTCTTAACCTTTCGTATCTTAAAAGCTAGTAACATATACACTAGCATAACATCACGTAAAAACATGTCATTCACATCATGCACATAATATCAAATACATCACATCATACTTATTAATTCTATTATGTTCTTTTAAACTTCATTTTATTATTTATTTATTTTTCATCGATTTTATTATGTCATTCTTTCATGTCATTCGTTTCTTTTAATGTCATTCGTTTCTTTTCTTATCATTCTTTACTTTTTTTTCTTTTCTTTTCGTATCATTTCTTTTCTTTTCTTTTCACTTTCCTTTGGTGGGCCCGTTGCTGGTCGCGCGTTAAAGATTATCACTTCCTTCTCTGAGGGGGTGATCTTTAACTACCACACCTTTGGGGTAGTGTCCAACCTATAAACTACCACACCTTCGGGGTAACACCACATCAGCATGGAGGATATAGACATTAACCTCACCTATGGGAGGCTGGTAAGCCAACAACTTAAGTTTTCAGTCTTATTATCTTGTATGCTTTTATTTTTCTTATATTGATTTTTCGTTGTACATCTTTTTCATGACATTCATAATCTTTCCTTTCTCATTTTTCATAGAACATTTCATGGAACATTTGTTTTTTCGTTGTTCTATCTTTCTTTCGTAATTCTTTCTCATTGACATCTCATTCTTTCATTCTCATTTCGTAAGACATATATCCTTGTTTCATTTTGTTGTTTTTCTTTTCTTAATTCTTTACTTTACTTGTGTGAATTATGTCAGTCACACTTTAGCATATATAGCACATATTACTTATATATCATTACATCACATCATAACAAACAAAAATACGTTTAGTTATGTGTAGACAATTATTCTCTATTTATCATTTGCATCATTCTATCTATCATATCTTATCATCATACTCCTATCGTTCATAGCCTATCATTGCTTATCTTTCTTGTCTAACTCTTCACTTTCATATCACTTTTCATAAAACATCTATCCTTTCGTTCTCATAAAACACACACTTTCTTAATTCCTTTCATTACCGATCATCGTTGCTCTATCAATCATAACTTAACTTCCATAAAACTTTTCATAAATATCTACTCTTTCCTTTCATATCTCATCTCTTGTTTATGCATTCTATCATAACATTCTCATTCTTACTCTTTCCATTCTTCTATCTCGCTTTCTCATATCTTTACTCTCATAAAGCTTTTATAATACATTTCCTTTGTAATTCAATATATATATACATATATATATTTTTTATAAATTATTTATTAAAACCTATCTTTTAACATCATCATAGTATTGCTATAGCGTTACTATAGCATTATCATAAATCACATCATGGCATTTGCATACAAAACATATAAATACAACAAGCTTGTTCATAGTTACAGACGGGTAAATGTTTGAACTTACTCATAGCGTGCTTATCCTCTTCTTGGAATCCATCAACGTCCTTTGTCGCGTCTGGATCGGGTTCCTACAGACAAACTTTGTCCGTTAATCACATTTTTATTTATAGCTTTTATTTTATTAAAAAGCTTGATTTTGATCTTATAACCCTTAATTATAGCCTTAGGACAGCTTTTTAAACCTTAATGGCCATTTTCGAATTTTTCTCCAACTTGTTGAAAAATTACGATTTTACCCCTAACTTTTGATAAAATTACAATTTTACCCTTGGCGTGATTTTTCGTAACTTAAACCTCAATTTTTGCTTTTACAAACTTCATTACCCTATTCCGGGGCTATTAGGGCTCTTTTCCCATAATTTGAGAATCTTTGGGCAAAATGACCATTTTGCCCCTGGTAGGTCGTTTAACCATAACATTTTCATTTTCATACTTAGGTTGGATTTTCTAAACCTAAAATCATCTAATTAACTTTTTAAATCTTATCGGACCATTTCCAGATCAATTCTTATCATTTTGCTAATTTTTCACATTCCCGGCCCTTGGGAAGTATTATTCCGACCTAAGAGTCAGTTTACTAATCGTAACTTACCCATTTCTTTTTCCATGCCCTAATTCCTCGATGGGGCTCAGGTTACCTTCCCGACCATATTTTTACCTCTTGTTTCCCATATTACCCTAGTGTCATTTTTAGAAATTTCAGCAGCATTTCCGCTTAGTTTTTGAGGTTCCAGCGTTTAGGAAATGCCTAAAAACCATCTATCCTGATCTAATTCTATCACGTACTATACCAGAGGCCTAGATTTTATGTAAAACTCATACTGTTTACATAAAATCGTAACATTATAACATATTTCTTTTCCTCCATTACAGCCATTTTCTTCTTTTTACATACATTCTTTTCCATAATTTTCATACCAATAATTATAAAACCATACAATAGTCCCAAACAATTAAATTATGGAATATAAAGAGGTCGGGATTTATACCGAATTACAGTTCGATCTCAACGGCATAAACCCTAATTCTTCGTTCTTCATATCTGAGGTCCCGTCTTGTAAATCCGACTCCGCAGATGCGTCTGAAACGTCGAAAATAGGCCAATAGGCCAAACTTCCAAAACTTGTCAATGGTCGCTGTTGACCGGCATTGATCGTCTGTTGACCGGCGTTGACCGACGGCGACGGTGGAAGGTGGGTAGTCCATCTTGAAGATCTCAACGAGAGGAATCCATTGGTGGTCTCAATTTAATGTTTGGAGGCCCCTATCGCCGGAAAATCCCCATCGAAAGATCGACGACAGCGGCGGCTTTGGAACTCCGCCGTGCTGCGATGGTTTTCCAAAATTACCTTGGGGCTTTTCTTCCCCATGCTGAGGTGTCCCTTTTTGCACTGGTGGTGCACCTCAACATCGCCGAAAACGGTGAGTTTCACGGTGGCGATACGACGGTGATGGCACGAGCTACGGCGGCGCAATCCGACTGTCGTTGGGCTGGAAGAAGGCTTGGGTTTTGTAGTACTCTTCACCACGAATCTTTTGGGACCAGAATTGTGGCAATCAGAGCTCGGACGGCGGAGAAATCTCACCGGGAAGATTTCGGCTCCGGCGGCCTTCAGGCGGCGCGTGCGGTGGTCGTTCTGTCGCATCGACCCACCGTTGAACTCAGCTCAGTGAGAGCTTTCCAACAGTGCTAGCAGTGTCGTGAACGGAGGCCGTATGTGAAAGTTGGTTACTGTTCATATTTGAGAGAAATTTGGGGTGAAAATCTGATTTTTTTGAAATTATGAGGAATTTCTGAATTTAACCCCCAAGATTTCCTATTTATACTCCCCTCCCCAAAATTTTTAACTTGGGCTATCTGACTAATTTGGACGTGCTGAATCCAAATTTATCAGTTTTATCTTAATCCGAAGTCATCTCGACCAGTTTCTGGTACTGCGTATTTTTCGCATTCCCAATAGAAATTTCTGTTTTGTGCTCCATTGACTAATTTGAGCATCCTGATCCCAAATATATCAATTTCGGGTTGAAAAAATATCGTTTTGATCTTTTTCCCGATACTGTATATTTCCAGGTCAAAACTCCTTTTTTGTGCTTCATAGCCTAATTTGAGCATACTGATTCCAAACATATCAGTTTTATGTCAAGATAATATCATCTTGACCTACTTCTTGATACTGTGAGTGGCACACATGTGCTCACACCTAAAATCACTGTCAATCATTTTTCATCTTTTAACATTGTTAGAACATTTTGTTTAGTTCTAAACAATATTAAATCACTTAATTTCACATTTTAACACTTAAATTCATTGTGTATTTATTCTCTGAGAAATATAAATTTTCTTGGTTATTACATTCACCCCTCCTTATAAAATTTTCGTCCTCGAAAATTAAGACAAGTAGGGTTTCAACTTCTTCATTTCTTCTTTGCATCTTTTGTAACATTTCAATATCGTGATTTTCCTTTTCTATGACATCTTCATAAATTAGATCTTTCATGGATTAGAATCTTCTTGCATACATTTCTGTACATTCATGCATCATTACCATGAATTACACTGTCGTAGTCCAACGTTTCCTTTCATAAACATATTTAGTAAAATTTCTATGAAATTCACATTAAGTAACGTCATATCATTATGGAACATTACTTAACATCATTTCATCATTTTAATATTTCGTAACATTTACATATCATACACATATAATCATATACATTTCATCAATAAGGCTTTATATGTAGCCTTTCATTTCAAATATACTCATATACATACATATACATTTATACATTATTCGTCTTTTTTATCCGGATCAATAAGAAATTTCTCTGGATCTTGACTTTTTCCTATATTATCTCAATCATTCCTAATCTTGGTGGACTTTTCTTGATCTACATTTACCTTGACTTAGTTCCACTGTGAGTCCTCTCCAACCTATGTTGCAGAAGTCCTCATCAGTTCCTCGTAACGCACAACATACGTTAGAATTATATCACTGGACGTCGACTTCAGTTTCTCGGTCCGATGAACAAATTCTCACATATCCGCAACTCTAGGGAATATAGGCGGTGTCTTGTCCCCCGTGCCCATGAGGAAATTAGGACTGATACTGGGCTCCTCTGAGGGAGTTGCTCGATCATGGTATGGCAAAACTCGGTCCAGATAGAGCTCATCCTAGTCATAAGAATTCCAGTACATATGAGAGCATCTTCCTGAAAGGTGCATACATGTCACAGCCATCATGACCCAATTATTCTGATCAATGGTGCATAGTCAGAGAATCATCTTGATATCATGAACCCAGTCCTATATTCCCATAGAGTACTGGAGTACTATCTGCCCTCGAAACTTGGTGGACAACTGATCTCGTCCATCTTCTAATCAATCCTCTAACATCGTACTTATACCATACCACCCACGATCGTATCGTGAGTTTGTCATCTTATCCTTTAAAAATTGTTTATTTTATATAATAAACAATTACTAACATAAGAAAAATCTAACTTACTTGGAATGATGGTAGGATGTGCAGTGTGCCAGGAGGGATACGGTTAACCTTTTGTTCTGATACCACCTGTGATGTCCCGTATGTTACCATACCATCCAGCCGAGCTCTAACGCCGACCGTGATGGTTGGCAACCTTGTGGGTCGTCGTCCTCTTACTTAACATACTTAACTTTCCATTTTTTAATGTTCTCTTTTTAAAGCGGAAGCAATTTCTATAGCAATTTTTTTTAACTTACATATTATACATATATCTCTATCATACTCTTATAACATATAATTCATAAATTTCTTTCTTTCAACTTCCTTTTTGAACGCTCAGCGAAAGACTCATAGTAGTACCATACCCTCACCCAGTCCCTTGGCACGTGCAGATCAGTCCGTTGTCCATCATATTACTTTAAACTAACAGGTTACTTACCTGCAACATATGAACAACTAATGAGCTAGATGCTCAGTAAGTTCAGACATACATTCATTAAGTTATAAATACTAGTAATATATATTATTACTAAAATATATGACATCACGTATAGACACATCATACACATCATCAAAACATGACATCGAAACATAACATAATATGTTAGCCTCTTCATGCTCATTTATCTCTTCGCTCATTGTTCTCATCATTCTATTGATCATCTCTTATCATTCTATTCTAATCTCTTCATTTCTTTTCTTTTCATCTGTGACAACCGAGAAATTCTAGCATTATTGGAAGAAAATGTACAAAGGTATGTATATAACAATTGGTACTATTTAAATAGTGAAATGAATGTATTTATATTGTTTAGAATGTATTAAAATGTTCTAACAATACTGACAGGTAAGAATTAAGTGTTGATAAAGTTCACTGAATTGAAACAGGTGGAACAGTGCCAAAAACGGCATTGAAAACCTAATCGGTGCATTATGGTGCACTAAAAAGATGAAAAACTTCTGGGATTGACTTTGATCAAACAGAAGCAGTATAAATTGATCCGGCTGCACAGGAGACCTCAGGAACCCGCCGGGATGATTTCAGGAAAATTTCGACTCAATCCGACATCGGTCAAAAAGTAGTCGAATTAATATGAATAATAAAGTCAAAGTCAAAATGTTTACTTTGCATTTATAACATCATAAAGCCATTTATTTAATGATGTTAAAATGGTGGTTGGTGGCATTAATGGACAAGATTAAATTTGCTTTTGATCTAAAGGCTTAGATTTGGCCAAAATTAGCCAAATTAAATTTTGTGAAAATATGGAAAGAAATGGCATGAAATGTGTTGAATTTTCATTGGTTGGAAGCTAAATTAATTGGTTTCCTTTGTTACTTAAGTCGGCCACTTTGATACAAAGGCACCCGTAGCCTTTCAAAGCCAAAACAAAGAAGAAAATTTTTTTTCTAAGTGTTCTAGAGTGAAACTGTGAGCCACTAAGGAGAACCAAGCCAAACCTTCAAATTTTCTTCACAAAAGTGGTAGCAAAATCTTCATTGGAGTCAAGGGAAGCAAGAAATCAAGGTAGCTATCTTTGGTTTGCATTTTCTCTTGCTTTTTCATTGAAAATTCTGTGGGTTTGATAGCTTGAAGGATGAGAAAATTTGTGATTTATTTGGTTGATTTGGTGCTTGGGTTTTGTTAATGGTTTGATTAGAAGAAAAACCATGCATTTTGTTTCAAGAAAAACAAAGTTTTGGTTGGTTTTTCAATGGTAAAACCATGGGTTACCTTGTGTGGTTGTTCATGGATTGTTGTTGATTAAGTGTTGTAATGCTTTAAATCATGTTTTGGTTATATGGAAAGCATGATTTGCATGGTTAGAAAGCTTGGAAAAATTTTGGTATCTAAATTCCCTAATATGGCCGTGTGGTGTAATTAGGGTTTGGTGAACGTTTTTGCATGATTAACTTGATGTTTGGATAGTTTAAATCATGCATTGAATTATAGAAATGTTGGTTATGTGGTTGAAAGCATGAAATAAAATGTTATGCATGTTTTACCTAAAATGGTTGTGGGTTATGTGTGATGAAAAACCCTAAGAATTTTGTTGTAAAATGCATGGATAATGGCTTGAAAATGTGCTAGGTAATAGCCTTTGAATAGCCTAAAATTTGGTTGAAAAAAAATTGAAAAGTTTTGGTTAGGTTTTGAGTATGAAAATCGTGGCTAAACCTAAGGGTAAAATTGAAAGAATCTTGTTGAATGTGGTTCAAAATGTGAATTGTTAAATGTGTGAGCTTTTATGTAAAAGTTTATGAAACTTTTACATAAAATAAGACTTTGGTATAGTACGTGGCCGGTAGCCTTAAATTTATGCAGAAATGCTACCGAAATTTCAAAAAACGGCATTTAGGGTAAAAAGGGAATCGAGAGTAAAAGTTTAGGGTCGGGTTGGAAACCCGAGTCCCTAAATGAAAATTGAATAAGGGAAACCTAAGGGGTGGTTCGTGAATAGTAACCCATCCCATTAAAAATGTAAAACGCGAGTGAAACTGAAAAACCGACCCCGAGGGGGGGCGTTTTTGGGAAACGTAGTAAAGGTCCGAGTCGGGTACGGAAAATCCGAGTCTCGGAGACCTAAATCGGGAAAGTTTAGATGAACATTTTAAATCTAGTAAAACGTCCATTTGAGGCTTCGAAACGATAGAAAATCACTTAATCGACGTAAGGGTTGTAATAGTACTTCCCGAGGGTCGGGAAGGTGAAAAATGGAAATAAAATAGAAACGAACCCAGTAATGAATAGAAAAGAGTCGAAAAAGTTCCTGAGAGCCAAAAGTGCAGTCTAGATCGAGAAAAATCCCGTCAGGGGCATAATTACAATTTTGCCAAAACATAGGGGTAAAATTGTAATTTTGTAAAAGTTGAGAAAAATGGGGAAAATGATAAATAAAACCTAAAAAGTTATAATTAAGTTTTATTTAAGCTTTTTAATAAAAAAATAAAAGCTATAAATGGAAATGAAATTAACAGACAAGATTTTGTCTGTAGGATCCCAAAATCGACCCACAAGAAGAGCGATTAAAGATCCAGAAAGGAAAAGGAGAAGAAATGGATAAGGTAAGTTCAGACATTTACTTGTCTGCAACATGTAGCATTATTATTGCTAACTTTGATGTACTAACTATAAGTTAGGTACAAATGTGCTACGGGCACTATGAAAATGGGACACATAATAAATTATGCTTCGGGCACTAGAGCGAGGTTAATGAAACTCACTCGCGTAAAATTAAAATGTGAACCATTCCTAACCATGGGGCAATATGAAGTCACTGAGTTAGAACTTTAAAAATTCGATAATGAAACCACTTTTGGCGTACTAGCCTTCCGTACAGGGAGGTAAACTTTGCCTTCGGGGCTATGATAATGAGATTAAGGCTGTGGAGGTCAGCATTGATGTACCGCTCCTAGTCATGTACAACTTTTCCTTTGGGGCTATGATGATGAGATTAAGGCTGTGGAGGTCAACACTAATGTACCGCTCCGAGTCATGCGCACTAAAATGGTACTGCCAACCTGAGCCCAAAACCAGAACATAATTAAAGATAATTACCTTAAACTGAAATTATGCCATAATTGAGCATAGGACAGTTTCGTGAGAGTACTAACACCATGGTTGATGTACTGTTGATATACTGTATTGTAGTCAAAGTTACTACTCATAGTGAATAGTGGTCAAAGTTACTATTTATGATAAATATTACTATTCATATAAATTCTATTTCTTGTATGTTTGAACTTACTGAGCCTGTAGCTCACAATTTTTGCTTATGTTACAGGTAAGCAACCAGCTCATTAGCTTTGTATAGCTGGATGACGGACGGGATAGCGAGTGTCAAATGGGATGGGAAGCCAAGGGATATGGTCCTGCCAGAGTCTTTCCACTGAGTGATAATAGGGAAAGGAAAGAGAAACAGTTCTTTTATAATAATATATATTTTGCGAAAGTACTGTATTATGTAAATTACTTTGTACTTGTAAACAAAGTGATTAGTGGATAATGTTTTACACGATGTTTTAAAAAAAAATCCCCCAAAAATGTCATGTTTTACAAGAGAGATAGATTAGCCGGTGACCCACGAGAGTACAATCTATCGCAGTTAGCGATAAAGCTTGACTGTAATAGTATTGTATGATCTCTATGAGGGGCGGGCCGCCACATCATTCCTATCATTTCTTAACTTTCCGTTCTAAACCTTCTTATCTTTTCTATCATTTTATCATCATTTTTTAATCTTTCATATCTTAAAAGCTAGTATCATATACACTAGCATAACATCATGTAAAAACATGTCATTCACATCATACACATAATATCAAATACCTCACATCACATATATTAATTCTATTATGTTCTTTTAAACTTCGTTTTATTATTTATTTATTTTTCATCGATTTCATTATGTCATTCTTTCATGTCGTTCATTTCTTTTCTTATCATTCTTTACTTTTCTTTTCTTTTCGTATCATTTCTTTTCTTTCTTTTCACTTTCCTTTGGTAGGCCCGTTGTTGGTCGCACCTTAAAGATTACCGCTTCCTTCTCTGAGGGGGTGATCTTTAACTACTGCACCTTCGGGGTAGTGTCCAACCTATAAACTACTACACCTTCAGGGTAGCACCACATCTGCGTGGAGGATATAGACATTAACCTCACCTATGGGAGGCCGGTACGCCAACAACTTAAGTTTTCAGTCTTATTATCTTGTATGCTTTTATTTTTCTTATATTGATTTTTCGTTGTACATCTTTTTCATGATATTCATAATCTTTCCTTTCTCATTTTTCATAGAACATTTCATGGAACATTTGTTTTTTCGTTGTTCTATCTTTCTTTTGTAATTCTTTCTCATTGACATCTCATTCTTTCATTCTCATTTCATAAGACATATAACCTTGTTTCATGTTGTTATTTTTCTTTTCTTAATTCTTTACTTTACTTGTGTCAATTATGTCAGTCACACTTAAGCATATATAGCACATATTACTTATATATCATCACATCACATCATAACAAACAAAAATATTTTTAGTTATGTGCAGACAATTATTCTCTATTTATCATTTGCATCATTCTATCTATCGTATCTTATCATCATACTCCTATCGATCATAACCTATCATTGCTTCTCTTTCTTGTCTATCTCTTCACTTTCATATCACTTTTCATAAAACATCTATCCTTTCGTTCTCATAAAACATACCCTTTCTTAATTCCCTTTATTATTGATCATCGTTGCTCTATAAATCATAACTTAACTTCTATAAAACTTTTCATAAACATCTATTCTTTCCTTTCATATCTTATCTCTTTTTTATGCATTCTATCATAACATTCTCATTCTTACTCTTTCCATTTTTCTATCTCTCTTTCTCACATCTTTACTCTCATAAAGCTTTTATAATACATTTCCTTCATAATTCAATATATATACATATATATATTTTTTATAAATTATTTATTAAAACCTATCTTTTAACATCATCATAGTATTGCTATAGTGTTACTATAGCATCATTGTAAATCATATTATGACATTTGCATACAAAACATATAAATACAATAAGCTTGTTCATAGTTACAGATGGGTAAATGTCTAAACTTACTCATAGCGTGCTTATCCTTTTCTTGGAATCTATCGACGTCCTTTGTCGTGTCTAGATTGGGTTCCTACAGACAAACTTTATCTGTTAATCACATTTTCATTTATAGATTGTATTTTATTAAAAAGGTTGATTCTGATCTTATAACCCTTAATTATAGCCTTATACCTTAATGGCCATTTTTGAATTTTTCTCCAACTTTTTGAAAAATTACGATTTTACCCCTAACTTTTGACAAAATTATAATTTTGCCCTTGGCGTGATTTTTCATAACTTAAACCTCAATTTTGTCTTTTACAAACTTCATTACCCTATTCCGGGTTCATTGGGACTCTTTTCCCATAATTTGAGAATCTTTAGGTAAAATGACCCTTTTGCCCCTGATGGGTCGTTTAACCATAACATTTTCAGTTTAATACTTAGGCTGGATTTTCTAAACTCAAAATCATCTAATTAACTTTTTAAATCTTATCGGATCTTTTCCAGATCAATTCTTATCATTTTGCCAATTATTTACATTCCCGGCCCTCGGGAAGTATTATTCCGACCTAAGAGTCGGTTTACTAATCGTAACTTGCTCATTCCTTTTTCCATGCCCTAATTCCTCGAGGGGGCTAGGGTTACCTTCCCGATCATATTTTTACCCCTTGTTTCCCATATTACTCCTAGTGCCGTTTTTAGAAATTTTGGCAGCATTTAGGAAACGCCTGAAAACCATCTATGCTGATCTAATTCTATCACGTACTATACCAGAGGCCTAGATTTTATGTAAAACTCGTACTGTTTACGTAAAATCGTTACTTTATCACATATTTTTCTTTTCCTCCATTACAACCATTTTCTTCTTTTTACATACATTCTTTTCCATAATTTTCATACCAATAATTATAAAACCATACAATAGTCCCAAACAATTAAATTGCGGAATGTAAAGAGGTCGGGATTTATACCGAATAGCAGTCCGGTCTCGACCCTAATACTTCATTCTTCATATCTGAGGTCCTGTTTTGCAAATCCAACTCCGCGGATGTGTCCGGAACGTCGAAAATAGGCCAACAGGCCAAACTTCCAAAATTGGTCAACGGTCGCCGTTGATCGGCATTGACCGTCGTTGATCGTCCGTTGACTGGTGTTGACCACAGTGACGGTGGAAGGTGAGTAGTCCATCTTGAAGATCTCGACGAGAAGAATCCATTGGTGGTCTCAATTTCATGTTTGGAGGCCCCTATCGCTGGAAAATCCCCCTCAAAAGATCAGCGACGGTGGCGGCTTTGGAGCTCCGCCGTGCCGTGGTGGTTTTCCAAAATTACCTTGGGGCTTTTCTTCCTCATGCCGAGGCATCCCTTTCTGCACCAATGGCGCACCTCAACATCGTCGAAAATGGTGAGTCTCGCGGCGTCGATATGACGGTGATGTTGCGAGCTACAGCAGTGCAATCCGACCGTCGTTAGGCTGAAAGAAGGCTTGAGTTTTGTAGTACTCTTCACCATGAATCTTTTGGGACTGAAATCGTGGCAATCGGAGCTCGGAGAAATCTCACCGGGAAGATTTCGGCTCTGGCGGCCTTCAGGCAGCGCGTGCGGCGGCATACGGCGGTCATTCCGTCGCGTCGACCCACCGTTAGACTCAGCTCAGTGAAAGATTTCCAACGGTGCCAGCGGTGTCATGAACAGAGGCCGTACGTGAAAGTTGGTTATTGTTCATATTTGAGAGAATTTTGGGGTGAAAATCTGATTTTTTTGAAATTATAGGGAATTTCTGAATTTAACCCCCAAGATTTCCTATTTATACTCCCCTTCCCAAAATTTTTAACTTGGGCTATCCTGACTAATTTGGACATGCTGAATCCAAATTTATTAGTTTTATCTTAATCTGAGGTCATCTCGACCAGTTTCCGGTACTGCGTATTTTTTGCATTCCCGATAGAAATTTCTGTTTTGTTCTCCATTGACTAATTTGAGCGTCCTGATCCCAAATATATCAATTTTGGGTTGAAAAAATATTGTTTTGATCCTTTTCCCGATAATGTATATTTCCGGGTCAAAACTCATTTTTTGTGCTTCATAGCCTAATTTGAGCATACTGATTCCAAATATATCAGTTTTATGTCAAGATAATATTATCTTAACCTACTTCTTGATACTGTGACTGGCACACATGTGCTCACACCTAAAATCACTATCAATCATTTTTCATCTTTTAATATTGTTAGAACATTTTATTTAGTTCTAAACAATATTAAATTACTTAATTTCACATTTTAACGTTTAAATTCATTGTGTATTTATTCTCCGAGAAATATAAATTTTCCCAGTTATTACATTTTGGCTCTGAGGTGAACACGAGATTTGTTCTTCATGTTGAGGACAAAAACTTTCATGTTTGAGAAAATCACAAACAAAGTCATTTCGATCAAGTTTCAAAATGATTTACAAAAATGGTTCAAAAACCACCTTTAAAATGTAACTTTAAAAATGTGATTTATACTCTTCAAAATAAAATATGTTTTAACACTTTCAAAATACAAACATGGTTTTTATAAAGACATCCCTCACCTTCCAATGGGGTGATAAGGGGACGGTTCCAAAATAAAGAATTTTTCCCAAGAATTTTTAAGTCAACGCACATTTTTTTCATAGAGAAACGGTGTGTGTAGCCAGGTAGGCTACCACACCAAACAAGCCTTAGTAGCTCGGTAGGCTACTACCCCAAACGAGTTATAGTGGCCCAGTGGGCCATTACACCAAACAAGGAATAGAAGCCTGGTAGGGTACCACACCCCAACAAGCAAAGTAACTCGGTCGGTTGCTACACTAATTTATGCATAGTAACCTAGTAGACTACTTAGTTACCAACATGTGAGGTAACTGGTCCGTTTACTGATCAGTAAACTAGTCAAGAATTGCGTTTCAAACAACACTGTGAGGGACAATGATTAATCTGTCAAGTAGACGATTGATCAGACACGATACAAGTTAGACACCATATCTCCATAGTGGGCCAATAGGGTATCGATGGGCCTCAGTACCACATAGAAACACAAGTAATAGTCACTAACAGTAGTAATGACTCTACAGAGAAGCTGATAAGGAATGTTATTGATAACAGGTGGTCACCAGTAAATTATTAAAGGCACGAGTATGCATTTTTGCTGACAAATTTAGGTAAGTACAACTCCACCTACAGCATGAATAGAATGATGTTTGACAGTATGTTAAAATATGTATGCCATGCACACGACGTTGCACTATATAATTAATAGCATATCGTTTCACAATCAAGTAGATTGATGAAAGAACAAGATAGATGCCATACGTCCCTTCCACGTAGGATTAGGGATGGCTTAGAGGAGCATGTGGCTAGAAAAGATAAACAAGATGGAAATTATAGGCATGTCGTACCAGCTCTTTCAGTTGAAAGAGTTTAAAAGTAAGTAAAGCAGAAAGTTGAACATCCATTGATGGCTCTCCGACTTTTAACCACAGGCATTACTAATGGTCTGTGTACACACGATACTGACACACAAGCCCTAAATAGACAAGAAAAAGAAAGGAAAATATTGAAGTATAAACAAACATAACCGAATCATGCATTAGTTATAGTTCATCATGCATTTAGAGACAGTAAGATGCACTCCATACACGATGTTTCTGTGATGCAGATGTTATGTAAAAGTTCATATTCGTTGATATGTTATATGATGATTTGTTATGTGATATGTTAATACGGTATATGTTGGTACCTGATATGTTATATGATTTTAAGTATATTCTATGTTTAAACATATTTTGCGGTAAACATGATGTACTTACTGGGTGTAAAGCTCACGTAGTGTGTTGATGCTGTAGGTAAGCATCCTACGGCTTTAACCCCAATGGGCGATGGTGGCAGCAGAGGCGGATGTGAGGGCAAGGGTATGGAGACACCGCGAGTTTATCTTCCGTAAATTTGAGTATCAATATTTTAAATAGTAACTATCAAACAGTCTTTGTAGTAATGATTAAATAGTATTTTAAATAGTAACTATCAAATAGTATTTGTGAATGGTAATCACTAAACAGTATTTTTAAATAGTAATCGTTAAATAGTATTTTTGAATAGTAACTATAAAATAGTATTTTAAATAGTAAACAGTATATGTATGTACATAGTAAATACATACGTGTTTAAAAAAAATCCCTAAATTTATGATAATAAGTTAAGTAACTTTAAGCATCAATTGCAAGAAAGTATAAGTATAAGCAAGTAAGCAAGTTTTAGTGACAGTTTGGGCCACTGAGGTCTCAGGGCGTCACAGTTGGTATCAGAGCGGTTTCCTGCCACCCTACCTCACATCGCCGTATGGCTGCCTCATTTGTCCATGTAAGTTAGCTTTTGTTTTTCAAAATTTAGTACATAAGTTGACGATTAAATTATAATAGGAGATTATGGCTGCACCACGAGACCCTCAATAAGTGCAAGAGGACCGATAGGCGAGTCTAGCTTTCGCCGCCATGCTGCCGGACATCTATGTGGAGGTTATCTTCGAGGCATGCCATATTCCACCACCCATATGAACTCACATACTGGATCCATCATGTGGAGGTTATCTTCGAGGCATGCCATATTCCACCGTACCTACAGGTGATTCTGGCTAGTAGTAGACTAGAAGGACCAGCGTTGACCTGGTGGAATAAATGGCACAGGATTGGGCATCCGATGTAGTGGACGAATTCTGCCACGACCTCCGTGAAAGTACTCCACCCGCCCAAAATGTATATATATGGGAGGATATGCACGAGCGACGATACCAGATCCTCTCTGACACTTGAGATCTCTACGAGGGGGAGACCATGGTGCATTATTGTCAAAGATTTTTGGATGCCATGCTGCCTTACATCCCTCAGGATAGAACTTTTTTGGAGATAACTGACCTGCTATGGGAGGAGACACCTGGGTATGTAAGGGACCTCGTTCCCTACCCTTCACTGCATGAAGACTTGAGGCGCCTTTTCCGAGACATAGTGGACGCTGAGCGTGTGGCGCTCAACCCTGCCCTGGCAGAGGCAGCATCCCAACTGGCCCATAAAGAGCTCCCGGCTGAGCCACAACCAGCAGTACCCGAAGATAATGAGGACCCGTTGGAGGATCTTGAGCCAGTTCCTCAGTCTCCCAAGCATCACGAGGAGGAAAATGACAACGAGGCTATTCCCGATGTCCAACTTGACAACGAGGAAGAGATCCCCGATTACCTCAGTGATGATGAGTAGATGGAAATGTATGAGCCCCAAGTCATCATCGCTAGTAACAATGAGGGAAGTATCGTCTGGGGTGACGAAGATGAAGACCCTGAGGAGTTCCCTCTCGGTGACAATGACGACAAGGCGATGTCGAATGCCGAGTCTGCGATATCTTCTGAGTAGTAGTAACCTTTCTCAGGGAAACCTTGTTTTGTAAATGTAGAGGGGAACAGTAGCTCCCCCGTCTAACTTAGTAGTTGTACTTTTGGGATCGTATTTTGGGAAGTGTGTGTCACTCCCGCCAACTAAAAGCATGTACATATATTTTTGAATATATATATTTTGTGAGATGTTTTATGAAAAAATAGTTAAGTTTTGCCCTGAGGGCCTAAGCATGATTTTCCACGAGTATGATCAAGTATAATGAAGAGTGTAGGATGGTTCTTGGCACTCATATGATGTTCCAATACAATGTGGCAATTGTAATGAACATCACAAGAGAAGAGAGAAAGATATAAAATGAGTATATATGTTTTTACCTATGATTGTTTAGTAAGAAGGAAAATGATATGTAATACGAGTCCCAAGTACAAAATTTGAGGAACTTATGTTCTCTTTTCCCATATGTGATAGGGTTACATAGGTGACAATGGCAAGAACAAGAACTCAAACAAACCAAGCTATGTGAGACAACGAGTTACTGGCATGTCTCGCAACGATGCAGGAAATGATGGTAAATCAACAGCGGGAGCTTAACCAGCTCAGGGAGCAAATGAACCAACAACAACAAGCACCACAACTGGTGGAGGTGCCAACCCCAGGCAGTTCCAATAGCCCCCAATACACCTAGGGGGCAGGTAGTCCCACCAGTCCAGACACCATCAACACCATCAGCTGTGGCTGCTCTCGTAGTAGCCAATGTTCTTGTGCCAGCTCCGAGAAATGGCGACTTATACAAATGATTCAGGCACATGAAGGTGCCAAAATTCAAGGAGACGACAAACCCTATTGAAGTAGATGATGGGTTGACTGACGTCCAGGTCATCCTATACCTCATAGGGCTGACTGCAAGGGAAAAAGTACTATGTGCCTCCCTAGCCCTATGTAGAATAGCACACCAATGGTGGAAAACCATGGCAATCAGAAAAGATGTTAATGCAATGAATTAGACAGACTTTATTGCTGAGTTCAGAGAAATGTACTTCAATGATGAAGCCCTAACAGTCCAGCAGGATGAATTTAACAATTTACGCCAATGAGGCATGACGGTCATGGAGGTCGTAAGAAAATTTGAACAGCTAGCCCGATTTTGCCCGACCTAGTGCTGACAGAAAAGGAGAAAGTAAGGAGGATACTGAAAATGTTTCAGACGGATATAGCTGTCCAAGTCTGCAGCGGCAGCCATGGGCCAACAACCATGGCTGAATGTGTTAGTAGAGCCATTCGGGCTGAGTACTGGTTGGCCCAAGATAAAGAACGAAGGGCCCAGATTTTCAAGGCAAAAAGAAAAGAGAAGAACCAACCAAGGCAGATCAAGGGAAGGCCGAATTATGACTCACAACACAAGGGACAGAACACAGGGGCTAGCCAACATTACAGACAATCCAACCATAAAAACAACAAAAGAAAAGGGAACCCGAGAAATCAAGGCGAGTAGAGAAACTTCCCCCAAAGGAAGCACAACCATGGGGGGAAGGGAATTAAACACCCGCTTTGTCAAAGTATGGGAAGAACCATCCCAGAAAATGCTGCTAGGGCACTAACAGCTATTACATATGTGCCAGGAAGGCCACTTCACTAAACACTACCGCTCGAACCTGTAAAATCAGTAAGGCCAAGCCCGCCTTACTAGCGGACAGCTACATGCCCCCCAAGGAAGAATTGAAGGCCCAACAATCAGCTAAGGCATATTGGAAGCTCCAGAGCCGCAGGGGAGGATTTATGCCTTCATTTGAGAGGATGCGGAGGCCGGAACGTCAGCTGTGGTGACAGGTCAGCTTTCTATCGCCAACTCCGCTGCACTGGTTTTATTTGATTCTGGAGCTACACACTTTTTTACATCGTCAAAGTTTATTAAGGAGATAGGCCAAAACCTAGATAAGATAAACCAAACTTTTCAAACTACCCTTCCCTCTGGGGAAGTTTTGTTGTCTAGCTATTGGGTATGTCATGTGCCAGTAGTTATCAGTGGACACGAGCTAAGCATGGATCTAACCGTCATTGAGATGTGTGATTATGACGTGATTATAAGATTGGATTTCCTCACCAAATACCATGCCATTATAGACTATCAGAGACGGGAGGTGACCTTTGACCTGAGCGAACATGAAAAATTTATCTACAAGGGCTATTCATTGAAGCAGCCAAAGACTATGATATCGACAATGAAGGCTCACTAGCTACTATCTAGTGGATGCACCACTTTCCTAGCACATATAGTGGACACAACCCAGGAAGCAGAGACAAGACGTGACGACATTCCAGTAGTTCGAGAGTTTATGGAGGTATTCCTGGAGGCTCTTCCAGAACTTCTGTCGGAGCAAGAGATATCGTTCGAAATCAAACTGTTACCAAGATCAGCACCTATATCCAAAGCCCCCTACAGAATGGCCCCGACAAAACTAAAAGAGCTTCAAGCTTAGTTGAAGGATCTGATGGACGAAGGCTTCATCCGGCAGAGCTACTCACCATGGGGAGCACCTGTGTTATTCATAAAGAAAAAGGATGGGATGTTAAGGATATGTATCGAGTATAGGGAGCTAAACAAGATCATGATCAAGAACAAGTATCCATTGCCGTGAATCGACGATTTGTTCGACCAGCTCCGAGGTGCCGCAATATTCTCAAAAATCGACCTATGTTTTGGGTACCACTAATTGCGGATCAGGGATGCGGACATACCCAAGACAGCATTCCAAACATGCTATGGACATTACAAGTTCTTCATTATGTCATTTAAGCTGACGAACGCACCTGCCGCTTTCATGGATCTGATGAATTGAGTATTCAAGGAATTCCTAGACAAGTTTATCATTGTGTTTATCGATGACATACTCGTATATTCTAAGACAAAGGAGGAGCATGAGGAGTATTTGAGAGCCATTCTATCCAAGCTTAAGGAGCATCAGCTATACACCAAATTCTCTAAATGTGAATTTTGGTTGGAGAAGGTCCACTTCCTCGGTCACATGGTCTCCTAGGAGGGAGTGTCCGTGGACCCAATGAAAGTAGAAGCAGTTATTGAAGGGCCAACTCCGAAGAATGTAACGAAAATCCACAGCTTCTTAGGTCTAGTGGGATACTACCGACGATTTGTGGAAGGCTTCTCAAAGCTAGCCGTACCACTCACAGCACTCACAAAGAAAGGGAAGAAGTATGAGTGGACTGATAAGTGCGAGAAGAGCTTTCAGGAGCTGAAAGACCGACTCACGAGCACCCCGATCTTAACCATACTAGATGCTGAATAGGGAGATTTTGTGATTTATAGTGACACATCCAAAACTGGATTAGGAGCTGTACTAATGCAAGGTGGTAGAGTAGTCGCGTACGCTTCACGACAACTCAAGAACCACGAAAGGAACTACTCGACACATGACTTGGAGCTTACAATAGTTATCTTTGCACTCAAAATATGGAGGCATTACCTTTATGGAGTCAAATGCGAGATCTACACGGACCACCAGAGCCTGAAATATATTTTCACGTAGAAGGAGCTTAATATGAGGCAACGAAGATGGCTGGAATTGGTTAAGGATTTTGACTGTGAAATCCTTTACCATCCAGGGAAGGCCAATAAGGTGGCTAACACGCTGAGTAGAAAGCATACCTTGTCGCTTATAGCTATCCATGCCTTACAAGAAGCACTACAAGATGAGCTACAGAGCAGCAAGATTAAGATGTTAACGGGGAGGTTGTCTGAAATGACCTCTAGTCAACACTCCTAGAAGAAATTAAAGCTAGCCAAGACCTCAATTCATCCCTGGACAAGCTCAAAAAGGAAGCAGTGGAGAACCAGAATCTAGAGTTTCGAGTCTCCAAGGATGGCATACTCTACTTCAGAGATAGAGTATGTGTTCCAAATAATGAGGAACTTAGGAAGTGGATCCTGTCAGAAGCTCATGACACACGTACTCGATACATCCAGGAGCAAATAAGATGTACTAGGGCTTAAAAGAAAGTTTTTGGTGGCCAAACATAAAGAATGACGTCACCGAGTCGTAGCAAAGTGCCTTACCTAGTAGAAAATTAAACCAGAATATCAGCGACTGGGAGGAGAACTACATAAGATCGAGCTGCCAGAGTGGAAATGGGAGTAAATTACCATGGATTTCATGGTTGGATTGCCTAGGACCTCAAGCTGGAATGATGTCATCTGGGTAATTGTGGACCGACTAACGAAATCAACTCGATTTTTAACCATGAAGTTGAGTTACTCGGTAGAGAGGTTAGCAGAAATGTATGTCACTTGAATAGTAAGACTGCACGGAGTACCCAAATCAATCATCTCAGATAGCGATGGATGCTTCACTTCAAGGTTTTGGTAGAGCGTTCAAGCTACAATGGGAACTAAATTAAAGTTCAACACTGCCTTCCATCCTCAGACTGACGGCCAGTCCGAGAGAACTATTTAGACTTTAGAAAATATATTGAGAGCGTATGTCTTAGACTTCAAGGGGAATTGGGATCAGAAGCTGCCTTTGATAGAGTTCTCGTACAATAATAGCTATCATTCCTCGATTAGGATGGCACCGTATGAGGCACTCTACGAAAGAAGATGCCGATCTCCAGTCCACTGACATGAAACCGGAGAAAAATAGATCACTAGCATAGACTTCGTCAAGGATACCACCACAGACGTAAAGCTTATAAAAGAGATGCTGGATATAGCACATAGCCGCTTGAAAAGTTACGGGAATAAACAACGAAGACCTCTCAAATTTCAAGAAGGAGATTCAGTTTTCCTCAAGGTGGCATCCATGAAAGAGGTGATGCGCTTTGGGAAGAAAGGAAAGCTCAGTCTTAGTTATATAGGACCCTTCGAGATTGTCGAGAGAGTTGGGAAGGTAGCCTGCCGATTAGTGCTTCCTCCCGAACTAGCTTCCGTACATAATGTCTTCTATGTCTCGATGTTGAAGAAGTATGTGCCGGATAGTTTCCACATACTAAGCCAAGAGCCAGTTGAAGTGCACGCCGATCTAACGTATGAAGAAAAACCCATGCAGATTTTAGCCAGGGAGAACAAAGTTCTTAGGAATAAAGTTATCCCACTTATAAAGGTGTTGTTGTGGAACCATAACCTAGAAAAAGCCACATGGGAATGGGAGAAGGATATAAGAAGAGACTTCCCAGACTTATTCTAATTTTCGAGGATGAAAATTTTGTAAGGGGGGTAGGTTGTAAGGGCCACCCCATTCTTGTAGCTTAAGTTTCATTTAATGAGAAATTGAGCAATAATTTGATGCATTTTAGTGCAAAAAATTGAAGAACACGGGCATGTACACTGCTGTGTAGGTGGCCGTGAACTACCCAAACTATGCACGTGAAAATGGCCGCACAACTGTACATGGTCGTGTAGGTGAACATGGTCACGTACACGGCCGTGTACCATTGGTACTGTGCACGTGCGTGAGGCCGTGTGAGTAAACATGGTTGTATAGGTGAACACGGTCAAGTACACAGCCGTTTAAGTGACAGTGTACTGATCAGGTTGTTGGAATGTCAGAGGCCATGTAGTGTGACATGCCCAGGTACATGGCCGTGTACCAATCGGTAAAATGAGTCTATTCCAAGACACGACCGTGTTGAGCAAGGCTCAACTAGTATATGCCCGTGTAGTCCTGTACACGTCCATGTAGGAGGCCGTGTAAGAGGCCATGTAGTAAGCAAAAAGTTACTGTGCAGACCCTTAATATGCATGAAACCTAATTACTATGTGGAAAGTAATTAAGTTCAAAAATACAGTATAATTTTCAATTGAATAGATTAAACGAATGCAGTATTGTTTAAATATTATTCATGCAATGAAAGGGCTGATCGATAGTGAACCCGGTCTACCCTATTATGTGTGAGATACGCAATGTCAGGAAACTGGTCCGTACGACCATTTTTTGACACAAGACTGGTGAACAGATCGCCAGAACGCTCGGACCGAACATCTGAGCATGATAACGAGAGATAACCCTAGCAAGGTTACGATATCGAGAAAATGGTCTAGATGACCTCTTCTCACCTAGAGACTGACAAAATCAGAGTCAGGGCACTCAGACTGGTCAGTTAAGTGAAAGATAGTGAATTGTAAATAGTGAAAAATGCAGTGTCAAGTTATTGGTCAAGACGGCCTTAAATTGACCTTAAACTAATATATGAACAATTAGTAGACTCAATCCGGTTGATTGAGCATAAAGCAGGAATTTTAGTTTGAGAGATATGCAGTATCAGGATGAGGGTCAAAACGACCTTTACTCGCTTTGAAACTGATATATTTGGACTCAAAACGTTCAAATTAGTCAATCGGGCACCTGATACGTTTTTCAAGGTAGGGTCACACAGATTTTGAAAATTGGTCCAGATGACCTCCAATGGATGTAAAACTGATAAAAATGGAATCAACACATCCAAATTAGTCAAGAGAGGCTGTGTCTAAAATTTCACCCGGAAACGCCTCGATTTACGTGTGAAAGGACAATACAGTGTAGACACAACCACAGTATAGGATGTAAACAGTAAATTAGACTGATAATGGGCTCTTAGATAGTATAAAACAACCAGGAATTTACAGTACAAAAATCAAATTCAGAAATCTAATTTTCGGGTGAAAATTAGAACACTACCGAAAAAGGCCTGAAAATCACATTATAAATTAGACTGCGATGAGAAGCCAACACAGATGAAATTTGACCCTTAGAAACCATGCTCCTAACTGGAAAAGGCAACTGAAAATGGCTGCTCATAGCCCTAAAGGTGACCATTAAAAAATTACCCTAGCCATGACACACTTGAATAATATATTCATGGGGTTTCAAAAGCATGGTCAACAAATGTTTTTTATTCTTCTCCCATTTAAGGCAGTAGCCCTTGAAAATGGGCAACAATTTGTCCCATGATTTGGCTAATTTGGTAGACAATTAATTAGGATTAAGTTTTGAGTAAGCTTGATTAATTTTGCCTATAAAAGGCACCCTTTACACAAGTGATTTGTTTCCCTTACTTTGGCACCTAAAACTAACTTCACTTTGTCCCTCTACTCCTTGCTGCAGCCAACCACTCTAAGGTTCCCAAACCCCCATATTTTCAAGCTTAAATCACACCCGAAAGCCTACCAAAAATTAATCCTCACAAGCTTGTGTTAGGAGAAGTCGAATCCAAGTCATTCTAAGGCACCAAGGGTGAGTCTTCAAAACTGATCCTTGCAGTTTATTGCTTTTGTTTTGATTTGGTTTTTAAGAGAAATTTTGGATATTGTTTCTAGAAAAACCCCACTCTCTTGGATTCCCACGATCATTTTTGGCTCCTCAAGCCCTAGTTGAAACCATACTTGGTTCAAGGCACAAAGGTAAACCGAAAACCCTATCTTGTGTTAGTTGGTTTTAAGTTTTGATCAAGGCCATTTATGTGTATTTGGTTATGCAAATGATTTGTAATAATTTATTTTGAGCCCTTAAGTTTCCATTTTTAAGTTTGTGTGGTTGTGGTTGTGTTTATAATTTTTTTGGGATGGTTATTGTATGTATGATGCTACGAACAATTAGAAACGTGGCTAGACATAAATCTGTCCCTAGGAAAGGCCACGGATTTTGGCCATTTTGACCCACTTAGGTTCCAAGTTTGGGATTTGTAAAACATGGTATTTTGAGGAAATTTCGATACGGTCATTTTTGCATCAAATAGCCCTCAGCCAAAAACGAACTTAATATAGGTTTTTAGAGTGTTTTTCACTCGGTGTCCAAAACTTGGAACAAACTGGGAACAAAATCTAAGCCCAGAAATAGGTACGGGTTTTAGTGAAAACAGACCCCCTAAAATCCGAACCAGACTTCGGGCTCAAGATGAAAGTTGTAGATCTCATCGAAACCTTTGAGATGACTTATGTGTATTTTAAAAATTTGGCCGTTTCGGGCCTGAAAAAGAGCCGTTTTTACAGAGACATAAAACTGGAAATTTTCTGAAAAAAAAAAAAAAAAAAACTGGGCACAAGCCCACGGGTTTAATGGAATTAGGAGCCATTAGAGTTGGATTTAGGCTTCGAGATGAACACAAGATCTGTTCATCTTTGGAGGCTAAAAACTTTCATGTTCACCAAAATTACAAACAAAGTCATTTCGATCAACTTTCAATATGGTTTACAAAAATGGTTCAAAAACCACCTTTAAAATGTAACTTTAAAAATGTGATTTATACTCTTCAAAATAAAATGTGTTTTAACACTTTAAAAATACAAACATGGTTTTTATAAAGACGTCCCCCACCTTCCAACAGGGTGATAAGGGGACGGTTCTAAAACAAAGAATTTTTCCCAATAATTTTTAAGTCAACCTACATTTTTTTCAAAGAGAAACGGGGTATGTAGCCCGGTAGGCTACCACACCAAACAAGCCTTAGTAGCCCGGTAGGCTACTACCCCAAACGAGCTATAGTGGCCCGGTGGGCCATTACACCAAACAAGGAATAGTAGCTCGGTAGGCTACCACACCCCAACAAGTAAAGTAACCCGGTCGGTTACTACACCATTTTACGCATAGTAACCTGGTAGACTACTTAGTTACCAACACACGAGGTAACTGGTCAGTTGACTGATCGGTAAACCTGTCAAGGATCGTATTTCGAACAACACTATGAGGGACGATGATTAATCTGTCAAGTAGGTGATTAATCAGACACGATACGAATTAGACACCAAATCCCCATGTAGGCCAATAGGGTATCGATGGGCCTTGGTATCACGTAGAAACACAAGTAATAGTCACTAACAATAGTAGTGACTCTACAGAGAGGCTGATAAGGAACGTTATTGATGACAGGTGGTCACCGATAAATTGTTAAAGGCACAAGTACGTATTTTTGCTGGCAAATTTAGGTAAGTACAACTCCGCCTACAACATGAATAAAATGATGTTAAAATGATGTTTTACAGTATGTTAAAATATGTATGCCATGCACACAATGTTGCACTGCATAATTAAGAGCATATCGTTTCACAATCAAGTAGATTGACGAAAGAACAAGATAGATGCCATATGTCTCTACCACGTAGGATTAGGGACCGCTTAGAGAAGCATGTGGCTAGAAAATATAAACAAGATGGAAATTATAGGCGTGTTGTACCGACTCATTTAGTTGAAAGGGTTTAAAAGTAAGTAAAGCAGAAAGTTGAGCATCCGTTGATGGCTCTCCGACTTTTAACCACGGGCGTTACCGATGGTCTATGCACACACAGTACTAACAAACGGACCCCAAATAGACAAGAAAAAGAAAGGAAAATGTTAAAGCATAAATGAACATAACCGGATCGTGCATTAGTTATAGTTCATCATGCTTTTAGAGACAGTAAGATGCACTCAGTACACGATATTTCTATGATGCACATGTTATGTAAAAGTTCATATTCGTTGATATGTTATATGATGATTTGTTATGTGATATGTTAATGCTGTATATGTTGGTACCTGATATGTTATATGATTTTAAGTATGTTCTATATTTAAACATGTTTTACGGTAAACATGTTGTACTTACTAGACATAAAGCTCACGTAGTGTGTTCATATTATAGGTAAGCGTCCTATGGCTTAAACCCTAATGGGCTATAGTGGCGGCGGAGACGGATGTGAGGCCAAGGGTATGGAGACACCGTGAGTTTATCTTCCGCTAATTTGAGTATTAGTATTTTGAATAGTAACTATCAAATAGTATTTGTAGTAATGGTTAAATAGTTTTTTGAATAGTAACTATCAAACAGTATTTGTGAATAGTAATCGCTAAACAATAATTTTAAATAGTAACCATTAAATAGTATTTTTGAATAGTAACCATAAAATAGTATTTTGAATAGTAAGCAGTATACATACATAAACAGTAAATACGTACGTGTTTAAAAAAAATCCCTAAGCTTACGATAATAAGTTAAGTAACTTTAAGTATCAATTACAAGCAAGTATAAGTATAAGTAAGTAAGTAAGTTTTAGTGACGGTTCGGGCCACTAAGGGCTCGAGGCATCACAATCTTACTGAAAGATATCAATAGCCAACAGGACTCAGTTATCCTGATGAATGGAGTATAATCAAGGGATCATTTTGAGAGCGTGAAACCAGTCCTGGCATTCTCATGGAGTGCTGGAGTACTGTTTGCCACTCAAAACTTAGTGGACAACTGTAAGCACACCTACCTACCTTAACTTTCAACTTACTTTTAGACTTGCTCTCTGATACTATCTCTTGTGGGCGACCCGATTCGCTAGAGCAGTCCACTTAAATCTTTGTTCTTCTTAACTTTACTTTACTTAACTTTACTTTTCTTGACCTGGTGTACTTACTTTACTTCTTATAGTTTTCTTACTTTCTTTAAAATACTAATTTCTTATACTATTGAACTTTGCCATATTATACTTCGCATTTAAACTTACTTGCGAAAACAATGCTTGAAAAATTACTAATAAAATTTTTTCTTTCAGAACTTGATTTAAACATATGAATTTTTAAAAAGCATATTGAAATACTTCATAAACTTAACTTACATTAAATCTTGTCTCTTTTCTTTACATTACATATACATTTTCTTTTTATGGCAGCAGAAAATCATAGTAAAACCATAATCCACCCCATGACACTCTAGGAATCTGTCTGCCAGCCCATCTGTTCCTTCTTTCATAATGTAGGCAGCTTACTCTTGTTACCTACATAACGAACAGACTAGTGAGCTAGAGCTCAGTAAGTACAAACATACATATAAAACATTACATGTTCATATATACATGCTAAAAATTTATGTAGACATAACATACATTTAAAACTTTACTTAAACACATCAACTAACAACGAAGGTTAGTCAGATTATGCTTGCTTATTTTTCTTCTTTGTTCTCATGTTCTTTCTCTTCTTTCATATTTTTCTGTTCGTTTCTTTTTCTTTCCTTTTCTTAACTTTTCTTTACTTTACTTTCTTTTCTTAACTTTTCTTTTCTTTTCTTTTCTTTCACTGGTCATTACTTGTCTTTTCTTTACTTTTCTTATCTTTACTTGTCTTTTCTTTCACTTATGGGCCCATGGCCGGACGTACCTACTATGTGCAGACCAATGGGGAAAGGGGGAGCGACCCACCAGTCAAACCCACGGTCAAACTTTAGGCCTATAGACTATAGCATCTTGGGGGTAGCACTACACAACTAGAGTGGAGGCCATTCTTAAACCTCACTTCTGGAGAGGCTGGTACGTCAACCTTAAATTTTCAGTCTTATTAGCTTACTTATCTTCATCTTTCCTATCATTCTTTTCTTTAACTTTTCTTTCTGTTCTAACCTCGTGAACATGTTAGATTATTATGTCACATGTCATAAAGCACAAATTTTATATAAAGCTTAATCAGAAACTTTTTATCATTTATAAACATTACATTTACTAAAAAAAAACATGTTGTAGCTTCATTTCACAACATCACATCGTAACACAATCCTATGGCAAGTCAGTTCTTAAGTAGACAATTAAATGTCTGTACTTACCTATATTTTTGCTTGTATCTCTTTCTTTGCTTCTAGATTCCCAGACGCTCCTTTGTCGCCTCTAGGTTGGATCCCTATAACCGAAATAATTATGATTATTTTAAAATCTTTATTTTATACATAAAACTTATTAAAACGTAATCATTCTACTTTTAATTTCTTAATCATGAACTTGAGGGTCTAAAATCCCATTTCTAAACTTTCTGCTAACTTTTGGTAAAATTATCATTTTGGTCTTAACTTTTAGCAAAACGACAATTTCATTCCTAGCGAACTTTTCTTACTTGTCTTTTTTTCTTAAATCTTGATTTTGGCCTTAAAAATCTTAATTAACCTCACTTGTCACTTTTCCACTGACTTTTGGAAAAATGCTCGGTGCATCCCAAACTGTTGACAAAATTACCATTTTGCCACTAATAGGATTTTTCATCATAACCTTACTTTTCTTTGGTTTATAACTTGGTTCTGGCCCTTAGGATCTTAAAATGACGGTTTTTCCCCTAACGGATCTTTAGGCCGTATCATTTTTATTTTAATGCTTAGACTAGATTTTCTAAACCCAAAAATCATAAAATATTTTTTCTTAGGCTTTACTAAATTTTACGGCATCATTTGCCTCGATCTACTATTCATCGACCCTCGGGTAGTACTATTCCAACCCTAGGTTACCGAGGGGGCTCGGGTTTCAATCCTAATCATATTTTACCTTTGGGTTCCTAAAATAGCCCTTTGTGATATTTTAGAAATTTTGGCAACATTTCCGCTTAATTTTTGGGTTCCCGGTATTTAGGAAATGCCTCAAAACCATCTAACCTAATTCTAATCTGCCACGTACTATACCAGAGGCCTAATTTTTACATAAAAATTCATACTTTTTATATAAAAATCTTCACATTACACACATTTTCTTATTCGGCCATTTTTCATAATTAACATTTAATCATCTCAATTAATAAATTAAGGAATTAAAATAGTTGAAATCACTATTCGAGTCATTCAACGACGTCCATCGTGTAGGTTGACTCCAATCGGCAATCGACGGAGCCTTTCGATCTCACACGTACAAATTTTGATTCACCATTCTTTATATTTGAAATTCCATCTTGCAATTCTGATGCCCCGGATGTGTCTGGAATGTCGAAAATAGGCCAACGGGCCATTCATCAAATTTTGGTCGCCGAGTCACCGTTGACCAATGTTGACCATTGTTGACTGATGTTGATCGATCGTTGACCAGCATTGACTGGCGGTGGCAAGGAAGAAGGTGGCTACCATCTTGATGAGCTTGACGAGAGGAACCCATTGGTGGTGTCAATTTCACCAATCGAAACTCCTATCACCAGAAGCGAACCCTCAAAAATTGGACGGTGGCACCGGGTAGGTTGGTTCTCCATTGTGCCAGCTTTATTACCCAAAATTGACTCGGGGCTTTTGCTTTACGCACAGTTTTGAGCATTTTGGTACCCATTGTGTCACTCAACTCTGGCAGAATCGACGGATTCCACCGCAGTAACGGTGGCGGTGACGGCGACGGCGAAGCTTGTGTGGTGTGATCCAGTGGCCGTTGAGCTGAAACGAGGCCTGGGTTTTGTTCTACAAGTTAACCATGAATCTTTTAGGACTAGAATCATGGCATTTGGATGTCGGACTGCAGAGAAACGGTGGCTCGAATTTTTCCATATTCGGCAGCTTCGGGCGGTGCATGCGGCGTGCTCCGGCAGCGGTTTCATCACATTGACCCACCATTGGACTCAGCTTGTTGAGAGCTTTCCAACGAGACTAGCAGTGTCGAAAATGGACACCATTTCTGGTGGTCGGTTACTGTTCACATTTGGTGGTGTGGGAGAAAAAGAGAGAGGGAAAAAAATTGAGGGCATTTCTCGCAAATTGGACCTTTTCTGCCCTTTTTGTCCAAAATTTTAACATGAGCTATCGTGACTAATTTGGGCATGCTAAATGCAAATATATTAGTTTTATTTTCATCCGAGGTCATCTTGACCAGTTTTCCAGTACTGCGATTTCTCGATCAAAAATTACTTTTTGTGCCCAACTGACTAATTTGAGCATGCTGATTCCAAATATATCATTTTTATTTTAAGAAAAGGTCATCTTGACTAATTTCTTGATACTGCATGTCTCTTGATCAAAAATTACTTGTTATGCTCAATTGACTAATTTGAGTATACTGAATCTAAATATATCAGTTTTATATCAAGAAAAGGTCATCTTGACCAATTTCTTGATACTGTGTGTTCCTTGATCAAAAATTACTTTTAAACCATAACCATTGGATCCAACTACCACATTTCTTTTAAAAGAAATAAATCGATTATGACATCATCTATTTTGTCCTTATTATATTAATCCGGGATCAAAATTTGACCAAAAGTCAAATTGAACGTAAATTTACCGAAATCGTGTAGGCGGGTTTTTGGGGCCTTCCACGCTATCGGTTTACCTTATTTCACTGTCGTTTGGCTAAAAATTAAAACACTAATTTTTCATCTTTTTCCCCATTCTTGGTTTACCTAAGGTAATTTCTTGGGGTTTTTGGTTTCTAAATAGCATCTTCGTTTTTCCAAAAATAATGAAATTTCTAGAGGAGTGCACCGGAGGACTTATCTAGCCATTAGTGCTATAAGTTCGATCTAACTTAATCTCAAAACTCTTAAAAACCCTAAAATACTTATCTTTCCTTATCTTTTCTTTAACTTGCCATTTCTTATATCTTGTCCTTTTTGGATTCCAAAACCACTCCATTTTGAGTGTTTTGGTCCGAAATGACTTTCTCAGTCATCAACTTTATTCTTTGATTATTTTTGAAGATTTTTAAGTCCTCCAAAACATTTATTTATTATTATTACTATTATCTAGTTATTTACAAACATAATGTTCTCATACATTCTTATTCGCAGAAATTCTTAGAAAAACCTAGCTTAATCCTAGGTAGCACTGTTAGGATTTTCTGGTCTGTCACAGTCACCCTTCCTTAAAAATTTTCATCCTCAAAAATTAGAACTAGTGGGGGTACTTGTCTTGTCTTTCTTTTCTTCGTCTTTCCACATGGCCTTTTTAACACTAGGGGAAAACTTTACGTGCGGTAGAGCACAGCTGTCTATGCTGAGCATTCTTAATGTTCTGATTCCCATTTTCGTTAGGCTTGCTACTCTTCCTGCTTGATTGCTCTTCTAATTCTATTTGGCAAAGTCTCTTTCTCTCTTTCGGGCTTCTCCTGCCTTGATCCACATTTGCATCGGCCCTGGTTTCATCATAAGCCTTCTTCAACATATGTTGTAGAAGTCCATATCAGTTCCTCGTAGCAAACAGCATACGTTATAATAGTGTCACCAGACATCGGCTGCAGTCTTTTAGTCCGATGAACAAATTCTCGTATATCTGCAACTTTAGGGAACTCAGGTGGTTTCATTTCCCCGCTTGCCCACAAGAAACAAGAAACTGGGGCTGATGCTAGACTCTTCTTGAAGATTTGCTGGATCGTGGTATGGCAAAACTCAGCCAAGTTAAGCCCCTATCACATTTGGAACCAAGAATCCCAGTAAACACGAGAGTATCTTCTTGAGAGATATCAACAGCCAATAGGACTCAGTTATCTTGATCAATGGCATACAATCGGGGAATCATTTTGATAACATGAAACCAGTCCTGACATTCTCATGGAGTACAGGAGTACTGTTTGCCACTCAAAACTTAGCAAACAACTAGCCCTGAAGATCAGTACAACTCGGGCAGCAATCCACGTTCTGACTCTAAGCAGTTCTTTAGCACTGTACAATCCTGATTTTACGTATAGTGATCTCATCATCTCTTCATCTTATCCTCGTCATCATAGATCTCATCATCACATTACCATAAAATGTTATCTTCAATAAAAAACATTTACAGACTAAAAATAAAACTAACTTACTTGGACTGCGCAGAAGCAGATACTTGAAATGTCATGGGGGGTCATTGAAAGAACTCTACTTTGATACCACCTCTATAAGCACGCCTAGCTACCTTAACTTTAAACTTACTTTTAAACTTGCTCCCTGATATAATCTCTTGTGGGCGACCTAACTCGCTCAAGCCGTCTGCTTAAATCTTTGTTCTTCTTAACTATACTTTTCTTAACTTTACTCTTCTTGACTTGGCATACTTACTTTACTTCTTATACTTTTCTTACTTTCTTTAAAATACTAATTTCTTATACTATTGAACTTTGCCATATTACACTTGGCATTTAAACTTACTTGCGAAAATAATGTTTGAAAAATTACTATTAAAATTTTTTCTTTTAAAACTTGATTTAAACATATGAGTTTTCAAAAAGCATATTGAAATACTTCATAAACTTAACTTACATTAAACCTTGTTTCTTTTCTTTACATTACATATACAATTTCTTTTTATGGCAGTGGAAAATCATAGTGAAACCATAACCCACCCCATGACACTCTAAGAATCTGTCTGCCAGTCCATCTATTCCTTCTTTCATAATGTAGGCAGCTTACTCTTGTTACCTACATCATGAACAGACTAGTTAGCTAGAGCTCAGTAAGTACAAACATACATATAAAACATTACATGTTCATATATACATGCTAAAACTTTATATAGACATAACATACATTTAAAACTTTACTTAAAACACATTAACTAACAACGAAGGTTAGTTAGATTATGCTTGCTTATTTTTCTTCTTTGTTCTCATGGTTCTTTATGTTCTTTCATATTTTTTTGTTCTTTTCTTTTTCTTTCCTTTTTTTAACTTTTCTTTACTTTACTTGTCTTTTCTTTACTTTACTTTCTTTTCTTAACTTTTCTTAACTTTTCTTTACTTTTCTTTTCTTTTCTTTCACTGGTCTTTACTTGTCTTTTCTTTACTTTTCTTATCTTTACTTGTCTTTTCTTTCACTTGTGGGGCCATGGCTGGACGTACGTACTGTGTGCGGACCAATGGGGATAACACAAAACTAGAGTGGAGGCCATTCTTAAATCTCACTTCTGGGGAGGCCGGTATGTCAACCTTAAATTTTCAGTCTTATTATCTTGCTTATCTTCATCTTTCTTTTTTTTTTTCTTTAACTTTTCATTCTGTTCTAACCTCGTGAACATGTTAGATTATTATGTCACATGTCATAAAGCACAAATTTTATATAATGCTTAATCAGAAACTTTTTATCATTTATAAACATTTCTTTTACTAAAAAAAAAAACATTTTGTAACCTCCTTTCACAACATCACATCATAACACAATCCTATGGCACGTCAGTTCGTGAGTAGACAATTAAATATCTGTACTTACATATACTTTGCTCGTATCTCTTTCTTTGCTTCTGGATCCCCAAACGCTCCTTCATGGCCTCTAGGTCAGATCCTTATAACTGAAATAATTATGGTTTTTTTAAAATCTTTACTTTATACATAAAACTTATTAAAACGTAATCATTCTATATTTAATCTCTTAATCATGAACTTAGGGGTCTAAAATCCCATTTCTAGCTTTTCTGCTAACTTTTAACAAAATTACCATTTCACCCCTAACTTTTAATAAAATGATAATTTCATCCCTAGCGGACTTTTCTTACTTTTCACTTTTTCTTAAATCTGGATTTTGGCCTTAAAAATCTTAATTAATCTCATTTGTCACTTTTTCGCTGACTTTTGGCAAAATGACCACTGTATCCTGAAATTTTAATAAAATTACCATTTTACCCCTAATAGGATTTTTCATCATAACCTTACTTTTCTTTGGTTTACAACTTGGATCTAGTCCTTAGGATCTTAATTAAGCCATTCTAAGCCCATTAGGACCCTTTTCTATCATCCCTAAAATTTTTGCTCAAAATGACCGTTTTACCCCTAACGGGTCTTTGGAACATATTGTAGGAATAAAATCGGTAATAATGCATCAGAGCGGTGTAGCAGAATAAAAAAAATTTTTTGATTGTTAAATATCTCATGATACTATATACAATAAACTAAAAACAATTTAAACTCATACCTCAGAGGATGCCAATCTGCAGGAGGAGAATGATCGGAGGGCTTCAACCAACTAACCTTCTATACTATTCTCCAATTCCCGAATGGCCGAGTGTGTGGACACTCTAAACCTCGATCGGTATGCTAGTACTGCTAGTCTTCTTTCGATCACTCAGATCTCTAGAGAACTTATTATCACAGTGAGTTGTGTAACAATAAGCCTGCTCACCTAAGAGTCTGTGGTCTGAGAGAACTGGAGTGGCAGGACCTCTATTTATAGACTTGCATGAGGTGATCCTTTGAATTCAAATCGGATTAGGAGAAGATTTTCTCCCTTATCCATAACAAAAATATGAATTTTCTAGGCCTTATCCAACCAAAAAGAATTTGGCCATTTTTAGGGACTTTCTTTCAAAATTCAAACAGGATTTTAATTTGAATTTTATCTCCTCATTCCCTCATAAAAACTGATTCCCCTTTGTGCCAAAAAAATGACTAGACTTGGTCATTAAAATGTGAGGAGAATCAAAATTCAAATAGGATTTTCTAGCTTGAATTTAATCTCACCCTTATCCATTAAAACCGAAAATCTCCCTTTGAGATTATCCTCCAAATTTTCAGCCATTTTTAGGGAGGAGAGAATCCAAATACAACTGGGATTGAAACTTGAATTTTTCCTTGCATCCTTATCCAAAAAATCTGAAATTTCCTTGGAGAATCTTCCCTAACAAATTCGGTTTTTTGCTTGATGGATTTGGGATTCAAAATTTAAGTAGGATTCAAAAAAGATTTTCCTCTCCTTCATCCATATCAATTTCAAATTTATCCACGTGGATTATCTACAAAAAATTCGAATCCTACATGGATTGTGATTCAAAATTTAAATTTAAATTTCGAAGTTCAAATTTCAAATTTGAATTTCAAATTTAAATTTCAAATTCAAATTTCAAATTTCAATTTCAAATTTAAATTTCAATTTCAAATTTCAAATTTCAAATTTCAAATTTTCAAATTCAAAATTCAAATTTCAAATTCCACAAAAGGTTGTATTTCAAATTTTGTTCTCATAGATAATTTTCTACAACTCCAATCCAATCTCAAATAAAATCATGGCAACTTTATTTGGAGTTTGAATAATTGTGTACTCTATTATCCAAAATAAAATCTGAATTCAACCAGAGAGAATCTTGTCCATCATGCTAATCCTATGTCAACACCATCCATGCATAATCAACTAGCTAATAAGTGTACACTGATCAATTTACCAACCACTAAGGAATTATATGGAGCTTGTAGAGGCACCAATTGGATATATATAATCAGGCTCTGATGAATCCATATGATCATCATTCTGTACCAAGCAACTCAATCATATGATCACTAATTTCAGAGTCACACCACTATAAACCTGAAACTGAACTCCCAATTATATACTGTATTACGAAAGCCTGTGACAAGCTAATGTCCAATGACCTTGTCATATACGCAAAACCCTCATATGATATCCATGATCAGCCTTAGCTCAAAGTCCGTTCAATCCTACTGATTAGGCTATCTTAAAGTTCCATTATACTACCGAATAAGAAAATGATTATTCCCCATATGTGAATAAGAAGTCATCTGCCCAACAGACGACCCAAGGCCTTGTCCATTTTCACATCTAGTATAATGCCTTTAAGAGGATACCTTTAACTCCTTAGAGCTATGATTCCGATATCTACAAACAAACCCTTTATCGTATACAAGTCATGCACCCAACGAACCGGTCAATAAGCTTACTACCTCTGAGATGCTTTAGCCATTGGAACATCAAAGTACACAAATCATATACATGAAGTAGTTCATCTACTCAGGGTTAAGATTATTACATAATGAATGTCAAAAGCAAATTGATCCACTTATAGCAGATTACGTAGATCAATCACGCTTTAGTCCCGGTCTAATATGTCACCAACAAGCAACATATCTATGTCTCTACTTGGGAGTCTATGCTCCGGACAATCAAAACAAACCGTCCCCACCATCGCTTTAGACAACATAATAGTCTTAACATGAGTTAAATGCTCGGTCTAACCACATAGAATACAGACCTTAGTTTAGATCGCTTACTTTAGAACATTGTCTTCTCGCATACAAAATGTCCATTGCATGCAACGTTCTAACAGTTTTAACACAAGTAGTCAGTGAGCTATATTTGCTTACATTTACTTTAACATGTAAATAGAATAAGGACAAACAGCAATATAATGAATAACCTTTATATATAATTTTATTATCCAGTTCAAAATAAATACATCAAAATGTCTCTAATGCTTAGGGCATTTCTTAACAATCTCCCACTTGCCCTAAGCCAGCATATGTGCCATGTTACACATCCCCATTACCTCTACATGCCTCTCAAAGCTTTTAGCCACCAAAGTCTTAGTAAAGGGATCGACAATGTTGTCCTTGGATGCGATCTTACATACATTTACTTGTCCTATCTCCACGTGCCCTCTAATAGTGTGATATCTCCGATCTATGTGTTTGGTTCTCTTGTGATGCCTAGATTCCCTTGTGTTGGCAATAGCCCCAATGTTATCATAGTAAAGTGTGATAGGCTTGTCAACACCGGGAATGACCTCAGGGTCTCTAAAGAACTTGCGGAGCCAAACCGCTTCTTTAGATTCCTCAGCTACAGCCACATACTCAGCCTCCATCGTAGAGTCAGCCGTGCAACCCTACTTCAAGCTCCTCTACACAATGGCACCTTCTCCAAGCAAGAACACTGATCCTGATGTCGATTTCCTTGAATCTTTACAAGTCTGGAAGTCTGAGTCCGTGTATCCTACGGGTGTTAGGTATTAGGAAATGCCCTAAGCATGAGAGACATATTGATGTATTTATTTTGAACTGGATAATAAAATTATATATAGAGGTTATTCATTACATTGTTGTTTATCCTTATTTTATTTACATGTTAAAGTAAATGTAACCAAATATGGCTCACTGACTACTTGTGTTAAAACTGTTAGAATGTTGCATGCAATGGATTTTTGTATGTGAGAAGTAAATGCTCTAAAGTAAGCGGTCTAAACTAAGGTCTATAGTCTATGGGGTTAGACTGAGCATCTAACTCATGTTAAGACTATTATGTTGTCTAAAGCCATGGTGGGGATAGTTTATCTTGACTGTCTAGAACATAGACTCCTAAGTAGAGACATAGATATGTTGCTTGGTGGTGACATATTAGACCGTGACTAAAGCGTGATTGATCTACGTAGTCCCCTATGAGTGGATCAATCTGCTTTTGACATTCATATATGACTTGTGTACTTTGATGTTCCAATGGCTAAAGCATCTCAAAGGTAGTAAACTTATAGACCGGTTCGTTGGGTGCATAAGTTGTATATGATGAATGGTTTGTTTACCGATATCGGAATCATAGCTCTAAGGAGTTAAAGGTATCTTCTTAAAGGCATTACACTGAATGTGAAAATAGACAAGGCCTTGGGTCATCTGCTGGGTAGACGACTTCTTATTCACATATGATGAATAATCATTTTCTTATTCGGTAGTATAATGGAACTCTAAGATAGCCTGATTAGTAAGATTAAATGGACTTTGACCTAAGGCTGATCATGGATATCATATGAGGGTTTTGCATATATGACAAGGTCATTGGACAGTAGCTCGTCATAGGCTTACGTAATACAGTATACAATTGGAAGTTCAGTTTCAGGTTCATAGTGGTGTGACTCTGAAATTAGTGCTCATATGATTGAGTTGTTCGGTACAGAATGATGATCATATGGATTCATGGGAGCCCGATTATATATGTCTAATTGGTCCCTCTACTAGCTCCACATAATTCCCTAATGGTTGGCAAATTGATTTGTGTATGCTTATTGGCTAGTTGATTATGCATGGATGGTGTTGATATAGGATTAGGATGGTGAATAACATTCTCTCCGGTTGAATTCAGATTTTCTTTTGGATAATAGAGTACACAATTATTCGAACTCCAAATAAAGTTGCCATGATTTTATTTGAGATTGGATTAGAGTTGTAGAAAATTATCCATGTGAACGAAAATTTGAAATACAACTTTTTATAGATTTTGAAATTTGAATTTTGAAATTTGAAATTTGAAATTTAAATTATGAATTTGAAATTTGAAATTTGAATTTGACATTTGAATTTTAAATTTGAATTTGAAGTTTAAATTTTGAAATTTGAACTTTGAAATTTGAAATTCAAATTTTGAATCACAATCCATATAGGATTCAAATTTTTTGTGGATTATCCACAAGAGAAAATTTGGTTTTGATTTGGATAAAGGAGAGGAAAATCTTGTTTGAATCCTACTTGAATTTTGAATCCTAATTCTAACAAAAGTGGCCGAAAATTAATTGAGGAAAATCCTCCTAAATATTTTTGATTTTTGTGGATAAGGATGCAGGGAAAAATTCAAGTTTTAATCCTAGTTGAATTTGAATTCTCTCCTCCCTAGATTGACCAAAATTTTGAGGAAAATCTCAAGGGGATTTTCAATTTTCTAATTGGATAAGGATGAGATAAAATTCAAACTAGAAAATCCTATTTGGATTCTGATTCTCCTCACACTTTAATGGATGAATTTGGGCAGGTTTATGGCCTTAGGAAATTCGTTTTTTGTTAATGAGTGAGGAGATAAAATTCAAGTAAAAATCCTGTTTGAATTTGGAAAGCAAAGATCCCAAAGTGGCCAAAATCTTTTGATGGTTATTGGCCCTAGAAAATTCAGAATTTTGGTTGTGGATAAGGGAGAAAATCTTCTCCTAATCCAATTTGAATTCAAAGAATCACCTTATGCAAGTCAATAAATAGAGGTCCTGCCACTCCAGTTCTCTCAAACCACAGACTCTCAGGTGAGCAGGCCTATTGTTGCATAACTCACCGTGACAATAAGTTTAGAGATCTGGGTGGTCGGAAGAAGACTAGCAGTGCTAGCATACTGGCCGAGGAATCGAGTGCCTACACACTTTGCCATCCAAGAATTGAAGAATAGTAGAGAAGGCTAGTTGGTTGAAGCCCTCCAATCATTCTCCTCTGACAGTTGGCGTCCTTTTGAGGTATGAGTTTTATTGTAGTTAATTTATTGTATATGTGATAACGGGGAATTTCAGACTCTAGGAGTAGATTAAAATTGTATGTATGCATTAATTTTAATGAATAAAATATGTAAAAGTTGTGTTTTAATACTGTTGAGAATACCGTGAAAATGTTCCAGTAGTGTTAGAATGAGTGAGTTCGGGGACAAAAAATCTTACCGAACATTTTTGAGTGTGACGGTTCGAAATCAGAGCTGAAAACCCCAGAGAATGCATCGGAAGGCACTAAAAGAATAGAAATTTACGGTAGAGAATTCTGACCAAACAGAAGCAAAATAAAACAAACCAATCGCACCGGAGGAGCCCGAAACCAGCCTACACGATTTTGGTAAAGTTCCGTTCGGTTTGGTTTTCGGTCAAAATTTGACCACGAATTAATTAGTGAATTAATATAAATAGTAGGATGACATCATAATGTTGATGTCATTAATCCATTTTTATTTTTTGGTTTGGAAAGTAAGATAAAAGGTGTATGGTTAGGATTTGATCACTTTTTGATCAATGGCTAAGATCTTACCAAAATAATAATAAAAATTTTATTAGAATTTTTTAAAAGGCCATTCGGCCATGTGGAAAGGGAGAAAGAAAAAAATTAGCTTTTTTGCCCAAAAATTTTGCACTTTAGTCGTTGGACAATTAGCAAATTGTTGAAAAAGAATTGCTAAATGGTTCTTGAGTTTTGCCTATAAATAGGCATCAAAATTCATAAGAAAAAAATAGAAAAACCAAGCCAAACTATTGCTCTTTTTCAGCCAAAAATCTGAGGCCTTCCCCCCCATTAAGCAAAAATTTTGTTTAAATTTCACACCAAAATAAGCTTTCATTACAATTCTAGCATCAAGCCATCAACTAATTAAGGTAAGCTTCAAAATTGAAGCATTTTTCCGTAATTTTCTTTAGAAAATCTGTGGGTTAGTAGAGTGGAAAAACAATAAAAAAAATTGTTGTTTTGTTGATGATATGATTTGTTTGATGTTGTAGAATTTAAAGCATGATTTAAGGTTTAGAAACAAGCAAGATTTGGCATGTTTCCATTGAAAACCCGTGGCATAGTTGGTGTGAAAAGTAAAGTGGAAATTGTTAATTTGATTTGGTGTTTAGAACCATTTGATTTCATGTTGAATTAAGCACAAATTCGAATAAGGAAACAAGAAAATTTGATATAAATTTTCATGCTAAAACCATGGGTAATGAACACTAGAAAATGGGAAATTTTTAGTGTTGAATGAGAATATGGAATGTTCTTAAAAACCCTAGGAAAGAAAGCAAGATTTTCTATGTGATTTGCATGAAAAATCCGTGGCTAATACTAGGGTTGGAATGAAAATTTTGTTAGGTTTTGGTGTTGTTTTACACATTAGAAAACCTAAGAGTGATATGTGATATTTGAAATGTTGTAATGAAAAACTTTGGTGATGATTAACATGTTAAACTAAGGATAGTTTGGAAAATATTATTGATTGTGTATGGATTTTTGAATATTGATTTATGTGGAAAATTTTTATACAAAGTTTGGAAACTTTGTACAAAATAGGCCTCTGGTATAGTACGTGGCAGGTACAAAGGTTCTGAGGCGTACCTAACGCCGGGAAACCTAAAAATACAAGTGGAAATGCTGTCGAAATTTCTAAAACGGCATAAGGGCATTTCAGGGAACGAGGGGTAAAAATATTGGACTCGGGAAGGAAACCGAGATCCCTCGGTGAATTAGGATTGAAAATGGAAAACCAACCCAAAAGGAATAGTAAACTGACCCTTAATGTATAAAACGCCTAAAACAGGAAAAAATTTCACATTAGGGGTATTTTGGGAAACGAGGAAAAATATTAGGTCGGGATAGGAAACCCGAGCCTCTCACGGACCGAGGGTCAGGGACGGAAGGAAAAGCATTTCAAGAGTAGTGAAAGGGCCATTTGAGGCTCCGAAACGCTCGAAAAACTAGAAACGACCCTAGGTGATGAATGAATAGTAATCGAGGGTCGAAAAATGAACAATTAGGGTTTTTAGCACCAAAAAGTTGTAAAATGATACCGAAGCCTAGGAAACGTTATTTTAAGATAATTGGACTTAGAAAGATTGAGAAAAAAGGTAGAACGGAGAAGTTACGGTCCCGAGACCCGATAGGCGCAAAATCGTCATTTTGGCCAAAAATTTCCTAAGGGCTCAAAAAGGTCAGTAAAGGATCTAGAATAACTTAAATAAAATTTTAGAATCTAAAATGGAGATTTTAAAGACAAAAATCTAGAGTTTAAATAGTACACGGGTGTGTATAGTAAAACACGACCGTGTAAAATAAAACCGAGAGGTACACGGTTAGGGACACGGGCATGTTGCTGACCGTGTACCATATAATGAATTTAAATGTTTTGTAAAAATTATCTCAAAGTAAATATATTTAAAGTGCTAATTAATAGGGAATATTAACAGACAATATTATGTCTGTAGGAAGTCAAATTAGAGATAGAACTGCGGAGGAGTTCCGGAAGTGGACATTAGCGCAATATTGGTAAGTTCAAGCATTTTCATGTCTGCAACATGAAATACTGTGTTATCTTATTATGTACCAGATGTATACTAGGCATAAAGTCCTATGGATATTTAGGGATTAGTTAGTATAACATATCCCATATAATAATAAAAGAGAATATGTAAGGCCTACGGGCGATGGAGGTTAGTGACCTTGAGGTGACGATTAATGTCACTTGGTCAAAACTATAGTTGAAAGATGGTAATAAAAACCATTAAGGCATACCGTCCCTCCAACATATTGATGGAGGTCTCTCATGTCCTACAGGGATATAAGGGCTGTGGAGGCCGAAGCTCTAGGGTCGCTCCCTAGGCCTTCCCAGTCAGTGCATAAGATTAATAACGGTATTGCCATAAAAAGAGCTCTGTACTATAAATTAAATAGAGAATGAACCATCAATAATATGATGAAAACCATAATTGAGCATAACTGAAGAATATACCAAGTATAGTGATTTCAGTTAGGATATGTGAACAGTATCCAGTTAAGGTAATGTGAATAGTAACCAGTTTGGGTAACAGTTACTTTCATCGGTCAAAGATCAAAGTTACTATTCATGATGAATAGCTATTCATAGGAGACTGAGTTTTCAATATTTTTGAATCCGTGTGATTCTTACTAAGTATGTTTGAACTTATTGAGCTTGTTAGCTCACCAGTTTGTTCATGTTGCAGGTAATAAACCTGCCTAGTAGATATATGGATGGCGATAGGATGTGCGCGTGTCAAGGGATAGGGATTTCATCGTGGATTTGGTCCTGCCAAAAGACTTCCGCTGAGCTCTTAAAGTTAGTAAATTGAAGAGAATGTGTTATAAAAAAAATGCAGTATAAATATTTTGTATATTATGCATTATGTTATATTCCAAAAGACAACTGAAAGTTGGTATTATATTTTACATGGCTTTTATACTTAGCTTTCTTTCCGAGAAAGTATGTATTAAAAAGAAAAAAAAAAAATTTTGGGTGAAATTTTCAGACCCTGAAAAATGAAAGTTTAAGAGAAAGAGTTTTAAATTGACAACCTAGATTCGACACACGAGTTGTCTTGGTCGGCAATAGAGTCAGCTCATGATAGTTGCGGGTGATCGGAGTCGGGGGCGTCACAGGTTGGTATCAGAGCGGTTGACAATATCCTTATTGGCACGAAGCGCGATCTGCTCGTCAATCCAAGTAAGTTAGTTAACTTTCCATTTATTCAAAATTATATATTTTGTAGGATTTAAGATGACCAGACCACCTTACATGAGACCTCACCCATACCGACCGAGAGGACCGATCCGGGTGTGGACTTGGCCCGTGATCAGACCATCCATGATGCGGTGAGCAGTACAACGACCACCAGTACTTGAGCTATTAGCACCGAGGATTACAGCGCTGGCACCGGTACAAGTACCACCTCCGCGGCTGATCGTAAACCCACCAGTAGTAGTAGACATTCTAGTGGTGGGAGATCGAGCTCGTATAGGAGCCAGGCTATCAATACGAGCTGTACATGGTTTTAGAGGCAGTCATCCACCTGCGTTCGAGGGAGGTCAGCAGGGGATCTCTACACGAGACTGGCTACATGATGTTGAGGTTATCATGCGTCAGTGTGACATAGATGAGGATTACTGGGTTTTGATGGCCATTGGCACATTCCGTGAGGACGCACGGTTATATTGGGAGTATTGTGATCAGGAGATGCTATTAGCAATGGATTGGGCCGAATTTCACCAAGTCATGTTGGAGCAGTTTCCACAGAAGAGTGCAACACCAGTTGTAGACCCTCCTAAGAGTAGGACAGTATCGCCACCACCGACCATGCCCAAGTATGCAGATGTCAGAGACTTTGTCTTGAAGGCAGAGAGACAGCAAATGATGCTGAGCGATACTGTATTCCCGTATGCAGTCAGATTCCAGGATAGCGTTGTGAGGATATGTCCTCTGCCTAACATCACAAATGATGACTTTTGTGACATATTTTGGAAGGGACTCACCATAGACCTATGACAGAGGATAACCTCTTTATACCCTACTACTTTGCATGAGTTTATAGTTAGGTAGCGAAAGTAGAGGGAGAAATGATGATGGAGTGCATGGTGCGCAAGAGGCGTGAACAGTTGCTACAAGAAGCAATGTTAGATTGCCTGTATGGATCAGAACCGATGGTAAACAACCATGAGGCTGGTCTGTTGAGACAACCAGAGGGTACAGGTCCAGCTGAAGGATCAACGCCGTCTGAGGTCGGAAACGGAACAGATGATGAAGAAATAAATCCAATTGAGTTTTCGACGATCCCGGAACAACCTCAGTTAAGAGATCAGGTGTAGAAATATATGGGTTGTATTAATGTATATATGTTTGTACATGTGTATATGTGACTGTATCAAAAAGCTATTTTGAGAAAAGCCTTTGAACTGATGTACTTTTGAAATGAAAAGAAATGACAATCATATTTTGACATGTTCAATGGATGAAATGTTAAAATTATGTGACGAAAAAAAAAACTATATTATTTTTATATATATTGTAAAAATGTGTTTGTGAAAATCTAACAATCGGCTCTCATGTGATTATAGGAAATAGGAAGAACGGTGGATATGCGAAACTTGAGGAATATGAGAGGGCGTCCAGTCCTATCAGAGAGAGTGGACGAATTAGAAGCTCTAATAGAAACCCAAATGAGAGAAAATGCTGAGTTAAGACAAAGACTCGAACAAATGGAACAAAGACAAGAACACGGTGAGGGCCAAGACCCACAAATGGTCGCACCAGAACTGGAAGTGCCGCCAGTGGTACCAGAAGAAATAGTAGAACCACAACCACAACCCAGGGCCAATCCCGAGCCACTATATGAAAGATTTCAATGAATGAGGCCGCCAGAGTTCGAGGGCTCCACAAACCCTCTGGAAGTAGATGAGTGGTTGTCTTCACTCCACATAATATTGGAATTTATGGAACTGAATGATCAGGAGAAGATTATATATGTGTCCTTCGTTTTGAAAAAGGATGCGAGGTTTTGGTGGGAATCTGTCAAGATAAGAAGAAATATGTATATGATGTCTTGGTTGGACTTTCTAGAGTAGTTTAACCAGAAATATTATAATCCTGCACTGTTGCGACCACAACAATGAGAATTTGTAAAGTTGAAGCAGGGGGACATGACAGTAATTGAAGTCTGCAACAAGTTTGATCAGTTATCCAGACTGTGCCCATACACTGTCACCACTGAGAGGGAGAAAATCTAGAAGATGCTGGGAATGTTCCGTCCCGAGATCTCAGCATTAATGGACAGTAGGTTAACGCCACCTGACACTGTCGCTGATTATGTTAGTCGTGCACTGAGGGTAGAATATTATTGGTCCGACAGAAGGAAGAGAGAGAAAAGATTTGGGACACTAAGAAGAAGGAAAAGGTGCTAGCCAAAGTTGTACAAGTTGGATCCCAGGCCGGACAAAGTAGCAAACTGAATCAGAATACTAAGGTTAGGCAGCCAAGTACTTCCGGTCAACAGTCCTAGGGGAAGAGAAAGGGGAATAATTATGGAAATAGGAACCAATAGAGGAGAACAAACAATAATGCTAGCCTTACTGTTAGAGACTCTGTAGTCTGCAAAAAGAGACATGCAGGCTGATGCAGATTTGCCCCAAATGCCTGTTTCCAATGTGGGAAGGACGGTCATTTTGCCAAAAATTGTCCCGAAAATAGACAAAATGTGCAAGGTTCGTCTCAGCCATAATAGCATTGTTCCCAGGCACATTCACTGCAGGCTAAAGCTAAAGGTTCATCCCATTCAGAGAGGCAGGAAAGACAAGAATGCTTGCCCCGAGCAGATGCTCGAGTCATGGTATACACCAACGAAGAGGCGGAAGCTGGAATGTCAAATGTAGTGATAGGTCAGCTTTCTATCGCTAATAATTTGGTTTCTATTTTATTTGACTCTGGTGCTATGCATTCTTTCATTTCATACCAGTTTGCAAATAGGATAGGATATCCTAAAGACAATATGGGTATGATGTTTAAAACTACATTACCCTCAAGGGAAGTCCTGATGTCCAATTACTGGTTACCTTATGTGCCACTAATTGTGGCAAATAGGGAGTTATTTATAGAATTGATCGTGATGGAGCTTGCCCACTACAATGTAATACTAGGCATGGATTTCCTAGGGAAGTATCAAGCCACGATCGATTGTCGAAAGCAAAAGATAAGGTTTCAACCTGACCAAGAAGAGGGATTTGAGTACGTCGATTCGTCACGCAGATCAAAGAAGATGATGATCAACTCAATGGAAGCAAGGAGACTAATGTATACCAGTTGTGCTGGATACCTAGCATGTATACGGGACGTGACGAAGAAACAAAATCTCCAACCAGAAGACGTTCATATTGGGAAGGAATTCATTGATGTCTTTCTAGAGGAATTACCAGGATTACCGCCTGAATGAGAAATTTCCTTTGAGATCAAGCTGATGCCAGTAACTGCACCTATCTCAAAGGCACCGTACCGGATGGCAGCGGTAATTAAAGGAGTTACAGGAGCAACTAAAGGAGCTTCTTGACAAAGGATTTATACGCCCGAGCTATTCCCCATGGGGTGCTCCAGTACTATTTGTCAAGAAGAAGTATGGATCATTTCGGATGTGCATCGATTATCGGGAGTTGAACAAGGTCACTGTTAAGAATAGGTATCCATTACCTAGAATTGATGACTTGTTCGATCAACTAACAGCTATAGCAGTATTCTCCAAGATTGATCTATGATTAGGATATCATCAACTGAGGATCGAGGAGAATAACATCCCTAAAATCGCATTTCGGACCCACTACAGTCACTATGAATTCCTTGTGATGCCGTTTGGGTTAACAAATGCGCCAGTAGCTTTTATAGATCTGATGAATCGAGTCTTTAAAGAATATCTGGATAAGTTTGTTATTGTATTTATCGATGACATACTTATATATTCAAAGACTAGCGAGAAGCATATGGAGCATTTGAAGGCTGTCTTGCAAACAATAAGGGAGCATCAGCTCTATGCCAAATTCTCCAAATATGAATTTTGGCTAGATAGAGTACATTTTCTTGGACATGTGGTTTCCAAGGAAGGAATCACTATGGATCCTGTAAAAGTAGAGGCGATCAACGAATGGCCCGCACCTAAGAGCGTGACGAAAATACGGAGTTTCTTAGGTTTAGTCGACTATTATAGAAGATTTATTGAAAGATTCGCGTGACTCGCCGCTCCTATCACGGTGCTTACACGCAAGGAAAAGAAGTATGAATGGACTGAACAATGTGAGAAAAGCTTCTAAGAGCTGAAGAAATGATTAATGAGCACGCCGATACTTACACTTTCGAGTGAATGGGAGATGTTTGTAATATACAGTGACGCCTCAAAGATCAGATTAGGAGCCATCCTGATGCAAGGCGACAAGGTGATTACCTATGCCTCGCATCAATTAAAGGACCATGAGAAAAATTATCCCACGCACGATTTGGAGCTTGCCGTAGTAGTGTTCGCGTTAAAAATCTAGCGATACTATTTATATGGAGCTCAGTGTTAGATTTATACGGACCACTAGAGTCTAAAATATTTCTTCACACAGAATGAGCTAAATATACGGCAAAGGAGATGGCTAGAGCTGGTAAAGGATTATGATTGCGAAATCCTCTATCATCCGGGAAAAGCCAATCGCGTTGCAGATGCATTAAGTAGGAAATCTACTGCTCCACAACAACTGCTAATTAGAAAATTTCCAAAGCCATTACAACAAGAAATCAACATGCTGGAGATGGAGCTAATAGCTGGAAAGCTAGCTGCATTACAATTGGAGTCAACATTGTATGAAGATATCAGAGAAGCTTAGAAACGAGATCCGAAACTAGCAAGTTCACAGGAGGAAGCGTCTAAAGATGGACTAATCCTACATCAGCAGAGAATTCAAGTTCCAGATGATGAAGGATTAAGAAGACGAATTATGGCAGAAGCCCATGAAACGCCCTATTCAGTACATCCCGGAGCCAGTAAGATGTACCAGGACTTGAAGCTGTAATTCTGGTGGAAAGGGATGAAGAAGGATATAGTTGAGTTTGTAAATAGATGTATGACATGCCAAAAAGTTAAGGCTGAACATCATCATCCAGGCAGAAAGTTAAGGCTACTGGAGATTCTTGAGTAGAAATGGGAACATATCACAATGGACTTTGTGGTAGGACTATCGAAGACCTAGAAGGCTATGATACCATTTGGGTTTTTGTAGACAGATTGATAAAGACGGCAAGGTTCGTTGCAGTAAAAATGATCTTCTTGTTGGAAAAGTTAGCGAGCTTATATGTTAACCACATAGTCAGGCTACATGGAGTTCCTAAATCTATTGTGTCAGATCGTGATCCACGATTTACTTTGAAATTCTAGACATGTGTGTAAGAAGCTATGGGAACAGAAGTGTGTCTAAGCACAGCATTTCATCTGCAGACAGACGAGCAATCTGAACGAACCATCCAAACGCTAGAAGACATGCTGCGTGCGATTTCCCAGGGAGATGGAATGAGAAACTTCCATTGGTAGAGTTTTCATGTAACAACAGCTACGAAGCTTCGATAGATATAGCACCCTATGAAGCTTTGTATGAAAGAAAGTGTAGATCACCGGTTCATTGGTACGACCTACAAGAGAAATGACTGCATAAGATAGATTTTGTACAAGAGACAGTGGATACAGTTGCAAAAATACAGCAGCGGATGAAGATAGCCCAAAGCCGAGATAAGAGCTATACGAATAAAAGACAAAGATCCCTGGAGTTCAATGAAGGGGATTTCATATTCTTAAGAGTTTCACCAATGAAAGGAATAATGCGGTTCGGGAAGAAGGTTAAATTGAGTCCAAGATATATTGAACCATACGAGATCATTGAATGCATTGGTAAAGTTGCCTATAGATTGGCGTTATCTCCAGAAATGTCAGCAGTACATAATGTGTTTCACGTGTCGATGCTACGGAAGTACATATCGGATCCGTCCTATGTGCTGAAACATGAACCGATCCAGATTCAGGAAGACCTGACCTATGAAAAAAGACCGGTTCAAATTATGGGGCGCGAAGACAAAGTTTTGAGGAATAAAACAATCCCATTAGTCAAGGTGCTATGGAGAAATCACAACGTTGAAGAGGCTACATGGGAACGCGAACACGAAATTAGAAATTTGAACCCCCACTTGTTCTAAATTTTTTAGGACGAAAATTCTATAAGGAGGGGTGAATGTGATAACCGGGAATTTCAGACTCTCGGAGTAGATTAAAATTGTATGTATGTATTAATTTTAATGAATAAAATATGTAAAAGTTGTGTTTTAATATTGTTGAGAATACTGTGAAAATGTTCCGGCAGTGTTAGAATAAGCGAGTTCGGAGATAGAAAATCTTACCGAACATTTTTGGGTGTGACGGTTCGAAATCAGAGTCGAAAACCCCAGAGAATGCATCGAAAGGCATTAAAAGAATATAAATTTATGGTACAGAATTCTGACCAAACAGAAGCAAAATAAAATAAACCGATCGCACCGGAGGCGCCCATAACCCGCCTACGTGATTTCGGTAAAGTTCCATTCGGTTCGGTTTTCGATCAAAATTTGACCACGAATTAATTAGTAAATTAATATAAATACTAGGATGACATCATCATGTTGATGTCAAAAATCCATTTTTATTTTTTTGGTTTGGAAAGTAAGATAAAAGGTGTATGGTTAGGATTTGATCACTTTTTGATCAATGGCTAAGATCTTGCCAAAATGATAAAGAAAAATTTATTAGAATTTTTTAAAAGGCCATTCAGCCATGTGGAAAGGGAGAAAAAAATTAGGTTTTTGGCCCAAAAACTTTGCACTTTAGTCCTTGGACAATTAGCAAATTGTTGAAAAAGAATTGCTAAATGGTCCTTGAGTTTTGCCTATAAATAGGCATCAAAATTTATAAGGAAAAAAAATAGAAAAACCAAGTCAAACTCTTGCTCTTTTTCAGCCAAAAATCTGTGGCCTTCCCCCCCCCCCCCCCCCCCCACCCCCCGATCAAGCCAAAATTTTATTTAAATTTCACACCAAAATAAGCTTTCCTTGCAATTCTAGCATCAAGCCATCAACTAGTTAAGGTAAGCTTCAAAATTGAAGCATTTTTCCTTGATTTTCTTTAGAAAATCCATGGGTTTGTAGAGTGGAAAAACAATGAAAAAATTGTTGTTTTGTTGATGATATGAGTTGTTTGATGTTGTAGAATTTAAAGCATGATTTAGGGTTTAGAAACAAGCAAAATTTGGCATGTTTCCATTGAAAAACCGTGGCATAGTTGGTGTGAAAAGTAAAGTGGAAATTGTTGATTTGATTTGGTGTTTAGAACCATTTGATTTCATGTTGAATTAAGCATGAATTGGAATAAGGAAACAAGAAAATTTGATGTAAATTTTCATGCTAAACCCGTGGGTAATGAACACTAGAAAATGAGAAATTTTTAGTGTTGAATGAGAATATGGAATGTTGTTAAAAACCCTACGAAACAAAGCAAGATTTTCTATGTGATTTGCATGAAAAATCCGTGGCTAATACTAGGGTTGGAATGAAAATTTTGTTAGGTTTTGGTGTTGTTTTACACATTAGAAAACCTTAGAGTGATATGTGATATTTGAAATGTTGTAATGAAAAACTTTGGTGATGATTAACATGTTAAACCAAGGATAGTTTGGAAAATATTGTTGATTGTGTATGGATTTTTGAATATTGATTTATGTGGAAAATTTTTATACAAAGTTTGGAAACTTTGTATAAAATAGGCCTCTAGTATAGTACGTGGCAGGTACAAAGGTTCTGAGGCGTACCTAACACTGGGAAACCTAAAAATACAAGCGGAAATGCTGCCGAAATTTCTAAAACGGCATAAGGGCATTTCAGGGAACGAGGGGTAAAAATATTAGACTTGGGAAGGAAACCGGGACCCCTCGGTGGATTAGGATTGAAAATGGAAAACCAACCCAAAAGGAATAGTAAACCGACCCTTAATGTCTAAAATACCTAAAACAGGAAAAAATTTCACGTTCGGGGTATTTTGGGAAACGAGGAAAAATATTAGGTCGGCATAGGAAACCAGAGCCTCTCAAGGACCGAGGGTCGGGGACGGAAGGAAAAGCGTTTCAAGAGTAGTGAAAGGGCCATTTGAGGCTCTGAAACGCTCGAAAAACGAGAAACGACCCTAGGTGATGAATGAATAGTAATCGAGGGTCGAAAAATGAACAATTAGGGTTTTTAGTACCAAAAAGCTGTAAAATGATACCGAAGCCTAGGAAACGTTATTTTAAGATAATTGGGCTTAGAAAGATTGAGAAAAACGGTAGAACAGAAAAATTACGGTCCCGAAACCTAATAGGGGTAAAATGGTCATTTTAACCAAAAATTTCCTAAGGGCTCGGAAAGGTCAGTAAAGGATCTAGAATAACTTAAATAAAATTTTAGGATCCAAAATGGAGATTTTAAAGATAAAAATCTAGAGTTTAAATAGTACACGGGGTGTACAGTAAAACACGACCATGTAAAATAAAATCGAGAGATACACGGTTTAAGACACGGCGTGTTGCAGACCATGTACCATATAATGAATTGAAATGTTTTGTAAAATTATCACCAAGTAAATATATTTAAAGTGTTAATTAATAGAGAATATTAACAGACAATATTATGTCTGTAGGAAGTCAAATTAGAGATAGAACTACAGAGGAGTTCCGGAAGTGGACATTAGCGCAGTATTGGTAAGTTCAAGCATTTTTTTATGTCTGCAACATGAAATACTGTGTTATTTTATTATGTACTAGATGTATACTAGGCATAAAGTCCTATGGATATTTGGAGATTAGTTAGTATAACGTATCCCATATAATAATAAAAGAGAATATGTAAGGCCTACGGGCGATGGAGGTTAGTGACCTTGAGGTGATGATTAATGTCACTTGGTCAAAACTATAATTGAAAGATGGTAATAAAAACCATTAAGGCGTATCGTCCCTCCAACATATTGATGGAGGTCTCTCATGTCCTACGGGGATATAAGGGCTGTGGAGGCCGAAGCTCTAGGTTTGCTCCCTAGGCCCTCCCAGTCAGCGCGCAAGATTAATAACGGTATTGCCATAAAAAGAGCTCTATACTAGAAAGTAAATAGAGAATGAACCATCAATAATATGATGAAAACCATAATTGAGCATAACCGAAGAATATACCAAGTATAGTGATTTCGGCTAGGATATGTGAATAGTATCCAGTTAAGGTAATGTGAATAGTAATTAGTTAAGGTAACAGTTACTATTCATGATGAATGGTACTATTCATAGGAGATTGAGTTTTCAATGTTTTTGAATCCGTGTGATTCTTACTAAGTTTGTTTGAACTTACTGAGCCTGTTAGCTCACCAGTTTGTTCATGTTGCAGGTAAGAAACCTGTCCGGTAGATATATGGATGGTGGCAGGATGTGCGCATGTCAAGGGGTAGGGATTTCACCGTAGACTTGGTCCTACCAAAAGACTTCCGCTGAGCTTTTAAAGTTAGTAAACTGAAAAGAATGTGTTATAAAAAAATGCATTATAAATATTTTGTATATTATGCATTATGTTATACTCCGAAAGACAACTGAAAGTTGGTATTATATTTTACATGGCTTTTATACTTAGCTTTCTTTTCAAGAAAGTATGTATTAAAAAGAAAAAAAAAATTTGGGTGAAATTTTCAGACCCTGAAAAATGAAAGTTTAAGAGAAAGAGTTTTAAATTAACAATCCAGATTCGACACACAAGCTGTCTTGGTAGGCAATAGAGTCGGTTCATAATAGTTGCGAGTGATCGGAGTCGGGGGCGTCACAGTATATGCCATCACGAGATATTTAACGATCTTGAAAAATTTTTGTTGCTTCGCTGCGCTGCTCTGATGCATTTTTACCGATTTATTTCCTATAATTGGTATCAGAGCCATCTCGTGACTATGCCATGTACATAAATTAGACAATTAGTTAGTCTTTTTATTTATGTATGGATTTGATATTTAGAAAGTGGCATTCTAGGATTCCTTTATGTTGTTATCACGTATTATGTATAGCATGTGGTTATTTTAATTTTTTAAATTATTATAAGCATTCTTGTTTATGCCGATTATGGTTCCTTAGAATTTAGAAAATTGTATCTAGGAATTTTTTATGTAACCATGGGAGCAGTTTATCATCACCGTAATTTTCCCATGGATTTTAATTTTTTGTCTCTTAGAATTATTATGATTAGAATTTTTGTACACCAAAAACGGTTTAGGAAATTTTATGTAATTATTGTTGGAGGAGATTGAAGTTTGAAGATCGTAATTTATTCATTCCAGAGTTAAATTTAATTTAAAGATTGAAATTTTATTTGTGTGGAAAATTCTAATTTAATTAGGATTCAAATTAATTTTTGGAGATCCTAATGGGAAAATTAGAATATGGCATGAAAATCGAGGCATGATCCCTCGGAATAGGCCATCGGCCTTGGTGGGGCTGCAGCCCCTGCCCTTGGACAGGATAGGGTTGCAGCAGCCCCTATCCAGGCCAAGACCACCCACGGCCGCAGGCTTTGCCTGCAGCCAGGGTTGGCCGTGGCCCACCCAAGGGCCGACTAGCCCTTGGGCGTGCAGGCCATGGCTGCAGGTGCTGCCTGTTGCCAGCTGGACTACACCCAGCCTGTGGCCGTGTGCTGGCAGCCCCCCCGGGGGCTGGAGGCTACCCACGGCGGTTGCAGGCCTTCGTGGGCCTGTGGGCCGGCGGGCCGAAAAACAAAAATTTTAATTTTTAAATTTGAGATTTAATTTTAAAATCATGTTTAAAATATGTAATTAAAAATTTAAAGTTTTTTTTGAAATTACATATTATTACACATGAAATTTAAAATTGTTTAAAAATTTGAATTTGAAATTTAAATTTTTGGAATTTAAATTTTAAATGATTCTTGGGATGAGAAATAAATGGAGAGGTTACATAAAGATGGATACAAAAAGGCGGAATAAAATTCAAGACTCAAAGAATGCTTTGGATGGGATTTTGTAATCTTTATTATCTTTGTTCTAGGATGGAACCATGGCTTGGTTATTTTTCCGTCAATTATTTTTTCTATGATATGTCATGGATGTATAAATATGTATTGATGGATATTATGTATGCATATTTGATAACATGTCATATAGGATAGGTGAATGCCACTCATACTATATTGATCATACATTTTTGTCAAAACTTGCATGTTTTTCAAAATATTGAGTGGGAGAGGGTTTCAAACAAAACTCACGGCCTCCATTGTTGATCCATATGTGAAAGCATGGTAACACCTCGTGTCAGTTCTGCCCTAACCACACCCCTCGGTAGGTGTTTACCGCCGTCGGTATACTAGGTTGGATCTCCGATGTGGAAAACATGTTCGGACACGATCCTATTCATGACCACCCCTGGGTGGCTTGGTAGGATGTGGATTAGGCTACATAATCAATGGTTATACACTTAAGACTCGTTTAGTTATTACCCTTCCCTAGAAGCTCTGTTAACTAAACTGGTGGCCAAAATAAACGGTTATTAATATGTCTTAATCTTGGAGGATTTAAGGCAACATATATTAATTAGACGGGGTCCATGTTCTGGCTATTTGTCTCATGACCACCCCTCGGTGGCATGGGGCAATAGGTGCTGAGAATTGTCATTGCAATACTACATGTTTTTTCAAGTTTCATGTAGGATGTGGGCGACCCCTCTAGCTTAGGTTGTCCACTTTATCTTGCTTACTTTCTTTATTCTTTGCTTAATCTTACTTAGCTTGCTTGTCTCTATAACTTTCCTCTCCTTGGGGTTTAAAAGATTTGTTCTTGAAAAACTAGGAATATTTTTTTTTTTTTTTACTGGAGGAAACTACTAATTCTTGAAAATTGTGTATACATAAATATATACGTACTTCTTAATACTTTTTCCCAAAATATATTTTGGAGTCTTGTTACTTTAAAGTACGTAAAAATAGAAACATACTTTTAAGCTTGTTTCACTACTTTACATACTACACTCTTGTCTTGTCTTTATACATATATCTCACTATTACACTTTCTTTCTTTTACACCTTGAGTACAGCGGAATTCTGCGAAACGGAACCATAACCCGTCCATGACATCGCTGGGATCTGCCTGCCAGTCCGCTACTCTTGCTTCATACTGCTGGTTGTTTTCCTTTATTACCTACAGCACGAATAGACTAATGAGCTAAAGCTCAGTAAGTACAAACATACATACAAGTAAATAAGCTGAATACACCACTCTAGGGTTAGTCAACTTAGGACCAATTATTTTCTTTAGTCCTATACTACTTGTTCTTTCTATTCTATTTCTTTCTTTTCTTTGCTTTACTTCATCTGCTTAATCTTTCACTTATGGGCCCGTGGTTGGACGTACCTAGTGCGCGCAGACCAATAGAGAATCAGGGGAGCGACCCACCGATCAACCCTAAGGTCATCTCTGGACTACTGACCTTATAGGTAGTAAGTCATGCCATAAACTACCTCATTATTAACGAGGCAGCGCCACACTTCTGGGGTGGAGGCAGGAAGTTAAGCCATAAACTACCTCATTATTAACGAGGCAGCGCCACACTTCTGGGGTGGAGGCTATCTGGGAACCTCACAACTGGGGAGGCCGGTACGCCAACCTTAACTTTTAAGTCTTATTATCTGACTTATTTTATTCCTCTTTTCTATTTCTGATCTTGCTTACTATTCTCGTGAACATGTTAGTATCATGTCACAAACTGAATAGCTTAAATGTATATATATATATAACATAACTTTATGGTAAGTCCATTCGTGAGTAGACAATTAAATGTCTGTACTTACCTTATCTATCTCTTCTCTTTTTCTCTCTAGGATCTTTGATCGCCCTCCTTGTAGGTCGATTTTTGGATCCTACAGACAAACTTTGTCTGTTAATTTCATTTCCATTTATAGCTTTTATTTTTTTCATTAAAAAGCTTAAATAGAACCTATTTACAACTTTTTGGGCTTTATTTATCATTTCCCCAATTTTCCCCAACTTTTGCAAAATTACGATTTTGCCCCTGTCTTTTGGCAAAATTGCAGTTTTGCCCCTGACGGAATTTTATTGATCCAGACTGCATTTTTGGCCCTCAGGAACTTTTCTGACTCTTTTCTAATCATTACCGGGTTCGCTTCTATTTTATTTCCACTTTTCACTTTCCCGACCCTCGGGAAGCACTATTCCGACCCTTACGTCGGTTTAGTGATTTTCTATCGTTTTGGAGTCTCAAATGGACGTTTCACAAGTATTTAAAACGTTCATCTAGACTTTCCCGACCTAGGTCTCCGAGGCTCGGATTTTCCGTACCCGACTCGGACCTTTATTTCATTTCCAAAAACGCCCCCCCCTCGGGGTCGGTTTTTTTTTCCGTTTCACTCTCATTTTACATTTTTAGGGGACGGTCTACTATTCACGAACCACCCCTTAGGTTTTCCTTATTCAATTCTCCGTTAGGGAATCGGGTTTCCGACCCGACCCTAAACTTTTATTTTTAATTCCTATTTTACCCCGAAAGCCGTTTTCGAAATTTCGGCAGCATTTCGGCGTAATTTTAAGGCTTCCGGCGTTAGGTACGCCTCGAACCATATTTACCTGCCACGTACTATACCACAAGCCTATTTTATGTAAAAGTTTTCCAAACTTTTACATAAAAGCTCACAAATTCCAATTTCACATTTTTAACCACATTACAAAATTTTTTACAATTTTGCCCTTAGTTTTGGTTTCGGTTTTCACCACCAAACCGAACTGAAATTTCTCAAACTTTTCAACCACTTGTTAGGCTATTAAATGCCATTTTTCTAACACTTTTCAAGCCCATTTTCTTGTTCTTTTCAACCAAATTTCTTAGGGTTTTACCCTTGTATAACCCACGGCCATTGAATGCTAAACATGTCAAACATTTTTGTTTCATTCTTTCAATCACATTTTCATCATTTACATCACAAAATGCATGATTTCAATTAACCAAACATCACCTAAAAGCATGAAAATTTTTCTTCCAAACTATTAGGAAACCCACGGCCACTTTGAAATAAATGAACACCAAAATTTTTCCAAGCTTTTCCATAGTGAAATTCATGCTTTATTCTTAACAAAACATAAGTTAAAAGCATGTTAACACATAAATCACACAAATTTCTCATTGCTTACCAATGGTAACCCACGGATTTTCCTTTGGAAAACCAACCAAAAATTGGTTTTTCTTTAAACCAATTGCATGGTTTTCTTCCTCATTACACCCTTAACAAAACTCAACATCAACTTAATGAAAAACACCCAAAATTTTTCCATCTTAATTCACTATTCACCCCACGGATTTCCTAAAGAAAAACCATGAAAAATTTCAATCCAAGGGAAGTTACCTTGTTCACTTTCTTCCTTTGTCTTCAAGTGATGTTTTGCCACACTTTTTGTATAGAAAACTTGAAGAAATTAATTGATTTTCCTTTGGTCACCCACGGCTCCAATGGAAGAAAAAGCTTAGCAAATTTTTCTCTTGTTTTGCTTGAAAATTGGCTTCGGTCTTTTGATACAAAAGTGGCCGACTTATGCATGGAAGAAAGCCAATTAATTTGGCTCTAAACCAATCAATTTTCAACACCTTTCCACCTAATTCTTTCTCCATTTTTCAAAAATTAAAAAGGTATATTTTTGGCCAAATCTTGGCCTTTAGATCATAAAGCAAATGAATCATGGCCATTCATCCTACCTAACACCAATTTCTTTCCATTTCTTAAATGGATTTATGATGTCATAATTACTAAAGTGAAAGTTGACTTTGACTTTCACTATTCACATTAATTCGACTACTTTTTGACCGATACCGGTTCGAGCCGAAATTTTCCTGGAATCGTCCCGGCGTGTTCCTGAGGTCTCCTGTGCAGTCGAATCAACTTAATCTGCTTCCGTTTGATTAAAATCAATCCCGGAATTTTACCGTCTTTTTGAGCTCCGGTTAGGGTTTCAATGCCGGTTTTGGCACCGTTTCACCCGTTTCAACTCAGTGAATTTTTCCAACACTGAATTCTTACTCGTCAGTATTGTTAGAACATTTTAATATATTCTAAACAATACAAATACATCTATTTCACTCTTTAAATAGTACAAATTATTATATACATATATTTGTACTTTTCTTACTGTGCTCTTACTTTGACTTGCCATATTCTTATCTTTATACTGTTCAGATACCGAAACTACTCCTTTTTGAGCGTTTTGGGCCTGAATTCACTTTCTTACTCATATACTTTATTCTCTACTTATTTTTGGAGATTTTAATTTCCTCCAAAACATTTATTTATTTCTATTAACACTATAATTTGTCTAATTACAACCATAGTGTTTCTTTACATTCTTACTTACAGAACTCATAGAAAACCCTAGATTAAACTAGGTCACACCGCTAAAATTCTCTGGTCGTCACATAGGAACATACTTGTATGTTTTATTTGCTAAATTATCTGTATATTTGCTTGGGCTTTGTAATGATGTCTAGTATAATTTTATTTCAGCTCAAAATGTCACCGACACCCCTCATTTCAATACTTATTGAGAATAAGCTGAATGGCGATAATTATAAAGACTAGAAAAGAAATCTACTGATAGTTCTCAGCTGTGAGAGACACAAGTTCGTGCTGGACGAACCATGCCTACCTGGGCCCAAACCTGACACATGGCTTGAGGAGGCCCCGGTTGCCTATACTCATTCGAGAGAATCCAATGAGATAGCTTGGTGCTACATTCTAACAAGCATGACGAGTGCTTTACAAAAGCAGCATGAGACTTATCAAGTTGCTAGGGAGATCATGGAAAATCTGGAAGACATGTTTGGAGGCCAAGAAAAATTAGCTCGACAGTCTGCAATCACTAGTACTATGAACTCTAAGCAAAAGGCAAGTACTCCAGTGAAGGACTATATGATCACTCTAATGGGATTCTTTGTTGAGGCTGCCGAGTATGGTGCTAAGCTAGACTACAACACCCAGATCGAGATGGTGTTTAAAACTCTGTCTAAGGATTTTGTAGGGTTTAAAGCCGCATATAATCTGGCGACAAGGGAGTTAGGACTCACCGAGCTCATGAAGCAACTCCAAGCTTATGAGCGGATGATCATGGATAGGGATGCGATCCAACCTAAAGGAGAGGCAAATTTGGCAGAATCTTCCAAACCCTCATGGAAGAAGAAGAGGCCAAATAAGAAGCAAGTAGCTTCCAGTTCGTCTAATCCTTCTATCTCGGATGGGAAGAAGAAGAACAAGAACAAGAAGCCCAGGGACCCTAAAAAGTCCAACTGCTTCCATTGTGGGAAGGTAGGTCATTTTAAGAAGTCTTACCGGGAATTCCTAGCCGCCAAGGGCAAGGAAGGTAAGGAACTTCACAATTTAGAAGTGTGTTTGGTAGAATAATTGAAAGACACTTAGGTCACTGATTCGGGCACCACTAATCATGTTTGTCTATGTAGGGGTTCGTGAAAATGAGAAGTCTACATGATAGGAGCCTCTCGTTGGGGACCGGAGACGGTAGCTTGGTGGTGGCTGAGGTAGAGAGAGACGTTTATCTTTATTTTGATGCATTTAGGTTTATATTATTGAAAGACTATTTTTGTGTTCCTAATTTTAGGAGGAACCTTATATCAGTAGCTTGTTTAATAAAGGATTCTTATTCAGTTTCTTTTAGTAAAAGAGTTGATATTCATAAAAATAAGTCTTTTATCTGTTCTGGTTAGATGGATGGAAACCTATATTTAATTAAACCAAAGATGTACTCACTACTTGACATCGAATTAATAAATAACTCTAAAAGGTTAAAAGTTTCTCACTCTAACAAGGCGTATCTTTGGCATTTAAGACTTGGTCATATTAATTAGGATAGGATTCAAAGGTTGGTGAAAGATGATCTTCTAGAATCTCTGAAGGAGGTACGTCTTTCTCAATGTGAGTCTTGTCTTGAGGGTAAGATGACCAAGAGGTCTTTTGGAGCTAAGGGTACTAGGGCTCAGGGACTCTTAGAAATTGTGCACACTGACGTATGTGGCCCCATAAACGTCACAATACGAGGAGGGTTCTAGTATTATGTCTCCTTTATAGACGACTACTCGAGGTATGGATATGTGTAGCGATGCACCGTAAGAGCGAAACCTTTGATAAGTTCAAAGAGTATCATGCGGAAGGGGAAAAATAATTGGGTAAATCCATAAAGACACTTTGATCTGATTAAGGTGGCAAATACCTCTCCAATGAATTTCTAGGACATCTTGTAGAGAATGGGATATTATCCCAATTGACTACACCTGGTACTCCATAGCAGAATGGTGCAGCCAAAGGAGAAACAGGACCTTATTGGATATGGTATGGTCCATGATGAGTTATTCAATGCTGCCGTTATCATTTTGGGGATATGCATTACAAACGGCATGCTATATTCTGAACCAGGTTCCAAGTAAGTCAATTCCCAGGACTCCGTATGAATTGTGGGGTGGCAGGAAGCCCTCCCTTGGACATATGAGAATATGGGACTGCCTGGCACATATACTGGATAGGGATGCAAAAAAGTTGGAACCAAGATAAGAATTGTGCATGTTTGTAGGGTATCTGAAGGGAACTAAGGGAGGTTTGTTCTATAACCCGAAGGAACAAAAAGTCATTGTTTCAACCCATGCGACATTCTTGGAGGAAAGTCACATGATTGACTTTAAGTCTCGAAGCAAAATGGTGCTAGAGGAGTTATCGGGTGAAAGAACTACTCCACAGGTTTCGGTCTTGGATGCAAGTCTGAGTTCCGATGAAAGACCTACACATGATCAACAATTTAGGGTGCCTCGTCGTAGTGGGAGGGTTTTGAAGAAGCCTAATTTCTTAATGTATGATGCTGAGGTATACCAGTCCGAGACTCATGAGCATGAGGATGATCCGGTCACTTATGATGAAGCTATAAATGATATTGATTCTAAATCTTGGAAACAGGCCATGAACAATGAGATGAATTCTATGAAATCCAACTCTGTTTGGGAACTTGTAGATTTGCCGGATGGGATAAAACCCATTGGATGCAAGTGGGTCTACAAAAGAAAGTAGGATGCGGAAAGGAGAGTAGAAACTTTCAAAGCTAGACTGGTTGTAAAGGGGTACACGCAAAAGGCTGGAATCGATTACGATGAAACCTTTTTCCCTGTTGCTATGCTGAAGTCTATTCGTATTCTTCTGTCCATTGCTGCAGTTCTCGATTACAAGATCTGGCAAATGGACGTCGAGACGGCATTCTTGAATGGCCATCTTGAGGAATGTATCTACATGATACAGCCCAAAGGGTTCGTGGCAAAAGGCCAAGAAAGAAAAGTCTGCAAGTTGCTTAGATCCATTTATGGATTAAAGCTAGCATCCCGCTCATGGAACCAGAGATTTGATCAAGCGATCAAGACATTCAGTTTTAAGCAGTACATTGATGAACCTTGTGTTTATTATCGTATTAAAGATGGTAAAGTGTTCTTTCTAGTACTCTATATTGATGATATACGGCTAATTGGGAATGATGTAGGGAATTTATCATCGGTCAAGCTCTGGCTACACCAATAGTTTGACATGAAGGACTTGGGTAAAGCTAATTATGTTCTAGGCATTTGTCTCTTCAGAGATCGAAAGAACAAAATGATAGCATTATCCCAGGCTTCATGCATAGATAAAATAATTGATAAATATGCAATGCAAGAGGCAACAGGCCTATCACACTTTACTGTGATAACACTAGGGCTATTGCCAACACAAGGGAATCTTAGCACCACAAGAGGACCAAGCACATAGATCGGAGATATCACATTATTAGAGGGCACATGGAGACAGGACAAGTAGACATATGTAAGATCGCGTCCAAGGGCAACATTGCCGATCCCTTTACTAAGACTTTGGTGGCTAGAAGCTTTGAGAGGCATGTAGAGGCGATGGGGATGCGTAATATGGCACATCTACTGGCTTAGGGCAAGAGGGAGATTGTTAGGAAATGCCCTAAGCATGAGAGACATATTGATGTATTTATTTTGAATTGGATAATAAAATTATATATAAAGGTTATTCATTACATTGCTATTTGCCCTTATTCTATTTACATGTTAAAGTAAATGTAAGCAAATATGGTTCACTGACTGCTTGTGTTAAAACTGTTAGAACGTTGCATGCAATGGATTTTTGTATGCAAGAAAACAATGCTCTAAATTAAGCGATCTAAACTAAGGTCTGTAATCTATGGGGTTAGACTGAGCATCTAACTCATGTTAATGTTAGGAAATGCCCTAAGCATTAGAGACATTTTGATGTATTTATTTTGAACTGGATAATAAAATTATATATAGAGGTTATTCATTACATTGCTATCTGTCCTTATTTTATTTACATGTTAAAGTAAATGTAAGCAAATATGGCTCCTTGACTGCTTGTGTTAAACTGTTAGAACGTTGCATGCAATGGACTTTTGTATGCGAGAAGACAATGTTCTAAAGTAAGCGGTCTAAACTATGGTCTGTAGTCTATGGGGTTAGACCGAGCATCTAACTCATGTTAAGACTATTATGTTGTCTAAAGCCTTGGAGGGGACGGTTTGTCTTGACTGTCTGGAGCATAGACTCCCAAGTAGAGACATAGATATATTGCTTGATGGTGACATATTAGACCGAGACTAAAGCGTGATTGATCTACGAAGTTTGCTTTGAGTGGATCGATCTACTTTTGACGTTCATTATGCAGTAACCTTAATCCTGAGTAAAAGGACAGCTTCATGTATATGACTTGTGTACTTTGATGTTCCAATGGCTAAAGCGTCTCAGAGGTAGTAAGCTTATAGACCGGTTCATTGGGTGCATGACTTGTATACGATGAAGGGTTCGTTTATAGATATCGGAATCATAGCTCTAATGAGGAGTTAAGGGTATCCTCTTAAAGGCATTATACTGAATGTGAAAATGGACAAGGCCTTGGGTCGTCTACTGGGCAGATGACTTCTTATTCACATATGGTGAATAATCATTTTCTTTATTCGGTAGTATAATAGAACTTTAAGATAGCCTAATCAGTAGGATTAAACGGACTTTGGCCTAAGGCTGATCATGGATATCATATGAGGGTTCTGCATAATGACAAGGTCAATGGACGATAGCTTGTCACAGGCTTACGCAATACGATATATAATTGGGAGTTCAGTTTCAGGTTTATAGTGGTGTGACTCTGAAATTAGTGATCATATGATTGAGTTGTTCGGTAAAGAATGATGATCATATGGATTTGCAGGAGCCTGATTATATATGTCCAATTAGTCCCTCTACTAACTCCATATAATTCCTTAACGTTTGGCAAAAATGATCTGTGTATGCTATTGGCTAGTTTATTATGCATGGATGGTGTTGACATAGGATTAGGATGGTCGACAAGATTCTCTCCGGTTGAATTCTGATTTTGTTTTGGATAATAGAGTACACAATTATTCGAACTCCAAATAAAGTTGCCATGATTTTATTTGAGATTAGATTGGTGTTGTAGAAAATTATCCATGAGAACAAGAATTAGAAATACAATTGTTTTGTGGATTTGAAATTTGAATTTTGAAATTTGAAATTTGAAATTTGAATTTGAATTTGAAATTTGAATTTGAATTAGAACAAGAATTAGAAATACAATTGTTTTGTGGAATTTGAAATTTGAATTTGAAATTTGAATTTGAAATTTGAATTTGAAATTCGAATTTGAAATTTGAAATTTAAATTTAAATTTGAAATTTGAAATTTGAAATTTGAAATTTGAAATTCAAATTTTGAATCACAGTCCAAGTGGGATTCGAATTTGTTGTGGTCAATCCACAAGGAATGAAATTTGAATTTGAGTTGGATATGGAGAGGAAAATCTTGTTAAAATCCTACTTGAATTTTGAATCCAAATCCTAGCCAAATATGGATGAAAATTTTAAGGATTATCCTCAATGAATTTTAAGATTTTTGTGGATAAGGTTCAAGGAAAAATTCAAGTTTCAATCCCAGTTGAATTTGGATTCTCTCCTCCCTGATAATGGCCAAATTTTTGGAGTAAATCTCCTAGGAGATTTTCGGTTATTTTGGATAAGGATGAGATAAGATTCAAGCTTGAAAATCTTAGTGGAATTTTGATTCTCCCTTATCCAAAAGTGGCCAAAATTTTGGTGGAGACTTTCCCCTTGGATTTTTGGTTGAAAAAGGGGGATAAAATTCTAGTTAAAATCTTGTTTAGATTTGGATTGGAATTATCCTAAAGTGGCTGAATTTATTGTTGGGATTTTCCCCTTGGAAAATTCAGATTTTGTGCTTGTGGATAAGGGAGAATATATTTTCCTAATCCAATTCAAATTCAGAGAATCACCTCATACAGGTCTATAAATAGAGGTCTTACCACTCCAGTTCTCTCAGACCCCAGACTCTCAGGTGAGAGGCTTATAATTGCATAACTCACCGTGAAAATAAGTTCTTTAGAGATCTGGATGGTAGGAAGAAGACTAGCAGTGCTAGCATACCGATCGAGGTTCAGAGTGCCTACACACTCAGTCATTCGGGAATTGGAGAATAGTAGAGAAGGCTAGTTGGTTGAAGCCCTCCGGTCAGTCTCCTCCTACAGATTGGCGTCCTTGAGGTATGAGTTTTAATTGTTGGTTTATTGTATATGGCATCATGAGATATTTAACGATCTTGAAAAATTTTTATTGTTTCGCTGTGCCACTCTGATACGTTTTTACCGATTTATTATCCTACAGTTAAGACTATTATGTTGTCTAAAGCCATGGTGGGGATGGTTTGTCTTGACTGCCTGAAGCATAGACTCCAAGTAGAGACATAGATATGTTGCTTGGTGGTGATATATTAGACCGGGACTAAAGCGTGATTGATCTACATAGTCCGCTATGAGTGGATCAATCTGCTTTTGACGTTCATTATGCAATAACCTTAATCCTGAGTAAATGAACTACTTCATGTATATGACTTGTGTACTTTGATGTTCCAATGTCTAAAGCATCTCAGAGGTAGTAAGCTTATAGACCGGTTCATTTGGGTGCATGGCTTGTATACGATGAACGGTTTGTTTATAGATATCAGAATCATAGCTCTAAGGAGTTAAAGGTATCCTCTTGAAGGCATTATACTGGATGTGAAAATAGACAAGGCCTTGGGTCGTCTGTTGGGTAGATGATTTCTTATTCACATATGGTGAATAATTATTTTCTTGTTTGGTAGTATAATGGAACTTTAAGATAGCCTGATTAGTAGGATTAAATGGACTTTGACTTAAGACTGATCATGGATATCATATGAGGGTTTTGCATATATGACAAGGTCATTGGACAGTAGCTCGTCATAGGCTTATGTAATACGGTATATAATTGGAAGTTCAATTTTAGGTTTATAGTGGTGTGACTCTGAAATTAGTGATCATATGATTGAGTTGTTAGGTGCAGAATGATGATCATATGGATTCACAGGAGCCCGATTATAAATGTCTAATTGGTCCTTCTACTAGCTCCACATAATTCCTTAATGGTTGGCAAATTGATTTGTGTATGCTTATTGGCTAGTTGATTATGCATGGATGGTGTTGATATAGGATTAGGATGGTGAACAACATTCTCTCCGGTTGAATTCAGATTTTATTTTGGATAACAGAGTACACAATCATTCGAACTCCAAATAAAGTTGCCATGATTTTATTTGAGGTTGGATTGGAGCTATAGAAAATTATCCATAAGAACAAAAATTTGAAATACAACTTTTTGTGGATTTTGAAATTTTGAAATTTGAAATTTGAAATTTGAAATTTAAATTTTGAATTTGAAATTTGAAATTGAAATTTAAATTTGAAATTTGAAATTGACATTTGAATTTGAAATTTGAATTTGAAATTTAAATTCAAAATTTAAATTTGAAATTTGAATTTGAAGTTTGAATTTTGAAATTTGAACTTTGAAATTTGAAATTCAAATTTTGAATCACAATCCATATAGGATTCGAATTTTTTATGGTTTATCCACAATAGAAAATTCGATTTTGATTTGGATAAAGGAGAGGAAAATCTTGTTTGAATTCTACTTGAATTTTGAATCCTAATTCTAACAAAAGTGGTTGAAAATTAGTTGAGGAAAATCCTCTTAGATATTTCAGTTTTTGTGGATAAGGATGTAGGGAAAAATTCAAGTTTCAATCCCAGTTTAATTTGGATTCTCTCCTCCCTAGATTGATCGAAATTTTGAGGAAAATCTCAAGGGGAGTTTTGGTTTTTTAATTGGATAAGGATGAGATAAAATTCAAGCTAGAAAATCCTATTTGGATTTTGATTCTCCTTACACTTTAATGGACGAATCTGGACAGGTTTATGGCCTTAAGAAATTCGGTTATTGTTAACGAGTAAGGAGATAAAATTCAAGTAAAAATCCTATTTGAATTTGGAAAGCAATGATCCCAAAATGGCCGAAATCTTTTGATGGTTATTGGCCCTAGAAAATTCAGATTTTTGGTTATGGATAAGGGAGGAAATCTTCTCCTAATCCAATTTGAATTCAGAGAATCACCTCATGCAAGTCTATAAATAGAGGTCCTACCACTCCAATTCTCTCAGACCACAGACTCTCAGGTGAGCAGGCTTATTATTGCATAACTCACCGAGACAATAAGTTCTTTAGAGATCTGAGTAGCCGGAAGAAGACTAGCAGTGCTACCATACCGATCGAGGAACCGAGTGCCCACACACTCTGCCATCCGGGAATTGGAGAATAATAAAGAAGGCTAGTTGGTTGAAGCCCTCCAGTCATTCTCTTCCTACAGTTGGCATTCTCTTAAGGTATGAGTTTTATTATTGTTAATTTATTGTATATGGCATCACAAGATATTAACGATCTTGAAAAATTTTTGTTGTTCTGCTACGCCGCTTTGATGTGTTTTTACTGATTTATTTCCTACATTAGGTCCCCTCCAGAATATACTAGCATACAATCCCTCGTTCTCTTAAGATAATTGAGTATATGTTTCACTGCTTGCCAGTGCTTGGTTATAGGATTTGCTTGATATCGACTCACCATACATATTGCAAAACATATGTTTGAATGAGTGCAAAGCATAGCGTACATAAGGCTACCCACAGTGGATGCATAAGGGACCTTACTCATACGCTCTCTTTCTTCCGATGTCTTGGGACAGTCATCCAATGAAAGAGTTAGACCGGTAATGGAAGGTTATGAATCTTTCTTTGCCTCTTGCATTGCATATTTGTCAATTATTTTATCTATGTATGAAGCCTGGGATAATGCTATCATTTTGTTCTTTCGATCTCTAAAGAGATAAATGCCTAGAACGTAATTAGCTTCTCCCAAGTCCTTCATGTCAAACTGTTGGTGCAGCCAAAGTTTGACCGATGATAAGTTCCCTACATCATTCCCAATGAGCTGTATATCATCGACATAGAGTACTAGAAAGACCACTTTTCCATCCTTAATACATTTATAAGCACAGGGCTCATCAACGTTCTGCTCAAAACCAAATATTTTGATCGCTTGATCAAATCTCTAATTCCATGAGCAGGATGCTTGCTTAATCCATAAATAGATCTGTCACGGCCCAAAATTTAGACACGTGACATGGCAGCCAAATCATGATATCAACCCGAGATTTAAGGAAAAACATTTATTTACGAAAAGCGGGTGAACATCATAATTTAGCTAAGCCTAATTATTTATAAAGTAGTATCATAACCACATAATAAAATAAAGTAGAAAATAAATACTTTTTAATGCGGAAACCAAATACAAAATCGGTCTTCAAAAGAAATTACCAACCACTAAATATTCCCAAGCATGAAATTTAAATAACGTGAAACAAAGTCCAAACTTAAAGTCTCATTACATCAGAACGAGAAACAGAAAGAAGAAGACGGAGAAAACGGATAGCATCATCTTCGATAGAAACGGTTAGCTCAACGATTTTCGGAACTGCTACCTCCCACACCTAGAAGTAGTCATTTCGAAATCACAAAGAAAAAGGGATGTGAGCGCTGGCTCAGTAGGACAGAAACAAAGGTGGATTAAACAGGTAACATTTAAAAGTATGACATAATATTCGTTTCCAAAAATAATCAACAATTTAAAAATACATGGCATAATAATCATAAAAAAAAATAATCAACAACTTCGTGAAAACATTTTTAATACAAGTTTTATTCTGCTGAGGACTTAGCGTAGCTGCAATATACGTGCCCCAATATTAAAATAATAAATTATTAAAATAAACCATCATATTTTGAGTGAGGACTTGTCGTAGCTATAATATACGTGCCTCGAATTGAATTATCCTAGATCATCTCGTTACGGTCTAAATAGGCCGAACGGCCCTGCACAGGTTTAGGGACCTTCCCCCATGGCGTCAACTTCGGGACGCACACATCGTTTATAATGATCGTGAACTAGAGCTCAATTATGTTCACCGGATTATTCAAAAGATGGTATTTATTAAGTTATATTATGCCAATAATCAAAACACGTTTTAAAATACACATTTATTACAAAACATTTTGCATGCGTTTATTTCATCAAAAATAGTATAATAATTTCATAACTAAAAACAGCATGCCATCGATAAAAAAAGGGAAATTTAAAACACTTGACTACTCTCATAAAAGGCTAGAAAGTCCTACCTCGATTATCGTACAAGCGTTGCGATAACGTGATCCACCAATCAAGCAAGAACGTCAAATAAATCCTATAATCACAACATATGATCAGTTTAGGTCTAGACAAAATCATCCAATCATTTTAGTGTGCCACAAAAGGATTTTAAAATTTTTAATAAACATTTGGGATTTAAAATTTGTGAAAAACCTTAAGTTAGGATATTACTGGACATGGGCAGACTGACCTAGGCTGACTGTAAAATCAATATTAATTCATTTTTAATCCCAAAAATTCTAAATTTTAATATGATAAACTAGACATCCGTAGCTCCATATAATTTTTATAATTTTTGGACATCGTTCGGTTATTCAACTAGGCCAAAAACCGAGGGGTTGTTTTCAGGCATAAAATCAGGGTTTCGGTTTCAGTTCAAAAACTAGTAGTTCTGTCCACCTATCTTAGAAAAATATTTTGACTAGGCCAACGGATGAGTTTGGTTATGAAATTTTGCAGACATTTAGGGGACATCTTGAATTAATTTTAGGCTCAAGATTCACTCAAAAATCTTTTTTAAAACTCAAGTTATGCCTGACACAAGTTTACTATTCATATGTTAATTTTCCAGAATTCCGTTTTTCTATCCGAATTTCAATTAGCCTCAAACCAATTCAATTTTCATCCAATGATCACGAAATTTTGTGGAGAACCTTATTTATATGTCATTAACACAACCCAAGAATCAAATGGGCAAAAATCATAAAATTTACGCATGTGATAATAGGGTTTTTGAAAGGGGATCAATGAGGCAAAATTTATAGGGTTTTAGAGAGAGAAATCACACCTTGTTTGTGCTGCACTATTTTTGATGCTTGGTCTCCTTTTTGGCTAAATTTGTGTGAGTGTTGGAGTCTTCAAAACAGTAGGGAAAACAGTGGAGAAAAACCATAAAAATTTCAGATTTAAAATCAAAAGGAGAAGGAAGGAAAAAGTTGATTTCTCACCTTGTTTTTGTCTCAAAAGTTGTTGAATCTTTGAGCTGCCTTTAGGTAGGTTTTTGCTTGCTGTTTTGGTGTGTTTTGGGGGAGAAAAATTCAGAGAGGAAAGAAGGGGAGGCTGGCCGAATTTTGGGAGAGGAAGGAAAGGTGAATGAGAGTTAAAAGAGGGTTTTTATACTAGGTTTTTTCTTTCCCTTTCTCTTCCTTGCTTGGCCGAATATTTCAAAAGGGGAAACTTTGTGCTGTTTTGAGGCTAGGGCTTTTCTCTCCTTATTTCTCCTTAAGTGACCAAAATTACCCATTAGTTTTTAAGGAAAAATAATTTGAATTTTGATTGAGTTTTGACCTAGCTTTTAATTCAAATAAAATCTCCTTTATTTCCTACACTTTATGGCCGAATTTCTTCTTTATATTTAAGGGATGAAAGTTGAGTTTGAATCCTCCTTAGATTTGTGAGATTTAAATTTTAATTAAAAATTCCAAGTAATGGCCGAATATTTTAGGGTTTTTGAAGTCAAAATTGTTGACTTTTTGAGTGGAATTTGACTAGGAAACCAACCTAGGGTTTCCAAAAGATTTTTAATTAATTTTTGCACACTAATTTTATTTAAATTATATATTGACCCTTAAATAAAATTTAAGGCGTCACAAGATCTGAGCAACTTGCAGATTTTTCTCTCTTGGCCTTCTGCCATGAACCCTTCGGGTTGTATCATGTAGATACTTTCCTCAAGATGGCCATTCAAGAATGTCGTCTTGACGTCCATTTGCCAGATCTCATAATCGAGAGCCACAGCAACAGACAAAAGAATACGAATAGACTTCAGTATAGTAACAGGCAAAAAGGTTTCATCGTAATCAATTCTAGCCTTTTGCGTGTAACCCTTTGCAACCAGTCTAACTTTGAAAGTTTCCATTCTCCCTTCTGCATCCTTCTTTTTTTTGTAGACCCACTTGCATCCAATGGGTTTTATCCCATTCGATAGATCTACAAGTTCCCAAACAGAGTTGGATTTCATAGAATCCATCTCATTGTTCATGGCCTGCTTCCAAGATTTAGAATTAACATCATTTATAGCTTTATCATAAGTGATTGGATCATCTTCATGTTCTTGAGTTTCGGCCTGGTATACCTCAGCATCATACATGAAGAAATTAGGCTTCCTTGAAACCCTCCCACTACAATGAGGCACATTAAATTGTTGATCATCTGCAGGTCTTTCACCAGAACTCGGACTTGCATCAAGACGGAAACCTATAGAGCAGTTCTTTCACCTGATAACTCCTCTAGCACCACTTTGCTTTGAGGCTTAAAGTCATTCATGTGACTTTCCTCCAAGAGTTGAGACAATGACTTTTTGTTCCTTCGGGTTATAGAATAGACCTCCCTTAGTTCTCTTAGGATACCCTACAAACATGTATAATTCTGATCTTGGTTCCAACTTTTTTGCATCCCCATCCAGTACATGTGTGGGGCAGCCCCATATTCTCATATGTCTAAGGGAGGGCTTCCTACCATGCCACAATCCATACGGAGTCCTGGGCATTGACTTGCTTGGAACCTAGTACAGAATATAGCACGCCATTTGTAATGTATATCCCCAAAATGATAACGATAGCTTTGTATAACTCATCATGGACCGTACTATATCCAATAAGGTTCTGTTTCTCCTTTCGCCTATACCATTCTGTTATGGAGTACTAGGTGTAGTCAATTGGGATAATATCCCATTCTCTACAAGATGTCCTAGAAATTCATCAGAGAGATATTCACCACCTCGATCAGATCGAAGTGTTTTTATGGATTTACCCAATTACTTTTCCACTTTCGCACGATACACTTTGAACTTACCAAAGGTTTCGCTCTTGCGATGCATCAGGTACACATATCCATACCTCGAGTAATCGTCTATAAAGGAGACATAATACTGGAACCCTCCTTATGCTGTGACATTCATGGGGCCACATACGTCAGTGTGCACAATTTCTAAGAGTTCCTGAGCCCTAGTACCCTTAACTCCAAAAGACCTCTTAGTCATCTTACCCTCAAGATAAGACTTACATTGAGGAAGACGTACCTTCTCCAGAGATTCTAGAGAACCGTCTTTCACCAACTTTTGAATCCTATCCTGATCAATATGACCAAGTCTTAAATGCCAAAGATACGCCTTGCTAGAGTGAGAAACTTTCAACCTTTTAGAGTTATCTGTTAATTTGGTGTAAAAGACTTATTTTCATGAATATCAACTCTTTTACTAAAAGAAACTGAATAAGAATCCTTTATTATACAAGCTACCGATATAAGGTTCCTCCTAAAATTAGGAACATAAAAACAGTCTATCAATAATACAAAATTAAATTCATCAAAATAAAGATAAACGTCTCCCACTGCCTCAGCCACCACCAAGCTACCATCTCTGGTCCACAACAAGAGGCTCCTATTATGTAGACTTCTCGCTTCCGCGAACCCCAGCATAGAAATACAAACATGATTAGTGGCGCCTGAATCAATGATCCATGTGTCTTTCGATTCTTCCACCAAATACACTTATAAGTAATGAAGTTCCTTACCTTCCTTGGCCTTGGCAGCTACGAATTCCCGGCAAGCCTTCTTGAAGTGACCTACCTTCTCTCAGTGAAAGCAATTGGACTTTTTAGGGTCCTTGAGCTTCTTGTTCTTCTTCCCATCTGAGACAAGAGGATTAGAAGAACTGGAAGCCGCTTGCTTCTTATTTGGCTTCTTCCTCTTCTGTGATGGTTTAGAAGATTCTGCCAAATTGGCCACTCGTTTATGTTGGACCGCATCCCCATCCCTGATCATCCACTTATAAGCTTGGAGTTACTTCATAAGCTCGATGAGTCCTAACTCCCTTGTCACTAGATTATATACGGCCTTAAACCCCACAAAATCTTTTGATAGAGTTTTAAACACCATCTCGATCTGGGTGTTGTAGTCTAGCTCAACACCATTTTCAGCAACCTCAACGAAGAATCCTATAAGAGTGATCATACGGTCCTTTACGGGAGTTCCTGCCTTCTGCTTAAAGTTCATGATACTTGTGATAGTTGACTGCCGAGCCAATTTTTCTTGGCCTCCGAACATGTCCTCCAAGTTCTCCGTGATCTCCCTAGCAACTTGATAAGTCTCATGCTGCTTTGTAAAGCAGCCGTCATGCTAGCAAGTGTGTAGCACCGAGCTATCTCATTGGATTCTCTCCAACAATTATAGGCAATCGGGACCTCCCAAGCGGTGTGTCAGGTTCGAGCCCAGGTGGGCATGCTTCGTCCAACATGAACTTATTTATCTCGTAGTTGAGCACTATCAGTAGATTTCCTTTCTAGTCTTTATAATTATCACCATTCAACTTATTTTCAGTAAGTATCGAAATGAGGGGTGTCGTGACATTTTGAACTAAAATAAAATTATACTAGACATCATTACAAAGCTCAAGAAAATATAGAGATAATTTAGCAAATAAAACATACAAGTATGTTTCTACATTAAACTTGAAAAAACATGTAGATTACGGCGTAATTCTCAACACCTATTACCCCAAGCCACCGAAGGGTGGTCATGAGACAAATAGCCAGAACATGGACCCCGTCCAATTAATATATGTTGCATTAAATCCTCCAAGGTTAAGACATATAGTAATAACCGTTTATTTTGGCCACCAGTTTAGTTAACAAAGCTTCTAGGGAAGGTTAATAACTAAACGAGTCTTGAGTGTATAACCATTGTTTACGTAGCTCGATCGACATGCTACCAAGCCATCGAGGGGTGATCATGAATAGAATCATGTCCGAACACGTTTTCCACATAGGAGATCCAACCTAGTATACCGGCGGCGGTAAACACCTATCGAGGGGTGTGGTCAGGGCAAAACTGACACGAGGCGTTACCATGCTTTCACATATGAATCAACAATGGAGGCCGTGGGTTTTGTTTGAAACTCTCACCCACTTAATATTTTGAAAAACATGCAAGTTTTGACAAATATGTATGATCAATATAGTCTGAGCGGCATTCACTTATCCTATATGATATGTTATCAAATATGCATCCAATTCATTCATCAATACATATTCATCCATCCATGACATATCATAGAAAAAATAATTGATGGAAAAATAACCAAGCCATGGTTCTATCCCAGAACGAAGAAAATAAAGATTACAAAATTCCATCCGAAGCATTCTTTGGGTCTTGAATTTTATTCACTCTTCTTGTATCCATCTTTACGTAGCCTCTCCATTTATTTCTCATCCCAAGAATCATTTAAAATTTAAATTCTGAAAATTTAAATTTCATGTGCAATAATATGTAATTTCAAAAATTTAAAATTTTTAATTACATATTTTTAAACATGATTTAAAATTAAACCTTAAATTCAAAAATCAAAATTTTTTTATTTTCGACCCGTCGACCCGCGAGGCGCGGAGACTCGCAGCCACCGTGGGCAACCGCCAGCCCCCAGGAGGGCTGGCAACCCATGGCCACAGGCCAGGCGTAGCCATGCTAGGCTGCATGCCCGGGTGAGCACTGCAGCCATGGGCTACAGCCCAGGGGCTCGGCCGGCCCCTAGGGGGGCCACGGCCACCCTCGGCAGCAGGCAGAGCCTGCGGCCGTGGGTGGTGCAGCTGTGGGCAGGGGCTGCTGCAGCCCCATCCTTCCCGAGAGCAGGGGCTACAGCCTCACCAAGGCTGATGGCCTATCCTGAGGGGGTCCATCCTCGATTTTCCATGCCATATTCCAATTTACCCATTAGGACCTCCAAAAATTAATTTGAATCCTAATTAAATTGGAATTTTCCACACAATCAAAATTTCAACCTTTAAATTAAATTTAACTTTTGAGAAAAATAAATTACGGTCTTTAAACTTTAATCTCCTCTAAAAATAATTACATAAAATTTCCTACACCGTTTCTGGTGTACAAAAATTCTAATCATAATAATTCTAAGAGACAAAAAAAAATTTAAAATCCATGGGAGAATTACGATGATGATAAACCGCTCCCATGGTTACATAAAATTCTAGATATAATATTTCTAAATTCTAAGGAACCATAACTGGCATAAAATAAACATGCTTATAATAATTCAAAAAATTAAAATAACCACATACTTCATACATAATACATGATAACAATGTAAAGGAATCCTAGAATGCCACTCTCTAAATATCAAATCCATACATAAATTAAAAGACTAACTAATTGTCTAATTTATGTACATGGCATTGTCACGAGATGGCTTTGATACCAATTGTAGGAATAAAATTGGTAAAAACGCATCAGAGTGGCGCAGCAGAATAAAAAAAATTTTTAGATCATTAAATATCTCATGATGTCATATACAATAAACTAACAACAATTTAAACTCATACCTCAGAGGACGCCAATCTGCAAGAGGAGAATGATCGGAGGGTTTCAACTAACTAGCCTCCTCTACTATTCTCCAATTCTTGAATGGCTGAGTGTGTGGGCACTTTGAACCTCGATCGGTATGCTAGCACTGCTAGTCTTCTTCCGACCACCTAGATCTCTAAAGAACTTATTGTCACAGTGAGTTATGCAAAAATAAGCTTGCTCACCTGAGAGTCTATGGTCTGTGAGAACTGGAGTGGCAGGACCTCTATTTATAGACTTGCATGAGGTGATCCTTTGAATTTGAGTTAGATTGGGAGAAGATTTTCTCCCTTATCCACAACAAAAATCTAAATTTTCCAGGCCTTATCCAACCAAAAAGAATTCGGCCATTTTTAGGGATTTTCTTTCAAAATTCAAATAGGATTTTAACTTGAATTTTATCCCCTCATCCCTCATAAAAACCGATTCACCTTTGTGCCAAAAACATGACTAGATTCGATCATTAAAGTGTTTGGAGAATCAAAATTTAAATAAGATTTTCTAGCTTACATTTAATCTCACCCTTATCCATTAAAATCGAAAATTTCACTTGAGATTATCCTCAAAATTTTTGGCCATTTTTAGGGAGGAGAGAATCCAAATTCAACTAGGATTGAAACTTGAATTTTTCCCTGCATCCGTATCCAAAAAATCTGAAATTCCTTTGGGAGAATCTTCCTTAACAAATTTGGTTTTTTGCTTGATGGATTTAGGATTCAAAATTCAAGTAGTATTCAAACAAGATTTTCCTCTCCTTTATCCATATCAATTTTGAATTTACCCATGTGGATAATCCACAAAAAATTCAAATCCTATATGGATTGGGATTCAAAATTCAAACTTCAAATTCAAATTTCAAATTTAAATTTCAAATTCAAATATCAAATTTCAAATTTTAAATTTAAATTTCAAATTCATATTTCAAAATCGAATTTCAAATTTAATTTTCAAATTCAATTTTCAAATTCAAAATTTAAATTTCAAATTTCAAATTTCAAACTCCATAAAAGGTTGTATTTCAAATTTTGTTCTCATGGATAATTTTCTACAACTCCAATCCAATCTCAAATAAAATCATGGCAACTTTATTTGGAGTTCGAATAATTGTGTACTCTATTATCCAAAACAAAATCTAAATTCAACCGGAGAGAATCTTGTCCACCATCCTAATCCTATGTCAACACCATCCATGCATAATCAACTAGCCAATAAGCATACACTGATCAATTTGCCAAGCACTAAAGAATTATGTGGAGCTAGTAGAGGGACCAATTGGACATATATAATCAGGCTCCCGTGAATCCATATGATCATCATTCTGTACCAAACAACTCAATCATATGATCACTAATTTCAGAGTCACACCACTATAAACCTGAAACTGAACTCCCAATTATATACCGTATTACGAAAGCCTGCAACAAGCTAATGTCCAATGACCTTGTCATATATGCAAAATCCTCATATGATATCCAAGATCAGCCTTAGGTCAAAGTTTGTTCAATCCTACCGATCAGGCTATCTTAAAGTTCCATTATACTACCGCATAAGAAAATGATTATTCACCATATGTGAATAAGAAATCATCCGCCCAGTAGACGTGACCTAAGACCTTGTTCATTTTCAAATCTAGTATAATGCCTTTAAGAGGATACCTTTAACTCCTTAGAGCTATGATTCCGATATTTGCAAACAAACCCTTCATCGTATACAAGTCATGCACCTAACAAACTAGTCTATAAGCTTACTACCTCTGAGACACTTTAGCCATTGGAACATTAAAGTAAATAATTCATATACATGAAGCAATTCATCTACTCAGGATTAAGGTGATTGCATAATGAATGTCAAAAGCAAATTGATCCACTCATAGCGGACTACGTAGATCAATCACGCTTTAGTCCCGGTCTAATATGTCACCAGCAAGCAACATATCTATGTCTCTACCTGGGAGTCTATGTTCCAGACAGTCAAGACAAACCATTCCCACCATGGCTTTAGGCAACATAATAGTCTTAATATGAGTTAGATGCTCAGTCTAATCCCATAGACTACAGACGTTGCTTACTTTAGAACATTGTCTTCTCGCATACAAAAATTCCATTGCATGCTGTTAGGAAATGCCCTAAGCAAGAGAGATATTTTGATGTATTTATTTTGAACTGGATAATAAAATTATAATATAGAGGTTATTCATTGCATTGCTGTTTGTCTTTATTCTATTTACATGTTAAAGTAAATGTAAGCAAATATGACTCACTGACTGCTTGTGTTAAAACTGTTAGAACGTTGCATGTAATAGACTTTTGTATGCAAGAAGACAATGTTCTAAAGTAAGCGGTCTAAACTAAGGTCTGTAGTCTATGGGGTTAGACCGAGCATCTAACTCATGTTAAGACTATTATGTTGTCCAAAGCCATGGTGGGGACGGTTTGTCTTGACTGTCCAGAGCATAGACTCCCAAGTAGAGACATAAATATGTTGCTTGATGGTGGCATATTAGACCGGGACTAAAGCGTGATTGATCTACGTAGTCCGCTATGAGTAGATCAATCTGCTTTTGAATTTCATTATGCAATAACCTTAATCCTGAGTAAATGAACCACTTCATATATATGACTTGTGTACTTTGATGTTCCAATGGCTAAAGCGTCTTAGAGGTAGTAAGCTTATAAATCGGTTCGTTAGGTGCATGACTTGTATACGACGAAGGGTTTGTTTATAGATATCAGAATCATAGCTCCAAGGAGTTAAAGGTATCTTCTTAAAGACATTATACTGGATGTGAAAATGGACAAGGCCTTGAGTCTTCTGCTGGGCAGATAACTTCTTATTCACATATGGTGAATAATCATTTTCTTATTTGGTAGTATTATGGAACTTTAAGATAGCCTAATCGGTAGGATTAAACAGACTTTGACCTAAGGCTGATCATGGATATCATATGAGGGTTTTGCATATATGACAAGGTCATTAGATAGTAGCTCGTCACAGGCTTACGTAATATGGTATATAATTGGGAGTTCAGTTTCAGGTTTATAGTGGTGTGGCTCTGAAATTAGTGATCATATGATTGAGTTGTTTGGTACAGAATGATGATCATATGGATTCATAGGAGCCTGGTTATATATGTCTAATTGGTCCCTCTTCTAGCTCCACATAATTCCTTAACGGTTGGCAAATTGATTTGTGTATGCTTATTGGCTAGTTGATTATGCATGGATGGTGTTGACATAGGATTAGGATGGTAGACAAGATTCTCTCTAGTTGAATTCAGATTTTATTTTGGATAATAGAGTACACAATTATTTGAGCTCCAAATAAAGTTGCCATGATTTTATTTGAGATTGGATTGGAGTTGTAGAAAATTATCCATGAGAACGAAAATTTGAAATACAACCTTTTGTGGATTTTGAATTTTGAATTTTGAAATTTAAATTTTGAATTTGAAATTTGAATTTGAAATTTAAATTTGAAATTCGAATTTGACATTTGAATTTGAAATTTGAATTTGAAATTTGAATTCAAAATTTGAATTTGAAATTTGAATTTGAAGTTTGAATTTTGAAATTTGAACTTTGAAATTTGAAATTCAAAATTTTGAATCACAATCCATATAGGATTCGAATTTTTTGTGGATTATCCGCAAGAGAAAATTTGGTTTTGATTTGGATAATGGCGAGGGAAATCTTGTTTGAATCCTATTTGAATTTTGAATTCTAATTCTAACAAAAGTGGCCGAAAATTAGTTGACGAATATCCTCCTAGATAATTCAGTTTTTATGGATAAGGTTGCAGGGAAAAATTCAAGTTTCAATCCCAGTTGAGTTTGGATTCTCTCCTCCCTAAAGTGGATGAAATTTATTGGATAAATCCAAAGGGAATTTCAGATTTTTTAGTGGATAAGGGTGAGATAGAATTCAAGCTAGAAAATCCTATTTGGATTTTGATTCTCGTCACACTTTAATGACCGAATCTAGTCATGTTTTTGGCACAAAGGGGAATCAGTTTTTATGAGGGAATGAGGAGATAAAATTCAAGTTAAAATCCTATTCGAATTTTGAAAACATTCTAAAAGGTGGCCGAAATTATTTGTTGATTTTTTTGGCTTAAAAAATTCAGATTTTTATGTGCGGATAAGGAAGAAAATTTTCTCCTAATCCAATTCGAATTCAGAGGATCTCCTCATGCAAGTCTATAAATAGAGGTCCTGCCACTCCAGTTCTCTCAAACCACAGATTCTCAAGTGAGCAGGCTTGTTGTTGCATAACTCATTGTGATAATAAGTTCTTTAGAGATCTGGATGGTCGGAAGAAGACTAGCAGTTCTAGCATACTGATCAAGGAACCGAGTGCCCACACACTCTGCCATCTGAGAATTAGAGAATAGTAGAGAAGACTAGTTGGTTGAAGCCTTCCAGTCATTCTCCTCCTACAGTTGGCATCCCCTTGAGGTATGAGTTTTATTGTTGTTAATTTATTGTATATGGCATCCTGAGATATTTAACGATCTTGAAAAAATTTTTGTTTTTCTGCAGTGCCGCTCTGATGTGTTTTTATTGATTTGCTTACATTTACTTTAACTTGTAAATTGAATAAGGACAAACAGCAATGTAATGAATAACCTTTATATATAATTTTATTATCCAGTTCAAAATAAATACATCAAAATGTCTCTAATGCTTAGAGCATTTCCTAACACGTATCATTTTTATTTTAATGCTTAGACTAGATTTTCTGAGTCCAAAAATCATAAAATAATTTTTCTTAGGCTTTACTAAATTTTACGGCATCATTTGCCGCCATTCCTCAGTTTACTATTCACCAACCCTTGGATAGCACTATTCCAACCCTAGGTCACCGAGAGGGCTCAGGTTTCTATCCCAACCACATTTTACCCTTCGGTTCCTAAAATTCCCCGTTGTGCAGTTTTAGAAATTTCAGCAGCCTTTCTGCTTAATTTTTGGGTTCCTGGCGTTTAGGAAACGCCTCGAAACCATCTAACCTAATTCTAATATATGGGCCACCTGACTAGCTCAAGTCGTCTACTCTCTTTCTTTCTTTGCTCTTATTTCCTCTTACTTAACTTGCTTTTCTTTAAAAGATTGGCATTTGAAAAATCGTGAAATTTTTTTTTTTAATTAAATGCTTGCGGTCTTGTTTTCTTGAAAATACTTAGTAATATAAACATACTTTATTACAAAAGTATACCTTTAGACTAACTTCACTTTATACATCACACACTTGTCTTGTTTTTATTCATTTATACATACATTCTTATACTACACTCTTTTCATAGCTGATGATTTGTGAAGCAGATCCATAACTCGTCCATGACACTGTAGGAATTTGCCTGCCAGTCCTTTAGCTCTCTTTTCATTATGCAGGTTGCTTACTCTTGTTACCTACATCACGAACAGACTAGTGAGCTAGAGCTCAGTAAGTACAAACATACAGATAAAACATGGTTTATGCCTAACACTTAGGGTTAGTCTGTTATGTGTGTCCATTTTCTGTTCTTATGATCTTTTCGTTCTTTCTATTCTATCTTTTACTTTATTTTTTCTTTTCTTTTCTTTTCTTCCTTTTCTTTCTTTATCTTTTTTTATCTTTCACTTATGGGCCATGGTTGGACGTACCTAATGCATGCAGACCAATGGGGGAAGGGGGAACGACCCACCAATCGGTCCCAAGGTCAATCTTTACACTACCACACTTGAGGTAGCACATTAAGCTATTAACTACCACACTTAGGGTAGCACCACACACTGGGGAGGCCGGTACGCCAACCTTACATTTTTAGTTTTATTATCTTGCTTACATTTATCTTTCTTTACTTTGGCTTTTCATGTTTTTCTAACTTTGTGAACATATTAGACTATTACGTCACAACATAAAACTGATACATAAACATAATTCTATGGTAAGTCAGTTCGTGAGTAGATATGTAAATGTCTATACTTATAGTGTTTGGGCTAAAGTAAGCTTTCTCCTCTCCTTTGAATTCCTGTACCCGACTCCGGTCGGGTTTCCTATAGTCAGTAAGGTTATCGATTAATTACATTTTTATTAAATAGTTTTTATTTTACTAAAATTTGAACTTTGACTTTTAACAACTTAATTAAAGTCTTAGGACAGCATTCAAAGCCTGAACAATCCTATTTAGACCTTTCTGGAACCTTTTTGCAAAATTATCATCTTGCCCTAACCTTTTGACAAAATTACCGTTTTGCCCCCAGTGGGATTTTTCTCCGTTTCTCAGTCTTAAATTTTGATTTCGACCTCTAAAATCCTGTTTAGGATCTTCAGGGATTGTAATGATCATTTCCGAGTAGTTCAGAAATTTTGATCAAAATGATGAATAGTAACTTTGACCATAAATAGTACTATTTATCATGAATAGTAACTTTGACCTAGACAGTGAACATTTTATTTTACTACATAAACTGGCTTTTCTAAGCACAAAAGTCATAAAATGACCTTCTAGGAGGTTCAACGCTCCTATTTTGACCTTTCTAAAATTTGAGGTAGAAATGACCATTTTGCCCCTAATGGAATCTTAGACCGTAAAATTTGCATTTTAACGTTTTAATTGGGTTTTCTAGTCCCAAAAATTATAAAATAGTTTTTTTTAGGTCTTACCGAGCTTTTACAATATTTCTTACCGAAATGCTCAGGTTACTATTCACCTAACCCTCGAGTGATACTATTCCGACCCTCGTGGTCATTTCTCGTTTTTCTAATCGTTCGGGACCTCAAATGGACATTTCACTACTTTGAAAATCGTCCATTGCCCTTTCTCGAGCCTAGGTCCCCAAGGGGCTCAGGTTTTCCCATTCCCGATCCGAATTTTATCCCTCGTTTCCTAAAATGCTCTTTGTGCCGTTACAAAAATTTCGGTAGCATTTCTGCTAAAATTCTAGGTTCTCGATATTTAGGTAATGCCTCAAAACCATCTATCCTTTTCTAACCTTCCACGCAATATACCACAAACCTAATTTTACGCAAAAGTTTCAAACTTTTTATGTAAACTTTTTCATCAAAACCTGAGCATTTCCAACGGGATTTCAACCCATTCTTTCTCATTTTTAGACCCAGTTTAAACCACAAATTCCATCTCATTTCATTCTATAACATATCACACCATTACAACTCTTTTTACCCCTTGACCTATACACGATTTTCTTAAGAAAATATTAAACAAAATTTTTGTTTCAATACTTCATTTTTCCTTATTCAAATTTTCATATCAATACATGTTCACTACAACACAAAAGCTAACCTAATCCATCAAAATTTCATGCCTTCCACCATTGAAAGCCCACGGGTTTTATGATGAAAACCTATTTAAAATTTGTTTTAAGCTTTCAAATTTCTTTTCTAATCATCTCAAATTCCAAAACACATATTCAAATTAACAATTTCACCAAACTAAACTTGAAAATTTTCACAATCCCACACACGGATTTTTCATAAGAAACTAAACACAAGACTTTGTGTTTTTCAATTCCATTCCATTCCTTTCTTTCATTTCATTTCCACATACTTTTTAACACCAAAAACCAACCAAGTTAACATCAAAAATTTCACCTTTCCATGCATGGTGAACCACGGATTTTACTTGAAAAACAAGCACCAAAGTTGTTGTTTTTCAATTCTATTTCATCTCTTTCTTTTATCACCCTTTTTCACATGATTTACAACACCAAAAACAAACAACAAAAATCTGAAATTTTAACTTCAAAACAGCCCCATATCCCACACGGATTTTGCATGTAAAAGGAGAGGAAATCATGCAAAAATGAAAGCTTACCTTGCTTTCTTGATTTCTTGATGCTAGGGAGGGATTTTACATACTTTCCTTGAAGAAAACTTGAAGAAAATTTCTTGCTTCAATGGAGGAAAGCTCACGGCTGCAAGGGGGCTGAAGAAACAAATTTTTCTTCTTCTGATTTTTCCCTTGCCAAAACCTTGTATATATGAAGCCAAAAAGGAGGGATCAAATGGCAAACTTTTAAGGGACCTTTTTGCAAGCTTTTTGTGCAGTTTTACAAACCTTTATGATCGGTTTGCAATTAATAAAATTTTTGGCTAATTTTTCTCCCATTTTCCAATCAAAAACCGCCACCATTAAGCCCTAGAAAACTCTTGAAATTTTTATAGATTGATTTTTGACTTCTTTGGTGTTGACTTTGAATCATGGCCGTTGGATCAAATTGACTTTAAACCCTAGCCATTAGATCTTGATGTATCTATACATCCATTCAAAGTTTCACATCTAATCTTTGACTCCACATAATTATCTTGGTCAAACTTTTGACCAAAAGTCAAACCGAACGACTTTGCACCAAAATCGCGTAGACGAGTTACTAAGGCTGTCCGTGTGATCGGTTTTCATTAATTCACTCCGGTTTGCCTAAAAATTCATACCGTTAGTGTTTCATCCTTTAGTGCCATACAGTATATTTCTAAAAATTTTGAAACCAGAAAGGCATCATTTGTCCGATTTTGGTTCGATAAAATTTTCTATTCTTAGTCACACTCGCTTTGGCATGGTTAGAACAATTCGTTGCATTTTAAATAGTATTAAAACATATGTTTTACGATTATACACATAAAAATTATTGTGTTCACATGTTATAGGATAGTAAAATTTCTCGGTTGTGACATTCACCCTTCCTTAAAAATTTTCGTCCTTGGAAATTAGAATAAGTAGGGGTACCTGTCTCTCATTTCTTCTTCTCTTTCCCACGTGGCCTCTTCTATCCTATGATTTCTCCATAAAACTTTGACTAGTGGAATACTTCTGTTTCTCAACATTTTCTCTTATCGAGCTAGTATTTGCACCAATTATTCTTCATAGGATAAGTCTTCTTGAATTTGAATCGGCTCATAGTCTAGAACATGTGAAGGTCTGATATGTACTTCCTCAGCATTGATATGTGAAAAACATTATGTATTGAGGATAACTCAGGTGGCAGTGCTATCTTATAGGCTACCTTTCCAATTTAGCTAACAATCAGAAAAGGCCCTATATATCTTGGACTCAGCTTCTCTTTCTTTCCAAATCGCATGACACCTTTCATTGGTGCTATCTTTAGGAGCACGAAGTCCCCTTCATTGAATTCCAGGAATCTTCATCTTTTGTCTGCATAACTCTTTTGACGACTCTACGCAGTTTTCATCCTCTATTGGATCTTCTTGATTGCACCAATCATCTCCTGAATAAACTCAGCCTTATGTAGTTCTTTCTCCCTCAGATCGTACCAATGGATAGGAGATCTACATTTCCTACCATATAATGCTTCATAAGGAGCCATTCTAATGGAGGCTTGATAACTATTATTGTAAGAGAATTTAATCAATGGTAGTTTCTTGTTCCATGCTCCTTTGAAATCTAGTACACATGCTCGAAGCATGTCTTCCAGCATTTGAATTGTGCGCTTAGACAGTCCATCAGTCTGTGGGTGAAATGCAGTGCTAAATCTTAATTATGAGCCCATCGCTTCTTGTATGCTTTTCTAGAAATTAGATGTGAACCGACTATCATGATCTGACACTATTGTCATCGGTATTCCATGTAATCTCACATTGTTGGCAATATACAATTCTACCAATTTCTCTAATGTGTACGTCATCTTTACGGGTATAAAGTGGGTAGACTTGGTCAGTCGATCCACTGTTACCCATATCGCATCAAATCCTTCATTTATCTTAGGCAATCCTACCACGAAATCTATAGTCATGTGCTCTTATTTCCATTATGGGATCTCCAACGGCTATAACTCGCCTGCTGGCCGTTGATGCTCAGCTTTGATTCTCTGACATGTTAAACAACTACTGGCATGTTTAACTACGTCATTCTTCATCTTTCTCCACCAAAAATGCTGCTTTAGGTCTTGATACATTTTCGTACTACCTGGATGTACTGAATAAGGAGTGTCATGTGCTTCTGTTAGAATTCTTTTCTTTAAATCCTCCTTCTCTAGGATGCAAATTCATCCTTGAAAGAGTAGTATTCCATCATCGGAGAGGTGGAATTCTGATTTTTCCTTCTTGGAAGCTTCTTCTCTAAGTCTTTTAAGAACACTATCTAGCTCTTAAGCTTCCTTAATTTCTTCTAGGATTGTTGACTTTAATTACATTGCCGCCAACTTTCTTGTAACTAATTCCACTCTTAATGAGGAGATTTCGCACTATAACGGCTTGGGTAGCTTGTCAATGGCTACTCGTTCCGGCATGATCGACTTGCGACTCAACGTGTTTGGTACTCTGTTTGCCTTACTGGGGTGATATAAAATTTCACAGTCGTAGTCTTTTACCACTTCTAGCCATCTTCTTTGTCTCATATTGAGCTCTTTCTGGGTGAAGAAATACTTTAAGCTCTGATGGTCAGTGAAGATCCTACACCGAGCTCCATATAAGTAATGCCGCCATATCTTAAGTGCAAACACGATGGCTGCTAACTCTAGATCATGAGTTGGATAGTTCTTCTCATGCTCTTTGAGTTGGCGAGATGCATAAGCTATCACCTTTCCTTCTTGCATTAAGATAGTTCATAATCCCGTCCTAGATGCATCACTATAAATATCAAACTCTTCCTCATCTTTTAAGATCGTAAGAATTAGAGCACTAGTCAGCCGATTCTTCAGTTCTTGAAAACTTTCTTCACACTTCTTAGTCCATTCAAATTTCTTCTCCTTACGAGTGAGGGTCGTGAGAGGGCAGTTAATCTTACAAATCCCTCTACAAATCTACGGTAGTATCCTGCCAATCCTAGGAAACTCCGGATCTCGGTCACATTTTTCGAAGGAGACCATTTACTGATTGCTTCTATCTTTGCTGGGTCTACTGAAATCCCATCTTTGGAGATGACATGTCCTAAGAAATGGACTTTATCTAGCCAAAATTCATACTTCAAAAACTTGGCATACAATTGGTGCCCCTTTAAAGTGCGTAATGCAGTCCAGAGATGCTCTTCATGTTCCCTTCGATTCTTCGAGTAAATAAGGATGTCATCGATAAATACAATGACAAATTTGTCCCAATATTCCATAAATACTCGATTCATCAGATTAATAAAAGCGACTAGGGCATTCGTCAATCCAAAAGGCATAACGAGGAATTCATAGTGTCGGTACCGTGTGCGAAATGCAGTCTTTGGTGTATCTTCTTCCTTGATCTCTAATTGGTGATAGCTAGATCGAATGTCAATCTTTGAGAAGATCGCGGCTCTCTTAAGCTTATCGAATAAGTCATCGATCCTTGGCAGTGGATACTTGTTCTTAATTGTAACTTTATTGAGCTCATGGTAATCTATGCACATCCTTAAGGTGTCATTTTCTTCACGAAGAGGACTGGAGCTCCCAATAGCGAAAAACTAGGTCGAATAAAACCTTTCTCTAACAATTCCTTCAGCTGAGCTTGTAATTCTTTAAGCTCTACTGGAGATTGGACACGTTCTAGGCAGTCACTCAATCTTGAAGGTGATTTCTCTATCTAGGGGAAGCCCTAGTAATTCTTCTGGAAACACCTCTACAAATTCATTAATCACAGGCACATCCTTAGGTTGAAGCTTCACCTCTTTGGTTGTGTGTGTGACATAAGCTAAATATCCAGTACAACCACTAGTTATTAGATTTCTTGCCCTCATAAAACTGATCAATATATTTGATAGTTTCTGAGAATGTCCTTTATACTCGAATTGATCTTCTCCTCCAGACTGGAACACCACTTTTCACCGTTGACAGTCAATTGTTGCAGCATACTTTCTAAGGAAATCCATTCCAAGGATAACATTGTTGTCAACTAATTCTAGTATGACTAGATCAATGTCTAATTCTCTATTGGCAACAATTACTGGCACATGACATAACCAATAATCGGACAATAATACCTCACCAGATGGCAAGGTTATCTTAAATACTTGCCCAATTTTATCCTTAGCATGATTATTCTTTCTACAAAGTTATATGAGGCAAATGAATGCGATGTACTTGAGTCAAATAAAACACGTGCAGGGCTTTGAGTGACAAGAAGCTGACCTGTCACTACGTTGGAAGTGCCTGCCTCTACGTCCTCTTTGGTGTAAGCTAGAAGGTGTGCCTTTGTCCTTCGTGTAATTTCTTGATGCCCTGTTGAAGTGGATGATCCTTGTACGGCATGGACTTGACCAATTTGTCGAGGCTGAAAGGGTCCGAGTTGATTCTGTCGATTGGATGTACAGGTCCTGGCAAAATGTCCTTCCTCGTCGCATATATAGCATGCAGAAGTCCCAAATTTACACTTGCCCCTATGCATCTTTCCGTACTTTGAGCATGGTTGTCGATTTTGCACAACTTCGGGGCCTTGTCTCTGTTGAGTGTTTTGAGCATTTTGTTAGGAAATGCCCTAAGCATGAGAGACATTTTTATGTATTTATTTTGAACTGGATAATAAAATTATAATATAGAGATTATTCATTACATTGCTGTTTGTCCTTATTCTATTTATATGTTTAAGTAAATGTAAGCAAATATGGCTCGCTGACTGCTTGTGTTAAAACTGTTAGAACGTTGCATACAATGGATTTTTGTATGCAAGAAGACAATGTTCTAAAGTAAGCATCTAAACTAAAGTATGTAGTCTATAGGGTTAGACCGAGCATCTAACTCATGTTAAGACTATTAAGTTGTCTAAAGCCATAGTGGGGATGGTTTGTCTTGACTGTCCGGAGTATAGACTCCCAAGTAAAGACATAGATATGTTACTTGGTGGTGACATATTAGACTGAGACTAAAGCATGATTAATCTACGTAGTCGGCTATGAGTGGATCAATCTGCTTTTGACGTTTATTATGCAATAACCTTAATCCTAAGTAAATGAACTACTTCATGTATATGACTTATGTACTTTGATGTTCCAATGGCTAAAGCATCTCAGAGGTAGTAAGCTTATAGACCGGTTCGTTGGGTGCATGACTTGTATACGATGAAGGGTTTGTTTACAGATATCAGAATCATAGCTCTAAGGAGTTAAAGGTATCCTCTTAAAGGCATTATAGTGGATGTGAAAATGGACAAGGCCTTGGGTCGTCTATTGGGCAGATGACTTGTTATTCACATATGGTGAATAATCATTTTCTTATTCGGTAGTATAATGGAACTTTAAGATAGCCTGATCAGTAGCATTAAACGTACTTTGACTTAAGCCTGATCATGGATATCATATGAGGGTTTTGCATACATGACAAGGTCATTGGACATTAGCTTATCACAGGTTTTCGTAATACAGTATATAATTGGGAGTTCAGTTTCAGGTTTATAGTTGTGTGACTCTGAAATTAGTGATTATATGATTTAGTTGTTCAGTACAAAATGATGATCATATGGATTCATAGGAGCTCAATTATATATGTCCAGTTGGTCCCTCTACTAGCTCCACATAATTTCTTAATGGTTGGCAAATTGATTTGTGTATGCTTATTGGCTAGTTAATTATGCATGGATGGTGTTGACATAGGATTAGGATGGTGGACGAGATTTTCTCTAGTTGAATTCTTCTTTTGTTTTGGATAATAGAGTACACAATTATTCGAACTCCAAATAAAGTTGCCATGATTTTATTTGAGATTGGATTGGAGTTGTAGAAAATTATCTAAGAGAACAAAAATTTGAAATACAACTTTTTTTTTGTGGATTTTGAAATTTGAATTTTGAAATTTGAAATTTGAAATTTGAAATTTGAAATTTGAAATTTGAAATTTAAATATTGAATTTGAAATTTGAATTTGAAATTTAAATTTGAAATTTGAATTTGAAATTTAAATTTGAAATTGAATTTTGAAATTTGAAATTCAAATTTTGAATTACAGACCAAGTGGAATTCGAATTCTTTATGGATAATTCCATAGGGTTAGAATTCGAATTTGAGTTAGATTATGGAGAGGAAAATCTTGTTTGAATCTTACTTGAAATTTTGAATCCCAAATCTACCAAGGAAAACCGAATTCGTTAAGGGAGAATCTCCCAAGGGAATTTTAGATTTTGTGGATAAGGTTACAGCAAAAAATTCAAGTTTTAATCCCAGATGAATTTGGATTCCCTCCTCCCTTGTTTGGCCGAAAATTTTGAGGATAATCTCAAGTTAGATTTTTGGTTTTAATGGAAAAGGGTGAGATTAAATTCAAGCTAGAAATTCCTATTTGAATTCTAATTCTCCTCACATTTTAATGACCGAATCTAGTCATGATTTTAGCACAAAGGGGAATCGATTTTTATGAGGGAATAAGGAGATAAAATTCAAGTTAAAATCCTGTTTGAATTTTGAATATAAAATCCTAAAAGTGGCTGAATTTTTTAGTTGGAATTGGCCTAGGATTTTTGGATTTTGTGTTGTGGATAAAGGAGAAAATCTTCTCCGAATCCAATTCAAATTAAGAGGATCACCTCATGCAAGTCTATAAATAGAGGTCCTGCCACTTCAGTTCTCTCAGACCACAGACTCTCAGGTGAGCAGGCTTATTATTGCATAACTCACCGTGACAATAAGTTTTTTAGAGATCTAGGTGGTCGGAAGAAAACTAGTAGTGCTAGCTTACCAGTCGAGGAACCGAGTGCCCACACACTCTGCCATCTGGGAATTGGAGAATAGTAGAGAAGGCTAGTTAGTTGAAGCCCTCCAGTCATTCTCCTCCTACAGTTGGTGTCCTCTTGAGGTATGAGTTTTATTGTTGTTAATTTATTGTATATGGCATCACGAGGTATTTAACGATCTTGAAAATTTTTTATTGTTTTGCTGCGCTACTCTGATGCGTTTTTATGGATTTTATTCCTACAATTGGTATCAGAGCCATCTCGTGACTATGCCATGTAAATAAATTAGACAATTAGTTAGTCTTTTTATTTATGTATGGATTTGATATTTAGAGAGTAGCATTCTAGGATTCCTTTATGTTGTTATCATGTATTATGTATATAATATGTAGTATGTGGTTATTTTAATTTTTTTAAAATTATTATAAGCATGCTTGTTTTATGCCGATTATGGTTCCTTAGAATTTAGAAAAATTGTATCTAGGAATTTTTATGTAACCATGGGAGCGGTTTATCATCACCGTAATTCTTCCATGGATTTTATTTTTTGTATCTTAGAATTATTATGATTAGAATTTTTGTGCACTGGAAATGGTTTAGGAAATTTTATCTAATTATTCTTGGAGGACATTGAAGTTTGAAGATCGTAATTTATTTTTCTCAAAAGTTAAATTTAATTTAAAGGTTGAAATTTTGATTGTGTGGAAAATTCCAATTTAATTAGGATTCAACTTAATTTTTGGAGATCCTAATGGGAAAATTAGAATATGGCATGAAAATCGAAGCACGACCCCTCGGGATAGGCCATCGGCCTTAGTGGGTTGCAGCCCCTTCCCTTGGGCAGGATGGGGCTGCGGCAGCCCCTGTCCAGGCCTAACCACCCACAGCCACAGGCTTTGCCTACAGCCAAGGGTGACAGTGGGCCATCCAAGGGCCGCCCAGGCCGTGGACGTGCAGCCCATGGCTGTAGGCTTTGCCTGCAGCCTGACGGGCTACAGCGCCTACCTGGATGTATAGCACATGGCTGCAGGCGCTACCTGCAGCCTGGCGACTGCTGCGCCCAGCCCAGGTGTGTAGCCTGAGGCTGCAGGCTTAGCCTACAGCCCAACATGGTTGCACATGGCCTGTGGCCGTAGGCTACTAGCCCCCCCGGGGGCTGGGGGCTACCCATGATGGCTGTGGGCCTCCAGGCCTTGTGGGCCAAAAAATGAAAAATTTTAATTTTTAAATTTAAGATTTAATTTTAAATCATGTTTAATAATATGTATTTAAAATTTTTTTGTAAATTTTGAATTACATGTTATTTCACATGAAATTTAAATTTGAAATTCGAATTTGAAATTTGAAGTTGAAATTTAAATTTGAAATGATTCTTGGGATGAGAAATAAATAGAGAGGCTACATAAAGATGGATACAAGAGGATGAAACAAAATTCAAGACCCAAAGAATGCTTTGGATGGAATTTTGTAATCTTTATTTTCTTTGTTCTAGGATGGAACCATAGCTTAGTTATTTTTTCTATCAAATTTGTTTTGATATGTCATGGATGTATAAATATATATTGATGGATGTTTTGAATGCATATTTGATAACATGTCATATAGGATAGGTGAATGCCGCTCAAACTATATTGATCATACATATTTGTCAAAACTTGCATGTTTTTCAAAATATTGAGTGGGAGAGGGTTTCAAACAAAACCCACGGCCTCCATTGTTGATCCATATGTGAAAGCATGGTAATGTCTAGCGTCAGTTCTGCCCTGACCATACCCCTCGGTAGGTGGTTACCGCTGCCAGTATACTAGGTTGGATCTCCTATGTCGAAAACGTGTTCGGGTATGATTCTATTCATGACCACCCCTCGGTGGCTTGGTAGGACGTAGATCGGACTACGTAAACAATGGTTATACACTCAAGACTTGTTTAGTTATTAACCTTCCTAAAAGCTCTGTTAACTAAACTGGTGGCCAAAACAAACGGTTATTAATATATGTCTTAACTATGGAGGATTTAAGGCAACATATGTTAATTAGACGGGGTCCATGTTCTAGCTATTTGTTTCATGACCACCTCTAGGTGGCTTAGGGCAATAGGTGCTGAGAATTACCATTGCAATGCTACATGTTTTTTCCAAGTTTCATGTAAGAACATACTTGAATGTTTATTTGCTAAATTATCTATATATTTGCTTGGGCTTTGTAATGATGTCTAGTATAATTTCATTTTAGTTCAAAATGTCACCGACACCCCTTATTTCAATACTTACTGAAAATAAGCTGAATGGCGATAATTATAAAGACTGGAAGAGAAATCTGCTTATAGTTCTTAGCTGCGAGAGACACAAGTTTGTGTTGGACGAACCATGCCCACTTATGCCCAAACCTAACACACCGCTTGAGGAGGTCTTGGTTGCCTGTACTCGTTGGAGAGAATCTAATGAGATAGCTTGATGTTACATTCTTGCTAGCATGACGAGTTCTTTACAAAAGCAGTATGAGACTTATCAAGTTACCAGGGAGATCATGGAAAATCTAGAAGATATGTTCGAAGGCTAAGAAAAATTGGCTCGACAGTCTGCTATTACCAGCATTGTGAACTCTAAGCAAAAGGTAGGTACTCTAGTAAAGGACCATATGATCACTCTAATGGGATTCTTTGTTAAGGTTGTTGAAAATGGTGTTGAGCCGGACTACAATATCCAGATCTAGATGGTGTTTAAAACTCTGTCAAAAGATTTTGTGGGGTTTAAGGCCGCATACAATTTGGCAACAAGGGAGTTAGGACTCATCGAGCTCATGAAGCAACTCCAAGCTTATGAGCGGATGATCAAGGATGGGGATGCGATCTAACCTAAAGGAGAGGCCAATTTGGCAGAATCTTTCAAACCCTCACGGAAGAAGAAGAGGTCAAATAAGAAGCAAGTAGCTTCCAGTTCTTCTAATCCTCCTATCTCGAATGGGAAGAAGAAGAAAAAGAACAAGAAGCCCAAGGACCCTAAAAAGTCTAAGTGCTTCCACTGTGGGAAGGTAGGTCATTTCAAGAAGGCTTGCCGAGAATTCCTAGCTGCCAAGGGCAAGGAAGGTAAGGAACTTCATTATTTAGAAGCGTGTTTAGTGGAAGAATCAAAAGACACTTGGATCATTGATTCAAGCGCCACTAATTATGTTTGTGTTTCTATGTAGGGGTCATGAAAACGAGAAGTCTACATGATAGGAGCCTCTCGTTACGAACTGGAGACGGTAGCTTGGCGGTGGCTGAGGCAGTGGAGATGTTTATCTTTACTTTCATGAAATTAGGTTTATATTATTGAAAGACTGTTTTTATGTTCCTAATTTTAGGAGGAATCTTATATCTGTAGCTTGTTTAATAAAGGATTCTTATTTAGTTTCTTTTAGTAAAAGAGTGGATATTCATAAAAAAATAAGTCTTTTATCTGTTCTGGATGGATGGATGGAAACCTATATTTGATCAAACCAAAGATGTACTCACTGCTTGACAATGAATTAATAGATAACTCTAAAAGATTGTTTCTCACTCTAACAAGACGTATCTTTGGCATTTAAGACTTGATCATATTAATCAAGATAGGATTCAAAGGCTGGTGAAAGACGGTCCTCTAGAATCTCTGAAGGAGGTACGTCTTCCTCAATGTGAGTCTTGTCTTGAGGGTAAGATGACTAAAAGGTCTTTTGGAGCTAAGGGTACTAGAGCTCAGGAACTCTTAGAAATTGTGCACACTGACATATGTAGCCCCATGGACGTCACAACACGAGGAGGGATGTAGTATTATGCTTCCTTTATAGACGATTAGTCGAGGTATGGATATGTGTACCTGATGCACTGCAAGAGTGAAACCTTTGATAAGTTCAAAGAGTATCGTGCGGAAGTAGAAAAGCAATTGGGTAAATCCATAAAGACACTTTGATCCAAATGGACGTGAAGATGGCATTCTTGAATGGCCATCTTGAGGAATGTATCTACATGATACAACCCGAAAGGTTCGTGGCAGAAGGCCAAGAAAGAAAAGTCTGCAAGTTGCTTAGATCCATTTATGGATTAAAGCAAGCATTCCGCTCATGGAACCAGAGATTTGATCAAGCGATCAAGACATTCGGTTTTGAACAGAACATTGATGAACCCTGTGTTTATAAACATATTAAGGATGGTAAAGTGGTCTTTCTAGTACTCTATGTCGATGATATACTGCTCATTGGGAATAATGTAGGGAATTTATCATCAGTCAAGCTCTAGCTACACCAACAGTTTGATATGAAGGAATTAGGAGAAGCTAATTATGTTCTAGGCATTCATCTCTTTAGAGATTGAAAGAACAAAATGATAGCATTATCCCAGGCTTCATACATAGATAAAATAATTGACAAATATGCAATGCAAGAGGCAAAGAAAGGTTTACAACCTTCCATTGCTGGTCTAACTCTTTCATTGGATGACTGTCCCAAGACATCAGAAGAAAGAGAGCATATGAGTAAGGTCCCTTATGCATCCACTGTGGGTAGCCTTATGTATGCTATGCTTTGCATGCCCGGACATATGTTTTACAGTAGGTATGGTGAGTCGATATCAAGCGAATCCTGGAACCAAGCACTGGCAAGCAGTGAAGCATATACTCAAGTATCTTAAGAGAATGAGGGATTATATGCTGGTGTATTCTATAGGGGACCTAACATCCATAGGATACATGGACTGAGTCTTCTAGACTTGCAACGATTCGACGAAGTCGACATTAGAGGGCACGTGGGGACAAGATTAGTGGATGTATGTAAGGTCGCATCTGAGGACAACATTGCCAATGCCTTTACTAAGACTTTGGCGGCTAGAAGTTTTGAAAGGCATGTTAAGGCGATGAGGATGCGTAAGATGGCACATCTACTGGTTTAGGGCAAGTGGGAGATTGTTAGGAAATACCCTAAGCATGAGAGACATTTTTATGTATTTATTTTGAACTGGATAATAAAATTATAATATAGAGATTATTCATTACATTGCTGTTTGTACTTATTCTATTTACATGTTAAAGTAAATGTAAGCGGATATAGCTCACTGACTGCTTGTGTTAAAACAGTTAGAACGTTGCATACAATGGAATTTTGTATGCAAGAAGACAATGTTCTAAAGTAAGCGGTCTAAACTAAGGTCTGTAGTCTATGGGGTTAGACCGAGCATCTAACTCATGTTAAGACTATTATGTTGTCTAAAGCCATAGTGGGGACAGTTTGTCTTGACTGTCTGGAGCATAGACTCCCAAGTAGAGACATAGATATGTTGCTTGGTGGTGACATATTAGACCGGGACTAAAGCGTGATTGATCTACGTAGTCCGCTACGAGTGGATCAATCTACTTTTGACATTCTTTATGCAATAACCTTAATCCTGAGTAAATGAACTATTTCATGTATATGACTTGTGTACTTTGATATTCCAATGGCTAAAGCATCTTAGAGGTAGTAAGCTTATAGACCGATTCATTGGGTGTATGACTTGTATACGATAAAGGGTTTGTTTACAGATATCGGAATCATAGCTCTAAGGAGTTAAAGGTATTCTCTTAAAGGCATTATACTGGATGTGAAAATGGACAAGGCCTTGAGTCATCTGTTGGGCAAATGACTTTTTATTCACATATGATGAATAATCATTTTCTTATTCGGTAGTATAATGGAATTTTAAGATAGCCTGATCAGTAGGATTAAACAGACTATGACTTAAGGCTGATCATGGATATCATATGAGGGTTTTGCATACATGACAAGGTTATTAGACATTAGCTTGTCATAGGTTTTCATAATACGGTATATAATTGGGAGTTCAGTTTCAGGTTTATGGTGGTGTGACTCTGAAATTAGTGATCATATGATTGAGTTGTTCAGTACAGAATGATGATCATATGGATTCACGGGAGCCCAATTATAGATGTCTAATTGGTCCCTTTACTAGCTTCACATAATTCCTTAATGGTTGGCAAATTGATTTGTGTATGAAAATGTTCTAACAGTGTTAAAGAGAGTGAGTTCAGAGATGGAAAATCTTCCTGAACAGAAATGGGTGAGACGGCCCTAAAACGGAGCCAAAAACCCTGGAGAGTGCACCGAAGTGCACTAAAAGACAAAAATTTATGATAATGAATTTTGGTCAAACGGAAGCAAAATAAGGCAGACCGATCACACTGGAGGCGTCAGAAACTCGCCTACACGATTTCGGTAGATTTCCTTTCGGTTTGACTTTTGGTTAAACTTTGACCACGAATTAATATATTAATTAATTAGATGATATCAAGTGTGACATCATAAATGTGATGTAATAAATATAGAATTTAAGGCTTAAAAAGGGAGGTAGGTAGCATTAATGGTGAGGATTAATAGGAATCTTGGATCAAGGGCCAAGATTTAGCCAAAATAGCATGAAAAAATTTTGGCAAAAATGGAAAAGGGGGAGTCGGCTAGGCTTGAAAAAAATAAGAAAAATTTTTGCTTTTTGGTCCTTAAAAGTTTGCTAAAAAGTCCCAGAACAATTACCAAATTGTTGGGAAAAATTACCAATTGCTCCTCCACCATTTGCCTATAAATAGGAGTTGAGAAATTAATTTGGAAAATGAAGAAAACCAGCCAAATTCTGCTCATTTTTGGCCATGCACTCCTCTCCCATTCCAAGCCAAATTTTGACAAAATTTCTTCACGAAACTAACTTCCAATCCTAATTCAAGTATCAAGAGATCAAGTTGATAAGGTGAGCCACTATTGTGAAGCATTTCTTATGGATTTTCTTCAAGAAATCCATAGCTTGTTGGTGTGGAAAAATGTTGAAAATTTCGTGAATTGTTTTATTGTTTATGTTGATTTGGTGATGTGGTGTTAAAGCATGTTGTAGAATCTACTAACAAGCAAAATTGATGCATGTTTCCTATTGAAAACCGTGGCCTATGAACATGAGATTATGGAAATTTTGTGATGAATTTGGTGAAGAAATATTTGATAAAGAACCTTAGGAACAAGAAAAATTTTCCTATGGTTATGGAACATGAAAATCGTGGCATAAGGCTAGGTTGGAATAAAATTTTCTTAAGTTTTTTATGTTGAAATGTGCATTCGAAACCCTAAGATTGATATATGATAATTGAGTTGTGGAAAAAATTTTTGGTGGTGTTGAATACCATGAGAAAAATCGTGGTCATAATTGAAGAAAAAATGGTGAATTGATATGTTGAATGGAATGATGGTTAATGTAAAAAAGTTTTATGTAAAGTTTGGTAACTTTACGTAAACTAGGTCTCTAGTATAGTACGTGGCAAGTACTAAGGTTCTGAGGCGTACTTAATGCCAGGGAAACTTAAAAATTTAAGTAGAAATGCTGCTGAAAATTTTAAAATGACATAAGGGCATTTTAGGAAACGAGGGGTAAAAATGTAGGCTCATAAAAAAAAATCAAGACCCCTCGGTAGGTTGGAATTGGTAACAGAAAATTAAACCCAAGAAGAATAGTAAAACGACTCTCTAAAGTTCTAAAATGCCGAGAACAGGAAAAATTTATGTTAGGCATATTTTAGGAAACAAGGGGGAAAATTTATGGATGGGATGAAAAACCCGAGCCCCTCAGGAACCAAGGCTTGGGAACAGGATGATAAACATTTTAGAAGTAGTGAAATAACCATTTGAGGCTCCGAAACGCTAGAAAAATGAGAAACAACTGTAGGTGTTGGAATGATACCTCCGAGGGTTGGGTGAGGAATGGTTACTGGTTTTGCAGCAAATAACGCTGTAAAAATATATCGAAGCCTAAGAAATATTATTTTATGATATTTGGGCTTAGAAAATCCCAGAAAAATGGCAGAATGGAATTGTTACGGTCCCGAAACCCTTTAGGGGTAAAATGGTCATTTCGACCAAAAATTTCTGAAAAGCTCGAAAAGGACCGTAAAGGATCTAGAATGCTTTAAATAAGATTCTAGAGGCCATAATTAAGACTTTAAAGTTAAAAATCTAAAATTTATAAGTACACAGGTGTGTACTCCGGGACACGGGCATGTAGTGAAAACCCGAGAGGTATACAGGCTTGGACACGGGTGTGTATCAAGCCGTGTATTACAAAAAGAAATGAAATGTGTTGTAAAGTTAATAACAAAATGAATATGTCCAAAGTGATAAATGATGATGGGTATTAACAGACAATACTCTGTCTGTAGGGACCAAAACTAGAAACGATAACAAAACTATGGAGGACTTTCGAAGGTGGACGTTATCACAGTTGTGGTAATTTCAAGCATTTTCATGTCTGCAACATGAAATACTATGATATTTAATATGAACTAATTGTACATTAGATGTGAGGTCCTACGGGCACTAGGGTGTAGTTATACTAACACACCCAATGACTGCCAAAATGAGAGGTGTACTATTGGTACACTACCGAAAGAGTGTGACTAAATTTAAGACACACCCTTAAAAGAGAAGAATGTGTTAAGACCTACGGACATGAAAGGTTCCTGACTTTGAGATAATGATTAATGCCACCCGGTCGAAACTATAATTGAAAAATAGTAATGAAACCTTATTTGGCATACTGGCCTCCAATAGTAAGGTGGAGGTTTACAGGTCCTTCGGGGATACAATGACCACTTCGGGCGACGATGGACTGGGGAGGATTAGCATCAGGGTCACTGCCTCATAGTCAGCGTGCATATGAAAACTGTACAAGGCCAAAATAAACTCAAAACCATAACGTAAACAAAGATAATGACCAAAAATAAGATGAAAGTCATAATTGAGCATAATTGAGCATAATCGACACTAGCGTTAAGTGTAGCAGACTCGGTTAGGGTGACGTGAATAGCAACCGGTTAGGGTCAAAATTACTATTCATCGATCAAAAGTCAAAGTACTGTTCATAAGTGAATAGTACTATTCATGGATGAATAGTATTATTCATAAAAAATTTTATTATTGATATTTTTTAATCTATGTGATTCTTAGTATGTATGTTTAAACCTACTGAGTCTATTAGCTCACCGGTTTGTTGATGTTGAAGGTAAGAAACTTGTCTAGTAGATAATATATATGGCGTTAGGATACATGGTGCCAATGGGATAGGGAATCCACTGTGGATTATGGTCCTGCTACCAGTCTTCCGTTGAGCGTCAAAAGAGAGAGTTTGAAGAAAATGTATTTTTGAGAAACAAAGTTGAGATCAAGTATTTTTGTAAATACTATATTGTATTGCAAAATGACAACTAAAAGTTTAGTTTTAAATTTTACATGGCTTTCATGCGATAAAAGTATTTTGGAAAGAAAAAAAAAATATGGACAAAAATTTTGGGCCCTGTAAGATGAGAGTTTAAAAGTAAAAGTGTTTTTAGTAGCGACCAAATGAGGTGCACGGGCTGTCTCGGTCGACTATGGAGTTCAATTGTGATGGTTTCTCGTGGCCGAGATTGGTGGCGTCACATCATTAATGACTAATAAAAATTCTATCATTAGGTGATACCGATCCTTATCGGTACTAACTGCCCTCCTCTTGAGAGTTTGATTTTCTAATTTCTAATTGTGGTTAATTAATTTATTTTCTTAATAAATTAATTAACATCGCTTTACCTCTTCTTATCTCAGGTTTGATTAGTTAACTGGCTAATCAACTCATCAGTTACCTCGCATATTGACTATTTAGACTATCGGGTTACTTTTACCGAATTAATCGCCCCAAATTTCATACTTAGCTAATGCCTGTCACTTTTCTATAGGGGTCGTTTTCTTATATTTCGAGATTTTGAATGGGCAGTTTACTAATCCTCAAAACATCCATCCTTCTTTCTAGGGCCTAGGTCACCAAGGGGGCTCAAGTTTCCATCCCAATCATATTTTTACCCCTCGTTTCCTAAAACACCCCTTTCTACCATTTTAGAAATTTCGGTAGCATTTCCACTTAATTTTTGGGTTCTCGGCATTTAGGAAACCCCTCAAAACCATCGAACCAATTCTAATCTACTACGTACTAAACCAGAGGCCTAATTTTTACCTAAAAACTCAACTTTTTACGTAAAAATATTCACATTTCCACACATTTTCTTTTTCGACATTTCATCCATTTTTCTTACAATTCCTCAACCCAATAATCCATAATTAATTACATAATCATTCCAGTAATAAAATGAGGAATGAAGGGATCGAAATCATTACCAAAATCGTTCCCATCGACAATCAAAAGAGCCATTCGATCTCGATCACACAATCGTTGGATCATCATTCTTCACTTTTGAAATTTCGGTTTGTAAATCCGATGCTGCGGACGTGTCTGAAACGTCAAAAATAGGCCAGAAGGCCATTCTTCAAATTTTGGTGGTCGAATTGCCATTGACCGGTGTTGACCAACTGTTGACTAGCGGCGGTGGGGGCAACGGTGGATGCCATTTTGTAGATCTCGACAAGAGGAACTCATTTTCGATGTCAATTTCTGGAATTGGAGCTCCCATCGTCAGAAATAGGTCTTCAACAGTGGACGGCGGCGGCGAAGCTCCGATCTCCACCGTGCCGTGGTTGATTTGTGCAATTAGCTTGGGGCTTTTGATTTTCCGTCTATTTGAACATTTTAGGCCGGGTAGTGTCGCTCACTTCCGTCGAAAATGGCGGCCACACAGCAGTGACGGCGAAGGCTTGGCTGGCATGATCCGGCAGCCATTGAGGTGAAATGAGACCTAATTTTTATTTTACTCTTCACCACGAATCTTTTGGGACCGGAATCATGACATTAGGACGTCGAACAGTGGCGAAACGACGGCTCGAAGTTTTCGGACTCTGGCGGCTTTAGGCGTGCGCCTTCCTCCAGTGTCGATTTCGTTGACTCGACACACCAGTGGCCTCAGCTCATCAAGAGCTTTCCAACGGTGCCGGTGGCGCCGGAAACAGAGGCCGGATTCGAACGGTGGTTACTGTTCATCTTCTGGTGGTGTGGGGAGAAAAAGAAATAAGGAAAAATTATGGGGGGGCCTTTTACAAAAATCCAATTTTCCACCATTTTATACTTTTTTTTTTTTTTGTGAAAGTTTTAACATAGGCTTTTATACTAATTTAGGCGTGCTGAACCCAAATATATCAGTTTTACTTTCATCCGAGGTCATCTCGGCCAGTTTTCTGGTACTGTGATTTCCTAGTCAAAAATTACGTTTTGTGCTCAAATGACTAATTTGAGCATACTGATTCCAAATATATCAGTTTTGTTTCAAGAAAAGGTCATCTTGACCAATTTCTTGATACTACATATTTCCTAGTCAAAATTTACTTTTTATGTTCAATTGACTAATTTAAGCATCCTGATTCTAAATATATCAGTTTTATTTCAAGAAAAGATCATCTTGACCAATTTCTTGATACTATGGTTGTGCCTACACTGTGTTGACACTGCGCACGCATAACAAGACTGTTTCATGTAAAATTGCAAACACAATCTATCTTAACTAAATTTGACGTGCTGATTTCAAATTTATTAGTTTTACATCCATCTGAGGTCGTCTGGACTAGTTTTCGAGATCTGTGTGATCCTGCCTTGAAAAACGTGTTTTGCACTCAATTGACTAATTTGAGCGTATTGAGTCTAAATATATCAGTTTCAGGACGAGAAAAGGTCATCTTGACCCTTTTCCTGATACTGCGTATGACTCAAACAAAATTTCATGTTTTGTGCTCAATTTACCAAATTAAGCCTACTGATTGTAATTATATCAGTTTTATGTCAAACTAGTGCCGTATTGGCTATTAACCTGACACTGCATATCTACTATTTGTAAGGACCACCCCGTCCCTGTAACTTAACAAATTATTCAATGAAAAGTTAAGGAATAATTTGATGCATTTTTAGTGCAAATACATTGAACACGATCAGGTACACGATCGTGTAAGAAACCGTGTACTGATCGGATTGTTTTATGAGAGAGGATGTGTGAGTTAACATGGTGGTGTAGTTTTACATGGTCAGGTACACGGCTGTGTAAGTGGCCGTGTACCACTCGGGTAAAGTGAGCATGGTCGAAGACACGGCCATGTGAAGAAAGCTCGGCTAGTGCACGCCCACGCTCGAGCTATACACGCCGTGTTAGAACCCGTGTAGAAGGGCGTGTACTGAGCAGAGAGCCAATTTGAAGACTTTTGTAATGCGTGAAACCTAATTAGTATGAAATGAGTAATTAAATTGATAAATATAGCATAAATTCCAGTTGAATAGACTATACAGGTGCAATACCATTTATTACTATTCATACAATGAAAAGGGGTGACCGATAGAGAACCCGGTCCACCTTGTTATGTGTATAAGTGTATGAGATACGCAGTGTCATGAAACTGGTCCGGATGACCATTTCCTGACACCAGACTGGTGAGCAGATCACCAAAATGCTCGGACTGAACATCTGAGCACAACAGCGAGAAATCGCCCTAGCAGAGGTACAGTAACGAGAAAATGGTTCAGATGACCTCTTCTCACCCAGAGACTGACAAAATCGGAGTCAGAACACTCAGACTAGTCAGTTAGAACAGAGAACAGTGAATCATGAATAGTGAATAGTGAATAGTACAAGACGCAGTGTCAAGTTACTGGCCAAGATGGCCTTAGTTTGACTTAAAACTGATATATCTAGACTTAGGACGCCCAAATTAGTCAAACGGGCACCTGATACGTTTTTCAAGGTGGGACCACACAGATCTCAAAAAATGGTCCAGATGACCCTAGACGAACATAAGACTAATAAAATTGAAATCAGAACATCTGAATTAATCAAGAGAGACTGTGTCTGAAATTTCACCTAGGAACGCCCCAGTTTACATGCAAAAGGACAATACAGTGTAGACACAACCACAGCATAGGAAATAAATAGTGATTTGATGTAAAACGGGCTCTTAGACAGTATAAAACAATTAGAAACCATCAGTACAAAAATCAGATTCAGAAAATCCAATTTTTTGATGAAAATTAGAACACTGCCGAGAAAGGGCTGAAAAACATAGTAGAAAACTAGACTGCACAGGACCGATTCGGTTGGACCTTTATCCCAACCAAACCGTACACCCTTTGGTTAGGAAAATAGCTGCAAAACCAGCTGAAAATGATGCCTTAAATCAAGGCATGTGTTGGAGTTTTTAGATTAAAAAATGGGGTTTTAAGGACAAGAGGACCATGATCATTTGATGCAAACTTGCTCCCTTTCACCCTCTATCATGGCTTCGAAATTTCAAGGGCCGTAGCACAGATTTTTGTCCCCCAATTGAGCTGAATTGTGGCTTAATTAAGAGGGCTTAGAGTTAAGCAAAGTTGCTTAGAGTTGCCTATAAAAAGGTGCAACCACTCTTAGGTCTCACTTTTCCCATTTGCTCACAAAATCTCTCAAGAAAAATACAGCTTACTCTCCCCTTTCTCTTTAGAAAATCAGACCCCTCTTCAGCCCCTAAACCACCCATATTTTCATATAACTTTCACACAAAAGCTTGGCCACACAAGTTGCTAAAGGTGCACTCTTCCAAGGTAGTTTCGGTAAGACCCTAGAACTGAAATTTTTTCTATGGTTTAGTTTTTCATCTTGGCTTGATATTAAGAGCAACGTTTTGTTTTCTTTGTGTTCTCATTCTAGCACATGTGACCCCTCAACCCCCTTTGTTTTCCACAGAGCCTTGGCAGCCACCCTTGGCCCGGTTGTGCTTGGATCAAAGCACTCTAAGGTATAAAGCAAAAAACCCCCATCTTTTGTGGTTAGTTGTTTTTAGTTTTTGATCAAAGGAGATTTATGTGTATTTGGTTATGCACGTGGGCTGTAATAAGTTATTTGAGCCCTTAGCTTTCAGTTTTTAAAGTTTTTATGGTTGTGGTTATGTTTGTGTTTACTTTAGTTTACAAGTGGTCTGATATATGTGTGTGCATGAGTGTGTAGAGGGTGGCTGGACACAAAATCTGTCCCTAGGATAAGCCATGGATTTTGGCCATTTTGACCCACTTAGGCTCCGAATCTGGGATTTGGTAAAACATGAAGTTTTAAGGAAATATTGATACAGTAATTTTTGCATCAAATAGCCATTGGCAAAAAATGAACCTACGATAGACTTTTCAGTTGGTTTTGGTTCGGTGTCCAAAACTAGGAGTAACAAATCCAGACCAAATGAACAGTCTCATATTTTTATTAAAATGACCCTTTTAGAGGCTGAACCAGACTTTGGTCAAAACATGAAAGTTTTAGATCTCGACAAATCTTGAAACTGACTCATGTGGGTTTCAAAAATTTAGCCGATTCGGCCCCCAAACAGACCTGTTTTCAAAAGTGCGTAAAATTGGAACTTTTATAAAAACTGGGCACAAAGACCACAGGTTTGATGAATTTAGGAGCCATTAGAGTTAGAGTTAGGCTCCAAAATGAACGCGAGAATTGTTCATTTCATCAAGGATGAAAAGTTTCATGAACGTTGATTTCTTAAACAAAGTCATTTCGAACAAGTTTCAAACTATTTTCAAAAGTGGTCCAACACCACACTTTTGAGCATATTCACCATGTGTTCCCTTTAAATGACTTAGAAAGGATTTCAACAAAAACACCCTCATCCTCCAACGGGGTGAGGCAAGACTCGTTTTCGAAAATGTGGGGATACCATACCCCTTTCAAACCATTTCAAGTACTTTGGTTTCAAAATTGTGGGGACACCATACCCCTTTCAAAATGAAAAATCCTTTTGTGACAATTTCTAGATTTGAACAAAGTTTTCAAAGGAATTTCACCAAGAACAAGGGGCGTTTTTAGTAAGATATGGTAGAGGTAGCCTAGTCAGCTACTATACCATAATGCAAGGTAGCCCGGTAGGCTACCACACCCAAACAAGCAAAGTAACTCGGACGGTTACTATACCAAGCCTACACATAGTAGCTCGATAGGCTACCTAGTTGCCAAAACACGAGGTGACCGGTCAGTTGACTGATCGTAAATCAGTCAAGGACCGTGTTTAGAGCAACACTGAGAGGAACGTTAATTTAACTATCAAGAAGATAGTTAATCAAACGTGACAGAAATTAGATACCAAATTCCCAGACAGGTCAATAGGGTGCCGAAGGATCCCGGCACCACATGAAAGATGAGTATAGGCAAAAGTAACATAAGACCGTGGCAATTAATTTATGGGGCCACAAATTAATAACCATAAACGAAGAAGTTAACTCTCGAGATAGAGAACAAGTAGTGCCGACGGCCATCGATACCAAGTGATTATCTACTTTAGTCACTAACAGCATTGGTGACTTAGAGAATATATTAACGAGAGACGTTATTGGTGACAGGTAGTAACTGGCAAATTTCTAAAGGCGCGAATACAAGTGCTTGCAATTAGGTAAGTACAACTCCGCCTACAACATGAATAAAATGATGTTAAAATGATGGTTTTACAGTATGTTAAGTATGCCTTACATGCACACGATGTTGCACAGCATACATAAGAGCATATAGTTTCACAATCGCGTAGATTGATGAAAGAACAAGTTAGAAGCCATAGATCCCTACCGCGTAGGATTAGGGACAGCTTAGAGAAGCGTATGGCTAGAACAGTTAAACAAGATGGAATAAGTAGGTGTGTCATACCAGCTTCTTCAGTCGAAGGGGTTTCCAGTTAAAGAAAGGTAAGGCCAAAAGTTGAGCATCAGTTGATGGCTCTTCGGCATTAGTTGACCTCAGGCATTACCGTTGGTCTACGTGCACACGGTACTGACACATGGGCCCTAAGTAGACAAAAGAAAGAAAAGAGTACTAAAGCATAAATGAACATAACTGGATCATGCATAGTTCACTATCCGCATTAGTTCACTATGCTTTCAGCTACAGTAAGATACATGCATTTACATGAAGTAATCTGTATGCATATGGTATGTAAAGTTTGTATGTTATGACATGATATATACTGATATGGTATATGCTGAGTGGTATATGTGACTATCTTACATGCTTATGCGTTTTTTAAGTATGTATTATGTTTAAACATGTTTTACAATTAACATGCTGTGCTTACTGGGCGTAAAGCTCATGGAGTATGTTCATGCTATAGGTAAGCGTCCTATGGCATAAGCCACGGTGGGTGGTGGTGGCGGCGAAGGCGGATGTAAGGACAGGTTATGGACACCCTACGAGTAAACTTCCGCATAGTTTGAGTAACCAGTATTTTGAATAGTAATAGTAACCGTTAAATAGTATTTTTGAATAGTAACGGTTACACAGTATTTTAAATAGCAGAGTTGAATAGTATTTTCGAATAAAGCTGATGGGTACTATTTAAAAATACTATTCTGCAAAATCAACAGTATAAGTATGTTTGTAAGATTAAATTTGTTATGTTTCAAATTCCGCTTTTAATAGTACGTGTATGCAAATAGTAAATACGTACGCATTAAAAAAAATTTTCTTCTAAAATTAGGGTAACCTATTAAAGATATTTTAAGTAAACATTATTCAATTGTAAGAGAGCATAAGTACAAGTAAAGAAACAGTAGTTTTACAGTGACGGTCCAAGCCGCCTAGGGCACGGGGCATTTCAGTTGGTATCAGAGTGATTTCCTGCCACCCTACCGCACATCGCCACACATCTGCCTTATCTGTCCAAGTAAGCTAGTTATTTTCTTTTCCAGTATCAGTATATAAGTTAACATCTATATTATAATAGGAGATATGGCCACACCGGTAGACCCTTAGCACCAAGACAACGATGGGGCAGTAAGTGATGCCTTCGTCGGGATGGGCTTAGATATGTTCGATAGTCAGCATAACCCTTACAAGTTGTTGAGGTGGGTTCAGCAGGTGGAGGTCACCTTTTGTACCTGCCATGCCCCACCTTACCTGCAAGTGGAGCTAGCAAGCAGCAAGATAGATAGACCAGTGTTGACTTGGTGGCTGGACCAGCGAAGGGAGGGAAGACCAGTGCCAGATTGGGCCACCTTCTGCCAGGAACTCCATGCCATGTTTGCACCACCCACATTCGAGAAACTCTATGGTCCAGATAGGAATTTCAGCACATGGAGAGACATGCACGAGAGGAGGTACGACGTCCTCTCAGGTATGTGGGATGTCGACGAAGGACAGACCATGGCGCATTATTGTCAGAGGTTTAAGGATGCGATGCTACCCTACATTCCCTTCGATCGCTCTTTTTGAGAAGTAGCTGAGCTAGTTTGGAGAGGGGTACCCAGGGACGTTAAGGAACTTGTCCCCTACCCTCCACGACATCAAGATTTGAGGCGTTTCCTTCAAGAGATAGAGTATGCCAAAGTCGATGAGGTCAACGTTATGAACTACAAGCGAGCACACAATGCTGCTAATCTTGCGGCTCACGAGGAGGACCCTATTCCAGCTATATCATTGGCTAAGTACCGCTTTAAGGAACCAGAGGGTGATGATGACATTCCCTATTTCTCCAATGATGACGAGGAGATGGAGGAGTATGAGCCGAAACCTCAAGTCATTATCGCTAGTGATGATGAGGTCAGTTCAGGCTTGGAGGACGAGGAGGATCTGGAAGAATTCCCCCTCAATAAGAGTGATGACGAAGAGATCTTCGATCCAGAATCAGTGATCACGTCAGAGTAACTGCACTCTACCTCAGTAGTTTTGTCTAAGCTATGTATATATGTATAGAAGGAAGCAGTAGCTTTCCTCGCTAGACCTAAGTTAATGTACTTGTTGAGACCGTATCTTGGGGAGTGTGTATTACTCTCAACAAACCAAAGTTATGTACTTTCTTATGATATATGAAAAGCAACACCATTGCCCGAGGGCTCAGATATGTTTTTCACACATGAGTATAGTGTGACAGTATGTGCGAGATAGGTCCTAGCACTTAAAAGATGTTTCAATACGATAAGTTAAGATACAAATCGTATTGAACATCACAGTAAAGAAAAAGAAAGGAAAGATATAATATGTATACTTATATTCATGATGATTGAGTAAAATCATGAAGATGATATGTGATACGAGTCCCAAGTACAAAGTGTGATAAAAGTAAAACTTATAGTTCTTTTCCCATTGTGTGATCGGGTTACATCGGAAGAAATGACAAGAACAAGAGCTCAGACTAATCAAGCCACTCGAGAAGATGAGTTAATGGCACGGCTCACGGCCATGCAGGAGATGATGATGAACCAATAACAAGAGCTTGCTCAGCTCAGGGAGTAACTCAACCAACAATCTCAGACACCATAACCTGTAGAGGTGCCAGCCCAAGCCGACCCAGCAGCCCTACCAGTCCAGGCACCTCCAGCACCACCAGTTGTGGTTGCTCTTGTAGCAGCAGATGTTCCCTTACCAGTCTCAAGAGATGATGACTTATACGAGTGATTTCGGCGTCTGAAGGCGCCAGAGTTTGAGGGGACAACTAACCCTATCAAGGCAGATGACTGGCTAACTGACATCCAAGTCATCCTAGACCTTGTAGGGCTAACTGAGAGGGAAAAGGTACCATGTGCATCTCTTGCCCTACACAAAGGAGCACGACAGTGGTGGAAGACAGTTGCTATTAGGAGAGACGTTAATGCAATGAACTGGGCAGACTTCATTATTGAGTTCAGAGAAATGTATTTCAATGATAAAACCTTGGCGGTACAACAAGATGAGTTCAACAATCTACGCCAAGGTAGTATGACTGTAATGGAAGCTATCCGCAAGCTTGAGCAGCTAGCCCGACTATGCCCCGACCTGGTGCCAACTGAAAAGGAAAGGGTCAGAAGGATGCTGAAGATGTTCAGAACCAACATTGCCATCCAAGTATGCAGTGGAAGCCACAGACCAACAATGGTGGCAAAGTGTGTCAACCAAGCCATCAGGGTCGAATACTAGTTGGCCCAAGTTAGGGAGAGAAAAGCACAGATCTTCAAGGCCGAGAGAGAGGAGAAGACACTGGCCAGACCCAACAGGGGAAGACCGAACCCCGATTCACAATATAAGGGTCAGAATACGGGAAACAGTCAGAGTAATCGACAGTCCCATAACAACAAGAGGAGAGGAAGCCAAAATAACCAAGGGCAACAAAGGAATTTTCCCCAGAAGAAGAACAATCGAGGAGAAAATGACAGTCAACACCCTCCTTGCCTGAAATGCGGGAAGAACCACCTAGGGGAGTGCTGCTTAAGCACTAGCGGTTGCTACATCTATGGCAAGGAAGGCCACTTCGCTAAATAATGCCGCTCAAACCCTCAGAATCAATAGGGCCAAGCCCGTGCCAGTAGCAGCCAACTACATGCCACCCAAGCTAGAATTGAAGGTACACCCACCACCCAAGGTAGACTGGAAGCTCCAGAGATGCAGGGGAGAATTTACGCCCTTACAAAGGAGGATGCAGAAGTTAGAACCTTAACCGTGGTGATAGGTCAGCTTTCTATCACCAACTCTACTGCATTAGTATTATTTGATTATGGAGCTACACATTCTTTTGTGTCATCAAAGTTTGCTAGAGAACTAGGTCAGAACATAGACAAGATGAACCAAACTTTCCGAACTACCCTTCCCTCCGGGGAAGTTTTGTTGTCTAGCTATTGGGCAAGACATGTACCAGTAGTTATCAGTGGGTACGAGTTAAGTGTAGACCTAATCGTCATCGACATGTGTGACTATGACGTAATCATGGGAATGGACTTCCTCACTAAGTACAGCATCGTAATACACTGTCGAAGACGAGAGGTTACCTTTGAGCTGAACGGGAACAAGAAGTTTGTCTACAAAGGGCTATCGTTGAAGCAACCGAAGATAATAATATCCACTATAAGGGCTCACAAACTTCTATCCAGTGGATGCGCCGGTTTCCTAGCACACATGGTAGACAGCAACTAGGAAGCAGAGATAAGGCCTGAAGATGTCCTAATGGTCAGAGAATTCATAGGAGTATTCCCAGAGGATCTGCCAGGACTTCTGCTGGAAAAGGGAGATATTATTCGAGATCGAGCTGTTACCAGGAGTAGCCTCCATCACCAAGGCCCCATACAGAATGGCCCTGACAGAGTTAAAGGAACTCCAGGCCCAATTGAAGGACCTAATGGACAAGGGCTTCATTCGACAGAGCTGTTCACCGTGGGGAGCACCAGTTTTATTCGTGAAGAAGAAGGATGGAACGTTAAGGATGTGAATCGATTACAGGGAGCTGAACAAGGTCACTATAAAGAACAAGTATCCATTGTCATGAATCGACAATCTGTTTGATCAGCTCCGAGACGCTACAGTGTTCTCGAAAATCGACCTACATTTCGGGTATCACCAACTACGGATTAGAGGTGTAGACATACCAAAGACAGCCTTCCGTACACGATATGGACATTACGAGTTCCTCGTTATGTCATTCGGACTAACGAATGTTCTCGCAGCCTTCATGGATCTGATGAATAGAGTGTTCAAGGAGTTCTTAGACAAGTTTGTTATTGTGTTTATCGATGACATACTTGTGTATTCTAAGACAAGGAAGGAACACGAAGAACATATGAAAGCTATTCTACTCAAGCTAAAGGAGCACTAACTATATGCTAAATTCTCCAAGTGCGAGTTTTGGCTAGAAAAGGTCCATTTTCTTGGTCACGTGGTCTCCAAAGATGGAGTATCAGTAGACCCAGTGAAAGTCGAAGCAGTCAGTGAATGGCTGACTCTGAAGAACATAATGGAGATCCACAGTTTCCTAGGCTTAGCAGGCTATTACAGACGCTTCATAGAAGCATTCTCGAAGTTAGCTGCACCACTCACAGTACTCACCAAGAAGGAGAAGAAGTATGAGTGGATGGATAAATGCAAGAAAAGCTTCCAGGAGCTAAAATGCAGACTCACGAGCGCTCCGATCCTGACCATACCAGACGCTGACAGGGAAATTTTGTAATCTACAGTGATGCATCTAAGATCGGACTGGGAGCTGTATTGATGCAGAATGGGAAAGTAGTCGCTTATGCCTCGTGACAACTTAAGAGCCACGAGAGGAATTATCCGACTCATTACCTCGAGCTAGCAGCGATCGTGTTTGCGCTGAAAATATGGAGATATTATCTATATGGTGTTAAGTGTGAGATTTATACAGACCACCAAAGCCTCAAATACATCTTCAGGCAGAAGGAGCTCAACATGAGGCAGTGAAGATGGCTAGAATTGATGAAGGATTATGACTACGAGATCCTATATCACCCAAGGAAAGCCAACAAGGTGGCTGATGCATTGAGTAGGAAGTACTCTTCATCGCTTCTGGCTATCAATGCCTTAGCAGAAGCCCTACAGAAGGAGCTATGTAACGGCGAAATCAAGATTCTAACAGGGAAGTTCTCTGAAATGACCCTCCAATCAACACTCTTAGAAGAAATCAAGGCCAGCCAAGACCTCGATTTAACCGTTAACAAGCACAAGAAGGAGGCAATGGAGGACCAGAAGTCAGTATTCCAAGTCTCCAAGGATGGTATACTCTATTTCAGAGATAGAGTGTGCATTCCGAAGGATGAAGAACTCAGGAAAAGGATCCTTTCAGAAGCCCATAACACACCGTACTCAGTTCATCCAGGGGCAAACAAGCTATACAAAGACTTGAAAGACAGTTTTTGGTGGCCTAAGATGAAGGGCGACGTCGCTGAATTTGTCGCAAAGTGCCTTACATGTCAAAAAATTAAAGTAGAACATCAACGACCTAGAGGAGAACTGCAGAAAATCGAGCTTCCTGAGTGGAAATGAGAACAGATTACAATGGACTTCATGGTCAGACTGCCTAGAACATCCAGTGGAAACGACACCATCTGGATAATTATGGATCGACTGACGAAATCAGCTGGATTCTTAGCCATGAAGTTGAGCTACTCAGTAGAGAGGCTAGCAGAAATATACGTGACCCAGATAGTAAGACTGCACGGTGTACCTAAGTCAATAATTTCAGATCGTGATGGGCGCTTCACTTCAAGGTTTTAGCAGAGCGTCCAAGCTTCAATGGGGACTAAGTTGAAGTTCAGCACAGCTTTCCATTCTCAGGCCGACAGTCAGTCAGAAAGGACAATACAAACATTAGAAGATATGTTGAGAGCGTGTGCCTTAGACTTCAAGGGGAATTGGGACCAAAAACTGCCGCTAATAGAGTTTTCGTACAACAACAGCTACCATTCCTCGATCGAAATGGCACCATACAAGGCACTCTATGGAAGGAAATGTAGATCTCTGGTTCACTGGCATGAGGCCAGAGAGAAACAGCTCACTAGCATGGACATCATTAAAAGTACAGCAGAAGACGTGAAGATTATACAAGAGAGACTGGAGACAGCTCATAGCCGTCAGAAGAGTTACGCCGATAAGCGACACAGACCTCTCGAGTTTCAGGAAGGAGATTCAGTTTTCCTCAAGGTGGCACCCATGAAAGGGGTGATGCACTTTGGGAAGAAAGGGAAGCTCAGCCCTCGATATATAGGACCCTTCGAGATCCTCGAGAATTAAGAAGGTAGCCTACAGGGTAGCACTCCCTCCCGAGTTGGCATCCGTGCATAACGTTTTTCAAGTCTTGATGCTGAAGAAATACCTGCCTGACAGTTCCCACATATTAAGTCAAGAGCCTGTCGAAGTACACACCGACCTGACATATGAAGAGAAGCCAGTGCGAATTTTAGCTAAGGAGAGCAAAGTCCTCAGGAATAAAGTGATCCTGCTTGTGAAAGTGCTATGGTGGAATCACAATATAGAAGAAGCTACGTGGGAAAGGGAAGAGGATATGAAGAGAGACTTTCCAGATTTATTGTAATTTTCGAGGACTTAAATTTTGTAAGGGAGGTAGGTTGTAAGGACTACCCCGTCCCTGTAACTTAAAAAATTATTCAATGAGAAGTTAAGGAATAATTTAATGCATTTTTAGTGCAAATATATCGAACACGGTCAGATACACGATCGTGTAAGAAACCGTGTACTAATCAGATTGTTTTTATGAGAGAGGCTGTGTGAGTTAACATGGCCGTGTAGTTTTACATGGTCAGGTACACGGCTGTGTAAGTGGCCATGTACCACTCGGGTAAAGTAAGCATGGTCTAAGACACGGTCGTGTTAAGAAAGCTTGGCTAGTGCACACCCGTGCTCGAGCCATACACGCCGTGTTAGAACCCATGTAGAAGGCCGTGTACTGAGTAGAGAGCCGATTTAAAGACTTTTGTAATGCGTGAAACCTAATTACTATGAAATGAGTAATTAAGTTGATAAATACAGCATAAATTCCAGTTGAATAGACTAAAAAGGTGCAGTACCATTTATTACTATTCACACAATGAAAAGGGGTAACCGGCAGAGAACCCGGTCCACCTTGTTATGTGTATAAGTGTATGAGATACGCAGTGTCATGAAACTGGTCCGGATGACCATTTCCTGACACAAGACTGGTGAGCAGATCACCAGAATGCTCAGACTGAACATCTGAGCACAACAGCGAGAAATCACCCAAGCAAGGGTACAGTATCGAGAAAATGGTCTGGATGACCTCTTCTCACCCAGAGACTGACAAAATCAGAGTCTGAACACTCAGACTAATCAGTTAGAACAGAGAATAGTGAACCACGAATAGTGAATAGTAAATAGTACAAGACGTAGTGTCAAGTTACTGGTCAAGACGGCCTTAGTTTGACTTAAAACTGAAATATCTAGACTCAGGACGCCCAAATTAGTCAAACGGGCACCTGACACGTTTTTTGAGGTGGGACCACACAGATCTTGAAAAATGATCCAGACGACCCCAGACGGATATAAGACTAATAAAATTGAAATCAAAACGTCCGAATTAGTCAAGAGAGACTGTGTCTGAAATTTCACCTAGGAACGGCCCTGTTTGCGCACAAAAGGACAACACAGTGTAGACACAATCACAGTATAGGAAATGAATAGTGATTTGACATAGAATGGGCATTTAGACAGTATAAAACAATTAGAAACCATTAGTACAAAAATCGAATTTAGAAAATCCAATTTTTGGATGAAAATTAGAACACTGCCGAGAAAGGGCCGAAAAACGCAGCAGAAAACTAGACTGCACAGAACTGATTCGGTTGGACCTTTACCCCAACCAAACTGTGCACCCTTTGGTTAGGAAAAAAGCTACAAAACCAGCTGCAAAACCAGCTGAAAATGATCCCTTAAATCAAGGGATGTGTTGGGGTTTTTAGATTAAAAAAATGGGGTTTTAAGGACAAGAGGACCATGACTATTTAATGCAAACTTGCTCCCTTTCACCCTCCATCATGGCTCCGAAATTTCAATGGCTGCAGCACAGATTTTTGTCCCCCAATTGAGCTAAATTGTGGCTTAATTAAGAGGGCTTAGAGTTAAACAAAGTTGCTTAGAGTTGCCTATAAAAAGGTGCAACCACCCTTAGGTCTCACTTTTCCCATTTGCTCACAAAAATACTCAAGAAAAATACAGCTTACTCTCCCCTTTCTCTTCAAAAAATTAGACCCCTCTTCAGCTCCTAAACCACCCATATTTTCACATAACTTTCACACAAAAGCTTGGCCACACAAGTTGCTAGAGGTGCACTCTTCCAAGGTAGTTTCGGTAAGACCCTAGAACTAAAATTTTTTCTATGGTTTAGTTTTTCATCTTGGCTTGATATTAAGAGCAACATTTTGTTTTCTTTGTGTTCTCATTCTAGTACAAGTGACCCCACAACCCCCTTTGTTTTCCACCGAGCCTTGATAGCCACCCTTGGCCCAGTTGTGCTTGGATCAAAGCACTCTAAGATATAAACCGAAAAACCCCCATCTTTTGTGGTTAGTTGTTATTAAGTTTTTGATCAAAGGAGATTTATGTGTATTTGGTTATGCACATGGGTTGTAATAAGTTATTTGAGCTCTTAACTTTCAGTTTTTAAAGTTTTTGTGGTTGTGGTTGTGTTTGTATTTACTTTAGTTTACAAGTGGTTTGAGATATGTGTGTGCACGAGTGTGTAGAGGGTGGCTGGACACAAAATCTGTCCCCAGGATGAGCCACGGATTTTGGCCATTTTGACCTACTTAGGTTCCGAATCTGGGATTTGATAAAACATGAAGTTTTATGGAAATTTCGATACGGTCGTTTTTACATAGCCATTGGCCAAAAATGAACCTACAATAGACTTTTCGGCTGGTTTTGGTTTGGTGTCCAAAATTGGGAGTAACAAATCTGGACTAAATGAACAGTCTCAGATTTTTATTAAAATGACCCTTTTAGAGGCTGAACCAGACTTTGGTCAAAACACGAAAGTTTTAGATCTCGACGAACCTTGAAACTGACCCATGTGGGTTTCAAAAATTCGGCTGTTTCTTGCCCCAAAAAGACCTATTTTCAAAAGTGCGTAAAACTAGAACTTTTATAAAAACTGGGCACAAAGACCACGGGTTTGATGAATTTAGGAGCCATTAGAGTTAGAGTTAGGCTCTGAGATGAACATGAGAATTGTTCATTTCATCAAGGACGAAATGTTTCATGAACGCCGATTTCTCAAACAAAGTCATTTCGAATAAGTTTCAAATTATTTTCAAAAGTGGTCCAACACCACACTTTTGAACATATTCACCATGTGTTCCCTTTAAATGACTTAGAAAGGATTTCAACAAAAACACCCTCATCCTCCGACGGGGTGAGGCGAGACTCGTTTTCAAAAATGTAGGGACACCATACCCCTTTCAAACCATTTCAAACACTTTGCTTTCAAAAATGTGGGGACACCATACCCCTTTCAAAATGAAAAATCCTTTTGTAACAATTTCTAGATTTGAACAAAGTTTTCAAAGGAATTTCACGAAGAACAAGGGATTTTTTTAGTAAAATATGGTAGAGGTAGCCTAGTCGGCTACTATACCATAACGCAAGGTAGCCCGGTAGGCTACCACACCCAAACAAGCAAAGTAACTCGGACGGTTACTATACCAAGCCTACACATAGTAGCTCAATAGGCTACCTAGTTGCCAAAATGTGAGGTAACCGTTCAGTTGGCTGATCGGTAAATCAGTCAAGGACCGTGTTTAGAGCAACACTGAGAGGAATGTTAATTTAACTATCAAGAAGACAGTTAATCCAAGGCGACGGAAATTAGACACCAAATACCCAGACAGACCAATAGGGTGCCGAAGGATCTCGGTACCCCATGAAAGATGAGTATAGGCAAAAGTAACCTAAGACCGTGGTAATTAATTTATAGGGCCATAAATTAATAACCACAAATGAAGAAGTTAACTCTCGAGATAAAGAGCAAGTAGTGCCGACGGCCATCGGTACCAAGTGATTATCTACTTTTCACTAACAGTATTGGTGATTTAGAGAAGATATTAACGAGAGACGTTATTGGTGACAGGTAGTAACCTGTAAATTTCTAAAGGCACGAATACAAGTGCTTGAAATTAGGTAAGTACAACTCCACCTTCAGCATGAATAAAATGATATTAAAATGATGGTTTTACAGTATGTTAAATATGCCTTACATGCACACGATGTTGCACAGCACACATAAGAGCATATAGTTTCACAATCGCGTAGATTGATGAAAGAACAAGTTAGAAGCCATAGATCCCTACTGCGTAGGATTAGGAACAGCTTAGAGAAGCGTATGGCTAGAACAGTTAAACACGATGGAAATAAGTAGGTGTGTCATACCAGCTTCTTCAGTCGAAGGGGTTTCCAGTTAAAGAAAGTTAAGGCCAAAAGTTGAGCATCAGTTGATGGCTCTTCGACATTAGTTGACCTCGGGCGTTACTGTTGGTCTGTGCGCACACGGTACTGACACATGGGCCCTAAGTAGACAAGAGAAAGAAAAGAGTACTAAAGCATAAATGAACATAACCGGATCATACATAGTTCACTATCTACATTAGTTCACTATGCTTTCAGCTACAATAAGATGCATGCATTTACATGAAGTAATCTGTATGCATATGGTATGTAAAGTTGTATGCTATAACATGATATGTGATGATATGGAATATGCTGAGTGGTATATGTGACTATCTTGCATGCTTATGCGTTTTTTAAGTATATATTATGTTTAAACATGTTTTGCGGTTAACATGCTGTGCTTACTGGGCATAAAGCTCACGAAGTGTGTTCATGCTATAGGTAAGCGTCCTATGGCATAAGCCACGGTGGGCAGTGGTGGCGGTGAGACGGATGTGAGGAAAGGTTATGGACACCCTATGAGTAAACTTCCGCATAGTTTGAGTAACCAGTATTTTGAATAGAAATAGTAACTATTAAATAGTATTTTTAAATAGTAACAGTTACACAGTATTTTGAATAGTAGTAGTTTAATAGTATTTTTGAATAAAGCTGATGGGTACTATTCAAAAATACTATTCCACAAAATCAACAGTATAAGTATGTTTGTAAGATTAAATTTGTTATGTTTCAAATTTCGCTTTTAATAGTATGTGCACACGAATAGTAAATACGTACGCATTAAAAAAAATTTTCTTCTAAAATTAGGATAACCTATTAAAGATATTTTAAGTAAACATTATTCAATTGCAAGAGAGCATAAGTATAAGTAAAGAAACAGTAGTTTTACAGTGACAGTCCGGGCCGCCTAGGGCACGGGTTGTTTCACTATTTACTATTCACTGTTCTCTGTTTAACTGACTAGTCTGAGCATTCTGACTCCGATCTTATCAGTTTCTTAGCGAGAAGAGGTCATCTAAACTACTTTTCTTGGTATTGTACATTTATTAAGGCAATTATCGCTACTGTGCTCAGATGACTAGTCTGAGCGTACTAATGAGTAACTCATCAGTTTTGGGTCAAGAAATGGTCATCTAGACTGGTTTCTTGATACTGCGTGTCTCGCACGCACACTCACATGTATTAAGGTGAACCAATCTCACTCTCGGTTGCCCCTTTCATTGTATTAATAGTAATTAAACGTTTCTGTACCCGTTTAATTCATTCACCTAGAAAAATTATTCTAGATTCATTAACTTAATTACTTATTACATAGTAATTAGGTTCCATGAACATGGGGGTCATTATAGCTTAGCACATGTACTGGATGGGGATGCGAAGAAGTTGGAACCAAGATCAGAATTGTGCATGTTTATAGGGTATCCTAAGGGAACTAAAGGAGGTCTGTTCTATAACTCGAAAGAACAAAAAGTCATTGTATCAACCCATGCAACATTCTTAGAGGAAAGTCACATGAATGACTTTAAGCCTCAAAGCAAAGTAGTGCTCGAGGAGTTATCGGGTGAAAGGACTACTCCACAGGTTTCGGTCTTGGACGCAAGTCTAAGTTTTAGTGAAAGAACTGCAAACGATCAACAAATTAGGGTGCTTCATCCTAGTAGGAGGGTTTCAAGGAAGACTAATTTCTTCATGTATGATGCTGAGGTATACCAGGCCGAGGCTCATGAGCATGAGGATGATCCAGTCACTTATGATGAAGCTATAAATGATGTTGATTCTAAATCTTGGAAACAGGCCATGAACAATGAGATGGATTCTATGAAATCCAACTCTATTTAGGAACTTGTGGATCTATTGGATGGGATAAAACCCATTAGGTGTAAGTGGGTTTACAAAAGAAAGAAGGATACGAAAGGGAGAGTGGAAACGTTTAAGGCTAGACTTGTTGTAAAGGGATACACGCAAAAGGCTGGAATCGATTATGATGAAACCTTTTCACTGTTGCTATGCTAAAGCCTATCTGTATTCTTCTGTCCGTTGCTACAGCTTTCGATTATGAGATCTAGCAAATAGATGTCAAAATGGCATTCTTAAATGGCCATCTTGAGGAAAGTATCTGTATGATATAGTTCGAAGGGTTAGTGGTAAAAGGCTAAGAGAAAAAGGTCTACAAATTGCTTAGATCCATTTATGGATTAAAGCAAGCATCCCACTCATGAAACCAAAGGTTTGATTAAGCAATTAAAATATTCAGTTTTGAGTAGAACGTTGATAAACCCTATATTTATAAACATATTAAGGATGGTAAAGTGGTCTTTCTAGCACTCTATGTCGATGATATACTGCTCATTGGGAATGATGTAGGGAATTTATCATCGGTCAAGCTTTGGTTGCAACAACAGTTTGACATGAAGGACTTGGGAGAAGCTAATTATGTTCTAGGCATTCGTCTCTTTAGAGATCGAAAGAACAAAATGATAGCATTATCCTAGGCTTCATACATAGATAAAATAATTAACAAATATGTAATGCAAGCGACAAAGAAAGGTTCACAACCTTCTATTGCCAGTCTATGTGGGCGACCCCTCTAGCTTAGGTCGTTCATCTTATCTTGCTTACTTTATTTATTCTTTGCTTAATCTTACTTAGCTTGCTTGTCTCTATAACTTTCCTCTCCTTGGGGTTTAAAAGATTTGTTCTTGAAAAACTAGGAATATATTTTTTTTTTTTTTACTGGAGGAAACTACTAATTCTTGAAAATTGTGTATACATAAATATATACGTACTTCTTAATACTTTTTCCCAAAATATATTTTGGAGTCTTGTTACTTTAAAGTACGTAAAAATAGAAACATACTTTTAAGCTTGTTTCACTACTTTACATACTACACTCTTGTCTTGTCTTTATACATATATCTCACTATTACACTTTCTTTCTTTTACACCTTGAGTACAGCGGAATTCTGCGAAACGGAACCATAACCCGTCCATGACATCGCTGGGATCTGCCTGCCAGTCCGCTACTCTTGCTTCATACTGCTGGTTGTTTTCCTTTATTACCTACAGCACGAATAGACTAATGAGCTAAAGCTCAGTAAGTACAAACATACATACAAGTAAATAAGCTGAATAGACCACTCTAGGGTTAGTCAACTTAGGACCAATTATTTTCTTTAGTCCTATACTACTTGTTCTTTCTATTCTATTTCTTTCTTTTCTTTGCTTTACTTCATCTGCTTAATCTTTCACTTGTGGGCCCGTGATTGGACGTACCTAGTGCGCGCAGACCAATAGAGGATCAGGGGAGCGACCCACCGATCAACCCTAAGGTCATCTCTGGACTACTGACCTTATAGGTAGTAAGTCATGCCATAAACTACCTCATTATTAACGAGGCAGCGCCACACTTCTGGGGTGGAGGCAGGAAGTTAAGCCATAAACTACCTCATTATTAACGAGGCAGTGCCACACTTCTGGGGTGGAGGCTATCTGGGAACCTCACAACTGGGGAGGCCGGTACGCCAACCTTAACTTTTAAGTCTTATTATCTGACTTATTTTATTCCTCTTTTCTATTTCTGATCTTGCTTACTATTCTCGTGAACATGTTAGTATCATGTCACAAACTGAATAGCTTAAATGTATATATATATATAACACAACTTTATGGTAAGTCCATTCGTGAGTAGACAATTAAATGTCTGTACTTACCTTATCAATCTCTTCTCTTTTTCTCTCTAGGATCTTTGATCGCCCTCCTTGTAGGTCGATTTTTGGATCCTATAGACAAACTTTGTCTGTTAATTTCATTTCCATTTATAGCTTTTATTTTTTTCATTAAAAAGCTTAAATAGAACCTATTTACAACTTTTTGGGCTTTATTTATCATTTCCCCAATTTTCCCCAACTTTTGCAAAATTACGATTTTGCCCCTGTATTTTGGCAAAATTACAGTTTTACCCCTGATGGAATTTTATTGATCCAGACTGCATTTTTGGCCCTCAGGAACTTTTCTGACTCTTTTCTAATCATTACCGGGTTCGCTTCTATTTTATTTCCACTTTTCACTTTCCCGACCCTCGGGAAGCACTATTCCGACCCTTACGTCGGTTTAGTGATTTTCTATCGTTTCGGAGTCTCAAATGGACGTTTCACAAGTATTTAAAACGTTCATCTAGACTTTCCCGACCTAGGTCTCCGAGGCTCGGATTTTCCATACCCGACTCGGACCTTTATTTCATTTCCAAAAACGCCCCCCCCCTCGGGGTCGGTTTTTTTTTTTCCGTTTCACTCTCATTTTACATTTTTAGGGGACGGTCTACTATTCACGAACCACCCCTTAGGTTTTCCCTATTCAATTCTCCATTAGGGACTCGGGTTTCCGACCCGACCCTAAACTTTTATTTTTTTTTTTTAATTCCTATTTTACCCCGAAAGCTGTTTTCGAAATTTCGGCAGCATTTCGGCGTAATTTTAAGGCTTCCGGCGTTAGGTACGCCTCGAACCATATGTACCTGCCACGTACTATACCACAAGCCTATTTTATGTAAAAGTTTTCCAAACTTTTACATAAAAGCTCACAAATTCCAATTTCACATTTTTAACCACATTTACAAAATTTTTTACAATTTTGCCCTATTTTTGGTTTCGGTTTTCACCACCAAACCGAACCGAAATTTCTCAAACTTTTCAACCACTTGTTAGGCTATTAAATGCCATTTTTCTAACACTTTTCAAGCCCATTTTCTTGTTCTTTTCAACCAAATTTCTTAGGGTTTTACCCTTGTGTAACCCACGGCCATTGAATGCTAAACATGTCAAACATTTTTGTTTCATTCTTTCAATCACATTTTCATCATTTACATCACAAAATGCATGATTTCAATTAACCAAACATCACCTAAAAGCATGAAAATTTTTCTTCCAAACTATTAGGAAACCCACGGCCACTTTGAAATAAATGAACACCAAAATTTTTCCAAGCTTTTCCATAGTGAAATTCATGCTTTATTCTTAACAAAACATAAGTTAAAAGCATGTTAACACATAAATCACACAAATTTCTCATTGCTTACCAATGGCAACCCACAGATTTTCCTTTGGAAAACCAACCAAAAATTGGTTTTTCTTTAAACCAATTGCATGGTTTTCTTCCTCATTACACCCTTAACAAAACCCAACATCAACTTAATGAAAAACACCCAAAATTTTTCCATCTTAATTCACTATTCACCCCACGGATTTCCTAAAGAAAAACCATGAAAAATTTCAATCCAAGGGAAGTTACCTTGTTCACTTTCTTCCCTTGTCTTCTAAGAACACTTTGACACTCCTTTTGTGAAGAAATGTTGAAGGAATTCTTTGGTTCTCCTTGGGTGGCTCACGTAGACTCCATGGATGACTTAGAAAAAAAATTTTTCTTTTGGTTTGGCATGAAACAAAGTTTCGGCCACTTTGTTACCAACTTGCCGACTTATGCATGGAAGAAAGCCAATTAATTTGGCTCTAAACCAATCAAATTTCAACACCTTTCACCTAATTCTTTCCACCTTTTTTTTTAAAATTAAAAAGGTATATTTTTGGCCAAATCTTGGCCTTTAGATCAAAAGTAAATTAAATCATGGCCATTCATCCTACCTAACACCATATTTCTTTCCATTTCTTAAATGGATTTATGATGTCATAATTACTAAAGTGAAAGTTGACTTTGACTTTCACTATTCACATTAATTCGACTACTTTTTGACCGATACCGGTTCGAGCCGAAATTTTCCTGGAATCGTCCCGGCGTGTTCCTGAGGTCTCCTGTGCAGTCGGATCAACTTAATCTGCTTCCGTTTGATTAAAATCAATCCCGGAAGTTTACCGTCTTTTTGAGCTCCGGTTAGGGTTTCAATGCCGGTTTTGGCACCGTTTCACCCGTTTCAACTTAGTGAATTTTTCCAACACTGAATTCTTACTCGTCAGTATTGTTAGAACATTTTAATATATTCTAAACAATACAAATACATCTATTTCACTCTTTAAATAGTACAAATTATTATATACATATATTTGTACTTTTCTTACTGTGCTCTTACTTTGACTTGCCATATTCTTATCTTTATACTGTTCAGATACCGAAACTACTCCTTTTTGAGCGTTTTGGGCCTGAATTCACTTTCTTACTCATATACTTTATTCTCTACTTATTTTTGGAGATTTTAATTTCCTCCAAAACATTTATTTATTTCTATTAACACTATAATTTGTCTAATTACAACCATAGTGTTTCTTTACATTCTTACTTACAGAACTCATAGAAAACCCTAGATTAAACTAGGTCACACCACTAAAATTCTCTGGTCGTCATAGTCTAACTCTTTCATTGGATGACTATCTCAAGACATCGGAAGATAGAGAGCGTATAAGTAGGGTCCCTTATGCATCCGCTGTGGGTAGTCTTATGTACGCTATGCTTTGCACTCGCCCAGATATATGTTTTGTAGTAGGTATGGTAAGTCGATATCAAGCGAATCCTGGAATCAAGCACTGGCAAGCAGTAAAGCATATACTCAAGTATCTTAAGAGAACGGGGGATTATATGCTAGTGTATTCTGGAGGGGACCTAGCACCCATAGGATACACAGACTCAGACTTCTAGACTTGCAAGGATTCGAGGAATCGACATCAGGATCAGTGTTCTTGCTCGGAGGAGGTGCCATTGTATGGAGGAACATGAAACAAGGTTGTACGGCTGATTCTATGATGGTGGCTGAGTTTGTGGTTGTGGTTGTGGCTGAGGTATCTAAAGTAGCGGTTTGGCTCTGTAAGTGCTTTAGAGACCTTGAAGTCATTCTAGGTGTTGACAAGCCTATCACACTCTACTGTGATAATAGCGGGGCTATTGCCAACACAAAGGAATCTCAGCACCATAAGAAGACTAAGCACATAGATTGGAGGTACCACATTATTCGAGGGCACATGGAGATAGGACAAGTGGATGTCTGTAAAATCGTGTCCGAGGACAACATTGTCGATCCCTTTACTAAGAATTTGGCAGCTAGAAGCTTTGAAATGCATGTTAAGACGATGGGGATGCATAACATGGCACATCTACTAGCTTAGGGCATGTAAGGACTACCCCATTCATGTAACCTAATTTCCATATAATGAACAATTGAGGAATAATTTGATACCCTTTTAATGCAAATTTAAAGAACACGGTCAAGTATACAGCCATGTAAGTGGCCGTGTACTGCTCGGGTCGATGAACGTGTTTCTGAGACATGACCTTGTTGAGCAATCTCAACTGGTACACACCCGTGTTGCCTTGTAAAGACTCTCGTAATGCGTGAAATCTAATTACCATGTAACGAGTAATTAAGTTGAAAAATACAGTATAATTTCTAGTTGAATAGATTAAACAGGAACAGTAATGTTTAATTACTATTCATGTAGTGAAAGGGGCAACCGACAGTGAAATCGGTCCATCCTATTATGTGTATAAGGTACGCAGTATCAGGAAACTAGTCCAGATGACCATTTCCTGACATAAGACTGGTGAACAGATCACTAGAACGCTCGGACTGAACATCTGAGCGCAATAGCGATGAAAACCCTAGCAGAGGTACGATTTTGGGAACAATGGTCCAAATGACCTCTTCTTGACCAAAGACTAACAAAATCGGAGTCAAAACGCTTAGGCTGATTAGCCGAGCAGAAATAGTGAATAGTAAATAGCAGAAACGCAGTGTCAGGTTAATGGCCAAGACAGCCTTAATTTGACATAAAACTGATGCATTAACAGTCAATAGGCTCAATTTGGTCAATTGGGCATAAAACGAGAATTTTTGTTTGAGAGATACGCAGTATCAAGAAGAGGGAGGGTGAGGATTGTGGCGGCTCGCCCCTTGTAGAGATCATACAACACTATTACAGTTGAGCTTTATCGCTAACTGTGATAGATTGTACTCTTATGGGTCGCCGGCTTATCTCTCTCTATTTTTAAATCATGACGTTTTTTTGGGAAATTTTTTTTTCTCTTTAAACATCATGTAAATATTTCCCACTATTTACTTTGTTGGCAAGTACAAAGTAATTTACATATTGCAGTACTTTCGTAAAATATATAATATTACAAAAGACTGTTTCTTTCTTTTTTCTTCCCTTTTTATCGCTCAGCGGAAAGACTCTGGCAGGACCATATCCCTCGCCCAGTTATCCCATTTGACACGCGCCATCCCGTCCGCATCCAGTCAAACAAGCTACTGAGCTGGTTGCTTACCTGCAACATTAGCAAAAATGGTGAGCTACAGGCTCAGTAAGTTCAAACATGTAAGAAATAAAATTTCTATGAATAGTACTATTCATCATAAATAGTACATTTGAGCACTATTCATACGTGAATAGTAAGGTTGACCACTATTCATACGTGAATAGTAAGGTTGACCACAACACAGTGACACAACAGTACATCTACCGCGATGTTAGTACTCTCACTAAACTGTGTTATGCTCAATTATGGCATAGTTTCAGTTTTAGGTAATTATCTTTGCTTATGTTCTGGTTTTAAGCTCAGGTTGGCAGTACCATTTAAGTGCGCATGACTGGGAGCGGTACATTAGTGCTGACCTCCACAGCCTTAATCTCATAGCCCCGAAGGAAAAATTGTATACGACTGGGAGCGGTACATTAGTGCTGACCTCCATAGCCTTAATCTCATTATAGCCCCGAAGGCAAAAGTACCTCCTTGTACGGAAGGCTGGTACGCCAGAAAGTGGTTTTATTACCAACTTTTTAAAGTTCTAACCCGGTGACTTCATATTGTCCTATGATTAGGAATGGTTTACATTTTAATTTTAGGGGAGTGAGTTTCATTAACCTCGCTCTAGTGCCCGAAGCACAATTAACAATGTGTCCATTCTCAATAGTGCCTGTAGCATATTACGTCTCTCTCTTTCCTCTATAATAGTGCCCATAGCACATATGTACCTAACTTATAGTTAGTACATTAAAGTTAGCAACAATAATGCTATATGTTGCAGACAGGTAAATGTCTGAACTTACCTTATTAGTCTCTTCCCTCTTTCTCTCTTGGATCTTTGATCGCCCTCCTTGTAGGTCGATTTTTGGATCCTACAGACAAAACCTTGTCTGTTAATTTTATTTCCAATTATAGCTTTTATTTTTCATTTAAAAGCTTAAATAAAACCTATTTATAACTTTTTTAGGCTTTATTTATCATTTTCCCCACTTTTCTCAACTTTTGTAAAATTACGATTTTGCCCCTATATTTTGGCAAAATTACGATTTTACCCCTATATTTTGGCAAAATTACAATTTTACCCCTGACGGAATTTTCCCGATCCAGACTGCATTTTTGGCTCTCAGGAACCTTTCTGACTCTTTTCTAATCATTACCGGGTTCATTTCTATTTTATTTTCACTTTTCACTTTCCCGACCCTCGGGAAGCATTATTCCGACCCTTACGTCGGTTTAGTGATTTTCTATCGTTTCGGAGCCTCAAATGGACGTTTCATTTGTATTTAAAACGTTCATCTAGACATTCCCGATCTAGGTCTCCGAGGTTCGGATTTTCCGTTCCCGACCCGGACCTTTATTTCGTTTCCAAAAACGCCCCCCCCTCGGGGTCGGTTTTTTTCAAATTTCACTCACGTTTTACATTTTTAGGGGACGGGTTACTATTCATGAACCACCCCTTAGGTTCCCTTATTCAATTTTCCGTTAGGGACTCGGGTTTCCGACCCGACCCTAAACTTTTATTTTTAATTCCCATTTTACCCCAAATGCTGTTTTCGAAATTTCGGCAGCATTTCGGCGTAATTTTAAGGCTACCGGCGTTAGGTACGCCTCGAACCATATGTACCTGCCACGTACTATACCACAAGCCTATTTTATGTAAAAGTTTTCCAAACTTTTACATAAAAGCTCACAAAATTCATTTCTCATTTTAAACCACATTACACAAATTTCTATCATTTTTATCCTTAGTTTTTGGCCACGGTTTTGACAATCAAAACCTAACCAAAACTTCTCAAATTTTCACCAAATCTTAGGCTATTAAAATGTCATTTTCTAACACATTTTCAAGCCCATTTCCTTGCATTTTTCAACAAAATTCCTAAGGTTTTTATCCCCACATAACCCACGGCCACACTAAAGGAAACATACCCCAAATTTTTTTTCCTTGCTTTCAATCACAATTCCATCATTTACATTATAAAATGAATGATTTAAATCATCCAAATATCAAATAAACCATGCAAAATTTTCTTCCAAACCCTAAGTAACCCACGGCCTCTTAGGTACACCAAATTTTGTTTTCCAAGCTTTCCATAATGCAAATCATGCTTTATACTTAACAAAAATGTAATTTAAAGCATGTTAACACATAAACCATAAAATTTCTCATTGCTTACTCTTGGTAACCCATGGTTTTACCCTTCGAAAACCAACCAAAATTTGGTTTTTCTTTAAACCAAATACATGGTTTTCTTCCTAATTGCACCCTTAACAAAACCCAAGCACCAAATCAATGAAAACAATCAAAAATTTTTCCATCCTCAACACTATTCATCACACGGATTTCTTGAAGAAAAACCAAGAAAAAATTCAATCCAAGGGAAGTTACCTTGTTCACTTGCTTCCTTTGTCTTCAAGGAATGGTTTGACACCAATTTTGTGAAGAAAGATGGAAGAAATCACTTGGTTCCTCTTGGTGGCTCACGTACTTTCCACGGGAAACACTTAGAAAAATTTGTTCTTAGTTTTGGCTTTCAAAATTTATCTCGGCCAATATGTTCCCAAAGTTGCCGACTTATGCATGAAATAAGCCAATTAATTTGGCTATCAACCAATCAAAATTCACCACATTTCAAAGCCATTTCTTTCCAACATTTTCAAAAATTAAAATGGTGAAATTTTGGCCAAATCTTGGCCTTTAGATCAAAAAGAAACTAAATCATGGCCATTAATGCTACCAACCACCATTTTCTTTCCATTTATTAAATGGATTTATGATGTCATAAATGCTAAAGCAAAAGTTGACTTTGACTTTCACTATTCACATTAATTCGACTACTTTTTGACCGATACCGGTTCGAGCCGAAATTTTCCTGAAATCGTCTCGGCGTGTTCCTGAGGTCTCCTGTGCAGTCGGATCAATTTAAAACTGCTTCCGTTTGATCAAAATCAATCCCGGAAGTTTTCCGTCTTTTATTGCCCCGGTTAGGGTTTTCAATGCCGGTTTTGACACCGTTTCACCCGTTTCAATTCAGCGAATTTTTCCAACACTGAATTTTTACTCGTCAGTATTGTTAGAACATTTTAATATATTCTGAACAATATAAATACATTTATTTCACTCTTTAAATAGTACAAATTGTTATATACATACATTTGTACATTTTCATCCGAGAATTGCCTGAATTTCCCGGTTGTCACATTCACCCCTCCTTATAAAATTTTCGTCCTCAAAAATTAGAACAAATGGGGGTATAAACTCCTCATCTCGGGTTCCCACGTAGCTTCTTCAATGTTGTGATTTTTCCACAGAATCTTCACTAGTGGGATTGTCTTATTCCTCAGTACTTTCTCTTCACGAGCTAGTACTCGAATAGGTTGTTCCTTATATGTCAAATCCTCATGGATTTGAATAGGCTCATGCTTCAACACATGGGACGGATCTGGTATATATTTTCTCAGCATCGACACATGAAATACATTATGCACTGCCGACAATTCTGGAGGTAACGCTAATCTGTAAGCGACCTTTCCAATGCGTTCGATAATTTCATAAGGCCCAATATATCTTGGACTAAGTTTTCCCTTCTTACCGAAACGCATAATCCCCTTCATGGGCGATACCTTGAGGAATACGAAGTCTCCTTCATCAAACTCTAAGGATCTCCGCCTCTTGTCCGCGTAACTCTTTTGTCGGCTTTGCGCAATTTTCATTTGACACTGAATTCTAGCAACTGCATCGGAAGTCTCTTTTATGAAGTTCGTCTTATGCAACTGCTTCTCTCGCAAATCATACCAGTGTAATGGTGATCTGCATTTCTGTCCATATAAAGCCTCGTAAGGTGCCATTCCTATAGAAGCTTGGTAACTATTATTGTACGAGAATTCAATCAATGGTAACTTCTCGTTCCAATTTCCCGCAAAATCCATAACACAAGCTCGAAGCATGTCCTCTAACGTCTGAATTGTCCGCTCCGACTGTCCGTCTGTTTGTGGATGAAAAGCCGTACTGAGTCTCAATTCAGTACCCATGGCCTCTTGCACACACTTCCAGAAATTCAAAGTAAACCGTGCATCTCGATCAGATACAATGGATTTTGGTACTCCATGTAATCTGACGACATGAGTTACGTATAACTGAGCAAACTTTTCCAACGAAAAGGTCATCTTGACAGCTATAAACCATGCCGTCTTGGTCAGTCTATCACAATAACCCAGATGGCATCATAACCGTCTCGGGTTTTTGGGAGTCCCACTACAAAATCCATCGTAATGTGTTCCCATTTCCATTCAAGAATCTCCAATGGTTCCAATCTTCCTGCTGGATGTTTATGTTCCGCTTTGATTCTCTGACAGGTCATGCATCTGCTCACGAATTTTGCTATATCGTTCTTCATCCCTTTCCACCAGAACTGTAACTTCAAGTCCTGATACATCTTGCTAGCTCCGGGATGAACCGAATAGGGTGTCTCATGGGCTTCTGACATGATCCGTCTTCTAAGTTCCTCATCAGCTGGAACATTTATCCTTCCTTGATAAAGGATCATTCCATCCTTGGAAATTCCTTCTTGAGAACTTGTCATTATTGGATCTCGCCTCTGAGCTTCCTTTATATCCTCAAATAGCGATGATTCCACTTGGAGTGCAGCTAGTCTTCCAGATATCAGCTCTAAGTTCAAAGAATTTATCTCTTGCTACAATGGCTTCGGAAGCCTGTTTATTGGTAGCTGGTGTGATATGGTAGACTTTCTACTTAAAGCATCCGCTACACGGTTGGCCTTTCCTGGATGGTATAGGATTTCACAATCATAATCCTTCACCAGTTCCAACCATCTTCTTTGTAGCATGTTGAGCTTCTTTTGCGTGAAGAAATACTTCAGGCTTTGGTGATCAGTGAAAATCTGACATTGGGCTCCATAGAGATAGTGTCACCAAATTTTAAGTGCGAACACTGCTGCAGCAAGTTCAAGGTCATGCGTAGGTTAATTCCTTTCATGCTCCTTTAATTGACAGGAAGCATAGGCAATCACCTTGCCGCCTTGCATTAGGACTGCTCCCAATCCTATTTTAGATGCATCACTGTAGATTACAAACTTCTCCCCTTTAGTGGGAAGCGTAAGGATTGGTGCGCTTGTCAGCCATCTCTTTATCTCCTGGAAGCTTCTTTCGCATTCCGTAGTCCACTCGTACTTCCATTCTTTGTGTGTAAGAGCAGTAAGAGGTGCAGCTAATCCCGCGAATCCCTCTACAAATCCCCGATAATAACCAGCTAACCCCAAGAAACTGCGTATTTCCGTCACACTCTTGGGTGCAGGCCACTGGTTAATTGCATCTACTTTTGTCGGATCTACAGCAATACCTTCCTGGGATACAACATGTCTGAGGAAATGTACTCTGTCCAGCCAAAACTCACATTTTGAGAACTTGGCATACAGTTGATGCTTCCTTATCGTATTCAGCACGATCCTCAGATGCTCCTTGTGCTCCTCATGAGTCTTCGAGTATATAAGAATGTCATCAATGAATACAATGACAAACTTATCCAAATACTCTTTAAAAATTATGTTCATTAGATCCATGAACGCTGCCGGCGTATTTGTTAATCCAAATGGCATCACAAGGAACTCGTAGTGACCATAACGAGTACTAAACACCGTCTTAGGAATATCACTTTCTTTAATTCTCAGCTGGTGATATCCTGATCGTAAGTCGATCTTGGAAAATACCGCTGCGCCTTTTAACTGGTCGAATAGGTCATCAATTCTAGGTAACGGATACCTATTTTTGATCGTAACCTTATTCAACTCTCGGTAATCAATGCACAAACGGAACGTTCCATCATTTTTCTTGACGAATAACACAGGTGCACCCCATGGAGAAAAACTCGGCCTGATGAATCCTTTATCCAAAAGCTCCTTTAATTGTTCATGCAGCTCCTTTAACTCCACTAGAGCCATGCGGTATGGTGCTTTGGAAATAGGTGCCGTTCCAGGCATCAACTCAATTTTGAACGAGATTTCTCTCTCTGGAGGTATCCCTGGTAACTCTTCTGGAAATATGTCAAGAAATTCATTAACAACGGGAACGTCTTCAGGTCGAAGCTTCTGTTCCTCTGTAGTGTCCACCACATATGTCAGATATCCCATGCAACCACTGGCTATCAGCTTGCTTGCTCTTAGTGAACTGATCATCATCTTCCCGGGTTTTTGAGAAGTATCAACATATTTGAAACTCTCTTCTTCCTCGGGTTGGAATACTATCTTTCGATTTCGGCACTCGATCGTCGCTCGGTATTTCCCTAGGAAATCCATGCCTAGAATCACATCATAATCCATGATCTTCATTACGATCAACTCCGCATATAGTTCCCTATTTGCCACATATATTGGTACATGAGGTAGCCAGTAATTGGACAACAATACTTCCCCAGAGGGTAAAGCTGTCTTAAATACCCTTCCCATATAGTCCTTAGGAAGTCCTATCTTGTCAGCAAATTCATAGGAAACAAAAGAATGCGTAGCACCGGAATCAAACAGTACAGAGGCTACATGACTAGCGACAGGAAGCTGACCTGTCACTACGTTCGATGTTCCTGCCTCTGCATCCTCTTTGCTGTAGGCCATCACACGAGCATCGGCACATGGCACACGCTCCTGGCGTTGCGGCCTTACTGGGGACTCTTCAATTCTGGCCTGAAGGGAATGAGCTTGTGGGCGTGTCTGGTGTTGTTGGGAAGTGCCTTGTCCACCCTGCCTATTATTTGGACAGTTTCTGGTGTAATGGCCTTCCTTTCCACATTCATAGCAAACAAGTGGCCTAAATCTGCATTGCCCAGAACGTCTTTTCCCACATGTAGGGCAATTTTGCACATTGAATTCCACATTACCAGCTGTTCTTTGCTGCTGGTTTCGATTATTTCCCTGGCGATTTCCAGAAAAATTGCCTTTTCTCTTGTTTTGCTGGGATCTTTGATTATTGCCCTGGCTTGGTTTAGCATTCTGATTAGGCTTGCTTGATTGACCAACTTGTGTAGACTTTGCCAAAGCCCTCTCCTTCTTCTTGGCCTCCCAGTGCTTTTCTCTTTCCTCTTTCTGTCGGGCTACATGGAACTCAGCTCTAATGGCCCGACTCACACAATCTGCTACAGAAGTAGGCGGTACTTGTCCAGTGTCTACTAACGCAGCAATTTCTGGCCTGAACATCCCGATCATTTTCTGTATTTTCTCCCTCTCAGTAGGGACTACATAGGGACATAAACGGGATAACTGGTCGAACTTTCGGCAAACTTCGCTCACCGACATATTTCCTTGTGTCAATTCTGAGAACTCTTTTTTGTTGTTGTCTCAGAGATGCAGGGTCATAATATTTTTGGTTAAATTCTTCCAGAAATTCCGCCCAACTCATGGTAGACACGTTCCTTCTCATTCGTACAGTGTCCCACCAAAAACGAGCATCTTTTCTCAGCACAAAAGACGCGCATGCAACCTTCTCCCAGTCGGTTAGGTTCATGAATTCCATGATCACTTACAATGACGACAACCAGTCTTCAGCCTCTAGAGGATTTGTAGACCCTTCAAATTCTAGCGGCCTCATATACCTGAATCTTTCATAGAGGGGTTCCAGGTTTAATACCGATTACTGTTCAGGAACTCTCTCATTTACAGCAGCTGGAGGGATAACTGGATCTCCCTCAGCTTCCTGTTCTACTTGGGTACCCTCAGAGCCTTGTCTCTGTTCTAACTCCTCTACCCGTCGCCTCAGATTAGCATTTTCTTGCATCTGAGCTTCTAACAGGGCTTGTATCTGATCCAATCTCTCCATTACATTAGGACGTCACTCTCGTCCCTCTGGTCGATTTCGCAAATCCACCATCTTGCCTATTGTCCTATTATGGCACAATAATTCACCGTTAGCTTTTCCATAACCACATTCGTAAAATCATATCAATTCACGAAATTTAGGGTAATGTAAAGCCACATCGTTGTAACACATCATCGTATAACATATAATCATTTTGATATTTCATTCATAGCAAAACATTTATATGTCATACATAATCATCACCAGTCATATATACATCGGCCTTTTTATACATCTTGGCCATAAGTCTATACAAAAGAGCTTTTCTCTATAAGCTACTTATGTACATGTATACATATCCACTGGTCGCGCATCTCCTGTATCTGGGACTAGAGGATATTCTTCTGGATCCTCGTCGTCATTGGGATCATCTGAATCGTCACCGCCCCTAGGTAATGCTCCCTGTCCTGAGTCATCACCTCTTCGTGGTCTAGACGGTCCAGCCTCATGATCATTCATCATTCTTCTCGGCCCAAAGATGCGTGCAAACATCTCATCTTTACCCAGTGTCTCTCGTCGACTCTGCGTCAGATGCTCGATCAGAATCTCTCTCTCGATCGTCCTGATCGTCACCACAAACTCTTGGAGCGTAGGAGGAAACAGCTTGATTACCCTCTGTCTCAACTCCATGGGTAAACCTCTCCAGAACAGTTCACAACAGTTTGCTTCCGTGAGGTTGGGCAACGGACATCTTCTCCTAATGGTCTCCTCAAATCGTGCTGCGTAAGACATAACTGTCTCATCAGACAACATAACCATCCTCTCAGTCTGAAGAATGTAGTCCCTAACCTCATCAAATCCGGGATACGCAAGTGTATCAGCCTCTCGTCTCTCTGGAGGTGCTGGAGCAGGTGCCGGATCCCTAGGCGGAAACTGATCAGCCAATCGCTGACAGAACTCAGCCCAACTAAATCCTAATAAAATCTCCTAGTCGCAATACTGCCAAAATACTCGAGCATCTCCCTGAAACATACTGATGGCCAATTGGATCCACATATCTCGATCGATGTCGCATATCACCATAATCCTCTCTATAGCATGGAGCCAGTCCTTCGCCTCCATCGACTGTCGTCCACCGTCAAACATAGGAGGACTGCTAGCTCGAAATGCCTGTACTGCCCGAGCCGAAACTCTCACTCCAATATGTTGGCGTCCACCAACAACTAGAATGTCCACTACTACAGGTGGATGAACTATCGGTCGTGGCTGTACAATATCTACCGGTGCTGGTGCTGGTGCTGGTACTGGTACTGGAGGTCTCTCGGGCACCGGGGGTCTAATTACCGGTCGTTGGGAAATAGATGGCCTCACAATAGGTCTCGTCCATACCCGTAATACTCCTCTCGGTCGAGGTAGCGGTGGTCTCACATAAGGGGGTCTGGTCATCTTGCTACCTATAAGATAATTATTTTCACATAAGAAAATAATTAACTAAACTTAAGTAAACTACTTACTTGGATAGCGGTGCAGGATGTGCGAATTGTCAAATCGGGATATGGTCAATACTGCTCTGATATACCAACTGTGATGGCAGTTGGTAATCCAAATTAAACCAACCGTAATTCCACTCTGATACCAACTGTGGCGGCCCGCCCCTTGTAGAGATCATACAACACTATTACAGTTGAGCTTTATCGCTAACTGCAATAGATTGTACTCTCATGGGTCGCCGGCTTATCTCTCTTTATTTTTAAATCATGACGTTTTTTTGGGAAATTTTTTTTTCTCTTTAAACATCATGTAAATATTTCCCACTATTTACTTTGTTGGCAAGTACAAAGTAATTTACATATTACAGTACTTTCGTAAAATATATAATATTACAAAAGACTGTTTCTTTCTTTTTTCTTCCCTTTTTATCGCTCAGCGGAAAGACTCTGGCAGGACTATATCCCTCGCCCAGTTATCCCATTTGACACGCCATCCCATCCGCATCCAGTCAAACAAGCTACTGAGCTGGTCGTTTACCTGCAACATTAGCAAAAATGGTGAGCTACAGGCTCAGTAAGTTCAAACATGCAAGAAATAAAATTTCTATAAATAGTACTATTCATCATGAATAGTACCTTTGACCACTATTCATACATGAATAGTACTTTGACCACTATTCATATATGAATAGTACTTTGACCACTATTCATATGTGAATAGTAAGGTTGAGCACAACATAGTGACACAACAGTACATCTACCGCGATGTTAGTACTCTCACTAAACTGTCTTATGCTCAATTATGACATAGTTTCAGTTTTAGGTAATTATCTTTGCTTATGTTCTGGTTTTGAGCTCAGGTTGGCAGTACCATTTAAGTACGCATGACTGGGAGCGGTACATTAGTGTTGACCTCCACAGCCTTAATCTCATAGCCCCGAAGGCAAAATTGTATATGACTGGGAGCGGTACATTAGTGCTGACCTCCATAGACTTAATCTCATCATAGCCCCGAAGGCAAAAGTACCTCCTTGTACGGAAGGCTGGTACGCCAGAAAGTGGTTTTATTACCAACTTTTTAAAGTTCTAACCCGGTGACTTCATATTGTCCCATGATTAGGAATGGTTCACATTTTAATTTTAGGGGAGTGAGTTTCATTAACCTAGCTCTAGTGCCCGAAGCACAATTAACAATGTGTCCATTCTCAATAGTGCCCGTAGCACATTACGTCTCTCTCTCTACTCTATAATAGTGCCCGTAGCACATATGTACCTAACTTATAGTTAGTACATTAAAGTTAGCAACAATAATGCTATATGTTGCAGACAGGTAAATGTCTGAACTTATCTTATCAGTCTCTTCCCTCTTTCTTTCTTTGATCTTTGATCGCCCTCCTTGTAGGTCGATTTTTGGATCCTACAGACAAAACCTTGTCTGTTAATTTTATTTCCATTTATAGCTTTTATTTTTCATTTAAAAGCTTAAATAAAACCTATTTATAACTTTTTTAGGCTTTATTTATCATTTTCCCCACTTTTCTCAACTTTTGTAAAATTACGATTTTGCCTCTATATTTTGGCAAAATTACGATTTTGCCCCTGACGGAATTTTCCCGATCCAGACTGCATTTTTGGCTCTCAGGAACCTTTCTGACTCTTTTCTAATCATTACCGGGTTCATTTCTATTTTATTTTCACTTTTCACTTTCCCGACCCTCGGGAAGCATTATTCCGACCCTTATATCGGTTTAGTGATTTTCTATCGTTTCGGAGCCTCAAATGGACGTTTCATTAGTATTTAAAACGTTCATCTAGACATTCCCGATCCAGCTCTCCGAGGTTCGGATTTTCCGTTCCCGACCAGGACCTTTATTTCGTTTCCAAAAACGCCCCCCCCCCTCGGGGTCGGTTTTTTTCAAATTTCACTCACGTTTTACATTTTTAGGGGATGGGTTACTATTCATGAACCACCCCTTAGGTTCCCTTATTCACGAACCAAATCAATGAAAACAACCAAAAATTTTTCCATCCTTAACACTATTCATCACACGGATTTCTTGAAGAAAAACCAAGAAAAAATTCAATCCAAGGGAAGTTACCTTGTTCACTTGCTTCCTTTGTCTTCAAGGAATGGTTTGACACCAATTTTGTAAAGAAAGATGGAAGAAATCACTTGGTTCCTCTTGGTGGCTCACGTACTTTCCATGGGAAACACTTAGAAAAATTTGTTCTTAGTTTTGGCTTTCAAAATTTGTCTCGGCCAATATGTTCCCAAAGTTGCCGACTTAGGCATGAAATAAGCCAATTAATTTGGCTATCAACCAATCAAAATTCACCACATTTCAAAGCCATTTCTTTCCAACATTTTCAAAAATTAAAATGGTGAAATTTTGGCCAAATCTTGGCCTTCAGATCAAAAAGAAACTAAATCATGGCCATTAATGCTACCAACCACCATTTTCTTTCCATTTATTAAATGGATTTACGATGTCATAAATGCTAAAGCAAAAGTTGACTTTGACTTTCACTATTCACATTAATTCGACTACTTTTTGACCGATACCGGTTCGAGTCGAAATTTTCCTAAAATCGTCCCGGCGTGTTCCTGAGGTCTCCTGTGCAGTCGGATCAATTTGAACTGCTTCCGTTTGATCAAAATCAATCCCGAAAGTTTTTCGTCTTTTATTGCCCCGGTTAGGGTTTTTAATGCCGGTTTTGACACCGTTTCACCCGTTTCAATTCAGCGAATTTTTCCAACACTGAATTTTTACTCGTCAGTATTGTTAGAACATTTTAATATATTCTGAACAATATAAATATATTTATTTCACTCTTTAAATAGTACAAATTGTTATATACATACATTTGTACATTTTCATCCGAGAATTGCCTGAATTTCCCGGTTGTCACAAAGATGACCTTTTCTCGCCCCAAAACTGATATATTTACACTCAGAATGCCCAAATTAGTCAATCGGGCACCTGACACGTTTTTTGAGACGGGGTAACACAAATCTTGAAAACTAGTCCAGATGACCTCAGATGGACGTAAAACTGATAAAATTGAAATCAACATGTCCAAATTAGTCAGGAAAGACTGTGTTTGAAATTTCGCATATGAACGCCTCGTTTTATGTGCGCAAGGACAACACAGTGTAGACACAACCACAATATAGAAAATGAATAGTAAATTAGTACAGAATGGGCTCTTAAACAGTACAAACCGACTAGGAATTGATACTATAAAAATCAGATTCAGAAAATCTAATTTCAGGTGAAAACTAAAACACTACCGAAAAAGGGTCAGATACCAAACGATAGAAATTAGACTGCGAAGAGGAGACTTTGCAGATGAAATTTTCCCCTAGAAAATCGTGTGCAAGCAGCTAAGAAAGCGAAACACAATCCTAAAAAGTGGGAAAAGTTTTCCCTAACGTTAGGGATGTGTTGGCCACCTTTTGATTAAACAATTCCAAATTTCCTCACATGGCCAACAAGGAAAATTCTTTTTTATTTGGCCTTCCCCATGCCCAGCCTTGCTCGGCATTTTTAGGATCAGATGGCAGCAAATTTTTCCCTTAATTTGGCAAAGATTAGCTTGATTAATTAGGCTTAAGGTTGGTTAAACTTGCTTAGGTTTTGCCTATAAAAGGCCATGCCTGACCTTAGGTGCCACTTTCTTACTTTTGCACCCAAAACACAACACTCCTTTCTCTTTCTTTTCTTGCTATAGCCATCCACCTCCAAGCCCCCAAAACCACCATTTTTCAAGCCAAAAATCGAACCAAAACCTTTCCAAAATTTAGCACCTTCAAGCTTGTGTTAGGAGATTTTCATTCAAGCCAATTCAAGTGCATTCAAGGGTAAGTTTTTAGAACCAATTCTTGTGTTTTTAGTTGTTATTTTGGTTTGATATTAAGAGGAAAATTTTGGTGTCTTTGCTAGCATAAATTGACCCCAACCTCTCTATTAGGAAATGCCCTAAGCATTAGAGACATTTTGATGTATTTATTTTGAACCGGATAACAAAATTATATATAGAGGCTATTCATTACATTACTATTTGTCCTCATTCTATTTACATGTTAAAGTAATTGTAGGCAAATATGGCTCCCTGACTGCTTATGTTAAAACTGTTAGAACGTTGCATGCAATGGACTTTTTGTATGCGAGAAGACAATGTTCTAAAGTAAGCGGTCTAAACTAAGGTCTGTAATCTATGGGATTAGACCGAGCATCTAACTCAGGTTAAGACTATTATGTTATCTAAAGCCATGGTGGGGATGGTTTGTCTTGGCTGTCTGGAGCATAGACTCTCAAGTAGAGACATAGATATGTTGCTTGGTGGTGACATATTAGACCGGAACTAAAGCATGATTGATCTACATAGTCTACTATGAATGGATCAATCTGCTTTTAACGTTCGTTGTGGAGTAACCTTAATCCTAAGTAAATGAACTACTTCATATATATGACTTGTGTACTTTAATATTCCAATAACTAAAGTGTCTCAGAGGTAGTAACCTTATAGATTGGTTCATTGGGTGCATGACTTGTATATGATGAAGGGTTTGTTTACAGATATCGGAATCATAGCTCTAATAAGGAGTTAAGGGTATCCTCTTAAAGGCATTATACTGGATGTGAAAATGGACAAGGCCTTGGGTCGTCTGCTGGGCGGATGGCTTCTTATTCACATATGGTGAATAATCATTTTCTTATTTGGTAGTATAATGGAACTTTAAGATAGCTTGATCAGTAGGATTGAACGGACTTTGACCAAGGGCTGATCGTGGATATCACATGAGGGTTCTGCATACATAACAAGGTCATTGGACAATAGCTTGTCACAGGCTTACGTAATATGGTATATAATTGGGAGTTCAGTTTCAGGTTTATAGTGGTGTGATTCTGAAATTAGTGATCATATGATTGAGTTATTCGGTAAAGAATGATGATCATATGGATTCACGGAAGCCCGATTATATATGTCCAATTGGTCCCTCTACTAACTCCATATAATTCCTTAAGGATTCGCAAATTGATTTGAGTATGCTATTGGCTAGTTGATTATGCATGGATGGTGTTGACATAGGATTAGGATGGTGGACAAGATTCTCTCCGGTTGAATTCAGATTTTGTTTTGGATAATAGAGTACACAATTATTCGAACTCCAAATAAAGTTGTCATGATTTTATTTGAGATTGGATTGGAGTTGTAGAAAATTATCCATGAGAACAAAAATTTGAAATACAACCGTTTGTGGATTTTGAAATTTGAAATTTGAATTTTGAATTTTGAATTTTGAATTTGAAATTTGAATTTGAAATTTAAATTTGAAATTTGAAATTTGAAATTCAAATTTTGAATCACAGTCCAAGTGGAATTCGAATTCTTTGTGGATAATTTCACAAGGCAAGAATTCGAATTTGAGTTGGATTATGAAGAGGAAAATCTTGTTTGATTCCTACTTGAATTTTAAATCTCAATCCTAACTAACTTGGTCAAAATTTTTGAGGAATATCCTCATGGAATTTTCAAAATTTTTGTGGATAGGATTCAGGGAAAAATTCATGTTTCAATCCCAGTTGAATTAGGATTCTCTCCTCCCTGTGTTGGCCGAAAATTTTGACTAAATCTCCAGGGAGATTTTTGGTTATTTTGGATGAGGATGGGATAAAATTCAAGCTTGAAAATCCTAATTGAATTTTTGGTTCTCTCCCTACTTTAGTGGCCGAAATTTAAGGAAATCTTAAAAAAGATTTTTAGATTTTTTGGTTGGATAATGGTGAGTTAAAATTCAAGTTAAAATCCTGTTTGAATTTTGAATGCAAAATCTTGAAGGTGGCCGAATTTTTTAGTTAGGATTTGGCCTAGAAAAATTCGGATTTTCTGGATGGATAAGGGAGAAAATCTTCTCCTAATCCAATTCGAATTTAGAGGATCACCTTATGCAAGTCTATAAATAGAGGTCCTGCCACTCTAGTTCTCTTAAACCATAGACTCTCAGGTGAACAGGCTTATTGTTGCACAACTCACCATGATAATAAGTGCTTTAGAGATCTGGGTGGTCGAAAGAAGACTAGCAGTGCTAGCATACCTATCGAGGTTCAGAGTGCCCACACACTCAACCATTCGAGAATTGGAGAATAGTAGACAAGGCTAGTTGGTTGAAGCCCTCCGATCATTCTCCTTCTGCAGATTAGCGTCCTTGAGGTATAAGTTTAAATTGTTGTTGGTTTATTGTATATGGCATCATGAGATATTTAATGATCTTGAAAAATTTTTATTGTTCCGCTGTGCCACTCTGATACATTTTTAACGATTTATTTCTTGCACTTTCTTGGTTCGCACGGCCATTTTGGTCACTTGAGTTTCGATTCGGTGTGCTTGATTCCTCGCACGTAAGGTAAAACTAAAAAACACCCTTTTTGAAGTTTTGGATCAAGGCATTTATATGTATTTGTTTATGCCATGGGTTGTAATAAGTTTATTTTGAGCCCTTAGCATTTCATTTTTTAAGTTATGTGGTTGTGTGTGTGGCGCCCCCCAAGTCCAGCCACACGAAACTGCCATGATCTGACTCTGTTGTCCACCGAGACAGCCCATGCACCGAATCCGGGTCACCATTTTGAACTCTTTTTCTCACCACTCTCATGTTTCGGGGCCTAAAATTTGTGCCCTTATTTTTTTCTTTTCAAAATATTTTTCTTTCACGAAAGCCAACTATGAAAGCCATATAAAATATAATACTAACTTTTTGTTGTCTTTTTGAAGGACAACATAATTTACAAATATACAAAATATGTACTTTGTTTTTCAAAAATACAGTCTCTTCAATTCACTTTCTCTCGATGCTCAGTGGAAAACTTATGGGAGGACCAAATCCACAGTGGATTCCCTATCCCATCGGCACACATGTAACCAGCTGCCATCCAGCCAGTCTACTAGACAGGTTTCTTACCTGTAACATGGACCAACTGATGAGCTAACAGGCTCAGTAAGTTCAAACATACTTAGTAAGAATCACACAGATTCAAAAACATCAAAACACAATTTCCTATGAATAGTACTATCCGTCCGTGAATAGTACTATTATCATAAATAGTAACTTTGACCTTTGACTGATGAATAGTAACTATTACCATAATCGGATACTATTCATGTTGCCCTAACCGAATCCACTACACTTAGTGCTAGTGTCGGTTATGTTCAATTATGCCCTATTATGGCTTTCATCACATTATTGAGTATTCTCTCTATTTGTATTTTGGTTTTGAGCTCATTATGGCAGTACTGATAGTTTATTTGCGCGCTGACCGGGAGGGCCTAGGGAGTGACCTTAGAGCTTCTTCCTCTCTAGCCCTCATCGTTCGTAGTGATCATTATATCCTTGAAGGACCTGTAAAACCTACACCACAATGTTGGAGGGGCAGTACACCTTAAATGGTTTTATTACCATCTTTTAATTATAATTCTGACCAAGTGACATTAATCGTGACCTCAAGGTCAGTAAACTCCATCGCCCGTAGGCCTTACATATTCTCTTTCTCTTATTATATGGGATGTGTTATACTAACTAATCCCCTAATGTCTATAGGACTTAATATCTAATGTAAAACTAGTACATAACGAAATAATACAGTATTTCATACTGCAGACATGAAAATGCTTGAACTTACCACCACTGTGATAATGTCCACTTTCGGAACTCCTCCGTAGTTCTATCTCTAGTTTGGGTCCCTACATACATAGTATTATCTGTTAATATCTATCATTAATTATCACTTTGGATATATTCATTTCGTGATAAATTTTATAACACATTTCAATTTTTTAGGTGATACACAGTCTGCAACATGCCTGTGTCCCTGCCCGTGTACCTCTCAGGTTCATTCTACACGGCCATGTTTCAAGGTACACACTTGTGTATTATTTAAACTCTAGATTTTTGACTCTAAAATCTTTATTTTGGGTTCTAGAATTTTATTTAAGATATTCTAGATCCTTTACAGTCCTTTCCAAGCCTTTCAGAAATTTTTGGTTAAAATGACCATTTTGTCCCTAACGGGTCTCGGGACCGTAACTATTCCGTTCTATCATTTCTTCTAAATTTTCTAAGCCCAAATATCATAAAATAATATTCCCTAGGCTTCTGTATCGCCTTACAACTTCATTTGCTATAAAAACACAATTATTCATTTTCCGACCATCGATTACTATTCATCCTACACCTAGGGCCGTTTCTCATTTTTTTAGCGTTTCGAAGTCTCAAATGAGTATTTCACTACTCCTGAAATGTTTTTCATCCCGTCCTGGATGCTCGGTTCCCGAGGTGCTCTGGTTTCCTATCCCGATCTAATTTTTCCCCTTCATTTCCTAAAATGCCCCTAACGTGAATTTTTCCCGTTTTAGGCATTTTAGTCATTAAGGGTCGGTTTACTATTCCTCTTGGGTTGGTTTTTCATTACTAACCCTAACCCATCGAGGGGTCCCGGTTTCCTTTTCCGAGCCTAATATTTTTGCCCCTCGTTTCCCGAAATGCCCTTATGCCGTTTTAGAAATTTCGGCAGTATTTCCGCGTGTATTTTTAGGTTTCCCCGGCGTTAGGTACACCTTAGAACCTTTATACCTATCACGTACTATACCAGAGACCTATTTTATACAAAGTTACCAAACTTTGTATAAAAATTTTCCACATTATCATCATTTCAATTTCAACACAAAATCATTAAATTTTTTTTTCCAATTATCAACTCGATTTATCATGGTAAATGTCATCAAATATTTTCATCACCATAAACAATTATCACATATCACTCTTAGGTTTTCAAATGTACATATTAACATTAAAAACCTAACAAAATTTTCGTTCCGACCCTAGCATTAAGCCACGGTTTTTCATGCTAAACCACATAGGAAAATTTTGTTTTCTTTCCTAGGGTTTTATCAACATTGCTCATCATTTTTCATCACTAAAAATTTTCCATTTTCACCACACGTAGGCCACGGTTTTCACAAGAAATCAAGTACCACTTTGCTTGTTTTCTTTATTCCAATATATGCTTACATAAACATAGTATCAAACCAACATAAATCACTAGACAAATCACCAATTTTTCCACATCATTTCCTCCCTACAAGGCCACTGATTTTATGAAGAATCATGCAAAATTTGGCTTGTTTCCTACTTCCAAAGCATGCTTTCATCAATCTTAATATCAAACCAATCAATACATGAACAAAACATCAAATTTTTCAATGTTTTCTACACCAATAGTGCCACGGATTTTTTTTGTGAAACAACACTAAAAATTGCCTCAATTTAGAAGCTCACCTTATCACTTCAATTCCTTACAATTTAAGCTTGGATTGGAATCTAATTTGGTGATGAAACTAGTCAAATTTTTGGCTAAAATGAAGGAATGATTTTTAGTTTTGGGAGAGCAAGAGTTTGGCCAATTTTTCCAATTTTTCAAATGAATTTCTCATGCCTATTTATAGGAAAATGGATGGGGTCTTTTAGCATTTTCTCTCAACAATTATATATTTGTTCAAGGGTTAAAATGCAATCTTTTTGGGGTCAAAAATAAAATTTTTGGACTGCCATTCTTCCATGTGGCCGAATCCCATTTTTGCCCATTTTCCAATTTTTTTTTCAAAGGCATATGGCTTGATCATGGCCCTTGATTCTAAAAGCATTAAATCCTAGCCTTTAATGTTACCTACCACCATAATTAACCTTAATTAACCTAATTTACTAAATCAAATTATGATGTCATCTTGACATCATCTAATTAATATGTGAATTAATTCGTGGTCAAATTTTGACCAAAAGTCAAACCGAACGATACTTTACCGAAATCGCGTAGGCGGGTTCTAGGAGCCTCCAGTACGATCGGTCTATTTTATTTTGCTTCTGTTTGGCACACTTGTTAGTCATCTTTTCAACTCTCGAAAACTCTTTTTGCACACTTCTATCCACTCGTACTTCCTCTCTTTGCGTGTCAAAGCCATGAGAGGTGCAACGAGTCATGCGAATCCCTCGACAAATCTTCTGTAATAACCAGCTAAACCTAAGAAACTCCGTATTTCAGTCATATTCTTAGGTGTGGCCCATTCATTGGTCGCATCTATTTTTATCGGGTCCATGGCAATTCCTTCGTTGGAAACCACATGTCCAAGGAATTGTATTCTATCTAGCCAAAATTCATACTTAGAAAATTTGGCATAGAGTTGATGCTTCCTTATTGTCTCCAAAATGATCTGCAGGTGTTCTTCATGCTCCTCTTGAGTCTTTGAATATATAAGTATGTCATTGATAAACACAATAACAAACTTATGTAAATATTCCCTGAAGACTCGATTCATCAGATCCATAAATGCAGCTGGCCCATTTTTTAACCCAAACGGCATCACAAGGAATTCGCAATGACGGTAACGGGTCCAAAATGCGGTCTTGCGAATGTCACTCTCCTTGATCCGTAGTTGATGATATCCCGATCGCAGATCGATCTTAGAAAATACCACTGCGCCTTTGAGTTGGTCAAACAAGTCATCAATTCTAGGTAACGGATACCTATTCTTAATAGTGACCTTGTTCAACTCTCGGTAGTCGATGCACATTCGAAATGATCCATCCTTCTTTTTGACAAACAGTACGGGAGTACCCCATGGGGAATAGCTCAGATGTATGAATCCCTTGTCAAAAAGCTCTTTCAACTGCTCTTGTAACTCTTTCAACTTTGCTGGTGCCATCCGGTACGGTGCCTTTGAGATGGGTGTGGTTCCTGGCATCAGTTCAATATCAAAAGAGATTTCTCGTTTTGGCGGCAATCTGAGTAATTCTTTTGGGAAGACATCGATAAACTCCTTCACAATCGAAACATCTTCGGGTTAAAGCTTCCGTTCCTCTTTTACATCCACTATATATGCTAAATATCCAGCATAGCCACTAGACATTAGCCGTCTTGCTTTCATCGAGTTGATCATTATCTTCCTTGGTTCGCGTGATGAATCGATATATTCAAATCCATCTTCCTGGTCAGGTTGGAACATTATCTTTCGCTTCTAGTAATCGATCGTATACATTCCTAGGAAATCCATTCCTAGTATTATATCATAATCAGCAAGCTCCATCACGATCACTTCTGCATACAACTCCCTATTTGCCACAATTATTTGCACATGAGGCAACCAATAATTGGACATCAATACTTCTCCTGAGAGTAAAGCCGTTCTAAAGGTCATACCCATGTTGTCTTTAGGATATCCTATCTTGTTCGCAAATTGGTATGAAATAAATGAATGCATAGCACCAGAATCAGATAAAATAGACGGCAAATGATTAGCGACAGAAAACTGACCTGTCATTACATTGGATGTCCCTGCTTCTGCATCCTCCTTGGTATATACCATTACTTTAGCATCTGCATGAGGTAAGCATTGTTGTCTTTCCTGCCTCTCTGTGGATGAAGGACCTTCAACCTTTGCCTGGATTGTATGTGCTTGGGGATGTTGCTACTGTATCTGGAACGAACCCTGCACATTTTTCCTTTTTTCAGGATAGTTTCTAGCAAAATGGTTATCCTTTCCACATTAAAAATAGGTGTTTGGGGCAAGTCTGCATCTGCATGAATGTGACAACCGGGAAATTTCATCATTCTCAAAAAAATTAGTATATGGAATGTACACGATGAAATTCGTGATTAATATGTGAAATGTAATGATTTTATGTGTGTACCTGTGTATGTCATATACAGTATCAAGAAATTGGTCAAGATGACCATTTCTTGATATAAAATTGATATATTTAGATTCAGTATGCTCAATTTAGTCAATTGAGCATAAAATGTAAATTTTGACTAAGAAACATGCAGTATCAAGAAATTGGCCAAGATGACATTTTCTTGATATAAAACTGATATATTTAGAATCAGCATGCTCAAATTAGTCATTTTAGCACAAAATGTAGATTTTTGTTGAGAGGTATGCAGTATCGGGATGAGGGTTAAGACGACCTTTTCTCGCCCCGAAACTGATATATTTAGACTCAGGACGCCCAAATTAGTCAATCAGGAACCTGACATGTTTTTCGAGATGGGATCACACAGATCCTAGAAACTGGTCAAGATGACCTCGAATGAAGTTGAAACTGATAAATTTGGATTCAGTACGTCCAAATTAGTCAGTATAGCCTATTTGTATGCTCAAATTAGTTACTTGAGCACAAAGGTAATTTTTGACCGGGAATTCGCATTACCAGAAACTGGTAAAGATGACTTTAGATGAAAATAAAATGGATATATTTGGGTTCAGTACACCCAAATTAGTCAGGATAGCTCATGTTGAAATTTTGGACAAAAAAAAGTATAAAAAGGAGGGGGAATTAGAAATTGCCAAACAATCCCCCATATTTTTCCTTTCTCTTCTTCCCCCACACCGTCGATGAACAGTAACCAACCACCGGAAACGGTGTCCATTTTTGACACCACCAATCCCATTGGAAAGCTCTTACCGAGTCGAGTCCAACAGTGTGCCGATGTCCCGAAGCCGCCGGTGGCCAAAAAATTCGAACGTCGATTTCTCTGCCGTCTGACCTCCGATCAAGGTGATTCCAGTCCCAAAAGTTTCGTAGTGAAGAGGAGAACAAAACTCATAGCTCATTTCACCTCAACAACTGCCGAATCATGCCACCGAAACTTCATCTTCGTCACCATCGAATCTCACTATTCCGGCGGAGTTGAGTGATGAGGTAAGTATCAAAATGCTCAGAATTTCACGTAGATCAAAAGCCCCAAGCCAATTTTGGGCAAAAACGTCGGGAAAACAGAGATTGAAGCTTGCCGCTGCCATCGTATTTTCGAGGGTCAATTTCCGACCATAGGAGCTTCAATTGGTGAAATTGACACCACCAATGAGTTCCTCATGTCGAGATCTACGTTTTGGTACCAAGCTTGGCCCAAACCGCCGTTAGTCAACACCGGTCAATAGCAACCCGGACCCCAAAAATTAAAGAATGGCCCGTTGGCCTATTTTCGACGTTCCGGACACGTCCGTGGTGTCAGAATTGCAAGACAAAATTTCAAAAGCGAAGAACGGAGAAAAAAAGTTTGTGCACACGAAACCAAACAGTTCGTTCAATCACCGATGGGACGATTTCGGTAGTGATTTCGGTCCCTCATTCCTAAATTTATGATTTGGAATGATTATGTATTAATTATGTACTTTTACATGTGAAATTGTAAGAAAAATGGAATATGTGTATGAAAAATTGTCAAATAAGAAAATGTGAAAAATGTAAAGATTTTTACGTAAAAGTTGAATTTTACGTAAAAATATAGGCCTCTGGTATAGTACGTGGTAGAATAGAATTAGGTTAGATTGTTTCGAGGCGTTTCCTAAACGCCGGGAACCCAAAAATTAAGCGGAAATGCTGCCGAAATTTCAAAAACGACACAAATGGGTATTTTAGGAACCGAAGGGTAAAAATATGGTCGGGATGAAAACCCGAGCCCTCTCAATGACTTAGGCGCAAAAAATAAAGGATTAACGACCGAGGGTTAGAATAGTGCCACCCGATGGTCGATGAATAGTGACCCGAGCATTTCGGTAATTAAGGCTAAAAAAGCTCGAAAAGGCTTAAGAAAAATGAATTTATGACTTTTGGATTTAGAAAATCCCATTAAAACGTTAAAGTAAAGATTTTACGACCCAAAGGCTCGTCAGGGACAAAATGGTCATTTTGATCAAAAATTTCAGAAAGATCCAAAAAGGGTCATTAAGCCTTTAAGTTTATTGTTCTATGAATTGTGGGCTTAGAAAATCCAATTTAAGTATTAAAATGACAAAATTCATGATCAGGGTAAAGATACTATTCATGATGAATAGTACTATTCACCGTCAAAATTACTATTCACGTCAAAATTACTATTCATTGTAATTTTTGACAGGAGTTGACGGAAAAATTATAAATGGGATATTAGACCCTGAATTCATGATTGGGAAATGAAACGTAGAATTTTTACGTTTATTAAGCTTTATGTATGATTTAAGTAATGAAAATAACCGTAATTATTTCGGTTATAGGAATCTGATACAGATGCAATAAAGGGACGTCTACGGATCAAGGAAGCAAGAAAGGAGATAAGAGCAGAAGTAGCAGTAAGTTCAAACATTTAATTGACTACAACATGAATAGACTATTATGTCTGAGTGTCATATGTGGTAAGCTTCAAATATTTCTGTCTGTGACATGTATAGACTTTTATGTGTTATATGTTGCAAGTTTAAGCATTTAGTTGATTACAACATAGATTGACATGTTATGTCTATATTTACATGTTATATGAAAGTTATACGTGTGAGTGCTATATGCACCAAAGTGTGGCTAACAACTGTTATGTTATGAACTATGTGTCATGTCTAAGTCCAATGTAAATTGACTTGACATGTATATGTCTAGGTGTTATATGTAGTAAGTTCAGACATTGTATTGTCTGTTACATGAAATTATATAATATGTTTATATGTTATGTATGAAATGTAAAGTATATATATAAGGTGTTATATGCACAAAGGTGCATTTAATAAAATACATACAACGAAAGAAAGATATGAGTAGTGTTCCAGACCATGGAGACAATGATAATGCCCGCTGGTCGGAACCATATGAAAGACAGTAAGGAAAGACAAAAATCAGCAAAATAATAAGGCTGAAGGTTTAAATGTTGGATGTTTATGTGTTAGGTCTAAGTCAAACATGAATTAACTTTTATGTTTAAGTGTTATATACAGTAAGTTCGGGTATTTAATTGTCTGCAACATGAACTTACTTGACATGTTTATGTGTTATCTGTTTTATATGCGGCATGTAAGTTTAAATATTTCCTTGTCTACAACATAAATGGACTGGTCATGTTTATGTGTTTTATGTACAGTTTTAGTGCCAAGATACTATGATTTGAATGTTATGAAAGTCATGTTATGAACCATGCGTTACGTCTAAGTCGAATGTAAATTAACTTGACATGTTTATGTTTATGTGTTATATTTTATAAGTTCAGACATTTTTCTATTTACAGCATGAATTTACTCAGTATGCTTAAGTGATAGAGATGATAAGAATTTAGTAGTCAGGTGCCGTATGCACACTAACATAAGAGACAAAATTTTAAGAAAACTACAATATAAACTACAGAATAATTTAAAGAGTTCCAAACCCAGGAGGCAACATAAATGCCACCGGTCAGGAACCACCAGAAACTTAGTAATTAAATCAGTATTGGCGTACCTGCCTCCCACACAGGTGGAGGTTTCTCAGATTTCAGTTATAAGTTATAATAGGACTCCAAACCGATGGTGGTACGTCCCGGGTTTGGAAGTCTAATGTTATGTAGACTGTGGAGGATTGGCCAGTGGGTTGCTCCCTAGAGTCCCTCTCAATTATGCACGCATTACAGTATGACCTATTATGGGACCCAAAAACCAGAACGTAATGAAAGATAAAGACTCAAGAAAATAAAAATAAAAATATACAGTCCATAAACGAGCATAAGATATATTAACATTACGAATACCAATGCAATCAAAGTCACTGTTCATGGTCAACGGTACTGTTCATAGTTGACAGTACTGTTCATGGTCAAAGTTACTATTCATAATGAATAGTAATACAAAAGCAATGCATATTATTTATTATGTTAATAATCCATGTTATGTTTGATGTTAAGGATATTTAAGCATACGTAAGTGTATTTACGATGCTTAAGTATATTTACAAAGTTTTACGTATTTAAGTATGATAAGTGTATTCATGATGTTAAATGTGAGAGTATTTTCACAATAACAAGTGTGTCAAGTATGTTATATTTATGATGTTAAGCTTATGATCAATATGCTATGTTTAAATTATTACAATGATAAGTATGAAATTCTGTTCAGTTATTATAGGGCTCCCAATTGGTAGTACGTCCCGGATTTGGAAGTTTAATATTAAGTAAATCGTAGAGGATAGCACAAAAGTATGTTCAAGATATTAAGTATGTTTAGAGCATGTCAAGAATACAAGTACGTTCAGGATATTAAGTAGGTTTAAAGCATGTTAAGTATGAAAGTGTAGTCACGGTGTGCATTATATCAAGTATGGTTATGATAAAAAGTATGTATAAGTATGTTTTAAATATTATATACGTTAAGTATAAAATCTAAAGTAATGTATGATATATGTTGTGTTAATATTTTGATGTCATAATTGGTATCATATATGTTCTGTCAGAGATGGTATGAATGATGTTAAATATGTTTAAGTTTTAATGTTAAGCAAGCATAATGTTATAAAGTTACTATTTATAGTGAATAGTACTACTCATGGTAATAAGCAAGTATAACATGACTAACGTTCCTGTTAAAAATATGATATGTTATAACTATTACGCATAAGTTAATAAACGTAAGTTAATCATATTAGGTTAAGTATGCTCTATATGATGATACATATGCATGTTTTATTTAAATATGAATGTCTAAATAATAAACGATACGTGTATGCAATATTTGTATGTATGAAAGTATGTTTATGACGTTAAGGATATTTAAGTATACGTAAGTATAATTTACGATGCTTAAATACATTTACGATGTTTTATGTATTTCAACATGACAAGTATATTTATTATGTTAAATGTGAAAGTATTTTCACGATAATAAGTATGATATATATGTTATGTTTACAATGTGTAGCATACATTAAATAAGCTATGTTTACGATGTTCAAGTATATGCAAGTATGACTATGATATTTCAAGTATGTTAAGTATAAAAGCATGTTTATGATGTCAAGTATGTTAAGTATGTTCACGACGTTACAGTCAGTTCACGAGGTTCAAGTATGAAAGTATGTATATGAGATTAAAGCATGATAAATACAAAAGTATGTTTATGATGTTAAGTATGTATAAAGTACATTAAGTATGTTTACAATACTAAGTGTGAAAGTAGGATTATGATGTAAAGTGTGTTCAGATATGTACAAGTATGTTTATAAGATTATGTGTGATAAGTATGAATGTTAAGTAATATATGGTATATGATATGCAATGTTTCGTGGCTACAGTAGGTATCATAATTACCTTGTATTATATGATATAAATTGCTATATGTCATGAATGTATGTTTAAACTTACTGAGCCTGTCGCTCACAAGTTTTTTTATATTGCAGGTAAGCATCCTGCATGACGATAAGACAAGTGATGGATGACAAACGAGATCTGCATGTGCCAAGGGGCTGGGCGAGGGTTATGGTACTGCTATGAGTCTTCCGCTAAGCTGTTTAAAAGAGTAATGAAAAGAATGTTAAAATGATATTTTATGATGTATATCAAGTTACGATAATGTATTTACTTTAGTAAATATTTTACCACGATACGATTTGCAAGTTTAAAGTTTTAAAAAAGAAAAAAAATTATTCTCAATTTTCACGTTCAAATAGGAAGTTAAAATAAGCATGTTAAACGAAGTAGGTTAAAAGTAAGATACCAATCGTCAATGGTGGTATCAGAATAAGTTAAAAGTAAGTTGTCGATGACCCAAGTAGTTACAGTCTATCGCAGTTGGCGACAGTAGTTGACTGTAATAGTATTGTTTAACCCTACGTAGGGTGGGACGTCACACTGAATGTCTTTTTCTGCAGACAACGCAGTCACGAATAATAGGTCTAGCATTATTATTCAACCTCTACTGTTGGTTCCTATTTCCAGAATTATTCCCCTTCCTCTTTCCTTGTGACTACTGGCCAGAAGTACTTGACTGCCCTGCCTTAGCATTCAAACTCGGCTTACTGCTTTGTCCAACCTGGGATCGAACTTGTATTGCTTTTGCCAAAAACTTCTCCTTCTTTTTGGCATCCCATATCTTTTCCTTTTCTTCCTTCTGTCTAACCAGATAATACTCTGCCCTCAAAGCTCTATTCACACAATCAAACACAGTAGTGGGCAGCGTCAACCCACTATCCACCAATGCTGAGATTTCAGGGCTGAACATTCCCAGTGTCTTCTAGATTTTCTCCCTCTTAGTGGAGACAACGTATGGGCATAATCGGGACAATTAGTTGAACTTACTACAGACTTCTATCATTGACATGTCCCCCTGCTTCAACTCTCTAAACACTATTTGTTGGGGTCGAAGCAATGTGGGATTGTAGTACTTCTGATTAAATTCTTCTAAGAAGTCTATCCAGGATATTATGAATACGTTCATTCTCAACTTGACTGAATCCCACCAAAATCTTACATCCTTCTTCAGGACAAAGGATGCACACATAATCTTTTCTTGATCATTCAGCTCTATAAATTCCAGCATCATATGGAGTGAAGACAACGACTCTTCTACTTCTAATAGGTTTGTGGAACCCTCAAACTCTAGCGGCTTCATTTGTTAGAATCGTTCATAAAGTGGTTCTTGATTGACTCTAGGTTAGGGTTGTGGTTCTACTATTTCAATCTCAGGTTCAATTGGTAGCACTTCTTGTTCAGGTGTGACCTTTTGTGGGTTTTGGCCTTCTTCTTGGCCTTGCCTGTGCTCCATCTGTTCTAGTCTTTGTCTCAGCTCAGCATTTGCTTTCATCTGAGCCTCTAACGTGGCTTCTAATTCATCTACTCTTTCTGAAAGGACTGGACACCCTCTCATGTTTCTCAAGTTTCATGGATTCACCATCCTTGCCAACTTCCTATAATCGTAAGAAAATCATTCGTTAGATTTTCCACAAACATATTTTTACAATATAAGTAAAAATTATTTCAATCATCATATAATTTCAACATTTCATCATTTGAACATGTCAAAATATGATTTCATTTCATTTCAAAATTTTGCAAATACACGTCAGTTCGAAGGCTCTTTTTTCAAAATGACCGTTTGATACAGTCATATATACATATATACGGATATATATACATTTATACATCTTACATGATTTTTATCTAATCTCCTGTTTGAGGTAGATCCAGAACTAGCAGAAACTCCTCTGGATCTTTTTTGTCCTCATCTGAGCCATTTTCGGTCTAGGATGGTGTCGATCCCCTAGTAGGACTTGTACCCTCTCGTCATCTTGATGTACCAGCCTCATGATCATTCGCCATAGGCCGTGCCCCATATAGATAATCTAGCATGGCATCCTGCAATAATTTCTTGCATCTCTTGCGCACCATGCGCTCCATCATCAATTCTTCCTCTACTTTAGCTATGGTAGCTATAAACTCGCGTAAAGTAGTAGGGTATAAAGGGGTTACCCTCTGTTAGATCTATAGTGAGCCCCTTCTAGATAATGTCACAAAAATCCTCCTCAGTGAGGTCATACATCGGGCATCTCCTCACTACGTTTTCCTCAAATCGTACTGCATAAGTGAAAACTGTATCACTTAGCAGCATCTAGAGCCTCTCAGCTCTGAGAACGAACTCCCTCACATTGGTATATCTAGGCATCACTAGTGGCAGAGTCACTACCCTGCTCTCTGGAAGGTCTAGAACCGATGACGCTGGACTCTTTGGTGGGAACTGTAGTATCATAATGTGTCGGAACTCGACCCAGTCTAGTCCTAACAACATCCCCTGGTCACAGTACTCCCATTACATCCATGCATCCTCACAGAATGTGCCAACTACTAACAACACCCAGTAGTCCTCATCTATATCGCACTGGCGCATGATCATCTCCACATCATGCAGCCAATCTCGTGTAGAGATCCCCTTTTGTCCTCCGTCAAAAGTGGGTGGATGACTACATCTGAAGGTATGTACTTCTCGTACTGATACTCGAGATCCTACATGGACTGTTCCTCCTACCACTGGAATATCTATAACGATTGATGGATTAACAACTAGTTGAGGAGGTGGTACTTGTACCGATGTTGGTGCTACTATCCTTGGCACTGACGGCTCAGGTATCAGCGATCGAGGTACTACTCGATGGATCATGGACGGTCTGATCACAGGCCTAGTCCATACCTGGATATGTCCTCTCGGTCGGTATAGGTGGGGTCTCATATAAGGCGGCCTAGTCATTGTATGTCCTACAAAAATATATAACCTTTTATAAACAAAAAGTTAACTAGCTTAAAGAAAGCTAACTTACTTGGATTGATGAGCAGATCACGTTTTGTGCTAATAGGGATATGATCAATTGCTCTGATACCAACCTGTGGCACCCCTCGAGTCTAGCCATGCGAAACCGCCACGATCTGGCTCTGTAATCGATCGAGACAGCCCGTGCACCGAATCCAAGTTGCCATTTTAAACTCTTTTTCTTACTACTCTCATGTTTCGAGGCCTAAAATTTGCGCCCTTATTTTTTTTTCTTTTCAAAATATTTTTCTCTCACAAAAGCCAAGTATGAGAGCCAGATAAAATATAATACTAACTTTTTGTTGTTTTTTTGAAGTATAACATAATTTATAAATATACAAAATATGTACTTTGTTTTTCAAAAATACATTCTCTTCAATTCACTTTCTCTCGATGCTCAGCGGAAAACTTATGGCAGGACCAAATCTATAGTGGATTCCCTATCACATCGGCACACACGTAACCTGCCGCCATCCAGGTAGTCTATTGGACAAGTTTCTTGCCTACAACATGAATAAACTGATGAGCTAACAGGCTCAGTAAATTCAAACATACTTAATAAGAATCACATAGATTCAAAAACATCAAAACACAATTTCTTATGAATAGTACTATTCATCCGTGAATACTACTATTCATAATGAATAGTAACTTTGACATTTGATCGATAAATAGTAATTATTACCCTAACCGGATACTATTCATGTTGCCCTAACCGAATCCACTACACTTAGTGCTAGCGTCGGTTATGTTCAATTATGCTCTATTATGGCTTTCATAACATTAGTGACTATTCTCTCTATTTGTATTTTGGTTTTGAGCTCATTGTGGCAGTACCAATAGTTTATTTGTGCGCTGACTGGGAGGGCCGAGGGAGTGACCCTAGAGCTTATTCCTCTCCAGCCTTCATCGCTCGTAGCTATCATTATATCCCCGAAGGACCTGTAAAACCTCCACCACAATATTAGACAGGTGGTATGCCTTAAATAGTTTTATTACCATCTTTCAATTATAATTCTGATCAAGTGACATTAATCGTCACCTCAAGGTCATTAACCTTCATCACCCGTATGCCTTATATATTCTCTTTCTCTTATTATGTGGGATGTGTTATACTAACTAATCCCCTAATGTCCATAGGACTTAATATCTAATGTACAACTAGTACGTAACGAAATAATATAGTATTTCATGTTGCAGACATGAAAATGCTTTAACTTACCACTACTGCGATAATGTCCACTTCCGGAACTCCTCTGCAGTTTTATCTCTAGTTTGGGTCCCTGCAGACGTAGTATTGTCTGTTAATACCTATCATTAATTATCACTTTGGATATATTCATTTTGTTATAAATTTTATAACACATTTCAACTTTTTAGGTGACACACGGTCTGCAACACGCCCATGTCCCTGCCTGTGTACCTCTTGGGTTCATTCTACAAGGTCGTGTTTCAAGGTACACGCCCGTGTATTATTTAAACTCTAGATTTTTGACTCTAAAATCTTTATTTTGGGTTCTAGAATTTTATTTAAGATATTCTAAATCCTTTACGGTCCTTTCCAAGCCTTTCAGAAAATTTTGATCAAAATGATCATTTTGCCCCTAACAGGTCTCGGGACTGAAACTATTCTGTTATATCGTTTCTTCTGAATTTTCTGAGCCCAAATATCATAAAATAATATTCCCTAGGCTTCTGTATCGTTTTATAGCTTTATTTGCTATAAAAACACAATTATTCATTTTTCGACCCTCGATTACTATTTATCTGACACCTAGGGTCGTTTTTTTGTTTTTCTAGTGCTTCGGAGCCTCAAATGGGTATTTCACTACTCTTAAAACGTTTTTCATCCCGTCCCCAAGGCTCGGTTCCCGAGGTGCTCTGGTTTCCTATCCCGTTCTAATTTTTCCCCCTCATTTCCTAAAATACCCCTAACGTGAATTTTTCCCGTTTTAGTCATTTTGGTCATTAAGGGTCGGTTTACTATTTCTCTTAGGTTGGTTTTCCATTACTAACCCTAACCCACCGAGGGGTCTTGGTTTCCTTTTCTGAGCCTAATATTTTTACCTCTCATTTCCCGAAATGCCCTTATGCCGTTTTAGAAATTTCGACAGCATTTCTGCTTGTATTTTTAGGTTTCCCTGGTGTTAGGTACGCCTCAGAACCTTTGTACCTGCCACATACTATACCAGAGACTTATTTTATACAAAGTTACCAAACTTTGTATAAAAATTTTCCACGTTATCATCATTTCAATTTCAACACAAAATAATTAAATTTTTTTTTCCAATTATCAACTCGGTTTCACATGGTAAACATCACCAAATATTTTCATCACCATAAACAATTATCACATATCACTCTTATGTTTTCAAATGTACATATTAACATTAAAAACCTAACAAAATTTTCATTCCAACCTTAGCATTAAGCCACGGTTTTTCATGCTAAACCACATAGGAAAATTTTGTTTTCTTTCTTAGGGTTTTATCAACATTACTCATCATTTTTCATCACTAAAAATTTTCCATTTTCACCACACATAGGCCACAGTTTTCACAGGAAATCAAGTACCACTTTGCTTGTTTTCTTTATTCCAATTCATGCTTACATAAACATAGCATCAAACCAACATAAATCACTTGACAAATCACCAATTTTTCCACATCATTTCCTCCCTACAACGCCATAGATTTTATGAAGAATCATGAAAATTTTGCTTGTTTCTTACTTCCAAAGAATGCTTTCATCAATCTTAATATCAATCCAATCAACACTGTGATATTTAGGAATTTTGGATTCTCGAAGTACATTAAAATTGTACTTATGTATCAATTTTAATAGATAAAATATGAAATAGCTATGTTTTAATACTATTGAGAATACTGTGAAAATGTTCCGATAGTGTTAAAATGAGTGAGTTTAAAGATGGAAAATCTTACTAAACAAAAACGGGTGAAACAACTCAAAAATGAAGCCAAAAATCCTAAAGAATGCACCGGAGTGCACTAAAAGAGAAAAAATTACGACAGTGAATTCTGGCCAAACAGAAGCGAAATAAAACAAACCGATCGCACCGGAGGCGCTCGGAACCTACTCATGCGATTTTGGTAAAGTTCCGTTTGATTTGACTTTCGGTCAAAATTTGACCACGAATTAATTCACATACTAATTAGATGATGTCATGATGACATCATAAATACCATTTAGTTAATTAGGTTATTTAAGCTTAATTAATATGGTAGGTAGCATTAATGGCCAAGATTAAATGCTTTTAGGATCAATGGCCATGATCAACCCAAAATGGCTTTGGAAAAAGTTACAAAAATATGAAAAAGGGGCATTCGGCCACATGGAAAGATGGCAGCCCAAAATTTGCAAATTTGACCCCAAAAAGTTTGCATTTAAGTCCCTAAACAATTAAGAAATTGTTGGGAAAAATTGCAAAAAGGTCCCCATCCATTTGCCTACAAATAGGCATGAGAAATCATTTGAAAAATTGGAAAAATTGGCCAAACTCTTGCTCTCCCAAAACCGAAAATCATTCCTCCATTTTATGTAGGAAAATAAATCGGTAAAAATGTATCAGAGTGGCGCAGCAAAACAATAAAAATTTTTAGATCGTTAAATATCTCATGATGCCATATACAATAAACCAACAACAATTAAAACTCATACCTCAAGGACACCAATCTGCAGGAGGAGAATGACCGGAGGCTTCAACCAACTAGCCTTCTCTACTATTTTCCAATTTCTGAATGGCTGAGTGTGTGGGCACTCTGAACCTCGATCGGTATGCTAGTACTGCTAGTCTTCTTCCAACCACCCAGATCTCTAAAGAACTTTATTGTCACGGTGGGCTGTGCAACAATAAGCCTGCTCACCTGAGAGTTTGTGGTCTAAGAGAATTGGAGTGGCAGGACCTCTATTTATAGACCTGCATGAGGTGATTCTCTGAATTCGAATTGGATTAGGAAAAGATATTCTCCCTTATCCATAACCATAAAATCTGAATTTTCCATGGGAAAATCCCAACAATAAAATTCAGCCATTTAGGATAAATCTAATCCAAATCTAAACAAGATTTTAACTAGAATTTTATCTCCCTTTTTCAACCAAAAAATCCAAAATTTCCTAGGAGAAAATCTCTTCAAAAAATTCGGTCACATTTAGGATAAGGGAGAATCAAAATTCCACTAGGATTTTCAAGCTTGAATCTTAACTCATCCTTATCCAAAATAACCGAATTTTCTTAGGAGATATTCTCCAAAATTTCGGCCACTTTTTGGGGAAGAGAGAATCCAAATTCAACCAAGATTGAAACTTGAATTTATCCCTTGAACCTTATCCATAAAAACCGAAAATCCATTGAGGATAATCCTCAAAATTTCTTCCATCATTAGTTAGGATTTGGATTCAAAATTCAAGTAGGATTCTAACAAGATTATCCTCTCCATATCCAACTAAAATTCGAATTTCAAAACTTGTGGATTTTCCACAACAAATGTGAATCCCACTTGGACTGTGATTCAAAATTTGAATTTCAAATTTCAAATTCGAATTTCAAATTCAAATTTCAAATTTCAAATTTCAAATTTCAAATTTCAAATTTCAAATTCGAATTTCAAATTCAAATTTCAAATTCAAATTTCAAAATTCAAATTTCAAAATTCAAATTTCAAAATCCACAAAACAGTTGTGTTTCAAATTCTTGTTCTCATGGATAATTTTCCACAACTCCAATCCAATCTCAAATAAAATCATGGCAACTTTATTTGGAGTTCGAATAATTGTGTACTCTATTATCCAAAACAAAATCTGAATCCAACCGGAGAGAATCTTGTCTACCATCCTAATCCTGTGTCATCACCATCCATGCATAACAAACCAGCCAAGAGCATATACAAATCAATTTGCCAAACGTTAAGGAATTATGTGGAGCTAGTAGAGGGACTGATTGGGCATATATAATTGGGATCCCGTAAATCCATATGATCATCATTCTTTTACCGAACAACTCAATCATATGATCACTAGTTTCAGAGTCACACCACTATAAACCTGAAACTGAACTCTCAATTATATACTGTATTACGTAAGCCTGTGATAAGCTATCGTCCAATGACCTTGTCATGTATGCAGAACTCTCATATGATATCCATGATCAGCCTTAGGCCAAAGTCCGTTTAATCCTACTGATCAGGCTATCTTAAAGTTCCATTATACTACCGAATAAAGAAAATGATTATTCACCATACGTGAATAAGAAGTCATCCGCCCAGCAGACGACCCAAGGCCTTGTCCATTTTCACATTCAGTATAATGCCTTTAAGTGGATACCCTTAACTCCTCATTAGAGCTATGATTTTGATATCTGCAAACGAACCCTTCATCGTATACAAGTCATGCACCCAACGAACTGGTCTATAAGCTTACTACCTCTGAGACGCTTTAGCCATTGGAACATCAAAGTACACAAGTCATATACATGAAGCTGTCCTTTTTCTCAGGATTAAGGTTACTGCATAATGAACGTCAAAAGCAGATCGATCCACTCAAAGCAGACTTCGTAGATCAATCACGCTTTAGTCCCGGTCTAATATGTCACCACCAAGCAACATATCTATGTCTCTACTTGGAAGTCTAGCTCCAGACAGTCAAAACAAACCGTCCCCTCCAAGGCTTTAGACAACATAATAGTCTTAACATGAGTTAGATGCTCGATCTAACCCCATAGACTACAGACCATAGTTTAGACCGCTAACTTTAGAACATTGCCTTTTCGCATACAAAAGTCCATTGCATGCAACATTCTAACAGTTTAACACAAGCAGTCAGAGAGCCATATTTGCTTACATTTACTTTAATATGTAAATAAGACGAGGACAGATAGCAATGTAATGAATAACCTCTATATATAATTTTATTATCCAGTTCAAAATAAATACATCAAAATGTCTCTAATGCTTAGGGCATTTCCTAACAATCTCCCACTTGCCCTAAGCCAGCAGATGTGCCATGTTACGCATCCCCATCGCCTCTATGTGCCTCCCAAAGCTTCTAGCCATCAAAGTCTTAGTAGAGGGATCGGCAATGTTGTCCTCAAACGCGATCTTACATGCATCTACTTATCCTGTCTCCACGTGCCCTCTAATGTCGACTTCCTCGAATCCTTACAAGTCTGGAAGTCTAAGTCCGTGTATCCTACGGGTGTTAGGTCCCCTCCAGAATACACCAGCATATAATCCCTCGTTCTCTTAAGATACTTGAGTATATGCATTACTGCTTGCCAGTGCTTGGTTCCAGGATTTGCTTGATATCGACTCACCATACCTACTGCAAAAAATATATCCGGGTAAGTGCAAAGCATAGCATACATAAGGCTACCTACAGCAGATGCATAAGTGACCTTACTCATACGCTCTCTTTCTTCCGATGTCTTGGGACAGTCATCCAATGAAAGAGTTAGACCGGCAATAGAAGGTTGTGAGCCTTTCTTTGCCTCTTGCTTTGCATATTTATCAGTTATTTTATCTATGTATGAAGCTTGGGATAACGCTATCATTTTGTTCTTTCGATCTCTGAAGAGACGAATGCCTAGAACATAATTAGCTTCTCCCAAGTCCTTCATGTCAAACAGTTGGTGTAACCGAACCTTGACCGATGATAAGTTCCCTACATCATTCCCAATGAGTAGTATATCATCGACATAGAGTATCAGAAAGACCACTTTTCCATCCTTAATACGTTCATAAACACAGGGTTCATCAACGTTCTGCTCAAAACCAAATGTCTTAATCGCTTGATCAAACCTCTGGTTCCATGAGCGGGATGCTTGCTTTAATCTATAAATGGATCTAAGCAACTTGCAGACTTTCCTTTCTTGGCCTTTCACTACGAACCCTTCAGGCTGTATCATATAGATACACTCTTCAAGATGGCTATTCAAGAATGCCGTCTTGACATCTATTTGTCAGATCTCGTAATTGAGAGCCGCAGCAATGGACAGAAGAATACGGATAGACTTCAGCATAGCAACAGGCGAAAAGGTTTCATCGTAATCGATTCCAGCCTTTTGCGTGTACCCCTTTGCAACCAGTCTAGCTTTGAAAGTTTCCACTCTCCCTTCCACATCCTTCTTTCTTTTGTAGACCCATTTGCATCCAATGGGTTTTATCCCATCTGGCAAATCTACAAGTTCCCAAACAGAGTTGGATTTCATAGAATCCATCTCATTGTTCATAGCCTGTTTCCAAGATTTAGAATCAACATCATTTATAGCTTCATCATAGGTGACCGGATCATCCTCATGCTCATAAGCCTCGACCTAGTATACCTCAGCATCATACATGAAGAAATTAGGTTTCTTTGAAACCCTCCCACTACGACGGGGCACCTTAAGTTGTTGATCGTCTGCAGGTCTTTCACTGGAACTCGGACTTGTGTCCAAGATCGAAATCTGTGGAGCAGTTCTTTCACCTGATAATTCCTCTAGCACCACTTTGCTTCGAGGCTTAAAGTCATTCATGTGACTTTCCTCCAAGAATGTCGCATGGGTTGAGACAATGACTTTTTGTTCCTTCGAGTTATAGAACAGACCTCCTTTAGTTCCTTTTGGATACCCTACAAACATGCACAATTCTGATCTTGGTTCCAACTTTTTTGCATCCCTATCCAGTACATGCGCCGGGCAGCCCTATGTTCTCATATGTCCAAGGGAGGGCTTCCTGCCACGCCACAATTCATATGGAGTTCTGGGAATTGATTTGCTTGGAACGTGGTTCAGAATATAGCATGCCGTTTGTAAAGTATATCCCCAAAATGATAATGACAGCGTTGAATAACTCATCATGGGCTGTACCATATCCAATAAGGTCCTATTTCTCCTTTCAGTTGTGGAGTACCAGGTGCAGTCAATTGGGATAATATCCCATTCTCTACAAGATGTCCTAGAAATTCGTTGGAGAGGTATTCGCCACCTCGATCAGATCGAAGTATCTTTATGGATTTATCCAATTGCTTTTCCACTTCCGCACGATACTCTTTGAACTTGTCAAAGGTTTCGCTCTTGCGGTGCATCAAATATACATATCTATACCTCGAGTAATCATCTATAAAAGAGACATAATACTCGAACCCTTCTCGTGCTGTGACATTCATGGGGCCACACACGTCAGTGTGTACAATTTCTACGAGCTCCTGAGCCCTTGTACCCTTAGCTCCAAAAGATCTCTTGGTCATCTTACCCTCTAGACAAGACTCACATTGGGGAAGACGTACCTCCTCCAGAGATTCTAGAGGACCGTCTTTCACCAATCTTTGAATCCTATCCTGATTAATATGACCAAGTCTTAAATGCCAAAGATATGCCTTGTTAGAGTGAGAAACTTTCAACCTTTTAGAGTTATCTATTAATTCAGTGTCAAGCAGTGAGTACATCTTTGGTTTGATCAAATATAGGTTTCCATCCATCCATCCAGAATAGATAAAAGACTTATTTCTATGAATATCAACTCTTTTACTAAAAGAAACTGAATAAGAATCCTTTATTAAACAATCTACCGATATAAGGTTCCTCCTAAAATTAGGAATATAAAAACAGTCTTTCAATAAAATAAACCTAAATTTATCAAAATAAAGGTAAATATCTCCCACTGCCTCAGCCACCACCAAGCTGCCATCTCCAGTTCGCAACGAGAGGCTCCTATCATGTAGACTTCTCGTTTCCATGAACCCCTGCATAGAAACACAAACATGATTAGTGGCGCCTGAATCAATGACCCAAGTGTCTTTTGATTCTTCCACCAAACACGCTTCTAAGTAATGAAGTTCCTTACCTTCCTTGCCCTTGGCGGCTAGGATTTCCCGGCAAGATTTCTTGAAGTGACCTACCTTCCCATAACGGAAGCACTTGGACTTTTTAGTGTCCCTGGGCTTCTTGTTCTTCTTCTTCTTCTTCCCATCCGAGACAGGAGGATTAGAAGAACTGGAAGCCGCTTGTTTCTGATTTGGCCTCTTCCTCTTCCGTGAGGGTTTAGAAGATTCCACCAAATTGGCCTCACCTTTGGGTTGGACAGCATCCCCATCCCTAATCATCCGCTCATAAGCTTGGAGTTGCTTCATGAGCTCGGTTAGTCCTAACTCCCTTGTTGCCAGATTGTATGCGGCCTTAAACCCCATAAAATCTTTAGACAGAGTTTTGAACACCATCTCGATCTGGATCTTATAGTCCAACTCAGCACTGTTTTCGGTAGCCTCAGCGAAGAATCCCATTAGAGTGATCATATGGTCCTTCACCGGAGTTCCCGCCTTTTGCTTAGAGTTCATAATGCTGGTGATAGCGGAATGTTAAGCCAACTTTTCTTGGCCTCCGAACATGTCCTCCAGATTATCCATGATCTCCCTAGTAACCTGATAAGTCTCATGTTGCTTTTGTAAAGTACTCGTTATGCTAGCAAGCATGTAGCATCGAGCTATATCATTGGATTCTCTCTAATGAGTATAGGCAACCGGGACCTCCTCAAGCAGTGTGTCAGGTTTTGGCCCTGGTGGGCATAGTTTGTCCAGTACGAACTTGTGTCTCTCGCAGCTGAGAACTATTAACAGATTTCTTTTCCAATCCTTATAATTATCGCCATTCAGTTTATTCTCAGTGAGTATTGAGATGAGGGTTGTCGGTGACATTTTGAACTGAAATAAAACTATACTAGACATCATTACAAAGCCCAAGCAAATATACAGATAATTTAGCAAATAAAACATACAAGTATGTTCCTACATGAAACTTGAAAAACATGTAGCATTGCAACGGTAATTCTCAGCACCTATTACCCTAAGCCACTGAGGGGTGGTCATGAAAACAAATAGCCAGAACATGGACCCCGTCCAATTAATATATGTTGCCTTAAATCCTCCAAGGTTAAGACATATATTAATAACCGCTTATTTGGCCACCAGTTTAGTTAACAGAGCTTCTAGGGAAGGTTAATAACTAAACGAGTTTTGAGTGTATAACCATTGTTCACGTAGCCCGATCCACGTCCTACCAAGCCACCGAGGGGTGGTCATGAATAGGATCGTACCCGAACACGTTTTTCACATAGGAGATCCAATCTAGTATACTGGCGGCGGTAAACACCTACCGAGGGGTGTGGTCAGGGCAGAACTGATGCGAGGCGTTACCATGCTTTCACATATGGATCAACAATGGAGGCCGTGGGTTTTGTTTGAAACCCTCTCCCACTCAATATTTTGAAAAACATGCAAGTTTTGACAAATTATGTATGATCAATATAGTATGAGCGGCACTCAACTATCCTATATGACATGTTATCAAATATGCATATAAAACATCCATCAATACATATTTATACATCCATGACATAGCACAGAAAAAATAATTGATAGAATAACCAAGCCATGGTTCCATCCTAGAACAAAGAAAATAAAGATTACAAAATTCCATCCAAAGCATTCTTTGGGTCTTGAATTTTGTTCCGTCTTCTTGTATCCATCTTTATGTAGCCTCTCCATTTATTTCTCATCCCAAGAATCATTTAAAATTTAAATCTTCAAAAATTTAAATTTCAAATTCAAATTCCAAATTCGAATTTCAAATTTAAATTTCAAATTCAAATTTTAAACAATTTTAAACATCATGTGTAATAATATGTAATTTCAAAAATTTCAAATTTTCAATTACATATTTTTAAACATGATTTAAAATTAAATCTCAAATATAAAAATCAAAATTTTTCGATTTTTGAACCGTCGCACCACCGCCCCCGTAGGCGGCAGCCGCCGTGGGCAGCCCCCAGCCCAGGCTGCACGCCCAGGCTGCGGCCAGCCTTGGGTAGGCCACGGCCACCCTCGGCTGCAGGCCAAGCCTGCGACCGTAGGCGGTTATGGCCTACACAGGGGCTGCCGTAGCCCCATCGTGCCCGAGGGCAGGGGCTACAGCCCCACCAAGGCCTGTCGGCCTATCCCGAGGGGGTCGTGTCTCGATATTCGTGCCGTATTCCAATTTATCTATTAGGATCTCCAAAAATTAATTTGAATCCCAATTAAATTGAAATTTTTCATACAATCAAAATTTCAACCTTTAAATCAAATTTAACTTTTGGGAAAAAATAAATTACGGTCTTCAATCTTCAATCTCCTCTAAGCATAATTGCATAAAAAATTCCTAAACGTTTCTGGTGTATAAAATTCTAACCATAAAAATTCTAAGAGACAAAAATTAAAATCCATGGGAAAATTACAGTGTTAATAAACTGCTCCCATGGTTGCATAAAAATTCCTAGATACAATTTTTCTAAATTCTAAGGAACCATAACCGGCATAAACAAGCATGCTTATAATAATTCAAAAAATTAAAATAACCACATACTTTATACATAATCCATGATAACAACATAAAGGAACCCTAGAATGCCACTCTCTAGATATCAAATCCATACATAAATAAAAAGACTAAGTAATTGTCTAATTTATGTACATGGCATAGTCATGAGATGGCTCTGATGCCAATTGTAGGAAAATAAATCGGTAAAAATGTATCAGAGTGGCACAGCGGAACAATAAAAATTTTTAGATCGTTAAATATCTCATGATGCCATATACAATAAACCAACAACAATTAAAACTCATATCTCAAGGACGCCAATCTGCAGGAGGAGAATGACCGGAGGCTTCAACTAACTAGCCTTCTCTACTATTCTCTAATTCCCGAATGGCTGAGTGTGTGGGCACTCTGAACCTCGATCGGTATGCTAGCACTGCTAGTCTTTATCCGACCACCCAGATCTCTAAAGAACTTTATTGTCACGGTGGGCTGTGCAATAATAAGCCTGCTCACCTGAGAGTCTGTGGTCTGAGAGAACTGGAGTGGCAGGACCTCTATTTATAGACCTGCATGAGGTGATTCTCTGAATTCGAATTGGATTAGGAAAAGATATTCTCCCTTATCCATAACCATAAAATCTGAATTTTCCATGGGAATATCCCAACAATAAAATTCGGCCATTTAGGATAAATCCTGTGACAACCCGCCTTACGTAGTGTTAAACAGTACTATTACAGTCAGCCACTGTTGCCAACTACGATAGACTGTAACCACTTGGGTCGTCAGCAACTTACTTTTAACTTGTTTCCAACTTATTCTGATACCATCTATAATAGCTGGTATCTTACTTTTAACATATTTTCTTTAACATGCTTACTCTAACTTCCCATTTGAACATGAAAATATGGAATAAATTTTTTTTTCTTTTCTTAAACTTTACTTGGAAACTGTACCGTCGTAAAACATTTACTATAATAAACCTTTTACATTGCCTTAACTTCATTTACATTATAAAACATTATTTTAATACTCTTTTAAACAGCTCAGCGGAAGACTCATAGTAGTACCATAACCCTCACCCAGTCCCTGGGCACATGCAGATTCCATCCGTCATCCATCACTTGTCTTATCTTCGTGCAGGATGCTTACCTACAACATAAACAAACTTGTGAGCGATAGGCTCAGTAAGTTCAAACATACATTCATGACAAAATACTAACTCATACCTTTTGGACAGAACATGTCTGATACCAACTGTGGCATCAGAACATGAACATACATTATACTTTACTTTCAACTTCATATATAACATATTCTAACATTGAGAGAACAATCTCAACGTTTTTTTTTTGCATAACCTAATTTAAACATAACATACAGAATATATGCTTAACATCTTAAGCATAACATACTCAACATTATACAAAATAATGTATACGCATATCAATTTAAACATAGCATACTTAATGTATGCTTAAACATCACAAATACACTTAAAATTGTATAACTGACTTATGCATATCAATTTATGCATAACATAGCATATGCACACATGTTAGTCGCATTATGCTTGTTTACTTTCATTCTTTCTTCTTCGTGATGTTCTTTTGTTCTTTCTTTCTTTCATGTCATACTTTTCTTCTTCTTTTCTTTTTTGCTAAGCATATGCACACATATTAGTGGCATTATGCTTGTTTACTTTCATTCTTTCTTCTTCGTGATGTTCTTTTGTTCTTTCTTTCTTTCATGTCATACTTTTCTTCTTCTTTTCTTTTCTTGCTAAGCATATGCACACATATTAGTCGCATTATGCTTATTTACTTTCATTCTTCCTTCTTCGTTGTATTCTTCTGTTCTTTCTTTCTTTCACGTCATACTTTTCTTCTTCTTTTCTTTTCTTGCTAAGCATATGCACACATATTAGTCGCATTATGCTTATTTACTTTCATTCTTCCTTCTTCGTTGTATTCTTCTGTTCTTTCTTTTATATTATGTCATTCTTCTTATTCTATAGATCATATCCTATTCCTTCATTCTATTTCTCTCTCTCTTTTTTTTTTCTTTATCTGCCTCTTTTCTTTTCTTCTCCTAGCTTTTCTTAGCTTTTCTTTACTTTTCTTTATTTTCTTTTATTTTCTTTGCTTTTCTTAGCTTTACTTTCTTTTCTTTTCTTTGCTCTTCTTAGCTTTTCTTAGCTTTACTTTCTTTTCTTTTTTTTCTTTTTACTTTCACTAGTGGATCATATCCTAATCATTATCTGTCGATCTATCTCCTTCCTTTCTTCTCTTTCTTTATTTATCTCTCTTTTCTTTTCTTTTCTTTTACTAGTGGATTCTATCCTAATCTGTCGATCTATCTCCTTCCTTTCTTCTCTTTCTTTATTTATCTCTCTTTTCTTTTCTTTTACTAGTGGATCCTATCCTAATCCGTTTCTTTTCTTTGACTAATGGATCATATCCTAATCTGTCGATCCATCTCCTTCCTTTCTTCTCTTTCTTTATTTACCTCTCTTTTCTTTTCTTTTCTTTTACTAGCAAATCATGTCCTAATCTGTTGTTTTATCTCCTTCTTTTCTTTTCTCTCTTTATCTGTCTCTTTTCTTTTCTTCTCCTAGCTTTTCTTAGCTTTTCTTTATTAAGCTTCACTTTCTTTTCTTTTCTTTTCTTTTCTTAGCTTTTCTTAGCTTTACTTTGCTAAGCTTTACTTTCTTTTCTTTTCTTTGCTTTTCTTAGCTTTTCTTTGCTAAGCTTTACTTTCTTTTCTTTTCTTAGCTTTACTTTCTTTTCTTAGCTTTTCTTTGCTAAGCTTTACTTTCTTTTCTTTTCTTTGCTTTTCTTAGCTTTTCTTTGCTAAGCTTTACTTTCTTTTCTTTTCTTTGCTTTTCTTAGTTTTTCTTAGCTTTTCTTTGCTAAGCTTTACTTTCTTTTCTTTTCTTTTCTTAGATTGTCTTTACTTTTCCTATCTTTCACTTTCTCGTATGGGCCCATGGTTGGACGTACCTAATGCGCGTAGACCAATGGGTGAACGGGGGAGCGATCCACCAATCAACCCCAAGGTAGATCTCACACTATAAACTTGGGGTAGTGCGTTAGCCATTAACTACCTTAAGCTTGCGGTAGCACCACACATCTGGGGTGGAGGCTATTCTTAACTCTTAAACCTCACAGCTGGGGAGGCCGGTATGCCAACCTTAACTTTTCAGTCTTATTATCTTGCTTATCTTTCTCGTTCTTTACTTTATCCTTTCAGTCGTTTGTTCATTCATTCATTCTCTCTTTCGTTCATTTTCTTTTCCTTTCTTTCTTTCGTTTCTTTTCTTTTCTTTCTTTCTTTCTTTTGTTTCTTTTCTTTCGTTTGTATTTCAAAAATCATTTATTTCTTAACGTAACTTTTCTATAGTGTGAATTATGTTAGTCACACTTTAGTGCATATAGCACTAACAGACATGAATTCCATATAACACTTAAACATAAACCTAACATAACATGTCAGTTCATGTTACAAACAAATCACATATTTGAACTTACCACATATCATACTTAGACATAATAATCTATTCATATTGCAGTCAATTAAATATTTGAACTTACTACATAGAACACATAACACATAACATGACCAGTTCATTTATGTTGCAGTCAATTAAATGTTTGAACTTACTAATACTTGCTAGCATCTCTTTTCTTGCTTCCTTGGTCCGCAGACGTCTCTTCATATCGTCTGGCGCGGATCCCTATAACCGAAATAATAACGGTTATTTTCTATGCTTCTTGCATGTATAAAACTTAATAAAACGTAAAAATTCTACGTTTCATTTCTCGATCATAAATTTAAGGATCTAATATCCAATTTATAACTTTTCTGCTAACTTTTAGTAAAATTACTATTTTACTCTAAACTTTTGGTAAAATTACCATTTTGCCCCTAATGGGATTTTTCTCATTATAACCTTACTTTTCTTTGATTCGCAACTTAGCTTTGGCCCTTAAAATCTTAATTAAGCCATTATAAGTCCATTAGGATCCTTTTCTATTATTCTTGAAATTTTCCAGTCAAAATTACCGTTTTACCCCTAATGGGTCTTTGAGTCATATCATTCTCATTTTATTGCTTAAACTGGATCTTCTAAACTCAAAAATCATCAAATAATTTTTCTTGGGCTTTACTAAATTTTTTTACGGCCTTATTTACCATAATTTGTTGGTTTACTATTTACCGACCCTCGGGTGGTACTATTCTGACTCTCGAGCGTTAATGCTCTTTCTAGGGTCCAGGGCACCGAAAGGGCTCGGGTTTCCATCCCGACCACGTTTGTACCCTTCGGTTCTTAAAATACTCTTCTGTGCCGTTTTCAAAATTTCGACAGCATTTCCGCTTAATTTTTGGGTTCCCGGCGTTTAGAAAACGCCTCGAAACCATCTAACTTAGTTCTATTCTACCACGTACTATACCAGAGCCTATATTTTTACGTAAAAACTCAACTTTTTACGTAAAAATCTTTACATTTTTCACTTTTTCTCATTTGACTATTTTCCATACACATAGTCCATTTTTTCTTACAATTTGACATTCCAGAATACATAATTCATATATACTCATTCCAAAAACATTAATTTCAGGAATGGAGGGACCGAAGTCACTACCGGAATCGTTCCACTGGTGATCGAACGAACTGTTCGGTTTCACGCGGATAAACTTTAATTCTCCGTTCTTTGCCTTTGAGACTCCATCTTGCAATTCTGACGTCACGGAGATGTCCAGAACATTGAAAATAGGCCAACGGGCCATTCTTAAATTTTTGGTCTCCGGTCGCCGTTGACCGACGTTGACTCGCCGTTGACCGGTGGTTGACGGCGGCGACTGTGGCAAATGAGTAGCCTATCTTGAAGAGCTCAACGAGAGGAATCCATTGCTGGCCTCAATTTCATGTTTGGAGGCCCCTATCGCCGGAAAATTCCCTCGAAAACCACGGTCACGGTGGCGATGATGGAACTCCACCGTGCTGGAATTTTTTCCCAAAATTGGTTGAGGGCTTTTGCTCCCCTCAGCCCTGCGGTCGTTTCTGCACCAACGGTGTACTTCAACTCGGTCGGAATCTGGCGTTTCGACGGCAGCTCCACGACGGCGTTTCACCGACTTTTTCGAAGCTTGGACGGCGCGATTCTGCCGGTGTTGAGGTGATCGGTGGCATGGGTTTTGCTCCTCTCTTCACCACGAAAATTTTGGGACCGGTTTCGTGGTAAACGGTGGCTAGACGGTGGAGATATCGGCGATCGAATTTCTCGGCTCTGGCGGCATTCGAGCGGCGCGTGCGGCGGCGTACGGCGGCCGTTCCGTCGATTTGACCCACCGTTGGACTCAGCTCGGCGAGAGCTTTCCGATGACACTGGCGGTGTCGAAAACGGACACCGTTTCCGATGGTCGGTTACTGTTCATTTTCGGGTAAGGGGAGGAAAGAGAAAATAAGAGAAAGTTATGGGCTTGTTTTTGAAATTTCTGATTTTTTCGCCCTTTATATACTTTTTCGCCCAAAATTTCAACATGGGCTATCCTGACTAATTTGGGCGTCCTGAATCCAAATATATCAGTTTTATTTTCATCTGAGGTCATCTTGACCAGTTTCCGGTACTGTGAATTCTCGATCAAAAATTACCTGTGTACTCAATTAGCTAATTTGAGCATACAAATAGGCTATACTGACTAATTTGGACGTGCTTAATCCAAATTTATCAGTTTCAACTTCATTCGAAGTCATCTCGACCAGTTTTCGGGATCTGTGTGACCCCGTCTCGAAAAACGTGTCAGGTGCCTGATTGACTAATTTGGGCATCCTGAGTCTAAGTATATCAGTTTCGGGCCAAGAAATTGTCGTCTTGACCCTTATCCTGATACTGTGTACCTCCCAACAAAATCTACATTTTGTTCTCAATTGACTAATTTTAAGCGTTCTGATTCTAAATATATCAGTTTCATATCAAGAAAATGTCATTTTAACCAATTTCTTGATACTGCATATTTCATGATCATCACAAATCCAATCCAAATCTAAACAAGATTTTAACTAGAATTTTATCTCCCTTTTTCAACCAAAAAATCTGAAATTTCCTAGGAGAAATCTCCTCAAAAAATTTGGCCACATTCAGGGTAAGGGAGAATCAAAATTTCACTAAGATTTTCAAGCTTGAATCTTAACTCATCCTTATCCAAAATAACCGAATTTTCCTAGGAGATATTCTCCAAAATTTCGGCCACTTTCTGGGGAAGAGAGAATCCAAATTCAACTGGGATTTAAACTTGAATTTTTCCCTTGAACCTTATCCACAAAAACAGAAAATCCATTGAGGATAATCCTCAAAATTTCGTCCATCATTAGTGAGGAATTGGATTCAAAATTCAAGTAGGATTCTAACAAGATTATCCTCTCCATATCCAACTCAAATTTGAATTTCAAACCTTGCGGATTTTCCACAACAAATTTGAATCCCACTTGGACTGTGATTCAAAATTTAAATTTCAAATTTCAAATTCGAATTTCAAATTCAAATTTCAAATTTCAAATTTAAATTTCAAATTCAAATTTCAAATTTGAATTTCAAATTCAAACTTCAAATTCAAAATTCAAAATTCAAATTTCAAAATTCAAATTTCAAAATCCACAAAACAGTTGTGTTTCAAATTCTTGTTCTCATGGATAATTTTCTACAACTCCAATCCAATCTCAAATAAAATCATGGCAACTTTATTTGGAGTTCGAATAATTATGTACTCTATTATCCAAAACAAAATCTGCATCCAACCAGAAAGAATCTTGTCTACTATCCTAATCCTGTGTCATCACCATCCATGCATAACAAACCAGCCAAGAGCATACACAAATCAATTTGCCAAACGTTAAGGAATTATATGGAGCTAGTAGTGGGACTGATTGGACATATATAATCGAGCTCGCGCAAATCTATATGATCATCATTCTTTTATCGAACAACTCAATCATATGATCACTAGTTTCAGAGTCACACCACTATAAACCTGAAACTAAACTCCCAATTATATACCGTATTACATAAGCCTGTGATAAGCTATCGTCCAATGACCTTGTCATGTATGCAGAACCCTCATATGATATCTATGATCAGCCTTAGGCCAAAGTCCGTTTAATCCTACCGATCAGGCTATCTTAAAGTTCCATTATACTACCGAATAAAGAAAATGATTATTCACCATACGTGAATAAGAAGTCATCCGCCCAGCAGACGACCAAAGGCCTTGTCCATTTTCAAATTCAGTATAATGTCTTTAAGAGGATACCCTTAACTCCTCATTAGAGCTATGATTCCGATATCTGCAAATAAACCCTTCATCATATACAAGTCATGCACCCAACGAACCGGTCTATAAGCTTACTACCTCTGAGACGCTTTAGCCATTGGAACATCAAAGTACACAAGTCATATACATGAAGCTGTCCTTTTACACAGGATTATGGTTACTGCATAATGAACGTCAAAAGCATAACGATCCACTCAAAGCAAACTTCGTAGATCAATCACGTTTTAGTCTCGGTCTAATATGTCACCACCAAGCAACATATCTATGTCTCTACTTGGGAGTCTAGCTCCAGACAGTCAAGACAAACCGTCCCCTCCAAGGCTTTAGACAATATAATAGTCTTAACATGAGTTAGATGCTCGGTCTAACCCCATAGACTACAGACCATAGTTTAGACCACTAACTTTAGAACATTGCCTTCTCGCATACAAAAGTCCATTGCATGCAACGTTCTAACAGTTTAACACAAGCAGTCAGGGAGCCATATTTGCTTACATTTACTTTAACATGTAAATAAGACGAGGACAGATAGCAATGTAATGAATAACCTCTATATATAATTTTATTATCCAGTTCAAAATAAATACATCAAAATGTCTCTAATGCTTAGGGCATTTCCTAACATTTTAGCCAAAAATTTGACAAGTTTCATCACCAAATTAGATTCCAATCCAAACTTTAAATTGCAAGGAATTGAAGTGATAAGGTGAGCTTCTAAATTGAAGCAATTTTTAGGGTTGTTTCACAAAAAAATCTGTGGCACTATTGGTGTAGAAAACATTGAAAATTTTGATGTTTTGTTGATGTGTTGACTAGTTTGATATTAAGATTGATGAAAGCATGCATTGGAAGTAAGAAACAAGCAAAATTTTGCATGATTCTCCATAAAATCCATGGCCTAGTAGGGAGGAAATGATGTTGAGAAATTTGGTGATGTGATTTGCTTTAATAGTTATGTTAGTTTGATACCATGTTTATTAAAGCATGAATTGGAATAATAAAACAAGCAATTTTGATGCATGTTTCATGCTAGAATTAGTGGCTAATAAACACTAGAAAATGGAAAATTTTTAATGTTGAACAATGATGAGAAATGTTGATAAAACCTTAGTAATAAGAACAAAATTTTCTATGGTGGTTTAGCATGAAAATCCGTGGCTTAATGCTAGGGCTGGAATGAAATTTTATTAGATTTTTAATATTTATATGTACATTTGAAAAACCTAAGAGTGATATGTGATGATTGTTTATTGTGACGAAAAATATTTGGTGTTGTTTGCCATGAGAAACCGGGTTGATAATTGGAAAAAAAGTTAATGATTTTGTGTTGAAATTGGAATGATGATAATGTGGAAAATTTTTATACAAAGTTGGTAACTTTGTATAAAATAGGTCTTTGGTACAGTACGTGGTAGGTACAAAGGTTCTAAGATGTACCTAATATCGGGAAAACCTAAAAATACAAGCGAAAATGCTGTCAAAATTTCTAAAACGGCATAAGGGCAATTCAGAAAACGAGGGTAAAAAATATTGGACTCAGAAAGGAAACCGGGACCCCTCGGTGGACTAGGGTTAGTAATGGAAAACCAACTCAAGAGGAATAGTAAACCGACCGTTAATGACTAAAATGCCTAAAACGGGGAAAAATTCACGTTAGGGGTATTGTAGGAAACGAGGGGGAAAAATTAGATCGAGATAGGAAACCCGAGTCCCTCGGAATCGAGGCTCGGGGACAGGATGAAAAACATTTCAGGAGTAGTGAAATACCCATTTGAAGTTCCAAAATGCTAGAAAAACGAGAAACGACCCTAGTTGTTGGATGAATAGTAATCGAGGATCAGAAAATGAATAATTGTGATTTTATAGCAAATGAAGCTATAAAACGATACAGAAGCCTAAGGAATATTATTTTATGATATTTGGGCTTAGAAAATTCAGGAAAAATAATATAACAGAATATTTACGATCCCGAGACCTGTCAGAGGCAAAATGGTCATTTTGATCAAAAATTTCTGAAAGGCTCGAAAAGGACCGTAAAAGATCTAGAATGTCTTAAATAAAATTCTAGAACCTAAAATAAAGATTTTAGAGTCAAAAATCTAGAGTTTAAATAGTACATGGGTGTGTACTTTGAAACACGGTCATGTAGAATGAACCTGAGAGGTACACTGGCTGGGACACGGGCGTGTTGCAGGCTGTGTACCACAAATAAAGTTAAAATACGTTGAATTGTTAAGTGAAATGAATATACATCTAAAGTGATAATTAATGATGGGTATTAATAGATAATAATATGTCTGTAGGGACCCAAACTAGAGATAAAACTGCGGAGGAGTTCCAGAATTGGACATTATCGTAGTGGTAGTAATTTCAAGCATTTTCATGTCTGCAACATGAAATACTGTATTATTTCATTATGTACTAGTTGTACATTAGATATTAAGTCCTATAGACATTGGGGGATTAGTTAGTATAACACATCCCACATAATAAAAGAAAGAGAATATGTAAGGCCTACGAGCAATGGAGGTTAATGATCTTGAGGTGACGATTAATGTCACTTGATTAGAATTATAATTAAAAGATGGTAATAAAACCATTTAAGGCGTACTACCCCTCTAACGTTGTGGTTGAGGTTTTACAGGTCCTTCAGGGATATAATAATCGCTACGAGCGATGAGGGCTAGAGAGGAAGAAGCTCTAGGGTCACTCTCTAGGCCCTCCCAGTCAGCGCGTAAATAAACTATCAGTACGGCCACAATTAGCTCAAAACCAAAATACAAATAGAGAGAATAATCAATAATGTGATGAAAGCCATAATAGAGCATAATTGAACATAACCGACACTAGCACTAAGTATAGTGGATTCGGTCAGGGTAATGTAAATAGTAATCGGTTAAGGTAATAGTTACTATTCATATGTCAAAGGTCAAAGTTACTACTCATGGTTAATAGTACTATTCACATATGGATAGTACTATTCATAGGAAAGTGTGTTTTGATGTTTTTGAATCTATGTAATTCTTACTAAGCATGTTTGAAATTATTGAGCCTATTAGCTCATCAGTTTGTTCATGTTACAGGTAAGAAACCTGTCCAATAGACTCTTGGATGGTGGCAGGATGCGCATGTGCCGACGGGATAGGGAACCCACTATAGACTTAGGTCGGTCATAAGTTTTCCGCTGAGCATCATGAGAAAGTAAATTGAAGAGAATGTATTTTTGAAAAACAAAGTACATATTTTGTATATTTGTAAATTATGTTGTACTTCAAAAGGATAACTAAAAGTTAGTATTATATTTTATATGGCTTTCATACTTGGCTTTCGTTAGAGAAAAGTATTTTGAAAAAAAAATATGGGCGAAATTTTTAAGGCCCTAAAATATGAGAGTTGAATGAAAAAGTGTTTAAATCGCGATCCGGATTCGGTGCACGGGCTGTCTTGGTTGACTACGGAGCCGGACCTCGGCGGTTTCGTGTGGCTGGTTTGGAGGGCACCACAGTTTGGTATCAGGGCAGTTAACCATATCCCTATTGGCACGGAACACGATCTGCTTGTTAATCCAAGTAAGTTAGCTTTCTTTAAATTAGTTAACTTTTCATTTATATGATGTTATATATATTTGTAGGACACACGATGACTAGACCACCTTATATGAGACCCCACCCATACCGACCGAGAGGACCGATCTGGGTATGGACTAGGCTCGTGGTCAGACCATCCATGATCCATCGAGCAGTACCTCGACAGCTGGTACTTGAGCCGCTAGCGCCAGAGATAGTAGCACTGGTATCAGTACAAACACCACCTCCTCGAGTAGTTGTTAATCCACCAGTAGCTGTAGATGTTCCAGTGGTAGGAGGATGAGCACATGTAAGATCCTGAGTATCAGTACGTGCGGTACACGCCTTCAGAGGTAGTCATCCACCCACTTTTGAGGGAGGTCAAAAGGGGATCTCTACTCGTGATTGGTTACATGATATAGAGGTGATTATGCGTCAGTGTGATATAGACGAGGATTGTTGGGTGTTGATGGTAGTTGGCACATTCCGTGAGGATGCACAGATGTATTGGGAGTATTGTAATCAGGAGATGTTGTTGGGACTAGGCTGGGTTGAGTTCTAACACATTATGATACAACAGTTCCCACCAAAGAGTCCAGTGTCACCTGTTCCAGACCCTCTGGAGAGCAGGATAGTGACTCCACCACTAATGATGCCTAGATATACAGATGTGAGGGAGTTTGTTCTCTAAGCTGAGAGACTACAGATGCTTCTAAGTGATACGGTTTTCACTTATGTAGTACAATTTGAGGAGAACGTAGTGAAGAGATGCCTAATGTCTAACCTCACTAAGGAGGATTTTTACGACATTTTTTTGGAAAGGGATCACTATAGATCTACGACAGAGGGTAACCCCTTTATATCCTACTACTTTACGCGAGTTTATAGTTACCGTAGCTAAAGTAGAGGAAGATTTGATGATGGAGCTGATGGTGCACAAGAGACATGAGCAATTATTACAGGATGCTATGTTAGACCGTCTGTATGGGGCACAGCCTATGGCAAATGATCATGAGCCCGACACATCAAGACGATGAGAGGGTACAAGTCCCACTGCGGGATTAACACCATCTGAGGCCAGAAATGGCTCAGATGAGGACAAAAAAGATCCAAAGGAGTTTCCACTAGTTCCAGATCTACCTCAAACAGGGGATTAGATATAAACCATATAAGATGTATAAATGTATATATATCAGTATATGTGTATATATGACTGTATCGAAAGGCCATTTTGAAAAATGAGCCTTCGAACTGACGTTTATATGGGAAAATTTTGAAATGAAATGAAATGATATTTTGACATGTTCAATTGATGAAATGTTGAAATTATGTGATGATTGAAACTATTTTTACTTACATTGTAAAAATATGTTTGTGGAAAATCTAACGAACAATTTTCTTACAATTATAGGGAGTAGGCAAAGATGGTGAATTCGTGAAACTTGAGAAACATGAGAGGGTCTTCAGTCCTTTTAGAAAGAGTAGATGAACTAGAAGCTATGTTAATGGCTCAGATGAAGGCAAATGTTGAGCTGAGACAAAGAATAGAACAGATGGAGCAAAGGCAAGGCCAAGAAGAAGACCAAAACCCACAGATGGCTGCATCTGAACAAAAAGTGCCACCAATTGAACCTGAGATTGAAATAATAGAACCACAACCCCAACCTAGAGTTAATCAAGAACCACTTTATGAATGATTTCGACAAATGAAGTCACCAGAGTTCGAGGGTTCCACAAACCCTTTGGAAGCAGAGGAGTGGTTGTCTTCACTCCATATGATATTAGAATTTATAGTGCTAAATGATCAAGAAAAGATTATGTGTGTGTCCTTTGTTTTGAAGAAGGATGTAAGATTATGGTGGGATTCAGTCAAGTTGAGAAGGAACGTATTCACAATGTCATGGTTAGACTTCTTAGAAGAATTTAATCAGAAGTACTACAATCCCGCACTACTTCGACCCTAACAAAGGGAGTTTGCAGAGTTGAAGCAAGGGGACATGTCAGTGATATAAGTCTATAGCAAGTTTGATCAATTGTCTCGATTGTGTCCATATGTTGTCTCCACTGAGAGGGGAGAAAATCCAGAAGATGCTGGGAATGTTCTGCCCTAAGATCTCAGCATTGGTGGACAATGGGTTGACACCGCTCATTGTAGGATTATAAATTGGTAAAAACGTATCAGAGTGGCGCAGCGGAACAATAAAAATTTTTCAAGATCGTTAAATATCTCATGATGCCATATACAATAAACCAACAACAATTTAAACTCATATCTCAAGTACGCCAATCTGCAGGAGGAGAATGACCGGAGGGCTTCAACCAACTAGCCTTCTCTACTATTCTCCAATTCCCGAATGGTTGAGTGTGTGGGCACTCTGAACCTCGATTGGTATGCTAGCACTACTAGTCTTCTTCTGACTACCCAGATCTCTAAAGAACTCATTGTCACGGTGAGTTATGCAATAATAAGCCTACTTACCTGAGAGTCTGTGGTCTGAGAGAACTGTAGTGGCAGGACCTCTATTTATAGACTTGCATGAGGTGATCCTCTGAATTCTAATTGGATTAGGAGAAGATATTCTCCCTTATCCACAACCAAAAATCTGAAATTTCAAGCCAAATCTCAACTACAAAATTCGGCCAAATTCATGAAATTGGTTTCAAAATTTAAACAGGATTTTAACTTGAATTTTATCTCACCATTATCCACTAGAAAAATCCGAAAATTCACTAGGATAAATCGATAAAATTTTCGGCCATAAAGTGATGGAAAGAATCAAAATTCAAATAGGATTTTCTAGTTTGAATCTTATCTCATCCTTATCCAAAATAATTGAAAATCTCCTAGGATATCTTCCGCAAAATTTCGGCCATAATCAGGGAGGAGAGAATCCAAATTCAACTAGGATTGAAACTTGAATTTTTCCCTGAACCTTATCCACAAAAAATCCGAAAATTCCATGAGGATAATCCTCAAAATTTTCGTCCATTATAGTTAGGATTTGTATTCAAAATTCAAGTAGGATTCTAACAAGATTTTCCTCTCCATATCCAACTCAAATTCGAATTTCATTCCTTGTGGATTTACTACTAGAAATTCGAATCCTACTTGAACTGTGATTCAAAATTTGAATTTCAAATTTCAAATTCAAATTTCAAATTTCAAATTTAAATTTCAAATTCAAATTTCAAATTTCAAATTTCAAAAATTCAAATTTCAAATTTCAAAATCCACAAAACAGTTGTATTTCAAATTCTTATTCTCATGGATAATTTTCTACAACTCCAATCCAATCTCAAATAAAATCATGGCAACTTTATTTGGAGTTCGAATAATTGTGTACTCTATTATCCAAAATAAAATCTGAATTCAACCGAAGAGAACCTTGTTCACGATCCTAATCCTATGTCAACACCATCCATGTATAATCAACTAGCCAATAGCATACATAAATCAATTTGCCAAACATTAAGGAATTATGTGGAGCTAGTAGAGGGACCAATTGGACATATATAACTGGGCTCCCACGAATCCATATGATCATCATTCTTTACCAAACAACTCAATCATATGATCACTAATTTCAGAGTCACATCACTATAAACCTGAAGCTGAACTCCCAATTATATACCGTATTACGTAAGCCTGTGACAAGCTATCGTCTAATGACCTTGTCATGTATGCAAAACCCTCATATGATATCCATGATCAGCCTTAGGTCAAAGTCCATTTAATCTTATTGATCAGGCTATCTTAAAGTTCCATTATACTACCAAATAAAGAAAATGATTATTCACGATATGTGAATAACAAGTCATCCGCCCAGCAGACGACCTAAGGCCTTGTCCATTTTCACATCTAGTAAAATGTCTTTAAGAGGATAACCTTAACTCCTTATTAGAGCTATGATTCCGATATCTATAAACGAACTCTTCATCGTATACAAGTCATGCACCCAACGAACCGGTCTATAAGCTTACTACCTTAGAGACGCTTTAGCCATTGGAACATCAAAGTACACAAGTCATATACATGAAGCTGTTCATCTACTCAGGATTAAGGTTACTGCACAATGAAGGTCAAAAGCAGATTGATCCACTCAAAGCGAACTTCGTAGATCAATCATGCTTTAGTCCCGGTCTAACATTTCACCACCAAGCAACATATCTATGTCTCTACTTGGGAGTCCAGCTCCAGACAGTCAAGACAAACTATCCCCTCCAAGGCTTTAGACAACATAATAGTTTTAACATGAGTTAGATGCTTGGTCTAACCCCATAGACTATAGACCATAGTTTAGACCACTTACTCTAGAACATTGTCTTCTCACATACAAAAGTCCATTGCATGCAATGTTCTAACAGTTTTACCACAAGCAGTCAGGGAGCCATATTTGCTTACATTTACTTTAACATGTAAATAAAATGAGGACAGATAGCAATGCAATGAATAACCTCTATATATAATTTTATTATCCAGTTCAAAATAAATACATCAAAATGTCTCTAATGCTTAGGGTATTTCCTAACACCCACTACTGTATTTGATTGCATAAGTAGAGCTTTAAGGGCAAAGTATTACCTGGTTAGGCAAAAGGAAGAAAAAGAAAAGGTATAGGATGCCAAAAAGAAGGAGAAGGTTTTGGCAAAAGCGATACAAGTTGGATCCCAGACTGGACAAAGCAGTAAGCCGAGTTTGAACACTAAGGCCGGATAGTCAAGTACTTCTGGCCAGCAGTCACAAGGAAAGAGAAAAGGGAATAATTCTGGGAATAGGAACCAACAGCGGAGATTGAAAAATAATGCTGGACCCATTGTTCGTGATTGTGTTGTCTGTGGAAAAAGACATTCAGGCAGATGCAGACTTACCCTAAATGCCTGTTTTTAATGTGGAAAGGATGGTGATTTTGCCAGAAACTGTCCTGAAAATTGGCAAAATGTGCAAGGTTTATTCCAGACACAGCAACAATGTCCCCAAGCACATGCAATCCAGGAAAAGGTTGAAGGTCCTTCATCCACAGAGAGACAAGAAAGACCTTAATGCTTACCTCATGCAGATGCTAGAGTTATGGTATATACCAAGGAGGATGCAGAAGCAGGGACGTCTAATGTAGTGACAGGTCAGTTTTCTGTCGCTAATTATTTGGCGTCTGTTTTATTTGATTTTGGTGCTACGCATTCGTTTATTTCATACCAATTCATGAACAAAATAGGATATCCTAAAGACAATATGGGTATGACCTTTAGAACGGCTTTACCCTCAGAGGAAGTATTGATGTCAAATTATTGGTTGCCTCATGTGCCAATAAGTGTGGCAAATAAGGAGTTATATGCAGAATTGATCGTGATGGAGCTGGCTGATTATAATATAATACTAGGAATGGATTTCCTAGGAAAGTATCAAGCCATGATCAATTGCGAGAAATGGAAGATAATGTTCCAACCCGACCAAGAAGATGGGTTTGAATATGTCGATTCGTCACGTAAACCGAGGAAAATAATTATCAACTTGATGAAAGTAAGAAGGCTAATGTTGTAGGAATAAAATCGATAAAAACACATCAGAATGGTGCAGCGGAACAATAAAAAAATTTTCTAGATCGTTAAATATCTCATGATGCTATATACAATAAATTAACAATAATAAAACTCATATCTCAAGAAGATGCCAACTTTAGGAGGAGAATGACTGGAAGGCTTCAACCAACTAGCTTTCTCTACTATTCTCTAATTCCCAAATGGCAGAGTATGTGGGCACCTGGTTCCTCGACCAGTATGCTAGCACTGCTAGTCTTCTTCCAACCACCCAGATCTCTAAAGAACTTATTGTCACGGTGAGTTATGCAACAATAAGCCTGCTCACCTACAAGTCTATGGTCTAAGAGAACTGGAGTGGCATAACCTCTATTTATAGACTTGCATGAGGTGATCTTCTGAATTCGAATTGGATTAGGAGAAGATTTTCTCCCTTATCCACAACACAAAATCCAAAAATCCTAGGCCAATTCCAACTAAAAAATTCGGCCACTTTTAGGATTTTGTATTCAAAATTCAAACAGGATTTTAACTTGAATTTTATCTTCTCATTTCCTTATAAAAAACCGATTCCCGTTTGTGCCAAAAACATGACTAGATTTGGCCATTAAAGTGTGAAGAGAATCAAAATCTAAATAGGATTTTCTAGCTTGAATTTAATCTCACCCTTGTCCATTAAAACTGAAAATCTCCCTTGAGATTATCCTCAAAATTTTTGGCTAATCTAGGGAGGAGAGAATCTAAATTTAACTGGGATTGAAACTTGAATTTTTCCCTGCGACCTTGACCATAAAATCCAAAATTCCCTTGGGATATTCTTCCCTAACAAATTCAGTTTTCCTTTGTAGATTTGGGATTCAAAATTTAAGTAGGATTCAAACAAGATTTTCCTCTCCTTTATCCAAATCAAAACCAAATTTTCTCTTATGGATAATCCACAAAACATTCGAATCCTATATGGATTGTGATTCAAAATTTGAATTTGAATTTCAAAGTTCAAATTTCAAAATTCAAACTTCAAATTCAAAATTCAAATTTAAATTTTGGATTCAAATTTCAAATTCAAATGTCAAATTTAAATTTCAAATTCAAATTTTAAATTCAAAATTTAAATTTCAAATTTCAAATTTCAAAATTCAAATTTCAAAATCCACAAAAAAGTTGTATTTCAAATTTTTGTTCTCATGGATAATTTTCTACAACTCCAATCCAATCTTAAATAAAATCATGGCAACTTTATTTGGAGTTTGAATAATTGTGTACTCTATTATCCAAAACAAAATATGAATTCAACCGGAGAGAATCTTGTTCACCATCCTAATCCTATGTCAACACCATCCATGCATAATCAACTAGCCAACAAGCATACACAAATCAATTTGCCTACCATTAAGGAATTATGTGGAGTTAATAGAAGGACCAATTGGACATATATAATCAGGCTCTTGTGAATCCATATGATCATCATTCTTTACCGAACAACTCAATCATATGATCACTAATTTCAGAGTCACACCACTATAAACCTGAAACTGAACTCCCAATTATATACCGTATTATGTAAGCCTGTGACAAGCTAGTGTCCAATGACCTTGTCATGTATGCAAAACCCTCATATGATATCCATGATCAGTCTTAGGTCGATGTGATAACCAAGAATTTTAGATTCTCAGAGTAGATTAAAATTGTATGTATGTATGAATTTGAATGAATAAATTATAAAAAAAAAGTTGTGTTTTAATACTATTGTGAATACTGTAAAATGTTCCGGCAGTGTTAAAGTAAGTGAGTTCGGGGATGGAAAATCTTACTGAACAGAATCAGGTGAGATGGTTCGAAAATGGAGCCAAAAACCCTAGGGAGTGCACTAAAATGCACTAAAAAGATAGAAATTTACGATAGAGAATTTTGACCAAATGGAAGCAAAATAAAACAAACCGACCACACCATTCAGTATGCTAGCACTGCTAGTCTTCTTCCGACCACCCAGATCTCTAAAGAACTTATTGTCACGGTGAGTTATGCAACAATAAGCCTGCTCACCTGAGAGTCTGTGGTCTGAGAGAACTGGAGTGGCAGGACCTCTATTTATAGACCTGCATGAGGTGATTCTATGAATTTGAATTAGATTAGGAGCAGATATTCTCCCTTATCCACAAGCGCAAAATCTGAATTTTCCAACGGGAAAATCCCAACAATAAATTCGGCCACTTTAGGATAATTCCAATCCAAATCCAAACAAGATTTTAACTTGAATTTTATATCCCTTTTTTAAACCAAAAAATCCAAAAATCTAAGGGGAAAATCTCCACCAAAATTTCGGCCACTTTTGGATAAGGGAGAATCAAAATTCCACTAGGATTTTCAAGCTTGAATCTTATCTCATCCTTATCCAAAATAACCGAAAATCTCCTAGGAGATTTACTCCAAAAATTCAGCCATTATCAGGGAGGAGAGAATCCAAATTCAACTGGGATTGAAACTTGAATTTTTCCTTGAACCTTATCCACAAAAATCTAAAATATCATTGAGGATAACCCTCAAAATTTTCGTCCATATTTGGTTAGGATTTTGATTCAAAATTCAAGTAGGATTCCAACAAGATTTTCCTCTCCATATCCAACTCAAATTCGAATTTCATTCCTCGTGAATTTACCACAACAAATTCGAATCCCACTTGGACTGTGATTCAAAATTTGAATTTCAAATTCAAATTTCAAATTTCAAATTTCAAAATTCAAAATTCAAATTTCAAAATTCAAATTTCAAAATCCACAAAAAGGTTGTATTTCAAATTCTTGTTCTCATAGATAATTTTCTACAACTCCAATCCAATCTCAAATAAAATCATGGCAACTTTATTCGGAGTTCGAATAATTGTGTACTCTATTATCCAAAACAAAATCTAAATCCAACCGGAGAGAATCTTGTCGACCATCCTTATCCTATGTCAACACCATCCATGCATAATAAACTAGCCAATAGCATACACAAATCAATTTTTCAAACGTTAAGGAATTATGTGGAGCTAGTAGAGGGACTAATTAGACATATATAATCGGGCTCACGTAAATCTATGTGATCATCATTCTTTATCGAACAACTCAATCATATGATCACCAATTTCAGAGTCACACCACTATAAACCTAAAACTGAACTCCTAATTATATACCATATTACGTAAGCCTGTGACAAGCTATCGTCCAATGACCTTGTCATGTATGCAGAACCCTCCTATGATATCCATGATCAGCCTTAGGCCAAAGTCCGTTTAATCCTGTTGATCAGGCTATCTTAAAGTTCCATTATACTACCGAATAAAGAAAATGATTATTCACCATATGTAAATAAGAAGTCATCCGCCCAGCAGATGACCCAAGGCCTTGTCCATTTTCACATTCAGTATAATGCCTTTAAGAGGATACCCTTAACCCCTCATTAGAGCCATGATTCCGATATCTGTAAACAAACCCTTCATCGTATACAAGTCATGCACCCAACAAACTGGTCTATAAGCTTACTACCTCTAAGACGCTCTAGCCATTGGAACATCAAAGTACACAAGTCATATACATGAAGCTATCCATCTACTCAAGATTAAGGTTACTGCACAATGAACGTCAAAAGCAGATCGGTCCACTCAAAGCAGACTTCGTAGATCAATCACGCTTTAGTCCCGGTCTAATATGTCACCACCAAGCAACATATCTATGTCTCTACTTGGGAGTTAATGCTCCAGACAGTCAAGACAAACCGTGCCCTCCAAGGCTTTAGACAACATAGTAGTCTTAACATGAGTTAGATGCTCGGTCTAACCCCATAGACTACAGACCATAGTTTAGACCGCTAACTTTAGAACATTGTCTTCTGGCATAGAAAAGTCCATTGCATGCAATGTTCTAACAGTTCAACACAAGCAGTCAGGGAGCCATATTTGCTTATATTTACTTTAACATATAAATAAAACGAGGACAGATAGTAATGTAATGAATAACCTCTATATATATATAATTTTATTATCCAGTTCAAAATAAATACATCAAAATGTCTCTAATGATTAGGGTATTTCCTAACACTAATATCGGGAAAACCTTAAAATACAAGCGGAATTGTTGTCGAAATTTCCAAAACGACATAAGGCATTTCGGGAAACGAGGGGTAAAATGTTAGACTTAAGAAGGAAACCGGGACACCTCGGTAGATTAGGATTGAAAATGGAAAACCAACCCAAGAGGAATAGTAAATCGACCCTTAATGACTAAAATAAATAAAACAAGAAAAAAATTCATGTTAGGGGTATTTTAGGAAACGAGGGAAAAATTAGGTCGGGATAGGAAACACGAGCCTTTCAGGGACCGAGGGCCGGGTACGAGATGAAAACATTTCACGAGTAGTGAAATGGTCATTTAAGGCTCCGAAACGCTCGAAAAACGAGAAACGACCTTAGGTGATGGATGAATAGTAACTGAGGGTTGGGAAAATGGATAATTGAGATTTTGTAACAAATTAAGTTGTAAAATGATACAGAAGCCTAGGAAATATTATTTTAAGATATTTGGGCTTAGGAAATTTGAGAAAAATAATAAAATGGAATAGTTACGGTCCCGAGACCCATTAGGGGCAAAATGGTCATTTTGACCAAAAATTTTTGAAAGGCTTGAAAAGGAGCCTGAAGGACATAAAATGACTTAAATAAAATTCTAGGGCCCAAAATAAAGATTTTAGAGTTGAAAATCTAGAGTTTAATTAGTACACGGGCGTGTACAGTAGAACACGGTCGTGTAAAATAAAACCGAGAGGTACACGGCCAGGAACACGGGCATGTTGCAGACCGTGTACTATATAAAGAATTGAAATGTTTTGTAAAATTTATCACAAAATAAATATATTTAAAGTGATAATTAATAAAGGATATTAACAGACAATATTATGTCTGTACGAACCCAAATTAGAGATGAAACTGCGGAAGAGTTCTGGAAGTGGACATTATCATAGTATTAATAAGTTCAAGCATTTTCATGTCTGCAACATGAAATATTTTATTACTTTGTTATGTACTAGTTGTACACTAGGTATCCAGTCCTATGGACATTTAGGGATTGGTTAGCATAACAGGTCCCACATAATAAAAGGATCAGATTATCTAAGGCGAACGGGCGATGGAGGTTAGTGACCTTGAGGTGACGATTAATGTCACTTAGTCAAAACTATAATTGAAAGATGGTAATAAAACCATTTAAGGCGTACCGCCCCTCCAATGTTGTGATGGAGGTTTTTCAGGTCCTACGGGGATATAATAAGGGCTGTGGGGGAAGAAGCTCTAGGGTCACTCCCTAGGCCCACCCAGTGTAGGAAAATAAACCGGTAAAAACGTATCAGAGTGGCGTAGCGGAACAATAAAAATTTTTAGATCGTTAAATGTCTCATGATGCCATATACAATAAACCAACAACAATTAAAACTCATACCTCAAGGACGCCAATCTTGCAGGAGGAGAATGACCGGAGGCTTCAACCAACTAGCCTTCTCTACTATTCTCCAATTCCCGAATGGCTGAGTGTGTGGGCACTCTGAACCTCGATCGGTATGCTAGCACTGCTAGTCTTCTTCCGACCACCCAAATCTCTAAAGAACTTTATTGTCACGATGAGCTGTGCAACAATAAGCCTGCTCACCTGAGAGTCTGTGGTCTAAGAGAACTGGAGTGGCAGGACCTCTATTTATAGACCTGCATGAGGTGATTCTCTGAATTCGAATTGGACTAGGAAAAGATTTTCTCCCTTATCCATAACCAAAAAATCTGAATTTTCCAAGGGAGAATCTCCACAATTAAATTCGGTTTTCTTAGGATAAATCCAATCCAAATCTAAACAAGATTTTAACTAGAATTTTATCTCCATTTTTCAACCAAAAAATCCGAATTTTTCTTGGAGAAAATCTCCTCATAAATTTCGGCTATTATGGATAAGGGAGAATCAAAAATTCCACTAGGATTTTCAAGCTTAAATCTTATCTCAACCTTATCCAAAAAATAACCAAATTTCCTAGGAGAGATTCTCCAATTTTTCGGCCACTTTTCAGGGAGGAGAGAATCCAAATTCAACTGGGATTGAAACTTGAATTTTTCCCTTGAATCTTATCCACAAAAATCAGAAATTTCCTTGAGGATTATCCTCAAAAATTTCGTCCACCTTTGTTGGGATTTGGATTCAAAATTCAAGTAGGATTCTAACAAGATTATCCTCTCCAAATCCAACTCAAATTCGAATTTCAAACCTTGTGGATTTTCCACAACAAATTCGAATCCTACTTGGACTGTGATTCAAAATTTGAATTTCAAATTTCAAATTCAAATTTCAAATTCAAATTTCAAATTTCAAATTTCGAATTTCAAATTTAAATTTCAAATTCGAATTTCAAATTCAAATTTCAAATTCAAAATTCAAAATTCAAATTTCAAAATTCAAAATACAAATTTCAAAATTCAAATTTCAAATTCCACAAAACGGTTGTGTTTCATATTCTTGTTCTCATGGATAATTTTCTAAAACTCCAATCCAATCTCAAATAAAATCATGGCAACTTTATTTGGAGTTCGAATAATTGTGTACTCTATTATCCAAAACAAAATCTGAATCCAACCGGAGAGAATCTTGTCTACCATCCTAATCCTGTGTCATCACCATCCATGCATAATAAACTAGCCAATAGCATACACAAATCAATTTGTCAAACGTTAAGGAATTATGTGGAGCTAGTAGAGGGACTGATTGGACATATATAATCGGGCTCCCGTGATTCCATACGATCATCATTCTTTACCGAACAACTTAATCATATGATCACTAGTTTCAGAGTCACAACACTATAAACCTGAAACTGAACTCCCAATTATATACTGTATTATGTAAGCCTGTGACGAGCTACTATCCAATGACCTTGTCATATATGCAAAACCCTCATATGATATCCATGATCAGCCTTAGGTCAAAGTCCGTTTAATCCTACTGATCAGGCTATCTTAAAGTTCCATTATACTACCGAATCAAGAAAATGATTATTCACCATATGTGAATAAGAAGTCATCCGCCCAGCAGACAACCCAAGGCCTTGTCCATTTTCACATTTAGTATAATACCTTTAAGAGGATACCTTTAACTCCTCAGAGCTATGATTCCGATATCTGCAAACAAACCTTTCATCGTATACAAGTCATGCACCCAATAAACCGGTCTATAAGCTTACTACCTCTGAGACGCTTTAGCCATTGGAACATCAAAGTACACAAGTCATATACATGAAGTAGTTCATTTACTCAGGATTAAGGTTATTGCACAATGAACGTCAAAAGCAGATTGATCCACTCATAGCGGACTACGTAGATCAATCACACTTTAGTCCCGGTCTAATATGTCACCACCGAGCAACATATCCATGTCTCTACTTGGGAGTCCAGCTCCAGACAGTCAAGACAAACCGTCCCCTCTAAGGCTTTAGACAACATAATAGTCTTAACATGAGTTAGATACTCGGTCTAACCCCATAGACTACAGACATAGTTTAGACTGCTAACTTTAGAACATTGTCTTCTCGCATACAAAAGTCCATTGCATGCAACATTCTAACAGTTTTAACACAAGCAGTCAGTGAGCTATATTTGCTTACATTTACTTTAACATGTAAATAAGACGAGGACAGATAGCAATGTAATGAATAACCTCTATGTATAATTATATTATCCAGTTCAAAATGAATACATCAAAATGTCTCTAATACTTAGGGCATTTCCTAACAGGATCAACATCGTCCGAGGCCGGAAACGAAACGGACGAGGAAGAAATTGATCCAGTTGAATTTTTGACAATCCCGGAACAGCCTCAATTAGGAGATCAGGTGTAGAAATACATGTGTTGTACAAATGTATATATATGTCTATATATGTGTATATATGACTATATCGAAAGGCTATTTTGAGAAAAGCCTTCGAACTGATGTACTTTTGAAAGATTTTGAAATGAAAAGAAATGACAATCACATTTTGACATGTTCAATGGATGAAATGTTGAAATTCTTTATATTAGTATGTTTGTGAAAATCTAACGATCGACTCTCATGCGATTATAGGAAGTAGAAAAGATGGTGAATTCACGAAACTTGAGGAACATGAGAGGACGTCCAATACTGTCAGAAAGAGTAGACGAGTTACAAGCTTTGATTGAGGCCCAAATGAGAGAAAATACTAAACTAAGGTAAAGACTGGAGCTAATGGAGGAAAGACAAGGCCAAGAAGAGGGCTAGAACCCACAAATGGCCGCACCTAAACCAGAAGTGCCGCCACTAGTACCAGAAGAAGAAATAGAACCCCAACCACAACCCCAGATCAACCACGAGCCACTACATAAAAGATTCTGATGAATGAAGCAGCCAGATTTTAAGGATTCCACAAACCCTCTAGAAGCAGAAGAATAGTTATCCTCACTCCATATGATTTTGGAATTTATGGAGCTGAACGATCAAGTAAAGATTATGTGTGCATCCTTTGTTCTGAAGAAGGATGCAAGATTTTGGTGGGAATCAGTCAAGTTGAGAAGAAATAGGTATACGATGTCTTGGTTGGACTTCCTAGAGGAATTCAATCAAAAGTACTAAGGAATTCAATCAGAAGTACTACAATCCTGCATTACTGTGACCACAACAAAGAGAGTTTGCAGAATTAAAATAGGGGGACATGTTAGTAATTGAAGTCTATATAGCAAGTTCGACCAGTTGTCCCGACTATGCCCATACACTATCACCACTGAAATGGAGAAAATCCAGAAGATGCTGGGAATATTCTACCCTGAAATCTCAGCATTGGTGGATAGTGGATTAACACCACCCACAACTGTATCTGATTGTGTAAGTAGGGCATTAAGGGTTGAATATTACTTAGTTTGACAGAAGGAGGAAAGGGAAAGGATTTGGGATGCTAGGAAGAAGGAGAAAGTCTTGGCCAAAGCTGTACAAGTTGGATCCTAGGTTAGAAAAAGCAACAAAGTGAATCAAAACACAAAGGCCGGGCAGCCAAGTACTTCTGGTCGGCAGTCCTAGGGGAAGAGAAAAGGAAATAATTCTGGAAATAGGAACCAGCAGAGGAGAACAAATAATAATGCGGGCCCAATTGTTCGAGACTGTGTAGTCTGCAGGAAGAGACATGCAGGCCGATGCAGACTTGCCCCAAATGCCTGTTTTCAATGTGGGAAGGACAGTTACTTTGGTATAAACTATCCAAAAAATAGACAAAATGTGCAAGGTTCATCTCAGTCACAACAACAACATTCCCAGACACATTCACCACAGGCTAAGGCTGAAGGTTCATCCCATTCCGAGAGGTAGGAAAGACCAGAACGCTTGCCTTGTGCAGATGCTAGAGTCATGAACTATACAAAGGAAGATGCAGAAGCCAGAACGTCAAATGTAGTGACAGGTTAACTTTTTGTCGCTAATAATTTGGCGTCTATTTTATTTGATTATAGAGCTACACATTCTTTCATTTTATACCAGTTTATGAATAGGATAGGATATCCTAAAGACAATATGGGTATGACATTTAGAACCGCACTACCCTCAGGGGAAGTCTTAATGTCCAATCACTGGTTACCTCATGTACCAATAATTGTGGTAAATAGGGAGTTGTTTACAGAATTGATCATGATGGAGCTTACTGACTATGATGTAATATTAGGAATGGATTTCCTAGGGAAGTATCAAGCCACGATCGATTGCCGAAAGTGGAAAATAAGGTTCCAACCCGACCAAGAAGATGGATTTGAGTATGTCGATACGTTACGCAAATCGAAGAAGATAACAATCAACTTGATGAAAGTAAGGAGGCTAATGTCGAGTGATTATGTTGGATACTTAGCATGTATATTGGACGTGACGGAGGAACGGAAGCTTCAACCCGAAGATGTTCCTATAGTAAAGGAATTCATTAATGTCTTCCCAAAAGAATTACCAGGATTGCCGCTTGAACGAGAAATCTCCTTTAAGATCGAGCTGATGCCAGGAACTGCACCTATCTCAAAGGCACCATACAAAATGGCACCGGCCGAATTAAAAGAGTTACAAGAGCAGTTGAAGAAGCTTATTGACAAAGGATTTATATGCCCGAGCTATTCCCTATGGGGTGCTCCAGTGTTGTTTGTCAAGAAAAAGGATGAATCGTTTCGCATGTGCATTGATTACCGAGAGTTGAACAAGGTTACTATCAAGAATAGGTATCCATTACCTAGAATTGATGACTTGTTCGATCAACTAAAAGGTGTAGCAGTATTCTCCAAGATTCCTTCCTTTTCTAGCCAGAATTCATATTTGGAGAATTTGGCATAGAGTTGATGCTTCCTTATCGTCTGCAGGACAATCCAAAGTCATTGCAGAAAGAAATCAACATGCTGAAAATGGAGCTAATAATTGGAAAATTGGTTACACTGCCACTAGAATCAATGCTGTATGAGGATATCAGAAAAGCTCAGAAACGAGACCCGAATCAAACAACTTTACAAGAGTAAGTGTCTAAAGATGGTTTAATCTTACATCAGGGAAGAATTCAAGTTCCAGACAATGAAGCATTACGCAGGTGAATTATGGTAGAAGCCCATGAAACACCATATTTAGTACATCCCGGAGCCAGTAAGATGTACCAGGATTTGAAGCTGTAATTCTGGTGGAAAGGGATGAAGAAAGACATTGCTGAGTTTGTAAGTAGATGTATGACGTGCCAAAAGGTTAAGGTTGAACATCGTCATCCAGGCAAAAAATTAGAGCTGTTGGAGATTCCTGAAATGGAAATGGGAGCATATCATAATGGATTTTGTGGTAGGGCTATCGAAGATCCGAGAAGGTTATGATGCCATTTGGATTATTGTAGACAGATTGACAAAGACGGCCAGGTTCATTGCTGTAGAAATGACCTTTTTGTTGGAAAGTTAGTGAGCTTATATGTTAACCACATAGTCAGGTTACATGGAGTTCCTAAATCCATTGTGTCAGATCATGATCCACGATTCACTTCGAACTTCTGGACATATGTGTAAGAAGCAATGGGAACAGAAGTGCGTCTGAGTACAGCATTTCATCTGTAGACAGATGAGCAATCTGAGTGAACCATTCAAACGCTAGAAGACATGCTACGTGCATGTACAATAGATTTCCTAGGGAGCTGGAATGAGAAACTTCCATTGGTAGAGTTTTCATACAATAACAACTACCAAGCTTCGATAGGTATGGCACCCTATGAAGCTCTATATGGAAGGAAGTGTAGATCCTCGATTCATTGGTATGATTTACAAGAAAAACGACTACATAAGATAGATTTTGTACAAGAGACAGTGGATGCAGTTACAAAAATACAGCAACATATGAAAATAGCCTAAAGCCGACAGAAGAGCTATGCTGACAAAAGACGAAGAGCCCTAGAGTTCAACAAAGGGGATTTCATATTCCTAAGAGTTTCATCGATGAAAGGGATAATGCGGTTCAGAAAGAAAGGGAAATTAAGTTCAAGATATATTGGACCATATGAGATTATCAAACACATCGGTAAAGTTGCTTATAGATTGGTGTTACCTCCAAAAATGTCAGCAGTGCATAATGTGTTTCACGTGTCGATGCTGAGAAAGAATATATCGGATCCGTCCCATGTGTTGAAACATGAGCCGATCTAGATTCAGGAAGATCTGACCTATGAAGAAAGACCTGTTCAAATTTTGGCATATGAAGATAAAGTTTTGAGGAATAAAACAATCCCATTAGTCAAAGTGCTGTGGAGAAATCACAACGTTGAAGAGGCTACAAGAGAGCGAGAAGACGAAATTAGGAATTTGTACCCCTACTTGTTCTAAATCTTCGGGGATGAAAATTTTATAAGAAGGGGTGAATGTGATAACCGGGAATTTTAGATTCTCGGAGTAGATTAAAATTGTATGTATGTATGAATTTAATAAATAAATTATAAAAAAAAGTTGTGTTTTAATACTATTGTGATTATTGTAATCCGGCAGTGTTAAAGTGAGTGAGTTCGGAGATAGAAAATCTTACCAAACAGAATTGGGTGAAACAGTTCGAAAACGGAGCCAAAAACCCTAGCGAGTCCACTAAAATGCACTAAAAAGATATAAATTTATGGTAGAGAATTTTGACCAAACGGAAGCAAAATAAAACGAACCGATCACACCGGAGGCGCCCGTAACTCACTTACGCGATTTTGGTAAAGTTTTGTTCGGTTTGACTTTCGGTCAAAATTTGACCACAAATAAATTAGTGAATTAATATGTATATATGACAGAATGACATCATAATAATGATGTCCTAAATACAATTTTAAGGGTTGGAAAGTAATATGTAAAAGGTGTAGGGTTAGGATTTGATGACCTTTTGATCAATGGTCATGATCTTGCCAAAATAACCTTGAAAAAATTTTAAAAAACATTTGAAAAAGGTCATTCGGCCACCTAGAAAAAGGGTAGAAAAAAATTGACTTTTGGCCCAAAAATATAGCACTTTAGTTCTTGAACAATTAGCGAATTGTTGGAAAAAATTTTGCTAAGTGGTCCTTAGCTTTTGCCCACAAATAGGCTTCAAAATTCATTCAAAAAAATGAAAAAAATTGGCCAAACTCTTGCCAATTCTCTACAGCCCAAAACCGTGCCCCTTTAGTGCATTCGAAGCCAAATTTCGTCCAAATTCACACTAAAATTAGCTTCCATTTCATTTCTAGCATCAAGGAATCAAACAGATAAGGTAAGCTTCCAAATTAAAGCAATTTTACTTGATTTTCTTAGTGAAAATTCGTGGGTATGAAGGTGTAGAAACATTGATAAAAATTGATGATTTGTTGATGTTATGATTAGTTTGGTGTTTTAGATATTAAAGCATGATTTATGGTTAAGAAACAAGCAAAAATTTATGCTTTGTTTCCATGAAAAACCGTGGCACCATTGGTATGAAAAATGATTGGAAATTGGTGATTTGGTTTAGTATTTATGTTCATTTGGTTACCTGTTGAATCAAGCATGAATTGGAATCAAGAAACAATAAATTTTGATGTATTTTCATGCTAAAATCCATGGGTGATAAACACTAGAAAATGGGAAATTTTTAGTGTTGAATAGGAATGTGTAATGTTGACAAAAACCCTAGGAAAGAAAGCAAGATTTTCTATGTGAAATTGCATGAAAAATCCGTGGCCAATGCTAGGGTTAGAATAAAAATTTGGTTAGGTTTTAATATTGATTTGCACATTTGAAGACCTAAGAATAAAATATGATAATTGTGGAAGGTGATGAAAAATATTTGACGATGATTAACATGATAAACCAAGGCTAAGTTTGGAAATATTCGGCGCGCAAGATAAATTATCAATACTACCATAAAAGAGCTCAATATCAGAGTACAAATAGGAAGGAATAATCAATAATATAATAAAAGCTATAATAGAGCATAACCGAAGCTTACATTAAGTATAGCGAACCAGTTAGGCTAATGTGAATAGTAACCAGTTAGGCTAATGTGAATAGTATTCAGTTAAAGTATTGTGAATAGTAACCTGTTAGGGTAACAGTTACTATTCATAGATCAAATATCAAAGTATTATTCATGGTGAATAATACTATTCATGATAAATAGTACTATTCATAGAAAATTGAGTTTTTAATGTTTTCGAATCCTTGTGATTCTTACTAAGTGTGCTTGAACTTACTGAGCCTGTTAGCTCACCAGTTTGTTCAGGTTTTAGGTAAGAAACCTGTCCAGTAGACTATATAGATGGTGGCAAGATGTGTGTGCGTCAAGGGATAGGGAATTCACTGAGGACTTGGTCCTGCCATAAGTCTTCCGCTAAACTTTGAAAGTTAGTGAATTGAAGAGAATGTGCTATTGAAAAAAAAATATAGTATAAATATTTTGTATATTATACATTATGTTGTACTCAAAAAAGACAACTAAAAGTTAGTATTATATTTTACTTAGCTTTCTTTTCAGAAAGTATGTATTAAAAAGAAAAAAAAATTATGGGCGAAATTTTCAACCCCTGAAAAATGAGAGTTTAAGAAATAGAGTTTAAAAATGGCAATTTGGATTCGACACAAGAGCTCACTTGATCGGTAACAGAGTCGGTTCATGACAGTTTCATGTGGTTGGATTTGGGGGCACGACAGTCAAAGTCTATTTAATCCTATTGATCAGGCTATCTTAAAGTTCCACTATACTACCGAATAAGAAAATGATTATTCACCATATGTGAATAAGAAGTCATCTGCCCAGTAGACGACCCAAGGCCTTGTCTATTTTCACATCCAGTATAATGCCTTTAAGAAGATACCTTTAACTCCTTAGAGCTATGATTCCGATATCTGTAAACAAACCCTTCATCGTATACAAGTCATGCACCCAACGAACCGGTTTATAAGCTTACTACCTCTGAGACACTTTAGCCTTTGGAACATCAACGTATACAAGTCATATACATGAAGTAGTTCATTTACTCAGGATTAAGGTTATTGCATAATAAACGTCAAAAGTAGATTGATCCACTCATAGCAGACTACGTAGATTAATCACGCTTTAGTCCGGTCTAATATGTTACCACCAAGCAACATATCTATGTTTCTACTTTGGAGTCTATGCTTCGGACAGTCAAGACAAATCGTCCCCACCATGGCTTTAGATAACATAATAGTCTTAACATGAGTTAGATACTCGGTCTAACCTCACAGACTACAAACCTTAGTTTAGACTGCTTTGTGACAACCGGGAAATTCAGGCAGTTCTCGGATGAAAAATGTACAATTGTATGTATATAACAATTTGTACTATTTAAAGAGTGAAATAAATGTGTTTATATTGTTTAGAATATGTGAAAATGTTCTAACAATACTGACGAGTAAGAATTCAGTGTTGGAAAAATTCACTGAGTTGAAATGGGTGAAACGGTGCCAAAACCGGCATTGAAAACCCTAACCGAACCAATAAAAGACGGTAAACTTCCGGGATTGATTTTGATCAAACAGAAGCAGATTAAATTGATCCGACTGCACAGGAGACCTCAGGAACACGCCGGGACGATTTCAGGAAAATTTCGGCTCGAACCGGTATCGGTCAAAAAGTAGTCGAATTAATGTGAATAGTGAAAGTCAAAGTCAACTTTCACTTTAGCATTTATGACATCATAAACCAAGATTAATAAATGAAATAAATAAGGTGGTTGGTGGCATTAATGGCTAGGATTTAATCACCTTTTGATCTAAAGGCCAAGATTTAGCCAAAATTTACCCTTTTTAATTTTTGAAAAATAGAGAAAGAATTAGGCATGAAAGGTGTCAAAATTCCATTGGTTTAAAGCCAAATTAATTGGCTTTCTTGCATGGTTAAGTCGGTAACATTTTGATAAAGTGGCCGAGACCACATTTTCATGCCAAACCAAAAGAAAAAAATTTTCTAAGTTTCTTCCATGGAGTCTACGTGAGCCACCCAAGGGAAACCAAGATTTTCTTCAACTTTTCTTCACAAAAAAGAGTGTCAAAGTGTTCCTAGAAGACAAAGGAAGCATTAGACCAAGGTAACTCCCTTTTTCACTTAATTTTTCATGGTTTTTCTTCCTAAAATCCGTGGGTGAATAGTGAGAAAAAGATGGAAAATTTTTGGTTGTTTTCCATTGAATTGATGTTGGGTTTTGTTAAGGATGTAATAAGGAAGAAAACCATGCAAATTGTGTAAAGAAAAACCGAAATTTTGTTGGTTTTTCAAGGGAAAATCCGTGGGTTACCTTGAGTAACCAATGAGAAAAGTTTGTGGTTTAATTTCTAACTTGCTTCCAAGTTTAATTTTGTGAAGAATAAAGCTTGTATTTCATTATGAAAAGCTTGAAAAAAATTTTTGGTATGAATTACATAATGTGGCAGTGAGTTTCCTAAGGGTTTGGAAGAAAAATTTGCATGCTTTTATGTGATGTTTGGTTAATTTAAATCATGCAATTTAATGTGTAAATGGTGGCAATGTGATTGAAAGAATGAAACAAAAATATTTGGCATGTGTTTCATTAAATGGCCGTGGGTTGTATAAGGGTAAAAACCCTAAGAAATTGGTTGAAAATGCCAAGAAAATGAGCTTGAAAATGTGTTAAAAACGTGACATTTGAATGGCCTAAAATGTGGTGAAAGTTTGACAAAATTTGGTTCGGTTTGGTTGTGAAAACCGAAACCAAATTAAGGGTAAAATTGTGAAAAAATTTTGCTATGTGGGTGATAATGTGGAATTGGAATTTTGTGGGTTTATATGTAAAAGTTTGGAAAACTTTTACATAAAATAGGCTTGTGGTATAGTACGTGGCAGGTACATACGGTTCGAGGCGTACCTAACGCCGGAAGCCTTAAAATTACGCCGAAATGCTGCCGAAATTTCAAAAACGGCATTCGGGGTAAAATAGGAATTTAAAATAAAAGTTAGGGCCGGGACGGAAACCCGAGTCCCTAATGGAAAAAGTGAATAAGGAAAACCTAAGGGGCGGTTCGTGAATAGTAACCCGTCCCCTTGAAAATGAAAAACGTGAGTGAAATTGAAAAACCGACCCCGAGGGGGGGGCGTTTTTGGAAATGAAATAAAGGTCCGAGTCGGGAACGGAAAACCCGAGCCTCGGAGACCTAGGTCGGGAAAGTCTAGATGAACGTTTTAAATACTAGTGAAACGTCCATTTGAGACTCCGAAACGATAGAAAATCGCTAAACCGACGTAAGGGTCGGAATAGTGCTTCTCGAGGGCCGGGAAAGCAAAAAGTGGAAATAAAATAGAAACGAACCCGGTAATGATTAGAAAAGAGTCAGAAAAGTTCCTGAGAGCCAAAAATGCAGTCTGGATCAATAAAATTCGGTCAGGGGCAAAACTGCAATTTTGCCAAAATATTGGGGTAAAATCGTAATTTTGCAAAAGTTGGGGGAAAATGGTGAAAATAATAAATAAAGCCTAAAAAATTATAAATAGGTTTTATTTAAGCTTTTTAATGAAAAATAAAAGCTATAAATGGAAATGAAATTAACAGACAAGGTTTTGTCTGTAGGATCCCAAAATCGGCCTACAAGGAAGGCGATTCAAGATCCAAGAGAGAGAAAGGGAACAGTCGGATAAGGTAAGTTCAGACATTTACCTGTCTGCAACATATAGCAATATTGTGCTAACTTTAATGTACTAACTATAAGTTAGGTACATATGTGCTACGGGCACTATGATAGAAGAGAGAGAGAGACGTAATGTGCTTCGGGCACTATAAGAATGGGACACATGGTTAATTGTGCTTCGGGCACTAGAGCGAGGTTAATAAAACTCACTCAACTAAAATTAAAATGTGAACCATTCCTAACCACGGGACAATGTGAAGTCACCGGGTTAGAATGTTAAAAGTCGGTAATGAAACCACTTTCTAGCGTACCAGCCTTCCGTATAGGGAGGTACTTTTGCCTTAGGGCTATGAGATAAGGCTGTGGAGGTCAGCACTGATGTACCGCTCCCAGTCATGTATAATTTTGCCTTCGGGCCTATGAGATTAAGGCTGTGGAGGTCAGCACTAATGTACCGCTCCCAGTCATGCGCACTTAAATGGTACTGCCAACCTGAGCTCAAAACCAGAACGTAATCAAAGATAATGACCTAAAACTGAAACTGTGCCATAATTGAGCATAAGACAGTTAGTGAGAGCACTAACATCGCGGTAGATGTACTAGTGTGATACAGTGGTGTGGTCAACCTTACTATTCATCATGAATAGTGGTCAAAGTTACTATTTATGTTTGAACAGTGGTCAACAGTCCTATTCATGATGAATAGTACTATTCATAGAAATTTTATTTCTTGCATGTTTGAACTTACTGAGCCTGTAGCTCACTATTTTTGCTAATGTTGCAGGTAAGCGACCAGCTCAGTAGCTTGTTGACTGGATGTGGACGGGATGACGCGTGTCAAATGGGATAACTGGGCGAGGGATATGGTACTGCCAAAGTCTTGCCGCTGAGCGTTAAAGTGAAAGGAAAAAAAAAGGGGAAACAGTTCTTTTGTAATTATATATATTTTACAAAAGCACTGTATTATTTATATTACTTTGTACCTATCAACAAAGTAAATAGTGGAAAAAGATTTTATATGATGTTTAAAGAAAAAAAAATTTTCCCAAAAATGTCATGATTTAAAAAGAGTAGAGAGATAAGCCGGCGACCCATAAGAGTACAATCTATCGCAGTTAGCGATAAAGCTCAACTGTAATAGTATTGTATGATCTCCACAAGGGGCGGGCCGCCACATGCTTACTTTAGAACATTGTCTTCTTGCATACAAAAAGTTTATTGTATGCAACGTTCTAACAGTTTTAACACAAGCAGTCAGTGAGCCATATTTGCTTACATTTACTTTAGCATGTAAATAGAATAAGGACAAACAGCAATATAATAAATAACCTCTATGTCATAATTTTATTATCCAGCTCAAAATAAATACATAAAATGTCTCTAATGCTTAGGACATTTCCTAACAATCTCCTACTTGCCCTAAGCCAGCAAATGTGCCATGTTACGCATCCCCATCACCTCTACATGCCTTTCAAAGCTTCTAGCCACCAAAGTCTTAGTAAAGGGATCGACAATGTTGTCCTCGGACTTGATCTTACAAACATCCACTAATCCTGCCTCCACGTGCCCTTTCTGATCAAGAACACTGATCCGGATGTCGATTTCCTTGAATCCTTGCAAGTCTGGAAGTTTGAGTCTGTGTATCCTATGGGTGTTAGGTCCCTTCCAGAATACACCAGTATATAATCCCTCATTCTCTTAAGATACTTGAGTATATGCTTTACTGCTTGCTAGTGCTTGGTTCCAGGATTCGCTTGATATCGACTCACCATACCTACTGCAAAACATATGTTCGGGCGAGTGCAAAGCATAGCGTACATAAGGCTACCCACAGCGAATGCATAAGAGACCTTACTCATACACTTTCTTTCTTTCGATGTCTTGGGACAGTCATCCAATGAAAGAGTTAGACCGGCAATGGAAGGTTATGAACCTTTCTTTGCCTCTTGCATTGCATATTTATCAATTATTTGATCTATGTATGAAGCCTGGGATAATGCTATCATTTTATTCTTTCGATCCCTGAAGAGACGAATGCCTAGAACATAATTAGCTTCCCCCAAGTCCTTCATGTCAAACTGTTGGTATAGCTAGAGCTTGACCGATGATAAATTCCCTACATCATTTCCAAAGAGCAGTATATCATCGACATAGAGTACTAGAAAGACCACTTTACCATCCTTAATACGTTTATAAACATAGGGTTCTTCAACGTTCTGCTCAAAATCGAATGTTTTGATCGCTTGGTCAAATCGCTGGTTCCATGAGTGGGATGCTTGCTTTAATCCATAAATAGATCTAAACAACTTACAGACTTTTCTTTCTTGGCCTTTTGTCACGAACCCTTTGGGTTGTATCATGTAGAAACATTCAAGAATGCTGTCTTGACATCCATTTGCCAGATCTTGTAATCAAGAGCCACAGCAATGGACAGAAGAATACAGATAGACTTCAGCATAGCAATAGGTGAAAAGGTTTCATCATAATCGATTCCAGCCTTTTGCGTGTACCCCTTTGTAACCAGTCTAGCTTTGAAAGTTTCCACTCTCCCTTCCGCATCCTTCTTTCTTTTGTAGACCCACTTGCATCTAATGGGTTTTATCCCATCCGGTAGATCTACAAGTTCCCAAACAGAGTTGGATTTCATAGAATCCATCTCATTGTTCATGGCCTATTTCCAAGATTTGGAATCAACATCATTTATAGCTTCATCATAAGTGACCGAATCATCCTCATGCTCATGAGCCTCAGCCTGGTATACCTCAGCATCATACATGAAGAAGTTAGGCTTCTTTGAAACCCTCCCACTATGACGAGGCACCCTAAATTGTTGATCGTCTGCAGGTCTTTCACCAAAACTCGGACTTGCGTCCAAGACCGAAACCTGTGGAGCAGTTCTTTCACCTGATAACTCCTCTAGCACCATTTTGTTTTGAGACTTAAAGTCATTCATGTGACTTTCCTCCAAGAATGTCACATGGGTTGAAACAATGACCTTTTGTTCCTTCGGGTTATAGAACAGACCTCCCTTAGTTCCCTTCGGATACCCTATAAACATGCATAATTCTGATCTTTGTTCCAACTTCTTCGCATCCCCATCCAGTATGTGTGCCGGGCAGCCCCATATTCTCATATGTCTAGGGAGATCTTCCTGCCACGCCACAATTCATATGTAGTCCTGGGAATTGACTTGCTTAGAACCTAGTTCAGAATATAGCACGTCGTTTATAATGCATATCCCCAAAATGATAACGGCAGTGTTGAATAACTCATCATGGATCGTACCATATCCAATAAGGTCCTGTTTCTCCTTTCGGCTACACTATTCTATTGTGGAGTACTAGGTCTAGTCAATTGGGATAATATCCCATTCTCTACAAGATGTCCTAGAAATTCATTGGAGAGGTATTCGCCACCTCGATCAGATCGAAGTGTCTTTATGGATTTACCTAATTGCTTTTCCACTTCTACACGATACTCTTTGAACTTATCATAGGTTTTGCTCTTGTGGTGCATCAGGTACACATATCTATACCTTGAGTAATCATCTATAAAGGAGACATAATACTCGAACTCTCCTCATGCTATGACGTTCATGGGGCCACATACGTAAGTGTACACAATTTCTAAGAGTTCTTGAGCCCTAGTACCCTTGGCTCCAAAAGACCTCTTAGCCATCTTACCCTCAAGATAAGACTCACATTGAGGAAGACATATCTCCTCCAGAGATTCTAGAGGACCGTCTTTCACCAACCTTTAAATCCTATCCTGATTAATATGACCAAGTCTTAAATGCCAAAGATACGCCTTGTTAGAGTGAGAAACTTTCAATCTTTTAGAGTTATTTATTAATTCAGTGTCAAGCAGTGAGTGCATCTTTAGTTTGATCAAATATTGGTTTCCATCCATCCAACCAGAACAGATAAAAGGCTTATTTTTACGAATATCAACTCTTTTACTAAAAGAAACTGATTAAGAATCCTTTATTAAACAAGCTACTGATATAAGGTTCCTCTTAAAATTAGGAACATAAATAGTCTTTCAATAATATAAACCTAAATTCATCAAAATAAAGATAGACGTCTCCTACTGCCTCAGCCACCACCAAGCTACCGTCTTTGGTCCGCAACGAGAGGCTCCTATCATGTAGACTTTTCATTTCCACGAAACCCTGCATAGAAACACAAAAATGATTAGTGGCGCCCGAATCAATGACCTAAGTGTCTTTCGATTCTTCCACCAAACACACTTCTAAATAGTGAAGTTCCTTACCTTCCTTGCCCTTGGCGGCTAGGAATTCCCGGCAAACCTTCTTGAAATGACCTTCCCACAATGGAAGCACTTGGACTTTTTAGGGTCCCTGGGCTTCTTGTTCTTGTTCTTCTTCTTCCCATCTAAGACAGGAGGATTAGAAGAACTGGAAGCCGCTTGCTTCTTATTTGGGCTCTTTCTCTTCCATGAGGGTTTGGAAGATTCCGCCAAATTGGCCTCTCTTTTGGGTTGGACCTCATCCCTATCCCTGATCATCTGCTCATAAGCTTGGAGTTGCTTCATGAGCTTGGTGAGTCTTAACTCCCTTGTCGCCAGATTATATGCAGCCTTAAACCCCACAAAATCCTTAGATAGAGTTTTAAACACCATCTCGATCTGGGTATTGTAGTCCAGCTCAGCACCATTCTCGGCAGCCTCAGCAAAGAATCCCATTCGGGTGATCATATGGTCCATCACTGGAGTACCTGCCCTTTGCTTAGAGTTCATAATGCTGGTAATAGCAGACTGTCGAGCCAATTTTTCTTGGCCTCCGAATATGTCCTCCAGATTTTCAATGATCTCCCTAGCAACTTGATAAGTCTCATCCTGCTTTTGTAAAGCACTCGTCATACTAGCAAGAATGTAGTATCGAGCTATCTCATTGGATTCTCTCCAACGAGTATAGGCAATCGGGACCTCCTCAAGCAGTGTGTCAGGTTTGGGCCCAGGTGGGCATGGTTCGTCCAGCACGAACTTATGTCTCTCGTAGCTGAGAACTATTAGCAGATTTCTCTTCCAATCTTTATAATTATCGCCATTCAGCTTATTTTCAGTAAGTATTGAAATGAGGGGTGTCGGTGACATTTTGAACTGAAATAAAATTATACTAGACATCATTACAAAGCCCAAGCAAATATATAAATAATTTAGCAAATAAAACATACAAGTATGTTCCTACATGAAACTTGGGAAAACCATGTAGCATTGCAATGATAATTCTCAACACCTATTGTCCCAAGCCACAGAGGGGTGGTCATGAGACAAATACCCGGAACATGGACCCCGTCCAATTAATATATGTTACCTTAAATCCTCTAAGGTTAAGACATATATTAATAACCATTTATTTTGGCCACCAGTTTAGTTAACAGAGCTTCGAGGGAAGGTTAATAACTAAACGAGTCCTGAGTGTATAACCATTGTTTACGTAGCCCGATCCACGTCCTACCAAGTCACTAAGGGGTGGTCATGAATAGAATCTTGCCCGAACATGTTTTTCACATAGGAGATCCAACCTAGTATACTAGCGGCGGTAAACATCTAACGAGGGGTGTGGTCAGGGCAGAACTGACGTGAGGTGTTACCATGCCTTCACATATGGATCAACAATGGAGGCCATGCGTTTTGTTTAAAACCCTCTCCCACTCAATATTTTAAAAAACATGCAAGTTTTGACAAATATGTATGATCAATATAGTCTGAGCGGCATTCACTTATCCTATATGATATGTTATCAAATTTGCATTCAAAACATCCATCAACACATATTTATACATCCATGACATATCATAGAAAAAATAATTGACAGAATAACAGAGCCATGGTTCCATCCTAGAACAAAGAAATTAAAGATTACAAAATTCCATCCGAAGCATTCTTTGGGCCTTGAATTTTGCTCCATCTTCTTGTATCCATCTTTATGTAGCCTCTCCATTTCTCATCCTAAGAATCATTTAAAATTTAAATCCCAAAATTAAAATTTCAATTTCAAATTTCAAATTCGAATTTCAAATTTATATTTCAAATTCAAATTTTAAACAATTTTAAATATCATGTGTAATAATATGTAATATCAAAAAATTTAAATTTTTAATTACATATTTTTAAACATGATTTAAAAATTAAATCTCAAATTTAAAAATGAAAATTTTTTGATTTTCGATCCATCGACCCTACAGCCCCCGAAGGCCAGCAGCCGCCGTGGGCAGCCCCAGGCTGCACGCCCGGGTGCTACTGTAGCCCCAGGCTGCAGGTGCTTAGGTGAGCGGTGTAGCCTGCCAGGCTACAGGTGATGGCGGGCTGCAGCCTAGGGGCTCGACCAGCCCCTAGGGGGGCCACGGCCACCCTCGGCTGCAAGTAGAGCCTGCGGCCGTAGGTGGTGCAGCCTTGGATAGGGGCTGCCATAGCCCCATCCTGCCCGAGGGCAGGGGCTGCAGCCCCACCAAGGCCGATGGCCTATCCCAAGGGTGTGGACTCGATTTCGGTGCCATATTCCAATTTACCCATTAGGACCTCCAAAAATTAATTTGAATCCTAATTAAATTGGAATTTTTCACACAATCAAAATTTCAACCATTAAATTAAATTTTAATTTTAGGAAAAATAAATTACGGTCTTCAAGCTTCAATCTCCTCTAAGAATAATTACATAAAATTTCGTAAACCGTTTTTGGTGTACAAAAAATTCTAATCATAATAATTCTAAGAATCAAAAAATTAAAATCTATGGGAAAATTATGGTGATGATAAACCGCTCCCATGGTTACATAAAAAATTCATAGATACAATTTTCTAAATTCTACGGAACCATAACCGGCAAAAAACAAGCATGTTTATAATAATTTAAAAATTAAAATAACCACATACTACATACATAATACATGATAACAACATAAAGGAATCCTAAAATGCCACTCGTTAAATATCAAATCCATACATAAATAAAAAGACTAACTAGTTGTCTAATTTATGTATATGGCATAGTCACGAGATGGCTCTGATACCAATTGTCGGAATAAAATCGGTAAAAACGCATCAGAACGGCGCAGCGGAACAATAAAAATTTTTTTAAGATCGTTAAATATCTCGTGATGCCATATACAATAAATTAACAATAATAAAACTCATACCTCAAGAGAATGCCAGCTGCAGGAGGAGAATGACTGGAAGGCTTCAACCAACTAGCCTTCTCTACTATTCTCCAATTCCCGGATGGCAGAGTGTATGGGCACTCTGTTCCTCGATCGGTATGCTAGCACTGCTAGTCTTCTTCTGACCACCCAGATCTCTAAAGAACTTATTGTCACGGTGAGTTATGCAATAATAAGCCTGCTCACCTGAGAGTTTGTGGTCTGAGAGAACTGGAGTGGCTGGACCTCTATTTATAGAATTGCATGGGGTGATCCTTTGAATTCAAATTGGATTAGGAGAAGATTTTCTCCCTTATCCACAACACAAAATCCAAAAATCCTAGGCCAATTCCAACTAAAAAATTCGGCCACTTTTAGGATTTTGTATTCAAAATTCAAACAGGATTTTAACTTGAATTTTATCTCCTCATTCCCTTATAAAAAACCAATTCTCGTTTATGCCAAAAAAATGACTAGATTCGGCCGTTAAAGTGTGAAGAGATTCAGAATCCAAATAGGATTTTCTAGCTTGAATTTTATCTCACCCTTGTCCGTTAAAACTGAAAATCTCCCTTGAGATTATCCTCAAAATTTTCGGCCAATCTAGGGAGGAAAGAATCCAAATTCAACTAGGATTGAAACTTGAATTTTTCCCTGCAACCTTATCCATAAAATCTGAAATTCCCTTGGGAGATTCTTTCCTAACAATTCGGTTTTCCTTGGTAAATTGGGATTCAAAATTCAAGTAGGATTCAAACAAGATTTTCCTCTCCTTTATCCAAATCAAAACCGAAATTTCTCTTGTGGATCATCCACAAAACATTCGAATCCTATATGGATTGTGATTCAAAATTTGAATTTACATTTCAAAGTTCAAATTTCAAAATTCAAACTTCAAATTCAAAATTCAAATTTAAATTTTGAATTCAAATATCAAATTCAAATTTCAAATTTAAATTTCAAATTCAAATTTCAAATTCAAAATTTAAATTTCAAATTTCAAATTTCAAAATCCACAAAAAAGTTGTATTTCAAATTTTTGTTCTCATGGATAATTTTCTACAACTCTAATCCAATCTGAAATAAAATCATGGCAACTTTATTTGGAGTTCGAATAATTATGTACTCTATTATCCAAAACAAAATATGAATTCAACCGGAGAAAATCTTGTTAACCATCCTAATCCTATGTCAACACCATCCATGCATAATCAACTAGCCAACAAGCATACAAAAATCAATTTGCCAACCGTTAAGGAATTTGTGGAGCTAGCAGAGGGACCAATTGGACATATGTAATCGGGCTCCCGTGAATCTATATGATCATCATTCTGTACCAAACAACTCAATCACATGATCACTAATTTCAGAGTCACACCACTATAAACTCGAAACTGAACTCCTAATTATATACCGTATTACAAAATCCTGTGACAAGCTAATGTCCAATGACCTTGTCATGTATGTAGAACCCTCATATGATATCCATAATCAGCCTTAGGTCAAAGTCTGTTTAATCCCACTAATCAGGCTATCTTAAAGTTCCATTATACTACCGAATAAGAAAATGATTATTCAACATATGTGAATAAGAAGTCATCTACCTAGCAGACGATCCAAGGCCTTGTCCATTTCCACATCCAGCTAATGCCTTTAAGAGGATACCTTTAACTCCTTAGAGCTCTGATTCCGATATCTGTAAACAAACTCTTCATCGTATACAAGTCATGCACCTAACGAACCGATCTATAAGCTTACTACCTCTTAGACGCTTTAGCCTTTGGAACATCAAAGTACACAAGTCATATACATGAAGTAGTTCATTTACTCAGGATTAAGGTTATTGCATAATGAACGTCAAAAGTAGATTGATCCACTCATAGTGGACTACGTAGATTAATCACGCGTTAGTCTCGATTATGTCACCACTAAGCAACATATGTATGTCTCTACTTGGGAGTCTATGCTCTAGACAATCAAGACAAATCGTCCCCACCATGGCTTTAGACAACATAATAGTCTTAACATGAGTTAGATGCTCAGTCTAACCCCATAGACTATAGACCTTAGTTTAGACTACTTACTTTAGAACATTGTCTTCTTGCATACAAAAGTCTATTGTATGCAACATTCTAACAGTTTTAACACAAGCAGTCAGTGAGCCATATTTGCTCACATTTACTTTAACATGTAAATAAAATAAGGACAAACAGCAATGTAATAAATAACCTCTATGTTATAATTTTATTATGCAATTCAAAATAAATACATAAAATGTCTCTAATGCTTAGGGCATTTCCTAACAAATGTCTAGTAGCCGTATAGGATATTTAGCATATATAGTGGATGTAAAGGAGGAATGAAAGCTTCAGCCCAAAGATGTTCCTATTGTGAAGGAGTTTATTGATGTCTTTCCAAAAGAATTACCTGGATTGCTGCCAAAACGAGAAATATCTTTTAAGATTGAACTGATGCCAGGAACCGTACTCATATCAATGGCACCATACCGGATGGCACCGACAGAATTGAAAGAGTTACAAGAGTAGCTGAAAGAGCTTCTTAACAAGGGATTCATATGTCTGAGCTATTCCTCATGGGGTGCTCCCATACTGTTTGTCAAGAAGAAGGATGGATCATTTCGAATGTGCATCGACTATCAAGAGTTGAACAAGGTCACTGTCAAGAATAGGTATCCGTTACCTAGATTGACGACTTGTTTAACCAACTTAAAGGCACAACAGTATTTTCCAAGATTGACCTGCGATTAGGATATCATCAATTGCAGATTAAGGAGAATGATATTCTAAAGACTGCATTTATAACCCGTTACGATCATTACGAATTCCTTATAATGTCGTTTGGGTTAACAAATGTGCCAGCTGCATTTATGGACTTGATGAATCGAGTCTTCAAAGAATATCTAAATAAGTTGGTCATTATTTTTATCGATGACATACTTATATATTCAAAGACTCAAGAGGAGCATGAAGAACACCTGCGAATTGTCCTGCAAACGATAAAGAAGCATCAACTCTATGCCAAATTTTCTAAGTGTGAATTTTGGCTAGATAGAGTACATTTCCTTGGACATGTGGTTTCCAAGTAAGGAACTGCCGTGGACCCGGCAAAAGTAGAGGCGATCAATGAATGGCCCGCACCTAAGAATGTGATAGAAATACGGAGTTTCTTAGGTTTAGCTGTCTATTATAGAAGATTTGTCGAGAGATTCACATGACTCGCTGCACCTCTCACGGCTTTGACACGTAATGAGAGGAAGTACAAGTGGACTTAGGTGTGCGAAAGAAGTTTTTGAGAGCTGAAAAGGCGATTAACAAGTGCGCCAATTCTTACACTTCCTACTGAAGGGGAAATGTTTGTGATTTACAATGATGCGTCAAAGATAGGATTAGGAGCTGTCCTGATATAACGCGATAAGGTGATTGCCTCTGCCTCACGTCAATTAAAGGACCATGAAAGAAATTATCCCATGCATGATTTGGAACTTGCCGCAGTAGTGTTTGCATTAAAGATCTGGCAGCACTATCTGTATAGAGCTCAGTGTCAGATTTATACTGACCACCAGAGTTTAAAGTATTTCTTCACACAGAAGGAGTTGAATATGCAACGAAGGAGATGGTTAGAGCTAGTAAAGGACCATGATTATGAAATCTTCTACCATCCCGGAAAAGCCAATCGTGTTACTGATGCGTTAAGTAGGAAATCTACTGTTCTGCAGCAATTACTGATTTGAAAACTTCCAAAGCCATTACAACAAGAAATTAATCTGTTGAAGATCGAGCTGATAGCAGGAAGATTGGCTGTACTACAATTGGCATCATCGTTGTATGACGACATTAGAGAGGCTTAGAAGTGAGACCTAAATCTATCAAGTCCTCTAGAAGGAGTGTCTAAAGAAGGATTGATCCAACGTCAAGGAAGAATTTATATTCCTGATGACGAAGCATTGAGAAGGTGAATTATGACAGAAGCCCACAAAATGCCATATTCAGTGCATCCTGGAGCCAGTAAGATGTACCAGGATTTGAAACTGCAATTCTGGTGAAAAGGGACGAAGAAGGACATTATTGAATTTGTAAGCAGATGTATTACGGGTCAAAAAGTTAAGGCTAAACATTGTCATCCAGGCAGAAAACTAGAGCCTTTAGAGGTTCCCCAATAGAAATGGGAACATATTACAATGGACTTTATGGTAGGACTGCCAAGAACTCGAGAAGGTTACAATACTATCTAGGTTATTGTCAATAGGTTGACAAAAACGGCAAGGTTCATAGCAGTGAAAATGACTTTTTCACTAGAAAAGTTAGCGAGCTTATATGTTAACCACATCGTTAGGTTACATGGAGTTCCTAAGTCCATTGTATCGGATCGTGATGCGTAATTCACTTCAAATTTTTAGAAGTGTGTGCAAGAAGCTATGGGAACAGAAGTGCACCTAAGTACAGCATTTCATCCGCGAACGAACGGGCAATCTAAGCGGACAATTCAAATGCTAGAAGACATGCTTCGCGTGTGTACAATAAATTTCCCAAGGAGCTGGAATAAGAAACTTCCATTTATAGAGTTTTCGTACAATAATAGCTACCGAGTTTCAATAGATATGGCACCATATGAAGCTCTATGTGGAAGGTAGTGTAGATCACCTGTCCATTGGTATGATTTACAAGAAAAACGACTGCACAAAATAGACTTTATACAAGAAACAGTGGATGTGGTTACAAAAATACAGAAACGAATGAAAATAGCATAAAGCTAACAAAAGAGCTATGTGGATAAAAGATGAAGATTCCTAGAGTTTAACGAAGGAGAATTTGTATTTCTAAGAGTCTAGTTGATGAAAGGAATGATGCGGTTTGGAAAGAAAGGGAAATTGAGTCCAAGATATATTGGACCATATGAGATCATCGAATGCATTAGGAAAGTTGCCTATAGATTGGCATTACCTCTAGAAATGTCGGTAGTACACAATATGTTTCATGTGTCGATGTTACAGAAGTACATACCAGATCCGTCCTATGTGCTGAAACATGAACCGATCCAAATTCAGGAAGATCTCATTTATGAAGAGAAGCCTGTTCGAATCTTGGCACGAGAAGAAAAATTCTTGAGGAACAAAATGATCCCATTAGTCAAAGTGCAATGGAAAAATCACAATATTGAATAGGTTACATGGGAACGAGAAAATAAAATTAGAAATTTGTACCCCCACTTGTTCTAAATTTTCAATGATGAAAATTTTATAAGGAGGGGTGAATGTGATAATCGGGAATTTTAGATTCTCGGAGTACATTAAAATTGTACTTATGTATCAATTTTAATAAATAAAATATGGAAAAGTTATGTTTTAATATTATTGAGAATACTGTGAAAATGTTCCAGCAGTGTTAAAGTGAGTGACTTTAGAGATAGAAAGTCTTACCGAATAGAAACGGGTAAGACAGCTCGAAAATGAAGCCAAAAACCTAAAAGACAAAAAATTATGGTAGTGAATTCTAGGCAAAAGGAAGCAAAATAAAACAAACCGATCGCACTGGAGGCTCCCGGAACCTGCCTATGCGATTTTGATAAAGTTCCATTCAGTTTGACTTTTGGTCAAAATTTGACCACGAATTAATTCACATATTAATTAGATGATGTCATGATGACATCATAAATACCATTTAGTTAATTAGGTTATTTAAGCTTAATTAATGTGGTAGGTAGCATTAAAGGCCAAGATTAAATGCTTTTAGGATCAATGGCCATGATCAAGCCAAAATGGCTTCAGAAAAAATTTGAAAAATTTGAAAAAGGGGGATTCGGCCACATGGAAAGAATGCAGCACAAAATTTGCAAATTTGACCCCAAAAAGTTTGCATTTAAGCCCCTAAACAATTAGGAAATTGTTGGGAAAATTGCAAAAAGGTCCCCATCTATTTGCCTATAAATAGGCATGAGAAATTCATTCGAAAAATTGGCCAAACTCTTGCTCTCCCAAAACCGAAAATCATTCCTCCATTTTAGCCAAAAATTTGACAAGTTTCATCACCAAATTAGATTCCAATCCAAGCATAAATTGCAAGGAATTGAAGTGATAAGGTGAGCTTCTAAATTGAAGCAATTTTTAGTGTTGTTTCACAAAAAAATCCGTGGCACTATTGGTGTAGAAAACATTAAAAAATTTGATGTTTTGTTGATGTGTTGATTGGTTTGATACTAAGATTGATGAAAGCATGCTTTGGAAGTAAGAAACAAGCAAAATTTTGCATGATTCTTCATAAAATCTGTGGCCTTGTAGGGAGGAAATGATGTTGAGAAATTTGGTGATTTGCTTTAATAGTTATGTTAGTTTGATACTATGTTCATTAAAGCATGAATTGGAATAATGAAACAAGCAATTTTGATGAATGTTTCATGTTAGAATCAGTGGCCAATAAACACTAGAAAATGGAAAATTTTTAGTGTTGAACAATGATGAGAAATTTTGATAAAACCCTAGTAATAAGAACAAAATTTTCTATGATAGTTTAGCATGAAAATCCATGGCTTAATGCTAGGGTTGAAATGAAATTTTGTTAGATTTTTAATGTTTATATGTACATTTGAAAACTAAGAGTAATATGTGATAATTGTTTAATGTGATGAAAAATATTTGGTGTTGTTTGCTATGAGAAACCGAGTTGATAATTGGAAAAAAAGTTAATGATTTTGTGTTGAAATTAGAATGATAATAATGTGGAAAATTTTTATACAAAGTTTGGTAACTTTGTATAAAATAGGTTTCTGGTATAGTACGTGGAAGGTACAAAGGTTCTGAGGCGTACCTAACACCGGGGAAACCTAAAAATACAAGCGGATATGCTACAGAAATTTCTAAAACGGCATAAGGGCATTTCAGAAAACGAGGGGTAATAATATTAGACTCAGAAAGGAAACTGAGACCCCTCATTGGATTAGGGTTAGTAATGGAAAACCAACCCAAGAGGAATAGTAAACCGACCCTTAATGACTAAAATGCCTAAAACGGGGAAAAATTCACGTTAGGGGTATTTTAGGAAACGAGGGGGAAAAATTAGATCGGGATAGGAAACCCGAGCCCCTTAGGAACCGAGGCTCAGGGACGGGATGAAAAACATTTCAAGAATAGTGAAATACCCATTTGAAACTCCGAAACGCTAGAAAAATGAGAAATGACCCTAGGTGTTGGATGAATAGTAACCGATGGTTGGAAAATGAATAATTGTGATTTTATAGCAAATGAAGCTGTAAAACGATACAGAAGCCTAGGGAATATTATTTCATGATATTTGGGCTTAGAAAATTTGGGAAAAATAATAGAACGGAATAATTACGGTCTCGAGACCCGTCAAGGGCAAAATGGTCATTTTGACCAAAAATTTTCGAAAGGCTCAGAAAAGACCGTAAAGGATCTAGAATGTCTTAAATAAAATTCTAAAACCCAAAATAAAAATTTTAAAGTCAAAAATCTAGAGTTTAAATAGTACACGGGTGTGTACTTTGAAACACGACCATGTAGAATGAACTCGAGAGGTATACAGGCTGAGACACGGGCATGTTGCAGGCCGTGTACCAGAAATAAAGTTGAAATATGTTGAATTGTTAAGTGAAATGAATATATATATATCTAAAGTGATAATTAATGATGTGTACTAACTGACAATAATATGTTTGTAGGGACCCAAACTAGAGATAAAACTACGGAGGAGTTTCGGAGGTGGACATTATCGCAGTGGTGGTAAGTTCAAGCATTTTCATATTTGCAACATGAAATACTGTATTATTTCATTATGTACTAGTTGTACATTAGATATTAAGCCCTATGGACATTGGGGGATCAGTTAGTATAACACATCCCATGTAATAAAAGAAAGAGAATATGTAAGGCCTACGGGCAATGGAGGTTAATGACCTTGAGGTGACGATTAATGTCACTTAGTCAGAATTATAATTGAAAAATGGTAATAAAACCATTTAAGACGTACCACCCCTCCAACGTTGTGGTGGAGGTTTTACAGGTCCTTCGGGGATATAATAATCGCTACGAGCCATGAGGTCTGGAGAGGAAGAAGCTCTAGGGTTGCTCCCTAGACCCTCCTAGTCAGCACATAAATAACTATCGGTACTGCTACAATGAGCTCAAAATCAAGATACAAATAGAGAGAATAGTCAATAAGGTGATGAAATCCATAATAGAGCATAATTGAACATAACCGACACTAGCACTAAGTGTAGTGGATTTGGTTAAGGTAATCTAAATAGTAACCGGTTAGGGTAACAGTTACTATTAATCGATCAAAGGTCAAAGTACTATTTATGATGAATGGTACTATTCATCATAAATAGTACTATTCATAGAAAAGCGTGTTTTTGATGTTTTTGAATCTATGTGATTCTTACTAAGTATGTTTGAACTTACTGAGCCTGTTAGCTCATCAGTTTGTTCAAGTTGCAGGTAAGAAACCTGTCCAATAGACTCTTAGATGGCAGCAGGATGCGCGTGTGCCGATGGGATAAGGAACCTATTGTGGACTTGGTCATGTCATAAGTTTTCCACTGAGCATCGTGAGAAAGTGAATTGAAGAGAATGAATTTTTGAAAAACAATGTACATATTTTGTATATTTGTAAATTATGTTGTACTTTAAAAAGACAACTAAAAGTTAGTATTATATTTTATATGGCTTTCATACTTGGCTTTCATAAGAGAAAACTATTTTGAAAAGAAAAAAAATATGGGCGAAATTTTTAAGTCCCTGAAATATGAGAGTTAAATGAAAAAGTGTTTAAATGGTGATCCGGATTCGGTGCACGGGCTGTCTTGGTCGACTACGGAGTCAGACCTCAGCGGTTTCGCGTGGCTGTATTCGGGGGCGTTACAAACACATCAACAAAACATCAAATTTTTCAATGTTTTCTACACCAATAGTGCCATGGATTTTTTTGTGAAACAACACTAACAATTGCTTTAATTTAAAAGCTCACCTTATCACTTCAATTCCTTGCAATAGCTTGGATTGGAATCTAATTTGGTGGTGAAAATAGTCAAATTTTTGGCTAAAATGGAGGAATGATTTTCGGTTTTGGGAAAGCAAGAGTTTGGCCAATTTTTCCAATTTTTCAAATGAACTTCTCATGCCTATTTATAGGCAAATGGATGGGGGCCTTTTAGCAATTTCTCTCAACAATTACATGTTTGTTCAAGGGCTAAAATTCAATCATTTTGGGGTCAAAAATAAAGTTTTTGGGCTGCCATTCTTCCATGTGGCTGAATCCCATTTTTGCCCATTTTCCAACTTTTTTTCAAAGTCATTTTGCTTGATCATGGCCCTTGATTCTAAAAGCATTAAATCCTAGCCTTTAATGCTACCTACCACTAGAATTAACCTAATTTACTAAATCAAATTACGATGTCATCTTGACATTATCTAATTAATATGTGAATTAATTCGTGGTCAAATTTTGATCGAAAGTCAAACCGAGCGGAACTTTACCGATATCGCGTAGGCGGGTTCCAGGCGCTTCCGGTATGTTTTATTTTGCTTTCGTTTGGCCAGAATTCACTACCATAAATTTTCGTCTTTTAGTGCACTCTGATTCACTCTTTAGGCTTTTTGGCTTTGTTTTCGAGCCGTCTCACTTGTTTCTGTTTGATAAGATTTTTCATTTCCGAACTTACTCACTTTAATACTGCCTAAACATTTTCACAGTATTCCCAACAATATTAAAACACAACTTTTTCATATTTTATTTATTAAAATTGGTTGGTACATACAATTTTAATGTACTCTTAGAATCTGAAATTCCCAGTTATCATAGTGTGGTTGTGGTTTACATTTTTACGAATGGATATGTGTATGTGTGAGCATGGACGTTTAAAAATGGCTGGACACATAATCTGTCCCTAGAAATAGGCCATGGGTTTTGGCCATTTTGACCAAGTTAGATTCCAAATTTGGAATTTGGTAAAACTTGGAGTTTTAAGGAAATTTCGTTATGGTCGTTTCTGCATCAAATAAGTTTTGGCAAAAAATGACAGTAAGATAGATTTTTTGAGTGGTTTTCATTCGGTGTCCAAAACAGGGACAAAAAATCTAAGCCCAAAAATAGTCTTAGGTTTTGTTAAAAATGACCTACTTAGAGTCTGAACCGGATCTCGGGCTCAACACAAAAGTTATTGATCTCATCGAAATCTTTAAGATGACCTATATATGTTTTAAAAATTTGGCCGTTTCAGGCCTCAAACAGAGCCGTATTCAAAATAGTGTAAAACTGGAAACTTTTAAAAAATAGGGCATAAGTAGCTACGAGTTTAGTGAGTTTAGGAGCCGTTAGAGTTTGATTTGAGCTCCAAAGTAAACATGAGAGTTGTTCATCTTGTCGAACACGAAAAGTTTTATGTTTGTCAAATTTACAAACTAAGTCATTTCAAACACGTTTTTAAAACAATTTCAATAAGTGGTTCAAAAACTACCTTTAAAATGCAAACACCAAATGTATTCTACCCTTTTTAAAATAAAAACATGGTTTTAACAAAACGCCTCCACCTTTCAATGGGGTGATGAGGGGATGGTTTTAAAACATATAATTTTCCCAAATTTTTATAAGGCAACCAAGACCATTTACAAAATAACACAGTAGCGGTAGCCTGGTAGGCTACCACATCAAACAAGCATAGTAACCCGGTAGGCTACCAAGTCAATAACGTGCTAGGTAACTGGTCAGTTGACTGGTCAATCAACCAGTCAAGGACCAAGTTTGAACGATATAGTGAGAAATGATGATTAATTTGTCAAGTAGATAACTTAATCAAACACGATATAAATTAGACACCAAATTCTCAAAGTAGAACAGTTAGGTACCGATGGACCTTGATATCCTACAACGATACCAGTTACGATCACTAATAGTAGTAGTGACCTAAGAACGATGATAATTAATTTATTGGGTAATAAATTAATGAACCAAGTATAACGGATTAAACTCACCAAAAGAGAGTAAGTTAGTACCGATGGCTATCGGTGCTATACGCAGTATCCACTTTAGTCACTAACGGTATTAGTAACTTGTTAGGAAATGCCCTAAGTATTAGAGACATTTTGATGTATTCATTTTGAACTGGATAATAAAATTATACTTAGAGGTTATTCATTACATTGCTATCTGTCCTCGTCTTATTTACATGTTAAAGTAAATGTAAGCAAATATGGCTCACTGACTGCTTGTGTTAAAACTGTTAGAACGTTGCATGCAATGGATTTTTGTATGCAAGAAGACAATGTTCTAAAGTTAGCAGTCTAAACTATGGTCTGTAGTCTATGGGGTTAGATCGAGCATCTAACTCATGTTAAGACTATTATGTTGTCTAAAGCCTTAGAGGGGACGGTCTGTCTTGACTGTCTGGAGCTGGACTCCCAAGTAGAGACATGGATATGTTGCTTGGTGGTGACATATTAGACCGGGACTAAAGTGTGATTGATCTACGTAGTCCGCTATGAGTGGATCAATCTGCTTTTGACGTTCATTATGTAATAACCTTAATCCTGAGTAAATGAACTTCTTCATGTATATGACTTGTGTACTTTGATGTTCCAATGGCTAAAGCGTCTCAGAGGGTAGTAAGCTTATAGACCGGTTCGTTGGGTGCATGACTTGTATACGATGAAGGGTTTGTTTGCAGATATCGGAATCATAGCTCTGAGGAGTTAAAGGTATCCTCTTAAAGGCATTATATTGAATGTGAAAATGGACAAGGCCTTGGGTCGTCTGCTGGGCGGATGACTTCTTATTCACATATGGTGAATAATCATTTTCTTGATTCGGTAGTATAATGGAACTTTAAGATAGCCTGATCAGTAGGATTAAACGGACTTTGACCTAAGGCTGATCATGGATATCATATGAGGGTTTTGCATATATGACAAGGTCATTGGATGGTAGCTCGTCACAGGCTTACGTAATACGGTATATAATTGGGAGTTCAGTTTCAGGTTTATAGTGGTGTGACTCTGAAATTAGTGATCATATGATTGAGTTGTTCGGTACAGAATGATGATCATATGGAATCACGGGAGCCCGATTATATATGTCCAATCAGTCCCTCTACTAGCTCCACATAATTCCTTAACGTTTGGCAAATTGATTTGTGTATGCTATTGGCTAGTTTATTATGCATGGATGGTGATGACACAGGATTAGGATGGTACACAAGATTCTCTCCGGTTGGATTCAGATTTTGTTTTGGATAATAGAGTACACAATTATTCGAACTCCAAATAAAGTTGCCATGATTTTATTTGAGATTGGATTGGAGTTGTAGAAAATTATCCATGAGAACAAGAATATGAAACACAACCGTTTTGTGGAATTTGAAATTTGAATTTTGAAATTTGAAATTTGAATTTTGAAATTTGAAATTTGAATTTTGAATTTGAAATTTGAATTTGAAATTTGAATTTGAAATTCGAATTTGAAATTTGAATTTGAAATTTAAATTTGAAATTTGAAATTTGAATTTGAAATTTGAAATTCAAATTTTGAATCACAGTCCAAGTAGGATTCGAATTTGTTGTGGAAAATCCACAAGGTTTGAAATTCGAATTTGAGTTGGATTTGGAGAGGATAATCTTGTTAGAATCGTACTTGAATTTTGAATCCAAATCCCAACAAAAGTGGGTGAATTTTTTGAGGATAATCCTCAATGGAAAATTCGGTTTTTGTGGATAAGATTCAAGGGAAAATTCAAGTTTCAATCCCAGTTGAATTAGGATTCTCTCCCTCCCTAAAAGTGGCCGAAATTATTGGATTTATCCAAGGAAAAATTCGGTTATTTTTGGATAAGGTTGAGATAAGATTCAAGCTTGAAAATCCTAGTGGAATTTTTTATTCTCCCTTATCCATAATGGCCGAAATCTTTAGGGAAGATACACCTTGTGAATTTCGGATTTTTTGGTTGGAAAAAGGGAGATAAAATTCTAGTTAAAATCTTGTTGAGATTTGGATTGGAACTATCCTAAGAAAACCGAATTTTTAGTGGAGATTCTCCCTTGGAAAATTCGGATTTTTTGGTTTGGATAAGGGAGAAAATCTTTTCCTAGTCCAATTCGAATTCAGAGAATCACCTCATGCAGGTCTATAAATAGAGGTCCTGCCACTCCAGTTCTCTCAGACCACAGACTCTCAGGTGAGCAGGCTTATTGTTGCACAGCTCATCGTGACAATAAAGTTCTTTAGAGATCTGGGTGGTCGGAAGAAGACTAGCAGTGCTAGCATACCGATCGAGGTTCAGAGTGCCCACACACTCAGCCATTCGGGAATTGGAGAATAGTAGAGAAGGCTAGTTGGTTGAAGCCTCCGGTCACTCTCCTCCTGTTCATTGGCGTCCTTGAGGTATGAGTTTTAATTGTTGTTGATTTATTGTATATGGCATCATGAGATATTTAACGATCTAAAAATTTTTATTGTTCCGCTGCGCCACTCTGATACGTTTTTACCGATTTATTATCCTACAATTGGTATCAGAGCCATCTCATGACTATGCCATGTACATAAATTAGACAATTACTTAGTCTTTTTATTTATGTATGGATTTGATATTTAGAGAGTGGCATTCTAGGGTTCCTTTATGTTGTTATCATGTATTATGTATAAAGTATGTGGTTATTTTAATTTTTTGAATTATTATAAGCATGCTTGTTTATACCGGTTATGGTTCCTTAGAATTTAGAAAAATTGTATCTAGGAATTTTTTATGTAACCATGGGAGCAGTTTATTAACACTGTGTTTTTCCCATGGACTTTAATTTTTGTCTCTTAGAATTTTTATGGATAGAATTTTGTACACCGGAAACGGTATAGGAATTTTTTATGTAATTATTCTTGGAGGAGATTGAAGATTGAAGACCGTAATTTATTTTTCCCAAAAGTTAAATTTAATTTAAAGGTTGAAATTTTGATTGTGTGGAAAATTTCAATTTAATTGGGATTCAAATTAATTTTTGGAGATCCTAAAAGATAAATTGGAATATGGCATGAAAATCGAGACACGACCCCTCGGGATAGGCCGACGGGCCTTGGTGGGGCTGCAGCCCCTGCCCTCGGGCAGGATGGGGCTGCGGCAGCCCCTATGCAGGCAAGCATCACCCACGGCCGCAGTCTTGGCCTGCAGCCGAGGGTGGCGCAGCCTGCCCAAGGCTGGCCGCAGCCTGGGCGTGCAGCCACTGGCTGCAGGCACTGCCTGCAGCCTACCGGCTGCTGCGCCCAGCCTGGGCGTGCAACTTGGTGCTGCAGGCTTGGCCTGCAGCTCGGCAGGCTGCACATGGGGCAGCCGTGGGCTGCCAGCCCCTCCGGGGTTGGTGGCTGCCCACGGCGGCTGCCGCCTACGGGGGCGGCGGTCCGACGGTCCAAAAATCAGAAAAATTTTGATTTTTAAATTTGAGATTTAATTTTAAATCATGTTTAAAAATATGTAATTAAAAAAAAATTTTGATATTACATATTATTACACATGATGTTTAAAATTGTTTAAAAATTTAAATTTGAAGTTTAAATTTGAAATTCGAATTTGGAATTTGAATTTGAAATTTAAATTTTTGGAGATTTAAATTTTAAATAATTCTTGGGATGAGAAATAAATGGAGAGGCTACATAAAGATGGATACAAGAAGACGGAACAAAATTCAAGACCCAAAGAATGCTTTGGATGGAATTTTGTAATCTTTATTTTCTTTGTTCTAGGATGGAACCATGGCTTGGTTAGTCTGTCAATTATTTTCTGTGATATGTCATGGATGTATAAATATGTATTGATGGATGTTTTGTATGCATATTTGATAACATGTCATATAGGATAGGTGAGTGCCGCTCATACTATATTGATCATACATAATTTGTCAAAACTTGCATGTTTTTCAAAATATTGAGTGGGAGAGGGTTTTAAACAAAACCCACGGCCTCCATTGTTGATCCATATGTGAAAGCATGGTAACGCCTCGCGTCAGTTCCGACCTGACCACACCCCTCGGTAGGTGTTTACCGCCGCCGGTATACTAGATTGGATCTCCTATGTGAAAAACGTGTTCGGGTGCGATCCTATTCATGACCACCCCTCGGTGGCTTGGTAGGACGTGGATCGGGCTACGTAAACAATGGTTATACACTCAAGACTCGTTTAGTTATTAACCTTCCCTAGAAGCTCTGTTAACTAAACTGGTGGCCAAATAAGCGGTTATTAATATATGTCTTAACCTTGGAGGATTTAAGGTAACATATATTAATTGGACGGGGTCCATGTTCCGGCTATTTGTTCTCATGACCACCCCTCGGTGGCTTGGGGCAATAGGTGCTGAGAATTACCGTTGCAATGCTACATTTTTTTCAAGTTTCATGTAGGAACATACTTGTATGTTTTATTTGCTAAATTATCTGCATATTTGCTTGGGCTTTGTAATGATGTCTAGTATAATTTTATTACAGTTCAAAATGTCACTGACACCCCTCATTTCGATACTTACTGAAAATAAGTTGAATGGCGATAATTATAAAGACTGGAAAAGAAATCTATTAATAGTTCTCAGCTGCGAGAGACACAAGTTCGTACTGGACGAACCATGCCCACCTGGGCCCAAACCTGACACACCACTTGAGGAGGTCCCGGTTGCCTATAATCGTTGGAGAGAATCCAATGAGATAGCTCGATGCTACATCCTTGCTAGCATGACGAGTGCTTTACAAAAGCAGCATGAGACTTATCAAGTTGCTGGGGAGATCATGGAAAATCTGGAGGACATGTTCGGAGGCCAAGAAAAATTGGCTCGACAGTCCGCTATCACCAGCATTATGAACTCTAAGCAAAAGGCGGGTGCTCCGGTGAAGGACTATATGATCACTCTAATGGGATTCTTCGCTGAGGCTGCCGAGAATGATGCTGAGTTGGACTATAACACCCAGATCGAGATGGTGTTCAAGACTCTGTCTAAAGATTTTGTGGGGTTTAAGGCCGCATACAATCTGGCGACAAAGGAGTTAGGACTTACCGAGCTCATGAAGCAACTACAGGCTTATGAGCGGATGATCAGGGATGAGGATACGGTCCGACCTAAAGGAGAGGCCAATTTGGCGGAATCTTCCAATCCCTCACGGAAGAGGAAGAGGCCAAATAAGAAGCAAGTGGCTTCCAGTTCTTCTAATCCTCCTGTCTCGGACGGGAAGAAGAAGAAGAAGAACAAGAAGCCGAAGGACCCTAAAAAGTCCAAATGCTTCCACTGTGGGAAGGTAGGTCACTTCAAGAAGGCTTGCCGGGAATTCCTAGCCTCCAAGGGCAAGGAAGGTAAGGAACTTCATTACTTAGAAGCGTGTTTGGTGGAAGAATCGAAAGACACATGGGTCATTGATTCGGGCGCCACTAATCATGTTTGTGTTTCTATGCATGGGTTCGTGGAAACGAGAAGTCTACATGATAGGAGCCTCTCGTTGCGGACTGGAGATGGTAGCTTTGTGGTGGCTGAGGCAGTGGGAGACGTTCATCTTTATTTTGATCAATTTAGGTTTATTTTATTGAAAGACTGTTTTTATGTTCCTAATTTTAGGAGGAACCTTATATCGGTAGCTTGTTTAATAAAGGATTCTTATTCAGTTTATTTTAGTAAAAGAGTTGATATTCGTAGAAATAAGTCTTTTATCTGTTCTGGATGGATGGATGGAAACCTATATTTGATCAGACCAAAGATGTACTCACTGCTTGACACTGAATTAATTGATAACTCTAAAAGGTTGAAAGTTTCTCACTCTAACAAGGCGTATCTTTGGCATTTAAGACTTGGTCATATTAATCAGGATAGGATTCAAAGATTGGTGAAAGACGGTCCTCTGGAATCTCTGGAGGAGGTACGACTTCCCCAATGTGAGTCTTGTCTAGAGGGTAAGATGACTAAGAGGTCTTTTGGAGCTAAGGGTACAAGGGCACAGGAGCTCTTAGAAATTGTGCACACTGACGTATGTGGCCCCATGAACGTCACAGCACGAGGAGGGTTCGAGTACTATGTCTCTTTCATAGATGATTACTCGAGGTATGGATATGTGTATCTGATGCACCGCAAGAGCGAAACCTTTGACAAGTTCAAAGAGTATCGTGCGGAAGTGGAAAAGCAATTGGATAAATCCATAAAGACACTTCGATCTGATCGAGGTGGCGAATACCTCTCTGATGAATTTCTAGGACATCTTGTAGAGAACGGGATTTTATCCCAATTGACTGCACCTGGTACTCCACAACAGAATGGTGTAGCCGAAAGGAGAAACAGGACCTTATTGGATATGGTACGGTCCATGATGAGTTACTCAACGCTGCCATTATCATTTTGGGGACATGCTTTACAAACGGCGTGCTATATTCTGAACCAGGTTCCGAGCAAATCAATTCCTGGAACTCCGTATGAATTGTGGCGTGGCAGGAAGCCCTCCCTTGGACATATGAGAATATGGGGCTGCCCGGCACATGTACTGGATGGGGATGCGAAGAAGTTGGAACCAAGATCAGAATTGTGCATGTTTGTAGGGTATCCAAAGGGAACTAAAGGAGGTCTGTTCTATAACCCGAAGGAACAAAAGGTCATTGTCTCAACCCATGCGACATTCTTGGAGGAAAGTCACATGAATGACTTTAAACCTCGAAGCAAAGTGGTGCTAGAGGAGTTATCGGGTGAAAGAACTGCTCCACAGATTTCGGTTTTGGACGCAAGTCCAAGTTCCAGTGAAAGACCTGCAGACGATCAACAATTTAGGGTGCCTCGTCGTAGTGGGAGGGTTTCCAAGAAACCTAATTTCTTTATGTATGATGCTGAGGTATACCAGGCCGAGGCTCATGAGCATGAGGAAGATCCGGTCACATATGATGAAGCTATAAAGGATGTTGATTCTAGATCTTGGAAACAGGCTATGAACAATGAGATGGATTCTATGAAATCCAACTCTGTTTGGGAACTTGTAGATTTGCCGGATGGGATAAAACCCATTGGATGCAAATGGGTCTACAAAAGAAAGAAGGATACGGAAGGGAGAGTGGAAACTTTCAAAGCTAGACTGGTTGCAAAGGGATACACGCAAAAGGCTGGAATCGATTACGAGGAAACCTTTTCGCCTGTTGCTATGCTGAAGTCTATCCGTATTCTTCTGTCCATTGCTGCGGCTCTCGATTACGAGATCTGGCAAATGGATGTCAAGACGGCATTCTTGAATGGCCATCTTGAAGAGTGTATCTATATGATACAGCCCGAAGGGTTCGTAGCAAAAGGCCAAGATAGGAAAGTCTGCAAGTTGCTTAGATCCATTTATGGATTAAAGCAGGCATCCCGCTCATGGAACCAGAGGTTTGATCAAGCGATTAAGACATTTGGTTTTGAGCAGAACGTTGATGAACCTTGTGTTTATAAACGTATTAAGGATGGAAAAGTGGTCTTTCTGATACTCTATGTCGATGATATACTACTCATTGGGAATGATGTAGGGAACTTATCATCGGTCAAGCTTTGGTTACACCAACAGTTTGACATGAAGGACTTGGGAGAAGTTAATTATGTTCTAGGCATTCGTCTCTTCAGAGATCGAAAGAACAAAATGATAGCGTTATCCCAAGCTTCATACATAGATAAAATAATTGACAAATATGCAATGCTAGAGGCAAAGAAAGGCTCACAACCTTCTATTGCCGGTTTAACTCTTTCATTGGATGACTGTCCTAAGACATCGGAAGAAAGAGAGCGTATGAGTAAGGTCCCTTATGCATCCGCTGTGGGTAGCCTTATGTACGCTATGCTTTGCACTCGCCCGGACATATGTTTTGCAGTAGGTATGGTGAGTCGATATCAAGCGAATCCTGGAACCAAGCACTGGCAAGTAGTAAAGCATATACTCAAGTATCTTAAGAGAACGAGGGATTATATGCTGGTGTATTCTGGAGGGGACCTAACACCCGTAGGATACACGGACTCAGACTTCCAGACTTGTAAGGATTTGAGGAAGTCGACATTAGAGGGCATATGGAGACAGGATAAGTGGATGTATGTAAGATCGCGTCCGAGGACAACATCGCTGATTCCTTTACTAAGACTTTGGTAGCTAGAAGCTTTGAGAGGCATGTAGAGGCGATGGGGATGCGTAACATGGCACATCTACTGGCTTAGGGCAAGTGGGAGATTGTTAGGAAATGCCCTAAGTATTAGAGACATTTTGATGTATTCATTTTGAACTGGATAATAAAATTATACTTAGAGGTTATTCATTACATTGCTATCTGTCCTCGTCTTATTTACATGTTAAAGTAAATGTAAGCAAATATGGCTCACTGACTGCTTGTGTTAAAACTGTTAGAACGTTGCATGCAATGGATTTTTGTATGCAAGAAGACAATGTTCTAAAGTTAGCAGTCTATACTATGGTCTGTAGTCTATGGGGTTAGATCGAGCATCTAACTCATGTTAAGACTATTATGTTGTCTAAAGCCTTAGAGGGGACGGTCTGTCTTGACTGTCTGGAGCTGGACTCCCAAGTAGAGACATGGATATGTTGCTTGGTGGTGACATATTAGACCGGGACTAAAGTGTGATTGATCTACGTAGTCCGCTATGAGTGGATCAATCTGCTTTTGACGTTCATTATGTAATAACCTTAATCCTGAGTAAATGAACTTCTTCATGTATATGACTTGTGTACTTTGATGTTCCAATGGCTAAAGCGTCTCAGAGGGTAGTAAGCTTATAGACCGGTTCGTTGGGTGCATGACTTGTATACGATGAAGGGTTTGTTTGCAGATATCGGAATCATAGCTCTGAGGAGTTAAAGGTATCCTCTTAAAGGCATTATATTGAATGTGAAAATGGACAAGGCCTTGGGTCGTCTGCTGGGCGGATGACTTCTTATTCACATATGGTGAATAATCATTTTCTTGATTCGGTAGTATAATGGAACTTTAAGATAGCCTGATCAGTAGGATTAAACGGACTTTGACCTAAGGCTGATCATGGATATCATATGAGGGTTTTGCATATATGACAAGGTCATTGGATGGTAGCTCGTCACAGGCTTACGTAATACGGTATATAATTGGGAGTTCAGTTTCAGGTTTATAGTGGTGTGACTCTGAAATTAGTGATCATATGATTGAGTTGTTCGGTACAGAATGATGATCATATGGAATCACGGGAGCCCGATTATATATGTCCAATCAGTCCCTCTACTAGCTCCACATAATTCCTTAACGTTTGGCAAATTGATTTGTGTATGCTATTGGCTAGTTTATTATGCATGGATGGTGATGACACAGGATTAGGATGGTAGACAAGATTCTCTCCGGTTGGATTCAGATTTTGTTTTGGATAATAGAGTACACAATTATTCGAACTCCAAATAAAGTTGCCATGATTTTATTTGAGATTGGATTGGAGTTGTAGAAAATTATCCATGAGAACAAGAATATGAAACACAACCGTTTTGTGGAATTTGAAATTTGAATTTTGAAATTTGAAATTTGAATTTTGAAATTTGAAATTTGAATTTTGAATTTGAAATTTGAATTTGAAATTTGAATTTGAAATTCGAATTTGAAATTTGAATTTGAAATTTAAATTTGAAATTTGAAATTTGAAATTTGAAATTTGAAATTTGAATTTGAAATTTGAATTTGAAATTTGAAATTCAAATTTTGAATCACAGTCCAAGTAGGATTCGAATTTGTTGTGGAAAATCCACAAGGTTTGAAATTCGAATTTGAGTTGGATTTGGAGAGGATAATCTTGTTAGAATCGTACTTGAATTTTGAATCCAAATCCCAACAAAAGTGGGTGAATTTTTTGAGGATAATCCTCAATGGAAAATTCGGTTTTTGTGGATAAGATTCAAGGGAAAATTCAAGTTTCAATCCCAGTTGAATTAGGATTCTCTCCCTCCCTAAAAGTGGCCGAAATTATTGGATTTATCCAAGGAAAAATTCGGTTATTTTTGGATAAGGTTGAGATAAGATTCAAGCTTGAAAATCCTAGTGGAATTTTTTATTCTCCCTTATCCATAATGGCCGAAATCTTTAGGGAAGATACACCTTGTGAATTTCGGATTTTTTGGTTGGAAAAAGGGAGATAAAATTCTAGTTAAAATCTTGTTGAGATTTGGATTGGAACTATCCTAAGAAAACCGAATTTTTAGTGGAGATTCTCCCTTGGAAAATTCAGATTTTTTGGTTTGGATAAGGGAGAAAATCTTTTCCTAGTCCAATTCGAATTCAGAGAATCACCTCATGCAGGTCTATAAATAGAGGTCCTGCCACTCCAGTTCTCTCAGACCACAGACTCTCAGGTGAGCAGGCTTATTGTTGCACAGCTCATCGTGACAATAAAGTTCTTTAGAGATCTGGGTGGTCGGAAGAAGACTAGCAGTGCTAGCATACCGATCGAGGTTCAGAGTGCCCACACACTCAGCCATTCGGGAATTGGAGAATAGTAGAGAAGGCTAGTTGGTTGAAGTCTCCGGTCACTCTCCTCCTGTTCATTGGCGTCCTTGAGGTATGAGTTTTAATTGTTGTTGATTTATTGTATATGGCATCATGAGATATTTAACGATCTAAAAATTTTTATTATTCCGCTGCGCCACTCTGATACGTTTTTACCGATTTATTATCCTACATAACTTAGTGACCATTATTGATGAGATACGTTATTGATGACAGGTAGTTACCTATAAGTTGACTAAGGCGAGAGTATAAGTTTGTTTGCAAACTCGGTAAGTACAACTTCGCCTACAATATGAGCAAAATGATTTTAAATGATGATTTTCACAGTATGTTAAGTATGCATACCATGCACAAGTTATTGCATAGTATGTATAAAAGCATATAGACTCACAATCTCGTAGATTGATGAAAGAACAAGTTAGATGCCATACTTCCCTATCGCGTAAGATTAGGGACAGCTTAGTAGAGCATATGGCCAGATCAGATAAACAAGTTGTAAATTAAATAGGCGTGTCATACCGGCCTTTTCTGTTGAAGAGATTTTTAAGTTAAAGTAAGTTGGGCCCTTAGTTAGACATAAGAAAGAAAAGAATATTGAAGCATAAATGAGTATAACCTGACCATACATTGTTCACAGTATGTATTAGTTATAGTTTACTATGCTTCCAGTAGATATGCATTCAGTACTCGATGTTTTCTATTATGCATTCAAGTATGAGATGTTTTGTATTCAATGATGTGTATGGTTCTGGTATGTGGAATGGTTCAGTGAGATATATTGGTTTATGACTTATATAGTTAGAAGTATGTATTATGATTTAAACATGTTTTACAGATGACATGTTGTACTTACTGGGCATAAAGCTCATAGTGTGTGTTCATACTATAGGTAAGTTGTTAGGAAATGCCCTAAGCATTAGAGACATTTTGATGTATTTATTTTGAACTGGATAATAAAATTATATATAGAGGTTATTCATTACATTGCTATCTGTCCTCGTTTTATTTACATGTTAAAGTAAATGTAAGCAAATATGGCTCCCTGGCTGCATGTGTTAAACTGTTAGAACGTTGCATGCAATGGACTTTTGTATGCGAGAAGACAATGTTCTAAAGTTAGCGGTCTAAACTATGGTCTGTAGTCTATGGGGTTAGACCGAGCATCTAACACATGTTAAGACTTGTCACGGCCCAAAATTTAGACACGTGACATTGCAGCCAAATCATAATATCAACCCGGGATTTAAGGAAAATATTTATTACGAAAAACGGGTCAACATTATAATTTAGCTAAGCCTAATTATTTATAAAGTAGCATCATAACCACAAAATAAAATAAAGTAGAAAATAAATACTTTTTAATGCAGAAATCAAACACAAAATCGGTTTTCAAAAGAAATTACCAACCATAAAATATTCCCAAGCATGAAATTTAAATAACGTGAAATAAAGTCCAAACTTAAGGTCTCATTACATCAGAACGAGAAACAGAAAGAAGAAGATGGAGAAAACGGATAGCATCATCTTTGGTAGAAACGGATAGCTCAACGATTTTCAAAACTGCTACCTCCCGCACCTGGAAGTAGTCATTTCGAAATCACAAAGAAAAGGGACGTGAGCGCTGGCTCAGTAGGACAGAAACAAAGGTGGGTTAAACAGGTAACATTTAAAAGTATGACATAATATTCGTTTCCAAAAATAATCGACAATTTAAAAAAAATAAATGGCATAATAATCATAAAAAAATAATCTACAATTTCGGGAAAACATTTTTAATACAAGTTTTATTCTGCTGAGGACTTAGCGTAGCTGCAATATACGTGCCCCAATATTAAAAATAATAATTCATTAAAATAAACCATCATATTTTGAGTGAGGACTTGTCGTAGCTATAATATACGTGCCTCGAATTGAATTATCCTAAATCATCTCGTTACGGTCTAAATAGGCCGAACGGCCCTACGCAGGTTTACGGACCTTCCCCCATGGCATCAACTTTGGGACGCACGCATCATTTACAATGATCGTGAACTAGAGCTCAATTATGTTCACCGGATTATTCAAAAGATGGTATTTACCAAGTTATATCATGCCATTAATCAAAACACGCTTTAAAATACACATTTATTACAAAACACTTTGCATGCGTTTATTTCATCAAAAATAATATAATAATTTCATAAACTGAAAACAGCATGCCATCGGTAAAACAGGAAAATTTAAAACACTTGACTACTCCCAGAAAAAGCTAGAAAGTCCTACCTCGATTATCGCACAAGCTTTGCGATAACGTGATCCACCAATCAAGTAAGAACGTCAAATAAATCCTATAATCACAACATATGATCGGTCTAGGTCTAGACAAAATCATCCAATCATTTTAGTGTGCCATAAAAAGATTTTAAAATGTTTAATAACATTTGGGATTTAAAAATTTGTGAAAAACCCTAAGTTAGGATATTACTGGACATGGGCAGATGACCTAGGCTGACTGTAAAATCAATATCAATTCATTTTTAATCCCAAAAATTATAAATTTTTAATACATTAAACTAGACATCCGTAGCTTTAATTTCATATAATTTTTATAATTTTTAGACATCGTTGGTTTACTTAACTAGGCCAAAAACCGAGGGGTTGTTTTCAGGCATAAAATCAGGTTTTCGGTTTCAGTTCAAAAACTGGCAGTTCTGTCCACCTATATTAGAAAAATATTTTGACTAGGCCAACGGATGAGTTTAATTCTGAAATTTTGCAGACATTTAGGGGACATCTTGAATTAACTTTAGGCTCAAGATTCACTCAAAAATCATTTTTAAAACTCAAGTTATGGCTGACACAAATTTACTGTTCATATGGTAATTTTCCAGAATTCCGTTTTTCTGTCCGAATTTCAATTAGCCTCAAACCAATTCAATTTTCATCCAATGATCACGAAATTTTGTGGAGAACCTTATTTATATGTCATTAACACAACCCGAGAATCAAATTGGCAAAAATCATAAAATTTACACATGTGATAATAGGGTTTTTGAAAGGGGATCAATGAGGCAAAATTTTTAGGGTTTTAGAGAGAGAAATCACACCTTGTTTGTGCTGCACTATTTTTGATGCTTGGTCTCCTTTTTGGCTGAATTTGTGTGAGTGTTGGAGTCTTCAAAACAGTAGGGAAAACAGTGGAGAAAAACCATAAAAATTTCGGATTTAAAATCAAAAGGAGAAGGAAGGAAAAAGTTGATTTCTCACCTTGTTTTTGTCTCAAAAGTTGTTGAATCTTTGAGCTGCCTTTAGGTAGGTTTTGCTTGCTGTTTTGGATGTGTTTTGGGAGAGAAAAATTCAGAGAGGAAAGAAGGGGAGGCTGGCCGAATTTTAGGAGAGGAAGGAAAGGTGAATGAGAGTTAAAAGAGGGTTTTTATACTAGGTTTTTCTTTCCCTTTCTCTTCCTTGCTTGGCCGAATCTTTTGAGGGGCAAAAGGGAAAGTTTTTGTGCTGTTTTGAGGCTAGGGTTTTTCTCTCCTTATTTCTCCTTAAGTGACCAAAATTACCCATTAGTTTTTAAGGAAAAATAATTTGAATTTTGATTGAGTTTTGAAATAGCTTTTAATTCAAATAAAATCTCCTTTATTTCCTACACTTTATGGCCGAATTTCTTCTTTATATTTAAGTGATGAAATTTGAGTTTGAATCCCCCTTGGATTTGTGGGATTTAAATTTTAATTAAAATCCCAAGTAATGGTCGAATATTTTAGGGTTTTTGAAGTTAAAATTGTTGACTTTTTGAGCGGAATTTGACTAGGAAACCAATCTAGGGTTTCCAAAAGATTTTTAATTAATTTTTGGCACACTAATTTTATTTAAATTATATATTGACCCTTAAATAAAATTTAAGGCGTCACAAATATCTACCACTAAAAATAGTTTCGTCCTCGAAACTTTAAGAATTACTCCACACTAAAGAAGAGAACATGAATAACTTCTTATTTCATTAAGCTATCTAAATGCACCTTTCAAAACATATAGTGGTATATCTACCACTATGAACAGAGTAGGGTTACAAAACAAACTTAGGTCGACTACATTACATGTACTCTACTGCTTAGTGAACCATTCAGCATGGTTCTCGCGCATATCTTTCTCGGTTTCCCATGTGGCTTCCTCTTCACCATGGTTGCTCCAAAGAACCTTCACCATGGGTATTGTTTTCGTTCTCAGATGCTTGACCTTACGATCCAAAATCTTCACCGGAACCTCGACGTAAGAGACATCTGGTTGGATTTCTACAGCATCTGTTGAAATGACTTCGGACTCGGTTCGTGCACTCTTCCTCAGCATCGATACATGGAAAACGTTGTGCACTCCCAAGGTGTCGGGTAACTTCAGCTCATATGCAACCTTACTAACTCTGCGTACGATCTCGAAAGGTCCAATGTAACATGGTGCTAGCTTCCCTTTAACTCCAAAACGAGAGATACCTTTCTTCAGTGAAACCTTTAGCAACACAAACTCTCTGACCTCGAACTCTAACGGCTTTCTGCGTTGATCTACATAGCTCTTCTGTCGACTCTGTGCTGTTAGAAGTCATTGTTTGATGATGGCAATCTTCTCGTACTGGTCTAGGATCATATCGGGTCCACCCACTGGTGCTTCCTGGTTGTCAACCCAATAGATGGGTGATCGACAAGGCTTTTCGTACAATGCTTCAAAGGGTGCCATTCCGATACTCGCTTGATAATTGTTGTTGTATGCGAACTCTGCCATGTAGAGGTGTTTGCTCTATCCATCTCCAAGATCAAGAACGCAGGCACATAGCATATCCTCGAGAATCTGTATGAGATGCTCCGACTGACCATCTGTCTGCGGATGAAAAGCGGTGCTGAAGTTTAGTTCTGTACCTAGATCTTCCTGTAGACTTTACCAAAAGCGAGCGTTGAAGCGCGTATCACGATCAGAAACGATCACTGAAGGGACTCCATGCAATCTGACTATGTTCCTCATGTAAAGCTCAGCTAGCTGGTTCCTGTTGCAAGTCGTCTTGAACGGGATGAAGTGTGCGGTCTTTGTGAGACGATCTACAACTACCCAGACTCCATCAGATCCATCTTGTGTTCTCGGTAAGCCAGTTAAGAAGTCCATTCCTATACTATCCCACTTCCACTGAGGTATTGGAAGTGGTTGGAGCAGACCCGTGGGTCTCTCCCGTACTGCCTTTACCTTCTGACACGTCAAACAGTTGGCCACGAAGCTCTTCACATCTAACTTCATACCTCTCCACCAAAGCTGTCGTCTTAGGTTTTGATACATCTTGTTTCTACCTGGGTGTATGGCAAACCTCGACTGATGAAACTCTGACAAGATCTCCTGTATAAGCTCTGGGATGTGTGGTATTGCTAAGCGACCCTCGTTGTAAAGAATTCCACTAGCGTCCACCGACCACTCTGTAACATGCTTGTCCTTTAACAATCTATCTCGGATGTCAACGAAATGTGTATCTGCCAACTGATTCTCGTTGATCCGCTGCACGTAGTCTGGTTCCATCACTAAGTTATACAAGACTGGGTGACCCCGAACTTCACCAAAACAAACCTGATAAGCTGTAAGAACTCTGTCCTTTTCCCACTCATCTATCTGCATAGCCATTATAGAAGCATCATGATCAGGATTAGGAACTGCCTCTCTTTTCTTACTTAGTGCATCTGCAACCACGTTTGCTTTACCTGGATGGTACTCGACTTGGAAGTCGTAGTCTTGCATGTATTCTACCTATCTTCTCTGATGCAGGTTGAGATCTTTCTGTGTAGCTAAGTACTTCAAACTCTTGTGATCTGAAAACAGTCTAAAACTGGCACCATACAGATAACAACGTCAAATCTTAAGCGCGAACACTACTGCAGCTAACTCTAGATCGTGTGTAGGGTAGTTTCGTTCATGTTGTTTCAGCTGTCGTGAGGCATAAGCGACAACTCGATTATGTTGCATCAAAACTGCTCCAAGACCTTGATGAGAAGCATCGGTGTAGACGTCATATACTTGATCCTGATCTGGAATGATAAGGATAGGTGCAGACGTCAAACGACTCTTTAACTCCTGGAAAACTGACTCACAACTATTGTCCTAAACGAAAGGTACATCCTTCTTGGTCAGATTGGTGAGGGGAGCGGCGAGCTTGCTGAAGTCCTGTACAAAACATCGATAATATCCCGCTAAGCCCAAGAAGCTTCGGATCTCTGGAACATTCTTCGGTCGTTCCCACTTAAGAATCACTTCAACCTTGGATGGATCAACTGATATACCATCTCCTGAGATAATATGCCCGAGAAACTTAACCTCTACCATCCAAAACTCACATTTTTCTTTCTTGGCGTACAAATGATGTTCACGAAGAGTCTGTAAAACTATACTAAGATGCTGTGCATGATCTTCACGAGTTCGGGAGTAGATGAGGATGTCGTTGATGAATACGATGACGAACTTATCAAGAAAAGGTCGGAAGACTCTATTTATCATATCCATGAAGGCTGCTGGCGCGTTTGTCAAACCGAAAGGCATTACTAAGAACTCATAACTGCCATACCTTGTTCGGAACACTGTCTTCGGGATATCCTCCTCTCTAATACGAAGCTGATGATAACCGGATCTCAAATCAACCTTGGAGAAGAAACAAGCTCCACCCAACTGATCGAACAAGTCATCTATACGTGGTAATGGATACTTATTTTTGATGGTCACACTGTTGAGCTTTCTGTAGTCCACACAGAGACGTAGTGAACCGTCGGCTTTCTTCACTAAAAGGACTGATGACCCCCAAGGTGAGTTACTGTCTCGGATAAAGCCTAGTGATTTCAACTCATCCAGCTGCTTGCTTAACTCTTTCATCTCTAGAGGTGCCATATGATACGAAGCAGAAGCAAAAGGAGCTGTCCCGGGAACTAAGTCGATACGAAACCCTATTTCTCGATGAGGCGGTAAACCTGGAAGAGCTTTTGGAAAAACATCGGGAAAACTATCGACAACAGGTATAGGTTGGGTACTCTTTTCAGGACTGGATCCTTCCACTGCACACAAGGATAAGAAGCAAAGAATACCCTGTCTACTCTTCGACACTAACCTCAGAGCAGATCTATCAACATCTGAAACTAAGCTTAACTGATAGGACTCCACATGTCTGAAATCAGTTGTAAAGATAACGCAACGATTACGACAATCAAGCATAATCCCATATCGGGAAAGCCAGTCATATCCCAGAATAACATCATAAGCAAACATAGGCATTACTACAAGTGATGCCTCCAAACAAACATCCCCAACATAAACATAGGCTTGACACCCATCACTAACGGTAGTCGTGCCCAACGGGGATTTCACACATAAGGGAAAGTCAAGATTTTGCAATTTTAAACCAAGTGAACGAGCATAATGTTGGGCTATAAAAGAGTGTGTAGCCCTGGTGTCAAACAAAACATGTGCATATGTACCAAAGATAGGAATTATACTATCTAATGCAGTCGGTGTATGATCTATCTCCATGCTGTCAACTCCAAGAGCATGTACCTGTGGTGCCTTACCACGATTTTGAGTTGTATTCCCTCGCTGATAGCCCGTACTCTGACCTTGTGGTGGCGGTCTCTGATAACTCTTCACTGGGAACTGCTGTAGCGGTGTAGCATGTGGAGCATAAGGCTTAGTGTACTGGCTCATGTGCTGAGGCTGATAGGGAGCCGGAAGCTGAGGGCGCTGTGACTGCGAAGACTGGGAAGTAAACTGTTGCCTCTGTGGAAGACTATTCTGATTCCGCTGAAGATGATGTCTATGAGCATTGTCTCTTAACTGTCTCTTCGGGCAGACATTTCTTTTGTGGCCTTCATCACCACACTCGAAGTAGGTAATCATATTCACCCGACCCTGTCGCTATCCAGAAAACTGACGAGAACCCGATCCCTGAGACTGCTGGTTCTTCTAGTAAGGAGTCTGCGGCTTATGCTGAGGATTGTTGCGGATTGGTCCAGACTTGTTTCTATTATGAGCTTCAAGGAACTCCTTATCGCCCTCTTCCACTGTCAATGCCTTAGCAACTATCTGCTGGTAGCTATCCCTGATCTGGAACGGTTGTACACCCCTCTTCACATAGAGGCTAAGCCCTTCCTCAAAGCGGAGACACTTAGTAGCTTCATCCAAAACCTGATTCTTCGCATACCAGGCCAACTCGGTGAACTTGGCTTCATATTCCCGCACTGACATAGACCCTTGCTTCAAACGGACGAACTCCCTAGCTTTTTTGTCGCGGAAATGAGCTGAAAAGAAACGCTTGTGAAAACGCTCCTCGAAAACTGTCCAAGAAGACCTCTGCTCCTCTGTCAAACCATCCTCGATACTAGCCCACCAGGTAGAGGCTAGACCCACCAGCTTGTTGGAAGCAAACTCAACCCAGAACTCTGCCGATGGGGCGGTCAACTTTAACTGCTTACGAATGGCATCAAACCAGTAGTCGGCATCCATCTCTGTGCCCGTGCCGTCGAAAGTGGGTACGTGAGGCTTAAAGAAAAGAGATAGGGCTGCCTGTTTAGGATGTATCATAGGCTGGGTAGGTACTGCTCCAGAGGTAGGGTTTTCGGTGGTAGGCGTTTGCTGAGGAGTCTGAGAAGAACTCCACGCTCTCTGGGTCTCATTAGGAACAACATTGGCTACAGGAGCTGGGTTAGGTGTTCCAAAAGGTAAGACGGTGAGGAGAGCCTGTATCACCGCCGTGAGATTCTGCATCGCTGTTAGCTGATCATTCGGTGTAGGAAACGCTGTATTCTGACTCCCTTGAGGCTGCGTGTTCCTGGGGTTCTCTTCATCGTTGCCTCTCTGCTGCCTCTGACTACGTGTGTCGGGACGAGCCATTTTGCTGAATAAGATTGAAGGAAGAGGAAATCCTATAAGCTTCTAAGAGTAAGGAAAACCATGCTTGGGTATTTTGAAAACGTTTTGATGAAAACCCTTTTGAAAAACCCTTTTGAAAACCTGGTTCTCTGATACCAATATTTGTCACGGCCCAAAATTTAGACATGTGACACGGCAGCAAAATCATAATATCAACCCGAGATTTAAGGAAAACATTTATTACGAAAACGGGTCAACATTATAATTTAGTTAAGCCTAATTATTTATAAAGTAGCATCATAACCACAAAATAAAATAAAGTAGAAAATAAATACTTTTTAATGTGGAAATCAAACACAAAATCGGTCTTCAAAAGAAATTACCAACCATAAAATATTCCCAAGCATGAAATTTAAATAACGTGAAATATGTCCAAACTTAAGGTCTCATTACATCAGAACGAGAAACAGAAAGAAGAAGATGGAGAAAACGGATAGCATCATCTTTGGTAGAGGAAGGAAAGGTGAATAAGAGTTAAAAGAGGGTTTTTATACTAGGTTTTTCTTTCCCTTTCTCTTCCTTGCTTGGCCGAATCTTTTGAGGGGCACAAGGGAAAGTTTTTGTGCTGTTTTGAGGCTAGGGTTTTTCTCTCCTTATTTCTCCTTAAGTGACCAAAATTACCCATTAGTTTTTAAGGAAAAATAATTTGAATTTTGATTGAGTTTTGACCTAGCTTTTAATTCAAATAAAATCTCCTTTATTTCCCACACTTTATGGCCGAATTTCTTCTTTATATTTAAGGGATGAAATTTGAGTTTGAATCCCCCTTGGATTTGTGGGATTTAAATTTTAATTAAAATCCCAAGTAATGGCCGAATAATTTAGGGTTTTTGAAGTTAAAATTGTTAACTTTTTGAGCGAAATTTGACTAGGAAACCAACCTAGGGTTTCCAAAAGATTTTTAATTAATTTTTGGCACACTAATTTTATTTAAATTATATATTGACCCTTAAATAAAATTTAAGGCGTCACAAGACTATTATGTTGTCTAAAGCCTTAGAGGGGACGGTTTGTCTTGACTGTCTGGAGCATAGACTCCCAAGTAGAGACATAGATATGTTGCTTGATGGTGACATATTAGACCGGGACTAAAGCGTGATTGATCTACGAAGTCCGCTTTGAGTGGATCGATCAGCTTTTGACGTTCATTGTGTAGTAACCTTAATCCTGAGTAAAAGGACAGCTTCATGTATATGACTTGTGTACTTTGATGTTCCAATGGCTAAAGCGTCTAAGAGGTAGTAAGCTTATAGACCGGTTCGTTGGGTGCATGACTTGTATACAATGAAGGGTTCGTTTACAGATATCGGAATCATAGCTCTAATGAGGAGTTAAGGGTATCCTCTTAAAGGCATTATACTGAATGTGAAAATGGACAAGGCCTTGGATCGTCTGCTGGGTAGATGAGTTCTTATTCACATATGGTGAATAATCATTTTCTTTATTCGGTTGTATAATGGAACTTTAAGATAGCCTGATCAGTAGGATTAAACGGACTTTGGCCTAAGGCTGATCATGGATATCATATGAGGGTTCTGCATACATGACAAGGTCATTGGACGATTGCTTGTCACAGGATTACGTAATACGGTATATAATTAGGAGTTCAGTTTCAGGTTTATAGTGGTGTGACTATGAAATCGGTGATCATATGATTGAGTTGTTCGGTAAAGAATGATGATCATACGGATTTGCGGGAGCCGATTATATATGTCCAATTAGTCCCTCTACTAGCTCTACATAATTCCTTAACGTTTGGCAAATTGATTTGTATATGCTATTGGCTAGTTTATTATGCATGAATGGTGTTGACATAGGATTAGGATGGTCGACAAGATTCTCTCCGGTTGGATTCAGATTTTGTTTTGGATAATAGAGTACACAATTATTCGAACTCTAAATAAAGTTGCCATGATTTTATTTAAGATTGGATTGGAGTTGTAGAAAATTATCCATGAGAACAAGAATTTGAAATACAACTATTTTGTGGATTTTGAAATTTGAAATTTGAATTTTGAATTTTGAAATTTGAAATTTGAATTTTGAATTTGAAATTTGAATTTGAAATTCGAATTTGAAATTTGAATTTGAAATTTGAAATTTGAAATTCAAATTTTGAATCACAGTCCAAGTAGGATCCGAATTTGTTGTGGTAAATCCACAAGGAATGAAATTCGAATTTGAGTTGGTTATGGAGAGGAAAATCTTGTTAGAATCCTACTTGAATTTTGAATCCAAATCCTAACCAAATATGGACGAAAATTTTGAGGATTATCCTCAATGAATTTTCGGATTTTTGTGGATAAGGTTCAAGGAAAAATTCAAGTTTCAATCCTAGTTGAATTTGAATTCTCTCCTCCCTGATAATGGCTGAATTTTTAGAGTAAATCTCCTAGGAGACTTTCGGTTATTTTGGGTAAGGATGAGATAAGATTCAAGCTTGAAAATCCTAGTGCAATTTTGATTCTTCCTTATCCAAAAGTCCCCGAAATCTTGGTGGAGATTTCTCCTTTGAATTTTCAGATTTTTTGGTTGAAAAAGGGAGATAAAATTCTAGTTAAAATCTTGTTTAGATTTGGATTGGAATTATCCTAAAGTGGTCGAATTTATTGTTGGGATTTTCCCCTTGGAAAATTCAGATTTTGTGCTTGTGGTTAACGGAGAATATCTTCTTCTAATCCAATGCAAATTCAGAGAATCACCTCATGCAGGTCTATAATTAGAGGTCCTGCCACTCCTGTTCTCTCAAACCAAAGACTCTCAGGTGAGCAGGCTTATTGTTGTACAACTCATCGTGACAATAAGTTCTTTGGAGATCTGGATGGTCGAAAGAAGACTAACAGTGCTAGCATACCGATCGAGATTCAGAGTGCCCACACACTCAGCCATTCAGGAATTGGAGAATAGTAGAGAAGGCTAGTTGGTTGAAGCCCTACGGTCATTCTCCTCCTGCAGATTGGCGTCTTTGAGGTATGAGTTTTAATTGTTGTTGGTTTATTGTATATGGCATCATGAGATATTTAACGATCTAAAAATTTTTATTGTTGCGCTGCGCCACTATGATACGTTTTTACCGATTTATTTTCCTACAATTGGTATCAGAGCCATCTCATGACTATGCCATGTACATAAATTAGACAATTACTTAGTCTTTTTATTTATGTATGGATTTGATATTTAGAGAGTGACATTCTAGGATTCCTTTATGTTGTTATTATGTATTATGTATAAAGTATGTGGTTTTTTTAATTTTTTGAATTATTATAAGCATGCTTGTTTATGCCAGTTATGGTTCTTTAGAATTTAAAAAAATTTTATCTAGGAATTTTTATGTAACCATGAGAGCGGTTTATTAACACTGTAATTTTCTCATGGATTTTAACTTTGTCTCTTAGAATTATTATGATTAGAATTTTTGTACACCGGAAATGGTTTAGATTTTTTATGTAATTATTCTTGGAGGAGATTGAAGATTGAAGACCGTAATTTATTTTTCCCAAAAGTTAAATTTAATTTAAAGGTTGAAATTTTAATTGGGGGGAAAATTTCAATTTAATTGGGATTCAAATTAATTTTTGGAGATCCTAATGGGTAAATTGGAATATAGCACGAAAATCAAGACACGACCCCTCAGGATAGACCGTTGGGACTTGGTGGGGCTGCAGCCTTTGCCCTCGGGCAGGATGGGCTGCGACAACCCCTGTGCAGGCCATGACCACCCACAGCCTCAGGCTTGGCCTGCAGCCGAGGGTGGCCGTGGCCTCCCCAAGGCTGGCTGCAGCCTGGGTGTGCAGCCTGCCGGCTACTGTGCCCAGCCTAGGCATGCAGCCTGCCAGCTGCTGCACCCAGTCTAGGTGCGCAGCCTGGCGCTGCAGGCTTGGCTTGCAGCCTGGCAGGGTTGTACATGGGGCGGCCGTGGGCTGCCAGCCCCCCCGGGGGCTGGGGGTTGGGGGCTGGGGGCTGTCCACGGTGGTTGCCGCCTCCGGGGGCGGTGGTGAGGCGGTTCAAAAATCGAAAAATTTTGATTTTTAAATTTGAGACTTAATTTTAAATCATGTTTAAAAATATGTAATTAAAAATTTGAAATTTTGAAATTACGTATTATTATACATGATGTTTAAAATTGTTTAAAATTTGAATTTGAAATTTAAATTTCAAATTCAAATTTGAAATCTGAATTTGAAATTTAAATTTTTGGAGATTTAAATTTTAAATGATTCATGGGATGAGAAATAAATGGAGAGGCTACATAAAGATGGATACAAGAAGACGGAACAAAATTCAAAACCCAAAGAATGCTTTGGATAGAATTTTGTAATCTTTATTTTCTTTGTTCTAGGATCGAACCATGGCTTGGTTATTCTGTCAATTATTTTTTCTGTGATATGTCATGGATGTATAAATATGTATTGATGGATGTTTTATATGCATATTTGATAACATGTCATATAGGATAGCTGAGTGTTGCTCATACTATATTGATCAAACATATTTGTCAAAAATTGCATGTTTTTCAATATATTGAATGGGAGAGGGTTTCAAACAAAACCCACGGCTTCCATTGTTGATCCATATGTGAAAGCATGGTAAAGCCTCGCGTCAGTTCTACCCTGACCATACCCCTCGGTAGGTGTTTACCGCCGCAGGTATACTAGATTGGATTTCCTATATGGAAAACGTGTTCAGGTATGATCCTATTCATGACTACCCCTCGGTGGCTTGGTAGGACATGGATCGGGCTACGTAAACAATGGTTATACACTCAAGACTCGTTTAGTTATTAACCTTCCCTAAAAGCTCTGTTAACTAAACTGGCGGCCAAACAAGCGGTTATTAATATATGTCTTAACCTTGGAGGATTTAAGGCAACATATATTAATTGGACGGGGTCTATGTTCCAGTTATTTGTTTTCATGACCACCCCTCAGTGGCTTGGGGCAATAGGTGCTAAGAATTACTGTTGCAATGCTACATGTTTTTCAAGTTTCATGTAGGAACATACTTGTATGTTTTATTTGCTAAATTATCTGTATATTTGCTTGGGCTTTGTAATGATGTCTAGCATAATTTTACTTCAGTTCAAAATGTCATCGACAACCCTTATTTCAATATTTACTGAGAATAAACTGAATGGCGATAATTATAAGGATTGGAAAAGAAATCTGTGGATAGTTCTTAGCTGCGAGAGACACAAGTTCGTACTGGACGAACCATGCCCACCAAGGCCCAAACCTGACACACCGCTTGGGGACATCCTGGTTGCCTATACTCATTGGAGAGAATCCAATGATATAGCTCAATGCTACGTACTTGCTAGCATGACGAGTGCTTTACAAAAGTAGCATGAGACTTATCAAGTTGCTGGAGAGATCATGGAAAATCTGGAGGACATGTTCAGAGGCCAAGAAAAAGTTGGCTCGAAAGTCCGCTATAACCAGTATTATGAACTCTAAGCAAAAGGCAGGTACTCTGGTGAAGGACCATATGATCACTCTAATGGGATTCTTCGCTGAGGCTGCCGAGAACAGTGCTGAGTTGGACTACAACACCCAGATCGAGATGTTGTTCAAAACTCTATCTAAAGATTTTGTGTGGTTTAAGGCCGCATACAATCTGGCGATAAGGGAGTTAGGACTTACTGAGCTCATGAAGCAACTCCAAGTTTATGAGCAGATGATCAGGGATGGAGATGCGGTCCAACCCAAAGGATAGGCCAATTTGACAGAATTTTCCAAACCATTACGGAAGAGGAAGAGGCCAAATCAGAAGCAAGCGGCTTCCAGTTCTTCTAATTCTCCTGTCTCAGATGGGAAGAAGAAGAAGAAGAACAAGAAGCCCAGGAACCCTAAAAAGTCCAAATGCTTTCATTGTGGGAAGGTAGGTCACTTCAAGAAGTCTTGCCGGGAAATCCTAGCCTCCAAGGGCAAGGATATTAGGAAATGCCCCAAGCATTAGAGACATTTTGATGTATTTATTTTGAACTGGATAATAAAATCATACATAGGGGTTATTCATTACATTGCTATCTGTCCTCGTTTTATTTACATGTTAAAGTAAATGTAAGCAAATATGGCTCCCTCACTGCTTGTGTTAAACTGTTAGAACGTTGCATGCAATGGACTTTTGTATGCGAGAAGACAATGTTCTAAAGTTAGCAGTCTAAACTATGGTCTGTAGAATATGGGGTTAGACCGAGCATCTAACTCATGTTAAGACTATTATGTTGTCTAAACCTTGGAGGGGACAGTTTGTCTTGACTGTCTGGAGCTGGACTCCCAAGTAGAGACATAGATATCTTGGTTGGTGGTGACATATTAGACCGGGACTAAAGCATGATTGATCTACGAAGTTCGCTTTGAGTGGATCGATCTGCTTTTGACGTTCATTGTGCAGTAACCTTAATATGGAGTAAAAGAACAGCTTCATGTATATGACTTGTGTACTTTGATGTTCCAATGGCTAAAGCGTCTCAGAGGTAGTAAGCTTATAGACTGGTTCGTTGGGTGCATGACTTGTATACGATGAAGGGTTCGTTTACAGATATCGGAATCATAGCTCTAATAAGGAGTTAAGTGTATCCTCTTAAAGGCATTATACTGAATGTGAAAATGGACAAGGCCTTGGGTCGTCTCCTGGGCGGATGAGTTCTTATTCACATATGGTGAATAATCATTTTCTTTATTCGGTAGTATAATGGAACTTTAAAATAGCCTGATCAGTAGGATTAAACAGACTTTAGCCTAAGGCTGATCATGGATATCATATGAGGGTTCTGCATACATGACAAGGTCATTGGATGATTGCTTGTCACAAGCTTACGTAATACAGTATATAATTGGGAGTTCAGTTTCAGGTTTATAGTGGTGTGACTCTGAAATTAGTGATCATATGATTGAGTTGTTCGGTAAAGAACGATGATCATATGGATTTGTGGGAGCCCGATTATATATGTCCAATCAGTCCCTCTACTAGCTCCATATAATTCCTTAACGTTTGGCAAATTGATTTGTGTATGCTATTGGCTAGTTTATTATGCATGGATGGTGATGACATAGGATTAGGATGGTAGACAAGATTCTCTCCGGTTGGATTCAAATTTTGTTTTGGATAATAGAGTACATAATTATTCGAACTCCAAATAAAGTTGTCATGATTTTATTTGAGATTGGATTAGTGTTGTAGAAAATTATCCATGAGAACAAGAATTTGAAACACAACTATTTTGTGGAATTTGAATTTTGAATTTTGAAATTTGAAATTTGAATTTTGAATTTTGAATTTTGAATTTTGAATTTTGAATTTTGAATTTGAAATTTAAATTTGAAATTTGAATTTGAAATTCGAATTCGAAATTTGAATTTGAAATTTAAATTGAAATTTGAAATTTGAAATTTGAAATTTGAAATTGAAATTCGAATTTGAAATTTGAAATTTGAAATTCAAATTTTGAATCACAGTCCAAGTAGGATTCGAATTTGTTGTGGTAAATTCACAAGGTTTGAAATTCGAATTTGAGTTGGATATGGAGAGGATAATCTTGTTAGAATCCTACTTGAATTTTGAATCCAAATCCTAACTAAAGTTGGACGAAAATTTTGAGGATTATCCTCAATGATTTTCGGATTTTTTTTTTGTGGATAAGGTTCAAGGAAAAATTCAAGTTTCAATCCCTATTGAATTTGGATTCTCTCCTCCCAGAAGGTGGCCAAAATTTTGTAGTGAATCTCCTAGGAAAAATTCGGTTATTTTGGATAAGGATGAGATAAGATTCAAGCTTGAAAATCCTAGTGGAATTTTGATTCTCACTTATCCAAAAGTGGTCGAATTTTTGAGGTGATTTTCTCCTTAGAATTTTCGGATTTTTTGGTTAAAAAAAGGGAGATAAAATTCTAGTTAAAATCTTGTTTAGATTTGGATTGGATTTATCCTAAAGTGGCCAAATTTTATTGTTGGGATTTTCCCCTTGAAAAATTCAGATTTTGTGCTTGTGGATAAGGGAGAATATCTTCTCCTAATCCAATTCGTATTCAGAGAATCACCTCATGCAGGTCTATAAATAGAAGTCCTGCCACTCCAGTTCTCTTAGACCACAGACTCTCAGGTGAGCAGGCTTATTGTTGCACAGCCCACCATGACAATAAAGTTCTTTAGAGATCTGGGTGGTCGGGAGAAGACTAGCAGTGCTAGCATACCGATCGAGGTTCAAAGTGCCCACACACTCAGCCATTCGGGAATTGGAGAATAATAGAGAAGGCTAGTTGGTTGAAGCCTCCGGTCATTCTCCTCCTGCAAATTGGTGTCCTTGAGGTATGAGTTTTAATTGTTGTTGGTTTATTGTATATGGCATCATGAGATATTTAACGATCTAAAAATTTTTATTGTTCCACTGTGCCACTCTGATACGTTTTTACCGATTTATTCTCCTACAATTGGTATTAGAGCCATCTCATGACTATGCCATGTACATAAATTAGACAATTACTTAGTCTTTTTATTTATGTATGGATTTGATATTTAGATAGTGGCATTCTAGGGTTCCTTTATGTTGTTATCATGGATTATGTATAAAGTATGTGGTTATTTTAATTTTTTGAATTATTATAAGCATGCTTGTTTATGCCGGTTATGGTTCCTTAGAATTTAGAAAAATTGTATCTAGGAATTTTTATGTAACCATGGGAGCAGTTTATTAACACTGTAATTTTCCCATGGATATTAATTTTTTGTCTCTTAGAATTATTATGATTAGAATTTTGTACACCAGAAACGGTTTAGGAATTTTTATGTAATTATTCTTAGAGGAGATTGAAGATTGAAGACCGTAATTTATTTTTCCCAAAAGTTAAATTTAATTTAAAAGTTGAAATTTTGATTGTGTGGAAAATTTTAATTTAATTGGGATTCAAATTAATTTTTGGAGATCCTAATAGGTAAATTGGAATATGACACGAAAATCGAGACACGACCCCTCGGGATAGGCTGTCGGGCCTTGGTGGGGCTGCAGCCCCTGCCCTCAGGAAGGATGGGCTACGGCAGCCCCTGCCCTCAGGAAGGATGGGCTACGGCAGCCCCTGTGCAGGCCATAACCACCCACGGCCGTAGGCTTGGCCTGCAGCCAAGGGTGGCCGTGGCCTCCCTAAGGCTGGCCGCAGCCTGGGCGTGCAGCCTGTCGGCTGCTACGCCTAGCCTGGGCGTGCAGCTTGGCACTGCAGGCTTGGCCTGCAGCCAGGCAAGGCTGCACATGGGGGCGGCCGTGGGTTGCCAGCCCCTCCGCGGTTGGGGGCTACCCACGGCAGCTGCCGCCTCCAGGGGCGGTGGTGCGACGGTTCAAAAATCGATACATTTTGATTTTTAAATTTGAGATTTAATTTTAAATCATGTTTAAAAATATGTAATTGAAAATTTGAAATTTTTGAAATTACATTTTATTACACATGATGTTTAAAATTGATTAAATTTTGAATTTGAAATTTAAATTTGAAATTCAAATTTGGAATTTGGAATTTGAATTCGAAATTTAAATTTTTGGAGATTTAAATTTTAAATGATTCTTGGGATGAGAAATAAATGGAGAGGCTACATAAAGATGGATACAAGAAGACAGAACAAAATTCAAGACCCAAAGAATGCTTTGGATGAAATTTTGTAATCTTTATTTTCTTTGTTCTAGGATGGAACCATGGCTTGGTTATTCTGTCAATTATTTTTTCTGTGATATGTCATGGATGTATAAATATGTATTGATGGATGTTTTATATGCATATTTGATAACATGTCATATAGGATAGCTGAGTGCCGCTCATACTATATTGATCATACATAATTTGTCAAAACTTGCATGTTTTTCAAAATATTGAGTAGAAGAGGGTTTCAAACAAAGCCCACAACCTCCATTGTTGATCCATATGTGAAAGCATGGTAACGCCTCACGTTAATTTTGCCCTGACCACACCCCTCGGTAGGTGTTTACCACCGCCGGTATACTAGATTAGATCTCCTATGTGGAAAACGTGTTCGGGTACGATCCTATTCATGACCACCCCTCGGTGCCTTGGTAGGACGTGGATCGGGCTACATAAACAATGGTTATACACTCTAGACTCGTTTAGTTATTAACCTTTCCTAGAAGCTCTGTTAACTAACTGGTGGCCAAATAAGCGGTTATTAATATATGTCTTAACCTTGGAGGATTTAAGGCAACATATATTAATTGGACGGGGTCCATGTTCCGGCTATTTGTTTTCATGACCACCCCTCGGTGGCTTGGGGCAATAGGTGCTGAGAATTACCGTTGCAATGCTACATGTTTTTCAAGTTTCATGTAGGAACATACTTGTATGTTTTATTTGCTAAATTATCTGTATATTTGCTTGGGCTTTGTAATGATGTCTAGTATAATTTTATTTCGGTTCAAAATGTCACCGACACCCCTCATTTCAATACTTACTCTGAATAAACTGAATGGCGATAATTATAAAGATTGGAAAAGAAATCTATTAATAGTTCTCAGCTGCGAGAGACACTAGTTCGTACTGGATGAACCATGCCCACCAGGGCCAAAACCTGACACACTACTTGAGGAGGTCCCGGTTGCTTATACTCATTGGAGAGAATCCAATGATATAGCTCGATGCTACATGCTTGCTAGCATAACGGGTGCTTTACAAAAGTAGCATGAGACTTATCAGGTTGCTGGGGAGATCATGGACAATCTGGAGGACATGTTCGGAGGCCAAAAAAAATTGGCTCGACAATCCGCTATCACCAGCATTATGAACTCTAAGCAAAAGGTGGGTACTCAGGTGAAGGACCATATGATCACTCTAATGGGATTCTTCACTGAGGCTACCGAGAACGGTGCTGAGTTGGACTACAACACCCAGATCGAGATGGTGTTCAAAACTCTGTCTAAAGATTTTGTGGGGTTTAAGGCCACATACAATCTAGCGACAAGGGAGTTAGGACTAACCGAGCTCATGAAGCAACTCCAAGCTTATGAGTGGATGATCAGGGATGGGGATACGGTCTAACCCAAAGGAGAGGCCAATTTGGCGGAATCTTCCAAACCTTCACGGAAGAGGAAGAGGCCAAATCAGAAGCAAGCAGCTTCCAGTTCTTTTAATCCTCCTATCTCAGATGGGAAGAAGAAGAAGAAGAACTAGAAGCCCAGGGACCCTAAAAAGTCCAAGTGTTTCCGCTGTGGGAAGGTAGGTCACTTTAAGAAGGCTTACCGGGAATTCCTAGCTGCCAAGGACAAGGAAGGTAAGGAACTTCATTACTTGGAAGCGTGTTTGGTGGAAGAATCAAAAGATACTTTGGTCATTGATTCGGGCACCACTAATCATGTTTGTATTTCTATGCAGGGGTTCGTGGAAACGAGAAGTCTGCATGATAGGAGCCTCTCATTGCGAACTGGAGACAGTAGCTTGGTGGTGACCGAGGCAGTGGGAGATATTTACCTTTACTTTGATCAATTTATGTTTATTTTATTGAAAGACTGCTTCTATGTTCCTAATTTTAGGAGGAACCTTATATCAGTAGCTTGTTTAATAAAGGATTCTTATTCAGTTTCTTTTAGTAAAAGAGTTGATATTCATATAAATAAGTTTTTTATCTGTTCTGGATGGATGGATGGAAACCTATATTTAATCAAACCAAAGATGTACTTACTGCTTGACACTGAATTAATAGATAACTCTAAAAGGTTGAAAGTTTCTCACTCTAACAAGGCGTATCTTTGGCATTTAAGACTTGGTCATATTAATCAGGATCGGATTCAAAGATTGGTGAAAGACGGTCCTCTGGAATCTCTGGAGGAGGTACGTCTTCCTTAATGTGAGTCTTGTCTAGAAGGTAAGATGATTAAGAGGTCTTTTGGAGCCAAGGGTACAAGGGCTCAGGAGCTCTTAGAAATTGTGCACACTGATGTATGTGGCCCTATGAATGTCACAGCACGAGGAGGGTTCGAGTATTATGTCTCTTTTATAGATGATTACTCGAGGTCTGGATATGTGTATCTGATGCACCGCAAGAGCGAAACCTTTGACAAGTTCAAAGAGTATCATGCGGAAGTGGAAAAGCAATTGGATAAATCCATAAAGACACTTCGATCTGATTAAGGTGGCAGATACCTCTCCGATGAATTTCTAGGACATCTTGTAGAGAACGGGATATTATCCCAATTGACTGCACCTGGTACTCCACAACAGAATGGTGTAGCCGAAAGGAGAAACAAGACCTTGTTGGATATGGTACGGTCCATGATGAGTTATTCAACGCTGCCATTATCAGTTTGGGGATATGCTTTACAAACGGCATGCTATATTTTGAACCAGGTTCCAAGCAAATCAATTCCCAGAACTCCGTATGAATTGTGGCATGGTAGGAAGCCCTCCCTTGGACATATGAGAATATGGGGCTGCCCGGCGCATGTACTGGATAGGGATGCGAAGAAGTTGGAACCAAGATCAGAATTGTGCATGTTTGTAGGATATCCAAAAGGAACTAAAGGAGGTCTATTCTATAACCCGAAGGAACAAAAAGTCATTGTCTCAACCCATGCGACATTCTTGGAGGAAAGTCACATGAATGACTTTAAGCCTCGAAGCAAAGAACTGCTCCACGGATTTTGGTCTTGTACGCAAGTCCGAGTTCCAGTGAAAGACCTGCAGATGATCAACAATTTAGGGTGCCTCGTCATAGTGGGAGGGTTTCAAAGAAACCTAATTTCTTCATGTATGATGCTGAGGTATACCAGGCCGAGGCTCATGAGCATGAGGATGATCCGGTCACCTATGATGAAGCTATAAATGATGTTGATTCTAAATCTTGGAAACAGGCTATGAACAATGAGATGGATTCAATGAAATCCAACTCTGTTTAGGAACTTGTAGATTTGCCAGATGGGATAAAACCCATTGGATGCAAATGGGTCTACAAAAGAAAGAAGGGTGCGGAAGGAAGAGTGGAAACTTTCAAAGCTAGATTGGTTGCAAAGGGGTACACGCAAAAGGCTGGAATCGATTACGATGAAACCTTTTCGCCTGTTGCTATGCTTAAGTCTATCCGTATTCTTCTGTCCGTTGCTGCGGCTTTCGATTACGAGATCTGGCAAATGGATGTCAAGACGGCATTCTTGAATGGCCATCTTGAAGAATGTATCTATATGATACAGCCCGAAGAATTCATAGCGAAAGGCCAAGAAAGGAAAGTCTGCAAGTTGCTTAGATCCATTTATGGATTAAAGCAAGCATCCCGATCATGGAACCAGAGGTTTGATCAAGCAATTAAGACATTTGGTCTTGAGCAGAACGTTGATGAACCCTGTGTTTATAAACGTATTAAGAATGGAAAAGTGGTCTTTCTGGTACTCTATGTCGATGATATACTACTCATTGGGAATGATGTAGGGAACTTATCATCAGTCAAGCTTTAGTTACACCAACAGTTTGACATGAAGGACTTGGGAGAAGCTAATTATGTTCTAGGCATTCGTCTCTTTAGAGATCGAAAGAACAAAATGATAGCATTATCCCAAGCTTCATACATAGATAAAATAATTGACAAATATGCAATGCAAGAGGCAAAGAAAGGTTCACAACCTTCTATTGCCGGTTTAACTCTTTTATTGGATGACTGTCCCAAGACATCAGAAGAAAGAGAGCGTATGAGTAAGGTCCCTTATGCATCCGCTGTGGGTAGCCTTATGTACACTATGCTTTGCACTCGCCCAGATATATGTTTTGCAGTAGGTATGGTGAGTCGATATCAAGCAAATCCTGGAACCAAGCACTGGCAAGCAGTAAAGCATATACTCAAGTATCTTAAGAGAACGAGGGATTATATACTGGTGTATTCTTGAGGGGACCTAACACCCGTAGGATACACAAACTCAGACTTCCAGACTTGTAAGGATTCGAGGAAATTGACATCTGGATCAGTGTTTTTACTCGGAGGAGGTGCCATTGTGTGGAGGAGCGTGAAGCAGGGCTGCACAGCTGACTCTACTATGGAGGCTAAGTATGTGGCTGCGGCTGAGGCATCTAAAGAAGCGGTTTGGCTCCGCAAGTTCTTTAGAGACCTTGAGGTCATTCCGGGTGTTGACAAGCCTATCACACTTTATTGTGATAACACTGGGGCTATTGCCAACACAAGGGAATCTCGGCACCACAAGAGGACCAAGCACATAGATCGGAGATATCATATTATTAGAGGGCACGTGGAGACAGGAGAAGTAGATGTATGTAAGTATTTAATGGCTACTATTCAAAAATACCATTTAACGATTACTATTCAAAAATACTATTTAATGATTACTATTCAAAAATACTATTTAACGATTACTATTCAAAATACTATTTAACAGTTACTATTCAAAATACTGTATAACTGTCACTATTCAAAATACTGTTTACTCAAATTGTGCAAAAGAATACTTGTGGTGTATCCATAACCTCGCCCTCACATCCACCTCCGCCGCCATCATCGCCTATTACTGATCAGGCCATAGGACGCTTACCTACAGCATGAATACACTTCGTGAGCTTTATGCCTAGTAAGTACAACATGTTTACCGCAAAACATGCTTAAAAGCATAGTACATACTTGAAAACTATATAAACATGCCATACCAGATATCATCACAAACCACATATCACATATCACATATCGCAGCATCACATCGCAAAACTTCATATATTATATGCATAGCAGAGACAACGAGTACTGAGTGCATTTTACTATGAATGGAAGCATAGTAAACTATAACTATTGCATACTGTATACCATGCATGGTCCGGTTATGCTCAATTATGCTTCGTTATTCTCTTTTCTTTCTTATGTCTACTTAGGATGTAGGAAATAATTCTAAAAAAATGTATCAGAGTGGCACAGCGGAATAAAAATTTTTCAAGATCAGTAAATATCTCATGATGCCATATACAATAAACCAACAACAATTTAAACTCATACCTCAAAAGATGCCAATCTGCAGGAGGAGAATGATTGGAAGGCTTCAACCAACTAGCCTTCTCTACTATTCTCCAACTCTCGAATGGCTGAGTGTGCGGGCACTCTGAACCTTAATCGGTATGCTAGCACTGCTAGTCTTCTTCCGACTACCCAGATCTCTAAAGAACTTATTGTCACGGTGAGTTATGCAACAATAAGCCTGCTCACCTGAGAGTCTGTGGTCTGAGAGAACTGGAGAGGCAGGACCTCCATTTATAGACTTGCATGAGGTGATCCTCTGAATTCGAATTGGATTAGGAGAAGATTTTCTCCCTTATCCAACCATAAAATCTGAAAAATCTAGGCCTTATCCAACCATAATGAATTTGGCCACTTTAAGGATTTTTCATTCAAAATTCAAACAGGATTTTATCTAGAATTTTATCTCCTCATTCCCTCATAAAAAACCGATTCCCCTTTGTGCCAAAAACATGGCTAGATTCAGTCATTAAAGTGTGACGAGAATCAAAATCCAAATAGGATTTTCTAGCTTAAATTCTATCTCATCCTTATCCATAAATAACCGAAAATCTCTTTGAGATTTTCCCTCAAAATTTCGATCAATTCTAGGGAGGAGAGAATCCAAATTCAACTGGGATTGAAACTTGAATTTTTCCCTGCATCATTATCCACAAAAACCAAAAATATCTTGGAGGATTTTCCTCAACAAAAATTCGGCCACTTTTGTTAGAATTAGGATTCAAAATTCAAGTAAGATTCAAACAAGATTTTCCTCTTCATAATTCAACTCAAATTCAAATTCTAGCCCTGTTGAATTATCCACAAAGAATTTGAATTCCACTTGGACTGTGATTCAAAATTTGAATTTCAAATTTCAAAATTCAAATTTTTGAAATTTCAAATTTCAAATTTAAATTTCAAATTCAAATTTCAAATTCAAATTTCAAATTCGAATTTCAAATTTAAATTTCAAATTCAAATTTCAAATTCAAAATTTAAATTTCAAATTTCAAATTTTAAAATTCACAAACAGTTGTATTTCAAATTTTTGTTCTCATGGATAATTTTCTACAACTCCAATCCAATCTCAAATAAAATCATGGCAACTTTATTTGGAGTTTGAATAATTGTGTACTCTATTATCCAAAATAAATTATGAATTCAACTGGAGAGAATCTTGTCCACCATCCTAATCCTATGTCAACACCATCCATGCATAATCAACCAGCCAATAAGCATACAAAAATCAATTTGCCAATCATTAAGGAATTATGTGGAGCTGGTAGAGGGACCGATTGGACATATATATTCGGGCTCCCATGAATCCATATAATCATCATTCTTTACCGAACAACTCAATCATATGATCACTAATTTCAGAGTCATGCCACTATAAACCAAAAACTGAACTCCCAATTATATGCCGTATTGCGTAAGCCTGTGACAAGCTACTGTCCAATGACCTTGCCGTATATACAGAACCCTCGTATGATATCCATGATCAGCCTTAGGTCAAAGTTTGTTTAATCCTATTGATCAGGCTATCTTAAAGTTCTATTATACTACCGAATAAGAAAATGATTATTCATCATATGTGAATAAAAAGTCATCTACCTAGCAAACAACCCAAGGTCTTGTCTATTTTCACATCTAGTATAATGCCTTCAAGAGGATACCCTTAACTCTTTATTAGAGCTATGATTCTGATATCTGTAAACAAACCCTTTATCGTATACAAGTCATGCACCCAATGATTTGGTCTATAAGCTTACTACCTCTGAGACGCTTTGGCCATTGGAACATTAAAGTACACAAGTCATATACATGAAGCAGTTCATTTACTTAGGATTAAGGTTACAACATAATGAACGTCAAAAGCAGATTGATCCACTCATAGTGGACTACGTAGATCAATCACTCTTTAGTCCCGGTCTAATATGTCACCACCAAGCAAGATATCTATGTCTCTACTTGGGAGTCTATACTCCAGATAGTCAAGACAAACCGTCCTACCATGGCTTTAGACAACATAATAGTCTTAACATGAGTTAGATGCTCGGTTTAACCCCATAGACTATAGACCTTAGTTTAGACCGCTTGCTTTAGAACATTGTCTTCTCGCATACAAAAGTCCATTACATGCAACGTTCTAACAGTTTTAACACAAGTAGTCAATGAGCCATATTTGCTTACATTTACTTTAATATGTAAATAGAATAACGACAAATAGCAATGTAATGAATAACCTCTATATATAATTTTTTTATCCAGTTCAAAATAAATACATCAAAATGTCTGAATGTTTTAGGCATTTCCTAACAATCTCCCACTTGCCCTAAGCCAGTAGATGTGCCATGTTATGCATCCCTATCACCTCTACATGCCTCTCAGAGCTTCTAGCCACCAAAGTCTTAGTAAAGGGATCGGCAATGTTGTCCTTGGATGCGATCTTACATACATCTACTAATCCTGTCTCCACGTGCCCTTTAATGTCGACTTCTCGAATCCTTGCAAGTCTGGAAGACTCAGTCCGTACATCCTACGGGTGTTAGGTCCCTTCCAGAATACACCAACATATAATCCCTCGTTCTCTTAAGATACTTGAGTATATGCTTTACTGCTTGCCAGTGCTTGGTTCTAGGATTCGCTTGATATCGACTCACCATACCTACTGCAAAACATATGTCCGAGCGAGTGCAAAGCATAGCGTACATAAGGCTACCCACAGCGGATGCATAAGAGACCTTACTCATACGCTCTCTTTCTTCCGATGTCTTTGGACAGTCATCCAATGAAAGAGTTAGACCGGTAATAAAATATTGTGAACCTTTCTTTGCCTGTTGCATTGCATATTTGTCAATTATTTTATCTATGTATGAAGCTTGGGATAACGATATCATTTTGGTCTGTCGATCTCTGAAGAGACGAATACCTAGAACATAATTAGCTTCTCCCAAGTCCTTCATGTCAAGCTGTTGGTGTAGCCAAAGCTTGACCGATGATAAGTTCCCTACATCATTCCCAATGAGTAGTATATCATTGACATAGAGTACCAGAAAGACCACTTTTCTATCCTTAACACATTTATAAACACAGGGTTCATCAATGTTCTGCTCAAAACCAAATGTCTTGATCGCTTGATCAAATCTCTGGTTCCATAAGCGGGATGCTTGCTTTAATCTATAAATGGATCTAAGCAACTTGCAGACTTTTCTTTCTTGGCCTTTTGCCACAAACCCTTCGGGCTGTATCATGTAGATATATTCCTCAAAATGGTCATTCAAGAATGCCGTCTTGACGTCCACTTGCTAGATCTTGTAATCGAGAGCCGTAGCAACGGACAGAAGAATACAGATAGACTTTAGCATAGCCACAGGCGAAAAGGTTTCATCGTAATTGATTCCAGCCTTTTGCATGTACCCCTTTGCAACCAATCTAGCTTTGAAAGTTTCCACTCTCCCTTCTGCATCCTTCTTTCTTTTGTAGACCCACTTGCATCCAATGGGTTTTATCCCATCCGACAGATCTACAAGTTCCCAAACAGAGTTGGATTTCATAGAATCCATCTCATTGTTCATGGCCTGTTTCTGAGATTTAGAATCAACATCATTTATAGCTTCATCATAAGTGACCGGATCATCTTCATGCTCATGAGCATCGGCCTAGTATTCCTTAGCATCATACATAAAGAAATCAGGCTTTTTCGAAACCCTCCCATTACGATGAGGCACCCTAAATTGTTGATCGTCTGCAGGTCTTTCACCTAAACTCGGACTTGCATCCAAGAAAGAAACCTGTGGAGCAATTCTTTCACCCGATAACTCCTCTAGCACCACTTTGCTTCGAGGCTTAAAGTCCTTCATGTGACTTTCCTCCAAGAATGTCGCATGGGTTGAAACAATGACTTTTTGTTCCTTCGAGTTATAGAACAGACCTCCCTTAGTTCCGTTAGGATGCCCTACAAACATGCATAATTCTGATCTTGGTTCCAACTTCTTCGCATCCCCATCCAGTACATGTGCTAGGCACCCCCATATTCTCATATGTCCAAGGGAGGGCTTCCTGTCATGCTACAATTTATACGGAGTCTTGGGAATTGATTTACTTGGAATCTGGTTCAGAATATAGCACGCCGTTTGTAATGCATATCCCCAGAATGATAATGATAGTGTTGAATAACTCATCGTGGACCGTACCATATCCAATAAGGTCCTGTTTCTCCTTTCAGCTACACCATTCTATTATGGAGTACTAGATGCAGTCAATTGGGATAATATCCCATTCTCTACAAGATGTCCTAGAAATTCATTGGAGAGGTATGCGCCACCTCGATCAAATCAAAGTGTCTTTATGGATTTACCTAATTGCTTTTCTACTTCCGCACGATACTCTTTGAACTTATCAAAGGTTTTGCTCTTGTAGTGCATCAGGTATACATATCCATACCTTAAGTAATCGTCTATAAAGAAGACATAATACTCAAACCCTCCTCGTGCTACGACGTTCATGGGGCCACATATATCGGCATGCATAATTTCTAAGAGTTCCTGAGCCCTAGTACCCTTAGCTCTAAAGACCTCTTAGTCATCTTACCCTCAAGAAAAGATTCACTAAGAGTTCCTGAGTCCTAGTACCCTTAGCTCCAAAAGACCTCTTAGTCATCTTACCCTTAAGATAAGATTCACATTGAGAAAGGTGTACCTCTTCCAGAGATTCTAGAGGACCGTCTTTCACCAACCTTTGAATCCTATCCTGATTAATATGACCAAGTCTTAGATGCCAAAGATACGCCTTGTTAGAGTGAGAAACTTTCAACCTTTTAGAGTTATCTATTAATTCGGTATCAAGCAGTGAGTACATCTTTGGTTTGATTAAATATAGGTTTCCATCCATCCATCCAGAACAGATAAAAGACTTATTTCTACAAATATCAACTCTTTTACTAAAAGAAACTGAATAAGAATCCTTTATTAAACAAGCTACTGATATAAGGTTCCTCCTAAAATTAGAAACATAAAAACAGTCTTTCAATAAAATAAACTTAAATTCATCAAAGTAAAGGTAAACATCTCCTACTGCCTCAGCCACCACCAAGCTACTGTCTCCAGTCCGTAACAAGAGGCTCCTATCATGTAGACTTCTCGTTTCCACGAACCCCTGCATAGAAACACAAACATGATTAGTGGTGTCCGAATCAATGACCTAAGTGTCTTTCAATTCTTCCACCAAACACGCTTCTAAATAGTGCAGTTCCTTACCTTCCTTGCCCTTAGCGGCTAGGAATTCTCGGCAAGCCTTCTTGAAGTGTCCTACCTTCCCACAGCGGAAGCACTTGGACTTTTTAGGGTCCTTGGGCTTCTTGTTCTTCTTCTTCTTGTTCCCATCCGAGACAAGAGGATTAGAAGAACTGGAAGCCGCTTGCTTCTGATTTGGCCTCTTCCTTTTCTGTGAGGGTTTGGAAGATTCTGCCAAATTGGCCTCTCTTTTTGGTTGGACCGCATCCCCGTCCCTGATCATCCGCTCATAAGCTTGGAGTTACTTCATGAGCTCAGCGAGTCCTAACTCCCTTATCACCAAATCGTATGCGGCCTTAAACCCCACAAAATCTTTTGATAGAATTTTGGACACCATCTCGATCTGGGTGTTGTCGTCTAACTTAGCACCATTTTCGACAGCTTCAGCAAAGAATCCTATTAAAGTGATCATATGGTCCTTTACCACACCCCCTGCCTTGTACTTGGAGTTCATAATGCTGGTTATAGCAGACTGTCGAGCCAATTTTTCTTGGCCTCCGAACATGTCCTCCAGATTTTCCATGATCTCCCTAGCAACTTGATAAGTCTCATGCTGCTTTTATAAAGCACTCTTCATGCTAGTAAGTATGTAGCATGGAGCTATCTCATTGGATTCTCTCCAACGAGTTTAGGCAACCGGGACCTCCTCAAGCAGTGTGTCAAGTTTAGGCTCAGGTGGGCATGGTTCGTCCAGCACGAACCTGTGTCTCTCATAGTTGAGAACTATCAGTAGATTTCTTTTCCAGTCTTTATAATTATCTCCATTCAGCTTATTTTCAGTAAGTATTGAAATGAGGGGTGTTGGTGACATTTTGAACTGAAATAAAATTATACTAGACATCATTACAAAGCCCAAGCAAATATACAGATAATTTAGTAAATAAAACATACAAGTATGTTCCTACATGAAATTTGAAAAGCATCTAGCATTGCAACAGTAATTCTCAGCAGCTATTGCCCCAAGCCACCGAGGGGTGGTCATGAAATAAATAGCCGGAACATGGACCCTGTCCAATTAATATATGTTGCCTTAAATCCTCTAAGGTTAAGACATATATTAATAACTGCTTATTTTGGCCACCAGTTTAGCTAACAGAGCTTCTAGGGAAGGTTAATAACTAAACGAGTCTTGAGTGTATAACCATTGTTTACATAGCCCGATCCACGTCCTACCAAGCCACCAAGGGGTGGTCATGAATAGAATCATACCCGAACACGTTTTCCATATAGGAGATCCAACCTAGTATACCGGTGGCAATAAGCACCTACCGAGGGGTGTGGTCAGGGCAAAACTGACGTGAGACGATACCATGCTTTCACATATGGATCAACAATAGAGGCTGTGGGTTTTATTTGAAACCCTTTCCCACTCAATATTTTGAAAAAAAAAACATGCAAGTTTTGACAAATATGTATGATCAATATAGTATGAGCGGCACTCACCTATCCTATATGACATGTTATAAAAAATGCATATAAAACATCCGTCAATACATATTTATAAATCCATGACATATCACAGAAAAAATAACTGACAGAATAATAGCCAAGCCATGGTTCCATCCTAGAACTAAGAAAATAAAGATTACAAAATTCTATTCAAAGCATTTTTTGGGTCTTGAATTTTGTTCCGTCTTTTTGTATCCATCTTTATATAGCCTCTCCATTTATTTCTCATCCCAAAAATCATTTAAAATTTAAATCCCAAAAATTTAAATTTCAAATTCAAATTTTAAACAATTTTAAATATCATGTGTAATAATATGTAATTTCAAAAATTTCAAATTTTCAATTACATATTTTTAAACATGATTTAAAAATTAAATCTCAAATTTAAAAATCAAAATTTTTCAATTTTCGAACCCACGACCCCGAAGGCCGGCAGCTGCCGTGGGCAGCCCCCAACCCCCGGGGGGGCTGGCAGCCCGCGGCCGCAGGCCATGTGCAGCCTTGCCGAGCTGTAGGCCAAGCCTGCAACCACAGGCTGCACACCCAGGTAGGCACAGTAGCCCTCCAGGCTGCAGGGGTCGCCTGCAGCCACGGGCTGCAGCCCAGGGCTGCGGCCAGCCCCTTGGGGGACCACGACCACCCTCGGCTGCAGGCAGAGCCTGTAGCCGTGGGTGGTGCAGCCATGGGCAGGGGCTGTCGCAGCCCCATCCTGCCCGAGGGCAAGGGCTGCAGCCCCACCACTGCTGGTGGTCCATCCCGAGGGGTCGTTCCTCGATTTCTGTGCCATATTTCAATTTACCCATTAGGATCTCCAAAATTTAATTTGAATCTTAATTAAATTGAAATTTTCCACACAATCAAAATTTCAACCTTTAAATTAAATTTAACTTTTGGGAAAAATAAATTACGGTCTTTAAACTTCAATCTCCTCCAAGAATAATTACACAAAATTTCCTAAACCGTTTTCGGTTTACAAAAATTCTAATAATAATAATTCTAAGAGACAAAAAATTAAAATCCATGGGAAAAATTATGGTAATAATAAACCGCTCCCATGGTTACATAAAAATTCCTAGATATAATTTTCTAAATTCTAAGGAACCATAACCGGCATAAAACAAGCATGCTTATAATAATTCAAAAAATTAAAATAACCACATATCACATGCTACATACATAGTACATGATAATAACATAAAGGAATCCTAGAATGCCACTCTCTAAATATCAAATCCATACATAAATAAAAAGACTAACTAATTGTCTAATTTATGTACATGGCATAGTCATGAGATGGCTCTAATACCAATGGTAGGAAATAATTTGGAAAAAACATATCAGAGTGGTGCAGCAAAATAAAAATTTTTCAAGATCGTTAAATATCTCATGATGCCATATACAATAAACCAACAACAATTTAAACTCATACCTCAAAGGACGCCAATCTGTAGGAGGAGAATGATTGGAGGGCTTCAACCAACTAGCCTTCTCTACAATTCTCCAATTCCCAAATGGCTAAGTGTATGGGCACTCCGAACCTTGATCAGTATGCTAGCACTACTAGTCTACTTTCGACCACCCAAATCTCTAAAGAACTTATTGTCACGGTGAGTTGTGCAATAATAAGCCTGCTCATCTGAGAGTCTGTGGTCTGAGAGAACTGGAGTGGCAGGACCTCCATTTATAAACTTGCATGAGGTGATCCTCTGAATTCGAATTCGATTAGGAGAACATTTCTCCCTTATTCAACCATAAAATCTAAAAAATCTAGGCCTTATCCAACCATAATGAATTCGGCCACTTTAAGGATTTTTCATTCAAAATTCAAACAGGATTTTAACTAGAATTTTATCTTCTCATTCCCTCACAAAAAACCAATTCCCCTTTGCGCCAAAAACATAGCTAGATTCGGTCATTAAAGTGTGAGGAGAATCAAAATCCAAATAGGATTTTCTAGCTTGAATTCTATCTCATCCATATCCATAAATAACCGAAAATCTCTTCGAGATTTTCCCTTAAAATTTTGGCCAATTCCAAGGAGGAGAGAATCCAAATTCAACTGGGATTGAAACTTGAATTTTTCCCTGCATCCTTATCCACAAAAACTGAAAATATCTTGGAGGATTTTCCTCAGTAGAAATTCGGCCACTTTTGTTAGAATTAGAATTCAAAAGTCAAGTAGGATTCAAACAAGATTTTCCTCTTCATAATCCAACTCAAATTCGAATTCTAGCCTTGTGGAATTATCCATAAAGAATTCGAATTCCACTTGGACTGTGATTCAAAATTTGAATTTCAAATTTCAAAATTCAAGTTTCAAATTCAAATTTCAAATTTCAAATTTCAAATTTCAAATTTCAAATTTCAAATTTAAATTTCAATTTCAATTTTCAAATTCAAATTTCAAATTTAAATTTCAAATTCAAATTTCAAATTCAAAATTTAAAATTTAAATTTCAAAATTCAAATTTCAAAATGCACAAACAGTTGTATTTCAAATTTTTGTTCTCATGGATAATTTTCTACAACTCCAATCCAATCTCAAATAAAATCATGGCAACTTTATTTGGAGTTCGAATAATTGTGTACTCTATTATCCAAAACAAATTATGAATTTAACCGGAGAGAATCTTATCCACCATCCTAATCCAATGTCAACACCATCCGTGCATAATTAACCAGCCAATAAGCATACAAAAATCAATTTGCTAATCATTAATAAATTATGTGGAGCTAGTAGAAGGACCAATTGGACATATATAATCGGGCTCCCATGAATCCACATGATGATCATTCTTTACCAAACAACACAATCATATGATCACTAATTTCAGAGTCATACCACTATAAACCTAAAACTGAACTCTCAATTATATACCGTATTACGTAAGCCTGTGACAAGCTACTGTCCAATGACCTTGCCATATATGCAGAACCCTCATATGATATCCATGATCAGTCTTAGCTCGAAGTCCGTTTAATTCTACTGATCAGGCTATCTTAAAGTTCCGTTATACTACCGAGTAAGAAAATGATTATTCACCATATGTGAATAAGAAGTCATCTACCCAGCAGATGATCCAAGGCCTTGTCTATTTTCATATCCAGTATAATGCCTTTAAGAGGATACCCTTAACTCTTTATTAGAGTTATGATTCTGATATCTGTAAACAAACCCTTCATTGTGATAATCGGGAATTTTAGATTCTCAGAGTAGGGTACAAATTGTATGTATATAACAATTTTAATGAATAATATAGGAAAAAGTTATGTTTTAATACTATTGTGAATAGTGTGAAAATGTTCTGCTAGTGTTAAAGTGTGTAAGTTCGAGGATGGAAAATCTTACCGGACATAATTGGGTGAGACGGTTCGAAATCAGAGCTGAAAACCCTAGAAAATGCATTGAGATGCACGAAAACGATAGGAATTTACGGTAGAGAATTCCGATCAAACGGAAGCAAAATAAGGCAAACCGATTGCACCGGAGGTGCCTAAAACCCACCGACGCGATTTCGATGAAGTTCCGTTCGGATCGGATTACAGTCAAAAATTGACCACAAATTAATTAGTGAATTAATATGAATAGTAGGATGACATCACCATGATTATGTCATAAACCAAAATTATTTTCTTTAATTAGGAAAGTAATTTTGAAAAGTGTATGGTTTAGATTAGGTTACTTTATGATCAATGGCCAAGATTATGCCAAAAAGCCATTGAAAAATTTTTAAAAAAATTTTAAAAAGGCCATTCGGCCACTTGGAAAGGAAGAAGAAAAAAATTTGATTTTTGCCTCAAAATCCTTACTTTTTAGTCCTTGAACAATTAGCAAATTGTTGGAAAAAAATTGTAAAAAAGCCCTTGAGTTTTGCCTATAAATAGGCATCAAATCCATCCAAAAAATGGAAAAATTAGCCAAGCTCTTGCCCTTTTTCTTCAACCCAAAACCGTGGCCTTCTCCCCCTTTGTAAGCCAAAATTTTGTTTTCAATTTCACACCAAACTTAGCTTGCATTGCATTTTCAATATCAAGTCATCAACTAGTTAAGGTAAACTTCAAAATTGAAGCTTTTCTCTTTGATTTTCCTTAGAAAATCCGTGGGTATTAGAGTGTGAAAACAATGAAAAAAAATTGTTATTTAGTTGATGATGTGATGATGTTGTGATTAGTTTGGTGTTGTAGAAATTAAAGCATGAATTAGGGTTTAGAAACAAGTAAAAATTTTGCATGTTTCCCTTGAAAAACCGTGGCTTCAATGGTGTGAAAAATGCATGAGTTTTGATGTTTTGGTTTAGTGTTTATGTTTATTCAATTATGTGTCAAATTAAGCATGAATTGGAATAAAAAAAATAAAATTTTGATGTAATTTTCTTGTTAAAACCATGGATATGCATACTAACAAATGGAAAATCTTTAGTGTTGAAAAGTATTGATAAGAACCCAAAGAAAGAAAACAAGATTTTTTATGTGTTTTTGCATGAAAATCCATGGCGATGCTAGGGTTAGAATGCATGTTTTGTTAGGTTTTGATGTTGATTTATACATCTAAGAATGATATGTTGTGATGAAAAAAATTATTTTGGTGTTAATTAACATGTAAACCGAGACTAGTTTGGAAAAAATATTGTTGTTTGTGTTGATTCCTGAATATTGAATTATGTGGAAAATTTTTATACAAAGTTTGGAAACTTTGTATAAAATAGGCCTCTGGTATAGTACGTGGCAGGTACAAAGGTTCTGAGGCATACCTAACGCCGGGAAACCTTAAAATATAAGTGGAAATACTGTCGAAATTTCTAAAATCGGCATAAGGGTATTTCGGGAAACGAGGGAAAATTTAGGTTGGGATAGGAAATCCAAGCCTCTCGAGGACCGAGAGCTGGGGACGGGATAAATAATGTTTACTGAGTAGTGAAAAGGCCATTTGAGGCTCCAAAACGCTCGAAAAACGACCCTAGGTGATAGATGAATAGTAACCGAGGGCCAGGAAAAATGAAATTGAGATTTTGCAACTAGTTAAGTTGTAAAATGATACAGAAGCCTAGGGAATATTATTTTAAAATATTTGGGCTTAGAAAATTTGAGAAAAATGATAGAACGAAATAGTTACGGTCCTGAGACTCGTCAGGGGCAAAATGGTCATTTTGACCAAAAATTTCTGAAAGGCTCGGAAAGGACCCTAAAAGACCTAAAATAACTAATATAAAATTCTAAAACTCAAAATAAAGATTTTAGAGTTAAAATTCTAAAAATTTTGAGGAACACGGGCGTGTAGAGGAATACACAGCCGTGTATAGGAAAAATTGTATAACCCGAGAGGTACACAAGCTCAAACACGGGCGTGTATCAAGCCGTATACAGTTACACAATCGGATAGTGAATAACACGGCCATGTATAGCAAAAAGAATTTACAACCCGAGAGGTACACGGGCTTGAACACGGGCGTGTATCAAGCCGTGTAGAGTAAAACCTAAAGGAAAACGGGCTGGGACACGGACGTGTTGCAGGCTGTGTACCACAAACAAAATTTAAATGCATTGAATTGCTAAGTAAAATGAATGTATATTTAAAAGTGATAATTAATATAGGGTATTAATAGATAATATTATGTCTGTAGGGACCCAAAATAGAGATAAAACTACAGAGGAGTTCCGGAAGTGGACACTAGCGTAGTATTGGTAAGTTCAAGCATGTTCGTATCTGCAACATGAAATACTGTGTTGATTTATTCTGTACTAAATGTACACTAGATATAAAGTCTTATAGAAAATTGGGGATTAGTTAGAATAACATATCTCAGATAATGAGAATAAGTAAGACCTACGGGCCATGGAGGATAGTGACCTTAAGGTGATGATTAACATCACTTGGTTAAGACTCTAACTTGAAAGATGGTAATGAAACCATTAAGACGTACCGCCCCTCCAACATAGTGGTGGAGGTTTTTCTCAGATCCTACGAGGATAACAGGACTATGGAGGCTGATGCTCTAGGATAGCTCCCTAGGCCCTCCCAGTCAGCGAGCTACTAATTATCGGTACTATCATAAACAGAGCTCTAAACTAGAAATTAAATAGAGAATAAACAATCAATAAAATGATAAAAATCATAATTGAGCATAACCGAAGTACGCTAAGTATAGTGATTTTGGTTACGGTTTGTGAATAGTAACTGGTTAGGCTGATGTGAATGGTATCCGGTTATAGTAATGTGAATAGTATCCTATTAGGATAAAGTGAATAGTTACCAGTTAGGGTAACTGATACTATTCATCGATCAAAGGTCAAAGTCACTATTTATGGTAAATAATACTATTCATGGTGAGATTGTGTTTTCAATGTTTTTGAATCTGTATAATTCTTACTAAGTACGTTTGAACTTACTGAGCCTATTAGCTCATCAATTTGTTCATGTTGTAGGTAAGAAACCTGTCCAATAGATTTTTGGATGGCAACAGGATGCGAACGTGTCAAGGGGATAGGGAACTCACCGTAGACTTGGTCCTGCCATAAGTTTTTCGCTGAGCTTTTAAAGTTAATGAATTGAAGAGAATGGGTTTGAAACAAAATATACAATACATATATATGTTGTATATTATGTTGTACTTCATAAAGACATATAAAAGTTAGTATTGTATTTTACATGGCTTTCTTACTTAGTTTTCTTAAGTGAAAGTATGTATTACAAAAAAAAATTATGGGTGAAATTTTAGGCCCTGATAATTAAGAGTTATGGGAAAAAGAGCTTAAAACTGACGACCCAGATTCGACACACGAGCTGTCTTGGTTGGTCGTAGAGTCGATTCATGACAGGTGCAGGTGGTCAGAATCAGGGGGCGTCACAGGTTGGAATTAGAGCGGTTGACAATATCCCTATTGGCACGAAGCACGATCTGCTTGTCAATCCAAGTAAGTTAGCTTTTTTTAAGTTAGTTAACTTTATATTTATTCGAGATTATATATTTTTGTAGGACTTAAGATGACGAGACCACCGTATGTGAGACCTCATCCATACCGACCTAGACGACCGATCCGGGTATAGACTAGACCCGTGATCAAACCATCCATGATGCGCTGAGTGATGCAGCGACCACCCGTGCCTGAGCCATTAGCGCCGAGGATTGTAGCACCTGCATCAGTACAAGCACCACCTCCATGACTAATCGTAAACCCACCAGTAGCAGTAGACATTCCAGTGGTGGGAGATCGAGCTCGTATAGGAGCCAAAGTGTCAGTACGAGCTATACATGCGTTTAGAGGCAGTCATCCACCTGCGTTCGAGGGAGGTCAGCAGGGGATCTCTACGAGAGACTGGCTACATGACATTAAGGTTATCATGTGCCAATGCGATATAGAACAGGTGTGACGCCCCGTGCCCTAGGCGGCCCGGACCATCACTGTAAAACTACTGTTTCTTTACTTTTACTTATACTTTCTTGTAATTGAATATTGCTTACTTAAAATATCTTTAATAGGTTACCCTAATTTTAGAAGAAAAAAATTTTTTTTTTTTGCAAACGTATTTACTATTCATGCACATGTACTATTAAAAGCAGAATTTGAAACATAATAATAATCTTGCAAACATACTTATACTGTTCATTTTGTGAAATAGTATTTTTGAATAGTATCAATCAGCTGCTATTCGAAAATACTATTCAACTATTACTACTCAAAAATATTGTGTAAGCATTACTATTCAGAAATACCATTTAACGATTACTATTTAAAAGTACCATCTACTGGTACTGTACTGTTACTGTTCAAAATACTGTTTACTTAAACTGTGCGGAAGTTAAACTCGTATGGTGTCCATAACCTCGCCTCACATCCGCCTCCGCCGCCGTCATTGCCCATCGTGGCTTATGCCATAGGACGCTTACCTACAGCATGAACACACTCCGTGAGCTTTAAGCCCAGTAAGTACAACATGTTAACCGCAAAACATGTTTAAACATAATACATACTTAAAACGCATAAGCATGCAAGATAGTCACATATAACACTTAGCATATACCATATCATCACATATCATGTCATAGCATACAAACTTTATATACCATATGCATACAGATTACTTCATGTAAAAGCATGTATCTTACTGTAGCTGAAAGCATAGCGAACTAATGCGGACAGTGAACTATGCATGATCCGGTTATGTTCATTTATGCTTTAGTACTCTTTTCTTTCTCTTGTCTATTTAGGGCCCATGTGTCAGTACCGTGTGCGCGCAGACCAACGGTAACACCCGAGGTCAACTAATGCCGAAGAGCCATCAACTGTTGCTCAACTTTTGGCCTTAACTTTCTTTAACTGGAAACCCCTTCAACTGAAGGAGCCGGTACGGCACACCTATTTATTTCCATCTTGTTTAACTGTTCTAGCCATATGCTTCTCTAAGCTATCCCCAATCCTATATGGTAGGGATCTATGGCTTCTAACTTGTTCTTTCATCAATCTACTCGATTGTGAAACTATATACTCTTATGTATGCTGTGCAACATCGTGTGCATGTAAGGCATACTTAACATACTGTAAAACGATCATTTTAACATCATTTTATTCATGCTGCAGGCGGAGTTATACTTACCTAATTGCAAGCACTTGTATTCGCACCTTTAGAAATTTGCAGGTTACTACCTGTCATCAATAACGTCTCTCGTTAATACCTTCTCTAAGTCACCAATACTGTTAGTGACTAAAGTAGATAATTACTTGATACCGATTGCCGTCAGCACTACTTACTCTCTATCTCAAGAGTTAACTTATTCGTATATGGTTAATTAACTTATGGCCCCATAAATTAACTACCACGTCCTTAGGCTACTTTTGCCTATACTCGTCTTTCATGTGGTACCGGGGTCCCTCGGTACCCTATTGGCCTATCTGGGAATTTGGTGTCTAATTTCCGTCACGTTTGATTAACTGTCTTCTTGACAGTTAAATCAACATTCCTCACAATGTTGCTCTGAACACGGTGCTTCACTGATTTACCGATCAGTCAACTGACCGGTTACCTCACGTTTTTGGCAACTAGGTAGCCTATCAGGCTACTATGTGTAGGCTTGGTATAGTAACCGTTCGGGTTACTTTGCTTGTTTGGGTGTGGTAGCCTATCGGGCTACCTTGCATTATGGTGTCGTAGCCGATTAGGCTACCTCTACCATATCTTACTAAAAACGTCCCTTGTTCTTTGTGAAATTCCTTTGAAAACTTTGTTCAAATCTAGAAATTCTTACAAGAGGATTTTTCATTTTGAAAGGGGTATGGTGTCCCCACATTTTTTTGAAAGCAAAGTGTTTGAAATGGTTTGAAAGGGGTATGGTGTCCCCACATTTTTGAAAACGAGTCTCACCTCCCCCCGTTGGAGGATGAGGGTGTTTTTGTTGAAATCATTTCTAAGTCATTTAAAGGGAACACATTGTAAATGTGCTAAAAAATGTGATGTTGGACCACTTTTGAAAATAATTTGAAACTTGTTCGAAATGACTTTGTTTGAGAAATCGGCATTCATGAAACTTTTCGTCCTCGACAAAATGAACAATTCTTGTGTTCATTTCGGAGCCTAATTCTAACTCTAACGGCTCCTAAATTCATCAAACCCGTGGCCTTTGTGCCCAGTTTTTATAAAAGTTCCAGTTTTACGCACTTTTGAAAACAGGTCTGTTTGGGGCCCGAAACGGCCGAATTTTTGAAACCCACGTGAGTCAGTTTCAAGGTTTCGTCGAGATCTAAAACTTTTGTGTTTTGATCAAATTCTGGTTCGGCCTCTAAAAGGGTCATTTTAATAAAAATCTGAGACTGTTCATTTGGTCCGGATTTGTTACTCCCAGTTTTGGACACCGAACCAAAACTAGCCGAAAAGCCTATCGTAGGTTCATTTTTTGCCAATGGCTATTTGATGTAAAAACGACCGTATCAAAATTTTCTTAAAACTTTATGTTTTACCAAATCCCAGATTCGGACCCTAAGTGGGTCAAACTGGCCAAAATCCGTGGCTGATCCTGGGGACAGATTTTGTGTCCAGCCACCCTCTACACACTCATGCACACACATATCTCAAACCACTTGTAAACTAAAGTAAACACAACCACAACCACAAAAACTTTAAAAACTGAAAGCTAAGGGCTCAAATAAATTATTACAACCCATGTGCATAACCAAATACATATAAATCTCCTTTGATCAAAAACTTAAAAACAACTAACCACAAAAGATGGGGATTTTTCGGTTTATACCTTAGAGTGCTTTGATCCAAGCACAACCGGGCCAAGGGTGGCTGTCAAGGCTCCATAGAAAACAAAGAGGGTTGAGGGATCATTTGTGGTAGAATGAGAACACAAGGAAAACAAAAAGTTTCTCTTAATATCCAGCCAAGATGAAAAATTACACCATAGAAAAAATTTCGGTTTTAAGGTCTTACCGAAACTACCTTGGAAGAGTGCACCTTTAACAACTTGTGTGGCCAAGCTTTTGTGTGAAAGTTATGTGAAAATATGGGTGGTTTAGGGGCTGAAGAGGGGTCGGATTTTCTGAAGAGAAAGGGGAGAGAAAGCTGTATTTTTCTTGAGTGGTTTTGTGAGCAAATGGAAAAAGTGAAACCTAAGGGTGGTTGCACCTTTTTATAGGCAACTCAAAGCAACTTTGCTTAACTCTAAGCCCTCTTAATTAAGCCATAATTTAGCTCAATTGGGGGACAAAAATCTGTGCTGCAGCCCTTGAAATTTCGGAGCCATGATGGAGGGTGAAAGGGAGCAAGTTTGCATTAAATGGTCATGGTCCTCTTGTCCTTAAAACCCCATTTTTTTAATCTAAAAACTCCAACACATCCCTTGATTTAAGGGATCACTTTCAGCTGGTTTTGCAGCTGGTTTTGCAGCTGTTTTCCTAACCAAAGGGGGCATGGTTTGGTTGGAGTAAAAGTCCAACCGAATCGGTTCTGTGCAGTCTAGTTTTCTACTGCGTTTTTCAGCCCTTTCTCGGCAGTGTTCTAATTTTCATCCAAAAATTGGATTTTCTGAATCTGATTTTTGTACTGATGATTTCTAATTGTTTTATACTATCTAAGAGCCCATTCTATACCAAATCACTATTCATTCCTATACTGCGGTAGTGTCTACACTGTGTTGTCCTTTCGCACGCAAATCGAGGCGTTCCTAGGCGAAATTTCAGACACAGTCTCTCTTGACTAATTCGGACATTCTGATTTCAATTTTATCAGTCATATGTCCGTCTGAGGTCGTCTAGACCAGTTTTCAAGATCTGTGGGGTCCCACCTCGAAAAACGTGTCAAGTGTCCGTTTGACTAATTTGGGCGTCCTGAGTCTAGATATATCAGTTTTAAGTCAAACTAAGGCCGTCTTGACCAGTAACTTGACACTGCATCTTGCACTATTCACTATTCACTATTCACTGTTCTCTGTTCTAACTGACTAGTCCGAGTGTTCTGACTCCGATTTTGTCAGTCTCTGGATGAGAAGAGGTCATCCAGATCATTTTCTCGATACTGTACCCTACTAGGGAGATTCTCGTTATTGTGCTCAGACGTTTGGTCCGAGTATTTCAGTGATCTGCTCACCAGTCTTGTGTTAGGAAATGGTCATCCGGACTAGTTTCATGACACTGTGTATCTTATACACTTATGCACATAACAGGGTAGACCGGGTTCTCTGTCGGTTACCCCTTTTCACTGTATGAATAGTAATAAACAGTATTGCACCTGTTTAGCCTATTCAACTGGAATTTATGCTACATTTATCAACTTAATTACTCATTTCATAGTAATTAGGTTTCACGCATTACGAGAGTCTTCAAATTGGCTCTCTGTTCAGTAACGGCCTTCTACAAGGGTTCTAACACGGGCGTGTATGGCTTGAGCACGGGCGTGTACTAGCTAGGCTTTCTCAACACGACCGTGTCTTGGACCATGCTCACTTACCCAAGTGGTACACGGCCACTTACACAGCCGTGTACCTGACCATATAAAACTACACGGCCATGTTAACTCACACGGCCTTTCTCATAAAACAATCCGATCAGTACACGGTTTCTTACACGACCATGTACCTGACCGTGTTCGATGTATTTGGACTAAAAATGCATCAAATTATTCCTTAGCTTCTCATTGAATAATTTACTGAGTTACAAGGACGGGGTGGTCCTTACAACAGGATTGCTGGGTTATGATGGCCATTGGCACATTCTGTGAGGACGCACGGTTATATTGGGAGTATTGCGATCAAGAGATGCTGCTAGCAATGGATTGGGTTGAGTTTCGCCAAGTCATGCTAGAGTAGTTTCCCCAGAAGAGTGCAGCACCAGTGGTAGACCCTCCAAGAGTAGGACAGTCTCGCCACCACAGGCTATGCCCAGTTATGTAGATGTCAAAGACTTTGTTTTGAAGGCAGAGAGGCAGCAGATGATGTTGAGCGATACTGTATTTTCGTATGCAGTCAGATTCCAGGATAGCATCGTAAGGGCATGTCCTCTACCCAACATCACAAATGATAACTTTTGTGACATATTTTGGAAGGGACTCACCCTAGACCTACGACAGAGGGTAACCCCTTTATACCCTGCTACTTTACATGAGTTTATTATCGATGTAGCCAAAGTAGAAGAAGAGATGATGATGGAGCGCATGGTGCACAAGAGGCGTGAACAGTTGCTACAAGAAGCAATGTTAAATCGCCTATACAGATCTGGACCGATGGCAAACGATCATGAGGCTGGTCTGTCAAGACAACCGGAGGGTGCAGATCCAGCTGAAGGTTCAACGCCATCTGAGGCTGGAAACGAAACAGACAATAATGAAATGGATCCAATCGAATTTTTGACGATTCCAGAGCAACCTCAGCTAGGAGATTAGTTGTAGAAATATATGTGTTGTACAAATGTGTATATATAACTGTATATGTGTATATATGATAGTATCGAAAGGCTATTTTGAGAAAAGCCTTCGAACTGATGTACTTTTGAAAAGGAAAGAAATGACAACCATATTTTGACATGTTCAATGAGTGAAATGTTGAAATTATGTGATGATCAAAACTATTTGTACTTATATTGTAAAAATATGTTTGTGAAAACCTAACGATCGATTTTCATGCAATTTTAGGAAATAGGATAAGATGGTGAATCCAAGAAATCTGCGGAACATGCGAGGACGTCCAGTGTTGTTCGAAAGAGTGGACAAGCTAAAAGCCCTAATAGAAGCCCAAATGAGAGAAAATGTCGAGTTGAGACAAAGACTAGAGCAAATGGAGCAGAGACAAGAACAGGAAGAAGACCAAGCACCACAAATGGCCGCATCAGAACCAGAAGTGCTGCCAGTGGTACAAGAAGAAGTGGTAGAACCCCACCCACCACCCAGGGTTAATCAGGAGCCATTATATGAAAGGTTCTGACATATGAGGCCGCTAGAGTTCGAGGGCTCCACAAACCCTCTAGAATTCGAGGAGTGGTTGTCTTCACTCCATATGATATTAGAGTTTATGGAGTTGAACGACCAGGAGAAGATTCTGTGTGCATCCTTTGTTCTAAAGAAGGATGCAAGGTTCTGGTGGGAGTCAGTCAAGCTGAGGAGAAACATGTATACAATGTCTTGGTTGGATTTTCTGGAAGAATTCAATCAGAAATACTATAATCCGGCACTGTTGCGACCACAACAAAGAAAGTTCGCAAAGTTGAAGCAAGGGGACATGATAGTGACAAAAGTCTGCAGCAAGTTTGATCAGTTGTCTAGACTATGCCCATACACTGTCACCACTGAGAGGGAGAAAATCTAAAAGATGCTGGGAATGTTTCACCCCGAGATCTCAGCATTGGTGGACAGTGGGTTGACGCCACCTGACACTATGTCTGACTATGTTAGTTGTGCGCTAAGGGCAGAGTATTATCTGATCCGACAAAAGGAAGAGAGAGAGAAGGTCTGGGATACGAAAAAGAAGGAAAAGGTTTTGACCAAAGCCATACAAGCTGGGTCTCAAGTTGGACAAAGCAGCAAGCCAAGTTCAAATGTTAAGGCTGGGCAACCAAGTACTTCTGGTCAGCAGTCCCAGGGGAAGAGAAAGGGAAACAATTCCGAAAATAGGAACTAGTAGAGGAGAATAAATAATAATGCTGGCCCTATGGTTCGAGACTATGTGAACTGCGGGAAAAGACATTCGGGTCGATGTAGATTGGCCCCAAATGCCTATTTTCAATGTGGGAAGGACAGTCACTATGCCAAAAACTGTCCAGAAAATAGGCAAAACATGCAAGGTTCATCTCAATCACAACAACGTCCACATGCACATTCATTATAGGCCAAAGCTGAAGGGTCATCCCATTCTGAAAGGCAGGAAAGACAAGAACGCTTGCCTCGTACAGATGCTAGGGTCATGGTCTATATAAAGGAAGAAGCGGAAGCAGGAGCGTCAAATGTAGTGACAAGTCAGTTTTCTGTCGCTAATAATTTGGCATATGTTTTATTTGACTCTGGAGCTATGCATTCTTTTATTTCATACCAATTTGCAAATAGGATAGGATATCCTAAAGACAATATGGGTATGACGTTTAGAACTGCACTACCCTCGGGGGAAGTCCTGATGTCTAATTACTGGCAACTGCATGTGCCAATAATTGTGGCAAGTAGGGAGTTGTTTACAGAATTGATCTTGATGGAGCTTACCGACTACAATGTAATACTAGGAATGGATTTCCTAGGGAAGTATCAAGCCACGATCGATTACCAGAAGCGGAAAATAAGGTTTCAACCCGACTAAGAAGAGGGATTTGAGTACGTCGATACATCACGCAGATCAATGAAGATAATGATCAACTTAATGGAAGCAAGGAGGCTGATGTCTAGCGGTTGTGTTGGATACCTAGCATACATATTGGACGTGATAAAGGAATAAAAGCTCTAACCCGAAGACGTTCCTATTGTGAAGGAATTCATTGATGTCTTTCCAGAGGAATTACCAGGATTGCCGCCTAAGCGAGAAATTTCCTTTGAGATCGAGCTGATGCCAGGAACTGCACCTATCTCAAAGGCACCGTACCGTATGGCACCGGCAGAGTTAAAAGAGTTGTAGGAACAGCTGAAGGAACTTCTTGACAAAGGATTCATACGCCCGAGCTATTCCCCATGGGGTGCTCTAGTGCTATTTGTTAAAAAGAAAGATGGCTCATTTCGGATGTGCATTGACTATCAGGAGTTGAACAAGGTTACTATCAAGAATAGATATCCGCTACCTAGAATTGATGACCTGTTCGATCAACTAACAGGCACATCAGTATTCTCCAAGATTGACCTGCGATCAGGGTATCATCAACTGAAGATCAAGGAGAGTGACATCCATAAGACTGCATTTCAGGCCTGCTACGATCATTACGAATTTCTTGTGATGCTGTTTGGGTTAACAAATGCGCTAGCAGCCTTTATGGACCTGATGAATCGAGTCTTTAAGGAATATCTGGATAAGTTCGTCATTGTGTTTATTGATGACATTCTCATATATTCAAAGACTCAGGAAGAGCATGAGGAGCATCTAAAGATTGTCTTGCAGACGATAAGGAGGCATCAACTCTATGCCAAATTCTCCAAATATGAATTTTGGCTGGATAGAGTACATTTTCTTGGACACGTGGTTTCCAAGGAAGGAATCGTTGTGGATCCTGTGAAAGTGGAGGTGATCAACGAATGGCCCGCACCTAAGAGCATGACGGAAATACGGAGTTTCTTAGGTTTGGCAGCCTATTATAGAAGATTTGTTGAAGGATTTGCGTGACTTGCCACTCCTATCACGGCACTTACACGTAAGGAAAAGAAGTACGAATGGACTAAACAGTGCGAGAAAAGCTTCCAAGAGCTGAAGAAATGACTAACAAGCGCACCGATTCTAACACTTCCGACTGAAGGGGAGATGTTCATGATATACAGCGATGCTTCGAAAATGGGATTAGGAGTCGTCCTGATGCAAGGGGACAAGGTGATTGCCTATGCCTCGCGTCAATTAAAGGACCATGAGAAGAATTATCCCACGCATGATTCAGAGCTTGCCGCAGTAGTGTTCGCGTTAAAAATCTAGCGACACTATCTATATGGAGCTCAGTGTCAGATTTATACGGACCACCAGAGTCTAAAATATTTCTTCACACAGAAGGAGCTAAATATGCGACAAAGAAGATCGCTGAAGTTGGTAAAGGATTATGATTGTGAAATCCTCTATCATCCAGGAAAAGCCAATCATGTTGCAGATGCATTAAATAGGAAATCTACTGCTCCGCAGAAACTGCTGATTGGAAAACTTCCAAAGCCATTACAACAGGAAATCAACATGTTGGAGATGGAGCTAATAACTGGAAAGCTAGCTGCGCTACAACTGGAGTCAACATTGTAAAAATGGAAACCTAAGGGCTCAAAATAAAATTATTACAAACCATTTGCATAAACAAATACACATAAATGTCCTTGATCAAAAAACTTAAAATCACTAAATCACAAAAGAGAAGGTTCCAATTTTCACCTTTGTGCTTTGAACCAAGCACGATTTTGAACTAGGGATTGAGGAACAAAAATGGTTATGGGAACCCAAACAGAATGAGGTCGGGTTTTGTTAGAAACAATACCAAAATTTTTCTCTTAAAAATCAAACCAAAAAAAAAAACTAAAAACTACAAAGATTGGATTTTGAAAACTTACCCTTGGTGCCTTAAAATGACTTGGATTCGAATCCTCCTAAAACAAGTTTGTGAGGTTTGATTTTTGGTAAGTTTTTGGTATGATTTAACGCTTGAAAATGGAGGCTTTTGGTTGAAAGGAAGGGTCGGCTGTAGCAAGAAAGAGAGGGAGAAAGGAGTTATGATTTTTCTTGGGTGCAAAGTAAGGAAACAAACCCTTTGTCATGTGTGCCTTTTATAGGTAAAAATAATCTAACTTGATTAAGCTTAAACCAAACTAAATTTTCCACCATTTTAGCCTAATCAAAAGACAAATTTTTACCCTTTTTTAGTCCATAAATGGGTGTGGGCTACTGCATAAAAGGGAGAAGAGATAAAGCAAAACTTGTTGACCAAGCTTTAAAACCCCATGAATTTTTAATTCAAAAGTTGTCATAACTTTTGTAATTTTTTAATCTCACTTTAGGGCTATGTATGTAGCCATTTTCAGTTGCTTTTCCAGCTAGGGGCATGGTTTCTAAGGGCCAAGTTTTATCTGTGTTGGCTTCTCATTGCAGTCTAATTTTACACTGTGGTGTTCGGTCCTTTCTCAGCAGTGTTCCAATTTTCACCTGAAAATTGGATTTCTGAATCTGATTTTTGTACAGATTTTTTCTAGTCGGTTTATACTATCTAAGAGCTCATTATTAATCTATTTCACTATTCATTTCCTATACTGTGGTTGTGTCTACACTGTGTTGTCCTTTCACACGTAAATTGAGGCGTTCCCGAACGAAATTTCAGACACAACTCTCTTGACTAATTTGGACATGATGATTCCATTTTTATTAGTTTTACTTCCATTAGAGGTCATGTGGACCAAGTTTTGAGATCTTTGTGACCCCATCTCAAAAAACGTGTTAGGTGTCCGTTTGACTAATTTGGGCGTTCTGAGCCCAAATATATCAGTTTCGGGGCGAGTAAAGGTCATCTTGACCCTCATCCTGATACAGCTTAACTCTCAAACTAAAATTCTCATTTTGTACTCAATTGACTAAATTAAGCCTACTAACCGTTCATATATCAGTTTTAGGTCAAATTAAGGACGTCCTGACCAGTAACTTGACACTGCGTTTCTCATTATTTACTATTCACTGTCTTTTACTTAACTGACTAGTCTGAGTGCTCTCACTCTGATTATGTCAGTCTCTAGGTGGGAAGAGGTCATCCGAACCATTTTCTCGATACCATACCCTTGCTAGGGTTTCTCATCGTTGTTCTGCTCATACGTTCAGTTCGAGCATCCTGGTGATTAGCTCATCAGTCTCTTGTCAAGAAATAGTCGTCCGGACTAGCTTCCTGACACTGCATGTCTCCTACACTCATGCACATAATAGGGTGGACCGGGTTCACTTTCAGTCACCACTTTCACTACATGAATAGTACTTAAACCGTACCGTACCTATTTAGTCTATTCAACTGGAAAATATACTATATTTTCCAACTTAATTACTCATTATATAGCAACTAGGTTTCATAAATTTTTGAGAGTCTATGTATACCAGCTCTCTGCTCATTACACGGTCTCCTACATAAGCTCTTACACGGGTTGTGTATCTGATTGTGTCACTCAAATTTGCACCAAATGGCATCAAATTGTTCCTCAATTTCTCATTAAATGAAAATTAAAGTACATGATCGGGGCGGTCCTTACAATCTATCCCTCTTACAAAAATTTTCATCGTCGAAAATTAAAATAAATCTGAGAAGTTTCTTTTCATATACTCTTCCCATTCCCATATGGCTTCTTCTATGTTGTGGTTCCACCATAACACTTTTACAAGTGGCATAAACTTATTCCTAAGTACTTTATTTTCCGTAGCTAAATTGGAACGATTTCTCCTCATATGTCAGATCGGCATGCACTCCGTGTAGTCTCACTAGCTGAGTTATATAAATTTCTCCTAGTCTTTCTACTAAGTAGCTCACTTTCATGATAAAAAAAATCACGCTGATTTCATCAATCGGTCCACAATTTCCCAAATTGCGCCGTTACTACTTGGCATTCTTGGCGATCCATCTACGAAATCAATCGTGATCTGGTCCCATTTCCACTTGGGTAGCTCAATTTTTAGTAGTTTTCCAGCCGACTTGGAACTCTTTTAGCTCTATAGGGCCCATTTGGTATGGGGCCTTAGAGATGGGGGCTGATCCTAGTAGATGCTCAGTCTCGAATGATACCCCCATGAATTTTCTGACCATCGACACGTTCTCAAGTCCTATCTCTATTCCTCGAGTCTTATCCACTACGACTGCTAGGAAGCCTGTGCATCCACTAGATAACATCTTATGAGTCTTCATTGCTGTGATCAGTGTCTTTAGTCATTTTGGCGACAAACCCCTTGTAGACGAACCTTTTGCACCCGATCGATCCAAGAATGACTTCCCATCTTCGATAGTCTAAGATGGCATTGTATTTTACTAGGAATCCTATTCCTAAGCTTACATCATAATCGATCATGTTGATGATCATCAGATTAATGCTCAGTTCTCTACTGTAGATAATTACCGGAACAAAATGCGTCCAGTACTAGACAATAAAACTTCCCCTGAGGGAGTTGCCGTTTTAAGAGTCTATTTCATCCTACCTAAGCCCCTATCTAGCTTTTTAGTGAAATTTGATGATGTAACAAATAAGCGACCTGCTACTCCTTTCTACTTGATTACTTTTCAAATTCTGCTTGGCAAGGTCTCTTCCTTCCTTTGGTCTTCTCCTAGCTTGATCCTCCTTTGACTCGGCCTTGGTCTCGTTGTAAGCCTCCTTCCACATGTGTTGTAGAAGTCCATATCGATTCCTCGTAGCGCACAGCATGTGTTAAAGCTTCGTTTATCTGCAACTCTAGGGAACTTAGGTAGTTTCACTCCCCCGCTTACCTATAAAGAAAAACTGAGGCTGATGCCTCCTCTCAGGGATTTGCTCAATCGTGGTATGGTGAAACTTGACCCAGTTAAGAGCTCATCCTGGTTACAAGAACCCAATATACACGAGAGTATCTTCCTGAAAGATATCAATAGCCAATAGGACTTAGTTATCCTGATCAGTGGAGTATAATCAGGGAGTCACTTTGATGGCGTGAAACCAGTCCTAACATTCACATGGAGTGCAAGAGTGCTGCTTACCACTCGAAACTCAATGGATAACTAGCCCTGAAGATCGGTACCATTCGGGCCGCAATCCATGTCCCTAGTCTGAGTAGTTCCTCAGTGCCGCATGGTTGTGATTTTACGTAGGGTGATCTTAGCATCTCTCCTAACTCTTTCTTTTTCTTAATGAAATCGCCCCAGCTTAACTTGCCAATGTGCCTTCTAATCACTGCTGGTCCCTTAACATTTCTTGTCTAGTCGCGAGTTATGCCATCACTCATCCATTCGGGGATGCTTTGGTTGTTTACGTATGCGTTCTAGCCATGATGCCCTTCAAGCTCCATCATACGGTGAAAAAGAAATTACAAGTCTTTTTGTTTCCATATTAGGAGATCATGTCACCTACCATTTTCCTCATTACTCATGTGTGAAAATATTGTATCTAAATCCTTGGGCAAAACTATATTGCCTTTCATATTATATATAGATACATAACTTCAGTCTATTGGGAGTGATAACCACTTCCCGGTACATAGTCTCAAAAGGACATATTAGGTTAGGTCTAGTGAGTGAGTAAGCTAATGCTTCCCATCATGCCTATATACATAGTCAAAAGTTTTGCTAATATGGGTCACGGGTACTCAGAGGTTAGTATTGATTCTGTGTCGTAGATATCCTCATTGTCACTCTCGTTAAAGAAAAACTCCTTTGGGTCCTCCTCGTTTTGGCGTAGACTCTCCCTTAGTTGTCCAGGGCTTCCTGTCTACCTTGTGTGATCGAAAGGCCTTCAATCCCGGTCTGGGCAGCATGGAGTTGGTTACTTACAGTGCGAAATTGGATCTGTTGATTCTGCAGCTTGGAATAACAGTTTCTAGTGTAGTAGCCTTCCTTGCCACAAAAGTAGCAGCCACTCATTCCTTGCTTGCACTCCCCCGGGTGCTTTTTTCGCATTTTAGGCACGTCGAGTATTTGTTGCCGTCTCCTTCCCTGTCGTTTCTCTTCCTCTTCTTGTTGTTGTTGTGGGATTGCCTGCAGTTCTAGCTGGTTCCCACATTCCGCACTCAGTGTTGCAGCTCAGGGTTCCGTTTCGCTTAAACCCATTTAGCTTAAGTTCTTTCCTCTATGGGTGGCAACCTATAATTGTTGAGAAGGTCTCGACAGAAGTCCTCCCAATTTACAATCGGGTCTCCACCCTTACGTCGATCTAACCACCATGCTCTTACTAGTCCGTCCAGCCTACCACTCGCTAAAACCACCTATAGGTGAGGTGGGATGTGGCAGGAATGAAATATGATCTCCATATCGTGAATCCATGTCACAAGCTCGTAGGGTCGGCAGCGACCATTGTATCTATCTGGATGCATGGCGGCGAAAGCCAAACTCGCCTGGCGATCCTCATATATTTGGCGGGGGTCTACCGAAGTAGGTTCCACCGGTGTTGATTCTATCAATACAGATTCCACTGGTACAGGTTTCGCCGGTACAAGCTCCATTGGTATGGCCATGGCTTCCTACTATAACTAGAGCATTAAATTATATACTAATACTGAAAACAAGAACTAACTTACTTGGACAGATGAGGCAGGCGTACGGTGATGCAAGGTACAGTGGCATGAAACCGCTCTCCCCGTGCCCTAGGCGACCCGGACCGTCACTTAAAAACTCCTTCTTTAACTAATACTTATACTTACTTGCAAACCATTGATATTTACTTAAAATCTATATCGTAATTTTAGGAATTTTTTTTTCGTACGTGTTTACTATTTATGTCGTGTACTATTTAATGGCTACTATTTAAAAATACTATTTAACGGTTACTATTCAAAAATATTAACTAACGGTTACTATTTAAAAATACTATTTAATAGTTACTATTTAAATACATATTTAATGATTACTATTCAAAAATACTATTTAACGAATACTATTCAAAATATTATTTAACGGTTACTATTCAAAATACTGTCTAACTGTCACTATTCAAAATACTGTTTACTCAAATTATGCAGAAGAATACTCGCGGTGTATCCATAACCTCACCCTCACATCCACCTTCATCGCCATCATCGCCCATTACTGAGCAGGCCATAGGACGCTTACCTACAGCATGAACACACTCCGTGAGCTTTACGCCTAATAAGTACAACATGTTTACCACAAAACATGTTTAAAAGCATAGCACATACTTGAAAACCATATAAACATGTCATACCAGATATCATCACAAACCACATATTATCACATATTGCAGCATCACATCTCAAAACTTTATATACTATATGCATAGTAGAGACAACAAGTACTGAATGCATTTTACTGTGAATGGAAGCATGGTAAACTATAACTATTGCATACCGTGTACAATGCATGGTCCGGTTATGCTCAATTATGCTTCGTTATTCTCTTTTCTTTCTTATGTATACTTAGGGCCCATTATGGATATATTTTATGGCCTTGGCCTGTTATACATTTTGAGCCTCAGCTCATTAGATCTTGTGGGCCTTAGCCTGTTATACATTATGAGCCTCGACTCGTTAAATTTGTGGGCCTTGGCCCGTTACACTGACACCCTTATTCTCGTCTTTCTCAATTCTTTATTTGAACGTGCCATATACTCTACTAGGTTATCCCCTAATCTTACACGATGGGGATGCTTGGCTTCTAATTTGTTTGTTCATCAATCTACGTGATTGTGAAACTATATGCTCCTATGTATGCTATGCAATAGCATGTGCATGGTGTGCATACTTAACATACTGTAAAAACATCACTTTAAATTCATTTTATTCATGTCGTAGGCGGAGTTGTACTTACCTAATTGCAAGCAATTATGTACTCACGCCTCAGTCAACTTACAAGTTACTATCTGTCATCAATAACGTATCTTATTAATAGTCTTATTGAGTCACTACTACCGTTAGTGGCTAACGTGTGGTATCGATCGCTTGTCGATACTAACTCACTCTCTATACAGAGTTTGATACTCTAGACGTGATTGATTAATTTATCGCCTCATAAATTAATTATTGTCGTTCTTAGGTCACTATTACTGTTAGTGACCATAACTTGTGTTTCTATGTGGTACCGAGGTCCATCGGTACCCTATTGGTCTACTTTGGGGATTTGGTGCATATCTTTTATCGTAATGATTAAGTGTCTTCTTGACAGATTAATCATCGTTCCTTACCATTTCATTCATAACACGGTCCTTGACTGGTTGCCGACCAGTCAACTAACCGGTCACCTCGCGCATGGATAGCTAGGTAATCTATCGGGTTACTATACATAGACTTGATGTGGTAACCGGTCAGGTTACTATTACTTGTTTGGTGTGGTAGCCTACCGAGTTACCCACACTGTTTTACTTTGAAAAATTGTTTTGGTTAACTTATAAAAATTCTTGGAAAAATTCTTTGTTTTGAAACCATCCCCTATCACCCCATTGGAAGGTGGGGGTGTTTTATTAAAACCGTGTTTATATTTTAACAAGGTTAAAACACATTTTATTTTGAAGTATGTAAAATACATTTTTATTTTTAAAGTGTATCAAACATATTTTGGTCTTGTATTTTAAGGGTGGTTTTTGAACCACTTATAAAACTGTTTTGAAACATGCATGAAACGACTTTGTTTGTAAATTCAGCGAACATAATATTTTTTGTCTTCGACGAGATGATCAAATCTCGTGTTCACCTTGGAGCCTAAATCAAACCCTAACAACTCCTAATTTCATTAAAACCGTGGGCTAAGTGCCCAATTTTTTTGTAAAAGTCCCAGATTTACATCACTTTAAAAACATCTCTATTTGAGGCCCGAAATAGCCCAATTTTTAAAACACACATAAGTCATCTCAAAGCTTTCGATGAGATCTACAACTTTCGTGTTGAGCCTGAAGTCTGGTTCAAAATCTAAGGGGTCCGTTTTTACTAAAACCCGAGACTAATTTCTAGGTTCGGATTTTGTTACTAGTTTTGGGCACCGAGTGAGAATCACTCGAAAAACCTATTGTAGTGTCATTTTTGGCCAAAGGCTATTTGACATGAAAACGACTGTAACAAAATTTTTTTAAAACACCATGTTTTACCAAATCCCAAATTCGGACCCTAAGTAGGTCAGACTGGCCAAAATCCGTGGCCTTTCTTGGGGAAAGATTTGTGTCCAGCCACATCCCTATATGTTCATCGAATCACACATACTAATAACCATTCGTAAAAATTGTAAATACAACCACAACCACATAAACTTAAAAATGGAAAGCTAAGGGCTCAAAATAAAATTATTGCAAACCATTTGCATAAACAAATACACATAAATGGTCTTGATCAAAAAACTTAAAATCACTAAATCACAAAAGGGAAGGTTTCGGTTTTTACCTTTGTGTTTTGAACCAAGCAGGATTTTGACCTAGGGCTTGAGGAACCAAAATGATTGTAGGAACCCAAAAAGAATGAGGTCGGGTTTTGATAGAAACAATACTAAAATTTTTCTCTTAAAAATCAAACCAAAACAAAAACTAAAAACTACAAAGATTGGATTTTGAAAACTTACCCTTGGTGCCTTAGAACGACTTGGATTTGAATCCTCCCAACACAAGCTTGTGAGGTTTGATTTTTGGTAAGTTTTTAGTATATTTTAAGGCTTGAAAATGGAGGCTTTTGGCTGATGGGAAGGGTCGGCTGCAACAAGAGAGAAAGGGAGAAACGAGTTGTGATTTTTCTTGGGTGCAAAGTAAGGAAACAAACCCTTGTGTCATGTGTGCCTTATAGGCAAAACTAATCTAACTTGCTTAAGCATAAACCAACTTAATTGTCCACCATTTTAGCCTAATCAAGGGACAAATTTCTGCCCTTTTTCAGTCCATAAATGGGCGTGGGCTACTACATAAAAGGGAGAAGAGATAAAGCAAAACTTGTTGACTAAGCTTTAAAACCCCATGAATTTTTAATTCAAAAGTTGTCATAACTTTTGTAATTTTCTAATCTCACTTTAAGGCTATGTGTGCAGCCATTTTTAGCTACTTTTGCCGCTAGGGGCACAGTTTCTAAGGGCTAAGTTTTATCTGTGTTGGCTTCTCATTGCAGTCTAATTTTACACTGTGGTGTTCGGTCCTTTCTCAGCAGTGTTCCAATTTTCACCCGAAAATTGGATTTCTGAATCTGATTTTTGTACAGATCATTCCTAGTCAGTTTATACTCTCTAAGAGCCCATTATCAATCTATTTCACTATTCATTTCCTATACTATGATTGTATCTACACTGTGTTGTCCTTTCACACCCAAACCGAGGTATTCGCGGGTGAAATTTCAGACACAGTCTCTCTTGACTAATTTGAATGTGCTGATTCTATTTTTATCAGTTTTACATCTATCCGAGGTCGTCTGGACCAGTTTTCGGGATCTGTGTGACCCCGTCTCGAAAAACGTGTCAGGTGTCCGTTTGACTAATTTGGGCGTTCTGAGCCCAAATATATCAGTTTCGGGGTGAGTAAAGGTTATCTTGACCCTCATCCTGATACTGCGTATCTCTCAAACTATATGTCTCTTACACTCATACACATAATAGAGTGGATCGGGTTCACTTTCAGTCGCCCCTTTCACTGCATGAATAGTACTTAAATAGAACCGTACCTATTTAGTCTATTCAACTGGAAAATATACTATATTTTCCAACTTAATTACTCATTATATAGCAATTACGTTTCATAAATTTTTAAGAGTCTATGTATACCGGCTATCTACTCATTACACGGTCTCCTACACAAGTTCTTACACGGGCTGTGTATCTGATCGTGTCACTCAAATTTACCCCAAATGGCATCAAATTGTTTCTCAATTTCTCATTAAATGAAAATTAAAGTACATGGTCGAGGCGGTCCTTACAGAAGGAGGATGGTTGGGGGGAGATGGTGTAGGTGGCCACCGAATGAGGAGATGGGTGTCGGTGGCAACAAAAAATGGGAGAGAGGGTTTGGCACCAATAGAGCAGCGAAGAAGGCAAAAATGGAGTTAGTGGGTGATGGGGGTCGGTAGAGGGACGACAGCAAAATAAATTGGAACTCACAACTTGTCACCGATTAGGCATCAAAGAAGGACGAGATAAAGTCGGTGGGTGATGGGGACCGATGGAGGGATGACAATAAAAATATATTGGGAGTCACAGCTTGTCACCAATTGGGCATCGAAGAAGGACGAGATGGAGTCGGTGGGACGAGATGGAAAAAAAAAAGGACTAACGAAAGAAAGAGATCGAGTCAGTGGGTGATGGTGCCCAATGTTGGAGGAAGTAACACGGGTAATTAATGGCGAAAAGGGACGACAGGAAAACAAAATGGACTGCCTCCAGTCCACCAGTGACGACTACAAAAAGGGAGACAGAAGACGAAAGATGGAAGACAAAAGAAGGATGCCACACGAGTTCAAACAGATTGGGTAGCGAAGAGGGAAGACATGAGGTCGGTGGGAGATTGAAAAATGGGGGCAGTAAAAACCAGTGGGTTTGGAGGGGGGACATTGGATGACATTGCAGAAAATATTTTTTGCAGGTGACCAAAACATGTAACTAACAACACCATGTGCATTCACTGTTGCATGTCTGCAAAAGCTGAAGAAGCTAAACAATTTTTGCCCTCTCAACCCCAAAAGTCATTCTTCAAAACCTCCTCCTAAACGGGGTGATAAATACATTGAGGACTTATAGCAATGTAATGAATAACTTCTAAAATATTTTATTAATTAGTTAAAAATAAACAAAATATAAAAAAATATCTTTCCCACTTAGGGCGCACCTACACCAAGAGCTCTAGCAATTTATTATTATTATTATTAAGAGTTATAATAATAAACTTGCACATTTGAGAGTTTGTGGTCTGAGTAAATAAGAATATGTAGTCTAAGGCCTTCTTAACTATTATTCAATTTTCGGACGATAGAGTGTGTGTGCACTAGATTTCTTAACCAATATTCGCGCGACTGGTCTCATTCCAACCACCAAGAGCTCTTGCAATTTATTACTATGAATGAAAGTTATAATAATAAATGCTCTCAACTAAGAGTCTATACTTTGAGTAAAATAGCAGCCACAAAGATCCTGTTTATAGTGAATAGACTTGGTGGATTTCAAATTTGAATAGGATATTTGAAAAAGATTGTTTTCTCTCTTTCAACCTATTTGGCATTTTTTTCTACCCTGAGAGTGCACCAAAAAATTGCCCATTTAGGTCTAGGAGACTCAAAATTTGACTCAAATTTCAATCTTCATTTATTTTGTGATTTTATTTGTATAAATAATGTTTTCATAAATCTAATTTAAATTCAAAATAAAATCATAGCAATATTTTTGAATTAAGCAATTATATAATAATTATCTAAATAAAATCAATAAGAAGAAAGTCTTTTTCCTTGCATTATCCTTATAATATACGCGTACTCCTAATAGACAAGGATAATATTTTGTTTCAATTCAAATCGAAACAAGATAATCACTGTATTTAATTTAAAACATTTGTTAAAATAAAATTGTCTAGATTTTTGAATTGATTATTTAAATAATTAGTTTATCTATATCTCTTAATTCAAATCAATCTAATATTTATCTCAAAAGATAAATATAATTAATTTAAATTTTAAATCTTATTTTTCAAATAAATATTTATGCAAATTAAATATTTATCCAATTAATTAAATAAAAAAATTCTCATTCTACCTTCAATGAAAAATGCCTACACCTTTTAGAAAATGATCTAGATTTTTCTCTTCACTAAGTCTAAAAATTAAAATCATAAGAATATCCAAATTAATTACTATCTGTGGCGGCCTGCCCTTCGTAGAGATCATATAATACTATTACAGTTAAGCTTCATAGTTAACTGCGATAGATTGTACTCTCATGAGTCGCCGGCTAATCTATCTCTCTTTAAGACATGACGTTTTTAGGGAAATTTTTTTTTTTATCATGTAAAACATTATCTGCTAATCACTTTGTTTTCAAGTACAAATTAATTTACATAATACAGTACTTTTGCAAAATATATATTATTACAAAAGAACTGTTTCCTTTTTTTCCCTTTCTTTGTTATCGCTCAGCGAAAAGACTCTGGCAGGACCATATCCCTTGCCTCCTATCCCATTCGACACTCGCTATCCCATCCGCCATCCAGTCATACAAAGCTACTGAGCTGGTCGCTTACCTGCAACATAAGCAAAAATGGTGAGTTACAAGCTCAGTAAGTTCAAACATGCAAGAAATAAAATTTCCATGAATAATACTATACATCATGAATAGTAATGTTGACTACTATTCCTCATAAATAGTAATTTTGACTACTATTCATTGTGAATAGTAAGTTTGACCACAACACAGTATATCAACAGCATATCAATCGCAATGTTAGTACTCTCACGAAACTGTCTTATGCTTAATTATGACATAGTTTCAGTTTTAGGTAATTATCTTATATTATGCTCTGATTTTGAGCTCAGGTTGGCAGTACTATTTTAGTGCGCATGACTGGGAGCGGTACATTAGTGCTGAGCTCCACCGCCTTAATCTCATCATCATAGCCCCGAAAGAAAAATTGTACATGACTGGGAGCGGTACATCAGTGCTGATCTCCACAGCCTTGATCTCATCATCATAGCCCCGAAGGCAAAGTTTACCTCCCTGTACGGAAGGCTGGTACGCCAAAAGTGGTTTCATTACCGACTTTTTAAAGTTCTAACTCGGTGACTTCATATTGTCCCGTGATTAGGAATGGTTCACATTTTAATTTTAGGTGAGTGAGTTTCATTAACCTCGCTCTGGTGCCCGAAACACAATTTATTATGTGTCCCATTCTCAATAGTGCCTGTAACACATTTCGTCTCTCTTTCTACTCTATAATAGTGCCCGTAGCACATATGTACCTAACTTATAGTTAGTACATCAAAATTAGTAACAATAATGCTATATGTTATAGACAGGTAAATGTCTGAACTTACCTTTATCTGTTTCTTCCCCTTTTCCTTCTTAGATCTTTAATCGCTCTCCTTGTGGGTCGATTTTGGGATCCTATAGACAAAATCTTGTCTGTTAATTTCATTTCTATTTATAGCTTTTATTTTGTTATTAAAATCTTAAATAAAACCTATTTATAACTTTTTAGGCTTTATTTATCATTTTCCCCATTTTTCTCAACTTTTACAAAATTACGATTTTGCCCCTATATTTTGGTAAAATTACAATTATGCCCCTGATGGAATTTTCTTGATCCAGATTGCATTTTTGGCTCTCAGGAACTTTTCTGACTCTTTTCAATTCATTACCGGGTTCGTTTCTATTTTATTTCCATTTTTCGCTTTACCGACCCTCGGGAAGTACTATTCCGACCCTTACGTCGATTTAGTGATTTTCTATCATTTCGGAGTCTCAAATGGATGTTTTACTAGTATTTAAAACGTTCATCTAGACATACCCCAAATGCCGTTTTCGAAATTTCGACAGCATTTTGGCGTAAATTTAAGGCTACCGGCGTTGGGTACGCCTCGAATCATATGTACCTGTCACATACTATACCAAAGTCTTAATTTATATAAAAGTTTCCCAAACTTTTACATAAAAGCTCACAAAATTTCCAATTCACATTTTGAACCATATTCCACAAAATTTCTTTCAATTTTGCCCTTAATTTTAGCCACGGTTTTCATACTCAAAACCTAACCAAAACTTTTCAACTTTTCAACCAAATTTTAGGCTATTCCAATGTCATTACCTAGCACATTTTCAAGCCAATTTCCATGCCTTTTACAACACAATTCTTAGGGTTTTTAGTCATTCATACCCCACGGCCATTTTAGGTAAACATGCACCAAATTTCTTGTTTCATGCTTTCAACCACATAACCATCAATTTCATAATTAAATTCATGATTTGAACTATCCAATCATCAAGTTAATCATCCAAAAATGTTCACCAAACCCTAATTACAACCCACGGCCATTTTAGGGTTTTTGATTCCAAATTTTTTTCCAAGCTTATAACCATACAAATCATGCTTTTCATTTAACCAAAACATGATTTAAAGCATTACAACATTTAACCAACAACAATTTATCATCAAACACACTAGGTAACCCATGGTTTTACCATTGGAAACCAACCAAAACTTTGTTTTTCTTTAAACAAAATGCATGGTTTTTCTTCTAATCACACCCTTAACAAAACCCAAGCACCAAATCAACCAAAACCAACTTAAAACTTTTCATCCTTCACACTATTCAACCCACGAATTTTATGGAGAAAACAAGCCAAAAATCACATTTTTTTCATGCAAATCCAATACATGAATAACCTAATTCAACATATCACAAAAACAACACATAATTTCATCAATTCCGCAACAATTTTTCATCTTTTTCTTCCCATTACTCCCACAGATTTCATGGCCAAAAATTGGGAAATTTTACAAGTTTTGAAGCTCACCTTGATTAGTTGGATGCTAGCTTGCTAAATTTGAATTCTTGCTTCAAAATTTTGAAGAAATCATTTGGTTCTCCAAGATGGCTCACTTTTTCTCTCTAGGAGACTTAGAAGAAATTTTTTTCTCTTTGTTTTGGCGTGAAAAAGCTTCGGGTGCTTATGTTTCATGGTTTGCCGACTTAAGTGCTAAAGAAGCCAATTAATTTAGCTTCCAACCAATGAGATTTCAACATCTTTCAAGCCATTTCGTTCCAAATTTTTCATAAAATAGATTTGGCTAATTTTGGTCAAATCTTAGCCTTTAGATCAAAAAGTGAATCAATCTTGGCCATTAATGCCACCAACCAACAAATTTAATACATTTAATAATTTGGTTTTATCATGTCATAAATGCAAAGTAAAATTTTGACTTTGACTTTACTATTCACATTAATTCGACTACTTTTTGACCAGTATCGGTTTGAGCTGAAATTTTCCTGAAATCGTCCCGACGGGTTCCTGAGGTCTCCTGTGCAGTCGGATCAATTTATACTACCGTTTGATCAAAATCAATCCCGAAAGTTTTTCATCTTTTAGTACACCATAATGCACTGGTTAGGGTTTTCAATGCCGTTTTTGGCACCGTTCCACCCGTTTCAATTTAGTGAATTTTATCAATACTGAATTCTTACTCGTCAGTATTGTTAGAACATTTTAATACATTCTGAACAATATAAATCTATTTATTTCACTCTTTAAATAGTACAAATTGTGTTATACATACATTTGTACATTTTCTTCCGAGAATGCCTGAATTTCCCGATTGTCACATTATCGTTAAGGAATTATGTGGAGCTAGTAAATGGACTGATTGGACATATATAATATGGAATCTAATAATCTATATAATTAATTATTCTATACCTAATAAATCAATTACACAATTATTAGTTTTATAGTCACACCATTATAAATCCGAAACTGCATTCCAAATTATATGCCTATTACATAAGCCAGTGAATAGCCTGAGTCTAATGACCTTGTCATGTATGCAATACCCTCATATGATATTCATGATCAATTTAAGGATAAAGTTTATTAAACCTTTTGATCACGCTATCTTAAAGATCCATTATATATCTAATAGGAAAATGATTATTCACCATATGTGAATAATAAATCATTTGCCAAGCAAATAACCTAAGGCATTGTTCATTTTTACATCATGTATAATGTTGTTAAAAGGATAACCTTTACTGCTTATTAGAGTTATGATTCTATATCTATAAGCAAAGCCTTCATTGAATATATGTACCTAACAAATCGATCTAATAGTTTACTACTCTAAGACGCATTAGCCTTTGGAACATCAAAGTGCACAAGCGTTACACATGAAGCTATTTACTTATTCAAGATTAAGATTATTGCATAATGAATGTCAAAAGTGAACTAATCTACTCAAGTGAACTAAATAGATTAATTATACTTTGCTCCAAGTCTAATATATCACTACCGCTAGGTAATATATCTATATCTCTACTTGAGAGTCGACTCGTTCCAGATAGTTAAGACAAATCATCTTCCCAATTGACTTTAAACAGCATAATAGTCTTAACATAAATTAAATGCTTTCTCTAATCCTATATTTTGCAGACTATAGATTTAGAGTACTTACTTTAGAACACTATCTTCTCATATATAAAAGACCAGTACATGCAATATTCAAACAATTTAATTTCAAGTAGTCAATAAACTATGTTTGCTTACATTTACTTTAATATATAAATAAGATGAAGATATATAACAACGATGTAATGTATAACCTCTAATATATTATCAATTAGCTCAAAAGGAAATGAAATACATGAAAATTTTTTCCCTCTTAGAATATTCCAACGCAAGATCTATGAGTTGTGACACAAGCCAGGGGTGATTTGAGCCTAAAAAAATTCCAATCTCATCCATCCTTTATCCTAGCTATACATTATAACCTTCAGAAGTCCCTCTGATCTTAAATGATACACAAACCTATATTAGTGGAGAACGACAAGAAAAATGGATCTATAGTAGTTCTTAACTTCATTTTACTAAGATTTTATAGTCTCTTAAGCGCATAAGTCTATCCGAAATTCAATTGGTTGAGTGAGATTGATTTTGCACACACTTATACACTAAGTTTCTTAAGTGGAGTGAATTGATACTTGATGTTGAAATTTTAGATAATCTCAATATTTGCATTTCCTTTGAGCTTGGTGTAGGAATAAACATCAGAGTGTGTAGTGGAATTTTAAAAATTTTTCAAAGATCATTAAATGGCTCGTGTTTTCATATACAATAAATTATCAATAATCATATACCTCTAGAAGAAAACACCAAAAACACAGGAGAAAGTGACCGAGGGGGCTTTAACCAACTAGTCTTAACTACTATTCTCCAATTCCCAGACTGTGGAGTATGTGAACACTCAGTTTCTTGATCGGTATTCTAACATGGTTGTCTCTTTCCTACCACCTAAATCTCTAAGAATTTATTATTGATAGTGAGATGTGCAACAATAAATTCACTCACATGAGAGTCTGTGATCTGAAAAACATAGGAGTGCCAAAACTCCTATTTATAAAATTGTATTACGTGACTTTTGAATTTTGAATTGGATCAAGTAAAGTTTTTTCTCTCTCCCTAACCCCCAAAAAACTGATTATCCTCTTAGGATAAACCCTACAAAGATTTGGTTTCCCTAGGTCAAGTTAATTCAAAATTTGAACAGGATTCAAACAAGATTTTTCCTCTCCCTTATCCACAAAAAAACTGACTTTATCTACAGGGAAAAAGCCCTAAATAAATTCGGCTGTGGCAAGGATTTGTGATTCAAAATTTAATTCAAATTTCAAACCCTACAAATCTTGGGATTTTGTTTCCATGGATAATTTTTCACAACTCTAATTTAAATTCAAATAAAATCATGGCTACTTTATTTGAAATTCAAATAATTCTATAATCTCTTATCCAAAACAAAATTCAAATTCAAATGAGAAAATCTTATCTTCCATCCTTATCCAAAGTAGACGCCATGTGACACCCCGTGCCCTTAGTGGCCCAGACCGTTACTAAAACTATTGAACTTGCTTGCTTTTCTTATACTTTCTAGTAATTTATACTTAACTAGATAGTCATAAAAATTTAGGGTTTTTTTTTATATGTACGTATTTACTGTATACGTACGTATGTCGATTACTATTCAAAAATACTATTTAATAGTTACTATTTAAAAATACTATTCAATGATTACTATTTGAAAATACGGTTTATGGTTACTATTCAAAAATACCATTTAACGATTATTATTCAAAAATATGGTTTACGGTTACTATTTAAAAATACTATGTAATGGTTACTATTCAAACATTCTATCTGACAATTACCATTCAAAGTACTATTTAACCATTACTATTCAAAATTCTAATACTCAAATTTTGCGGAAGATAAACTCACGGTGTCTCTATAACCTCGTCCTCACATCCACCTCTGCCGCCATCATTGCCCATTGGGATTTAAGCCGTAGGATGCTTACCTTCAGCATGAACACACTACGTGAGCTTTACGCCCAGTAAGTACAATATGTTTACCGCAAAACATGTTTAAACATAGTACATACTTAAAAATATTTAAGCAGTCATATTTCATATATACCACTTTAACATATCACATATCATATAGCATATCAATGATTATAAAACTTTACGTAACATGTGCATCACAGAAACATCGTGTACTGAATGCATCTAAAAGCATGGTGAACTATAACTAATGCATGATCCGGTTATGTTCATTTATGCTTCAACTTCTCTTTTCTTTTCTTGTCTATTTAGGGCCCATGTGTCAGTACCATGCGTGCACAGACCATCGATAACGCCCATGGTAAAATAGTCGGAGAGCCATTAACGGATGCTCAACTTTCTACTTTAACTTAAAAACCCCTTCATTAAAAGGGCCGGTACGACACGCTTACTACTTTCCGTCTTGTTTATCTTTTCTAGTCATGTGCTTCTCTAAGCTGTCCCAAGTCCCACCTGATAGGGACGTATGGCATCTAACTTACTTTTTCATCAATCTACTTGATTGTGAAACTACATGCTCTTAAACATGAGGTGCTACATCGTGTGCATGTCATACATATTTTAATATACTGTAAAATATCATTCAAAAGCATTTTCGTTCATGCCATAGGCGGAGTTGTACTTACCTAATTGCAAGCAACTTGAAATCACACATTTATCAATTCACAGGTTACCACCTGTCATCAATAATGTTTCTCATTAATTCTCTCGTTGAGTCACTATTAACGTTAGTGACTATAACTTGCATTTCTATGGAGTACCGAGACCTATCGGTACCCTATTGGCCTATTATGGGGATTTGGTGTCCAACTCATATCGTATTCGATCAATCATCTACTTGACAAATTAATCATCGTTCCTCACTGTGTTATTCAAAACGCGGTCCTTGACTGGTCTACCGCTCAGTCAACTGACCGGTTAACTCGCGTGTTGGTAACTAAGTAGTCTATCGAGTTACTATACGTGAACTTAGTGTAGTAACCAACCAGGTTACTTCGCTTGTCGGAGTGTGGTAGCCTATCGGGCTACTAAGGCTCGTTTGGTGTAATGGCCCATGGGCCACTATGACTTGTTTGGGATAGTAGCCTACCAGGCTACTAAGGCTTGTTTGGTGTGGTAGCCTACCAGGCTACACACACTATTTTACTTTGAAAAAAAGTGTGGGTTTGCTTGTAGAAAATCTTGAAAAAATTCTTTATTTTGAAACCATCCCCTTATCACCCCGTTGGAAGGTGAGGGACGTTTTTATGGAAACCTTGTTTATATTTTAAAGTGTTAAAACATATTTTTATTTTGAAGTGTATAAATTATATTTTTAAAGCTTGCATTTTAAAGGTGGTTTTTGAACCACTTTTGAAAACAATTTTGAAACTTAGTCTAAATGACTTTGTTTGAAATTTTGTCGAACATGAAAGTTTTTCTCCTCGACAAGATGAACAAATCTCATGTTCATCTCAGAGCCTAAATCTAACTCTAACGGTTCCTAATTTCATTAAACCTGTGGGCTTGGAGCCCAGTTTTGTTGTAAAAGTCCCATTTTATGTCTCTGTAAAAACGGCTCGGTTTGAGGCCCGAAACGGCCAAATTTTTGACTTTGGCGAGTTGTTCTCAAGGTCTCGATGAGATCTACAACTTTCATGTTGAGTCCAAGAACCAATTCAGATTCTAAGGGGTCCATTTCTAGCAAAACCCGAGACTAAACACTGGGTTCAGATTTTTGCTCCCAGTTTTGGACACCGAGTGAAAAATACCCTAAAAACCTATCTTAGGCTCGTTTTTGGCGAGGCCTATTTGATGCAAAAAATGATCGTATCAAAATTTTCTTAAAACACTGAGTTTTACCAAATCCCAGATTCGGACCCTAAGTAGGTCAAAATGGCCAAAATCCGTGGCTGTTTTTTAAGGACAGATTTGTGTCCAACCACCATAATACACATCCATGCATTCACATCCATAATAACTTTAAGAAATAAAAGCTAAGGGCTCAAATAACTTAATACAACCTTGTGCATAAACAAATACACATAAAACCCTTAGATTGAAAACTAAATTTTTCAACCAATCACCATGAGAAGGGTTTCAGTTTTTACCTTTGGTGCTTTAGACTCAAGCACACTTTTGGCTAGGCTTGGGGGGTCAAAATGCCGTGGAAACTCAAGGGCTTGAGGTTGGTTTTATGCTAGCCAAGTTACCAAAAAAATCATTCAAACAATAACTCAAAACTAAGAATCAAAACACAAGGAAAAATCGATTTTGCACTTACCCTTGGTGCACCAGAAAAGCTTGGTTCGATCTCCCCTTGCTCAAGCTTGGAAGAGGTCTGTTTTTTGTGAGTTTTGGTCAAGGTTTTGGCTTCAAAATGTTGGCTTTTGGGGCTGAGAAGATTCGGCAGCAAGCAAGGGAAAGGAAGAAGAAAAGACTTGTGGTTTTGGGTGTGTGGAAGCAAAAGTCCATGTCTTATGTCAAGGGTGCCTTTTATAGGTAAAATTGATGCAACTCACTTAGGCTTAATCCTACTTAATTGTCTACCAAATTAGCCAAATCTTGGGATAAATATGCTACCAATTTTCAGGAGAAAGGGGCGTGGGCTGCTCATTGGAAGGAGGAAAGAATAAACAATGGTTGTTGACTACTTTTTAGAAACCTTTGAATATTATATTCCAATGTGTCATGGCTAGGAAAATTAATTTAATGCCACCTTTTGGGCTATGTGTGCTGCAGATTGCAACTGCTTTTGCAACTAAGGGGCACGAAAATTTAAGGCCAATTTTATTTGTGTTGGCTTCTCATCGCAATTTAATTTTATACTGCGGTGTTCGGTCCTTTCTCGGCAGTGTTCCAATTTTCACCAGAAAATTGGTTTTCTGAATCCGATTTTTATACTGTAAATTCCTGGTTGTTTTTTACTATCCAAGAGCCCATTATCAGTCTAAATTACTGTTTACATCCTATACTGTAGTTGTATCTACACTGTGTTGTCCTTTCGCACGCAAACCAAGGCGTTCTCAGGTGAAATTTCAAACACAGTCTCTCTTGACTAATTTGGATGTACTGATTTCATTGTTATCAGTTTTACGTCCATCCGAGGTCATCTAGACCAATTTTTGAGATCTGTGTAACCCCACCTAAAAAAACATGTCAGGTGCCCGATTGACTAATTTGGGCGTTCTAAGCCCAAATATATCAGTTTCAGGGTGAGCAAAGGTCATCTTGACCCCTCATCCTGATACTGCGTATCTCTCACTATTCATTATCCACCGTTTTCTACTTAACTGACTGGTCTGAGTGCTTCGACTCTGATTTTGTTAGTCTTTAGGTGAGAAGAGGTCATCTGGACCATTTCTCGATGTGGTACCCTTGCTAGGGCTATCTCTCATTGTTGTGCTCAGATGTTCAGTCCAAGTATTCTGATGATCTATTTACCAGTCTTGTGTCAAGAAATGGTCGTCCGGACCAGTTTCCCGACACTGCACGTCTCATTCATATATACACATAATAGGGTGGACCGGGTTCACTGTCGGTCGTCCCTTTCTCTGCATAAATAGTACTTAAACAGTACCGTATCTGTTTAGTCTATTCAATAGGAAAATTATACTATATTTTCCAACTTAATTACTCATTGCATAGTAATTAGGTTCCATGCAATTTGAGGGTCTGTGTAACGGCTTTCTGCCCATTACACGGCCTTCAACACTACCTCTAACACGAGCGTGTATACACCGGACACAGGCGTGTACTGGCTGAAGTTTTTCAACACGGCCCAGTTTCAAACACGGCCTTTTACACGTTCATTAACCCGAGAGGTACACGGCCTCTTACACGGTCGTGTATCTGACTGTGTTCTGCTACACGGCCATGTATACTTACACGGCTACACACACGTACACAGTCTGTGTGGTACACGGCCACTTACACGGCCGTGTACCTGACCGTGTACTATAAAAATTACACTAAAATGCATCAAATTATTCTTCAATTTCTCATTAAATTGAAAATTAAAGTACATGATCGGGGTAGTCCTTACACGCCACCTACTAGTGCCTAAACAAGATTTTGCTCAATTCAAATTCAAATATGATAACCTTTTAAATTTTAAATATTTATTTAAAATAAGATTTTCAAAATTTAAATTAATCGTATATTTGATTTCCAAAATCAAATACAATTAATTTAAATCTCAAATCTTATCTGTCAAAATAAATATTAATTAAATATTTATTACATTTATTGAATAATACAAAATCATAATTTTACCTCTCCGGCACCTAGAGAAAAATGCTTACATCTTGTGGGAGGGTGATTTGGATTTTTCTTTTCATTAAATGCAAGACAACAAGCAACAAAGAATATCCCGACCAATTACTATCTATTAAGGAATTATGCGGAGCTAATAGAGGGACCAATTGAATATATATACCGTGGGCTCCAATAATCCATGTAACTATTATTCTATACCGAATAAACCTATCACAATTATTAGTTTCAGAGTCATACCACTATAAATATAAAACTACACTCTCAATTATATATCGTATTACATAAGCTAGTAATAAGCTATCATCCAATGACCTTGTCATATATGTAAAACCCTCATATGACATCCATGATCAGCCTTAGGTGAAAGTCTGTTTGACCTACTAATCAAGTTATCTTAAAGATCCATTATACTCCCAGAAAAGAAAATTATTATTCACCATATGTGAATAAGAAGTCATCTGGCAAGTAAATGACCTAAGGTCTTATCCATTTTCACATCCAGTATAATACCTTTAAGAGGATAACCTTTACTCTTCATTAGAGCTATGATTTCAGTATCTATAGAAAAACCCTCTATCGTATACAAGTCATGTATCCAACGAACTAGTGTAAAAGCTTACTACCTCTAAAACGCTTCAGCTATTGGAATATCAAAGTACACAAGTCATATTTATGAAGCGATTCATCTACTTAGGATTATGGTTATTCCATAATGAATGTAAAAAGTGACATGATCTACTTAAGCGGACTATGTAGATCAATTACACTTTGGTCTAGGTCCAATATGCCACCACCAAGCAATATATCTATGTCTCTACTCAAGAGTCAAAGCTCTGAACAGTCAAAACAAATCGTTCTCCCAATTGGCTTTAGACAAAATAATAGTCTTAACATGAGTTAGATGCTTGGTCTAACCCCATAAACTAAGGACCATAGTTTTGACTGCTTTATTTAGAACGTTGTCTTCTCATATATAAAAGTCCATTATATGCAAAATTCTAACAGTTTAACATAAGCAGTCAGTGAGCCATATTTACTTACATTTACTTCAATATATAAATAGAATGAGAACATATAGCAATATAATAAATAACTTCTAATATAATTTTATTATCCAGTTCAAAATAACTGAAATACATATATAATGTCTTTTCCATTTAGGGCATTCCTAACACTTGGAACATTTTGTTGCTTCGTAGATACTTGCACAGTTTTTGACTCAATACAAACTCATACTTTGTCATTTATATTTTAGTACTCGATTTGTGTTTTCTTTTACCTTCTTTTATTTTGCTTGAGGACAAACAAATATTTAAGTTTATGGGGTATTTGATGAGGAGATTATTTACCAATAAATCAATTACTTTTGAATTCAAATATTTGTAAGTTTTCGAGCATTTTTATTAATTTGATGTGTTTTGTGTGCAATTTTACAGAAATCATTAATAAATTAGAATTTAGGTGAAAACAAGGAAAAAAAATTAGAGTTTTGGAAGGAATCGAGATGAGTCATGGACAAGGGTTAGCCCCCAGGTAAAATGGGATAGAAAAACACCCTATGCAGTAATAGGGGCACACCCATGCTAGCCCAAGTTTTCGATCACGTTCCCTTAGGAACACCCTAGTACAAGAAAGGGTGCCCCAACGCATCTTTCTGATGCCAAACACTTCACTAGCACAAGAAGGCATGCTCCAACACACCCTCCTGATTCTCAACCCCATAACAAAGCATGCCCTAGTGTGCTTTCGCATGCCTCCTCACACCTCCCTCTAGTATAAGGATGTCTAAGGGCCATTTTTTACCTGTGGATGAGATCTGATGGTGAAATTGCCCAATTTTAAGCTTACTTAAGAGAAACAAACCCTATTTCTCAAATTATAGATGAAGAGAGGAAAAGTGGCCACATTCTAGAGAGAGCAAGATAGCTTGCTAGCTCAATATTCCATGGGAATTCCTTGATGATGACTTGAAGATTTGAAGCTTTTGAAGAATTCTTTCCCCAAATTAGTTTCTTCTTCTCCCTTTCCTTGTTCTTTCCTTTTTATTTTCTTTATTTTTATTGATTTATATTTGTAGAAATTGTATTGAATAATATTATGCATTTATGAATCCTTTTGTGCTTGTGTTCATTGATTCTACTATGTTAAACTAAATTTCTCATTCTAGAACTTGGTATAGTCTTGTGTGAACTATATTTTGAATATTTTGTTGATTGTTAGTTTTAAATTTCAATTTCAATTTATTTATGTTTTTTAATGCTTAATGCTTTTAATTTATGTGACCAATAAGTTAGATGACTTTATGTTATGAATTTGATGCTTGGAAGAAATTGAGTTTATAACCTTGAATTAAGAAGCATAGTATAGGTTGTTGTGAGAGTGGAAAGTGATCAAAACTTGAATAATCTCATTGAGAATCTTGGATATTGTGAGATTGGAAGGGCATCAAATCCTTGATTATCAAGTAGGATTAAGGTTGTCGAGAAGGATTGAACTTAATGAATGTATGAATAGATGGGATAAATAAGGATATCAATTTAGATATTCATGCATATGACTTCAATTGACAGTCGCGAGATGTAGTGAGGTTAGACTAGGACTCTTAATTAATAAATTGAATGAATTTGACTATCAATTTCTTAATAGGTAGAATATACAAATGAGAAGGTGAAACCAAGTCTCTAGACATTTGTGCATAGTAGTTTTCATATTTTAGTTTATTTTCGTTATTATATTTTTATTTATTTATTTTAATTTCATTAAATTCAGTTGCTTAAATAAAGTTAAGTTACGATAATCATAGTACTTAACGATAATTCTAAACCCCAATCCTTGTGGATATGATACTCTACTCACCACTTTACTATTAAAACTTAACTCGTTTACTTATTGCCTATCAATACATAAGCCATTTAATTTAAATATCATTCTTAACTCTATAATTTTCTAACCGAAATAACATCTTCAAAATTTAATATTTACCTCAAATGATTCTTTTAACCATCAACCTAAAGTGTACAAACCTTCATGTCCAAGTCTGCATTATAAGTAGAAATCAATCACCATCCATGTCGATCAATCATCACATAGGAATTTCATTAAACATTAATCATGCATGTATATATATGTACTCTCTTAATATCAAATCCATACAAATATCATCAAAACCCAAGATTAAAATTAGGATCTAAAGGAAGAGATAAAATTGTGAGAGAAGAGAGAGAGAACCTGTATGAATTGTGAGAGGAGAGAGAAAAGAGAGATTGGAAATTTAAATATTTTTTGAAAATTTGAAAATAGCATTTTTTTCTCAGTTTTTATTAAATTTTTTAACTCTATTTTCATAAAAGAGTTTTTTAAAACATTAGTCAAACAATGTATTATTTTGTTAAAAAACAATTTTCTATTTTCAAATATAAAAAAAAAGTTTTTAGTTATATGGTCAACTAGGTCCTAATCTCAGTAACTTTTTAGAAATTGTTTGAAACCAATACCCCAATTAATCAAGATACCAAGAAACACCATTTGTGGTGGCCCGCCCTTCGTAGAGATCATACAATACTATTACAGTTAAATTTTATCGCTAACTGCAATAGATTGTACTCTCATGGGTCGCCGGCTAATCTATCTCTCTTTAAATCATGACGTTTTTTGGGGAAATTTTTTTTTTAAAACATCATGTAAAACACTATCCACTATTTACTTTGTTTACAAGTACAAAGTAATTTACATAATACAGTACTTTCGTAAAATATATATTATTACAAAAGACTGTTTCTTTTTCCCTTCTCTTTTATCGCTTAGGGGAAAGACTCTGGCAGGACCATATTCCGCGCCTCTTATCCCATTTGACACGCGTCATCCCATCCGCCATCCAGTCAAACAAAGCTACTGAGCTGGTCGCTTACCTGCAACATAAGCAAAAATGGTGAGCTACAGGCTCAGTAAGTTCAAATATGCAAGAAATAAAATTTCTATGAATAGTACTATTCATCATGAATAGTAACATTGACTACTACTCATACGTGAATAGTAACTTTGACCACTATTCATTATGAATAATAAGTTTGACCACAACACAGTATATCAACAATACATCTACCGCGATGTTAATACCCTTACGAAACTGTCTTATGCTCAATTATGGCATAGTTTCAGTTTTAGGTAATTATCTTTGATTATGTTCTGGTTTTGAGCTCAGGTTGGCAGTACCATTTAAGTGCGCATGACTAGAAGCGGTACATTAGTGTTGACCTCCACAGCCTTAATCTCATAGCCTCGAAGGCAAAATTATACATGATTGGGAGCGGTACATCAGTGCTGACCTCCACAGTCTTAGTCTCATCATAGCCCCGAAGGCAAAATTTACCTCCCTGTACGGAAGGCTGGTACGCCAAAAGTGGTTTCATTACCAACTTTTAAAAGTTCTTACCCAGTGACTTCATATTGTCCCGTGGTTAGGAATGGTTCACATTTTAATTTTAGGTGAGTGAGTTTCATTAACCTCGCTCTAGTGCCCGAAGAACGATTTATTATGTGTCACATTCTCAATAGTGCCCGTAGCACATTTCGTCTCACTCTCTACGCTATAATAGTGCCCGTAGCACATATGTACCTAACTTATAGTTAGTACATCAAAGTTAGCAATAATAATGCTATATGTTGCAGACAGGTAAATGTCTGAACTTATCTTATCAGTTTCTTCCCCTTTTCTCTCTTGAATTTTTGATCGCCCTCCTTGTAGGTCGATTTTGGGATCCTACAGACAAAACTTTGTCTGTTATTTTTATTTCCATTTATAACTTTTATTTTTCATTAAAAAGTTTAAATAAAACCTATTTATAACTTTTTAGACTTTATTTATCATTTTCCCCATTTTTCTCAACTTTTTCAAAATTACGATTTTGCCCCTATATTTTGGTAAAATTGTAATTATGCCCCTGACCGAATTTTCTTGATCCAGACTGCATTTTTGGCTCTCAGGAACTTTTCTGACTCTTTTCTATTCATTATCGGGTTCGTTTCTATTTTATTTCCATTTTTCACTTTCCCTACCCTCGGGAAGCACTATTCCGACCCTTACGTCGGTTTAGTGATTTTCTATCGTTTCGGAGCCTCAAATGGACGTTTTACTAGTATTTAAAATGTTCATCAAAACATTCCCAATCTAGGTCTCCGAGGCTCGGATTTTCTGTACCCGACTCGGACCTTTATTTCGTTTCCCAAAAACGCCCCCCCTCGGGGTCGGTTTTTCAGTTTCACTCGCATTTTACATTTTTAAGGGGACATGTTACTATTCACAAACCACCCCTTAGGTTTTCCTTATTCAATTTTCTTTTAGGAACTCGGGTTTCCGATCCGACCCTAAACTCTTATTTTTAATTCCCTTTTTACCCCAAATGCCGTTTTCGAAATTTCGGCAGCATTTCGACGTAAATTTAAGGCTACCGACGTTAGGTACGCCTCGAACCATATGTACCTGCCACGTACTATACCACAAACCTATTTTATGTAAAAGTTTTCCAAACTTTTACATAAAAGCTCACAAAATTTCAATTCACATTTTGAACCACATTACACAAAATTTCTTTCAATTTTTACCCTCAGTTTTGGCCACAGTTTTCACACTCAAAACCTAAGCAAAACTTCTCAATTTTTCAACCAAATTTTAGGCTATTCCAATGTCATTATCTAGCACATTTTCAAGCCAATTTACATGCATTTTTCAACACAAATTCTAGTTTTTTCATCATTACAACCCACGGCCATTTAAGAGAAAAACATGCACAACATTTGGTTTTATGCTTTCAATCACATAACCATCATTTTCATAATTCAATACATGATTTAAACCATCCAAACACCAAGTAAATCATGCAAAAATTTTTCCCCAAACCCTAATTAAACCCACGGCCATATTAGGGTTATTTGACATCAAAATTTTTCCATGCTTTTAACCATACAAATCATGCTTTACATTTAATCGTAACATGATTGAAAGCATTTTAACACTTAAACCACAACAATTTATCATTGACTATACTTGGTAACCCACGGTTTTACCCTTGGAAAACCAACCAAAATTTTGTTTTTCTTTAAACAAAATGCATGGTTTTTCTTCTAATCACACCCTTAACAAAACCTAAGCACCAAATCAACCAAAACAAACCAAAAATTTTTCATCCTTCACACTATTCATTCCACGGATTTTAGGAAGAAAACAAGCCAAAATTTGCAAACTAAAGAAAGTTACCCTGTTTTCTTGCTTCCTTTGTCTTCAAGGAAGGGTTTGACACCACTTTTGTGAAAGAAACTTAGAGTATTTACTTGGTTTCTCTTGGTGGTTCACGGGTACACTAGGAAGCACACTTAGAAATATTTTCTCTTATGTTTTTGGCTTGGAAAATGTTTCGGCCACTTTGTGTAAAACTTTGTCGACTTAAACACTAAAGGAACCAATTAATTTGGTTTCCAACCAATCAAAATGCAACACTTTTCCATCCATTTCTTTTCAAATTTTTCAAAAATAAAAGGATGGAATTTTGGCCAAATCTTGACCTTTAGATCAAAAAGTGATTTAATCTTGGCCATTAATGCCACCAACCACCATATTTTCACATTTATTAAATTTGGCTTTATGATGTCATAAATTCAAAGTAATATGTTGACTTTGACTTTGCTATTTACATTAATTCGACTACTTTTTGACTGGTATCGGTTCGAACCGAAATTTTTCTGAAATCGTCCCGGCGGGTTCCTGAGGTCTCCTGTGCAGTCGGATCAATTTATACTGCTACCGTTTGATCAAAATCAATCCCGGAAGTTTTTCATCTTTTAGTGCACCGGTTAGGGTTTTCAATGCCGTTTTTGACACCGTTCCACCCGTTTCAACATAGTGAATTTTTCCAATACTGAATTCTTACTCGTCAGTATTGTTAGAACATTTTAATACATTCTAAACAATATAAATACATTTATTTCGCTCTTTAAATAGTACAAATTGTTATATACATACATTTGTACATTTTCTTCCGAGAATGCCAGAATTTCCCAGTTGTCACACCATTAATCATTAGAAAATGCACAAAATCAAAGGGAAATTTGGATTTAAAGAGGATGAGAAATCTCTACAACAAACCCATGCAATCTACAAGCTAAGCCTCCAAAATCCTAATTCTAAACACCATAGAATAAGAATTAGAAAAAGAAGAAAAAATTAGGAATTAAAACATGCAACCAACTTTAAAAATTTTGAGTTTTAAAACCCAGCCTCAATCTTCTCAAAATCCCAAGCAAAGCCATTTCTTAACTTGGAATTAACCTTGGATTTGAACCCCTCATCGAAAATAGGTAAAAAGCCGCTTATTTTGAAGCTTCACTTGCACCTTCCATGAAGGAAAGAGAGAGAACCGAGAGGGAGAAAGAGGGAAAGCGTGAGAGTTAGCGAGAAAGAAAAGAGATAGCGACAGATAGAGGGAGAAAGAGGGCGAATTTGCTGCACGTGAGGTAGAGAGGGAAAGAGAATAAAAGGAAAGATTTTGGGCCCATCTACTTGGGCCCAAAACTACAAATTAACTCCTATAGTTATTTTAACTAAACAATCTATTTAACAATTTATTTGGTTGTCTATTTCAATCATACTTGCTTTTTATTAAAAAAAAAAAAACTTAAATAATAGCATTTGATATTATTTTTAAAATTTTTTTTATTTTTAAAAAAATTAAAAATGAGAATATTTTGAAAACTATGTTAAAACCAGTTCTGAAACTGTGTTTGATTATGTTTTCTGAGTGTTTACTCTAAAAAACATAAAAATGAATCTTTGTTTACTTATATTTTTGAAAATCGATTTAATAAGTGAATATTTTATAAAAACATATTTATGTTTAATTTTTAAAAAAATAACAAAAAATAATTTATCAATCATAATTAACCCTTTGGTGGTGGGTTTTGCAATGAGAAGTAAAAGTAGAAAACATTAGTGGTCTAAACCCTGAGTGGTAGCAATGGTAAGATTTAGGTTGCGAGTCGATGGTCGTTGCCGTGAGTCGGTGGTAGTCATTATGAGGGGACCGTCATCATCGCCGCCATTTGCTGAAAACAGAGGGCATCATCAGACATAATCATTGTCACCGACGCTGCACATATAGAGAGAAAGAGAGAGGAGAAGGAAAGAGAAAATGAAAACAAAAATGTAAAAATAACTTTTTTTCATTTTCAAAAAACTCAAAAAAAAAAAACATAGTTGAAAATTGTGTTTTCAAAATAATTTTGAAAACGTTGAATAAACAAACGCTGTTAATCCGTTTTTATTTTCTGTGATTTTGAAAATAGAATATCATTCTAAAAACCAAAACCAAATGCCCATGAGACTTTCTAATTATTTCTAATATTTCAATCTAATAAAAGTAAAATATTTACTTAATTATTTATAAGTAATTCAACTCAATTTATCCGCTTAATTTAAATATTAAATTTGATAGGAATTTAATTTAAGATACTTAGTTACATTTTGGGTTAAAAGACAATTTCTTAATATTTATGGGTTAATTTATTAATTCTAAGAATTTATATAGTTCCTCAGAAATTATATTAAGCAGTTCAACTAATTCAAGATTACAACAAAAATCTCAAATTAATTATACTAAATGAGTACTTAATTCTTCGGGTTATCACAATAGATTTGGTTATCAAAGCCATAGGTTGTGAGCCTTGGGAAATATACAAAACAAACATTAGAAAACTACTAAATAGTCTAGTGTACTTCTTCTAGTGTTGACAAAATGCTGTCATGTTGTCGATCCATGCCCCATCCATCATGAATGAGGACCTTATGAACACTACGTACCAGGCTTTCCAAGGAATGGCTACTTGAGCACATGATGAGCGTCCAGTCAAGGACTGGAAACAGGAATACTTCCATGAATATCGACGATCACCCATTCTGACGTTTAATGGCGTAGGAGGACCGCAGGCTGCCAATAATTGGCTTGAGTCGATTCAGAATCATCTGAGCATGATGGGGATTCCCGAGGAGTACAAGATTGAATTCGCTACTTACAAGTTTGAGGGATGTCCAAACATTTAGTGAGAGCAGATCAAGCGTATGTATGACATTGCCAACATGATGTGGGAGCAGTTTGAGGTGCTAGTCAATGAAAAAGACTTTCCAAACAATTACCGAGATGAGAAGGCCATTGAGTTCATCAACCTTCAGTAGAGAGACATGACTGTCAAAATACGAGACGAAGTTCAATGAGCTATCACAATTCGTTTCAACTATGATAGCGTTTGGATCTGAAATGCCTAAAGTTCCAGCAGGGACTGAAGAATAAAGTCAGGAGGTCATTATTGGCTTTAAGGATTAACAACTTCAATGGGCTTGTGACAGCTGTGACCTATGTGCAACAAGACAATCTGGCTTATCGTTGCGGCAGAAAAGAAACTTCAGGTGAACCCCAACGCAATACCAAGAAGACTTTAGAACCAACATGGGCTTATAGATATATTTTTTGTATTATTCTTTTTTTTTTCCTGTATAAATTCTGTCTTAACCTTTCGATTGGCTTAAACTTTGGTAAAAGGTATTCTCCCTTCTATAGAACAAATAGATAGATTATTGATATATTATTTGTCCACTGATTATTTTCCATTTTTTTACTCTTTCCGTAGCCAGCTTAAATGACTAACGTGGAAGTGGAAAAAAGAAAGAAAAAGAAAAATAAACGAATTCAAATTTCATGTGATTATCAATGCATTTTCTAGAAACGCAAAATGAGAGGCAAAAGATCACGAGAAAAAAGCATAAAAAGATAATAAAATCAATCTGTTTTTACAGTCTCCTCAATTCGCTCTCCAGTTTTTTTAGCAGAACTTCCATGAAATAAAAGGGTAAGCTGATCAACAAACAGCATGTTCTTCATTTGCTCCAACTGTTTCCGCTCTTTCTCCATATGCAAATCCAACGCCTCAAATCGGCTGATCTTATCTTTAATCTCTTTCATCTGCAGAACTCCCAAATGTTAGCAAGTAATTTTACCAATGTAACAGGTTAAGGTAACTCCAAGTAAAAATCTTACACAAACCTGTACTTCTATAATTCCAGAAACTGCCCTCTCAGCATCTTGCTCTTCCCACACAAGCTGCGACTTTGCATCTTCCCAAGCTCCCACTGCTGCATTTGAATTGCTATTTCCATTGGATGCAACAACAGCTTCTGAAAACGCAAGGCTTTGTTCTGCTAAGTGTTTATTTGTATTTATGTTTGTTTGTTTGTTATTAAATATAAGCTGTTACTGATTAGCTTTAAATCGTTAAATGGTTAGTTCATTCAGATTGTACTTTGTTTGTAACATCATCCTCTCAATGTTGATGAACAATTGAAATCTCGTGCCCAGCTGAAGGTTCATCAACTTAGAAAGCCACACATACCTTGTTGTCTGCTTTTCTGCTGGTGAAATCCAATAGTGTCTCTATCTGAGCTGTAATCTCCCTCAGAAAAGGTTGCCACGGCTGCTTGAGCAGCAGCTTCTGCAATCTCCACACCCACTAAAGCTGATAGAAACGCTGCCTAGAAAGTAGAAAGTTGGCCAAAAATCAACACCAGGACTAAGAGAAAAATGGCAAACGGATGTACTAGGGTTTAGGGTTTAGGGAAAGAATAGAAGAAGCATTTGACTTCTTCATGCATGCTCCACTCGGCTTGGGGGGATATAGCTCAGTTGGACTTAAACAGGATAAAATGTTATAATTACTCTAGCTCGTCTCCAGGATGCAAAATTTTTAACGGAATAACACGTTATCCTTAGTCCAGCAGGAAAACATTTGCATACTGGCATGTAACTTGTTCAGGTCAATCCCAAGTCATCTGGATCCAGCTCTCACTAAGTTTTCAGAAAAAGCTCAAATCCCTAACAGTATCAACTAATGCTTTCTACCTTTACATTCTAAGACCACGGCTTACAGTATATGCCAAGCTAGGCAATAACTGAATTGCACATAGACCCCAAATTCTAATTGATGGCTACTTAGATCCTAAGTCTTTGATGTATAGTTCAGTACATTGTTAAGCCTCCGGTGTGGTTCACCTATGCTAGACGTATCAAGCAGTAAGGGGTAGTTAAGTAATTGTGGGTTGCAATAGAGGGGGAGGGGGTCATTGTGTCTTTTGTTATTTTAAATTCTGTTATGAATGATTATAATGTTAGTAGTCAGTTGGGGGGGGGGGGGAGGGAACTTCTAGAGTCAGTTATAGGAGGGCATTTTGAGTGCGTAAACCGAGGCAGAACGTACAAGGGGGATTAAAATATTGTGATGAGCTTATTTTTGGTTTTCTTTTATGGAAAACAGTAGTCTGGACGTGGGAAGGGTAGCAGAGCTCTCGAATATCATCTGCTTGTATGTTCTCATCTTTGCTTTCAATAAAATAACGAGCCGTGAGTTGCTTTCAATAAATTTCCAGTATAGCCATTGTGGGTTTGGACAGGTTATATCAAATTTGGTATCAGAGCCGTCGTTTCCTAGGAATGGCAGGGAAGAAGGTGGATGTACGGCTAGATATGGTGGAAGAGCAACTGGGAGCGGTACGGGAAGAGGTTCACCGCGAATTTGACAAGATGAAGGAAGATTTGCAGAAAATACCTGAGATGGAAAGAAACATGGCGGTGATGTTAGAGATTCTTACGAAGATGCGCGAGGAGACATTTCGGGAGCGTGGATCGCCATCGAGAAAAGCTAGCGTAGAACTGCCCTCAAGAAAACCTCTCCTCTTCGGCGATTTTGGGGATCCCAGTGGAAGTGTAACGGAGGGGGAACGGCGGTGGGATAGTCGATGGTTTCGACTGGAGATGCCATTGTTCAACGGCAAAAATCCCAATGGGTGGATTTACAGAGCAGAGCGGTATTTCATCCTACACCGTCTGACGGACTCGGAGAAGCTAGAAGCTGCGGTGGTGAGCTTCGAAGGAGACGCACTAGCTTGGTTTCAATGGGAAGATGGTCGTCGATCGAGACGGAGTTGGGTGGATCTGAAGATGCAGGTTCTGGAGCGATTCCATCCCTCCCAAGAAGGAACGATGTATGAGCAATTCCTTGCTCTGAGACAAGAAGGTTTGGTAAGGGAGTATAGACGAATGTTCGAAATACTCTCTGCTCCGTTGACGGACATCCCAAAGCCCGTCTTAGAAGGGCACTTTGTGAATGGGCTCAAGCCGGACATTCGGGCCGAGATACGCCTCATGCAGCCTATCGGGTTGAACCGTATCATGGCGGCAGCCCAGAGAGTGGAGGAACGAAACAGTGTACTTAGGCCCAGCAAGAACCCAGCCCCAACCGGTGGAAATCGTGGAAACTCAACCACTCCTCATTGGGCCGACAAGTGGCCACAACAAACTGGCGCCAGATTCACCAGCTCTTGGACCCGGAATTCCACCCCAATGGACCGAGCTCCAGGTAACCGAAACCCTGCACCTTTCAAACACTTAACTGAGTCTGAATTATTAGCTAGAAGGGAAAAAGGTCTCTGCTATCGGTGCAATGAAAAATATACTGTGGGACATGTTTGTAAGAGGAAGGAGTTGCAGGTTCTGTTAGTAGAGGACGAGGACGAGAACGATGAATTACGGAAGGGAGACGAAGCTGAGGATATGGAAGAGGCAGCAAAAGCTTCACCCGAAGTGGTGGAAAAGGGAACGAGAGAGATGGCTAAACTAACGCTCAATTCGGTGGTGGGACTGACGTTTGCGCACACTATGAAGGTTAGGGGAAAGATCAAGACGCAAGAGGTGGCCGTGCTCATCGATTGCGGTGCGTCCCACAACTTTATTGCCTCTAAGTTGGTCTGGTAATTTGGGTTACCTCTGACGCAAACAGAGGAGTATGGAGTGCTCATGGGGGCTGAGGGATCAATCAAGGGTGAAGGTATATGCAAAGAAGTACTACTGTCGCTGTCGACCATCGAAATTTTGGAGGACTTCTTGCCAATCGAGCTGGGTAGTTCGGATGTAATCTTAGGAATGCAGTGGCTGGGAACTCTAGGAGATATGCACATGAATTGGTCAACTCTGACAATGACCTTCAAAGTCGGGCAACAACGAGTAACTCTCCAAGGTGACCCTGAACTAAGCAGATCGTTGGTCTCTTTGAAGGCCATGGTGAAGGTAATTCGAGCTGAAAGAAACGGAATGATTATGGAATGCAGCTCCATTTTGGTAGAAGACAGGGACGCCTCAGACGTGGTTCCGGAGGACATTCAACAGGTTTTGATTCAATTTGGGGATGTGTTTGAAAACCCACAGGGACTCCCTCCGCCTTGGACGCGGGACCACGCTATTGAACTCCGGCCGAGCACAGCTCCTATTAGCATGAGACCCTACCAATATCCTCAGGTGCAGAAAGATGAAATTGAGCATCTAGTAGGGGAAATGTTGCAAGCGGGCATAATCCAACCAAGCACAAGCCCATTCTCTAGCCCAGTTCTTCTAGTCAAAAAGAAAGATGGTAGCTGGCGTTTTTGTGTGGACTATTAAGCACTAAACAAGGAAACAGTACCGGACAAGTTTCCAATCCCTGTAATTGACGAGCTGCTAGATGAGCTATTTGGTGCGAGCATTTTCTCTAAGCTAGATTTGAGATCGGGCTACCACCAGATAAGGGTTCGACAACAAGATGTGCCCAAGACTGCATTCAGGATGCACGAAGGGCACTATGAATTCTTGGTGATGCCGTTCGGCCTCACCAACGCCCCTTCCACCTTCCAAGCGCTGATGAATGAAGTGTTTAAGCCGTTTTTGTGCAAGTTTGTGCTCGTATTCTTCGACGACATACTCGAGTATAGCCGAACCCTCAAGGAACACATTAGCCATCTATCCATCGTTTTAGGAGTGTTGAGGTGACACCAACTACTGGCCAACCACAAGAAGTGTAGTTTCGGCAAAACTACCCTTGATTATTTGGGACATGTGATCTCGTCTGAAGGAGTGGTAGCGGATCGTTCCAAAATAAAGGCGATGGTTGATTAGCCAACCCCATGAACACTGAGGGACCTTCGGGGATTTTTGGGACTGACCGGATATTATTCGTGCAGGGATACAGCAAGATAGCAGGACCACTGACGGAGCTGCTGCGAAAGGACAATTTCCGTTGGTCACCCGAGACAGAGGCGGCCTTTGTCCAACTCAAGGAGGCAATGAGTTCGGTTCCCGTCCTAGCCTTATCGGACTTCTCACAACCTTTCGTGCTCGAAATGGATGCCTCGGGAGTTGGTGTAGGTGCTGTTTTAATGCAAAATCAGCATCCAATGGCATATTACAGCCACGCCTTGTCACCTAGAAGTCGCCTTAAGTCGGTATATGAGAGGGAACTTATGGCCATTGTGATGGCAGTTCAGAAGTTGAGGCCCTATTTGCTAAGGCAGAGATTTATTGTGCGCACTGACCAAAAAAGCCTCAAATTCCTGCTTGAACAGCGCCTAGTCAGTTGAGAGCATCAGAGATGGATGTCGAAATTGTTAAGATATGACTTCGAAGTTCAATATCGCCCGGGGGTAGATAATAAAGCTGCAGATGCTTTATCTCGTCAATCGCAAGAACCTACGGTGTCGACCTTATCAATACCACAGTTCGTGGACTTGACAGAGGTAATGCAGCAAGTAGAACAAGATGAGCAACTCAACAAGATTAAGTCCGAACTTCAACAACAAGGCGAGTCCACACCTGGTTTCACATTGGAACAAGACCGACTCCTGTACAAGGGAAGACTGGTCATTCCCAGAGATTCTCCCTTCATTCCAAAACTACTCCAATTGTACCATGACAGTCCTGTAGGAGGACATTCTGGAGAACTGAAAACCTACAAGCGACTTTCAGCAGACTGGTATTGGGGGGGCATGAAACGCACGATTCAAGAGTATGTAACAAAGTGTTCGGTGTGCCAGACCCATAAATCACAGACTTTATCTCCAACTGGATTGTTGCAGCCCATTCCCCTGCCAGAACAAGTGTGGGATGATCTCACCATGGATTTCATCGAAGGGTTGCCCAAGTCGGAGGGATTCGACACTATTTTTGTGGTAGTGGATCGACTGAGCAAGTATGCTCACTTCATTCCTCCCAAAAACCCATTTACAGCAGCAGCTGTGGCAGCGATGTTTATACGCGAAATAGTCAGGTTGCATGGTATTCCCCGGTCAATAATATCTGACCGTGACAAAGTTTTCCTTGATATATTTTGGACTGAGTTATTCAAACTCCAAGGCACGAACCTTAAACAAAGCACAGCGTACCATCCACAAACGGATGGCCAATCCGAAGTGGTCAACCGTTGCATCAAGGCTTATCTGTGCTGCTTCGCTTCTACCAAGCCAAGGCAATGGATGCGTTGGCTCGCATGGTCTGAGTATTGGTACAATACCTCTTTCCATGTCTCAGCTAGGACTATACCTTTTAATATATTGTATGGACGAGATCCCCCACCTCTTCTCCGTTACAGTCGCGAAACCATTGTTGTTTCTTCAGTCGAACAACAGTTAGAAGACCAAGATGCTACGTTGGACGAGCTGAAGCAACACCTCCTGAAGGCTCAGGACAAGATGAAGACTATGGCTGACAGCAAGCGCAGGGATGTAACTTTCGAGGTAGGAGACCTGGTGTACCTCAAAATTCGTCCGTATAGGTGGAAGTCCCTAGCTATGCGTCCGAATGAGAAGCTCGCTCCACATTTTTATGGATCGTATGAAGTCAAGAGCAAGGTAAGACAGGTTGCCTATCGACTCAACTTACTGGCCACAACCTCCATTTATCCAGTATTCCACGTGTCTCAGCTTCGTCGAGCAATTGGAGCCAGTCAAGCTACTCCCAACATTCCACCGCAATTGAATGCTGATATGGAAATGATAGTAGAACCGGAGTTGGTGTTGAATGTGAGACCTGGGGTTATGGGATCACACAGAGGAACTGAAGTGCTTATTAAGTGGTAGGGTCTCCCGTAGTCAGACGCAACATGGGAAGATGCAGACATCATTAGCCAGCAATTCCCTACCTTTCACCTTGAGGACAAGGTGAAACTGTGGGCGGCGGGTACTGTTAAGCCTCCAGTGCGGTTCACCTATGCTAGACGTATCAAGCAGCATGCAATAGAGGGGGAGGGGGTCATTGTGTCTTTTGCTATTTTAAATCTTGTTATGAATGATTATATTGTTAGTAGTCAGTTAGGAAGGGGGGGGGAACTTCTAGAGTCAGTTATAGGAGGGCATTTTGAGCGCGTAAACCAAGGCAGAACGCCCAAGGGAGATTAAAATATTGTGATGAGCTTATTTTTGGTTTTCTTTTATGGAAAACAGTAGTCTGGACGTGGAGAGGATAGCAGAGCTCTCGAATATCATCTGCTTGTATTTTCTCATCTTTGCTTTCAATAAAATAATGAGCTGTGAGTTGCTTTCAATAAATTTTCGGTATAGCCATTGTGGGTTTGGGCAGGTTATATCATACATGTGTGTCAACATTACAAGTAAATACCTGAGCCATAATTGGATTGCTTGCATCTGCCAGAGGTGTAAGACACATCCTTTTAGTAGGGGATGTCCCACATGATTCAGCACCGCTGTGATCCATGACTGGATTATAACTGCTATTGACATTTCCAAAATCCACAAAACTGTAAAAGTCCTCACCAAAAGGAAGCTTGATAAAGTGAGAGATGCATTCCTTCTCGTCTTTACCAACATGTCGAGCAACCTTCCTCCAATCATCACCATAATGCATAAGAGCTTCTAGGAGATGCTGAGTATCCCTCTCTGTCCAATCAACCCTCGATCCGTCACTGATCTCAACCCGCCTGAAATCAGATGAGTTGACACCACCAAGCTGGTAGTTCCCACGGACATAGCACCGAGCACAGAGAGTCATGTTGTTCTGCTTCAGTCACACATAAAATAAAAACCCGAAGAAGAACAAAAAGGTGAAAAAGAAGGAAACAAAATAGATTATTCCAATTATAAGTAATATACTATCAATCAACAACTTCGCTACCCAATGAAAAATCAATTTCAATTTTCCAAGCCCAAGCACCAAAACTATCATATGATTGTCATCAAATAAATCAAATAAACACTATACAAAGAGCAACTAAACTGAGAAAAACAGAGATCAACTAAACAGTGGCAGCCCGTAATCCCTCAGAGTAAAATAAAACTTCACTCAAAATACTAAGATACAGATAAGTGGGCGTTTACCAGTTCATGGTTTTTTATTTTATTTTATTTTTTTATTTTTTATTTTTTTGGCTAAACCTACCAGTTCATACATTTGATGAAGAAACTCTCGTAGCCAGAAAAATCAACTTAAAGAAAATGTAATATAGTAAGAAGAAAATTCTTTGGAAAACAACAACAAATAAATTTCTCCATATCAATATCATGAAAACTCTCCTTCACCATAACAAAACAAGAAATGGGGGACAAAAAAGATTAATCACATTAAACAAAATGTAATTCATATTCACCAACTCCTTTCAAAGAACCAGTTAATCAATCAAAGCACAGTGGGCATCAAAACACGAATTTATCTAGTTTTATGGAATCTCCACTCAAGTTGGGGTTTTCCTTTTTTTTTTTTTTTTTTTTTGGTCTTTTTCTAAAATTAACCAATATCACCATTCACATCTCAAAAATCTGTCTTTTTCATTTCAAAAAACTCTAACTTTTTCATAACTTCCTTTCAAGTCAAAATAGGTGATATTTTTAATTGCAGAGGACGACAAGAGAAAAAAAAAAAAAAAAAAGACTCATGTTGTTTTTTATTTTCTAAACACGTAAGTTTTTACACTATTTAGCCATCACAATTCATTTTTCAACCAAACCCACACTTCCAAGCATCAACTCATTTCCCATCGAAACATTTCTAAAACTCCAACTCTACTCGGTGCTCTAAACGCTACCTTAGTATCAATTTCACTATTCAAAACAAAGAACCACTAATGATATAATTGTAAGAAAACAGGACTAACCTTATCACAAACGAAGCAGGCAATGCTGCAAACAGACTTGCAATGATTACAAACCCTCTTCATCTTCTCCTCCTTGGAAAAAGCTCCTCCGGATTCAGCGCCGCCATGGGAGGAAGAAGCTGAACCAGTTTTGCTCTCCTTGTCCTCCCACTTGAGCGGCTTGCTGAGCGGCGGCGGCGAGTAATTGATCAGTCCCCAACCTTCCAAGAAATCGAAAACCCGACGGATCGATCCGACATCGCCGACGAGAGTCCTCCGCACGTCAGTGAAGCTGATTTTTCCCGAAGTGTCGGCTCTGTAGCGCTTAACGATGGAGTTGCGAAAGTATTTGTAGATTCTAGGGTTCTTTGAGTGCGACCTCGAATCGAAGAACTCCGGTAAGAATCGGACCTCGCATTCGTGTATTCTGTCGAATGAAAACCATCCTGCAACAGGAAAATGAGAATCAAATCAAATTAGTCGTTGAATTAGGGTTTTTCCAGTGGAAGGTTTTGGGAGATGATTCTCACTGGCGTAGCTGGGGACGTGGGCAACGGCGACATCGTCGGAGCTCGGACAAAATTCCAATGGCTGGAGACTTGTGTTGATTGAAGGTAGGGCTGGCTTTGGGTTTTCTTTGACATCGGCGACGGCGACGGCTGGGGCGGGAGTCTCGGGTTTCACGGCTGACAATTTCGCCGGAGAAAGAACCGATGCCGATGCCGACGCCGGTGCTTGCGGTGGCTGTGGTTTTGGTTGGGGTTTAGAAGAGGGATCTTGGGTTACCGTTGGAATTGTTGTCGCCATGGGAGTGGTCCGAGTCCGAGTGGATTGAAGGTTTGTTTGAAATTTCTGTTAGGAAATTCCGAGCCGGCGGATAGAAATGAAAAAGCAAATTGCGTCGTTTTATGAGGCAACCGAAAAAAATAACACGTTACGTAACTACGCAAGTAGTCGTTGACTCGTTGTTCGCGAGCAAACGACGCAGGAATTATGCATCAACTTGGTTGGGCATTCTTTCACTAAATTATGTTTTTTTATTTAAAAAGATAGACAAAGTCTAAAATCCAATACTGTCTGGTATCTGATTTTTTTACTGTAAAATTTAGTTTATAAAAATGTAAATTTATTAAAAAAAAAGAAAATATAAAAAATTTATGTTGATGTAAATTTTGGATACTATACATGTAAATTTATATATAAAGAAATGTTTTTTATTTCAAAAAGATATATCATATCATAATAGTAAAAAGTCATGAATTATGCTAAAAGACATGTATTATATCATAGTAACAAATATTGGTGATAAATTTCTTTTTGGTACCGAAATTTTCGTCATTAAAGGGTGTATCAAAATATCTTTTGCAAGTAAAATATCATAAAAATATTAATATCGGAAAAAACTCGTTGTAATCTATATAAAATATCAAGAAATTTCAGTAGAAATTATAGTTAGGGGGGGTTTGGAGAAAAAATTCCATTTTAATTTTACTCAAATACAATATAATTTTACATCAAATACAAATTTTACAACAGTGCTATGAAAACAATTACTATTTAAAACATTTTTAAAACAATCACATCGACTTTTCAACTCCACTATTTATCTCTATTTTTACCAATCACATCAACTTTTCAACTCTAAAATACTTTTCATCCAAACACACATTTCATTCAAATACAAAATAAATATTTTTCAACCAAATACAACATTCAAAAAACAAATTTCATTCAAATACAATTAAAATACAATGCGTTTACCAAACACCCCCTTAGAATATTAACATAAAGACTGTCATATACAAGGAGAGAGAGGGACATGGTAAAAATGCTAACTTCCAATAAAGATGGTCTTTTCTTGAGTTTACAATCTAAGAATTTGAGATCAAACTATAGCAGCTTCTCTAATATGACTCCTTGTTCATATTTTACATATTAATCATGAATTTGGTAATATAATGGAGATGGAATTTTCAACTATTCTCATCAAGCATACCACGACCATTTTAAGCAAGCACTTGAGAGAATACATGATTTCTCATGTTGGATAATAATTAATCATGTGGACCTACATATGTAATTAAATGTGTGTTATAAGCTATCTTAAAGTTTAGCCCAAATAAAGTAATCTGAATAAGACTTAAGTTATTGAGCTTTTAAGCATTTAATTAAGGTACAGGCCTTATTTTGTGTAGAAATCCAAAGTTTAATTTCTAATTTTATGATAGGCCAAATTAAAAATAAACAACTATATAATTAGGGTTGTGATTCCTAAATCACACAATTCAATTTCTATTCCTAACTAACTCCCATTATCAGAAGGAATACTGAGATTTTCCTAATCTCTAGAGGAAATTGTGCAGATTCGTAAGATCAATTAACTCGTAATCATTTACATCCTAATGGATCAAGTTATGCTTCCGCTTCCAGTTTTCTTTTCAATGGTTTGACATGAATGATCTTAACTAGTTGGTAAAGGATTTCATCTTTAAATAATAATTTAACAAGTGGTATTAGAGTCAATTCATGTTTAATCATTGGGAATTCATGTTTTATTGATGTGTGAATTAAGATTTTGATATGTAGATTAGGGTCATTGATGCATGTTTAAGAAAAAATTTTAGAGTTAAAATTCGCATATTAGGTTTTAGTATGCAAATTTTTGACCCAAAATTCGAGATTCTGGATTCCGTGTGAATCTATACAGATTTTGTACGATTGTACAACTGTACGGATGGGGGGATTAGAATATGTACAGACCGGTACTAGAATTTGTACAGGATCGTACTGAGTTGTACGGTCGTGCAGCTGTACGGACGATACGGAATCTGTACGGGGGATTTTTTTTATACGGGTATGATTGTAGGGATTTGTACGGATTATACGAACTGTAAAAAAATTATACAAATATCAGGGATCAATTTGTACGGGGCTGTACGGTTCGTACGGACTGTATGGAAAAAAGGGTATTGGAATCTGTACAGATATCGAGGATAGATTCGTACAGACCTGTATAGAAAAATTGTATAGACTAAACAGTATGCAAACAGGATTGCATCATCATACAGACATCGTACAGACCATGTACGAATCTGTATGGACTTGTACTGGGGGGACAGTGAAAAGGAACATTTTTTTTAAGTAATTAAGTTGCAATTCAACTTCAAATATTAGTATATATACATTTTTTATAATGTTCAAAGGTGAGATTAACTAAAACAAGATGTTACCAAAGCAACCCTCCTTGTGGAGGTTAATTTGACTTAGACCATTAACTAGTTTTTTGTGTGTATGTAATTCATGCGGGTATTGACCGGCCCAAAGGAAGGTTAATGCTTAGCCGAATTTCATATGCACCTGTGGTAATAAATATGTGACGATTATCAAGTTTATGTGTGGACAATAAGTCGGTCCAAAGAAAGTGTAACGACAAGAAATTTTATCGTTCTCGGAAAACATGCAAATTGTATGTATATGATGATTTTTATGTTTAAAATGTAAAATGTATGATTTAATGTTGTTTAGAACTCAATAAAATATTCTAACAATGTTAAAGAAAAGGAATTCGGTGATGGAAAATTTTATCGAACCAAAATAGGAAGAACGATGGTAGTTAGGTGTCGAAAAACCTAGAATGTGACCTATGGTAAACCAAGGATAGGAAAAAGACTAAATACCGACGGAAAGGATTTTTGGTCAAACGGACATGATTTAAGGTAAACCGATCACACAAACGGCCTCAAAAACCCGCCTATGCGATTTTGGTGAAATTTTGTTTGATTTGATTGTGATAACCGGGAATTTTGAGATTCTCAGAGAAATTTAAAATTGTATATATATAACAATTTTAATGTATAAAATGTAAAAAAAGTTATATTTTAATACTGGTTAGAATGCAATGAAAATGTTCTAACAGTGTTAAAAAGTATAAGTTCGGAGATGGAAAATCTTCTCGAATTGAAACGGGTGAGACGGCCCAAAAACGGAGCCAAAAACCCTGAAGAGTGCATCGAAGTACACTAAAAGACAAAAATTTATGGTAATGAATTTTGATCAAACGGAAGTAAAATAAATCAGACCGATCGCACCAGAGGCGTCAGAAACTCACCTACGCGATTTCGGTAGATTTCCATTCGGTTTGACTTTTGGTCAAACTTTGAATACGAATCAATATATGAATTAATTAGATGATGTCAAGTGTGACATCATAAATGTGATGTAATAAATATGGAATTAAAGCTTAAAAAGGGAGGTAGGTAGCATTAATAGTGAAGATTAATGCAAGGCTTGGATCAAGAGCTAAGATTAGGCCAAAATTACATGTAAAATTTTTGAAAAATTTTTTAGAAATGGGCTGTAAAGTGGTCGGCTAAGGCAAAAAAAATCAGCCCGAAATTTGCCAAATAATCCCTAAAAGTTTGCAAAAAAAGTCCCTAAACAATTTCCAAATTGTTGGGAAAAATTACAAGTTGGTCCTCCACTCTTTTGCCTATAAATAGGAGTTGAAAATTCACTTGTAAAATCAGAAAAACTAGCCCCCATTCTGCCCATTTCTGGCCATGCACTCTTCTCCCATTCCAAGCCAAATTTTGACAAAATTTCTTCACAAAATTAGCTTCCAATCCTAGTTCAAGTATCAAGGGATCAAGTTGATAAGGTGAGACACCGTTTTGAAGCATTTCTTAGTTTTTTTCTTCATGAAAACTATGGCATGTTTGGGTGAAAAATGGTGAAGAAAATTGATGATTTGTTTTAGTATTGATGTTGATTTGGTGATGTAGTGATTAAAAAATCTTGAAACAAGCAAAATTTATACATGTTTCTAAGGAAAATCCATGGCCTATATACATGAGAAAATGGAAATTTTTGTGAGGAAAAATTGATGAAGGAATGTGATAAAAGACCATAGGAATAAGAGAAAATTTTTTTATGGCTTTGGACATGAAAACCGTAGCTTAAAGGCTAGGGTAGAATGAAAATTTTCTTAGGTTTTTGATGTTAAAATGTGCATTAGAAACCCTAGGATTGATATGTGAATAATGAGCTTTATGATAAAAATTTTTGATGATTGAATACCATGAGAAAAACCGTTATAATTGAAGAAAAATGGTGAATTGATATGTTGAATGGAATGATGGTTAATGTGAAAAATTTTTACGTAAAGTTTGGTAACTTTGAGTAAAATAGGCCTCTAGTATAGTACGTGACAGGTATTAAGTTTCTAAGGCATACCTAACGCCTGGAAAACCTAAAAATTTTGGCAGTATTTCTACTTAGGCAGAAATGCTGCCAAATTTTTTAAAATGACATAAGACATTTCAAGAAACGAGGGGTAAAACTGTAGGCTCAGAAATAAAACCGAGACCTCTTGGAAGGTTAGAATTAATAATGGAAAACTAAACCCAAGAGGAATAGTAAAACGACCCTTCAATGTCTAAAATGCCGAGAACGGGAAAAATTTACGTTAGGGGTATTTTAGGAAACAAGGGGGAAAATTTGTGGACAGGATAGAAAGCTCAAGCCTCTCGAGAACCAAGGCTCGGGAATGGGATGAGAAACATTTTAAGAGCAGTGAAATACCCATTTGAGGCTCCGAAACGCTAGAAAAACGAAAAACGACCCTAGGTGTCAGATGAATAATACCTGAGGGTCGGGAAGGGACTAGTTACCGATTTTGCAGCAAATAATACTGTAAAAATATATTGAAGTCTAAGAAATATTATTTTATGATATTTGGGCTTAAAAAATCCCAGAAAAACAATAGAACGAAAATGCTACGGTCCCGAGACCCGTTAGAGGTAAAATAGTTATTTTGACTAAAAATTTCTGAAAGGCTCAGAAAGGACTGTTAAGGACCTAGAAATCTTAAATAAGATTCTAGAAGTCATAACTAAGATTTTAAAACTAAAAATCTTAAGTTTATGAGTACACGGGCGTGTACAATGGGACACGGGCGTGCAGTGGAAACCCGAGAGGTACACGGGCATGCAGTGGAAACCTGAGAGGTACGCGGGCTTGGACACGGGCATGTATCAAGCCGTGTATTAACAAAAGAAATAAAATGTGTTGTAAAGTTAATAACAAAATGAATATATCCAAAGTGATAAATGATGATGGGTATTAACAGACAATACTCTGTCTGTAGGGACCCAAACTAGAGAAGATAACAAAATTGTGAAGGATTTTCGCAGGCGAACATTATCCCAGTTGTGGTAAGTTCAAGTATTTTCATGTCTACAACATGAAATACTATGATATTTAATTATGTTCTAATTGTACATTAGATATAAAGTCCTACGAGTACTAGGGTATAGTTAGACTAACACACCCAGAGAAATGATAAATTGAGAGGTGTACTGTGGGTATACTACAGAAAGAGTGTGACTAAATTTAAGAGATACCTTTTAAGAATGAATGTGTTAAGACCTACGGGCATGAAAGGTTCCTGACTTTGAGGTGATGATTAATGTTACCTGGTTGGAACTATAACTCAAAGATGGTAATGAAACCATGTTTGGCGTACCGGCCTCCAATAACAAGGTGGAGGTTTATAGGTCCTTCAGGGATATAATGACTGCTTCGGGCGATGATGGACTGGGGAGGATTAGCCTCAAAGTCGCTTCCAAGGCCCCTCACAATCAGCACACATATGAAAACGGTACAAGGCCAAAATAAGCTCAAAACAAGAACGTAAACAAAGATAATGACCAAAAATAAGTTGAAAGTCATAATTGAGCATAATTGAGCATAACCGACACTAACGTTAAGTGTAGTGGACTCGGTTAAGATGACATGAATAGTAATCGATTAGAGTCAAAGTTACTATTTATCGATCATGTAAGGACCCCCATACTCATGTAACCTAAATTCTAAATTATAAAAAATTGAGGAATGAATTTGGGTTAAATTGATGCCTTTTAATACAATATTAATTGCACGGTCAGAAACACGCTAGTGTAAGAGCCCGTGTAGAGGGTCGTGTAATGAGCAGAGAGTCAGTGTACAGACTCTCAAAATGTATGAAACCTAATTGTTCTGTAATGAGTAATTAAGTTTGGAAAATACAGTATATTTTCCAGTCTAATAGATTAAAAAGGTACGGTACTGTTTAAGTGCTATTCATGCAGTAAAAGGGGCGACCGACAGTGAACCCGATCCACCCTATTATATGTATGAGTATATGAGACATGCAGTGTCAGGAAACTTGTTCGGACGAATATTTCTTGATACTAGATGGGTGAACAAATCACCAGAACGCTTGGACCGCTCGTCTGAGCACAACAACGATGAAAAGCCCTAACAAGGGTACGATATCGAGAAAAGGGTCCGAATGACCTCTTCTTACTTAGAGACTGACAAAATCGGAGTCAAAGCACTCAAACTAGCCAGTTAAGTTGAAAACGGTGAATAGTAAATAGTGAAGAATGCAGTGTCGAGTTATTGGCCAAGACAGCCTTAATTTGACTTAGAACTGATATATTAACGGTCAATAGGTTCAATCTGGTTGATTGAGTATAAAACAAAAATTTTAGTTTGAGAGATACGCAGTATCAGGATGAGGGTCAAGACGACCTTTACTCGCCCCGAAATTGATATGTTTGGGCTCAGAATGCCCAAATTAGTCAAATGGGTGCCTGATACGTTTTTCGAGGTGGGATCACACAGATCCCAAAAATCGATCTAGACGACCTCCGATGGATGTAAAACTGATAAAATGGAATCAGCACGTCCAAATTAGTCGAGAGAGACTGTATCTGAAATTTCACCTAGGAACGCCTCGGTTTGCATGTTAAAGGACAACATAGTGTAGACACAACTACAGTATAGGAAATGAACAGTAAAATAGATTGATAATGGGCTCTTAGACAGTATAAAACAACCAAGAATTGATAGTGTCAAAATCGGATTCAGAAAACCCAATTTTCAGATGGAAATTAGAACACTATCGAGAAAGAACCGAATACCGCAGTAGAAAATTAGACTGCGAAGAGAAGCCAACATAGATGAATCTTGGCCTTAAAATTTCATGCCCTGTAGCTACAAAAAAAACTGAAAATGGCTGCTCACATACCTCAAAGGTGCAATTAAAATAATACAAAAGTTATGATTGTGACAACCTGTGCCCTCAGTGGCCCGAACCGTCACTAAAAACTTTCTTTCTTCGACTGATATTTATACTTTACATTTAACTTATATTGGATTTAGTACGAAATATTAGGGATTTTTTTTTTGCGCATGTACATATTTACTATTCACGTACTTATACTTTTAATTTGCGGAATTTGAAAAAGGAACATAAGGATTTCAATTTTGCATACACACATACTTGTTTATCTGATTACTATTCACCAGAAACTATTTAAAAATACTATTCATACATATACTGTTTACTGTTCCAAAATACCATTTAACCTCTGCTATTCAAAATACTTTTTAACTGTCACCATTCAAAATATAATTTACTCATACTGCGCGGAAGATTACTCGCGGCATGTCCACAACCTCCCCTCACATCCGCCTCCGCCGCCATCATCACCCATAAGTGATTAAGCCATAGGACGCTTACCTACAGCATGAACACACTTTGTAAGCTTTACGCCTAGTAAGTACAACATGTTTACCGCAAAATATGTTTAAACATACACATACTTTAAATCATATAAGCACACCAGTCATCACCGATACTATATAGCATATCACATATCATAGCATCATGTATCGCATCTTAGAATACATCATCACATCATACTGAATGCATAACATAGCATATCATATATATAGTGCAACTTATGGAAACTAGAAGCATAAGAAACTAGTGCATACGGTGATCAATGCATGATCCGGTTATGTTCATTTATGCTTCAACATTTTCTTTTTCCTTTATCTTGCCTACTCTGGGCCCCTGTGTCAGTACCGAGTGCGCGCAGACCAACGGTAACGCCGAGGTCACTAAATAGGCCGGAGGACCATCAACGGATGCTCGACTCTCTGCCTTCTCTTACTTTAACTCTGAAAACCCTTTCAACGGAAAGAGCCGGTACGACAAGCCTATTAAATTCCATCTTGCTTATCTGTTCTAGCCATGTGCTTTTCTAAGCTATCCCAAGACCTACGCGGTGGGGACGTATGGCTTCTATCTTGTTCTTTCATCAATCTACTCGATTGTGAAACTGTATGCTCTTATGTATGTTGTACAACATCGTGTGCATGATACATGCTTAAAATACTGGAAAATCATCATTTAAATTCATTTTATTCATGCTATAGGCGGAGTTGAACTTATCTAATTATAAGCAATTCGTGCTTGTACTCACACCTTTATCAACTCATAGGTTACCACCTGTCATCAATAACGTTACTCCTCAGTACCCTTGCTGGGTTGCCAATACCATTAGTGACTAACACTTGCATCTCTATGTGGTACCGAGGCCCGTCGGTACCCTGTTGGCCTACTTTGGGAATTTGGTGTCCGATTCCTATTATCATTTGATTACTGTCTTCTTGACATATTAGTCATCGTTTCTCACAATTTTGTACAGAACACGGTCCTTGACTGGTTGCCTACCAGTCAACTGACCGGTTATCTCGCGCATGGGCAACTAGGTGGTCTACCAGATTACTAAGCGTAAACTAGGTATAGTAACCGACCAGATTACTTGCTTATTGGATGTGGTAGCCTTCTTGGCTACTATTCTTTGGTACAGTGGCCCATCGGGTCACTATGGCTCAACTTGGTGTAGTAGCTTACCTGGTTACCCTCATTATTTTGGTTTGTTCAAGAAAATGTTTTTGGTTTACTTATAAAAATTCTTGGTACAAATTATGTGATTGGAATTCGTTCCCTTATCACCCCGTTAGAAGGTGAGGGACATTTTCTTTTGAAAATCATGTCCATATTTTCAAAGTGTCGAAAATACATTTTACTTGAAATATGAAAACGCATTTTCTGAAGGTTTGTATTTGAAAGGTGGTTTTGAACCACTTTGAAAATTGGTTTTGGAATTAAGTCGAAACAACTTCCCTTAAGATTTTTGTGAACATAAAATTTTCGTCCTCGACAAGATAAACAAATCTCGTGTTCATCTTGGAGCCTAATTTTAACTCTAACAGCTTCTAATTTTATTAAAACCGTGGGCCTAGTGCCCAGTTTTTCAAAAACTTTCAGTTTTACATCCTGTTAAAAACGGTTCTGTTTAAGGCCCGAAATGGCAAATTTTTAAGACACACGAAAGTCGTTCTCAAGGTCTCGACGAGATCTATAACTTCTGTGTTGAGCCCAAAGTTCGGTTTAGACTCTAAAGGGTCCGTTTTTAATAAAAACCGAGATTATAGTCTGGGGTTGGGTCCTGTTCCCAGTTTTGCTCCCAGTTTCGGCACCGAGTGAAAAACACTCGAAAAGCCTATCTTAGTGTCGTTTTTAGCCGAAGTCTACAAAAACGACCGTAACAAAATTTTCTTAAAATATCATGTTTTACCAAATCCTAAAATCAGAACTTAACTGGGTCAAAATGGCCAAAATCTGTGGCCTATCATACGGACAGTTTTGTGTCCAACCACATTACTAAACTTTACACTCATAGCCTTACTCAAAATTTTGAAGACATAATCACAACCACATAAACTTAAGGAAAGAAACTTAAGACTCAAAATAAAAATTATTATAACCCACGTGCATAAACAAATACACATAAATGGCTTGATTAAAACTTAAAACCATTGACCATAAAATAAAGGTTTTTCGATCATTATCTTTTTGTGCTTCGAACCGAGCACAACTCGAATTATTGCTTAGATGGTAAAATGACCGTTGGAAACCACAAGGAATAGAGGTTGTTTCTTGTGTTAACAAACACCAAAATATTTTCTCTTAATCATCAACTTATAGCAAAGAACTAAAACTGCATAACCAGTTTAGAAACTTACCCTTGAAAGACTTGAAACAACTTGAAATTGATCCCTCCTAATTCGAACTTGAAAAGGTTTGCTTTTGATATGTTTTTAGCAAGGTTTTAAACTTAAAGAATGGTGGTTTTAGGGCTGAGAAGGGGTCGGTTGCAGTAAGGGAGAGAGAGAAAACGTGAGCTGAATTTTAGAGTGTGAAAAGGGAAAACTAAACCCAAAGGTATGACCATTCCTTTTATAGATAAAATCTAACCTCACTCAGCCACTTTAAGTTTAATTAATCAAGCCAACTTTAAGCTAATTTTTGGGACAAAATCTGCTCATTTCAGTCCAAATCTTTCAGATGGCAGGCGTCTATTTAAGGGGGAGGGTGAGGAAGGCATGGTGATGGGAAATATTTGTTTTGTTTGTACAATGTGTCATCAACCATCTCAATATTTTATTGATCACCTTTTTGGGGTTTCTAATTACTGCAAGTCAGCTAATTTTCCAGCTAGAGCACACGGTTTTTGGGGTGAAGGAAAATTATCTGTGTTGTTCTCTTTGCAGTCCAGTCTTGTACTGCAATTTTCGGTCCTTTCTCGTTAGCATTCAAATAATCATCGGAAGTCAGATTTTCTGAATCTAATTGTTATGCAGATGATTTCTAGTTAGTTATATTTTCTACAAGCCCATTCTATACTTAAGTTACTACTCATACTTTATACTGTAGTTGTGTCTACACTATGTTGTATTCGTACACGCATACCGAAGTATTTTTGGGCGCGATGTTTCCAACATAGTCTTTTTTGACTAAGTTGGCCATGCTGAGTCCATTTTATTGGTCTTTTGGTGGGAAAAGGTCAATTAAACCATCCTCCCGATACCATATTCCTTGCTAGGGTTTTTCTTCTGTTTACACGGCTTCTTACACGGCTCCCTACATGGGCGTGTTCAAGGCTACACGGGCGTGTCTTTGCTAAACACGACCGTGTCATGGAAAAATTTCACTACCCGATTAGTACACGGGGTCACACACGATCCCATACACGGACGTGTGTATTATACACGGGCGTGTCCTTGTTCAGCATGGCCATGTCTCGGAAAATTTTATTTTCTGACTTTTACACGGCGTCACACACGGCCGTGCACCTTGGCGTGTCTCTCTACACGGCCATGTTCCATCAACACGTCCGCTGACATCTCAACAACCCGATCAGTACACGGTCTCTTACACGGCCGTGTACTTGACCGTGTTCATTAATACGATCCTGTTCACTCGAACCATCTTATGTTCGTACACAATGCAGATGATACACGGCCGCCTACACGGGCGTGTATCCAGCCGTGTCTTACTTACACGACCATGGTCAATTACACGGCTTCATGCACGTGCATAGTCTGGGGCAGTACATGGCCATACACACGACCGTGTATGAACCTGTGTTGCTCGAATTTTGCACTAAATGCATCAAATCATTCCTAAATTTCTCATTAGGTGAAATTTATGATATAGGGATGGGGCCGTCCTTACAACCTACCCCTCTTACAAAAATTTTCATCATCGAAAATTAGAATAAATTCGGGAAGTTTCTTCTCATATCCTCTTCCCGTTCCCTTGTAGCTTCGTCTAAGTTGTGGTTCCGCACAACACCTTTACAAGCGGAGTGACTTTGTTTCTGAGGACTTTGTCTTCTCTTGCTAAAATCTGTACAGGTTTCTCCTCGTACGTCAGATCAGCATGTACTTCTACTGGTTCCTGGCTCAGAATGTGGGAACTATCCAGCACGTACTTCTTTAACATGGAAATGTGAAAGACGTTATGTACTGAGGCCAATTCAGGGGCAAGGGCTAATCTATAAGCACCTTCCCAACTTTCTCGAGAATCTCAAAAGGTCCTATGTATCTGGGACTGAGCTTCCCTTTTCTCTCAAAGCGCATCACCCTTTTCATAGGTGCTACCTTGAGGAAAACACTATCACCTTCTTGAAATTTGAGAGGCCTCTGTCGTTTATCTGTGTAGCTCTTCTGGTGGCTACGAGCTATATCCAATCTTTCTCGTATGAGCTTCACGTCTTTCGTTGTGCTTTTGATGAAGTCCATGTTGGTGAGCTGTTTCTCTCCAGTTTCATGCTAATATAATGGAGATCTGCATTTCCTTTCCGTAGAGTGCCTCATACGGTGCCATCCCAATTAAGGAATAGTAGCTATTATTGTATGAGAACTCTATCAAGGGTAACTTTTGATCCCAGTTTCCCTTGAAGTTTAGGACACAAGCCCTCAGCATATCTTCTAGCGTCTGGATGGTTCTCTCAGACTGGCCATCCGTCTGAGGATGGAAAGCTGTGCTGAATTTTAACTTGGTGCCCATTGACGGTTGAATGCTTTGCCAAAACCTTGAGGTGAAGCGTCCATCACGATCTGAAATGATTGACTTCGGTACACCGTGGAGCCTAACTATTTGGGCCACATACATTTCGGCTAGCCTCTCCACTGAGTAGCTTAGCTTTATAGCTAAAAATCAGGCATATTTCGTTAATCGGTCCATAATTACCCAGATGGCATCATTTTCATTTGAAGTTCTAAGCAATTCGACCACAAAATCCATCGTGACTTACTCTCATTTCCATTCCGGTAGTTTAATCTTTTACAGTTCTCCTCCTAGCTGCTGATGCTCTACCTTGATTCTTTGGCAGGTGAGACACTTTGCTACAAAATTGGCGACCTCGTTCTTCATTCCTGGCCACCAAAAGCTTGCCTTTAGGTCCTGGTACATCTTATTCGCTCGTGGATGTATCGAGTATGGTGTGTCGTGAGTTTCAGATAGGATCTTTTTCCTAAGTTCTTCATCCTTTGGAACACATATCCTATCTTTGAAATAGAGTATGCCATTCCTAGAGACTTAAAATTTTGAATTTTGTCCCTCTGTCACCTCCCCTTTAAGCTTAACTAGGGTTGAATCGATGTCTTGGCTGGCCTTGATTTCCTCCAAAAGGGTTGACTGGAGGGTCATTTCAGACAATCCCCCGTTAAGACCTCAATTTCTTCGTTGTGTAGCTCTTTATGCAGTGTTTCCGGTAAAACGTGAACCGTTGCTAGCGTTGAAGAGTGCTTCCGACTCAGTGCATCGGCCACCTTATTGGCTTTGCCTGGGTGATATAGGATTTCATGGTCATAATCCTTTACCAACACCAGCCACCTTCGTTGTCTCATGTTAAGTTCTTTCTACGTGAAAATATACTTGAGGCTCTGGTGGTCTATGTAGATCTCGCATTTGACACCATATAAGTAGTGCCTCCATATTTTGAGCGCAAATATGACTGCTGCAAGCTCTAAGTCATGTGTTGGGTAATTCCCTTCGTGGTTCTTGGGTTGTCGCGAAGCGTACGCGACTACTCTACCATTCTGCATAAGTACGGCTCCTAGCCCAGTCTTGGATGCATCGCTGTAGATCACAAAATTCCCTTATGTCGCATCCGGTATGGTCAAAATTGGAGCGCTCGTGAGTCTATTCTTTAACTCCTGGAAGCTTTTCTCATATTTATCAGTCCATTCGTACTTCTTTTCCTTTTTGGTCAGTGCTATGAGTGGTGCGGCTAGTTTTGAGAATCCTTCCACGAAGCGTCATGTGGGCGACCCCTCTAGCTTAGGTCGTCCACCTTATCTTGCTTGCTTTCTTTATTCTTTGCTTAGTCTTACTTAGCTTACTTGTTTCTATAGCTTTCTTCTCCTTGGGGTTTAAAAGATTTGTTCTTGAAAAACTAGGAATATTTTTTTTTTCTTTAACTGGAGGAAACTACTAATTCTTGAAAATTGTGTATACATAAATATATACGTACTTCTTAATACTTTTTCCCAAAATATATTTTGGAGTCTTGTTACTTTAAAGTACGTAAAAATAGAAACATACTTTTAAGCTTGTTTCACTACTTTACATACTACACTCTTGTCTTGTCTTTATACATATATCTCACTATTACACTTTCTTTCTTTTACACCTTGAGTACAGCAGAATTCTGCGAAACGGAACCATAACCCATCCATGACATCGCTGGGATCTGCCTGCCAGTCCGCTACTCTTGCTTCATACTGCTGGTTGTTTTCCTTTATTACCTACAACACGAATAGACTAATGAGCTAAAGCTCAGTAAGTACAAACATACATACAAGTAAATAAGCTGAATACACCACTTTAGGGTTAGTCAACTTAGGACCAATTATTTTCTTTAGTCCTATACTACTTGTTCTTTCTATTCTATTTCTTTCTTTTCTTTGCTTTACTTCATCTGCTTAATCTTTCACTTGTGGGCCCGTGGTTGGACGTACCTAGTGCGCGCAGACCAATAGAGGATCAGGGGAGCGACCCACCGATCAACCCTAAGGTCATCTCTGGACTACTGACCTTATAGGTAGTAAGTCATGCCATAAACTACCTCATTATTAACGAGGTAGCGCCACACTTCTGGGGTGGAGGCAGGAAGTTAAGCCATAAACTACCTCATTATTAACGAGGCAGCGCCACACTTCTGGGGTGGAGGCTATCTGGGAACCTCACAACTGGGGAGGCCGGTACGCCAACCTTAACTTTTAAGTCTTATTAATTGACTTAACTTATTTCTCTTTTCTTTTTCTAATCTTGCTTACTATTCTCGTGAACATGTTAGTATCATGTCACAACTGAATAGCTTAAATGTGTATATATATATAACACAACTTTATGGTAAGTCCATTCGTGAGTAGACAATTAAATGTCCGTACTTACCTTGTCAATCTCTTCTCTTCTTCTCTCTAGGATCTTTGATCGCCCTCCTTGTAGGTCGATTTTTGGATCCTATAGACAAACTTTGTCTGTTAATTTCATTTCCATTTATAGTTTTTATTTTTCATTAAAAAGCTTAAATAGAACCTATTTACACCTTTTTGGGCTTTATTTATCATTTCCCCAATTTTCCCCAACTTTTGTAAAATTACGATTTTGCCCCTATATTTTGACAAAATTGCAGTTTTGCCCCTGACGGAATTTTATTGATCCAGACTGCATTTTTGGCCCTCAGGAACTTTTCTGACTCTTTTCTAATCATTACCGGGTTCGTTTCTATTTTATTTCCACTTTTCACTTTCCCGACCCTCGGGAAGCACTATTCCGACCCTTACGTCGGTTTAGTGATTTTCTATCGTTTCGGAGTCTCAAATGGACGTTTCACTAGTATTTAAAACGTTCATCTAGACATTCCCGACCTAGGTCTCCGAGGCTCGGATTTTTCCGTACCCGACTCAGACCTTTATTTTATTTCTAAAAACGCCCTCCCCTCGGGGTCGGTTTTTCCGTTTCACTCTCATTTTACATTTTTAGGGGACAGTCTACTATTCACGAACCACCCCTTAGGTTTTCCTTATTCAATTCTCCGTTAGGGACTCAGGTTTTCGACCTGACCCTAAACTTTTATTTTTAATTCCTATTTTACCCCGAAAGCTGTTTTCGAAATTTCGGCAGCATTTCGGCGTAATTTTAAGGCTTCCGGCGTTAGGTACGCCTCGAACCATATGTACCTACCACGTACTATACCACAAGCCTATTTTATGTAAAGTTTTCCAAACTTTTACATAAAAGCTCACAAATTCCAATTTCACATTTTTAACCACATTACAAAATTTTTTCACAATTTTGCCCTTAGTTTTGGTTTCGGTTTTCACCACCAAACCGAACCAAAATTTCTCAAACTTTTCAACCACTTTTTAGGCTATTCAATGCCATTTTTCTAACACTTTTTCAAGCCCATTTCCTTGTACTTTTCAACCAAATTCTTAGGGTTTTTAAGCCTCCCATAACTCACGGCCACATTAAGAAAACACATGCCATCATTTTTGTTTCATGCTTTCAATCAAAATTTCATCATTCACATCATAAAATGCATGATTTCAATTAACCAAACATCATATGAAACATGCAAAATTTTCACCAAAACCCTAAGTATTTCTCACGGCCACTTTGAGTAAATGAACACCAAAATTTTTCCAAGCTTTTCCATAATGAATTTCATGCTTTATTCTTAACAAAATTCAACTTGAAAGCATGTTAACACATAAATCACACAAATTTCTCATTGCTTACCAATGGTAACCCACGGATTTTCCTTTGGAAAACCAACCAAAAATTGGTTTTTCTTTTAACCAATTGCATGGTTTTCTTCCTCATTACACCCTTAACAAAACCCATCATCAACTTAATGAAAAACAACCAAAACTTTTCCATCTTAATTCACTATTCAGCCCACGGTTTTCATGAAGAAAAACCAAGAAAAATTTCAATCCAAGGGAAGTTACCTTATTCACTTTCTTCCTTTGTCTTCAAGTGATGTTTTGCCACACTTTTTGTATAGAAAACTTGAAGGAATTACTTGGTTTTCCTTTGGTCACCCACGGCTCCCATGGAAGAAAAAACTTAGCAAATTTTTCTCTTAGTTTTTGCTTGAAATTTGGTCTCGGCCTTTTGATACAAAAGCGGCCGACTTATGCATGGAAGAAAGCCAATTAATTTGGCTCTAAACCAATCAAATTTCAACACCTTTCACCCTAATACTTTCCACCTTTTTCAAAAATTAAAAATGGTTAATTTTGGCCAAATCTTGGCCTTTAGATCAAAAGCAAATTAAATCATGGCCATTCATCCTACCTAACACCATATTTCTTTCCATTTGGTAAATGGATTTATGATGTCATAATTACTAAAGTGAAAGTTGACTTTGACTTTCACTATTCACATTAATTCGACTACTTTTTGACCGATGCCGGTTCGAGTCGAAATTTTCCTGAAATCTTCCCGGCGTGTTCCTGAGGTCTCCTGTGCAGTCGGATCAATTTAAATTGCTTCCGTTTGATCAAAATAAATCCCAGAAGTTTACCGTCTTTTATTGGCTCGGTTAGGGTTTTCAATGCCGGCTTTGGCACCGTTTCACCCGTTTCAACTCAGTGAATTTTTCCAACACTGAATTCTTACTCGTCAGTATTGTTAGAACATTTTAATATATTCTAAATAATATAAATACATCTATTTCACTCTTTAAATAGTACAAATTATTATATACATATATTTATACTTTTCTTACTGTGCTCTTACTTTGACTTGCCATATTCTTATCTTTATACTGTTCAGATACCGAAACTACTCCTTTTTGAGCGTTTTGGGCCTGAATTCACTTTCTTACTCATATACTTTATTCTCTACTTATTTTTGGAGATTTTAATTTCCTCCAAAACATTTATTTATTTCTATCAACACTATAATTTGTCTAATTACAACCATAGTGTTTCTTTACATTCTTACTTACAGAACTCATAGAAAACCCTAGATTAAACTAGGTCACACCACTAAAATTCTCTGGTCGTCACACGTCAATAGTAGCCTGCTAAACCAAGGAAATTATGGATTTCTGTTACATTCTTCGGAGTCGGCCAGTTGCTAACTGCTTCAACTTTTGCTGGGTCTATGGATACTCCTTCCTTAGAGACCACATGTCCAAGGAAGTAGACTTTCTCCAGCCAAAACTCGCACTTAGAGAATTTAGTGAATAGTTAATTCTCCTTTAACTTGAGTAGAACGGCCCTCAGGTGCTCCTCATGCTCCTCCTTTATCTTAGAATACACGAGTATGTCGTCAATGAATACAATGACGAACTTGTCCAAAAATTCCTTGAAGACACGATTCATCAGATCTATGAAAGCTGCAGGCGCGTTCGTCAGTCCAAATGACATGCCGAGGAATTCATAATGTCCATACCGTATTTGGAAAGCTGTCTTGGGTACGTCTTCATCACAAATTCGTAACTGATGATACCCGGATCGTAAGTCGATCTTTGAAAATATGGTAGCGCCTCGGAGTTGATCGAATAGGTCGTCGATTCGAGACAATGGATACTTGTTCTTGATTGTGATCTTGTTCAGCTCCCTGTAGTCAACACACATCCTCAGGGTCTCGTCCTTCTTCTTAACGAATAATACAGGTGCTCCCCATGGTGAATAGCTCTGTCGAATGAATCATTTGTCCACCAGATCCTTCAACTAGGTTTGAAGCTCTTTTAACTCTGCCGGGGCTATTCTATATGGGGCTGATCCTGGCAACAGTTTGATTTCGAACGAAATCTCTCGCTCCGATGGGAATCCTGGGAGATCTTCGAGGAACACTTCCACAAACTCTCGAACTACAAGTACACTGTCTGGTGTTGTTTCGACTTCCTGAGACTTGTTTATGAGGTGGGCAAGGAATCTGCTGTATCCACTGGATAGAAGCTTGTGAGCCTTCATGGCAGAAATCATCATTCTGGGCCGTTTCAATGATAAACCCTCATATACAAACTTCTCATGTCCGTCCAGCTCGAAGGTAACTTCTCATCTTAGGTAATTTATGACAACGTGGTACTTGGTGAGGAAGTCCATTCCTATAATCACGTCGTAGTCGTGCATGTTGAGGATGATCAAGTCAATGCTCAGCTCCCGTTCATAGATGATTACTGGTATATGATATAGCCAGTAATTTGACAACAATATTTCCCTGGAGGAAAGGGCAATTTGAAAAGTTTGTTTCATTCTATCTATGTCACGGCCTAAAATTTAGACACGTGACACGGCAGCCAAATCATAATATCAACACGAGATTTAAGGAAAACATTTATTACGAAAAACGGGTCAACATTATAATTTAGTTAAGCCTAATTATTTATAAAGTAGCATCATAACCACAAAATAAAATAAAGTAGAAAATAAATACTTTTTAATGCGGAAATCAAACACAAAATCGGTCTTCAAAAGAAATTACCAACCATAAAATATTCCCAAGCATGAAATTTAAATAACGTGAAATAAAGTCCAAACTTAAAGTCTCATTACATCAGAACGAGAAACAGAAAGAAGAAGATGTAGAAAACGGATAACATCATCTTCGATAGAAACGGATAGCTCAATGATTTTCGGAACTGCTACCTCCCGCACCTGGAAGTAGTCATTTCGAAATCACAAAGAAAAGGGACGTGAGCGCTGGCTCAGTAGGACAGAAACAAAGGTGGGTTAAACAGGTAACATTTAAAAGTATGACATAATATTCGTTTCCAAAAATAATCAACAATTTAAAAAATTACATGGCATAATAATCATAAAAAAAATAATCAACAATTTCGGAAAAACATTTTTAATACAAGTTTTATTCTGCTGAGGACTTAGCGTAGCTGCAATATACGTGCCCCAATATTAAAAATAATAAATCATTACAATAAACCATCATATTTTGAGTGAGGACTTGTCGTAGCTATAATATACGTGCCTCGAATTGAATTATCCTAGATCATCTCGTTACGGTCTAAATAGGCCGAACGGCCCTGCGCAGGTTTAGGGACCTTCCCCCATGGTGTCAACTTTGGGACGCGCGTATCATTTACAATGATCGTGAACTAGAGCTCAATTATGTTCATCGGATTATTCAAAAGATGGTATTTACCAAGTTATATTATGCCATTAATCAAAACATACTTTAAAACACACATTTATTACCAAACACGTTGCATGCGTTTATTTCATCAAAAACAATATAATAATTTCATAAACTAAAAACAGCATGCCATCGATAAAACAGGGAAATTTAAAACACTTGACTACTCCTAGAAAAGGCTAGAAAGTCCTACCTCGATTATCACACAAGCGTTGCGATGACGTGATCCACGAATCAAGTAAGAACGTCAAATAAATCCTATAATCACAACATATAATCAGTCTAGGTCTAGACATAATCATCCAATCATTTTAGTGTGCCACAAAAGGATTTTAAAATGTTTAATAAACATTTGGGATTTAAAATTTGTAAAAAACCTTAAGTTAGGATATTACTGGACATGGGCAGACTGACCTAGGCTGACTGTAAAATCAATATTAATTCATTTTTAATCCCAAAAATTCTAAATTTTTAATATGTTAAACTAGACATCCGTAGCTTTAATTTCATATAATTTTTATAATTTTTAGACATCGTTTGGTTACTCAACTAGGCCAAAAACCGAGGGGTTGTGTTCAGGCATAAAATCAGGGTTTCAGTTTCAGTTCAAAAACTGGCAGTTTTGTCCACCTATCTTAGAAAAATATTTTGACTGGGCCAACGGATGATTTTGGTTTTGAAATTTTTCAGGCATTTAGGTACATCTCGAATTTAATTTTAGGCTCAAGATTCACTCAAAAATCATTTTTAAATCTCAAGTTATGGCTGACACAAGTTTACTGTTCATATGGTAATTTTCCAGATTTTCGTTTTTCTTGTCCGAATTTCAATTAGCCTTAAACCAATTCAATTTTCATCCAATGATCATGAAATTTCGTGGAGAACCTTATTTATATGTCATTAACAAACCCAAGAATCAAATTGGCAAAAATCATAAAATTTACACATGTGATAATAGGGTTTTTGAAAGGGGATCAATGAGGCAAAATTTTTAGGATTTTAGAGAGAGAAATCACACCTTATTTATACTGCACTATTTTTGATGCTTGGTCTCCTTTTTGGCTGAATTTGTGTGAGTGTTGGAGTCTTCAAAATAGTAGGGAAAACAGTGGAGAAAAACCATAAAAATTTTGGATTTAAAATCAAAAGGAGAAGGAAGGAAAAAGTTTATTTCTCACCTTGTTTTTGTCTCAAAAGTCATTGAATCTTTGAGCTACCTTTAGGTAGGTTTTTGGTTGCTGTTTTGGTGTGTTTTAGGAGAGAAAAATTCAAAGAGGAAAGAAGGGAAAGCTGGCCGAATTTTTGAGAGTGAAAGGAAGGGTGAATGAGAGTTGAATGAGGGTTTTTATACTAGGTTTTTCTTTCCTTTTTGCTTCCTTGTTTGGCCGAATCTTTTGAGGGGCAAAAGGGAAAGTTTTTGTGCTGTTTTGAGGCTAGGGTTTTTTTCTCTTATTTCTCCTTAAGTGGCCGAAATTATCCATTAGTTTTTAAGGAAAAAAAATAATTTGAATTTTGATTGAGTTTTGACCTAGCTTTTAATTCAAATAAAATCTCCTTTATTTCCTACACTTTATGGCCGAATTTCTTCTTTATATTTAAGGGATGAAATTTGAGTTTGAATCCTCCTTGGATTTGTGGAATTTAAATTTTTAATTAAAATCCCAAGTAATGGCTGAATATTTTAGGGTTTTTGAAGTTAAAATTGTTGACTTTTTGAGTGAAATTTGGCTAGGAAACCAACCTAGGGTTTCCAAAAGATTTTTAATTAATTTTTGGTACACTAATTTTATTTAAATTATATATTGACCCTTAAATAAAATTTAAGGCGTCACAATCTACAACCTGACTTATCTTCCTAGCAAACTTTGTCGATGCAAACGAATACGTGGCTTTAGAGTCAAATAAAACTAATGCAGTGAGGTTGGCGACAGAAAGCTGACCTGTCACCACGGTTGAGGTTCCGGCTTCTGCGTCTTCTCTTGTGAATGCGTAAATTCTCCCATGTGGCTCTGGAGCTTCCACTCTACCCTGACTGATGGAGGGGCCTTCAATTCTTGTTTGGGTGGCGTGTAGCTATCCTCCTGTAGCACGGGCGTGGCCTTGTTGATTTTGGGAGTTTGAGCAGCAGTACTTTGCAAAGTGGCCTTCTTTGCCACATATGTAGCAGCCGCTAGTGCCTAAGCGGCACTCTCCCGGGTGGTTCTTCCCGCACTTCGGGCATAATAATTGCTGATTACCATTTCCTCCATGATTATTCTTCTTCTGAGGGAAACTCCTCTGTTGCCCCTGGTTACTTGGATTCCCTTTTCTCTTATTATTTTGGTTGGGCTGTCGGTAGTGTTAGCTGGTCCCTGTATTCTGCCCTTTGTGTTGTGAGTCGGGAGTCAGCCTTCCCTTGAATTGCTTTGGCTGATTCTTCTCTTCTCTTCTTGCCTTGGAAAGCTGGGCCGTCCTCTCCTTGTCCTGGGCTAATCAGTACTCAGCTCTAATGGCCCTACTGATGTATTCAGCCAAAGTCGTGGGGCTATGGTTGTCGCTGCAAACTTGGACGGCGATGTCTGTCCAGAACATCTTTAGCATCCTATGGACCTTTTCCTTCTCGGTCGGTACTACATCTGGGCATAGTCGAGTCAATTGTTCAAACTTTCTTATGGCCTCCATGACTGTCATACTACCCTGGCGCAAGTTGTTGAACTCATCTTGCTCAACGGCTAAAGCTTCGTCATTAAAATACATTTCCTTGAATTCAAAAATGAAGTCTGCCCAATTTATTGCGTTGATGTCCCTCCTGATTGCCACGGTTTTCCACCATTAACGCGCTCCTTTGCGTAAGGTGAGGGATGCACATATCACTTTTTCCCTTTCCGTTAGCCCTACAAGGTCTAGAATGACCTAGACATCGGTTAGCTAATTGTCAGCTTCAATAGGGTTCGTTGTCTCTTCATTTTCTGGCACCTTCATGCACCTAAATCGTTCATATAAGTCACAATCTCTCGAAGCTGGCACCTGGACATTGGCCGCTACGGGAGTAGCCATGGTTGGTGGTGTTGGTGGGGTCTAGACTGGTGGGACCACCTGCTCTCCAAGTGTGTTGGGGGCTGTTGAAACTGTTTGAGTCGGCACCTCCACCAGTTGTGGTATCTGTTGTTGTTGGTTCATCTGTTCCCTGAGTTGGTTGAGCTCCTGTTGTTGGTTCATCATCATTTCTTGCATTATTGCAAGACGTGCAAACAGTTCATCATCTCACGTAGCTTGGTTGTTACGAGCTCTCGGTCTTGCCATTTTCGCCTATGTGACCCTATTACATACGGAAAACGAGAACATAAGTCTTTTAAATCTTGTACTTGGGATTCATATTACATCTCATATTCTTAACTTAAGCATCTTAGACAAAATACGTGTGTTATATCTTTCTCTTCCTTTCTTGCTCTTGGGACGCCTAATACGATTACCGCATCGTATTTGAGACATCCTTTGAGTGTCAGGAATCGTCCTGCACTCCTCATTATTCTTTGGTCTTCTTTATGAAAAAGTCACATTCTGGCCCCCCCCGTAGGGCAAAATAATACTTTCTTTCACCAAATATTCCACAATACATATATACACATCAAAACGCGTACAACTTCTAGCTTGGTGGGAGTGATACACACTTCTCATAATACGATCCCAAAAGTGCATGTTCTAAATCAGATAGGGAAGCTACTGTTTCCCCTATACATTTTCAAAACGATATTCCCATGTGAAAGGTCCCTATTATTCCAAAGATATCGCAGACTCGGCGTCCGACATTTCCTCATCTTCACTGTCGTTCAGGGGGAACTCCTCGAGATCTTCATCTTCGTCTCCCCAAACAATACTACCTTCGTCGTCACTGGCAATAATAACCTGGGGCTCATACATCTCTATCCCTTCATCGTCGCTGATATGGTCGGGGATCTCCTCTTCCTCATCATTAGGTTGAGCATCAGGGATGGCCTCGTCATTGTCTTCATCCATCTGGTGCTCGAGAGACTGAAGAACTGGCTCAGGGTCTGCCATCGGATCTCCATTGTCTTCAAGTACTGCTGGCTGCGGTTCGGCCATGAATCCTTCATTGGCCGGTTGAGGTGCTACGTTTGCCAGGTCAGGGTTGAGCGCCACTTGCTCAGTGTCCACTATATCCCTGACCAGGCATCGTAGGTTCTCATGCGGCGGGGGATACTGGACGAGGTCTCTTACATACCATGGGATCCCTCTCCAAAGTAGGCCGGTCACCTCCACAAAAGGCTTGTCTACAGGGATGCTCGGTAACATGGCATCTAAAAATCACTGGCAGTAGTGTACCATGGTTTCTCCCTTAAATGTCCCAAATATCGGAGAGAACCTGATATCTCCTCTCATACATATCATCCCAAATGTCTGCATCCTTAGCTGGGCCATCGGAGTTGCGAAGGTCTTGGCAGAACTCAGCCCACTGCATCGCTGGACCCTTGATCCTGCGTCGGTCGTTCCACCATGTCATTACTGGTCCTTGCAACCGGCTACTGGCCATTACCACCTGTAGACGGGATGGGATATGGCACCCTTCGAAGATTGCCTCCATGTGATGAATCCAGTAGGGGAGTTCGTATGGATTGCTGCCGTCATATGTGTACGGTTGCATGGTAGTAAAGGCTACGCTCGCTTCTCGATCCTTTCATATCTGTTGGTGGTCAACTGGTGCAGCCATCCTCCTACTACAACCTAACATTAACTTACATACTAATATTTAAAAACAAAAACTAACTTACTTGGACAGACGAGGCAGGCATTCGGCGATGTGAGGTAGGGTGGTAGGAAATCGCTCTAATACCAACTGTGACAACCCGAGCCCTCAGTGGCCCAAACCGTCACTAAAAACTTTTTTTCTTCGACTGATACTTATACTTTACATTTAACTTATATTGGATTTAGTACGAAATATTAGGGATTTTTTTTTACACGCGTACGTATTTGCTATTCACGTACTTATACTTTTAAAATGCGGAATTTGAAAAAGGAACATAAGGATTTCAATTTTGCATACACACTTACATACTAGCTTATCTAATTACTATTCACCAAATACTATTTAAATATACTATTCATACATATACTGTTTATTGTTCCAAAATACCATTTAACCTCTACTATTCAAAATACTATTTAACTGTCACCATTCAAAATACAATTTACTCATACTGCGCGAAAGATTACTCGCGGCATGTCCACAACCTCCCCTCACATCCACCTCCACCGCCATCATCGCCCATAAGTGATTCAGCCATAGGACGCTTACCTACAGCATGAACACACTTTGTGAGCTTTACGCCCAGTAAGTACAACATGTTTACTGCAAAATATATTTAAACATACACATACTTCAAATCATATGAGCACACCAGTCATCACCGATACTATATAGCATATCACATATTATAGTATCATGTATCACATCTTAGAATACATCATCACATCATACTGAATGCATAACATAGCATATCATATATATAGTGCAACTTATGGAAACTAGAAGTATAAGGAACTAGTGCATACGGTGATCAATGCATGATCTGGTTATGTTCATTTATGCTTCAACATTTTCTTTTTCCTTTATCTTGTCTACTTTGGGCCCCTGTGTCAGTAACGAGTGCGCGTAGACCAACGATAATGCCGAAGTCACTAAATAGGCCGGAGGGCCATCAATGGATGCTCGACTCTCTACCTTTTCTTACTTTAACTTTGAAAACCCTTTCAACGGAAAGAGCCGGTATGACACGCCTATTAAATTCCATCTTGCTTATCTATTCTAGCCATGTGCTTTTCTAAGCTATCCCAAGACCTACGCGGTAGGGACGTATGGCTTCTATCTTGTTCTTTCATCAATCTACTCGATTGTGAAACTATATGCTCTTATGTATGCTGTGCAGTATCGTGTGCATGATACATACTTAAAATACTGGAAAATCATCATTTAAATTCATTTTATCCATGCTGTAGGCGGAGTTGTACCTACTTAATTGCAAGCAATTCGTACTTATACTCGCACCCTTATCAACTCGCAGGTTACCACCTGTCATCAATAACGTTACTCATTAGCACCCTTGCTAGGTCACCAATACCATTAGTGATTAACACTTGCGTCTCTATATGGTACCGAGGCCCGTCGGTACCCTGTTGGCCTACTTTGGGAATTTGGTGTCTGATTCCTATCATCATTTGATTACTGTCTTCTTGACATATTAGTCATCATTTCTCACAATGTTGTACAGAACACGGTCCTTGACTGGTTGCCTACCAGTCAACTGACTAGTTATCTCGCGCATGGGCAACTAGGTGGTCTACCGAATTACTAAGCGTAAACTAGGTGCAGTAACCGGCCAGGTTACTTGCCTATTGCATGTGGTAGCCTTCTTGGCTACTATTCTTGGTACAGTGGTCCACCGGGCCACTATGGCTCAACTTGGTGTAGTAGCCTACCGGGCTACCCTCATTATTTTGGTTTGTTTAAGAAAATGTTTTTGGTTTACTTATAAAAATTCTTGGTACAAATTATGTGATTGGAATTCGTTCCCTTATCACCCCGTTGGAAGGTAGGGGCATTTTCTTTTGAAAATCATGTCCATATTTTCAAAGTATTGAAAATACATTTTACTTGAAATATGAAAACTCATTTTCTAAAGGTTTGTATTTGAAAGGTGGTTTTGAACCACTTTGAAAATTGGTTTCGGAACTAAGTCAAAATGACTTCCCTTAAGATTTTTGCAAACATAAAAGTTTTCATGCTTGACAAGATAAACAAATCTTGTGTTCATCTTAGAGCCTAATTCTAACTCTAACGGCTCCTAATTTTATTAAAACCGTGGGCCTAGTGCCCAATTTTACAAAAACTTTCAGTTTTATATCCTGTTAAAAACGGTTCTGTTTAAGGCCCGAAACGACCAAATTTTTAAGACACGCTTAGGTTGTTCTCAAGGTCTCGACGAGATCTACAACTTCTATGTTGAGCCCGAAGTCCGGTTCGGACTCTAAAGGGTCCATTTTCAATAAAAACCGAGACTGTGGTCTGGGGTCGGGTCCTGTTCCCAATATTGCTCCCAATTTGGGCACGGAGTAAAAAACACTCGAAAAGCCTATCTTAGTGTCGTTTTTGGCCGAAGGCTATTTGACATAAAAACGACCGTAACGAATTTTCGTAAAATATCATGTTTTACCAAATCCCAAAATCAGAACTTAAGTGGTTGAAATGGCCAAAATCCATGGCCTATCATACGGATAGTTTTATGTCCAACCACATTACTAAACTTTACACTCATAGCCTTAAAATTTTGTAGACATAATCACAACCATATAGACTTAAGGATAGAAACTTAAGGCTTAAAATAAAAATTATTATAACCCATGTGCATAAACAAATACACATAAATGGCTTGATCAAAACGTAGAACCACTGACCACAAAATAATGGTTTTTCGATCATTACCTTTTTATGCTTCGAACCGAGCACAACTCGAACTACTGCTTGTATGGTAAAATGACCGTTGGAAACCACAAGGAATAGAGGTTGTTTCTTGTGCTAACAAACACCAAAATATTTTCTCTTAATCATCAACTTACAGCAAAGAACTAAAACTACAAAACCAGTCTAGAAAAATTACACTTGAAAGACTTGAAACAACTTGAAATTGATCCCTCCTAATTCAAACTTGAAGAGGTTTGCTTTTGATATGTTTTTAGCAAGGTTTTGAACTTGAAGAATGGTGGTTTTGGGGCTGAGAAGGGGTCGGTTGCAGGAAGGGAGAGAGAGAAAACGTGAGCTGAATTTTAGAGTGTGAAAAGAGAAAACTAAACCCAAAGGTATGGCCAATCCTTTTATAGAAAAAATCTAACCTCACTTGGCCACTTTAAGTTTGATTAATCAAGCCAACTTTAAGCTAATTTTTGGACAAAATCTGCTCATTTCAGTCTAAATCTTTCAGATGACAGGCGTTCATTTAAGGGGGAGGGTGAGGAAGGCATGGTGATGGGAAATATTTGTTTTGTTTATACAATGTGTCATCAACCACCTCAATATTTTATTGATCACCCTTTTGGGGTTCCTAACTTCTGCAAGTTAGCTGATTTTCCAGCTAGAGCACACGGTTTTTGGGGTGAAGGAAAATTATCTGTGTTGCTCTCTTCGCAGTCCAGTCTTGTACTGTGATTTTTGGTCCTTTCTTGTTAGCGTTCAAATAATCATCGGAAGTCAGATTTTCTAAATCTGATTGTTATGCAGATGATTTCTAGTTGGTTATATTTTCTATGAGCCCATTCTCTATTTAAGTTACTACTCATACACTATATTGTGGTTGTATCTACACTGTGTTGTATTCGCACATGTATACTGAAGCGTTTTTGGGCGTGATGTATCCAACATAGTTTCTTTCGACTAAGTTGGCCATGCTGAGTCCATTTTATTGGTCCTTTGGTGGGAAAAGGTCAACTAACCCATCCTCCTGATACCATATTCCTTGCTAGGGTTTTTCTTCTGTTTACACGGCTTCTTACACGGCTCCCTACACGGGCGTGTTCAAGGCTACACGGGCGTGTCTTTGCTAAACACGGCCATGTCGTGGAAACATTTCATTTACTCGATTAGTACATGGGGTCACACACGATCCTATACACGGGCGTGTGCATTATACATGGGCGTGTCCTTGTTCAGTATGGTCGTGTCTCAGAAAATTTTATTTTCTGACTTTTACACGGCGTCACACACGGCCGTGCACCTTGGCGTGTCTCTCTACATGGCCATGTTCCATCAACATGTTTGCTGACATCTCAATAACCCGATCAGTACACGGTCTCTTACACGGCCATGTACTTGACCGTGTTCATTAATACGATCCTGTTCACTCGAACCATCTTATGTTCGTGCACTGTACACATGATATACGGCCGCCTACACGGGCATGTATCAGGCCGTGTCTTACTTACACGATCATGGTCAATTACATGGCTTCATGCACATACATAGTTTGGAGCAGTACACGGCCGTGTATGAGCCCGTGTTCCTCGAATTTTGCACTAAATGCATCAAATCATTCCTAAATTTCTCATTAAGTGAAATTTATGGTACAGAGATGGGGCGGTCCTTACAATGATAACTTTTGTATAAAATATTCAAGGGGCACTTGTCAAATAAATTGTTGTTTCTTCCCTTCCCTTTCATGCAGCGGCCCATGCCCATTTATGGATTGAAAAAGGGTGGAAATTTGTCCCTTGATTAGGGTGAAATGATGGACAATTAATTAGGTTTCGGCTTAAGCAAGTTTGATTAAGTTTGCCTATAAAAGGCACACTTTGCACTAGGGTTTTGTTCTTTTATTTGGCACCCCAAAACACAACACTCCTTCTCTCTTTCTTTCTTGCTGTAGCCGACCCTTCCCATCAGTCGAAAGCGTCCATTTTCAAGCCTTAAATCATACTAAAAACTTACCAAAAATCAATGTAGCGCCCCTAAATCCAACCATCCGTAACTGTCATGAACCGACTCTGTTGCCGACCAAGACAGCTCGTGTGTCAAATCTGGGTCGCCATTTAAAACTCTTTTTCTCATAACTCTTATTTTTCTGGGCCCAAATTTTCGCCCAAAATTTTTTTTTCTTTTTGATACATACTTTCCTTATAAGAAAGTCGAGTATGAAAGCCACATATAATACAATACTAACTTTTAGTTGTCTTTTTTTTTCTTATAACATAATGTACAACATACAATATATATACTGTATACATTTTCCAAATACACATTCTCTTCAATTCACTAACTCTCAAAGCCCAGTGGAAGACTTATGGCAGGATCATGCCCACGGAGAATTCCCTATCCCACTGATATGCGCACATCCTAGGGCCATCTATTGGACAGGTTTCTTAGCTGCAATATGAACAAACTGATGAGCTAACAGGCTCAGTAAGTTCACACATACTTAATAAGAATCACAAACATAAAAAATACAACTACCTATGAATAGTACTATTTATTCATGAATAGTATTAAACAGTACTATTTATTTGTAAATAGGACTATTCACCATAAATAGTGACTTTGACCTTTGACCTTTGATCGATAAATAGTAACCGTTACCCTAACAGGTTACTATTCACATTACCCTTATCGATTACTATTCACATTAATCTTAACTGGTTACTATTTACATTAACCTAACCGAGTTCACTATACTTAGTGTAAGCTTCGGTTATGCTCATTTATGGCTTTCGTCATATTATTGATTATTCTTCCTCTATTTATATTCTGGTGTTAAGCTCTTTTATAGCAGTACTGACAATTTATTTTGCGCATTGACTGGAAGGGTCTAGGGAGTGACCATAGAGCTTATTCCTCCACAACCCTTATTATATCCTCGTAGGATCTAAAAAACCTTCACCACAACGTTGGAGGGGCGGTATACCTTAAAAGGTTTTATTACCATCTTTCAATTATAATTTTAATCAAGTGACATTAATCGTCACCTCAAGGTCACTAACCTCTATCGCCCGTAGGTCTTAGATATTCTTTTCCTTTCATTATTTAGGACCTGTTATACTAACTAATCCCTAAATGTCCATAGGACTTGATACCTAATGTACAACTAATACATAACAAAGTAATACAGTACTTCATATTGCATATATAAAAATGCTTGAACTTACCAATACTGCGATAATGTCCACTTCCAGAACTCCTCCGCATTTCTATCTCTAATTTGGGTCCCTACAGACATAATATTGTCTGTTAATAACCTTTATTAATTATCACTTTAAATATATTTATTTTGTGATAAATTTTACAAAATATTTCAATTCTTTATGTGGTACACGGTCTGCAACACGCCCTTGTCCCTGACCGTGTATCTCTCGGTTTTATTTTACATGACTGTGTTTCACTGTACACGCCCGTGTACTAATTAAACTTTAGATTTTAACACTAAAATCTCTATTTTGGTTCCTAGAATTTTTATTTAAGTTATTCTAGGTCCTTTACGGTCCTTTCTGAGTCTTTTAGAAATTTTTGGTCAAAATGACCATTTTGCCCCTGACGGGTCTTAGGACCGTAACTATCCTGTTTTATTATTTTTCTCAAATTTCTAAGCCCAAATATCTTAAAATAATATTCCTTAGACTTCTGTATCATTTTACAGCTTTTTATACTATAAAAACCTAATTATTCATTTTCCGACCCTCGATTACTATTCATCCATCACCTAGGGTCGTTTCTCGTTTTTTTCTAGCTTTTTGGAGCTTCAAATAGGTATTTCACTATTCTTGAAATATTTTTCATCCCGTCCCCAGCCCTCGGTCCCTGAGGGGCTTGGGTTTCCTTTCCCGACCTAATTTTTCCTTGTTTCCCAAAATACCCCTAACATGAATTTTTTTTTCCTGTTTTAGGCATTTTAGTCATTAAGGGTTGGTTTACTATTACTCTTGGATTGGTTTTACATTTTCAATCCTAATCCACCGAGGGGTCCCAGTTTCTTTCCTGAGTCCAATATTTTTATCCCTCGTTTCCCGAAATGCCCTTATGTCGTTTTAGAAATTTCGGTAGCATTTCTGCTTGTATTTTAAGGTTTTCCCGGCGTTAGGTATGCCGCCGAACCTTTGTACCAGCCACGTACTATACTAGAGGCCTATTTTATATAAAGTCACCAAACTTTGTATAAAAATTTTCTACATTAACCAGTATTCAAAAATCAATATACAACATCAAATTCTTTCCAAATATAACCTCAGTTTATCATATTAATTATCAAAAAACGTTTTTCATCACAACATTCCAATATCACATATCACTCTTAGGTTTTCAAATGTGCAAATCAACATTAAAACCTAACCAAATTTTCATTTCAACCCTAGCATTAGCCACGGATTTTTATGCTAAAGCACCCTAGAAAATTTGTTTTCTTTCCTAGAGTTTTATCAACATTACTCATCATTGTTCAACACTAAGAATTTTCCATTTCCTAGTGTTTACTTCCCTTGGATTTTATCATGAAAAATACATTAAAATTTCTTGTTTCTTGATTCTGATTCAGGCTTAATTCACATGCCACTAAATGATAATAAACACTAACTCCAATCACCAAATTTCTAAATCATTTTCCACACCAAAAGTGCCACGGATTTCATGGAAACCAAGTGTAAATTTTTACTTGTTTCTTAAACCTAATTCATGCTTCAAATTCTAAAACATCAAACTGATCAACAATCAACATCAAAACATCAAGTTTCTCACTATTTTTCCTCATCAATAGCCATAGATTTTTTTTTGAAAAATTTCAACAAGAAAGCTTCAAAATTATGGCTTACCTCTTCCAATTGATCACTTGATGTCTAAGCTTGAATTAAAGTCTAATTTTGGTGTGAAATTTTGATAAATTTTGGCTTAAATGGGGGTGAAAACCCCTGGATTTTGGTTGCTAGAGAATGACAAGAGTTTGGCCAAATATTTCTATTTTTTTGAATGAATTTTGAAGGCTATTTATAGGCAAAAGCTAAGGACCTTTGTGTAATTTTTTTTCCAACAATTTGCTAATTGTTTAAGGACTAAAATGTAATATTTTTGGGCAAAAAATAAAATTTTTGGTTGTTCCCTTTCCAAGTGGCCGAATGGCCTTTTTCAAAATTTTTAAAAATTTTTTACCATGTTATTTTGGTAAGATCATGGCCATTGATCAAAAGGGAAATTAATCCTAACCTTACACCTTTCCACATTACTTTCCAAACCCAAAAAAAGAAATACATGTATGACATCATAATGGTGATGTTATCCTATTATATTAAGGGATTAATTCCCTAATTAATTTGTGGTCAAATTTTGACCGAAAGTCAAACCGAACGGAACTCTACCGAAATCGTGTAGGAGGGTTCCGAGCGCCTCCGATGTGATCGGTTTGTTTTATTTTGCTTCCGTTTGGTCAAAATTCTCTATCATAAATTTTTATCGTTTTAGTGCATTTCAATGTACTCTCTAGGGTTTTTGGCTCTGTTTTCGAACCGTCTCACCTGATTATGTTCGGTAAGAATTTCCATCTCCGAACTCACTCACTTTAACACTGCTGGAACATTTTTACAGTATTCACAACAGTATTAAAACACAACTTTTTCACATTTTATTTATTAAAATTGATATATGCATACAATTTTAATCTACTTCGAGACTCTAAAATTCTCGGTTATCACATTCACCCTTCCTTATAAAATTTTCGTCCTCGAAAATTTTAAACAAGTGGGGGTACAGATTCCTAATTTCGTCTTCTCGCTCCCATGTAGTCTCTTTAAAGTTGTGATTTCTCCACAACACTTTGACTAATGGGATCGTTTTATTCCTCAAAACTTTATCTTCATGTGCCAAAATTTGAACAGGCCTTTCTTCATAAGTTAGATCTTCCTGAATCTGGATCGATTCATGTTTCAACACATGGGATGGATCCGATATATACTTCCATAGCATTGACACGTGAAACACATTATGCACTGCTGACATTTTTGTAGGTAACGCCAATCTATAAGCGACTTTACCAATGCGTTCGATAATCTCATATGGTCCAATATATCTTGGACTTAATTTCCCTTTCTTTTTGAACCGTATTATTCCTTTCATTGAAGAAACTTTTAGGAATATGAAATCCTTTTCGTTGAACTCTAGGGATCTTCATCTTTTGTTTGCATAGCTCTTCTGTTGGCTCTAGGCTATGTTCATCCGTTGCTGTATTTTTGTAACTGCATCCACTGTTTCTTGTACAAAATCTGTCTTATGCAGTCATTTTTCTTGTAAATCATACCAATGAACCGGTGATCTACACTTCCTTCTGTATAGAGCTTCATAGGGTGCCATACCTATCGAAGCTTAGTAACTGTTATTGTACGAAAACTCTACTAATGGAAGTTTCTTGTTCTAGCTCCCTGGGAAATCGATTGTACATGTGCGAAGCATGTCGTCTAGCATTTGAATTGTCTACTCAGATTGCCCGTCCATCTACAGATGAAATGCTATCCTTAGACGCACTTCTGTTCCCATAGCTTCTTGTACACATGTCCAGAAATTCGAAGTGAATCGTGGATCACGATCTGACACAATGGGTTTGGGAACTCCATATAACCTGACTATGTGGTTAACATACAAGCTCGCTAACTTTTCCAATGAAAAGGTCATTTTCACCGCAATGAACCTTGCCATCTTTGTCAACCTGTCGACAATAACCCAAATGGCATCATTGTGGCGGCCCGCCCCTCGTAGAGATCATACAATACTATTACAGTTGAGCTTATCACTAACTACGATAGATTGTACTCTCATGGGTCGCTGGCTTATCTCTCTCTCTTTTAAAATCATGTCGTTTTTGGGGAAATTTTTTTTTTTAACATCATGTAAAACCTTTTCCACTATTTACTTTGTTGGCCAATACAAAGTAATTTACATATTACAGTACTTTCGTAAAATATATAATATTACAAAAGACTGTTTCTTTCTTTTCTTCATCTTTTTTTATCGCTCAGCGGAAAGACTCTGGCAGGACCATATTCCTCGCCCAGTTATCCTATTTGACACGCGCCATCCCGTCCGCATCCAGTCAAACAAGATATTGAGCTAGTCGCTTACCTGCAACATTAGCAAAAATGGTGAGCTACAGGCTCAGTAAGTTCAAACATGCAAGAAATAAAATTTCTATGAATAGACTATTCATCATGAATAGTAACTTTGACCACTACTCATACGTGAATAGTAAGGTTGACCACAACACTGTATCACACTAGTACATCTACCGCGATGTTACTACTATTCATATATGAATAGTAACTTTGACCACTATTCATATGTGAATAGTAAGGTTGACCACAACACTGTATCACACTAGTACATCTACCGCGATGTTAGTGCTCTCACTAACTGTCTTATGCTCAATTATGGCACAGTTTTAGTTTTAGGTCATTATCTTTGATTACGTTCTGGTTTTGAGCTCAGGTTGGCAGTACCATTTAGGTACGCATGACTGGGAGCAGTACATTAGTGCTGACCTCCACAGCCTTAATCTCATAGCCCCGAAGGCAAAATTGTACATGACTGGGAGCGGTACATCAGTGCTGACCTCCACAGCCTTAGTCTCATAGCCCCGAAGGCAAAAATAGTACCTCCCTGTACGGAAGGCTGGTACGCCACAAAGTGGTTTCATTACCGACTTTTTAAAATTCTAACCCGGTGACTTCACATTGTCCCGTGGTTAGGAATGGTTCACATTTTAATTTTAGGGGAGTAAGTTTCATTAACCTCGCTCTAGTGCCCGAAGCACAATTAACAATGTGTCCATCCTCAATAGTGCACGTAGCACATTACGTCTCTCTCTCTATTCTATAATAGTGCCCGTAGCACATATGTACCTAACTTATAGTTAGTACATCAAAGTTAGCAACAATAATGCTATATGTTGCAGACAGGTAAATGTCTGAGCTTACCTTATGAGTCTCTTCTCTTTTCCTCTCGTGGATCTTTGATCGCCCTCCTCGTAGGTCGATTTTTGGATCCTACAGACAAAACCTTGTCTGTTAATTTCATTCCCATTTATAGCTTTTATTTTTCATTTAAAAGCTTAAATAAAACCTATTTATAACTTTTTAGGCTTTATTTATCATTTTCCCCATTTTTCTCAATTTTTGCAAAATTACAGTTTTGCCCCTGCATTTTGGCAAAATTACGATTTTGCCCCTATATTTTGGCAAAATTACAATTTTGCCCTTGACGGAAATTTTCCTGATCCAGACTGCATTTTTGGCTCTCAGGAACTTTTTTGACTCTTTTCTAATCATTACCGGGTTTATTTCTATTTTATTTCCATTTTTCACTTTCCCGACCCTCGGGAAACACTATTCTGACCCTTACGTCGGTTTAGTGATTTTCTATCATTTCAGAGTCTCAAATGGACGTTTCACTAGTATTTAAAACGTTCATCTAGACATTCCCGACCTAGGTTTCCGAGGCTCGGGTTTTCCGTTCCCGACTCGGACCTTTATTTGATTTCCAAAAACCCCCCCCTCGGGGTCGGTTTTTCAATTTCGCTCGCGTTTTAAATTTTCAAGGGGACGGGTTACTATTCACGAACCACCCCTTAGGTTTCCCTTATTACATTTTTCCATTAGGGACTCGGGTTTCCGTCCCGGCCCTAACTTTTATTTCTAATTTCCATTTTACCCCGAATGCCGTTTTCGAAATTTCGACAGCATTTCGGCGTAATTTTAAGGCTTCCGGCGTTAGGTACGCCTCGAACCGTATGTACCTGCCACGTACTATACCACAAGCCTATTTTATGTAAAAGTTTTCCAAACTTTTACATAAAAGCTCACAAAATTCTAATTTCACATTTTAACCCACATTACAAAATTTTTTCTCAATTTTGTCCATAGTTTTGGTTTCGGTTTTCACAACCAAACCGAACCAAAATTTCTCAAACTTTTCAACCGCTTTTTAGGCTATTCAATGCCATTTTTTTAACACATATTCAAGCCCATTTTCTTGGCATTTTCAACCAATTTCTTAGGGTTATAACCCACGGCCTCATGAATGGAAATCATACTCAACATTTTTGTTTCATGCTTTCAATTATAAATTCATCATTTGCATATTAAATTGCATGATTTCAATCAACCAAATATCACATAAACCATGCAAAATTTTTCTTCCAAACCTTTAACAAACCCCACGGCCACCTTATATAATTCACACCAAAAATTTTTTCAAACTTTTCACAATGAAATTCATGCTTTATTCTTCACCAATTTTAAGCTTGGAAGCAAGTTAGCAATTAAACCACAACTTTTTCTCATTGGTTACTTAAGGTAACCCACGGATTTTCCCTTGAAAAACCAACAAAATTTCGGTTTTTCTTTAAACAATTTGCATGGTTTTCTTCCTTATTATATCCTTAACATAACCCAACATCAAATCCATGAAAAACAACCAAAAATTTTCCATCTTTTTCTCACTATTCACCCACGGATTTCATGAAGAAAAACCATGAAAAAATCAAGTGCAAGGGAAGTTACCTTGGTCTAATGCTTCCTTTGTCTTCAAGGAGTGTTTTGACACACTTTTTGTGAAGAAATTTTGAAGAAATCTCTTGGTTCTCCTTGGGTGGCTCACGTAGACACCATGGAAATAACTTAGAAAAATTTTGTTATGGTTTTTGGCTTGAAATTTGGTTTCGGCCTTTTGTTCCTAAAGTGGCCGACTTATGCATGAAAGAAAGCCAATTAATTTGGCTCTAAACCAATGAGAATTAACCACCTTTCATCACCATTTCTTTCCACATTTTTCAAAAATTAAAAAGGGTGAATTTTGGCCAAATCTTGGCCTTTAGATCAAAAACTGGATGAATCATGGCCATTAATGCCACCAACCACCCTATTTCTTTCATTTATAAATTTTGATTTATGATGTCATAAATACTAAAGTGAAAGTCGACTTTGACTTTCACTATTCACATTAATTCGACTACTTTTTGACCGATACCGGTTCGAGCTGAAATTTTCCCGAAATCGTCCCGGCGTGTTCCTGAGGTCTCCTGTGCAGCCGGATCAATTTAAATTGCTTCCGTTTGATCAAAATTAATCCCGGAAGTTTTCCGTCTTTTATTGCCCCGGTTAGGGTTTTCAATGCCGGTTTTGCACCGTTTCAACTCAGTGAATTTTTCCAACACTGAATTCTTACTTGTCAATATTGTTAGAACATTTTCATATATTCTAAACAATATAAATACATTTATTTCACTCTTTAAATAGTACAAATTGTTATATACATACATTTGTACATTTTCATCCGAGAATTGCCTGAATTTCCCGGTTGTCACATTCACCCCTCCTTATAAAATTTTCGTCCTCGAAAATTAGAACAAATGGGGGTATAAACTCCTCATTTCATCTTCTCGTTCCCACGTAGCTTCTTCAATGTTGTGATTTTTCCACAAAATCTTCACTAGTGGGATTGTCTTATTCCTCAGTACTTTCTCTTCACGAGCCAGTACTTGAATAGTTTGTTCCTCATACGTCAAATCCTCATGGATTTGAATAGGCTCATGCTTCAACACATGGGATGGATCTGGTATATATTTTCTCAGTATCGACACATGAAACACATTATGCACTGCCGATAATTCTGGAGGTAACGCTAATCTGTAAGCGACCTTTCTAATGCGTTTGATAATTTCATAAGGTCCAATATATCTTGGACTTAGTTTCCCTTTCTTACCGAAACGCATAATCCCCTTCATGGGCGATACCTTGAGAAACACGAAGTCTCCTTCATCAAACTCCAAGGATCTTCGCCTCTTGTCCGCGTAACTCTTTTGTCGGCTTTGCGCAATTTTCATTTGACGCTGAATTCTAGCAACTGCATCGGAAGTCTCTTTTATGAAGTCCGTCTTATGCAACTGCTTCTCTCGCAAATCATACCAGTGTAATGGTGATCTGCATTTCCGTCCATACAAAGCCTCGTAAGGTGCCATGCCTATAGAAGCTTGGTAACTATTATTGTACGAGAATTCAATCAATGGTAACTTCTCGTTCCAATTTCCCGCAAAATCCATAACACAAGCTCGAAGCATGTCCTCTAACGTCTGAATTATCCGCTCCGACTGTCCGTCTGTTTGCGGATGAAAAGCCGTACTGAGTCTCAATTCAGTACCCATGGCCTTTTGCACACACTTCCAGAAATTCGAAGTGAATCGTGCATCTCGATCTGATACAATGGATTTTGGTACTCCATGTAATCTGACGACATGGGTTACGTACAGCTGAGCAAACTTTTCCAACGAAAAAGTCATCTTGACAGCTATAAACCGTGCCGTCTTGGTCAGTCTATCAACAATAACCCAAATGGCATCATAACCTTCTCGGGTTTTTGGGAGTCCCACTACAAAATCCATTGTAATGTGTTCCCATTTCCATTCAGGAATCTCCAACAGTTCCAATCTTCCTGCTGGATGTTTATGTTCCGCTTTGATTCTCTGACAGGTCATGCATCTGCTCACGAATTTCGCTATATCGTTCTTCATCCCTTTCCACCAAAACTGTAACTTCAAGTCCTGATACATCTTGCTAGCTCCGGGATGAACCGAATAGGGTGTCTCATGGGCTTCTGACATGATCCGTCTTCTAAGTTCCTCATCAGCTGGAACATTTATCCTTCCTTGATAAAGGATCATTCCATCCTTGGAAATTCCTTCTTGAGAACTCGTCATTGTTGGATCTCGCCTCTGAGCTTCCTTTATATCCTCAAATAGCGATGATTCCACTTGGAGTGCAGCTAGTCTTCCAGATATCAGCTCCAAGTTCAAAGAATTTATCTCTTGCTGCAATGGCTTCGGAAGCCTGTTTATCGATAGCTGGTGCGATATGGTAGACTTTCTACTTAGAGCATCCGCTACACGGTTGGCCTTTCCTGGATGGTATAGGATTTCACAATCATAATCCTTCACTAATTCCAACCATCGTCTTTGCCGTATATTGAGCTCTTTTTGCGTGAAGAAATACTTCAGGCTTTGGTGATCAGTTAAAATCTAACATTGAGCTCCATAGAGATAGTGTCGCCAAATTTTGAGTGCGAACACTACTGCAGCAAGTTCAAGGTCATGCGTAGGGTAATTCCTTTCATGATCCTTTAATTGACGGGAAGCATAGGCAATCACCTTGCCGTCTTGTATCAGGACTGCTCCCAATCCTATTTTAGATGCATCACTGTAGATCACAAACTTCTCCCCTTCAGTGGGAAGCGTAAGGATTGGTGCGTTTGTCAGCCGCTTCTTTAACTCCTGGAAGCTTCTTTCGCATTCCATGGTCCACTCGTACTTCCTTTCTTTGCGTGTAAGAGCAGTAAGAGGTGCAGCTAGTCGCGCGAATCCCTCTACAAATCACCGATAATAACCAGCTAACCCCAAGAAACTGCGTATTTCAGTCACACTCTTGGGTGCAGGCTACTAGTTAATTGCATCTACCTTCATCGGATCTACAGCAATACCTTCCTGGGATACAACATGTCCGAGGAAATGTACTCTATCCAGCCAAAACTCATATTTTGAGAATTTGGCATACAGTTAATGCTTCCTTATCGTATTCAGCACGATCCTCAGATGCTCTTTGTGGTCCTCCTGAGTCCTCGAGTATATAAGAATGTCATCAATGAATACAATGACAAACTTATCTAAATACTCTTTAAAAATTATGTTCATCAAGTCCATGAACGCTGCCGGTGCATTTGTTAATCCAAATGGCATCACAAGAAACTCGTAATGACCATAACGAGTTCTAAACGTCGTCTTAGGAATATCACTTTCTTTAATTCTCAGCTGGTGATATCCTGACCGTAAGTCGATCTTGGAAAATACCGCTGCGCCTTTTAATTGGTCGAATAGGTAATCAATTCTAGGTAACGGATACCTATTTTTGATCGTAACCTTATTCAACTCCCGATAATCAATACACAGCCGGAATGTTCCATCCTTTTTCTTGACGAATAACACAGGTGCACCCCATGGAGAAAAACTAGGCCTAATGAATCCTTTATCCAAAACCTCCTTTAATTGTACCTGCAGCTCCTTTAACTCCACTGGATCCATGCGGTATGGTGCTTTGGAAATAGGTGCCGTTCTAGGCATCAACTCAATTTCGAACGAGATTTCTCTCTCTGGCGGTATCCTTGGTAACTCTTCTGGAAATACGTCAAGAAACTCATTAACCACAGGAACATCTTCAGCTCGCAGCTTCTGTTCCTCTGTAGTATCCACCACATATGCCAGATATCCCATGCAACCACTGGCTATTAACTTGCTTGCTCTCAGCGAATTGATCATCATCTTCCCGGGTTTTCGAGAAGTGTCGACGTATTCGAAACTCTCTTCTTCCTCGGGTTGGAAAACTATCTTTCGATTTCGGCACTCGATCGTAGCTTGGTATTTCCCTAGGAAATCCATGCCTAGAATCACATCGTAATCTGCGATCTTCATCACGATCAACTCCGCATATAGTTCCCTATTTGCCACATATATTGGTACATGAGGTAGCCAGTAATTGGACAACAATACTTCCCCAGAGGGTAAAGCTGTCTTAAATACCCTTCCCATATTATCCTTAGGAAGTCCTATCTTGTCAGCAAATGCATAGGAAACAAAAGAATGCGTAGCACCGGAATCGAATAATACAGAGGCTACAAGACTAGCGACAGGAAGCTGACCTGTCACCACGTTCGATGTTCCTGCCTCTGCATCTTCTTTACTGTAGGCCATCACACGAGCATCGGCACGTGGCACACGCTCCTGGCGTTGCGGCCTTACTGGGGACTCTTCAACTCTGGCCTGAAGGGAATGAGCTTGTGGGCGTGTCTGGTGCTGTTGGGAAGTGCCTTGTCCACCCTGTCTATTTGGACAGTTTCTGGCATAATGGCCCTCCTTTCCACATTCATAGCAAACAAGTGGCCCAAATCTGCATTGCCCAGAATGTCTCTTCCCGCATGTAGGACAATTTTGCACGTTGGATTCCGCATTACCAGCTGTTCTCCGCTACTGGTTTCGATTATTGCCCTGGCGATTTCCAGAAAAATTTCCTTTCCTTTTGTTTTGCTGGGATCCCTGACTATTGCCCTGGCTTGGTTTAGCATTCTGATTAGGCTTGCTCGATTGACCAACTTGCGTAGACTTCGTCAAAGCCCTCTCCTTCTTCTTGGCCTCCCAGTGTTTTTCTCTTTCTTTTTTCTATCGAGCTACATGGAACTCAGCTCTAATGGCCCGACTCACACAGTCTGCTACAGAAGTAAGTGGTACTTGTCCAGTGTCTACTAACGCAGCAATTTCTGGCCTGAACATCACGATCATTTTCTGTATCTTCTCCCTCTCAGTAGGGACCACATAAGGGCACAAACGGGATAGCTGATCGAACTTTCGGCAGACTTCGCTTACCGACATGTTCCCTTGTGTCAACTCTGAGAATTCTTTCTGTTGCTGTCTCAGAGATGCAGGGTCGTAATATTTCTGGTTAAATTCTTCCAGAAATTCCGCCCAACTCATGGTAGACACGTCTCTCCTCATTCGTACAGTGTCCCACCAAAACCGAGCATCTTTTCTCAGCACAAAAGACGCACATGCAACCTTCTCTCAGTCGGTTAGGTTCATGAACTCCATGATCACTTGTAATGACGACAACCAGTCTTCAGCCTCTAAGGGATTTGTAGACCCTTCAAATTCTGGCGGCCTCATATGCCTGAATCTTTCATAGAGGGGTTCTAGATTCAATACTGGTTGTGGTTCAGGAGCTCTCTCATGTACTGCAGCTGGAGGAATAACCAGATCTACCTCAGCTTGTTGTTCTACTTGGGTACCCTCAGAGCCTTGTCTCTGTTCTAGCTCCTCTACCTGTCGCCTCAGATTTGCATTCTCTTGCATCTGAGCTTCTAACAGAGCTTGTATATGATCCAGTCTCTCCATAACATTAGGACGTCGCTCTCGTCCTTCTGGTCGATTACGCAAATCCACCATCTTGCCTATTGTCCTATTATGGCACAATAATTCACCGTTAGCTTTTCCATAACCACATTCGTAAAATCATATCACTATACGAAATTTAGGGTACTGTAAAGCCACATCATTATAACACATCATCGTACAACATATAATCATTTCGATATTTCATTCATAGCAAAACATTTATATGTCATACATAATCATCACCGGTCATATATACATCGGCCACTTTATACATCTTGGCCACAAGTCTATACAAAAGAGCTTTTCTCTAAGCTACTTATGTACATATATACATATCTACTGGTCACGCATCCCCTGTGTCTGGGACTAGAGGATATTCTTCCGGATCCTCATCATCATCGGTATCATCTGAATCGTCACCGTCCCTAGGCAATGCTCCCTGTCCTGAGTCATCGCCTCTTCGCGGTCTAGACGGTCCGGCCTCATGATCATTCATCATTCTCCTCGGTCCGAAGATGCGTGCAAACATCTCATCTTGACCCAGTGTCTCTCGTCAACTCTACGTCAGATGCTCGATCAGAATCTCTCTCTCAATCGTCCTGATCGTCACCAAGAACTCTTGGAGTGTCGGAGGAAACGGCTTGATCACCCTCTGTCTCAACTCCAAGGGTAAACCTTTCCAGAACAGCTCGCAACAGTTTGCTTCAGTGAGGTTGGGCAACGGACATCTTCTCCCGATGGTCTCCTCAAATCGTGCTACATAAGACATCACCGTCTCACCAGACAGCATGACCATCTTCTCTGTCTGGAGAATGTAGTCCCTAACCTCATCAAATCTGAGATACGCAGGTGTATCAGCCTCTCGTCTCTCTGGAGGTGCTGGAGCAGGTGTTGGATCCCTAGGCGGAAACTGATCAGCCAACCGCTGACAGAACTCAGCCCAACTGAATCCTAATAAAATCTCCTGGTCACAATACTGCCAAAACACTCGAGCATCTCCCTGAAACATACTGACTGCCAGCTGGATCCACCTATCTCGATCGATGTCACATATCGCCATAATCCTCTCAATGGCATGGAGCCAGTCCTTCATCTCCATTGACTGTCGTCCACCATCAAACATAGGAGGACTGCTAGCTCGGAATGCCTGTACTGCCCGAGCTGAAACTCTCACTCCAATATGTTGGCGTCCACCAACAACTGGAATGTCCACTACTACAGGTGGATGAACTATCGGTCGTGGCTGTACTATATCTACTGGCACTGGCAATGATGCTGGTACTGGTACCGGAGGTCTCTCGGGTACCGGGGGTCTAACTACCGGTCGTTGGGACATAGACGGCCTCACAATAGACCTCGTCCATACCCGTAATACTCCTCTTGGTCGTGGTAGCGGTGGTCTCACATATGGAGGTCTGGTCATCTTGCTACCTATAACATAATTATTTTCATATAAGAAAATAATTAATTGAACTTAAGTAAACTACTTACTTGGATAGCGGTACAGGATGCGCGAAGTGTCAAATAAGGATATGGTCACACTGCTCTGATATACCAACTGTGACAGCCGTTGGTATTCAAAACTTAACCCATCTCAAACCAGGCTCTGATACCAACTGTGGCGGCAGTTGGTATTCAAAACCAAATCAGTCGCAAACCTTGCTCTGATACCAACTGTGTCGGCCCGCCCCTCGTAGAGATCATACAATACTATTACAGTTGAGCTTATCACTAACTGCGATATATTGTACTCTCATGGGTCGCTGGCTTATCTCTCTCTCTTTTAAAATCATGTCGTTTTTGGGGAAAATTTTTTTTTTTAACAGTAAAACCTTTTCCACTATTTACTTTGTTGGCCAATACAAAGTAATTTACATATTACAGTACTTTCATAAAATATATAATATTACAAAAGACTGTTTCTTTCTTTTCTTCTTCTTTTTTTATCGCTCAGCGGAAAGACTTTGGTAGGACCATATCCCTCGTCCAGTTATCCTATTTGACACGCGCCATCCCGTCCGCATCCAGTCAAACAAGCTACTGAGCTGGTCGCTTACTAGCAACATTAGCAAAAATGGTGAGCTACAGGCTCAGTAAGTTCAAACATGCAAGAAATAAAATTTCTATGAATAGTACTATTCATCATGAATAGTCCGTTGACTACTATTCATACGTGAATAGTAACTTTGACCACTATTCATACATGAATAGTAAGGTTGACCACAACACTGTATCACACTAGTACATCTACCGCGATGTTAGTGCTCTCACTAACTGTCTTATGCTCAATTATGGCACAGTTTCAGTTTTAGGTCATTATCTTTGATTACGTTCTGGTTTTGAGCTCAGGTTGGCAGTACCATTTAGGTGCGCATGACTGGGAGCGGTACATTAGTGCTGACCTCCACAGCCTTAATCTCATAGCCCCGAAGGCAAAATTGTACATGACTGGGAGCGGTACATCAGTGCTGACCTCCACAGCCTTAGTCTCATAGCCCCGAAGGCAAAAATAGTACCTCCCTGTACGGAAGGCTGGTACGCCACAAAGTGGTTTCATTACCGACTTTTTAAAATTCTAAGCCGGTGACTTCACATTGTCCCGTAGTTAGGAATGGTTCACATTTTAATTTTAGGGGAGTGAGTTTCATTAACCTCGCTCTAGTGCCCGAAGCATAATTAACAATATGTCCATCCTCAATAGTGCCCGTAGCACATTACGTCTCTCTCTCTATTCTATAATAGTGCCCGTAGCACATATGTACCTAACTTATAGTTAGTACATCAAAGTTAGCAATAATAATGCTATATGTTGCAGACAGGTAAATGTCTGAACTTACCTTATGAGTCTCTTCTCTTTTCCTCTCGTGGATCTTTGATCGCCCTCCTCGTAGGTCGATTTTTGGATCCTACAGACAAAACCTTGTCTGTTAATTTCATTCCCATTTATAGCTTTTATTTTTCATTTAAAAGCTTAAATAAAACCTATTTATAACTTTTTAGGCTTTATTTATCATTTTCCCTATTTTTCTCAACTTTTGCAAAATTACTGTTTTGCCCCTGCATTTTGGCAAAATTACGATTTTGCCCCTATATTTTGGCAAAATTACAATTTTGACCCTGACTGAAATTTTCCCGATCCAGACTGCATTTTTGGCTCTCAGGAACTTTTCTGACTCTTTTCTAATCATTACCGGGTTTATTTCTATTTTATTTCTATTTTTCACTTTCCCGACCCTCGGGAAACACTATTCCGACCCTTACGTCGGTTTAGTGATTTTCTATCATTTCGGAGTCTCAAATGGACGTTTCACTAGTATTTAAAACGTTCATCTAGACATTCCCGACCTAGGTCTCCGAGACTCGGGTTTTCCGTTCCTGACTCGGACGTGTATTTTATTTCAAAAAACGCCCCCCCCTCGGGGTCGGTTTTTCAATTTCGCTCGCGTTTTAAATTTTCAAGGGGATGGGTTACTATTCACGAACCACCCCTTAGGTTTCCCTTATTACATTTTTCCGTTAGGGACTCGGGTTTCCGTCCCGGCCCTAACTTTTATTTTTAATTTCCATTTTACCCCGAATGCTGTTTTCGAAATTTCGGCAGCATTTCGGCGTAATTTTAAGGCTTCCGGCGTTAGGTACGCCTCGAACCGTATGTACCTGTCACGTACTATACCACAAGCCTATTTTATGTAAAAGTTTTCCAAACTTTTACATAAAAGCTCACAAAATTCCAATTTCACATTTTGACCCATATTACAAAATTTTTTCTCAATTTTGTCCATAGTTTTGGTTTCGGTTTTCACAACCAAACCGAACCAAAATTTCTCAAACTTTTCAACCGCTTTTTAGGCTATTCAATGCCATTTTTCTAACACATTTTCAAGCCCATTTTCTTGGCATTTTCAACCAATTTCTTAGGGTTATAACCCACGGCCTCATGAATGGAAATCATACTCAACATTTTTGTTTCGTGCTTTCAATTATAAATTCATCATTTGCATATTAAATTGCATGATTTCAATCAACCAAATATCACATAAACCATGCAAAATTTTTCTTCCAAACCTTTAACAAACCCCACGGCCACCTTATATAATTCACACTAAAAATTTTTTCAAACTTTTCACAATGAAATTCATGCTTTATTCTTCACCAATTTTAAGCTTGGAAGCAAGTTAGCAATTAAACCACAACTTTTTCTCATTGGTTACTTAAGGTAACCCATGGATTTTCCCTTGAAAAACCAACAAAATTTCGGTTTTTCTTTAAACAATTTGCATGGTTTTCTTCCTTATTACATCCTTAACGTAAACCAACATCAAATCCATGAAAAACAACCAAAAATTTTCCATCTTTTTCTCACTATTCACCCACGGATTTCATGAAGAAAAACCATGAAAAAATCAAGTGCAAGGGAAGTTACCTTGGTCTAATGCTTCCTTTGTCTTCAAGGAGTGTTTTGACACACTTTTTGTGAAGAAATTTTGAAGAAATCTCTTGGTTCTCCTTGGGTGGCTCACGTAGACACCATGGAAATAACTTAGAAAAATTTTGTTATGGTTTTTGGCTTGAAATTTGGTTTCGGCCTTTTGTTCCTAAAGTGGCCGACTTATGCATGAAAGAAAGCCAATTAATTTGGCTCTAAACCAATGAGAATTAACCACCTTTCATCACCATTTCTTTCCACATTTTTCAAAAATTAAAAAGGGTGAATTTTGGCCAAATCTTGGCCTTTAGATCAAAAACTGGATGAATCATGGCCATTAATGCCACCAACCACCCTATTTCTTTCATTTATAAATTTTGATTTATGATGTCATAAATACTAAAGTGAAAGTTGACTTTGACTTTCACTATTCACATTAATTCGACTACTTTTTGACCGATACCGGTTCGAGCTGAAATTTTCCCGAAATCGTCCCGGCGTGTTCCTGAGGTCTCCTGTGCAGTCGGATCAATTTAAATTGCTTCCGTTTGATCAAAATTAATCCCGGAAGTTTTCCGTCTTTTATTGCCCCGGTTAGGGTTTTCAATGCCGGTTTTGCACCGTTTCAACTCAGTAAATTTTTCCAACACTGAATTCTTACTTGTCAGTATTATTAGAACATTTTCATATATTCTAAACAATATAAATACATTTATTTCACTCTTTAAATAGTACAAATTGTTATATACATACATTTGTACATTTTCATCCGAGAATTGCCTGAATTTCCCGGTTGTCACAATCATAACCTTCTCGGGTCTTCGGTAGTCCTACTACAAAGTCCATTGTGATATGTTCTTATTTCCATTCAGGAATCTCCAACCGCTCTAATTTTCTGCCTGGATGACGATGTTCAGCCTTAACCTTTTAGCATGTTATACATTTGCTTACCAACTTAGCAATGTCTTTCTTCATCCCTTTCTACCAGAATTGTAGCTTCAAATCCTGATACATCTTACTGGCTCCGGGACGTACTGATTATGGCATTTCATGGGCTTCTGCCATAATTCACTTTTTTAATCCTTCATCGTCTGGAACTTGAATTCTTCCCTGATGTGGGATTATTCCATCTTTAGACACTCCCCCTTGAGGACTAGCTAGCTTCGAGTCTCATTTCTGAGCCTCTCTGATATCCTCATACAACGTTGATTCCAGTTACAGTGCAACCAACTTTCTAATTATCAGCTCCACCTTCAACATGTTAATTTCTTACTGTAATGGCTTTGGAAGTTTTCCAATCGGTAGTTGTTGTGAAACAGTAGATTTTCTACTTAACGCATCTGCAATGTGATTGGCTTTTCTGGGATGATCGAGGATTTCACAATCATAGTCTTTTACCAGCTCCAGCCATTTCCTCTACTGCATATTTAGCTCTTTTTGCGTGAAGAAATACTTTAGACTTTGGTGGTCAGTATAAATCTGACACTGAGCTCTATATAGATAGTGTCACCAGATCTTCAATGCAAATACTATCGCGGCAAGTTCCAAGTCATGCGTGGGATAATTCTTCTCATGGTCCTTTAATTGACGCGAGGCATAGGAAATCACATTGTCGTCTTGCATCAGGACAGCTCCTAATCCTATCTTCGAGGCGTCATTGTAAACCACGAACATCTCCCCTTTAATAGGAAGTGTAAGTATTGGTGCACTAGTTAGTCGTTTCTTCAGCTCTTGAAAGCTTTTCTCGTACTCTTCGGTCCATTCATACTTCTTTTCCTTACGTGTAAGAGCCATGATAAAAGTGACAAGTCGTGCAAATCCTTCAACAAATCTCCTATAATAGCCAGCTAAGCCCAAGAAACTTCGTATTTCCATCACGTTCTTAGGTGCGAGCCACTCATTGATTGCCTCTACTTTTGTAGGGTCCACGGCGATTCCTTCCTTGGAAACTACATGTCTAAGAAAATGTACTCTATCTAGCCAGAATTCGTATTTGGAGAATTTGGCATAGAGTTGATGCTTCCTTATCGTCTGCAGGATAATTTTCAGATGTTCTTCATGCTCCTCGCGAGTCTTTGAATATATGAGTATGTCATCGATAAACACAATGAAAAAATTATCCAAATATTCCTTAAAGACTCGATTCATCAAATCTATAAAAGCAGCTGGTGCATTTGTTAACCCAAACGGCATTACAAGGAATTCGTAATGATCATAGCTGGTTCGAAATGCGATCTTGTGGATGTCACTCTCTTTGATACTCAGTTGATGGTATCCTAATCGTAGATCAATCTTGGAGAATACTACTGTGCATTTTAGTTGATCGAACAAGTCGTCAATTCTAGATAACGGATACCTATTCTTAACAGTGACCTTGTTCAACTCCTGGTAGTCAATGTACATGTGAAATGATCCATCCTTTTCTTGACAAATAACACTGGAGCACCCCATGGGGAATAGCTCGGACATATAAATCCTTTGTCAAGAAGCTCCTTTAGCTACTCCTGTAACTCTTTTAATTCTGCCGGTGCCATTCGGTATGGTGCTTTTGAGACAGGTGCAGTTCCTGGCATCAGCTTGATCTCAAAGGAGATTTCTTGTTCAGGCGGCAATCCTGGTAACTCCTCTGGGAAGACATCGATGAATTCCTTCACGATAGGAATGTCTTCAGGTTGAAGCTTCTATTCCTCTGTCACGTCTATTATGCATGCTAAGTATCCAGCACAACTGCTAGACATTAGCCTTTTTACCTTCATCGAGTTGATCATTATCGTCCTTGGTTTATATGATGATCTGACATATTCAAATCCATCTTCCTGGTTGGGTTGGAACCTTATCTTCCACTTCTGACTATCGATCGTGGCTTGATACTTCCCTAGGAAATCTATTCCTAGTATTACATCATAGTCAGCAAGCTTTATCACGATCTATTCTGCAAACAACTCCCTATTTGCCATAATTATTGGTACATGGGGCAACCAATAATTTGACATTATACTTCTCCTGAAGGTAAAGCTGTTCTAAATGTCATACCTATATTGTCTTTTGGGTATCCTATCTTGTTCACAAATTGGTAGGAAATAAACGAATGCTTAGCACCAGAGTCAAATAAAACAGATGCCAAATTATAAGCGACAGAAAACTAACCTGTCACTACATTTGACGTTCCGGCTTCCACATCTTCCTTGGTATACACCATCACTTGAGCATTTGTTTGGGGCAAACATTCTGATCTTTCCTATCTCTTAGAATGAGAAGAACTTTTAGCCTTGGCTTGGATTACATGTGCTTGGGGATGTTGCTGCTGTGTCTAGAATGAACCCTGCACACTTTGCCTATTTTTGGGGCAGTTTTTGGCAAAATGGCCATTTTTTCCACATTGGAAACAGGCATTTGGGGCCAGTCTGCATCTGCCTGCATGTCTTTTCTCGTAGACTACGCAGTCCCGAACAATAGGTCCAGCATTGTTGTTCAATCTCCTCTGCTGATTCCTATTTCCAGAATTATTTCCTTTTCTTTTAACCTGGGACTGCTGACCAGAAGTACTTGGCTGTCCAGTCTTGACATTTGAATTAGGCTTGCTACTCTGTCCAACTTGAGATATAGCTTGAATAGCCTTGGCCAACACCTTCTCCTTCTTCCTAGCATCCCAAATCTTCTCTTTTTCCTCTTTCTGTCGAACCAGATAATATTCAGCCCTCAATGCTCTACTTACATAATCAGATACAGTAGTGGGCAGTGTTAATCCGCTGTCCACCAATGCTGAGATTTCAGGGCAAAACATTCTCAGCATCTTCTGAACTTTCTCCCTCTCCGTGGAGACAGCATATGGGCACAATCGGGATAGCTGATCGAACTTGCTATAGACTTCAATTACTGACATGTCCCCCTGCTTTAATTTCGCAAACTCTCTTTGTTGTGGTCGCAGTAGTGCAGGATTATAATACTTCTGATTGAATTCCTCCAAGAAATCTATCCATGACATTGTGTACATGTTCCTTCTTAACTTGACTGACTCCCACCAAAACCTTGCATCCTTTTTCAGAACAAAGAATGCACACAAAATCTTTTCTTGGTCATTCAACTCCATAAATTCCAAGATCATATGGAGTGAGGATAACCATTCTTCTGCTTCTAGAGGGTTTGTGAAACACTCGAACTCCGGCAGCTTCATTCATCGGAATCTTTCATATAGTGGCTCATGGTTAACTTGGGGTTGCGGTTGGGGTTCTATTACTTCTTCTGGTACTACTGGCGGCACTTCTGGTTCAGGTGCAGCCATTTGTGGGTTTTGGCCCCCTTCTTGTCCTTGTCTTTGCTCCATTTGCTCGAGTCTTTGTCTTAACTCGGCATTCTCTCTCATTTGGGCATCTATTAGAGCTTCCAACTTGTCCACTCTTTCTGACAGGACTGGACGTCCTCTCATATTTTATAAGTTTCGCGGACTCACCATTTTTTCTATTTCCTATAATTACATGCAAATCAATCATTAGATTTTTTTTCACAAACATTTATTTTTTTTACAATATAAATAAAATAGTTTTTAATCATCATATAGATTTCAACATTTCATCCATTGAACATGTCAAAATATAACGGTCATTTCATTTCATTTCAAATATACATCATTTTGCAGGCTTTTCTCAAAATAGCCTTTTGATACAGTCATATATACACATATATAGACATATATATAGTTATATATCACATGTGTTTCTACACCTAATCTCCTGGCTGGGGTTGATCCGGAATTGTCAAAAATTCCACTGGATCCACTTCATCCTCATCCGTTCTGTTTCAGGCCTCGGATGGTGTTGATCCTTCAACGAGACCTGTACCCTCTGGTTGCCTTGACGGACCAGCCTCATGATCATTTACCATAGGTTGTGCCCCATACAAACGGTCTAGCATGGCCTCTTGTAGTAGTTGCTCACGTCTCTTACGTACCATGCGCTCCATCATCATCTCCTCCTCTACTTTAGCCATAGTGACAATAAACTCATGCAAGGTAGTAGGATATAAAGGGGTTACCCTCTGTCGTAGGTCAATAGTGAGTCCCTTCCAAAATATATCATAAAAATCCTTATCTGTGAGGTTGGACAGAGGACATCTCCTCACGACGCTATCCTGAAATCGGACTGTATATGTGAATACAGTATCGTTCAGCATCATCTGTTGTCCCTCTGCCCGAAGAACAAAATCTCTAACATTTGTATACTTGGGCATAATCGGTGGCGGCATCTCTATCCTGCTCTCAGGAGGGTTTGAAACCGGTACTGAACTCTTCTACGGGAACTGTTGTATCAACTCAGCCCAATCAAGTGGTAACAGCATCTCCTGATCGCAGTACTCCAAATATAACCGTGCATCCTCCTGGAATGTGCCAATGGCCATCAATACCTAGCAATCCTCATCTATGTCGCACTGGTGCATGATCGTCTCTACGTCATGTAGCCAGTCCCGAGTAAAGATCCCCTGTTGACCTCCCTCGAATGTAGGTAGATGACTGCCTCTAAAAGCGTGTACTACTAGCACTAATACTTTAACTCCTATACGAGCTTGATCTCCCACCATTGGAATATCTACTGCTACCGGTGGGTTTACAATCAGTTGAGGTGGTAGTGCTTGTACCGGTACCGGTGCTACAATCCATGGCGCTGGCGAATCAGGTATCGGCGGTCGAGGTGTGGCTCGATGAATCATGGATGGTCTGATACAGGCCTAGTCCATACCCGGATCGACCCTCTCGGTTTATATGGGTGAGATCTCGCGTACGGGGGTCTAGTCATCGTATGGCCTACAAGATTATATAACCTCGAATAAACAGAAAGTTAACTAACTTAAAGAAAACTAACTTACTTGGATTGACGAGCAGATCGCATTCATGCCAATAGGGATATGATCAACTGCTCTGATACCAACCTGTAGCGCCCCCGAATCCAACCACCCTTAACTGTCATGAACCGACTCTATTGCCGACCAAGACAGCTCGTGTGTCGAATCCAGATCACCATTTAAAACTCTTTTTCTCACAACTCTTATTTTTCCGAGCCCAAATTTTTGCCAAAATTTTTTTTCTTTTTGATACATACTTTCCTTATAAGAAAGTCGAGTATGAAAGCCACATATAATACAATACTAACTTTTAGTTGTCTTTTTTTTTTTTTATAATATAATGTACAACATACAATATATATATGCTGTATATATTTTCCAAAGACACATTCTCTTCAATTCACTAACTCTCAACGCCCAGCGGAAGACTTATGACAGGATCATGCCCACGGTAAATTCACTATCCCACTGACACACGCACATCCTGTCGCCATCTATTAATCTACTAGACAGGTTTCTTACCTGTAACATGAACAAACTGATGAGTTAATAGGCTCAGTAAGTTCAAACATACTTAATAAGAATCACAAATATCAAAAATACAACTTCTTATGAATAGTACTATTTATCATGAATAGTGACTTTGACATTTGACCGATGAATAATAACCGTTGCCCTAACAGGTTACTATTCATATTACCCTAACTGATTACTATTCACATTAGTCTAACTGGTTACTATTCACATTAACCTTAACTGATTACTATTCACATTATCCTAACCGAGTTTACTATACTTAGTGTAAGCTTCAGTTATGCTCATTTATGGTTTTCGTCATATTATTGATTATTTTTCCTCTATTTATATTCTGGTGTTGAGCTCTTTTAGGGCAGTACCGATAATTTATTTTGTGCGTTGACTAGAAGGGCCGAGGGAGTGACTATAGAGTTTCTTCCTCCACAGCCCTTATTATATCCTTGTAGGATCTGAAAAACCTCCACTACAATGTTGAAGGGGCGGTATACCTTAAATGGTTTTATTACCATCTTTCAATTATAATTTTAATCAAGTGACATTAATCGTCATCTCAAGGTCACTAACCTCTATCGCCCGTAGGTCTTAGATATTCTTTTCCTTTTATTATGTGGGACCTGTTATACTAACTAATCCCCAAATATCCATAGGACTTGATACCTAATGTACAACTAATACATAACAAAGTAATACAGTATTTCATATTGCAGATATAAAAATGCTTGAACTTACCAATACTGCGATAATGTCCACTTCCAGAACTCCTCCGCATTTCTATCTCTAATTTGGGTCCTTACAGACATAATATTGTCTGTTAATAACCTTTATTAATTATCACTTTAAATATATTTATTTTGTGATAAATTTTACAAAACATTTCAATTCTTTATGTGGTACACGGTCTGCAACATGCCCGTGTCCCTGACCGTGTACCACTCAGTTTTATTTTACACGACCGTGTTTCACTGTACACGCCCGTGTACTAATTAAACTCTAGATTTTAACTCTAAAATCTCTACTTTGGGTCCTAGAATTTTTATTTAAGTTATTTAAGGTCCTTTATGGTCCTTTCCGAGTCTTTCAGAAATTTTTTGTCAAAATGACCATTTTACCCCTGACAGGTCTCAAGACCGTAACTATTCTGTTCTATCATTTTTCTTAAATTTTCTAAGCCCAAATATCTTAAAATAATATTCTTTAGACTTTTGTATCATTTTACAGTTTTTTATACTATAAAAACCTAATTATTCACTTTTCGACTCTTGGTTACTATTCATCCATCACCTAGGGTCGTTTCTCGTTTTTTTCTAGCGTTTCGGAGCCTCAAATGGGCATTTCACTACTCCTGAAACGTTTTTCATCCTGTCCCCGGCCCTTGGTCCTTGAGGGGCTCGGGTTTCCTATCCCGACCTAATTTTTCCTCGTTTTCCAAAATACCCCTAACAAGATTTTTTTTTTTTCCTGTTTTAGGCATTTTAGTCATTAAGGGTCAGTTTACTATTCCTCTTGGGTTGGTTTTCCATTTTCAATCCTAATCCACCGATGGGACCTGGTTTCCTTCCCGAGTCTAATATTTTTACCCATCGTTTCTCGAAATGCCCTTATGTTGTTTTGAAAATTTCGATAGCATTTCCGCTTGTATTTTAAGGTTCTCCGAACCTTTGTACCTGCCACGTACTGTACCAGAGGCTTATTTTATATGAAGTTACCAAACTTTGTACAAAAATTTTCTACATTAACTAGTATTCAAAAATCAATACACAACATCAAATTCTTTCCAAATATAGCCTCAGTTTATTGTGTTAATTATCATCAAATGTTTTTCATCACAATATTCCAATATCACATATCACTCTTAGGTTTTCAAATGTGCAAATCAACATTAAAACCTAACCAAATTTTCATTTCAATCCTAGCATTAGCCATGGATTTTTATACTAAAGCACCCTAGAAAATTTGTTTTCTTTCCTAGTGTTTTATCAACGTTACTCATCATTGTTCAACACTAAGAATTTTCCATTTCCTAGTGTTTACTACCCACGGAGTTTATCATGAAAAATACATTAAAATTTCTTATTTCTAGATTCTAATTCATGCTTAATTCACATGCCACTAAATGATCATAAACACTAACTCAAATCACCAAATTTCCAAATCATTTTCCACACCAAAAGTGCCACGGATTTCATGGAAACCAAGCATAAATGTTTGCTTGTTTCTTAAACCTAATTCGTGCTTCAAATTCTAAAACATTAAATCGATCAACAATCAACATCAAAACATCAAGTTTCTCACTATTTTTCCTCATCAATAGCCACAGATTTGTTTTTGAAAAATTTCAACAAGAAAGCTTCAAAATTATGGATTGCCTCTTCCAATTGATCACTTGATGTCTAAGCTTGAATTGAAGTCTAATTTTGGTGTGAAATTTTGACAAATTTTGGCTTAAATGGGGGGGAAACCCACGGATTTTGGCTGCTAGAGAATGACAAGAGTTTGGCCAAATTTTTTTATTTTTTTGAATGAATTTTGAAGCCTATCTATAGGTAAATGCTAAGGACCTTTGTGCAATTTTTTTTCCAATAATATGCTAATTGTTCAAGGACTAAAATGTAATATTTTTGGGCCAAAAATAAAATTTTTGGTTGTTCCCTTTCCAAGTGGCTGAATGGCCTTTTTCAAAATTTTTAAAATTTTTTTCCCATGTTATTTTGGCAAGATCATGGCCATTGATCAAAAAGGAAATTAATCCTAACCTTACACCTTTCCACATTACTTTCCAAACCTAAAAAAAAATACATATATGACATCATAATGGTGATGTCATCCTATTATATTATGGGATTAATTCCCTAATTAATTTGTGGTCAAATTTTGACCGAAAGTCAAACCGAATGGAACTATACCGAAATCGTGTAAGAGGGTTCCGGGCATCTCCGGTGCGATCGGTTTGTTTTATTTTACTTCCACTTGGTCAAAATTCTCTATCGTAAATTTTTATCATTTTAGTGCATTTCAATGTACTCTCTAGGGTTTTTGGCTTCGTTTTTGAACCGTCTCATTCGATTATGTTCGGTAAGATTTTCTATCTCTGAACTCACTCACTGTAACATTGTCGGAACATTTTTACAGTATTCACAACAGCATTAAAACACAACTTTTTCACATTTTATTTATTAAAATTGATATATACATATAATTTTAATCTACTTCAAGAATCTAAAATTCCCAGTTATCACAATCAAACCTCACAAGCTTGTGTTAGGAGGATTCGAATCCAAGTCGTTCTAAGGCACCAAGGGTAAGTTTTCAAAACCCAATCTTTGTAGTTTTAAGTTTTTGTTTTGGTTTGATTTTTAAGAGAAAAATTTTGGTATTGTTTCTAGCAAAACCCGATCTCATTCTCTTTGGGTTCCCATAACCATTTTGGTTCCTTAAACCCTAGTTCAAAATTATGCTTGGTTCAAAGCACAAAGGTAAAAACTGAAACCTACCCTTTTGTGATTTAGTGATTTTAAGTTTTTGATCGAGGCCATTTATGTGTATTTGTTTATGCAAATGGTTTATAATAATTCTATTTTCAGCCTTTAGCTTTCTATTTTTAAGTTTATGTGGTTGTGGTTGTGTTTACAATTTTTACGAATGGTTGTTAGTATGTATGATGCGATGAACGTATAGGGAAGTGGCTAGACACAAATCTGTCCCCAAGAAAGGCCATGGATTTTGGCTATTTTAACCCACTTAGGTTCCGAATTTGGGATTTGATAAAACACAATTTTTAAGAAAATTTCATTACGGTCGTTTTTGCATCAAATAGCCTTTGGCGAAAAACGACACTATGATAGGTTTTTCGAGCGATTTTCACTCGGGTTTTAGTAAAAACGGAGCCCTTAGAGTCTGAACCAGACTTTGGGCTCAACACAAAAGTTGTAGATCTCGTCGAAATCTTTGAGATGACCTACATGTGTTTTAAAAATTTTGGTGTTTTAGGCATCAAACAGAGCCGTTTTTAAATAGACGTAAAACTGAGACTTTTACAAAAAATTGGGCATATAGGCCACGGGTTTAGTAAGTTTAGGAGCCGATACAGTTAGATTTAGGCTCCATGGTGAACATGAGATTTGTTCATCTCGTCGAGGATGAAAACTTTCATGTTCAACAAACTAAAAACAAAGTTGTTTTGATCAAGTATCAAAATAGTTTTCAAAAATGGTTCAAAAACCACATTTAAAATGTAATTTCAAAAATGTGATTTACACACTTCAAAAATAAACGTATGTTTTTAACACTTTAAAATACAAACATAGTTTTCATAAAAATGTTTCCCACCTTCCAATGGGGTGATAAGGAGATGGTTTCAAAATAAAAAATTTTTCCTAAGAATTTTATAAGTCAACCTATACAATTTTTCAAAGGAAAACGGTGTGTATAGCCCGGTAGGCTATCACACCAAACAAGCCTTAGTAGCCCGGTAGGCTACTGCACCAAACAAGCCATAGTGGCCCGGTGGGCCATTACACCAAATAAGGAATCATAGCCCGGTAGGCTACCACACCCCAACAAGTGAAGTAACTAGGTCGGTTACTACACTAAGTTCACACATAGTAACCCGATAGGCTACCTAGTTACCAATGCACAAGGTAACCGGTCAGTTGACTGGTCGGCAACCAGTCAAGGACCATGTTTTGAATAACACTGTGAGGAATGATGATTAATTTGTCAAGTAGATAATTAATCAAACATGATACAAGTTTGACACCAAATCCCCAAAGTAGGCCAATACGGTACCGAGGGGCCTCGGTACCATATAGAAATACAAGTAATAGTCCCTAACGTTAATGGTGACTCAACGGGAGTATTAATGAGACACGTTATTTATAATAGGTAGTTACCTGTAAATTGAGAAAGGCATGAGTACGAAATTGCTTGCAATCTAAGTAAGTACAACTCTGCCTACAGCATGAATAAAATGAGTTGAAATGATGGTTTTCACAATATGTTAAATATACATAGCATGCACGCATTGATGCACAGTATGTATAAGAGCATATAGTTCACAATCACGTAGATTGATCCCAAGCTAGATACCATACATCCCTATCACATAAGATTAGGGATAGCTTAGCAAAGCTTTCAGCCAGATCAGATAAAAAATCAGGTAATTAGATTAAGGAGACGGTAAAACGGGATCAAAGTCCACATTATGTTTTTAAAGAAAATGGGTGCAAGGTCCACGTTGTGTTTTTAAAGAAAACGGGCGCAAGGTCCACGTTATGTTTTTAAAGAAAACGGGCGCAAGGTCCACGTTATGTTTTTAAAGAAAACGGGCGCAAGGTCCATGCTATATTTAAAAAAGAAACGGGCGTAAGGTCCACATTATGTTTTTAAAGAAAACGGGCGCAAGGTCCACGTTATGTTTTCTAAGAAAACGGGCGCAAGGTCTAAGTTATGTTTTTAAAGAAAATGGGTGCAAGGTCCACGTTATATTTTTAAATAAAATGGGTGCGAGGTCCACATTTTGTTCATAAATAAAACGGGTGCATAGTTCTCAAGTGCAAGGCTCATTATGCCCTTTTTTTTTTCAATACGAAACGATAATGAATAATGAAGCATAATCTGAGCATAAACGGTTCATGTAGTATACATGTTATGCCTTAGATATAGTTAGAGCAAGCTCCCTAGTTGCATGATAGGACATGCCCACATGATATGCATTCTGAGATGCTACATGATATGTTTCCATGTTCTGTGTGAATGTGTGATAAGTTTGCCAGTTGCATATGCCTTAACTATGGCTTATGATTTTAACATGTTTTGCGGTTAACATGTTGTACTTACTGAGCGTAAAGCTCACGAAGTGTGTTCATACTGTAGGTAAGCATCCTATGGCATAAATAGCAATGGGCGATAACAGTGGTGGAGGCGGATGTGAGGTGAGGTTATAGAGACACTGCAAGTTAAACTTCCGCACAGTTTGAGTAAATAGTATTTTTGAGTAACGATTAAATAGTATATTTAAATAGTAATCATGAACAGTGTTTTTGAATAGTAACTGTTAAACAGTATTTTTTAAATAGTAACTATTGAATAGTAATCGTCAAACAATATTTTTGAATAGTAACCGTCAAATAGTATTTTTAAATAGTAATCGATAAATAGTATTTTTGAATAATAATCGGTATACGTACATGTATAGTAAATACGTATGCAATAAAAGAAAAAAATCCCTAAATTTATGATACCTAGTTAAATAACTTTGAGTATCAATTGCAAGAAAGTATAAGTATTAGTTTAAGAAAGAGTTTTTAAGTGACGGTCCGGCTGCTAAGGGCACGGGGCATCACAGGTCAAAAGGCAAGTTACTATTCATGGGTGAATAGTATTATTCATGGATGAATAGTACTATTCATAGGAAATTTAATTATTTATATTTTTGAATCTATGTGATTCATAGTTTGTATGTTTGAACTTACTGAGCTTGTTAGCTCATCGGTTTATTCATGTTACAGGTAAGAAACTTGTCCAGTAGATAACCTGGATGGCTGTAGGATACGCGGTGCCAATGGGATAGGGAATTCCACTGTGGATTGTGGTCCTGTTACTAGTCTTCTGTTGAGTGTCAAAAGAGAGAATTTGAAGAAAATGTGTTTTGAGAAACAAAGTTGAAAAAAAATATATCTTTGTAAATTACGTTGTATTGCACAAAAGACAACTAAAGTTTAGTTTTAAATTTATATGGCTTTCATACAATGCTTTTATGCGAGAAAAGTAATTTGAAAAGAAAAAAAAATATAGGCAAAAGTTTTGGACCCTGTAAGATGAGAATTTAAAAGTGAAAGTGTTTTAGTGGCGACCCGATGAAGTGCATGGGCTGTCTTGGTCGACTACGGAGTTGGATTGTGATAGTTTCGTGTGGCCGAGATCGGGGGGTGCCACAGGTTGGTATTAGAGCAGTTGACCATATCTCTATTGGCACAAAACATAGCCTACTCGTCAATCCGAGTAAGTCATCTTTCTTTAAGTTAGTTAACTTTTCATTTATACGAGATTATGTATTTTGTAGGACATAAGATGTCCAGGCTACCATACGTGCGATCTCAACCATACAGATCGCGAGGGCCGATTAGGGTATGGACTAGGTCTGTGATTAGGCCGTCCATGTCCCAACGACCAGTATATCGACCGCCGATGCCTGAGTCGCAAACGCCATAGGCTAGAGTACTGGCACTGATTCAAGAGTCGCCTCCTCGACCAATAGTTAATCCACCTATCGAAATAAATATTCTAATTGTTGGAGGACAACCGCACGTAGGAGCTAGAGTATTAGTCCACATGGTACACGTTTTTTGAGGTAGTCATCAACCCACCTTTGAGGGAGGTAAACAAGGGATTTCTACTAGAGATTGGCTACATGATGTGGAGATGATTATGTGCCAATGTGATATTGATGAGGACTGCTGGGTCTTGTTAGCAGTCGGTACCTTTCGTGAGGATGCATGGATGTTCTGGGAATATTGCGACTAGGACATGCTATTAGGGCTTGATTAGGCTGAGTTCAGACATATTATGATACAGCAATTCCCGCCAAAGAGCCCAGCACCGGTTCTAGACCCTTCAGAGAGTAGGATAGTGACACCACCACCTGTTATGCCTAGATACATAGATGTTAGAGAGTTTGTTATCTATGGAAAGAGACTGCAGATGTTGCTTAGTGATACAGTCTTCACTTATGCAGTACGATTTGAGGAGAACATCATGAGGAGATGTCCTATGTCCAACCTCACTGACGAGGATTTTTGTGACATATTCTGGAAGGGGCTTATGATAAATCTATGACAAAGGGTAACCCCTTTATATCCTATTACTCTATGAGAGTTTATATTTACAGTAGCTAAAGTTAAAGAAGAGCTGCTGATGGAACGCATGGTACGTAACTGGTGTGAACAATTATTGCAAGAGGCAATGCTAGATTGTCTTTATGGAGCATGACCTATGGGTAATGACCATGAGGCTGGCCCATCGAGGCAACAAGACGGGACAAGTCCCACGAGAGGATTGACACCATCTGGGACCGGGAATGGTACGGATGAGGATGAAGAGGATCTGGAAGAAATTATGTTAGTTCCGAACCAACCTCAACTAGGGGACTAGATGTAAAAACATATAAGATGTATAAATGTATATATCTGTATATGTACATGTATGACTATATCGAAAGGTTGTTTTGAGAAAAGCCTTTGAGTTGATGTGTATATGAAAATTTTGAAATGAAATGATATGAAATTTTGATATGTCAAAATAATGAGATGTTTGAAAACTATTTTTACTTACATTGTAAAAATATGTTTGTTGAAAATCTAACGATTGATTTTCATGCAATTATTGGAAATAGAAAAACATGGTGAACACGCGTAATTTAAGGAATATAAGAGGACATCCTGTCCTTTCAGAAAGGGTAGATGAACTACAAGCCCTGATAGAAGCTCAGATGAAAGAGAATGCTAAGCTAAGACAAAGATTAGAGCAGATGGAGCAGAGGCAAGGCCAAACCTCTCAAATGGTTGTACCTGAACAAGAAATGCCACCAGTTATGCCTAAAATAGTAATAGAAGCTCAACCTCAGCCTTGAGTCAATCAGGAACCATTATATGAACGATTTCGATGGATGAAGCCACCAGAATTCGAGGGTTCCACAAACCTACTAGAAGCAGAGGAGTGGTTGTCTTCACTCTAAATGATCATGGAATTTATGAATCTGAATGACCAAGAGAAGATCATGTGTGCATCTTTTGTGTTGAAAAATGATGTAAGATTTTGGTGGGACACTATCAAACTAAGAAGAAACGTGGCTATGATGTCATGGATAGACTTCTTAGAAGAATTTAATTAGAAATATTATAATCTCGCACTGCTGCGACCCCAACAGAGGGAGTTTGTAGAGTTGAAGCAGGGAAATATGACAGTAAGTGAAGTCTGTCAAAAGTTTGACCAACTGTCCCAGTTATGTCCATATTGCATCCCTACTGAGAGGGAGAAATTTCAAAAGATGCTCGGGATGTTCAGACCCGACATCACAGCTCTGATGGATAGTGGGTTAACACCACCCACTACTGTAGCTGACTGTGTGAGTCGAGCTTTGAGAGCTGAGTATCACTTAGCTCGATAAAGAGAAGAAAAGGAGAAAATCTGGGATGCCAATAAGAAGGAAAAAGTCTTGGCCAAAGCCGCTCAAGCTGGACCCCAGACTGGACAAGGCAGCAAGTCGAATTCGAACGTAAAGGCTAGATAGTCAAGCACTTTTGGCCAACAGTCGCAAGGCAAAAGGAAAGGAAATAACTCTGAAAATAGAAATCAGTAGCGGAAGTTAAACAACAATGCTTTATCTATTATTCGTGACTGTGTTGTCTGCAAAAGAAGGCACCCAGGCTGATGCAGAGTTGTTTTGAATGCCTGTTTTTAGTGTAAAAAGGAAGGTCATTTTGCCAAGAATTATCCTAAGAATCGACAAAATGTGCAAGGTACGTTCAATCACAACAGCAACATCCCCAAGCTCATGCAATACAGGCAAAGATTGAAGGGCCTTCATCTTCAGAGGTACAAGAAAGACCAGAACGCTTGCCTCGTGCAGATGCTTAAGTTATGGTCTACACTAAGGAGGATGCGAAAGCTGGGACGTCCAATGTAGTGATAGGTCAGCTTTCTGTCGCTAACCATTTGGCATCTATTTTATTTGATTCTGGAGCTATGCATTCGTTTATTTCACATGAATTTGCGAACAAGATAGGATATCCTAAAGAAAACATAGGTATAACATTTAGAACGACCCTACCCTTAGGTGAAGTATTGATATCCAATTACTGGTTATCTCATGTACTAATAATTATGGTAAATAGGGAGTTATATGCAGAACTGATCGTGATGGAGTTAGCTGATTACGATGTAATACAAGAAATGGATTTCCTAGGGAAGTATCAAGCCACGATCAATTGCCCGAAGTGGAAAATAGTGTTTTAACTCAATCAGGAAGACGACTTCGAATATGTCGACTCGTCACATAAATAGAGGAAGATGATGATTAATTTGATGAAAGCAAGAAAGCTAATATCTAGCGGCTGTGTTGGATACTTAGTGTACATAGTGGATGTGACGGAGGAACAAAAGCTTGAACCTGAAGATGTTCTTATTGTGAATGAATTTCTCGATATCTTTCCAGAAAAAATAATCAGATTGCCGCCAGAATGAGAGATCTCTTTTGAGATTGAATTAATGCTAGGAACTGCACCTATCTCAAAGGCGCTGTACCGAATGGCACCGACAGAGCTAAAGGAATTGCAAGAGCAATTAAAAGAGCTTCTTGACAAGGGATTCATATGTCCGAGCTATTCCCCATAGGGTGCTCTGGTGTTGTTTGTCAAGAAAAAGGATGGAACGTTTCGCATGTGCATTGACTCTTGGGAATTAAACAAGGTCACTATCAAGAATAGGTATCCATTACCTAGGATTGACGACTTGTTTGATCAACTCAAAGGCGCAGTGGTATTCTCCAAGATCGACCTGCCATTGGGGTATCATCAACTGTGAATCAAGGAAAGTGATGTTCCCAAGACCGCGTTTAGGACCCGTTACGGTCATTACGAATTTCTTGTGATGCCGTTTAGGTTGACAAATGTGCCAGCTGCATTCATAGACCTAATGAATAGAGTCTTCAAGGAATTTCTAGATAAGTTTGTCATTGTGTTTATCGATGACATACTTATATATTCAATGACTCGTGAAGAGCATGAGGAACACCTGTGGATCATTCTTCAGATGATAAGGAAGCACTAACTCTATGTAAAATTCTCCAAGTGCAAATTTTGGCTAGATAGAGTACATTTCCTCGGACATGTGGTTTTTAATGAAGGAATTGCTGTCGATCCTGTTGAAGTGGAGGCGATCAATGAATGGCCTACACCTAAGAATGTGACCAAAATATGGAGTTTCTTGGGTTTAGCCGACTATTATAGGAGATTTGTAGAGGGAGTCGCACGACTCGCTGCACCTCTCATGGCCCTTACGCATAAAGAGAGGAAGTATGAGTGGACTAAAGAGTGCAAAAAGAGCTTCCGAGAGTTAAAGAAGCGATTGATGAATGCACTAATCCTTACACTTCCTACTGAAGGGGAGATGTTCGTGATATACAGCGACGCTTCGAAGATGGGATTAGGAGCTGTCCTGATGTAATGCGATAAGGTGATTGCCTATGCCTCGTGTTAATTAAAGGATCACAAGAGAAATTATCCAATGCATGATCTAGAACTTGCCGCAGTAGTGTTCGCACTTAAGATCTGGTAATACTATTTATATGGAGCTCAATGTCAGATCTATACTGACCACTAGAGTTTAAAGTACTTATTCACGTAGAAGGAGTTGAATATGCAGTAGAGTAGATGGTTGGAGTTGGTAAAGGATTATGATTGTGAGATCCTCTACCATCCCAGAAAAGCCAATCGTGTTGCAGATGCATTAAGTAGAAAATCTACTATTTCACAGCAACTGCCAATTGAAAAACTGCCAAGGCTATTGCAACAGGAGATCAACGCATTGAAGATGAAGCTGATATCTGGGAAATTGGCTACACTTCAATTAAAGTCATCATTATTTGAGGACATTAGAAAGGCTCAAAAATGAGATTTAAATCTAGCCAGTCCTCAGGAAGGAGTGTCTAAAGATGGATTAATCCTACATCAGGGAAGAATCTATGTTCCCGATGATGAAGGATTAAGAAGGTGAATTATGGCAGAGGCCCATGAAACGCCATATTCAGTGCATCTTAGAGCCAGTAAGATGTACCAGGATTTGAAACTGCAATTCTGGTGGAAAAGGATGAAGAAGAACATTGCAGAATTCGTAAGCCAATGTATGATGTGCCAAAGAGTTAAGGTTGAACACCGGCATCCAGATTGAAAAATTAGAGCCGTTAGAAATTTTCGAATGGAAATGGGAACATGTTATGGTGGACTTTATGGTAGGATTACTGAAAACCCGAGAAGGCTACGATGCCATTTGGGTTATTGTTGACAGATTATTGAAAAGGCAAGGTTCATAGCAATGAAAATGACTTTTTCACTGGAAAGGTTGGCAAACATTTATGTAACCCATATCGTTCGGTTACATGGTGTTCTTAAGTCCATTGTATCGGATCGTGATGGACGATTCACTTCGAATTTCTGGAAGTGCGTACAAGAATCTATGGGAACGAAATTACGTCTGAGTATAGCTTTTCATCCGTAGACATATGGGCAATCTGAACGGATGATCCAAACACTAGAAGACATGCTTCGTGCATGTACAATAGATTTCCTAGGAACTTGGAACGAAAAACTTCCATTGGTAGAATTTTTATATAATAATAGCTACCAAGCTTTTATAGGAATGGCACCTTATGAAGCTTTATATGGAAAGAAGTGTAGATCACCTGTCCACTGGTATGATCTACAAGAAAGACAGTTGCACAAAACGGATTTCGTGCAAGAAACAACTGATGTAGTTGCGAAAATACAGTGATGAATGAAGATTACGCATAGCCGGCAGAAGAGCTATGCGGATAAATGACGAAGATCCCTAGAGTTTAACAAAGGGGATTTCGTATTCTTAAGAGTTTCACTAATGAAAGGAATAATGCGTTTCGGTAATGGAGGGAAATTAAGTCCAAGATATATTAAACTATTTGAAATTATTGAACACATTGGGAAGGTTGCCTATAAATTAACATTACCTCCGAAAATTTTGGTAGTGCATAATATATTTCATGTGTTCATGTTGCGAAAATACATACCGGATCCGTCCCATGTACTGAAACATGAACCGATCTAGATCTAGGAAGATCTAATGTATGAAGAGAGGCCTATTCAAATTTTGGCACGAGAAGAAAAATTTTTAAGGAACAAGACGATCCCATTAGTCAAAGTGCTGTGGAAAAATCACAACATTGAAGAGGTTACATGGGAGCACGAGGATGAAATTAGAAAATTGTACCCTCACTTGTTCTAAATTTTCGAGGACGAAAATTTTATAAGGAGGGGTGAATGTGATAATCGAGAATTTTGAAATTCTTAGAGACATTTAAAATTGTATGTATATAACAATTTTAACGTATAAAATGTGAAAAAGTTGTGTTTTAATATTGGTTAGAATGCAATGAAAATGGTTTAACAGTGTTAAAGATTATAAGTTCGGAGATGTAAAATCTTCTTGAACAGAAACAGGTGAGACGGCCTTAAAACGGAGCCAAAAACCCTGGAGAGTGCACCGAAGTGCACTAAAAGACAAAAATTTAATTTTGGTCAAATGGAAGCAAAATAAGGTAGACCGATCGCACCGGAGGTGTTAAAAACTCGCCTACGTGATTTCGGTAAATTTCCGTTCGGTTTGACTTTTGGTCAAACTTTGACCAGGAATCAATATATGAATTAATTAGATGATGTCAAGTGTGACATCATAAATGTGATGTAATAAATATGGAATTAAAGCTTAAAAAGGGAGGTAGGTAGCATTAATTGTGAGGATTAATGCCAGGCTTGGATCAAGGGCTAAGATTATGCCAAAATTACATGTAAAATTTTTGAAAATTTTTTTAGAAATGGGCTGTAAAGTGGTCAGCTAAGGCAGAAAAAAATCAGCCCAAAATTTGCCAAATAATCCCTAAAAGTTTACAAAAAAGTCCCTAAACAATTTTCAAATTTTTGGGAAAAATTGCAAGTTGATCCTCCACTCTTTTGCCTATAAATAGGAGTGGAAAATTCACTTGTAAAATCAGAAAAACCAGCCCCCATTCTACCCATTTCTGGCTATGCACTCTTTTCCCATTCCAAGCCAAATTTCGACAAAATTTCTTCATAAAATCAGCTTCCAATCCTAGTTCAAGTATCAAGAGATCAAGTTGATAAGGTGAGCCACCATTTTGAAGCATTTCTTAGTGTTTTTCTTCATGAAAACCGTGGCATGTTTGGGTGAAAAATGGTAACGAAAATTGATGATTTGTTTTTATATTGATGTTGATTTGGTGATGTAGTGATTAAAGCATGTTTTAGAATCTTGAAACAAGCAAAATTTGTGCATGTTTCTAAGGAAAATCCGTGGCCTATATACATGAGAAAATGGAAATTTTTGTGAGGAAAAATTGATAAAGGAACGTGATAAAAAACCGTAGGAATAAGAGAAAATTTTCTTATGGCTTTGGACATGAAAACTGTAGCTTAAAGGCTAGGGTAGAATGAAAAATTTCTTAGGTTTTTTATGTTGAAATTTGCATTAGAAACCCTAAGATTGATATGTGAATAATGAGCTTTGTGATAAAAATTTTTGGTAATTGAATACCATGAGAAAAACCGTGCCCATAATTGAAGAAAAATGGTGAATTGATATGTTGAATGGAATGATGGTTAATGTGAAAAAGTTTTACGTAAAGTTTAGTAACTTTGCATAAAACAGGCCTCTGGTATAGTACGTGGTAGGTATTAAGGTTCTGAGGTGTACCTAACATCTGGGAAACCTAAAAATTTAAGCAGAAATACTATCAAAAATTTTAAAACGACATAATGGCATTTCAGGAAACGAGGGGTAAAACTGTAGGCTCAGAAATAAAATCGAGACCCCTCGGAAGGTTAGAATTGATAATGGAAAACTAAACCCAAGAGGAATAGTAAAACGACCCTTCAATGTCTAAAATGTTGAGAACGGAAAAAATTTACGTTAAGGGTATTTTAGGAAACGAGGGGGAAAATTTATGGACGGGATAGAAAACCCGAGCCTCTCGAGAGCCAAGGCTCGGGATTGGGATGAGAAACGTTTCAAAAGTAGTGAAATACCTGTAGGATTATAAATCGGTAAAAACGTATCAGAGTGGCGCAGCGGAACAATAAAAATTTTTAGATCGTTAATATCACATGATGCCATATACAATAAATCAACAACAATTAAAACTCATACCTCAAGGACGCCAATCTGCAGGAGGAGAATGACCGGAGGCTTCAACCAACTAGCCTTCTCTACTATCCTCCAATTCCCGAATGGCTGAGTGTGTGGGCACTCTGAACCTCGATCGGTATGCTAGCACTGCTAGTCTTCTTCCGACCACCCAGATCTCTAAAGAACTTTATTGTCACGATGAGCTGTGCAACAATAAGCCTGCACACCTGAGAGTCTGTGGTCTGAGAGAACTGGAGTGGCAGGACCTCTATTTATAGACTTGCATGAGGTGATTCTCTGAATTTGAATTGGATTAGGAAAAGATATTTTCCCTTATCCATATCCATAAAATCCAAATTTTCCAAGGGAGAATCTCCACAACTAAATTCGGTTTTCTTAGGATAAATCCAATCCAAATCTAAACAAGATTTTAACTAGAATTTTATCTCCCTTTTTTCAACCAAAAAATCTGAAATTTCTAGGATAAAATCTTCTCCAAATTTCGGCCACTTTTAGGATAAGGAAGAATCAAAATTCCACTAGGATTTTTAAGCTTGAATCTTATCTCAACCTTATCCAAAAATAACCGAATTTCCTAGGAGAGATTCTCCAAATTTTCGGCCACTTTTCAAGGAGGAGAGAATCCAAATTCAACTGGGATTGAAACTTGAATTATTCCCTTGAATCTTATCCAAAAAAATCTGAATTTTTTCATGAGGATTATCCTCAAAAATTTCGTCCACTTTTGTTGGGATTTGGATTCAAAATTCAAGTAGGATTCTAACAAGATTATCCTCTCCAAATCCAACTCGAATTCGAATTTCAAACCTTGTGGATTTTCCACAACAAATTCGAATCCTACTTGGACTGTGATTCAAAATTTGAATTTCAAATTTCAAATTCAAATTTCAAATTTCAAATTTCAAATTTCAAATTTAAATTTCAAATTCAAATTTCAAATTTGAATTTCAAATTCAAATTTCAAATTCAAATTTCAAATTCAAAATTCAAAATTCAAATTTCAAAATTCAAATTTCAAAATTCAAATTTCAAATTCCACAAAACGGTTGTGTTTCATATTCTTGTTCTCATGGATAATTTTCTACAACTCCAATCCAATCTCAAATAAAATCATGACAACTTTATTTGGAGTTCGAATAATTGTGTACTCTATTATCCAAAACAAAATCTGAATCCAACCGGAGAGAATCTTGTCTACCATCCTAATCTTGTGTCATCACCATCCATGCATAATAAACTAGCCAATAGCATACACAAATCAATTTGCCAAACGTTAAGGAATTATGTGGAGTTAGTAGAGGGACTGATTGGACATATATAATCGGGCTTCCGTGATTCCATATGATCATCATTCTTTACCGAACAACTCAATCATATGATCACTAGTTTCAGAGTCACACCACTATAAACCTGAAACTGAACTCCCAATTATATACCGTATTACGTAAGCCTGTGACGAGCTACTATCCAATGACCTTGTCATATATGCAAAACCCTCATATGATATCCATGATCAGCCTTAGGTCAAAGTTCGTTTAATCCTACTGATCAGGCTATCTTAAAGTTCCATTATACTACCGAATCAAGAAAATGATTATTCACCATATGTGAATAAGAAGTCATCCGCCCAGCAGACGACCCAAGGCCTTGTCCATTTTCACATTCAGTATAATGCCTTTAAGAGGATACCTTTAACTCCTCAGAGCTATGATTCCGATATCTGCAAAGAAACCCTTCATCGTATACAAGTCATGCACCCAATGAACCGGTCTATAAGCTTACTACCTCTGAGATGCTTTAGCCATTGGAACATCAAAGTACACAAGTCATATACATGAAGAAGTTCATTTACTCAGGATTAAGGTTATTGCACAATGAACGTCAAAAGCAGATTGATCCACTCATTGCGGACTACGTAGATCAATCACGCTTTAGTCCCGGTCTAATATGTCACCACCAAGCAACATATCCATGTCTCTACTTGGGAGTCCAGCTCCAGACAGTCAAGACAAACCGTCCCCTCCAAGGCTTTAGACAACATAATAGTCTTAACATAAGTTAGATGCTCGGTCTAACCCTATAGACTACAGACCATAGTTTAGACTGCTAACTTTAGAACATTGTCTTCTCGCATACAAAAGTCCATTGCATGCAACGTTCTAACAGTTTTAACACAAGCAGTCAGTGAGCCATATTTGCTTACATTTACTTTAACATGTAAATAAGACGAGGACAGATAGCAATGTAACGAATAACCTCTATATATCATTTTATTATCCAGTTCAAAATGAATACATCAAAAATGTCTCTAATACTTAGGGCATTTCCTAACAATCTCCCACTTGCCCTAAGCCAGTAGATGTGCCATGTTACGCATCCCCATCGCCTCTACATGCCTCTCAAAGCTTCTAGCTACCAAAGTCTTAGTAAAGGGATCGGCAATGTTGTCCTCGGACGCAATCTTACATACATCCACTTGTCCTGTTGTGGGCGACCCCTCTAGCTTAGGTCGTCCACCTTATCTTGCTTGCTTTCTTTATTCTTTGCTTAGTCTTACTTAGCTTACTTGTTTCTATAGCTTTCTTCTCCTTGGGGTTTAAAAGATTTGTTCTTGAAAAACTAGGAATATTTTTTTTTCTTTAACTAGAGGAAACTACTAATTCTTGAAAATTGTGTATACATAAATATATACGTACTTCTTAATACTTTTTCCCAAAATATATTTTGGAGTCTTGTTACTTTAAAGTACGTAAAAATAGAAACATACTTTTAAGCTTGTTTCACTACTTTACATACTACACTCTTGTCTTGTCTTTATACATATATCTCACTATTACACTTTCTTTCTTTTACACCTTGAGTACAGCGGAATTCTGTGAAACGGAACCATAACCCGTCCATGACATCGCTGGGATCTGCCTGTCAGTTCGCTACTCTTGTTTCATCTTGCTGGTTGCTTTCCTTTATTACCTACAGCACGAATAGACTAATGAGCTAAAGCTCAGTAAGTACAAACATACATACAAGTAAATAAGCTGAATACACCACTCTAGGGTTAGTCAACTTAGGACCAATTATTTTCTTTAGTCCTATACTACTTGTTCTTTCTATTCTATTTCTTTCTTTTCTTTGCTTTACTACATCTGCTTAATCTTTCACTTGTGGGCCCGTGGTTGGACGTACCTAGTGCGCGCAGACCAATAGAGGATCAAGGGAGCGACCCACCGATCAACCCTAAGGTCATCTCTGGACTACTGACCTTATAGGTAGTAAGTCATGCCATAAACTACCTCATTATTAACGAGGCAGCGCCACACTTCTGGGGTGGAGGCAGGAAGTTAAGCCATAAACTACCTCATTATTAACGAGGCAGCGCCACACTTCTGGGGTGGAGGCTATTTGGGAACCTCACAACTGGGGAGGCTGGTACGCCAACCTTAACTTTTAAGTCTTATTAATTGACTTAACTTATTTCTCTTTTCTTTTTCTAATCTTGCTTACTATTCTTGTGAACATGTTAGTATCATGTCACAAACTGAATAGCTTAAATGTGTATATATATATAACACAACTTTATGGTAAGTCCATTCGTGAGTAGACAATTAAATGTCTGTACTTACCTTATCAATCTCTTCTCTTCTTCTCTCTAGGATCTTTGATCGTCCTCCTTGTAGGTCGATTTTTGGATCCTACAGACAAACTGTCTGTTAATTTCATTTCCATTTATAGCTTTTATTTTTCATTAAAAAGCTTAAATAGAACCTATTTACAACTTTTTGGGCTTTATTTATCATTTCCCCAATTTTTCCCAACTTTTGCAAAATTACGATTTTGCCCTTATATTTTGGCAAAATTACAGTTTTGCCCCTGACGGAATTTTATTGATCCAGACTGCATTTTTGGCCCTCAGGAACTTTTCTGACCCTTTTCTAATCATTACCGGGTTCGTTTCTATTATATTTTCACTTTTCACTTTCCCGACCCTCGGGGAGCACTATTCCGACCCTTACGTCGGTTTAGTGATTTTCTATCGTTTCGGAGTCTCAAATGGACGTTTTACTAGTATTTAAAACGTTCATCTAGACTTTCCCGACCTAGGTCTCCGAGGCTCGGATTTTCCGTACCCGACTCGGACCTTTATTTCATTTCCAAAAACGCCCCCCCCCTCGGGGTCGGTTTTTCCGTTTCACTCTCATTTTACATTTTTAGGGGACGGTCTACTATTCACGAACCACCCCTTAGGTTTTCCTTATTCAATTCTCCGTTAGGGACTCGGGTTTCCGACCCGACCCTAAACTTTTATTTTTAATTCCTATTTTACCCCGAAAGCCGTTTTCGAAATTTCGGCAGCATTTCGGCGTAATTTTAAGGCTTCCGGCGTTAGGTACGCCTCGAACCATATGTACCTGCCACGTACTATACCACAAGCCTATTTTATGTAAAAGTTTTCCAAACTTTTACATAAAAGCTCACAAATTCCAATTTCACATTTTTAACCACATTACAAAATTTTTTCACAATTTTGCCCTTAGTTTTGGTTTCGGTTTTTACCACCAAACCGAACCAAAGTTTCTCAAACTTTTCAACCACTGGTTAGGCTATTAAATGCCATTTTTCTAACACTTTTTCAAGCCCATTTCCTTGTACTTTTCAACTAAATTCTTAGGGTTTTTAAACACTTAAACCCACGGCCTCATTAGTGAAAAACATGCCATCATTTTTGTTTCATGCTTTCAATCAAAAATTTCATCATTCACATCATAAAATGCATGATTTCAATTAACCAAACATCATATGAAACATGCAAAATTTTCACCAAAACCCTAAGTATTTCCCACGGCCACTTTGAGTAAATGAACACCAAAATTTTTCCAAGCTTTTCCATAATGAATTTCATGCTTTATTCTTAACAAAATTCAACTTGAAAGCATGTTAACACATAAATCACACAAATTTCTCATTGCTTACCAATGGTAACCCACGGATTTTCCTTTGGAAAGCCAACCAAAAATTGGTTTTTCTTTTAACCAATTGCATGGTTTTCTTCCTCATTACACCCTTAACAAAACCCATCATCAACTTAATGAAAAACAACCAAAACTTTTCCATCTTAATTTACTATTCATCCCACGGTTTTCATGAAGAAAAACCAAGAAAAATTTCAATCCAAGGGAAGTTACCTTATTCACTTTCTTCCTTTGTCTTCAAGTGATGTTTTGCCACACTTTTTGTATAGAAAACTTGAAGGAATTACTTGGTTTTCCTTTGGTCACCCACGGCTCCCATGGAAGAAAAAACTTAGCAAATTTTTCTCTTAGTTTGTGCTTGAAATTTGGTCTCGGCCTTTTGATACAAAAGTGGCCGACTTATGCATGGAAGAAAGCCAATTAATTTGGCTCTAAACCAATCAAATTTCAACACCTTTCACCCTAATACTTTCCACCTTTTTCAAAAATTAAAAATGATTAATTTTGGCCAAATCTTGGCCTTTAGATCAAAAGCAAATTAAATCATGGCCATTCATCCTACCTAACACCATATTTCTTTCCATTTGGTAAATGGATTTATGATGTCATAATTACTAAAGTGAAAGTTGACTTTGACTTTCACTATTCACATTAATTCGACTACTTTTTGACCGATACCGGTTCGAGCCGAAATTTTCCTGGAATCGTCCCGGCGTGTTCCTGAGGTCTCCTGTGCAGTCGGATCAACTTAATCTGCTTCCGTTTGATCAAAATCGATCCTGGAAGTTTACCGTCTTTTTGAGCTCCGGTTAGGGTTTCAATGCCGGTTTTGGCACCGTTTCACCCGTTTCAACTCAGTGAATTTTTTTCCAACACTGAATTCTTACTCGTCAGTATTGTTAGAACATTTTAATATATTCTAAACAATACAAATACATCTATTTCACTCTTTAAATAGTACAAATTATTATATACATATATTTGTACTTTTCTTACTGTGCTCTTACTTTGACTTGCCATATTCTTATCTTTATACTGTTCAGATACCGAAACTACTCCTTTTTGAGCGTTTTGGGCCTGAATTCACTTTCTTACTCATATACTTTATTCTCTACTTATTTTTGGAGATTTTAATTTCCTCCAAAACATTTATTTATTTCTATCAACACTATAATTTGTCTAATTACAACCATAGTATTTCTTTACATTCTTACTTACAGAACTCATAGAAAACCCTAGATTAAACTAGGTCACACCACTAAAATTCTCTGGTCGTCACACCTGTCTCCACATGCCCTCTAATAATGTGATACCTCCGATCTATGTGTTTGGTCCTCTTGTGGTGATGAGATTCCCTTGTGTTGGCAATAGCCCCTGTGTTATCACAGTAAAGTGTGATAGGCTTGTCAACACCCGGAATGACCTCAAGGTCTCTAAAGAACTTGCGGAGCCAAACCGCTTCTTTAGATGCCTCAGCCGCAGCCACATACTCAGCCTCCATAGTAGAGTCAGCTATGTAGCCCTGCTTCACGCTCCTCCACACAATGGTGCCTCCTCCGAGTAAAAACACTGATCCAGATGTCGATTTCCTCGAATCCTTACAAGTCTGGAAGTCTGAGTCCGTGTATCCTACGGGTGTTAGGTCCCCTCTAGAATACACCAGCATATAATCCCTCATTCTCTTAAGATACTTAAGTATATGCTTTACTGCTTGCCAGTGCTTGGTTCCAGGATTCGCTTGATATCGACTCACCATACCTACTGCAAAACATATGTCCGGGCGAGTGCAAAGCATAGCGTACATAAGGCTACCCACAGCGGATGCATAAGGGACCTTACTCATACGCTCTCTTTCTTTCGATGTCTTGGGACAGTCATCCAATGAAAGAGTTAGACCGACAATAGAAGGTTGTGAGCCTTTCTTTGCCTCTAGCATTGCATATTTGTCAATTATTTTATCTATGTATAAAGCTTGGGATAATGCTATCATTTTGTTCTTTCAATCTCTGAAGAGACGAATGCCTAGAACATAATTAGCTTCTCCCAAGTCCTTCATGTCAAACTGTTAGTGTAACCAAAGCTTGACCGATGATAAGTTCCTTACATCATTCCCAATGAGTAGTATATCATCGACATAGAGTATCAGAAAGACCACTTTTCCATCCTTAATACGTTTATAAACACAAGGTTCATCAACGTTCTGCTCAAAACCAAATGTCTTAATCGCTTGATCAAACCTCTGGTTCCATGAGCGGGATGCTTGCTTTAATCCATAAATAGATCTAAGCAACTTACAGACTTTCCGTTCTTGGCCTTTTGCTATGAACCCTTCGGGCTGTATCATATAGATACACTCTTCAAGATGGCCATTCAAGAATGTCGTCTTGACATCCATTTGCCAGATCTCGTAATTGAGAGCCGCAGCAATGGATAGAAGAATACGGATAGACTTCAGCATAGCAACAGGCGAAAAAGTTTCCTCGTAATCGATTCCAGCCTTTTGCGTGTATCCCTTTGCAACCAGTCTAGCTTTGAAAGTTTCCACTCTCCCTTCCGCATCCTTCTTTCTTTTGTAGACCCATTTGCATCCAATGGGTTTTATCCCATCCGGCAAATCTACAAGTTCCCAAATAGACTTGGATTTCATAGAATCCATCTCATTATTCATAGCCTGTTTCCAAGATTTACAATCAACATCATTTATAGCTTCATCATATGTGACCGGATCTTCCTCATGCTCATGAGCCTCGGCCTGGTATACCTCAGCATCATACATGAAGAAATTAGGTTTCTTTGAAACCCTCCCACTACGACGAGGCACCCTAAATTGTTGATCGTATGCAGGTCTTTCACTGGAACTCGGACTTGCGTCCAAGACCGAAATCTGTGGAGCAGTTCTTTCACCCGATAACTCCTCCAGCATCACTTTGCTTCGAGGCTTAAAGTCATTCATGTGACTTTCCTCTAAGAATGTCGCATAGGTTGAGACAATGACTTTTTTGTTCCTCCGGGTTATAGAACAGACCTCCTTTAGTTCCTTTTGGATACCCTACAAACATGCACAATTCTGATCTTGGTTCCAACTTTTTCGCATCCCCATCCAGTACATGTGCCGGGCAGCCCCATATTCTCATATGTCCAAGGGAGGGCTTCCTGCCACGCCACAATTCATACGGAGTTCTAGGAATTGATTTGCTCGGAACCTGGTTCAGAATATAGCACGCCGTTTGTAAAGCATATCCCCAAAATGATAATGGCAGCGTTGAATAACTCATCATGGACCGTACCATATCCAATAAGGTCCTGTTTCTCCTTTCGGCTACACCATTCTATTGTGGAGTACCAGGTGCAGTCAATTGGGATAAAATTCCATTCTCTACAAGATGTCCTAGAAATTCATCGGAGAGATATTCGCCACCTCGATCAGATCGAAGTGTCTTTATGGATTTATCCAATTACTTTTCCACTTCCGCACGATACTCTTTAAACTTATCAAAGGTTTCGCTCTTGCGGTGCATCAGATACACATATCCATACCTCGAGTAATCATCTATAAAAGAGATATAATACTCGAACCCTCCTCGTGCTGTGACGTTCATGGGGCCACATACGTCAGTGTGCACAATTTCTAAGAGCTCCTGAGCCCTTGTACCCTTAGCTCCAAAAGACCTCTTAGTTATTTTACCCTCTAGACAAGACTTACATTGGGGAAGTCGTACCTCCTCCAGAGATTCCAGAGGACCGTCTTTCACCAATCTTTGAATCCTATCTTGATTAATATGACCAAGTCTTAAATGCCAAATATACGCCTTGTTAGAGTGAGAAACTTTCAACCTTTTAGAGTTATCAATTAATTCAGTGTCAAGCAGTGAGTACATCTTTGGTTTGATCAAATATAGGTTTCCATCCATCCATAACAGATAAAAGACTAATTTCTACGAATATCAACTCTTTTACTAAAAGAAACTGAATAAGAATCCTTTATTAAACAAGCTACCGATATAAGGTTCCTCCTAAAATTAGGAACATAAAAACAGTCTTTCAATAAAATAAACCTAAATTGATCAAAATAAAGATGAACATCTCCCACTGCTTCAGCCACCACAAACCTACCATCTCCAGTCCGCAACGAGAGGCTCCTATCATGTAGACTTCTCGTTTCCACGAACCCCTGCGTAGAAACACAAACATGATTAGTGGTGCCCGAATCAATGACCCAAGTGTCTTTCGATTCTTCCACCAAACACGCTTCCAAGTAATGAAGTTCCTTACCTTCCTTGCCCTTGGCGGCTAGGAATTCCCGGCAAGCCTTCTTGAAGTGACCTACCTTCCCACAATGGAAGCATTTGGACTTTTTAGGGTCCTTTGGCTTCTTGTTCTTCTTCTCCTTCTTTCCGTCCGAGACAGGAGGATTAGAAGAAATAGAAGCCACTTGCTTCTTATTTGGCCTCTTCCTCTTCCGTGAGGGATTGGAAGATTCCGCCAAATTGGCCTCACCTTTAGGTCAGACCAAATCCTTATCCCTGATCATCCACTCATAAGCCTGTAGTTGCTTCATGAGCTCAGTCAGTCCTAACTCCATTGTCGCCAGATTGTATGCGGCCTTAAACCCCACAAAATCTTTAGACAGAGTCTTGAACACCATCTCGATCTGGGTGTTGTAGTCCAACTCAGCACCATTCTCGGTAGCCTCAGCGAAGAATCCCATTAGAGTGATCATATGGTCCTTCATCGGAGTACCCGCCTTTTGCTCGGAGTTCATAATGCTGGTGATAGCGGACTGTCGAGCCAATTTTTCTTGGCCTCCGAACATGTCCTCCAGATTATCCATGATCTCCCTAGCAACTTGATAAGTCTCATGCTGCTTTTGTAAAGCACTCGTCATGCTAGCAAGGATGTAGCATCGAGCTATTTCATTGGATTCTCTCCAACGATTATAGGCAACCGGGACCTCCTCAAGTGGTGTGTCAGGTTTGGGCCCAGGTGGGCATGGTTCGTCCAGTACGAACTTGTGTCTCTCGCAGCTGAGAACTATTAATAGATTTCTTTTCCAGTCTTTATAATTATCGCCATTCAACTTATTTTCAGTAAGTATCAAAATGAGGGGTGTCGGTGACATTTTGAACTGAAATAAAATTATACTAGACATCATTACAAAGCCCAAGCAAATATATAGATAATTTAGCAAATAAAACATACAAGTATGTTCCTACATGAAACTTGAAAAACATGTAGCATTGCAACGGTAATTCTCAGCACCCATTGCCCCAAGCCACCGAGGGGTGGTCATGAGAACAAATAGCCAGAACATGGACCCCGTCCAATTAATATATGTTGCCTTAAATCCTCCAAGGTTAAGACATATATTAATAACCGCTTATTTGGCCACCAGTTTAGTTAACAGAGCTTTTAGGGAAGGTTAATAACTAAACGAGTCTTGAGTGTATAACCATTGTTTACGTAGCCCGATCCACGTCCTACCAAGCCACCGAGGGGTGGTCATGAATAGGATCGCACCCGAACACGTTTTCCACATAGGAGATCCAATCTAGTATACCGGCGGCGGTAAACACCTACCGAGGGGTGTGGTCAAGGCAGAACTGACGCGAGGCGTTACCATGCTTTCACATATGGATCAACAATAGAGGCCGTGGGTTTTGTTTGAAACCCTCTCCCACTCAATATTTTGAAAAACATGCAAGTTTTGACAAATTATGTATGATCAATATAGTATGAGCGGCACTCACCTATCCTATATGACATGTTATCAAATATGCATATAAAACATCCATCAATACATATTTATACATCCATGACATATCACAGAAAAAATAATTGACAGAATAACCAAGCTATGGTTCCATCCTAGAACAAAGAAAATAAAGATTACAAAATTCCATCCAAAGCATTCTTTGGGTCTTGAATTTTGTTCCGTCTTCTTGTATCCTTCTTTATGTAGCCTCTCCATTTATTTCTCATCCCAAGAATTATTTAAAATTTAAATATCCAAAAATTTAAATTTCAAATTCAAATTTCAAATTCGAATTTCAAATTTAAATTTCAAATTTAAATTTTTAAACAATTTTAAACATCATGTGTAATAATATGTAATTTCAAAAATTTCAAATTTTTAATTACATATTTTTAAACATGATTTAAAATTAAATCTCTAATTTAAAAATCAAAATTTTCTGATTTTTGGACCGTCAGACCGCCGCCCACGTAGGCGGCAGCCGCCGTGGGCAGCCACCAACCCCTAAGGGGCTGGCAGCCCACGACAGCCCCATGTGCAGCCCTGCTGGGCTGCAGGCCAAGCCTGCAGCGCCGGGCTGCACGCCCAGGCTGGGGGCAGTAGCCGGCAGGCTGCACGCCCAGCCTGGGGCCAGCCTTGGGCAGGCCGCGGCCACCCTGGGCTGCAGGCCAAGTCTGCGGCCGTGGGTGGTGTGGGCCTGAACAGGGGCTGCCGCAGCCCCATCCTCTCCAAGGGCAGGGGCTGCAGCCCCACCAAGGCCCGTCGGCCTATTCCGAGGGGTCGTGTCTCGATTTTTGTGTCATATTCCAATTTACCTATTAGGATCTCCAAAATTAATTTGAATCCCAATTAAATTGAAATTTTCCACACAATCAAAATTTCAATCTTTAAATCAAATTTAACTTTTGGGAAAAATAAATTACGGTCTTCAATCTTCAATCTCCTCCAAGAATAATTACATAAAATTTCCTAAACCGTTTCTGGTGTACAAAAAAATTCTAACCATAAAAATTCAAAGAGACAAAAAATAAAATCCATGGGAAAATTACAGTATTAATAAACTGCTCCCATGGTTACATAAAAATTCCTAGATACAATTTTTCTAAATTCTAAGGAACCATAACCGGTATAAACAAGCATGCTCATAATAATTCAAAAAATTAAAATAACCACATACTTTATACATAATCCATGATAACAACATAAAGGAACCCTAGAATGCCACTCTCTAAATATCAAATCCATACAGAAATAAAAAGACTAAGTAATTGTCTAATTTATGTACATGGCATAGTCATGAGATGGCTCTGATACCAATTGTAGGATTATAAATCGGTAAAAACGTATCAGAGTGGCGCAGCGGAACAATAAAAATTTTTAGATCGTTAAATATCACATGATGCCATATACAATAAATCAACAACAATTAAAACTCATACCTCAAGGACGCCAATCTGCAGGAGGAGAATGACCGGAGGCTTCAACCAACTAGCCTTCTCTACTATTCTCCAATTCCCGAATGGCTGAGTGTGTGGGCACTCTGAACCTCGATCGGTATGCTAGCACTGCTAGTCTTCTTCCGACCACCCAGATCTCTAAAGAACTTTATTGTCACGATGAGCTGTGCAACAATAAGCCTGCTCACCTGAGAGTCTGTGGTCTGAGTGAACTAGAATGGCAGGACCTCTATTTATAGACCTGCATGAGGTGATTCTCTGAATTTGAATTGGATTAGGAAAAGATATTTTCCCTTATCCATATCCATAAAATCTGAATTTTCCAAGGGAGAATCTCCACAATTAAATTCGGTTTTCTTAGGATAAATCCAATCCAAATCTAAACAAGATTTTAACTAGAATTTTATCTCCCTTTTTTCAACCAAAAAATCTGAAATTTCTAGGAGAAAATCTTCTCCAAATTTCGGCCACTTTTAGGATAAGGAAGAATCAAAATTCTACTAGGATTTTCAAGCTTGAATCTTATCTCAACCTTATCCAAAAATAACCGAATTTCCTAGGAGAGATTCTCCAAATTTTCGACCACTTTTCAGGGAGGAGAGAATCCAAATTCAACTGGGATTGAAACTTGAATTATTCCCTTGAATCTTATCCACAAAAATCTAAATTTTTTCATGAGGATTATCCTCAAAAATTTCGTCCACTTTTGTTGGGATTTGGATTCAAAATTCAAGTAGGATTCTAACAAGATTATCCTCTCCAAATCCAACTCCAATTCGAATTTCAAACCTTGTGGATTTTCCACAACAAATTCGAATCCTATTTGGACTGTGATTCAAAATTTGAATTTCAAATTTCAAATTCAAATTTCAAATTCAAATTTCAAATTTCAAATTTCAAATTTCAAATTTAAATTTCAAATTTAAATTTCAAATTCGAATTTCAAATTCAAATTTCAAATTCAAATTTCAAATTCAAAATTCAAATTTCAAATTTCAAAATTCAAATTTCAAATTCCACAAAACGGTTGGGTTTCATATTCTTGTTCTCATGGATAATTTTCTACAACTCCAATCCAATCTCAAATAAAATCATGGCAACTTTATTTGGAGTTCGAATAATTGTGTACTCTATTATCCAAAACAAAATCTGAATCCAACCGGAGAGAATCTTGTCTACCATCCTAATCCTGTGTCATCACCATCCATGCATAATAAACTAGCCAATAGCATACACAAATCAATTTGCTAAACGTTAAGGAATTATGTGGAGCTAGTAGAGGGACTGATTGGACATATATAATCGGGCTTCCGTGATTCCATATGATCATCATTCTTTACCGAACAACTCAATCATATGATCACTAGTTTCAGAGTCACACCACTATAAACCTGAAACTGAACTCTCAATTATATACCGTATTACGTAAGCCTGTGACGAGCTACTATCCAATGACCTTGTCATATATGCAAAACCCTCATATGATATCCATGATCAGCCTTAGGTCAAAGTTCGTTTAATCCTACTGATCAGGCTATCTTAAAGTTCCATTATACTACCGAATCAAGAAAATGATTATTCACCATATGTGAATAAGAAGTCATCCGCCCAGCAGACGACCCAAGGCCTTGTCCATTTTCACATTCAGTATAATGCCTTTAAGAGGATACCTTTAACTCCTCAGAGCTATGATTCCGATATCTGCAAAGAAACCCTTCATCGTATACAAGTCATGCACCCAACGAACCGGTCTATAAGCTTACTACCTCTGAGACGCTTTAGCCATTGGAACATCAAAGTACACAAGTCATATACATGAAGAAGTTCATTTACTCAGGATTAAGGTTATTGCACAATGAACGTCAAAAGCAGATTGATCCACTCATAGCGGACTACGTAGATCAATCACGCTTTAGTCCTGGTCTAATATGTCACCACCAAGCAACATATCCATGTCTCTACTTGGGAGTCCAGCTCTAGACAGTCAGGACAAACCGTCCCCTCTAAGGCTTTAGACAACATAATAGTCTTAACATAAGTTAGATGCTCGGTCTAACCCCATAGACTACAGACCATAGTTTAGACTGCTAACTTTAGAACATTGTCTTCTCGCATACAAAAGTCCATTGCATGCAACGTTCTAATAGTTTTAACACAAGCAGTCAGTGAGCCATATTTGCTTACATTTACTTTAACATGTAAATAAGACGAGGACAGATAGCAATGTAATGAATAACCTCTATATATCATTTTATTATCCAGTTCAAAATGAATACATAAAAAATGTCTCTAATACTTAGGGCATTTCCTAACAATACCCATTTGAGACTCCGAAACGCTAGAAAAACGAGAAACGACTCTAGGTGTTGGATGAATAGTACCCGAGGGTCGAGAAGGGAATAGTTACTGATTTTGTAGCAAATAATGCTATAAAAATATATCGAAACCTAAGAAATATTATTTTATGATATTTGACCTTAGAAAATCCCAGAAAAACAATAGAACGGAAATATTACGGCCCTGAGACCCGTCAGGGGTAAAATGATCATTTTGACTAAAATTTTTTGAAAAACTCGGAAAGGACCGTTAAGGACCTAGAAATCTTAAATAAGATTCTAGAAGTCATAACTAAGATTTTAAAACTAAAAATCTTAAGTTTATGAGTACACAGGCGTATACTATGGGACACAGGCATGTAGTGGAAACCCAAGAGGTACACGGGCGTGTATGAAGCCGTGTATTACAAAAAGAAATGAAATGTATTGTAAAATTAATAACATAATGAATATATCCAAAGTGATAAATGATGATGGTTATTAACAGACAATACTCTGTCTGTAGGGACCCAAACTAGAGAATATAACAAAATTGCGGAGGATTTCCGAAGGTGGATATTATCGTCGTTGTGGTAAGTTTTAGCATTTTTGTGTGTGTAATATAAAATACTGTGATATTTAATTATGTACTAATTATATATTAGATATAAGTCCTATGGGTACTAGGGTGTAGTTAGACTAACACACGTACAGAAATGATAAATTGAGAGGTGTATTGTGAGTACACTACAGAAAGAGTGTGACTAAATTTAAGACACACCCTTTAAGAAAGAATGTGTTGAGACCTACAGGCATGAAAGGTTCCTGACTTTGAGGTGATGATTAATGCCACCCGGTCAGAACTATAACTCAAAGATGATAATGAAACCATGTTTGGCATACTGGCCTCCAATAACAAGGTGGAGGTTTACAGGTCCTTCGAGGATACAATGACCACTTCGGGCGATGATGGACTGGGGAGGATTAGCCTCAGGATCACTCCCAAGGCCCCTCACAGTCAGCGCCCATATGAAAATGGTACAAGGCCAAAATGAGCTCAAAACCATAACGTAAACAAAGATAATAACCAAAAATGTGATGAAAGCCATAATTGAGCATAATTGAGCGTAACCGACACTAACGTTAAATGTAGTGAACTTGGTTAGGGTAACATAAATAGTAACCGATTAGAGTCAAAATTACTATTCATCGGTCAAAAGTCAAAAATACTGTTCATTGGTAAATAATACTATTCATGATGAATAGTACTATTCATGTTTGAACTTACTAAGCCTGTTAGCTCACCGGTTTGTTCATGTTGTAAGTAAGAAACCTATCTAGTGGATAACCTGGATGGCGGTAGGATACGCGGTGCCAGTGGGATAGGGAATTCCACTGTAAATTATGGTCCTGCTACCAGTCTTCCACTGAGAGTCAAAAGAGAGAATTCGAAGAAAATGTGTTTTCAGAAACAAAGTTGAAAAAAAATGTATCTTTGTAAATTATGTTGTATTGCACAAAAGACAACTAAAGTTTAGTTTTAAATTTATATGGCTTTCGTATAATGCTTTCATGTAAGAAAAGTAATTTGAAAAGAAAAAAAAATGGGCAAAAATTTTGGGCCTTGTAAGATGAGAATTTAAAAATAAAAGTGTTTTAGTGGCGACCCGATGGGGTGCATGGGCTGTCTCAGTCGACTACGGAGTTGGATTGTGACAGTTTCGCATGGTCGAGATCGAGGGGCACCACATTGACTTTTGGTCAAATTTATACTGATAAAGTAAGGAATGATGACATCATGATGATGTCATAATTGAATAAGTAAAAATGGTGTGGAAAGAATTAGGAAATCCAAGGTTAGGGTTTAAAGTAAGCTTGATCCAAGGGCCAAGAAATTACCAAAATTGCATGAAGGATTTTGGAAATATTTGGGAAAAATGGCAAGTTTGGAGTTGGTGGATAAAGGAGAAAAATCAGAAAAAGTTTTTGCTTCATTGCAAATGAACCCTTAAAGTTTGTCAAAATTACCTAACAAGTTTGCTAAATGGTCCCTAAAGAATTGCTAACTAGTCCCCCTTGTTTGGCCACTTAAATGCACGATTATTTGGCTGCAAAAACAGAGAATAAACAGCAGCAAAAATTTAGTTCCTTTGCTGCCCATTTCTGCTGTGCATCCCTACCACCACCAAGTGAAGATTTCTTTAAGTTTTTCGCACAAAACTTGATCAAAACCCTTCCCAAGCTCAAGTTGAGCATTAGTTATGAGGTAAGATTTCATTTCTGAATTTTTTTCTTGAGTTTTGGTGAAGAACCTGTGAGCTAGCAAGTGGGATTTGTGGTGTGAATTTTAAGTTGAAATTTTGTTAGTTTATGCTTTAAAAATTTATGTTAGCATGTGAATGATACAAGGAATGGATTAAGAGCTTTAAAACAAAATTTGGTTCAAGTTTTCAAGGGAAATCCGTGAGCTCCATGTGAGTGTTGAATGGAAAATTTTAAGCTTGATTTTGATAGCTTGGTAATTCAAAAAGTTTGTATGTGGCATGTGGATTTTTAGGAAAAACTGAGAAGCTTAAAATTTCAAATTTTATGCATAGAATCCAAAGAAAAACTGTGGGTTATTGAAATGAGATTTTTGTGAGAAAAAAATGTGTATATGAAATGTGGACAAAAACCGAGGGTGAAAGTAGACAAAAACGAATCGAAATGTCGTTAGAAATGACAAAGGTTTTATAGAAATTTTTACGTAAAAAGTTTATGTTTTTACGTAAAACTTAGGCATCTGGTTTAGTACGTTGCAGGTACATTGGTTTTGAGGCGTTACCTAAACGCCGGGTGCAATAACCGGGAAATTTTACTGTTCTCGGAATATTGTAAATTGCATGTACATGATGACTTTCATGTTTAAAATGTAAAATGTATGATTAATATTGTGTAGAACGAGATAAAATATTCTAACGATATTACAAATTAAGAATTCGGTGATGTAAAAACATGCCGAATTGAGCTAGGGAAAAACAGTGAACTGTAAACCCTAGTAGGTGACTCAGGGTAAGCTGAGTGCACAAAAAGATAAAATACTGATAGTAGTGATTTTATACGTGAGTGCGTGTGTGTGTTGCACATAGTATGGAGAAGTTGGTCTAGATGACCTCTTCTTGACCTAAAATTGATATATTTAGATTCAGCATGTTTAAATTAGTCAATTGAGCATAAAAAGTAATATTTGACCCGGAGATATGCAGTATCAAGAAATTGGTCAAGATGACATTTTCTTGATATAAAACTGATATATTTGGAATCAAAATGCTCAAATTAGTCAATTGAGCACAAAACGAGAATTTTGATCGGGAAATGTAGAGTACCGAAAACTAATTGAGATGACCTCGGATGAAGATAAAACTGATAAATTTGGATTCAGGACGTCCAAATTAGTAAGTATAGCCTATCAGAATGCTCAAATTAGTTAATTGAGCACAAAGGTAATTTTTGACGGGGAATTCGCAGTACTGGAAACTGGTCGAAACGATCTCGGATGAAAACGAAACTGATATATTTGGATTCAGCACGCCCAAATTAGTCAGGATAGCTCATGTTGAAATTTTGGACAAAAAAGGTACAAAAGGTCGAAATTGCAGAAAAGGCCCCATAATTTTCATTTTCTAGATTTTCTCCCCCACACCTACACCGTCGGTGAACAGCAATCGACTACCGGAAACGGTGTCCGTTTTCGACACCGCCGGTCTAGTTGGAAAGCTCTCGACGAGCTGAGTCCAACGGTGTGCTGAATCAACAGAACCGACGCCGGAGAACACCGCACGCGCCGCCCGAAGCTGCCGGTGGCCGGAAATTTCAAACGGTCGTATCTCTGCCGTCTGACCTCCGATCAAGGTGATTTCGGTCCCAGAAGTTTCGTGGTGAAGAGGAGAACAAAACCCAAGCTTCATTTCAACTCAACAGTCGCCGGATCGCACCGCCCAAAGCCACGGCATCGCCCCTGTGAAGCCGTCGTGGAATCTGTCGATTCCGGCGGAGTTGAGCCACACTACCGGTCTCAAAATGCTCAGAGAAGAATGAGGAACAAAAGCCCTCAAATAATTTCAGGCAACAACCCCCGCACGGCGGAGATTCAACGCCGCCGCCGTGGGTCGAGTTTTCGAGGCTGATTGTCGATGATCGGATACTCCAATGGTGAAATTGACACCACCAATGGACTCCTCTCGTTGAGATCTTCAAGGTGGGCACCCCCGTTGTTCGTGCCACCGCTGTTTGCCACCGGTCAACGCCAGTCAACGTGGTCAACGGTGACCCGGGGGCGGAAAAATGAAGAATGGCCTGTTGGCCTATTTTTGACGTTCTGGACACATCTGCGGCATCAGAATTGCCAACTGGGATTCCGAACGTGAAAAACGGAGACAAAAAGTTTACGCGGTCGAGACTGAACAGTTCATCCGATCATCGACGGGACGATTTCGGTAGCGATTTCATTTCCCTTCATTCCTTATTTATGTATTAGAATGATTTGTATGTAATTTGTATTCAAATTGTAAAAAGAAAAGAAAAAAAAAAGAGTAAAATGAATGAAATGTCAGAAAAAGAAAATGTATGAGAAATGTGAAAATTTTTATGTAAAAAGTTGAGTTTTACGTAAAAATTAGGCCTCTGGTATAGTACATGGTAGAATAAAATAGGTTAGATGGTTTTGAGGCATTTCCTAAACGCCGGAGACATAGAAATTTAGCGGAGATACTACCGAAATTTTGAAAATGACACTAAGGGCATTTTGGTGAAAACGAGAAGCAAATTGTGTTCGGTAATGAAAACCGAGACCCTTCGATGAGTTAGGCTCGAAAAATGAGAAAATGAACCTTTGAAGAATAGTAAACCATCTCTCCAAGTTTGTGAAAATGTAAGAGAACGGAAAAACCGACGTCAAGGGTATTTTAGGAAACGAAAGGTAAATTTGAGGTCAGGATGAAAACCTGAGCCCACTCGGTGTCTAAGGCTCGGGATTAGCATAACAAACGTTTCAGGAGTGGTGAAATACCCATTCAAGGCTCCGAAACGTGAGAAAAACGAGAAACGACCTTAGGTGTCGGAATAGTACCACCTGAGGGTCGGTTGACCAATAGTCATCTATGGAACAGCAATGGATACTGTAAAAGTGTGTAAAAGCTTAAGAAATATTATTTTATGATATTTGGGCTTAGAAAATCCTGTTAAAAGTCACAATAAGCATATAACGGTCCCGAGACCCGTCAGGGGCAAAATGGTTATTTTGACCAAAAAATTTTCGAAAGGCTCGGAAAGGACCGTGAATGCCTAAGGATAGTTAAAATGAAATTATAAAAGTTAAATTTGGGTCTTAAACCAACAAAAAGTAGGTTTATGATGAGAAATCAAATCAGGGGCAAAATGGTAATTTTGCTAAGAGTTAGTGTAAAAATGGAAAATGGGATTTTAGATTCCTAAGACCATTTACGGGAAATAAAACGTAGAATTTTTACGTTTTACTAAATTTTGAATATGAAATGAAGATTTAGAATAACCGTGGTTATTCCGGTTATAGGAACCCGATCCAGACGCGGCAAAGGAACGTCCGCGGAGCCGGGGAAGGAAATGCTAGCGAAAGTATCTGTAAGTTCAAACATTTAATTGACTGCAACATGAACAGACTATTATGTTTAAGTGTGATATGTGTAAGTTCTAGCATTCATTTGTCTGCTCATGAACATTCTGATGTTGTTCATTATATGAATGAATTGATCTGTTATGTCTAGGTTTATGTGCTATATGAATGTTTCATAGCGCGATGCTATGATAAATGTTTGGTAAGCTCAGATATTTACATGTCTGCAGCATGAATTACTATTTGATTGATTTAAGTACTTTTCGTACAAACTTGTAAAGTCCTACGGCTAATAGGGTTGTAGTTAAACTAACTCATCTAATGAAATGAGAAATTAAAAAGTGTGAATAATACACTATGGAGAAGTGCTAGGGCACTATAGTGTGGTTAATTAAAAACACACATAAAGAAATAAATGTAAAGACCTACGGGTAATAAGGGTTCCACCATGGGACGATTCATATAAATGTTGCTGGTGGGGAACTATAAGAAAGATGGTAATGAAACCACTAAGACGTACCGCCCCTCCAACATAGTGGTGGAGGTTTTTCTCAGATCCTACGAGGATATCAGGGTTGTGGAGGCCGATGTTCTGAGGTCGCTCCTTAGACCCTCCCAGTCAGCGCGCTAATAATCATCGGTACTGTCATAAACAGAGCTCTAAACTAGAAATCAAATAGAGAATAAACAATCAATAAAATGATAAAAATCATAATTGAGCATAACCGAAGTTTACGCTAGAGTAATGTAAATTCGGTTAGCATATGTGAATAGTACCCCGTTAGGGTAAAGTGAATAGTAACCAGTTAGGGTAACTGTTACTATTTATCGGTCAAAGGTCAAAGTCACGATTCATGGTGAATAGTATGATTTATGGTGAATAGTAGTATTCATAGGAAATTGAGTTTTAGTGTTTTTGAATCAATATGATTCTTACTATGTATGTTTGAACTTACTGAGCCTGTTAGCTCATCAGTTTGTTCATGTTGCAGGTAAGAAACCTGTCCAGTAGATTTCTGGATAGCGGCAGGATGCGAGTGTGTCAAAGGGCTAGGTAATCCACTATGAATATGGTCCTGCTACAAGTTTTCCGCTAAGCGTTGAAAGAAAAGACATGTATTGTAAAAAGATTTGATTTAGGTATTTATGTATAAAGTATGTTTGTACTTTTAAAAAGTGACAAACATAATTCAGTTTAATCGTGTTATGTTACAAACAAGAAAATGTATTTAAAAAAAATGATTCCAAATTTCACAAAGGGTTTAAAGGAAAGAAAAGAATTTAGGCGACCCGACAAAGTTCTCGAGCTATTTCAGTCGGCTAAAGAGCTTGATTGTAATAGTTTCGGTGGACCGAGGTTGGGGGCACCACAGGTGGTATCAGAGCGAGCTTGACCATATCCCTCTTAGCACGAGACGCAACCTGCTCGTCTATCTAAGTAAGTTAGCCTAGTTTTGAATGAGTAGTTGTTTATTTATAGGAAAATAAACGACTTAGATGAAATGAGATGACAAGATCAATGAATGTGGACTCACGATTATACAGTGCTAGTGGACTACCACAATACGGCTATTCAGAGTTCGAGATAGAGAATTACCATGATTATGATCATACAATACTAGAGAATGAACGAAGAAGACTGCTCAGAGAAGAAATGAAGATTTCCATCAAGTTATATAGAACTCCAATGTCAGCTGCCCACAAAGTTTGGAGTGGCGAACAGTCCTTCAAAATTTCATAGGAAGGCAAGATTAGTGTCACGTTATTGAAATGATTTTCCGGCTGTGTACCATTAATCGGGATGATGGGTCTTATTGGCTGTTGACAATGCTTTTCAGGGAGATACTCTCGTGTGTATTGGGATTCTTGTGACCAGGAGTAGCGCTTAACTGGACCAAGTTTCACCATGCCACGATTGAGTAAATCTTCTCTTGGAAAGAGTCTAACATCAGCCCCAATTCCTCAAGGGCAAACAGGGTGTCACTTCTAACATCACCTGAGTTCCTTAGAGTTGCGAACATATGAGAATTAGTTCATCGGACTGAGAAACTGCAGTCGATGTCCGGTGACATAGTTCTAATGTATGCTGTGCACTTCAAGGAACTGATGAATCCCCTCCAATTTGCGTGGAATTCACAACGGAACTTAAGCCGAGACGAGCGTAGATCCAAGAATGTCTATAGGTAAACGATCTAGTCAAGGAAGAAGAGGACTCGTAAAAGTTTCTTGTAGACCAGGAAAATTAGATGTATTAGGTAATATATATATCCTTTTTGTTATATTGAAATGTTATGCAATGACATGTGTATGTAGTGACATGTGTGTGATGAATTGTTAGGAACTGTCAAAATGTGTTGATATAATATAATGAGTTTTGTTGTTTTGTCCTATATGAAAAGGCATAATATACGATAAATGGGCCATGTGCATTTATTGGGCTAGAAATGGTCCGGATGAAGAGAAAGAAGATCCGAAGGAATTTTCCTTCGAAACCAGATCGATAGAATGACTACAATGTAGAGTGGTACACATGTGTATATATGTATACTCAATGAAAAAGAGGCTGTTGTATATACAAGGCCTTACTATTGATATGTATGTGAACGTCATGAAACTAGTTATAATAATGCCTTACGATGATATGGCATTAGGATTTCTTTGAACTGTGGGAAATCTTAAAAATTTTGCGAAATATATATGTATACATTGAAAATCTAATGATTGATTTTCAAACGATTATAGGAAAATAGAAAATATGGTGAATACATGTGGTCAAGAAAATATGAGTGAATGTCTTATCCTGTCAAAAAGGGTGGAGGAATTATAAGGCCTTTTAGAGGTCTAGATGCAAGAAAACACTGAATTAAGACCGCGTTTAGATGAGATAGAACCTAGGCAGGGTGTTGAGGAGGTTCAGCCACCATTGACCCCTGCAGTTGAACAGGTAGTACATTACCGCTGTTCTTGAAAGGATATAGGAACTACGGTCAATAGTAAATCAAGAGTTATTATATAAGCGATTCCGTGGAATAAAGCCTCAAGAATTTGAGGGCTCTATAGAATCAGTTGAAGCAGAGGAATGATTTTCATCTATATAGATTATTTGAGACTCCATAAACTTGATAGAGCAAGGAGAAGGTTCTGCGTATGTCTTTTGTTCTGATGAAGGATGCTAAGTTCTGATAGAACATTATCAGAATGAGAAGAGATAAGACTACTGTAAACTAGAATGAATTTCTGGTTGAATTTCATTAGATATATTATGATCTTGCATTACGGAAACCATAACGAAAATGGGTTTACCGCATTAAAGCAAGGAAATGTATCAGTGAGTGAAGTGCATCAGAAATTGATCAGCTGTCCAAATGATGCCCTTATATGGTAATTATTAAAAGGGAAAAGATACAGAGAATGATTGGAATGTTTCGACCAGAGATCTTTGTTTTGGTTGATAGTGGTCTAATACCACCACCTTCAGTGACAGACTGCGTCGGTCGCGCTCGACAGGTTAAATACCAGCAGGCTAGATAGAAAAAAGAAAGAGAAAAGTCTAAAAAACCTGGAAGAGGGAAAGGACTTTGACTAAATTTTTCCCAAGTTGGAACCTAAATTGGCCAACGAGTAAACCTAATCAGAATGTTAGACCAGGACAGTTTAATGCTCCAGGCCTATAGTCGTAGAATAAAGGAAAAGGTAAATTTTCCAAGAAAATGAAAACCTAACCTGGGATAATAGAAGACAGTAAAGGAAGCTGACCAATAATATAGGATCAGATGTATCTAGTTACACTACAAGTGAGAAGAGGCACTGACCATAATACTGAATTGATCTCAGTGCATGTTACCAATGTGGGAAAAGAAGGCTGTTATGCCAGAAACTGACCTACAAATCGGTAGAATACACAGGAAACGTTTTAACCACAATAACAACATCCCAAGCCCATGTGTTATAGGCTAGATTTGAAAGATCATTGGTAGTACTAGAAAGACAAGAGCGCATAACACGTGCCAATGCTCGTGTCTTGGCGTACACTAAGGAGGATGCAAAAGTAGGAACGTCAAACATAGTGACAGAATCGATTGTTATAAGGTTAATTGATTGTGACGTAATTCTAGGAATGGATTTCCTAGAGAAATATCAAACCATAATTGATTGTCGGAACAGAAAAATAGTATTTCAACTAGACGACGAAGAAAGCTTTGAACATGTGGATTTATCACATAAATCGAGGAAGATGATAATTAGCTCGTGAAGTGGGAGCAAGCTAATGTCCTATGATTGAATTGGATATTTGGCCTATGTGTCATAGGTAATATAGGAACAGAAGCTTCACCCAGAAAATGTTCTTATGGTCCAAGAATTTCTCGACATTTTTCTTCAAGGAATTACTTGAATTGTCGCCTGAACAAGAAATTTCCTTTGAAATCGAACTCATGCAAAGAACTACACCCATTTTCAAAGGTGTGGCAGTATTCTCTAAGACTGATTTACGATTAAGAATACCATCAACTGAGTGTTCAAGGAGTTCCTAGATAAGTTGTCATTATGTTTATCGATGACATACTTATATATTCATAGACTCATAAGGAGTATGAAGAGTATTTGAGAACTGCTCTGCACATTATGAGACAGCACTAATCCTATGCAAAATTCTCCAAGTGCGAATTTTGGCTAGATAAAGTGTATTTTCTCAGACATGTAGTCTCCAAATAAGGAATCGTCGTAGATCCTGTCAAGGGGAGACGACTAACGAATTGCCTGAACCTAAGACTGTAATGGGAATACAGAATTTCTTAAGTTTGGCTGGCAACTATAGAAGACTTGTGGAAAGATTCGCATGACTGGCGGCACCTCTTACGGCTTTTACGCGCAAGGAGAGGTAATATGAGTAGACTGAAGAATGTGAAAAGAGTTTTTGAAAGTTGAAAAATTGACTAACAAGTGTGCCAATTCACACGCTTCTCACAAAAAGGGAGAAATTCGTGATATATTGCGATGCATCGAAAGAGAATCTGCATATGTGGCAAAGACGATGTTTGGAGTTGGTGAAGGATTACAACTGTGAGATCCTCTACCACCCAGAAAAAAATCAATCAACCGTGTGATGGATGCCTTAAGCAGAAAGTCTACTGTTCTGTACCAGTAGCCAAAAGAAAAACTAGCAAAATAATTATGACAAGAGATACACTCATTGGAGTTAGAGCTGATATCTGAAAGGTTAGCTGTACTCCAATTAGAGTCATCGCTATTCGAAGACACTAAAAGGGCTCTGAAGCAAGATCAAATCTAATAAGTTATCAAGAAGGGATTTCCAAGGGTGGAATGTTCCTACATAAGGAGGAATTCATATTCTAACTAATGAAGGATTAATGAGGTGAAGTATGGCAAAAGCCCATAAAATGCCATATTCAATGCATTTCGGAAAGAGTAAAGTATACCAGAAATTAAAATGGCAATTCTGGTGGAAAGAGACGACGAATGAAAGCACAAAATTTGTGAATCGATGCATGACTGTCAAAAGATCAAGACTGAACGAAACATCTAGGTAGAAAACTAGAATCATTGGAAGTTCCCGAACGTAAGTGGGAACATATTACGATGAATTTTGTAGTGGAATTATCAAGGACCTAAGAGCGGTATAAAGCCATCTGAATTATGGTGGATAGATTGATGAAAACCGCAAGAGTCATAGTAGTGAAAATGACTTTTCACTGGAAAAGTTAGCGAATTTCTATGTAAACCATGTTGTCAGATAACATAGTGTTTCAAGTTTGTCATATTCGATTTAGATGCGCAATTCACTTCGAATTTTTGGAAGTGTATACAAGGAGTCATGGGAATGAAATTACGTCTTAGTACGACTTTTCATCCCTAGATGGAAGATCAATCTGAGCGAATTACTCGGACACTAGAAGACATGTTTCGTGTCTAAGTTATGGATTTCCTAAGAATTGGAACGAGAAGTTACTGTTAGAGGAAATTCTCGTACAACAATAGCTACCAAGCTTCTATAGGAATGGTACCCTATGAAGTTTTAGATGGATGAAAGTGCAGATCGTTTACCTATTGGTATGACCTGCGAGAGAAACAATGGCACAAGACCGATTTTGTATAAGAAACATCGGATGTAATTGTGACAATACAGCGATGAAGAAAGATCACACAAAGTCGGCGGAAGAATTATGTAGATAAACGCTGAAGATTCCTAGAGTTTAATGAAAGGGATTTCATATTCTTTAAAAGTATTCCCATTGAAGGGAATAATGGGTTCGGTAAGAAAGGAAAATTTAGTCCAAGATATATTGGACCCTATAAAATTTTTGAACGTGTTGAAAAGGTTACCTATAAATTGGTACTACCTTCAAACAGTCAGTAGTACATAGTGTTTTTCACGAATGTATGCTAAGGAAACATGTATCAAATTTATCTCATGTATTGAGGTACGAATCGATTCAGATTCAAGAGGATCTGACATATGAAGAGCAACTTGTTCAGATTTTACTGGGAAAGATGAGACGAGGATGTTGTACCCTTACTTGTGCTAATTTTCGAGGACGAAAATTTTATGAGGGGTGAATGTAATAACCGGGAAATTTTACTGTTCTCAGAATATTGTAAATTGCATGTACATGATGAATTTCATGTTTAAAATGTAAAATGTATGATTAATATTGTGTAGAACGAGATAAAATATTCTAACGATATTACAAATTAAGAATTCGGTAATGTAAAAGCATGCCGAATTGAGCTAGGGGAAAACAGTGAACTATAAACCCTAGTAAGTGACTCAGGGTAAGCTGAGTGCACAAAAAGATAAAATACTGATAGTAGTGATTTTAGACGTGAGTGCGTGTGTGTGTTGCACATAGTATGGAGAAGTTGGTCTAGATGACCTCTTCTTGACCTAAAATTGATATATTTAGATTCAACATGTTTAAATTAGTCAATTGAGCATGAAAAGTAATATTTGACCCGGAGATATGCAGTATCAAGAAATTGGTCAAGATGACATTTTCTTGATATAAAACTGATATATTTGGAATCAAAATGCTCAAATTAGTCAATTGAGCACAAAACGAGAATTTTGATCGGGAAATGTATAGTATCGAAAACTGACTGAGATGACCTCGGATGAAGATAAAACTGATAAATTTGGATTCAGGACGTCCAAATTAGTAAGTATAGCCTATCAGAATGCTCAAATTAGTTAATTGAGCACAAATGTAATTTTTGACGGGGAATTCGCAGTACCGGAAACTGGTCGAAACGATCTCGGATGAAAACGAAACTAATATATTTGGGTTCAGCACGCCCAAATTAGTCAGGATAGCTCATGTTGAAATTTTGGACAAAAAAGGTACAAAAGGTCGAAATTGCAGAAAAGGCCCCATAATTTTCATTTTCTAGATTTTCTCCCCCACACCTACACCGTCGGTGAACAGCAAACGACTGCCAGAAACGGTGTCCGTTTTCGACACCGCCGGTCTAGTTGGAAAGCTCTCGACGAGCTGAGTCCAACGGTGTGCTGAATCAACATAACCGACGCCGGAGAACACCGCACGCGCCGCCCGAAGCGGCCGGTGGCCGGAAATTTCAAACGGCCGTATCTCTGCCGTCTGACCTCCGATCAAGGTGATTCTGGTCCCAGAAGTTTCGTGGTGAAGAGGAGAACAAAACCCAAGCTTCATTTCGACTCAACAGTCACCGGATCGCGCCGCCCGAAGCCGCGCCATCGCCCCCGTGAAGCCGTCGTGGAATCTGTCGATTCCGGTGGAGTTGAGCCACACTACCGGTCTCAAAATGCTCAGAGAAGAATGAGGAACAAAAGCCCTCAAATAATTTCGGGCAACAACCCCCGCACAGCGGAGATTCAACGCCGCCGCCGTGGGTCGAGTTTTCGAGGCCGATTGTCGACGATCGGATACTCCAATGGTGAAATTGACACCACCAATGGACTCCTCTCGTTGAGATCTTCAAGGTGGGCACCCCCGTTGTTCATGCCACCGCCGTTTGCCACCGGTCAACGCCAGTCAACGTGGTCAACGTCGGTCAACGGTGACCCGGGGGCGGAAAAATGAAGAATGGCCTGTTGGCCTATTTTCGACGTTCTGGACACATCCGCGGCATCAGAATTGCCAACTGGGATTCCGAACGTGAAGAACGGAGACAAAAAGTTTACGCTGTCGAGACTGAACGGTTCATCCGATCATCAACGGGACGATTTCGATAGCGATTTCATTTCCCTTCATTCCTTATTTATGTATTAGAATGATTTGTATGTAATTTGTATTCAAATTGTAAAAAGAAAAGAAAAAAAAAGAGTAAAATGAATGAAATGTCAGAAAAAGAAAATGTATGAGAAATGTGAAAATTTTTACGTAAAAAGTTGAGTTTTACGTAAAAATTAGGCCTCTAATATAGTACGTGGTAGAATAAAATAGGTTAGATGGTTTTGAGGCGTTTCCTAAACGCCGAAGACCTAGAAATTTAGCGGAAATACTACCGAAATTTTGAAAATGACACTAAGGGCATTTTGGTGAAAAACGAGAGGCAAATTGTGTTCGGTAATGAAAACCGAGACCCTTCGATGAGTTAGGCTCGAAAAATGAGAAAATGAACCTTTGAGGAATAGTAAACCATCTCTCCAAGTTTGTGAAAATGTAAGAGAACGGAAAAACCGACGTCAAGGGTATTTTAGGAAACGAAAGGTAAATTTGAGGTCAGGATGAAAACCTGAGCCCACTCGGTGTCTAAGGCTCGGGATTAGCATAACAAACGTTTCAGGAGTGGTGAAATACCCATTCAAGGCTCCGAAACGTGAGAAAAACGAGAAACGACCTTAGGTGTCGGAATAGTACCACCCGAGGGTCGGTTGACCAATAGTCATCTATGGAACAGCAATGGATACTGTAAAAGTGTGTAAAAGCTTTAGAAATATTATTTTATGATATTTGGGCTTAGAAAATCCTGTTAAAAGTCACAATAAGCATATAACGGTCCCGAGACCCGTCAGGGGCAAAATGGTCATTTTGACCAAAAAATTTTCGAAAGGCTCGGAAAGGACCGTGAATGCCTAAGGATAGTTAAAATGAAATTATAAAAGTTAAATTTGGGTCTTAAACAAACAAAAAGTAGGTTTATGATGAGAAATCAAATCAGGGGCAAAATGGTAATTTTGCTAAGAGTTAGTGTAAAAATGGAAAATGGGATTTTAGATTCCTAAGACCATTTACGGGAAATAAAACGTAGAATTTTTACGTTTTACTAAATTTTGAATATGAAATGAAGATTTAGAATAACCGTGGTTATTCCGGTTATAGGAACCCGATCCAGACGCGGCAAAGGAACGTCTGCGGAGCCGGGGAAGGAAATGCTAGCGAAAGTATCTGTAAGTTCAAACATTTAATTGACTACAACATGAACAGACTGTTATGTTTAAGTGTGATATGTGTAAGTTCTAGCATTTATTTGTCTGCTCATGAACATTCTGATGTTGTTCATTATATGAATGAATTGATCTGTTATGTCTAGGTTTATGTGCTAGATGAATTTTCATAGCGGATGCTATGATAAATGTTTGGTAAGCTCAGATATTTACATGTCTGCAGCATGAATTACTATTTGATTGATTTAAGTACTTTTCGTACAAACTTGTAAAGTCCTACGGCCAATAGGGTTGTAGTTAAACTAACTCACCTAATGAAATGAGAAATTAAAAAGTATATGAATAATACACTATGGAGAAGTGCTAGGGCACTATAGTGTGGTTAATTAAAAACACACATAAAGAAATAAATGTAAAGACTTACGGGTAATAATTGTTCCACCATGGGACGATTCATATAAATGTTGCTGGTGGGGAACTATAAGAAAGATGGTAATGAAACCACTAAGACGTACCGCCCCTCCAACATAGTGGTGGAGGTTTTTCTCAGATCCTACGAGGATATTAGGGCTGTGGAGGCTGATGTTCTGAGGTCGCTCCTTAGACCCTCCCAGTCAGCGCGCTAATAATCATCGGTACTACCATAAACAGAGCTCTAAACTAGAAATCAAATAGAGAATAAACAATCAATAAAATGATAAAAATCATAATTGAGCATAACCGAAGTTTATGCTAGAGTAATGTAAATTCGGTTAGAATATGTGAATAGTACCTCGTTAGGGTAAAGTGAATAGTAACCAGTTAGGGTAACTGTTACTATTTATCGGTCAAAGGTCAAAGGTCAAAGTCACACTTCATGGTGAATAGTACGATTTTTGGTGAATAGTACTATTCATAAGAAATTGAGTTTTAGTGTTTTTGAATTAATATGATTCTTACTATGTATGTTTGAACTTACTGAGCCTGTTAGCTCATTAGTTTGTTCATGTTGCAAGTAAGAAACCTGTCCAGTAGATTTCTGGATAACGGCAGGATGCGAGCGTGTCAAAGGGATAGGGAATCCACTGTTAGGGAATCCACTGTGGATATGGTCCTGCTACAAGTTTTCCGCTAAGCGTTGAAAGAAAAGACATGTATTATAAAAAGATTTCATTTAGGTATTTATGTATAAAGTATGTTTGTACTTTTAAAAAGTGACAAACATAATTCAGTTTAATCATGTTATGTTAAAGAAAATGTATTTAAAAAAAATGATTCTAAATTTCACAAAGGGTTTAAAGGAAAGAAAAGAATTTAGGCGACCCGACAAAGTTCACGAGCTATTTCAGTCGGCTAAGGAGCTTGATTGTAATAGTTTCGGTGGACCTAGGTCGGGGGCGCCACACCGAGAATATAAAATTTAAGCCAAAACGCTGTCGAAAATTTTTAAAATGTCATGAAGGGCATTTTGGGAAATGAGGGGAAAAAATGTGGTCGAGGTGAAAACTCGAGACCCCTCGATGAGTTAGACTCGGGAAAGAAGGACAAACGTTTTAAGGATTAGTAAAACGTTTATTTGAAGTCTTCAAACATTAGAAAAGGAGGAAAAACGACCACCCGAGGGTTGGGTGAAAAAATATACAAAGAATTTGCAGCAATTAATGCTACAAAAACATGTTAAGGTCTAGAAAAGTTTACTTTATGATTTTTGGACTTAAAAAATCCTGTTAAAACATTAAGGTGAAAATGTTACGGCCCAAATACCCCTCAAGGGTAGAATGGTTATTTTGACCAAAAATTTCAGAAATGTTAGAAAAGGACCGTTAGGGCCTTAGAATAGCTTAATTAAGACTCTAAAGGCCAAAATTAAGTTTTAGGTCAAAGAAAAGTAGATTTAAGAGAAGGAATCACGCTATGGATAAAATGGTCATTTTGTCAAAAGTTTGAAAAAGGGCCATTAAGGCTTAGAATAGCAACCTAAGGCCTTAATTAAGGTTTTAAAGGCCAAAATCAAGATTTAAGTCGAAGAAACGAAGAAAAATCCTACTAGGGACAAAATGGTCATTTTGTCAAAAGTTTGGGATGAAATGGTCATTTTGCCAAAAGTTAGCAAAACGGGTGTTAAGACTTGGAATAGTATCCCAAGGCCTTAATTAAGATTTTAAAGGCTGGAATCAAGTTTTAATTCGAAGAAAAGTAAGAAAATCCCGTTAGGGGCAAATTGGTTATTTTGGCTAAAAATTTAAGAAATGGTCAAAACGAACCGTTAGGGTTTTAAACATGATTCAAAGGCTTTAATTAGGATTTTAAAGGCCAAAAGCAAGGTTTAAGAGGAAAAAGCTCACTAAGGGCAAAATGGTAATTTTGCCAAAAGTTCGGGACACAATGGTCATTTTTTCAAAAGTTAGTGGAAAAGTGAAAAATAGGGTTAATTAAGATTTTAACGGCTAAAATCAAGATTTAAATAAAAGAGAAGGATGTTTAAGGATGTTTACAATAAAAAATCCTATTAAGGACAAAATGGTCATTTTGCCAAAAGTTCGGAATAAAATGGTCATTTTGCAAAAAGTTAGCAGAAACTCCCTAAGTTCATAATTAGGAAGTTAAATGTAGAATTTTTATGTTTTTTTAAGTTTTACATATGAAATAAGTATCGAAAATAACCGTAATTATTTCGGTTATAGGAACCCGATCCAGACGCAATGAAGGAACGTCTGGGGACCGAGAAAGCGAAAAGGGAGATACTAGCGAAGTATCTATAAGCTCAAACATTTTCCTGTCTGCAACATGAATTTACTGTTATATCTATGTGTTATATATTCTAAGTTCAGACATCTTCTTGTCTGTAACATGAATTGACTTGACATGTCTATGTGCTATGTATAAAATATAAATGTTATATGTAAGGTGCTATATGCACAACAAAGTGTTTAACAAAATACACACAATGAAAGAAAGACATGTAAAGTGTTCCAGATCATGGGGTAATGAGAATGTCACCTAGTCGGAACCATATGAAAGATGGTAATGAAACCACCTATTGGTGTACCAGCCTCCGGCAAGGTGGAGGTTCTTCATGTTATATTTATGTTAATATTATGTTAGAGTGTTGAGGATTAGCTAGTGGGTAGCTCCCCAGTATCCCTCTCAATTATGCACGCACTACGATACGACCAACATGGGCCCTGAAACTAGAATGTAATGAAATATAAAGACCCAAAACTAAAAAATGTAACCCATAAATGATCATAATATGCATTAACACTACGTTTGATGCTTTGTGCTATGTTCGATGTTCTACGTTAAGTACGTTTAAGTATACATTAAGTATGTTTATGATGTTTAAGTATACGTTAAGTATGTTTACGATGTTAAGTATGTTGAGTATGAATTTTAAGCAATATATGTTATATGTTATGTTAATGCTCTGTACTATATGGTACGAGTAATTTAAGTCATGTATGAATGTTTGAACTTACTGAGTAATTAGCTCACGAGTTTGTTCATGTTGCAAGTAAGCAACCTGCATGTCAATAAACGAGTTGATGGATGATGGGTAGGATCTACATATGCCAAGGGACTGGGTGAGGGTTATGGTCTTGCTACAAGTTTTCTGCTAAGCAGTTTAAAAATGTAGGAAAATAAATCGATAAAAACATATCAGAGTGGCGCAGCGGAACAATAAAAAATTTTAGATCGTTAAATATCTCATGATGCCATATACAATAAATCAACAACAATTAAAAGTCATACCTCAAGGACGTCAATCTGCAGGAGGAGAATAACCGGAGGCTTCAACCAACTAGCCTTCTCTACTATTCTCCAATTCCCGAATGGCTGAGTGTGTGGGCACTCTGAACCTCGATCGGTATGCTAGCACTGCTAGTCTTCTTCCGACCACCCAGATCTCTAAAGAACTTTATTATCACGATGAGCTGTGCAACAATAAGCCTGCTCACCTGAGAGTCTGTGGTCTAAGAGAACTGGAGTGGCAGGACCTCTATTTATAGACCTGCATGAGGTGATTCTCTGAATTCGAATTGGATTAGGAAAAGATATTCTCCCTTATCCATATCCATAAAATCTGAATTTTCCACGGGAAAATCCCAACAATAAAATTCGGTTTATTTAGGATAAATCCAATCCAAATCTAAACAAGATTTTAACTAGAATTTTATCTCCCTTTTTCAACCAAAAAATCTGAAATTTCCTAGGAGATTTTCCCTCCAAAAATTCGGCCACATTTAGGATAAGGGAGAATCAAAATTCCACTAGGATTTTCAAGCTTGAATCTTATCTCAACCTTATCCAAAATAACCAAATTTTCCTAGGAGATTTCCTCCATAATTTCGGCCACTTTTAAGGGAAGGAGAGAATCCAAATTCAACTAGGATTGAAACTTGAATTTTTCCCTTGAACCTTATCCACAAAAACCGAAATTCCATTAAGGATTATCCTCAAAATTTCGTTCATAATTTGTTAGGATTTGGATTCAAAATTCAAGTAGGATTCTAACAAGATTATCCTCTCCAAATCCAACTCAAATTCGAATTTCAAACCTTGTAGATTTTCCACAACAAATTCGAATCCCACTTGGACTGTGATTCAAAATTTGAATTTCAAATTTCAAATTCGAATTTTAAATTCAAATTTCAAATTTCAAATTTCAAATTTCAAATTTAAATTTCAAATTCAAATTTCAAATTCGAATTTCAAATTCAAAATTCAAAATTCAAATTTCAAATTTCAAAATTCAAATTTCAAAATCCACAAAACGGTTGTGTTTCAAATTCTTGTTCTCATGGATAATTTTCTATAACTCCAATCCAATCTCAAATAAAATCTTGGTAACTTTATTTGGAGTTCGAATAATTGTGTACTCTATTATCCAAAACAAAATCTGAATCCAACCGGAGAGAATCTTGTCTACCATCCTAATCCTATGTCATCACCATCCATGCATAATAAACTAGCCAATAGCATACACAAATCAATTTGCCAAACGTTAAGGAATTATGCGGAGCTAGTAGAGGGACTGATTGGACATATATAATCGGGCTCCCATGATTCCATATGATCATCATTCTGTACCGAACAACTCAATCATATGATCACTAATTTCAGAGTCACACCACTATAAACCTGAAACTGAACTCTCAATTATATACCGTATTACGTAAGCCTGTGACGAGCTACTATCCAATGACCTTGTCATATATGCAAAACCCTCATATGATATCCATGATCAGCCTTAGATCAAAGTCCGTTTAATCCTACTGATCAGGCTATCTTGAAGTTCCATTATACTACCGAATTAAGAAAATGATTATTCACCATATGTGAATAAGAAGTCATCCGCCCAGTAGACGACCCAAGGCCTTGTCCATTTTCACATTCAGTATAATGCCTTTAAGAGGATACCTTTAACTCCTTAAAGTTATGATTCTGATATCTGCAAACAAACCCTTCATCGTATACAAGTCATGCACCCAACGAACCGGTCTATAAGCTTACTACCTCTGAGACGCTTTAGCCATTGGAACATCAAAGTACACAAGTCATATACATGAAGTAGTTCATTTACTCAGGATTAAGGTTATTACACAATGAACGTCAAAAGCAGATTGATCCACTCATAGCGGAATACGTAGATCAATCACGCTTTAGTCCCGGTCTAATGTGTCACCACCAAGTAACATATCTATATCTCTACTTGAGAGTTCAACTCCAGACAGTCAAGACAAATCGTCCCCTCCAAGGCTTTAGACAACATAATAGTCTTAACATGAGTTAGATGCTCGGTCTAACCCCATAGACTACAGACCATAGTTTAAACTGCTAACTTTAGAACATTGTTTTCTCGCATACAAAAATCCATTGCATGCAACGTTCTAACAGTTTAACACAAGCAATCAGGGAGCCATATTTGCTTACATTTACTTTAACATGTAAATAAGACGAGGACAGATAGCAATGTAATGAATAACCTCTATGTATATATAATTTTATTATCCAGTTCAAAATAAATACATCAAAATGTCTCTAATGCTTAGGGCATTTCCTAACAATCTCCCACTTGCCCTAAGCCAGCAGATGTGCCATGTTATGCATCCCCATCGCCTCTACGTGCCTCTCAAAGCTTCTAGCCACCAAAGTCTTAGTAGAGGGATCGGCGATGTTGTCCTCGGACGCGATCTTACATACATCTACTTATCCTGTCTCCATATGCCCTCTAATGTCAACTTCCTCAAATCCTTACAAGTCCGGAAGTCTGAGTCCATGTATCCTACGGGTGTTAGGTCCCCTCCAGAATACACCAGCATATAATACCTCGTTCTCTTAAGATACTTGAGTATATGCTTTACTGCTTGCCAGTGCTTGGTTCCAGGATTTGCTTGATATCGACTCACCATACCTACTGCAAAACATATATCCGGGCGAGTGCAAAGCATAGCGTACATAAGGCTACCCATAACAGATGCACAAGGGACCTTACTCATGCGCTCTCTTTCTTCCGATGTCTTGGGACAGTCATCCAATGAAAGAGTTAGACCGACAATAAAAGGTTGTGAGCCTTTCTTTGCCTCTTGCATTGCATATTTATCAACTATTTTATCTATGTATGAAGCTTGGGATAACGCTATCATTTTGTTCTTTCGATCTCTAAAGAGACGAATGCCTAGAACATAATTAGCTTCTCCCAAGTCCTTCATCTCAAACTATTGGTGTAACCAAAGCTTGACCGATGATAAGTTCCCTACATCATTCCCAATGAGTAGTATATCATCGACATAGAGTATCAGAAAGACCACTTTTCCATCCTTAATACGTTTATAAACACAGGGTTCATCAACGTTCTACTCAAAACTAAATATCTTAATCGCTTGATCAAACCTCTAGTTCCATGAGCGGGATGCTTGCTTTAATCCATAAATGGATCTAAGCAACTTGCAGACTTTCCTTTCTTGGCCTTTCGCTACGAACCCTTCGGGCTGTATCATATAGATACACTCTTCAAGATGGCCATTCAAGAATGCCATCTTGACATCCATATGCCAGATCTCGTAATCGAGAGCCGCAGCAATGGACAGAAGAATACGGATAGACTTCAGCATAGCAACAGGCGAAAAGGTTTCATCGTAATCGATTTCAACCTTTTGCGTGTACCCCTTTGCAACCAGTCTAGCTTTGAAAGTTTCCACTCTCCCTTCCGCATCCTTCTTTCTTTTGTAGACCCATTTGCATCCAATGGGTTTTATCCCATCCGGCAAATCTACAAGTTCCCAAACAGAGTTGGATTTCATAGAATCCATCTCATTGTTCATAGCCTGTTTCCAAGATTTAGAATCAACATCATTTATAGCTTCATCATAGGTGACCGGATCATCCTCATGCTCATGAGCCTCGGCCTGGTATACCTCAGCATCATACATGAAGAAATTAGGTTTCTTAAAAACCCTCCCACTACGACGAGTCACCCTAAATTGTTGATCGTCTGTAGGTCTTTCACTGGAACTCGGACTTGCATCCAAGACCAAAATCTATGGAGCAGTTCTTTCACCCGATAACTCCTCTAGCACCACTTTGCTTTGAGGCTTAAAGTCATTCATGTGACTTTCCTCCAAGAATGTCGCAAGGGTTAAAACAATGACCTTTTGTTCTTTCGGGTTATAGAACAGACCTCCTTTAGTTCCTTTTGGATACCCTACAAACATGCACAATTCTGATCTTGGTTCCAACTTTTTCGCATCCCCATCCAGTACATGCACCGGGCAGCCCCATATTCTCATATGTCCAAGGGAGGGCTTCCTGCCGTGCCATAATTCATACGGAGTTCTGGGAATTGATTTGCTCAGAACCTGGTTCAGAATATAGCACGCCGTTTGTAAAGCATATCCCCAAAATGATAATGGCAGCGTTGAATAACTCATCATGGACCGTACCATATCCAATAAGGTTCTGTTTCTCCTTTCAGTTACACCATTCTGTTGTGGAGTACCAGGTGCAGTCAATTGGGATAATATCCCGTTTTCTACAAGATGTCCTAGAAATTCATCAGAGAGGTATTCGCCACTTCGATCAGATCTAATTGCTTTTCCACTTCCATACGATACTCTTTGAACTTGTCAAAGGTTTCACTCTTGCGGTGCATCAGATACATATATCCATACCTCGAGTAATCATCTATAAAAGAGACATAATACTCGAACCCTCCTCGTGCTGTGATGTTCATGGGGCCACATACGTCAGTGTGCACAATTTCTAAGAGCTCCTGAGCCCTTGTACCCTTAGCTCCAAAAGACCTCTTAGTCATTTTACCCTCTAGACAAGACTCACATTGGAGAAGTCGTACCTCCTCCAGAGATTCCAGAGGACCGTCTTTCACCAATCTTTGAATCCTATCCTGATTAATATGACCAAGTCTTAAATGCCAAAGATACGCCTTGTTAGAGTGAGAAACTTTCAACCTTTTAGAGTTATCAATTAATTCAGTGTCAAGCAGTGAGTACATCTTTGATTTGATCAAATATAGGTTTCCATCCATCCATCCAGAACAGATAAAAGACTTATTTCTACGAATATCAACTCTTTTACTAAAAGAAACTGAATAAGAATCCTTTATTAAACAAGCTACCGATATAAGGTTCCTCCTAAAATTAGGAACATAAAAACAGTCTTTCAATAAACCTAAATTGATCAAAATAAAGGTAAACATCTCCCACTGCCTCAGCCACCACCAAGCTGCCGTCCCCAGTTCGCAACGAGAGGCTCCTATCATGTAGACTTCTCATTTCTACGGACCCCTGCATAGAAACACAAACATGATTAGTGGCGCCCAAATCAATGACCCAAGTGTCTTTCGATTCTTCCACCAAACATGCTTCTAAGTAATGAAGTTCCTTACCTTCCTTGCCCTTGGCGGCTAGGAATTCCCGGCAAGCCTTCTTAAAGTGACCTACCTTCCCACAATGGAAGCATTTGGACTTTTTAGGGTCCTTCAGCTTCTTGTTCTTGTTCTTCTTCTTCCCGTCCGAGACAGGAGGATTAGAAGAACTAGAAGCCACTTGCTTCTTATTTGGCCTCTTCCTCTTCCGTGAGGGATTGGAAGATTCCGCCAAATTGGCCTCTTCTTTAGGTCGGACCGCATCCTCATCCCTGATCATCCGCTCATAAGCCTGTAGTTGCTTCATGAGCTCGGTTAGTCCTAACTCCTTTGTCGCCAGATTGTATGCGGCCTTAAACCCCACAAAATCTTTAGACAGAGTCTTGAACACCATCTAGATCTGGGTGTTGTAGTCCAACTCAGCACCATTCTCGGCAGCCTCAGCGAAGAATCCTATTAGAGTGATCATATGGTCCTTCACCGGAGTACCCGCCTTTTGCTTAGGTTTCATAATACTGGTGATAGCGGACTGTCGAGCCAATTTTTCTTGACCTCCGAACATGTCCTCCAGATTGTCCATGATCTCTCTAGCAACTTGATAAGTCTCATGCTGCTTTTGTAAAGCACTCGTCATGCTAGCAGGGATGTAGCATCGAGCTATCTCATTCGATTCTCTCCAACTATTATAGGCAACCGGGACCTCCTCAAGTGGTGTCTCAGGTTTGGGCCCAGGTGGGCATGGTTCGTCCAGTACGAACTTGTGTCTCTCGCAGCTGAGAACTATTAATAGATTTCTTTTCCAATCTTTATAATTATCGCCATTCAACTTATTTTCAATAAGTATCGAAATAAGGGGTGTCGGTGACATTTTGAACTGAAATAAAATTATACTAGACATCATTACAAAGCCCAAGCAAATATACAGATAATTTAGCAAATAAAACATACAAGTATGTTCCTACATGAAACTTGAAAAAACATGTAGCATTGCAACGGTAATTCACAGCACCTATTGCCCCAAGCCACCGAGGGGTGGTCATGAAAACAAATAGCCGGAACATGGACCCCGTCCAATTAATATATGTTGCCTTAAATCCTCCAAGATTAAGACATACATTAATAACCACTTATTTGGCCACCAGTTTAGTTAACAGAGCTTCTAGGGAAGATTAATAACTAAACGAGTCTTGAGTGTATAACCATTGTTTATGTAGCCTGATCCACGTCCTACCAAGCCACCGAGGGGTGGTCATGAATAGGATCGTACCCGAACACGTTTTCTACATAGGAGATCCAATCTAGTATACCGGCGGTGGTAAACACCTACCGAGGGGTGTGGTCAAGGCAGAACTGACGTGAGGCGTTACCATGCTTTCACATATGGATCAACAATGGAGGCCGTGGGTTTTGTTTGAAACCCTCTCCCACTCAATATTTTGAAAAAACATGCAAGTTTTGACAAATTATGTATGATCAATATAGTATGAGCGGCACTCACCTATCCTATATGACATGTTATCAAATATGCATACAAAACATCCATCAATACATATTTATACATCCATGACATATCACAGAAAAAATAATTGACAGAATAACCAAGCTATGGTTCCATCCTAGAACAAAGAAAATAAAGATTACAAAATTCCATCCAAAGCATTCTTTGGGTCTTGAATTTTGTTCTGTCTTCTTGTATCCATCTTTATGTAGCCTCTCCATTTATTTCTCATCCCAAGAATTATTTAAAATTTAAATCTCCAAAAATTTAAATTTCAAATTCAAATTCCAAATTCGAATTTCAAATTTAAATTTCCAATTCAAATTTTAAACAATTTTAAATATCATGTGTAATAATATATAATTTCAAAATTTCAAATTTTCAATTACATATTTTTAAACATGATTTAAAATTAAATCTCTAATTTAAAAACCAAAATTTTCTGATTTTCTAGACCGTCGCACCGCCGCCCCCGAAGGCGGTAGCCACCGTGGGCAGCCACCAGCCCCAAAGGGGCTAGCAGCCCACGGCTGCCCCTTTTGTGCAGCCTTGCCGGGCTGCAGGCCAAGCTTGCAGCGCCAGGCTACACGCCCAGGCTGGGCGCAGCAGCTGGCAGGCTGCAGGCAGCGCCTGCAGCCAGAGGCTGCACGCCCAGGCTGCGGCCAGCCTTGGGCAGGCCATGGCCACCCTTGGCTGCAGGCCAAGCCTGAGGCCGTGGGTGGTGTTGGCCTACATAAGGGCTACCGCAGCCCCATCCTGCCCGAGGGCAGGGGCTGCAGCCCCACCAAGGCCCGTCGACCTATCCCGAGGGGTCGTGTCTCGATTTTCGTGCCATATTCCAATTTACCTATTAGGATCTTCAAAAATTAAGTTGAATCCCAATTAAATTGAAATTTTCCACACAATCAAAATTTCAACCTTTAAATCAAATTTAACTTTTGGGAAAAAATAAATTGCGGTCTTCAATCTTCAATCTCCTCCAAGAATAATTACATAAAATTTTCTAAACCGTTTCCGGTGTACAAAAATTCTAACCATAAAAATTCTAAGAGACAAAAATTAAAATCTATGGGAAAATTACAGTGTTAATAAACTGCTCCCATGGTTACATAAAAAAAATTCCTAGATACAATTTTTTTAAATTCTAAGGAACCATAACCGGTATAAACAAGCATGCTTATAATAATTCAAAAAATTAAAATAACCACATACTTTATACATAATCCATGATAACAACATAAAGGAACCCTAGAATGCCACTCTCTAAATATCAAATCCATACATAAATAAAAAGACTAAGTAATTGTTTAATTTATGTACATGGCATAGTCATGAGATGTCTCTGATACCAATTGTAGGAAAATAAATCGGTAAAAATGTATCAGAGTGGTGCAGCAGAACAATAAAAAATTTTAGATCGTTAAATATCTCATGATGCCATATACAATAAATCAACAACAATTAAAACTCATACCTCAAGGACGCCAATCTGTAGGAGGAGAATGACCGAAAGCTTCAACCAACTAGCCTTCTCTACTATTCTCCAATTCTCGAATGGCTGAGTATGTGGGCACTCTGAACCTCGATCGGTATGCTAGCACTGCTAGTCTTCTTCCGACCACTCAGATCTCTAAAGAACTTTATTATCACGATGAGCTGTGCAACAATAAGCCTGCTCACCTGAGAGTCTGTGGTCTGAGAGAACTGGAGTGGCAGGACCTCTATTTATAGACCTGCATGAGGTGATTCTCTGAATTTGAATTAGATTAGGAATTCTCCCTTATCCATATCCATAAAATCTAAATTTTCCATGGGAAAATTCCAACAATAAAATTCGGTTTATTTAGGATAAATCCAATCCAAATCTAAACAAGATTTTAACTAGAATTTTATCTCCCTTTTTCAACCAAAAAATCTGAAATTTCCTAGGAGATTTTCCCTCCAAAAATTCGGCCACATTTAGGATAAGGGAGAATCAAAATTCCACTAGGATTTTCAAGCTTGAATCTTATCTCAACCTTATCCAAAATAACCGAATTTTCCTAGGAGATTTCTTCCATAATTTCGGCCACTTTTCAGGGAAGGAGAGAGTCCAAATTCAACTAGGATTGAAACTTGAATTTTTCCCTTGAACCTTATCCATAAAAACCGAAATTCCATTGAGGATTATCCTCAAAATTTCGTCCATAATTTGTTAGGATTTCGATTCAATATTCACGTAGGATTCTAACAAGATTATCCTCTCCAAATCCAACTCAAATTCGAATTTCAAACCTTGTGGATTTTCCACAACAAATTCGATTCCCACTTGGACTGTGATTCAGAATTTGAATTTCAAATTTCAAATTCGAATTTTAAATTCAAATTTCAAATTTCAAATTTCAAATTTCAAATTTCAAATTCGAATTTTAAATTCAAATTTCAAATTTCAAATTTCAAATTTCAAATTCAAATTTCAAATTCGAATTTCAAATTCAAAATTCAAAATTCAAAATTCAAAATTCAAATTTCAAAATCCACAAAATGGTTGTGTTTCAAATTCTTGTTCTCATGGATAATTTTCTACAACTCTAATCCAATCTCAAATAAAATCATGGCAACTTTATTTGGAGTTCGAATAATTATGTACTCTATTATCCAAAACAAAATCTGAATCCAACCGGAGAGAATCTTGTCTACCATCCTAATCCTGTGTCATCACCATCCATGCATAATGAACTAGCCAATAGCATACACAAATCAATTTGCCAAACGTTAAGGAATTATGCGGAGCTAGTAGAGGGACTGATTAGACATATATAATTGGGCTCCCGTGATTCCATATGATCATCATTCTGTACCGAACAACTCAATCATATGATCACTAATTTCAGAGTCACACCACTATAAACTTGAAACTGAACTCCCAATTATATACCGTATTACGTAAGCCTGTGACGAGCTACTATCCAATGACCTTGTCATATATGCAAAACCCTCATATGATATCCATGATCAGCCTTAGGTCAAAGTCCGTTTAATCCTACTGATCAGGCTATCTTAAAGTTCCATTATACTACCGAATTAAGAAAATGATTATTCACCATATGCGAATAAGAAGTCATCCGCCCAGCAGACGACCCAAGACCTTGTCCATTTTCACATTCAGTATAATGCCTTTAAGAGGATACCTTTAACTCCTTAGAGCTATGATTCCGATATCTGCAAACAAACCCTTCATCGTATACAAGTCATGCACCCAACGAACCGGTCTATAAGCTTACTACCTCTGAGACGCTTTAGCTATTGGAACATAAAAGTACACAAGTCATAGACATGAAGTAGTTCATTTACTCAAGATTAAGGTTATTGCACAATGACCGTCAAAAGCATATTGATCCACTCATAGCGGACTACATAGATCAATCACGCTTTAGTCCCGGTCTAATGTGTCACCACCAAGTAACATATCTATGTCTCTACTTTGGAGTACAGCTCCAGACAGTCAAGATAAACCGTCCCCTCCAAGGCTTTAGACAACATAATAGTCTTAACATGAGTTAGATGCTCGGTCTAACCCCATAGACTACAGACCATAGTTTAGACTGCTAACTTTAGAACATTGTTTTCTCGCATACAAAAATCCATTGCATGCAATGTTCTAACAGTTTAACACAAGCAATCAGGGAGCCATATTTGCTTACATTTACTTTAACATGTAAATAAGACGAGGACAGATAGCAATGTAATGAATAACCTCTATGTATATATAATTTTATTATCCAGTTCAAAATAAATACATCAAAATGTCTCTAATGCTTAGGGCATTTCCTAACAAAAAAGAGTACTGAAGTGATGATTTATGTGTTTACAAACAAAAGCAGAATTTGAATGGATTTTGAAATGATGTGTTTATGATGTAAATTAAGTTACGACAATGTAAGATATTTACTTTAGTAAATGTTTTACGATGAAACAATTTTCAAGTTTAATTTTAAATAAATAAGTTTTATAAAAAAAATATTTCCCTATTTTCACGTTAGAATTAAAAGTTAAAATAAGTATGTTAATCAAAGAAAGTATGTTAAAAGTATGTTACTGACAACCCATGAGGTGGCAGACTATCACAGTTGGTTTCAGAACTCGATCGTAATAGTGTGTTCATCCTCCACGTAGGCTAGCCACCATAGAAAGGCTTATTATTTGATAGGATTTATTGTCAGTATTTAATTACTACACTAAGAGTACCACTTACAAGTTAATATTTTTGTCTAAAGACTAAATATTAATGTTGTACTAGATGTCTTGTGATAGACCCTACCATTATTTGAATTTATTGTTTTTATTTGGATACTTATGTGAACATGTTGTTTTGTTTGTTTTGTTTTCTATTCAGTTAATGCATCTGCTTTATCAATATCTGCCAACATCAATTTGATCCCATTGCTCAGTGGGACAAATTTTAAGGATTGGAAAGAGAATGTTTTGATCGTTCTTGGCTACATGAATCTGGACCTTGCGCTAAGGATTGGACAACCCACTGCTCTTACGGATAAAAGTTCATCTGATGACAAGAGGGACTTTGAGAAGTGGGAACATTCAAATCGCACGAGTCTTATGATTATGAAGCATGGAATTCCAGAAACCTTCAGGGGCACTATGTCTAAAAAGGTTACTACTGCCAAACAGTTCCTTGATGAAATTGAAAAGCGTTTTGCTAAAAATGATAAAGCTGAATCAAGCACGCTCTTAGTAAGCTTGATTTCAATAAAGAATAAAGGAAAAGGGAACATAAGGGAGTATATCATGGAGATGTCTAATCTTGCTTCCAAACTAAAGGCACTAAAGTTAGAGCTATCTAAGGACTTGCTCGTTCATTTAGCTCTGATTTCTCTTCCTGCACAATTCAGTCAGTTTAAGATCAGTTATAACTGTCAGAAGGATAAATGGTCTTTTAATGAACTCATTTCACATTGTGTACAAGAAGAAGAAAGGCTGAAGCAAGAGAGGACTGAAAGTGCTCACTTGGTAGATACTTTTAAGGACAAGAACAAGAAAAGGAAAAATAATAAAGAAGTTATAGGTGCCGCACCGCAAAAGAAACAACAGAAGGAGCAGGCTGAGGAATTTACCTGTTACTTCTGTAAAGGTGGTGGACACAAGAAGAAGGAATGTACCAAATATTGCACTTGGCATGCAAAGAAAGGTACACTTCTTACTTTGGTTTGTTCTGAGATTAATTTAACTTCTGTACCTAGACACACTTGGTGGATAGATTCTGGTACTATTACTCACATTAGGGTGTCTATGCAGGGTTGTCTGAGCTGTCGAAAGCCAAATGATGCTGAAAGATACATTTATGTAGGCAATGGCAAATCAATTGAAGTTGAGGCTATAAGGACATTTAGGTTATTATTAAAGACTGGTTGTTATTTGAATTTGAATGAGACTTACATTGTTCCGTCTTTTAGATGGAATTTGATTTCTATTTCTGTTTTGGACAAATTTGGTTATTCTTATTCATTTGCAAATAGTCAGTTTAGTCTTTTTCATGATTTAAATATTGTTGGTACTGGTTATTTATCTATTTATGATAACCTATACTTGCTTGATACGATTGCCTCTTATAATGAAACCTTGCACGCAATTTCTAAAGGTACAAAGTGAAAATTGACCAATAAGGATTCAGCTACATTATGGCATAAGCATTTTGGTCATATTTTCAAACAAAGAATTGAAAGACACGTGTCTGATGAAATCCTTGATCCCCTTAGCTTTAATGACTTCTAGACATCTATTGATTGCATAAAGGGGAAACATACAAACATAAGGAAATTAGGTGCCAATAAAGCCTCGGACGTCTTAGAACTTATTCATACATATATCTGTGGGCCATTCCCTATGGCATCTTGGAATGGTCAATAGTATTTTAGTATGTTCATAGATGAATTACTCACGTTATGGCTACCTATATTTAATTCATGAGAAGTCTTAATCTCTAGATGTGTTTAATGTATTTAAAGTTGAGGTTTGAAAATCAGCTTAACAAAAGAATTAAAGCCATCAAATCTGATCATGGTGGTGAATACTATGACAGATATGATGGATTAGGTGAACAACGTTCAGGCCCTTTTGTTAAGTTCCTAGAGGAATACGGAATCGTCCCACCGTACACTATGTCGGAAGTCCCAGAATGAATGGTATTGCTGAGAAGCAAAATAGAACCCTTAATGACATGGTGAGGAGTATGATTATTCATTCTACCTTGCAAGAATCTCTCTGGGGAGAAGCACTGAAGACTGCAGCTTATATCCTAAACAGAGTACTAACTAAAGCAGTAGCCAAAACTCCTTATGAACTATGGACTAGGAACAAACCCAGTATTAGGCACTTACACATTTAGGGTTGTCCAGCTGAAGTAAGGCCTCATAGGCCAAATGAAAGGAAACTGGAATCAAGAACTATTAGCTGCTATTTTGTTGGGTATGTTGAAAGATCAAGGGGGTACAAATTTTATGATCCCATGACTAGGTCATTTTTTGAGACGGGGAATGCATGGTTCTTTGTGGATATTAACTTTGGGGGGAGAAATAAGGTTAGAGACTTTGTTTTTGAAGAGGAACTCATTTCTCTTTCTATAGTTGCTTTTGACGATGATCAAGCTCCTATTCCTAACATCGACCAAGTAGCAAATTCAGAACAATAAAACATTGTTGAAAATCTCCCTGTTCAAAATGAAGTGATTATTCCTAAAGAGCAAACTCCACAACCTTAAGAACAAATGCCATTAAAGAGATCCACTAGAGAGAGGAGAAATGCGATTCCGGATGATTATATCATATTTCTCCAAGAACATGAGGGTGACATTGGTATGGTGGAAGATGATCCAATCAACTTTCATCAGGCTATGCAAAGTTCTAACTCTCAAAAGTGGATTGATTCCATGAATGAAAAAATAAAGTCCATGAAAGACAATGACGTTTGGGATCTTGTTCCATTACCTGAAGGATCGAAGCCCATTAGTTGCAAATGGATATTTAAAACCAAGAGAGATTCAAAGGGTGATGTGGAGAGATATAAGGCTCCTCTTATTGCAAAGGGCTTTACTCAAAAGGAAGGCATTGATTCCAAAGAGACTTTCTTTTTGGTTTCTTTAAAAGACTCATTTAGAACTATAATGGCACTTATGGCACATTTTGACCTTGAGTTATATCAGATGGATGTAAAGACAGCATTTCTCGATGGTCACATTGGTGAGACAATTTATATGGTGCAACTAGAAAACTTTGTGTTAGGAGACCCAAAGAAGATAGTTTGCAAATTAAAGAAATCCATCTATGGACTTAAGCAAGCTTCTCATCAATGGTATTACAAGTTTCATCAAATTGTTATCTCGTTTGGTTCTGAGATAAATGTGGTTGATGATTATATATACCACAAGTTTAGTAGGAGTAAGAATATTTTTCTTCTTTTATATGTCGATGACATACTGCTTGCTAGTAATGATATAGGTTTATTGCACGAAACCAAGAGATTTCTATCAAAGAAATTTTAGATGAAAGATCTTAAGGATGCCTCTTTTGTATTAAGTATACAGATATATTGAGATCACTCATGCGGTAACCTTGGGTTATCACAAAAGAGCTATATTGAAAAAGTTCTAAAGAAATTTGGCATGCAGGATTGCAAACTAGGTGACACCCCTATTGCTAAGGGAGACAAGTTTAGTCTCAGTTAGTACCCTAAGAATGAGCTTGAAATTAAGGAAATGCAGAAGAGTCCCTATACATTAGCTGTTGGGAGTCTAGTGTATGCTCAAGTTTGTACACGTCCCGATATAGCATACATTGTTGGGATGCTAGGCAAATATTTGAGTAACCCTGGGATCGATCATTGGAAAGTAGCCAAACAGGTTATGTGGTACCTATAGAAAACAAAACATTACATGCTAACATATAGGAGATTGGATCAGTTGGAGATCATTGGATATTCTGATTCGGACTATGTTGGATGCCAAGATAGTTGGAGATCCACGTCGAGCTATATTTATTTGCTGGTTGGAGGAGCTATTTTCTAGAAGAATCCAAAGCAAAAACTTATAGCTTCTTCCATTATGGTAGTAGAATTTATAACTTGTTATGATGCATCTAATCATGGGATATGGCTGCGGAATTTTGTCACGAGGCTGTGAATTTTGGATGGCATTGAAAGACCATTAAAGTTATGTTGTGACAATAAGCCAGCAGTATTATATTCCAACAACAACAGGAGCTCGATAAAGTCAAAGCACATAAACATTAAGTTCTTTGTTATTAAAGAAAGAGTTCAGAGTGGCTCATTATCTATAGAGCATATTGATACAAACTCCATGGTTGCGGATCCACTTACTAAAGGCTTACCACCCAAGGTCTTTCATAAGCATACTACTCATATGGGTGTTGTATGTCTTGATGATGTACTAGTTTAGTGGGAGTTTGTATTTAGATGCTTTTCAGTCTTTTCAGATAATTTTTATGGTTATGGATATTTTTTTTTTGTAGAAATAAAGTATTCAATTTATTTTCACTCTGATTTGTTTAATTTGATCTCACTAAGGAATAATGTTAGACTAGTTGGAAATAGGCATGTTTGGATCATATCACATGTAATTTCCATGCTACACATCCATACTTGATCTATGTCATTTGGTTATATTGATATATGTGACCATTAATGGATCTAGTTATGATAAATGTAATAAAGGTCGCTTTAATCCTATATTGATATAACTGATGGACAAGATTGTTTTGATGGATCTAGTTTGAGTACACATAAAGTTATTTTAATACACATTTATCAGGTAACATATGTGGCCCAAGTGGGAGATTGTTGGATAATAATTAATCATGTGGGCCTACATATGTAATTAAATGTGTGCTATAAGCTATCTTAAAGTTTAGCCTAAATAAAGTGATCTAAATAAGGCTTAACGTTATTGGGCATTTAAGCATCTAATTAAGGTATGGGCCTTATTTTGTGTAGAAACTCAAAGTCTAATTTTTAATTTTATGATGGACCAAATTAGAAATAGACAACTATATAATTAGGTTGTGGTCCCCAAATCACACAATTCAATTCCTATTCTTTACTGACTCTCATTATTAGAAGGAATACTGAGATTTTCCCAATCTCTAAAAGAAATTGTGTAGATTGGAAGATCAATTAACCTATAATCATCTACGTCATAATGGATCAAGGTATGTTTCTGCTTCCAGTTTTCTTTTCAATAGTTTGACATAAATGATCTTGGCTAGTTGATGAAGGATTTCATCCTTAAATAATAATTTAACATCTCATTCATAAAAATACAATGTAAAGAGATCAACAAACCTATATGTGACATATTCACAATTATATTCAGCATTACTCAAATAACATGCTATAACACAGATATTATTTGAATCAGTTTGTTATTTTAATTATATTTGAACCTCATATGACTTTTTTTTAGCATTGTAATATGTAAGCAGTAAGATATAAGATATTTCATATGTACCACTTGTGTATTTATATATATATATTTTTAATATTTGTAGTATCCTAAAATGTTAAAAATATATTTCGAAACAAATTTTCTTAATTTTTTTCAATCCATAAAACTAGACTACTAGCATTTCTACTGATGCTAACATTTTCATCCCTGGCTGTTGGTGGCCATAAAATTGTTGGCGTTTATGAGTTTTGTGGTTTGCTTTTAAGTTGCCATACATGTGCCATATTAATTAATAAAGAAAAGATTTTTGATACTATTTTGACTGCAAACCGTCGATTTTGTAAACATATATATTTTGATAGCAATAATGTATCACATTTGTTGTTGATAAGGATGAATATATTGATATTTATAAAAATATCAATGCTTAAATTTTGAGAAAAATTGACGATATTAATGGAAATTAACATAAAATATTGACAATCATTCTAAGATACAAAAATTTTTAAATAAAACTAAAAAAAAAGAACTCTAAGATAGTTAATAATATATAAATTAAATGAAACACTTAATTAAAATACAAAGTCTATGAGAAATTTGCATTATAAGAAATGGTTGTAGGAAAAATTAGATAAGACATACACAATGGAATTTTTAAATATTTCTCAAGATCATTAAAAGCTCATGTTATCATATACAATAAATTATTCAATAATCATTATACCTTTCGGAGGAGATCATCAGAAATGCTAGAAGATGTGATTAAGAGGTTTCAACCGACTAGTCTTTTTTACTATTCTCCAATTCCCAGACAGTAGAGTGTGTGAGCACATGGTTCCATAATCAGTATTCTAACGTAGCTTGTCTTCTTCGAACCACTTAAATTTATAAGAATTTATTATTATAAGTGAGAGGTATAATAATAAATTCGCTCACCTAAGAGTCTATGATCTAAAGGAAAAAGGAGCCATGAGAGTCCTATTTATAGAATTACATTAGGTGGTTTTTCCTCAGCCAAAAATTGACTCTCTACAAGGAAAAACACTTCAAAAAATTTGGCTTCATAGGGAGAAGGAGGATTCAAAATTCAAATAGGATTCAAAAAAGGTTTTTTCTCTCTCCTCCCTTGAAGATCCGCCGAATCTTCCCTGGGGTGAGGCATCTAAAAAATTAGGCTTCCACAAGTTTTAGGATTCAAAATTTAATTCAAATTTCAAACTCTATAAATCTTGTGATTTTGTCTGCGTAGATAATTTTTCACAACCCCAGTTTAAATTCAAAATAAAATCATGACAACTTTTTTTGAATTTAAATAAGTAATCTCTTATCTGAAACAAAATCACATTAGGAGAAAATCTTGTCTTCCAAATCCTCTTCAAATTCGACCCCTATTAGTGTGCTAGGACAAGTTTTTATTCAGTTCAAATTTAAATAAGATAAACTTTTAAATTTCAAAATATTTATTTAAACAAGATTTTCAAAATTAAAATCAATCTCATATTTATCTTTCAAAAGACTAATACAATTAATTTAAATTTCAAATCTTATCTTCCAAAATAAATATTTGTCCAAATTAATATTTATCACATTTTTTGAATAATATATAATTATAATTTTGCCTTTGGCATCTAGAGAAAAACGCCTACACCTGGGAATATGTGATTTGGATTTATCTCTTTACTAAATGCAAGAATACAAGCAATAAAGAATATCCCAATCAATTACCATCCGTTAAGGAATTATGCGGAGTGAGTAAATGGACCTATTGGATATGTATAATAAGGGCTCCAATAATTCATGTAACTATTATTCTATACCGAATAAATCTATTACATAATTATTAGTTTCATAGTCACAGTCACACTATTATAAACTTAAAACTGCACTTCCAATTATATACTGTATTATGCAAGCCAGTGATTAGCTATCGACTAATAACCTTGTCATGTATATAATACCCTCATATGATATCTATAATCAACCTTAGGACAAAGTCCATTCTATAGGAAAAAATTAGTAAAAATGCATCAGAGTGGCACAGCGGACTTACAAAAATTTTTCAATATCATTAAATATCTTGTGATGCTATATACAATAAACTAACAACAATAAAACTCATACCTCTAGAGGATACCAAATTGCAGGAGGAGCATGACCGGAGGGCTTCAACCAACTAGCTTTCTCTACTGTTCTCAAATTCTCAGATGGCAGAGTGTGTGTGCACTCGATTCCTCGACCAGTATGCTAGCACTGCTAGTCTTCTTCCGACCACCCAGATCTCTAAAGAACTTATTGTCACAGTGAGTTATGCAACAATAAGCATGCTCACTTGAGAGTCTATGGTATGAGAGAACTGGAGTGGCAGGACCCCTATTTATAGACTGACATGAAGTGATCCCTTGAATTTGAATTAGACTAGGAGAAGATTTTATCCGTTCCTTTCCTCACAAAATCCGAATTCCCTATAGGCCATAATCAAGGGAAGATTCGGCCACCCTACAGGATCTTGCATTCCAAATTCAAATAGGATTTTAACTTGAATTTTATCTTATCATTATCCACTAAAACCGGATTTTTCCCTAGGCCAAGAACAAGGCTAGATTCGGCCATCCAAGTGTGAGGAGAATCAAAATTCAAATAGGATTTTCTAGCTTGAATTTTATCTCATCCTTATCCAAAAAATCTGAAATTTCCCTTAGGTTTATCCATAGAATTTCAGCCATTTTTGTGAGGGAGAGAATCAAAATTTAAATAGGATTAAAGCTTGAATTTTCCTTCATCCTTATCCACTAAAAAATCTGAATTTTCCTAGGGGTAAATCCCTTCAACAAATTTCATTACCTTAAGGTAGATTTAGGATTCAAAATTCAAGTAGGATTCAAACAAGATCTTCCTCTCCATTACCCATACCAAAACTGATTCTTTCCGTGTGGAATTATCCACAAAAATTTCGAATTTCAATTGGATTGTGATTCAAAATTTGAATTCAAATTTCAAAGTTCAAATTTCAAAATTCGAACTTCAAATTCAAATTTCAAATTTAAATTTCGAATTCAAATTTTAAATTCGAATTTCAAATTTAAATTTAAATTTCAAATGTCTCCATTACCCATACCAAAATTGATTCTTTCCATGTGGAATTATCCACAAAAAATTCGAATTTCACTTGGATTGTGATTCAAAATTTGAATTCAAATTTTAAAGTTCAAATTTCAAAATTCAAACTTCAAATTCAAATTTCAAATTTAAATTTCGAATTCAAATTTTAAATTCGAATTTCAAATTTAAATTTCAATTTCAAATGTCAAATTTGAATTTCAAATTTAAATTTCAAATTTGAATTTCAAATTCAAAATTTCAAATTTCAAATTTCAAACTCTACAAAAAGTTGTATTTCAAATTTTGTCCTCATGGATAATTTTTTATAACTCCAATTCAAACTCAAATAAAATCATGGCAACTTTATTTGGAATTTGAATGATTGTGCACTCTATTATCTAAAACAAAATCTGAATTCAACCAGAGAGAATCTTGTCTTCCATCCTTATGCTATGTCTATACCATCCATGCATAGTCAACTAGCCAATAAGCATACACAGATCAATTTGCCATTCATTAAGGAATTATATGGAGCTAGTAGAGGGACCAATTGGACATATATCATCGAGCTCCCATGATTCCATATGATCATTATTCTGTCCTGAACAACTCAATCATATGATCACTAATTTCAAGGTCACACCACTATAAACCTGAAATTGAACTCTCAATTATATAATGTATTACGAAAGACAAGTTATTGTCCAATGACCTTGTCATGTATGCAAAACCCTCATATGATATCCATGATCAGCCTTAGGTCAAAGTCCGTTCAATCTGCTGATCAAGCTATCTTAAAGTTCCATTATACTACCAAATAAGAAAATGATTATTCACCATATGTAAATAATAAGAAGTCATTTGCCTAACAGACGACCCAAGGCCTTGTCCATTTTCACATCCAGTATAATGCCTTTAAGAGGATACCCTTTACTCCTTATTAGAGCTATGATTTCGATATCTGCAAACAAACCCTCCATCGTATAAAAGTCATGCACCCAACAAACCGGTCTAGAACCTTACTACCTCTGAGATGCTTTAGCCATTGGAGCACCAAAGTACACAAGTCATATATATGAAGTAGTTCATCTACTTAGGATTAAGGTTATTACACACTCATAGCGGACTACGTAGATCAATCACACTTTAGTCCCAGTCTAATATGTCACCACTAAGCAATATATCCATATCTCTACTCAGGAGTGTATGCTCCGGACAGTTAAGACAAACTGTCCTCGCAATGGACTTTTGTATGCAAGAAGACAATGTTCTAAAGTTAGTGGTCTAAGTTAAGGTCCATAGTCTATGGGGTTAGACCGAGCATCTAACTCATGTTAAGACTATTATGTTGTCTAAAGCCTTGGAGGGGACGGTTTGTCTTGACTGTCTGGAGCTGGACTCCCAAGTAGAGACATAGATATATTGCTTGGTGGTGACATATTAGACCGGGACTAAAGCGTGATTGATCTATGAAGTCCGCTTTGAGTGGATCGATCTACTTTTGACGTTCATTGTACAGTAACCTTAATCTTGAGTAAACGGATAGTTTCATGTATATGACTTGTGTACTTTAATGTTCCAATGGCTAAAGTGTCTCAGAGGTAGTAAGCTTATAGACCTGTTCGTTGGGTGCATGACTTGTATACGATGAAGGGTTCGTTTACAAATATCGGAATCATAGCTCTAATGAGGAGTTAAGGGTATCCTCTTAAAGGCATTATACTGAATGTGAAAATGGACAAGGCCTTGGGTCGTCTGCTGGGCGGATGACTTCTTATTCACATATGGTGAATAATCATTTTCTTAATTCGATAGTATAATGGAACTTTAAGATAGCCTGATCAGTAGGATTAAACGGACTTTGGCCTAAAGCTGATCACGGATATCATATGAGGGTTCTGCATACATGACAAGGTCATTGGACGATAGCTTGTCACAGGCTTACGTAATACGGTATATAATTAGGAGTTCAGTTTCAGGTTTATAGTGGTGTGACTCTGAAATTAATGATCATATGATTGAGTTGTTTAGTAAAGAATGATGATCATATGGATTTGTGGGAGCCCGATTATATATATCCAATCAGTCCCTCTACTAGCTCCATATAATTCCTTAACGTTTGGCAAAATTGATCTGTGTATGCTATTGGCTAGTTTATTATGCATGGATGGTGTTGACATAGGATTAGGATGGTAGACAAGATTCTCTCCGGTTGGATTCAGATTTTGTTTTGGATAATAGAGTACACAATTATTCGAACTCCAAATAAGTTGCCATGATTTTATTTAAGATTGGATTGGAGTTGTAGAAAATTATTCGTGAGAACAAGAGTTTGAAATACAACTGTTTTGTGGATTTTGAAATTTGAATTTTGAAATTTGAATTTTGAAATTTGAATTTGAAATTTGAATTTGAAATTTAAATTTGAAATTCGAATTTGAAATTTGAAATTCAAATTTTGAATCACAGTCCAAGTGGGATTCGAATTTGTTGTGGTAAATCCACAAGGAATGAAATTTGAATTTGAGTTGGATATGGAGAGGAAAATCTTGTTAGAATCCTACTTGAATTTTGAATCCAAATCCTAACCAAATATGGATGAAAATTTTGAGGATTATCCTCAATGAATTTTTGGGTTTTTATGGATAAGGTTCAAGAAAAAATTCAAGTTTCAATCCCAGTTGAATTTGGATTCTCTCCTCCCAGATAATGGCCAAATTTTTGGAGTAAATCTCCTAGGAGCTTTTCGGTTATTTTGGATAAGGATGAGATAAGATTCAAGCTTGAAAATCCTAGTGGAATTTTGATTCTTCCTTATCCACAAGTGGCCGAAATTTTGGTCGAGATTTTCTCCTTAGATTTTCAGATTTTTTGGTTGAAAAAGTGAGATAAAATTCTAGTTAAAATCTTGTTTAGATTTGGATTGGATTTATCCTAAAGTGGCCGAATTTATTGTTGGGATTTTCCCCTTGGAAAATTCAGATTTTGTGCTTGTGGATAAGGGAGAATATCTTCTCCTAATCCAATTCGAATTCAGAGAATCACCTCATGCAGGTTTATAAATAGAGGTCCTGCCACTCCAGTTCTCTTAGACCACAGACTCTCAGGTGAGCAGGCTTATTGTTGCATAACTCACTGTGACAATAAGTTCTTTAGAGATCTGGGTGGTCGGAAGAAGACTAGCAGTGCTAGCATACCGATCAAGGTTCAGAGTGCCCACACACTCAGCCATTCGGGAATTGGAGAATAGTAGAGAAGGCTAGTTGGTTCAAGCCCTCCGGTCATTCTCCTCCTGCAAGATTGGCGTCCTTAAGGTATGAGTTTTAATTATTATTGGTTTATTGTATATGGCATCATGAGATATTTAACGATCTAAAAATTTTTATTGTTCCGCTGCGCCACTTTGATACGTTTTTACCAATTTATTTTCCTACAATTGGTATCAGAGCCATCTCATGACTATGCCATGTACATAAATTAGACAATTACTTAGTCTTTTTATTTATGTATGGATTTGATATTTAGAGAGTGGCATTCTAGAATTCCTTTATGTTGTTATTATGTATTATGTATAAAGTATGTGGTTATTTTAATTTTTTGAAATATTATAAGCATGCTTGTTTTTGCCAGTTATGGTTCCTTAGAATTTAGAAAAATTGTATCTAGGATTTTTATGTAACCATGGGAGCAGTTTTTTAATACTGTAATTTTCCCATGGATTTTAATTTTGTCTCTTAGAATTATTATGATTAGAATTTTTGTACACCGGAAACAGTTTAGGAATTTTTATGTAATTATTCTTGGAGGAAATTGAAGATTGAAGACCGTAATTTATTTTTCCTAAAAGTTAAATTTAATTTAAAGGTTGAAATTTTGAATGTGTGGAAAATTTCAATTTAATTGGGATTCAAATTAATTTTTGGAGATCCTAACAGGTAAATTGGAATATGACACAAAAATCAAGACACGACCCCTCGGGATAGGCCGTCGAGCCTTGGTGGGGCTGCAGCCCCTGCCTTCAGGCAGGATGGGGCTACGACAGCCCCTGTGCAGGCCATAACCACCCACGACCATAGGCTTGGCCTGCAGCCGAGGGTGGCCGTGGCCTCCACAAGGCTAGCTGCAACCTGGGCATGCAGCCTGTGGCTGTAGGCGCTGCCTGCAGCCTGCAGCCTGCCGGCTACTGCGCCCTGCTTGGGCATGCAGCCTGGCGCTGCCTGCAGCCTGCCGGCTACTGCGCCCTGCTTGGGCATGCAGCCTGGTGCTGCAGGCTTGGCCTGCAGCCCGGCAGGACTACACATGGGTGGTCGTGGGCTGCCAGCCCCCCCCCCCCCCCCCCCCCCCCCCCCCCCCGGGGGTTAGGGGCTGCCCACGGCAGCTGCCGCCTCCAGGGGTGGTGAGGCGATGATTCTAAATCGAAAAATTTTAATTTTTAAATTTGAGATTTAATTTTAAATCATGTTTAAAAATATGTAATTGAAAATTTAAAATTTTTTGAAATTACATATTATTACACATGATGTTTAAAATTGTTTAAAATTCAAATTTGGAATTTGAATTTGAAATTTAAATTTTTGGAGATTTAACTCATCCCAAGAATCATTTAAAATTTAAATTTTTGGAGATTTAAATTTTAAATGATTCTTGGGATGAGAAATAAATGGAGAGGCTACATAAAGATGGATACAAAAAGACGGAGCAAAATTCAAAACCCAAAGAATGCTTTGGATGGAATTTTGTAATCTTTATTTTCTTTGTTCTAGGATGGAACCATGGCTTGGTTTTTCTGTCAATTATTTTTTCTGTGATATGTCATGGATGTATAAATATGTATTGATGGATGTTTTATATGCATATTTAATAACATATCATATAGGATAGGTGAGTGCCGCTCATAATATATTGATCATACATATTTGTCAAAACTTGCATGTTTTTCAAAATGTTGAGTGGGAGAGGGTTTCAAACAAAACCCACGGCCTCCATTGTTGATCCATATGTGAAAGCATGGTAACGCCTCGTGTTAGTTCTGCCCTGACCACACCCCTCGGTAGGTGTTTATCGCCGCTGGTATACTAGATTGGATCTCCTATGTGGAAAACGTGTTCGGGTACGATCCTATTCATGACCACCCCTCGATGGCTTGGTAGGACGTGGATCGGGCTACGTAAACAATGGTTATACACTCAAGACTCTTTTAGTTATTAACCTTCCCTAGAAGCTCTGTTAACTAAACTGGTGGCCAAATAAGCGGTTATTAATATGTCTTAACCTAGGAGGATTTAAGGCAACATATATTAATTGGACGGGGTCCATGTTCCGGCTATTTGTTTTCATGACCACCCCTCGGTGGCTTGGGGCAATAGGTGCAGAGAATTACCGTTGCAATGCTACATGTTTTTCAAGTTTTATGTAGGAAAATACTTGTATGTTTTATTTGCTAAATTATCTGTATATTTGCTTGGGCTTTGCAATGATGTCTAATATAATTTTATTTCAATTCAAAATGTCACCGGCACCCCTCATTTCAATACTTACTAAGAATAAACTAAATGGCTATAATTATAAGGATTGGAAAAGAAATCTGTTGATAGTTCTTAGCTGCGAGAGACACAAGTTCGCACTGGATGAACCATGCCCACTAGGGCCAAAACCTGACACACCGCTTGAGGAGGTCCCGGTTGCCTATACTCGTTGGAGAGTATCCAATGATATAACTCAATACTACATGCTTGCTAGCATGACGAGTGCTTTACAAAAGCAGCATGAGACTTATCAGGTTGCTAAGGAGTTCATGGACAATCTGGAGGACATGTTCAGAGGCCAAGAAAAGTTGGCTCGACAGTCTGCTATAACCAGCATTATGAACTCTAAGCAAAAGGCGGGTACTCTGGTGAAGGACCATATGATCACTCTAATGGGATTCTTCGCTGAGGCTATCGAGAACGGTGCTGAATTGGACTACAACACCCAGATCGAGATGGTGTTCAAAACTCTATCTAAAAGTTTTGTGGGGTTTAAGTTTGCATACAATCTGATTATAAGGGAGTTAGGACTTAACCGAGCTCATCAAGCAACTCCAAGCTTATGAGCGGATGATCAGGGATAGGGATGCGGTCCAACCCAAAGGAGAGGCCAATTTGGCAGAATCTTCCAAACCCTCTCGGAAGAGGAAGAGGCCAAAACAAAAGCAAGCGGCTTCCAGTTCTTCTAATCCTCCTGTCTCGGATGGGAAGAAGAAGAAGAAGAACAAGAAGCCCAGGGACCCTAAAATGTCCAAATGCTTTCGTTGTGGGAAGGTAGGTCACTTTAAGAAGGCTTTCCGGGAATTCCTAGCCGCCAAGGGCAAGGAAGGTAAGGAACTTCACTCCTTAGAAGCGTGTTTGGTGGAAGAATCGAAAGACACTTGGGTCATTGATTAGGGCGCCACTAATCATGTTTGTGTTTCTATGCAGGGGTTCGTGGAAATGAGAAGTCTACATGATAGGAGCCTCTCGTTGCAGACTGGAGACGGTAGCTTGGTGGTGGCTGAGGCAGTGGGAGATATTTACCTTTACTTTGTTCAATTTAGGTTTATTTTATTGAAAGACTGTTTTTATGTTCCTAATTTTAAGAGGAACCTTATATCGGTAGCTTGTTAAATAAAGGATTCTTATTCTGTTTCTTTTAGTAAAAGAGTTGATATTCGTAGAAATAAGTCTTTTATCTGTTCTGGATGGATGGATAGAAACCTATATTTGATCAAACCAAAGATGTACTCACTGCTTGACACCGAATTAATAGATAACTCTAAAAGGTTGAAAGTTTCTCACTCTAACAAGGCGTATCTTTGGCATTTAAGACTTGGTCATATTAATCAGGATAGGATTCAAAAATTGGTGAAAGACGGTCCTCTGGAATCTCTGGAGGAAGTACGTCTTCCTCAATGTGAGTCTTGTCTAGAGGGTAAAATGACTAAGAGGTCTTTTGGAGCTAAGGGTACAAGGGCTCAGGAACTCTTAGAAATTATGCATACTGATGTATGTGGCCCCATAAACGTCACAGCATGAGGAGGGTTCAAGTATTATGTCTCCTTTATAGATGATTACTCGAGGTATGGATATGTATATCTGATGCCCCGTAAGAGCGAAACCTTTGACAAGTTCAAAGAGTATCGTGCGGGAGTGGAAAAGCAATTGGATAAATCCATAAAGACACTTTGATCTGATCGAGGTGGCGAATACCTCTCCAATGAATTTCTAGGACATCTTGTAGAGAATGGAATATTATCCCAATTGACTGCACCTGGTACTCCATAACAGAATGGTGTAGCCGAAAGGAGAAACAGGACCTTGTTGGATATGGTATAGTCCATGATGAGTTATTCAATGCTGCCATTATCATTTTGGGGATATGCTTTACAAACGGTGTGCTATATTCTGAATCAGGTTCTAAGCAAATCAATTCCCAGAACTCCGTATGAATTGTGGCATGGCAGGAAGCCCTCCCTTGGACATATGAGAATATGGGGCTACCCGGCACATGTACTAGTTGGGGATGCGAAGAAATTGGAACAAGATCAGGATTGTGCATGTTTATAGGGTATCCAAAGGGAACTAAAGGAGATCTGTTCTATAACCTGAAGGAACAAAAAGTCATTGTCTCAACCCATGCGACATTCTTGGAGGAAAGTCACATGAATGACTTTAAGCCTCGAAGCAAAGTAATGCTAGAGGAGTTATCGAGTGAAAGAACTGCTCCACAGATTTCGGTCTTGGACGCAAGTCCGAGTTTTGATGAAAGACCTGCAGACGATCAACAAGTTAGGGTGCCTCGTCGTAGTGGGAGGGTTTCGAAGAAACCTAATTTTTTCATGTATGATGCTGAGGTATACCAGGCCGATGAGGATGATCCGGTCACCTATGATGAAGCTATAAATGATGTTGATTCTAAATCTTGGAAACAGGCTATCAACAATGAGATGGATTCTATGAAATCCAACTCTGTTTGGGAACTTGTAGATTTACCGGATGTGATAAAACCCATTGGATGCAAATGGGTCTACAAAAGAAAGAAGGATGCGAAAGGAAGAATGGAAACATTCAAAGCTAGACTGGTTGCAAAGGGGTACATGCAAAAGGCTGGAATAGATTACGATGAAACCTTTACGCCCATTGCTATGCTGAAGTCTATCCGTATTCTTCTGTCCGTTGCTGCAGCTCTCGATTACGAGATCTGGCAAATGGATGTCAAGATGACATTCTTGAATGGCCATCTTAAAGAGTATATCTATATGATACAGCCCGAAGGGTTCGTAGCGAAAGGCCTAGAAAGGAAAGTCTGCAAGTTGCTTAGATCTATTTATGGATTAAAGCAAGTATCCCGCTCATGGAACCAGAGATTTGATCAAGCGATTAAGACTTTCGGTTTTGAGTAGAACGTTGATGAACCCTGTGTTTATAAACGTATTAAGGATGGAAAAATGGTCTTTCTTATACTCTATGTCGATGATATACTACTCATTGGGAATGATGTAGGGAACTTATCAGCGGTCAAGCTTTGGTTACACCAATAGTTTGACATGAAGGACTTGGGAGAAGCTAATTATGTTCTAGGCATTCGTCTCTTCAGAGATCGAAAGAACAAAATGATAGCATTATCCCAAGCTTCATACATAGATAAAATAATTGACAAATATACAATGCAAGAGGCAAAAAAAGGTACACAACCTTCTATTGCTGGTCTAACTTTTTCATTGGATGACTATCAAAAGGTATTGGAAGAAAGAGAGCGTATAAGTAAGGTCCCTTATGCATCCGCTGTGGGTAGGCTTATGTACGCTATGCTTTGCATGTGCCCGGACATATGTTTTGCAGTAGGTATGGTGAGTCGATATCAAGCAAATCCTGGAACCAAGCACTGGCAAGCAGTAAAGCATATACTCAAGTATCTTAAGAGAACGAGGGATTATATGCTGGTGTATTCTAGAGGGGACCTAACACCCATAGGATACACAGATTGAGTCTTCCAGACTTGCAAGGATTCGAGGAAGTCGACATTAGAGGGCACGTGGAGACAGGATAAGTAGATGTATGTAAGATCACGTCCGAGGACAACATTGCTGATCCCTCTACTAAGGACTTGGTGGCTAGAAGCTTTGAGAGGCACGTAGAGGCGATGTGGATGCGTAACATGGCACATCTGCTGGCTTAGAGCAAGTGGGAGATTGTTAGGAAATGCCCTAAGTATTAGAGACATTTTGATGTATTTATTTTAACTGGATAATAAAATTATATATAGAGGTTATTCATTACATTGCTATCTGTCCTCGTTTTATTTACATGTTAAAGTAAATGTAAGCAAATATGACTCCCTGACTACTTGTGCTAAACTGTTAGAACGTTGCATGCAATGGACTTTTGTATGCGAGAAGACAATGTTTAAAGTTGGCGATCTAAACTATGGCCTGTAGTCTATGGGGTTAGACCGAGCATCTAACTCGTGTTAAGACTATTATGTTGTCCAAAGCCTTGGAGGGGATGGTTTGTCTTGACTATCTGGAGCTGGACTCCTAAGTAGAGACATAGATATGTTGCTTGGTGGTGACATATTAGACTAGGACTAAAGCGTGATTTATCTATGAAGTCCGCTTTGAGTGGATCGATCTGCTTTTGACATTCATTATGCAGTAACCTTAATCTTGAGTAAAAGGACAGCTTCATGTATATGACCTGTGTACTTTTATGTTCTAATGGCTAAAGCGTCTCAGAGGTAGTAAGCTTATAGACCGGTTCGTTGGGTGCACGACTTGTATACATGAAGGGTTCGTTTACAGATATCAGAATCATAGCTCTAATGAGGAGTTAAGGGTACCCTCTTAAAGGCATTATACTGAATGTGAAAATGGACAAGGCCTTGGGTTGTCTACTGGGCGGATGACTTCTTATTCACATATGGTGAATAATCATTTTTTTAATTCGGTAGTATAATGAAACTTTAAGATAGCCTGATCAGTAGGATTAAACGGACTTTGGCCTAAGGCTGATCATGAATATCATGTGAGGGTTCTGCATACATGACAAGGTCATTAGATGATAGCTTGTCATAGGCTTACGTAATACGGTATATAATTGAGAGTTCAGTTTCAGGTTTACAGTGGTGTGACTCTGAGATTAGTGATCATATGATTGAGTTGTTCGGTAAAGAATGATAATCATATGGATTTGCGGGAGCTCGATTATATATGTCCAATCAGTCCCTCTACTAGCTCCACATAATTCCTTAACATTTGGCAAAATTAATCTGTGTATGCTATTGGCTAGTTTATTATGCATGGATGGTGTTGACATAGGATTAGGATGGTAGACAAGATTCTCTCCGGTTGGATTCAGATTTTGTTTTGGATAATAGAGTATACAATTATTCGAACTCCAAATAAAGTTGCCGTGATTTTATTTGAGATTGGATTAGAGTTGTAGAAAATTATCCATGAGAACAAGAGTTTGAAATACAACTGTTTTGTGGATTTTGAATTTTGAAATTTGAAATTTGAATTTTGAATTTTGAAATTGAAATTTGAAATTGAAATTCGAATTTGAAATTTAAATTTGAAATTTGAAATTTAAAATTTGAATTTGAAATTCGAATTTGAAATTCGAAATTTAAATTTTGAATCACAGTCCAAGTAGGATTCGAATTTGTTGTGGTAAAGCCGCAAGGAATGAAATTCAAATTTGAGTTGGATATGGAGAGGAAAATCTTGTTAGAATCCTACTTGAATTTTGAATCCAAATCCTAACCAAATATGGACGAAAATTTTGAGGATTATCCTCAATGAATTTTCAGATTTTTGTGGATAAGGTTCAACAAAAAATTCAAATTTCAATCCCAGTTGAATTTGGATTTTCTCCTCCTAGATAATGGCTGAATTTTTAAAGTAAATCTCCTAGGAGATTTTCGGTTATTTTGGATAAGGATGAGATAAGATTCAAGTTTGAAAATCCTAGTGGAATTTTGATTCTCCCTTATCTAAAAGTGGCCAAAATTTTGGTGGAGATTTTCTCCTTGGATTTTCAAATTTTTTAGTTGAAAAAGTGAGATAAAATTCTAGTTAAAATCTTGTTTAGATTTGGATTAGATTTATCCTAAAGTGGCCGAATTTATTGTTGGGATTTTCCCCTTGGAAAATTCAGATTTTGTGCTTGTGGGTAAGGGAGAATATCTTCTCCTAATCTAATTCGAATTCAGAGAATCACCTCATGCAGGTCTATAAATAGAGGTCCGGCCACTCCAGTTCTCTTAGACCACGGACTCTCAGGTGAGCAGGCTTATTGTTGCATAACTCACCGTGACAACAAGTTCTTTAGAGATCTAGGTGGTCGGAAGAAGACTAGCAGTGCTAGCATACCGTCGAGGTTCAGAGTGCTTACACACTCAGCCATTCGGGAATTGGAGAATAGTAGAGAAGGCTAGTTGGTTGAAGCCCTCCGGTCATTCTCCTCCTGCAAGATTGGCGTCCTTGAGGTATGAGTTTTAATTGTTGTTGGTTTATTGTATATGGCATCATGAGATATTTAATGATCTAAAAATTTTTATTGTTCTGCTGCGCCACTCTGATACATTTTTACCAATTTATTTTCCTATATGTTAGGTCACCTCCAGAATACACCAACATATAATCTCTCGTTCTCTTAAGATACTTAAGTATATGCTTTACTACTTGCCAGTGCTTGATTCTAGGATTCGCTTAATATTGACTTACCATACCTACTGCAAAACATATATCTGGGTGAGTGCAAAGCATAGCGTACATAAGGCTACCCACAGCGGATGCATAAGGGACCTTACTCATACACTCTCTTTCTACCGATGTCTTGGGACAGTCATCCAATGAAAGAGTTAGACCAGTAATGGAAAGTTGTGAACCTTTGTTTGCCTCTTGCGTTGCATATTTGTCAATTATTTTATTTATGTATGAAGCCTGGTATAATGCTATCATTTTGTTCTTTCGATCTCTAAAGAGATGAATGCCTAGAATATAATTAGCTGCTCCCAAGTCCTTTGTGTCAAACTGTTGGTGTAGCCAAAGTTTGACTGATGATAAATTCACTATATCATTCCCAATGAGTAGTATATCATCGACATAAAGTACCAGAAAGACCACTTTTTCATCCTTAATACGTTTATAAATATAGGGTTCATCAATGTTCTACTCAAAACTAAATGTTTGATCACTTAATCAAACCTTTGGTTCCATGAGCAAGATGCTTGCTTTAATCCATAAATGGATCTAAGTAACTTGTAGACTTTTCTCTCTTGGCCTTTTACCACGAACCCACCCTTCGGGCTGTATCATGTAGATACTTTCCTCAAGATGGCCATTTAAGAATACCGTCTTGACGTCCATTTGCCAGATCTCGTAATCGAGAGCTGCAGCAACGGACAGAAGAGTACGGATAGACTTCAGCATAGCAACAGGCAAAAAGATTTCATCATAATCGATTCCAACCTTTTGCGTGTACCCCTTTGCGACCAGTCTAGCTTTGAAAGTTTCTGCTCTCCCTTCTGCATCCTTCTTTCTTTTGTAGACCCACTTGCATCTAATGGGTTTTATCCCATCCAGTAGATCCACTAGTTCCCAAACAGAGTTAAATTTCATAGAATCCATCTCATTGTTCATGGTCTATTTCCAAGATTTAGAATCAAAATAATTTATAGCTTCATCATAAGTGACCGGATCCTCTTCATGCTCATGGGCCTTGGCCTGGTATACCTCAGCATCATACATGAAGAAATTAGGCTTTCTTGAAACCCTCCCACTACGACAAAGCACCCTAAATTATTGATCGTCTACAGGTCTTTCACTGGAACTTGGACTTGCGTCCAAGACCAAAACCAGTGGAGCAGTTCTATCACCTGATAACTCCTCTAGCACCACTTTACTTCAAGGCTTAAAGTCATTCATGTGACTTTCCTCTAAGAATATTGCATAGGTTGATACAATGATCATTTGTGTAGGAAATAAATCGATAAAAACATATCAGAGTGGCGCAGCGGAACAATAAAAATTTTTCAAGATCGTTAAATATCTCATGATGCCATATACAATAAACCAACAACAATTTAAACTCATACCTCAAGGATGATAATCTGCAGTAGGAGAATGGTCGGAAGGCTTCAACCAACTAGCCTTCTCTACTATTCTCCAATTACTGAATGACTGAGTATGTGGGCACTCTGAACCTCGATCGGTATGCTAGCACTGCTAGTCTTCTTCCGACCACCCAGATTTCTAAAGAACTTATTATCACGGTGAGTTATGTAACAATAAGCCTGCTCACCTGAGAGTCTGTGGTCTGAGAGAACTGGAGTGGTAGGACCTCTATTTATAGACTTGCATGAGGTGATCATCTGAATTTGAATTGGATTATGAGAAGATTTTCTCCCTTATATACTCACAAAAAATCTGAAATTTTCAAGGCAAAATCCACCAAAAGAATTCAGCCATTCTCTAGATTGTGTGTTCAAAATTCAAACAGAATTTTAACTAGAATTTTATCTCATCATTATCCAACCAAAAAATCCGAAAATCTATTTTGAGATTTCCTCCAAATTTTTAGCCACAAATAATAGGGAGAGAATCAAAATTCAACTAGGATTTTCAAGCTTGAATTTTATCTCATCCTTATCCAAAATAACTGAAAATCCTCATGAGATCTTCCTCAAAAATTTCAACTATTCTCTAGGAAGGAGAAAATCCAAATTTAACTGAGATTGAAACTTGAATTTTTCTCTGAACCTTATCCACAAAAATTTGAAAATTCCATGAGGATTTTTCTCAAAATTTTCGACCAAATTAGTTAGGATTTGGATTCCAAATTCAAGTAGGATTCAAACAAGATTTTCTTCTTCATAATCCAACTCAAATTCGAATTCTACCCTTGTGGTATTATCCATAAAGAATTCGAATTCCACTTGGACTATGACTCAAAATTTGAATTTCAAATTTTAAAATTCAAAATTCAAATTCAAATTTCAAATTTCAAATTTCAAATTCAAATTTCAAATTCGAATTTCAAATTTAAATTTTAAATTCAAATTTCAAATTCAAAATTTAAAATTCAAATTTCAAAATTCAAAATCCACAAACAGTTGTATTTCAAATTCCTGTTCTCATGGACAATTTTTTACAACTCCAATCCCATCTCAAATAAAATCATGACAACTTTATTTGGAGTTTGAATAATTGTATATTCTATTATCCAAAACAAAATCTGAATTCAACAGTAGAGAATCTTGTCCACCATCCTAATCCTATGTCAACACCATCCATGCATAATCAACTAGCCAGTAGCATACTCAAATCAATTTCCAAATGTTAAGGAATTATTTGGAGCTAGTAGATGGACCTATTGGACATATATAATCGGGCTCTTGTGAATCTATATGATCATCATTCTTTACCGAACAACTCAATCATATGATCACTAATTTCAAAGTCATACCACTATAAATCTAAAACTGAACTCCTAATTATATATCGTATTACGTAAGCCTGTGACAAGCTATTATCCACTGACCTTGTCATGTATGCAGAACCCTTATATGATATCCATGATCAGCCTTAAGTCAAAGTCTGTTCAATCCTACTAATCAGGCTATTTTAAAGTTCTATTATACTACGGAATAAAGAAAATGATTATTCACCATATGTGAATAAGAAGTCATCAGCTCAACAGATGACCCAAGGCCTTGTCCATTTTCACATCCAGTATAATGCCTTTAAGAGGATACCCTTAACTCCTTATTAGAGCTATGATTCCGATATCTGTAAACAAATCCTTCATCGTATACAAGTCATGCACCCAACGAACCGGTCTATAAGCTTACTACCTCTGAGACGCTTTCGCCATTGGAACATCAAAGTACACAAGTCATATACATGAAGCTGTTTATTCACTCAGGATTAAGGTTACTACACAATGAACATCAAAAGCAGATTGATCCACTCATAGCGGACTACATACATCAATCACGTTTTAGTCCCGGTCTAATATGTCACCACCAAGCAACATATCTATGTTTCTACTTGGGAGTCTATGCTCCAGATAGTCAAGACAAACCATCCCCACCATGGCTTTACACAACATAATAGTCTTAACATGAGTTAGATGCTCGGTCTAACCCCATAGACTATATACCTTAGTTTAGACCGCTTACTTTAGAACATTGTCTTCTCGCATAAAAAAATTTCATTGCATGCAACGTTCTAACAGTTTTAAAACAAGTAGTCAGGGAGCCATATTTGCTTACATTTACTTTAACATGTAAATAGAATAAGGACAAACAGTAATGTAATGAATAACCTCTATATATAATTTATTATCCAGTTCAAAATAAATACATCAATATGTCTCTAATGCTTAGGGCATTCCTAACATTTGTTCTTTAAGGTTATAGAATAGACCTCTCTTAGTTCTCTTAGGATACCCTACAAACATGCATAATTCTGATCTTGATTCCAATTTCTTCGCATCCCTATCCAGTACATGTGCCAGGCAGCTCCATATTCTCATATGTCCAAGGGAGGGCTTCCTTTCATGCCACAATTTACTTGGAACCTGGTTCAGAATATAGCACGTCGTTTGTAATGCATATCCCCAGAATGATAATGGCAGTGTTGAATAACTCATCATAGACCGTACCATATCCAATAAGATCCTGTTTCTCCTTTCGGCTACACTATTTTATTGTGGAGTACTAGGTGCAGTCAATTGGGATAATATCCCATTCTCTACAAGATGTCTTAGAAATTCATCGGAGAGGTATTCGCCATCTTAATTAGATCGAAGTGTCTTTATGGATTTACCCAATTGATTTTCCACTTCTTCATGATACTCTTTGAACTTATCAAAGGTTTTGCTCTTGCGATGCATTAGGTACATATATCCATATCTCGAGTAATTGTCTATAAAGGAGACATAATACTCGTACCCTCCTTGTGCTTTGACGTTCATGGGGCCACATACGTCGGTATACACAATTTCTAAGAGTTCCTAAGCCTTAGTACCCTTAGCTCCAAAAGACCTCTTAATCATCTTACCCTCAAGACAAGACTCACATTGAGGAAGACTTACCTCCTCTAGATATTCTAAAGGACTATCTCTCACCAACTTTTGAATCCTATCTTGATTAATATGACCAAGTCTTAAATGCCAAAGATACACCTTATTAGAGTGAGAAACTTTCAATCTTTTAGAGTTATTAATTAATTCGGTGTCAAGCAGTGAGTACATCTTTAGTTTGATTAAATATAGGTTTCCATCCACCCATCCAGAATAGATAAAAGACTTATTTTGATGAATATCAACTCTTTTAGTAAAAGAAACTGAATAAGAATCTTTTATTAAACAAGCTACCAATATAAGGTTCCTCCTAAAATTAGGAACATAAAAATAGTCTTTCAATAATATAAACCTAAATTCATCAAAGTAAAGATAAACGTCTCCCACTGTCTCAGCCACCACCAAGTTACCGTCTCCAGTCCGCAACGAGAGGCTCCTATCATGTAGACTTCTCGTTTCCACGAACCCCTGTATAGAAACACAAACATGATTGGTGGCTCCCAAATCTATGACCCAAGTGTCTTTCGATTCTTCCACGAAACACGCTTCTAGGAATTCCCAGCAAGCCTTCTTGAAGTGACCTACCTTCCCACAGTAGAAACACTTATACTTTTTAGGGTCCCTAGGCTTCTTGCTCTTGTTCTTCTTCTTCCCATCTGAGATAGGAGGAACAGAAGAACTAGAAGCTGGTTGCTTCTTATTTGGCCTCTTCCTCTTTCGTAAGTGTTTGGAAGATTCTGCCAAATTGGCTTCTCCTTTTGATTGGACCGCATCTCCTTCCCTGATCATCCACTCATAAGCTTAGAGTTGCTTCATGAGCTCAGTGAGTCCTAACTCCCTTGTCGCCCGACTATATGCAGCTTTAAACCTCACAAAATCCTTTGACAGAGTTTTAAATACTATTTTGATCTGGGTGTTGTAGTCCAACTCAGCTCCATTTTTGGCAGCCTTAGCAAAAAATCCCATAAGTGTGATCATATGGTCCTTTATCGGAGTACCTACCTTCTGCTTAGAGTTTATTATACTGATGATAGTAGACTATCGAACCAATTTTTCTTGACCTCTGAACATGTCTTCCAAGTTTTCCATGACCTCTCTAGCAATAAGTCTCATGTTGCTTTTGTAAAGCACTTTCATAGTAGCAAAAATATAACATCGAGCTATCTCATTGGATTCTCTCCAACGAGTATAGGCTACTGGGACCTCCTCAAGTTATGTGTTAGGTTTGGGCCCAGGTGGGCATGGCTTGTCCAGTATGAACTTATGTCTCTCGCAACTGAGAACTATGAGCAGATTTCTTTTTCAGTCTTTATAATTATCGCCATTAACTTTATTCTCAGTAAGTATTGAAATGAGGGGTGTCGGTGACATTTTGAACTGAAATAAAGTTATACTAGACATCATTATAGAGCCCAAGCAAATATAGAGATAATTTAGCAAGTAAAACATATAAGTATGTTCCTACATGAAACTTGAAAAACATGTAGCATTGCAACGGTAATTCTCAGCACCTATTACCCTAAGCCATCGAGGGGTGGTCATGAGACATATAGCTAGAATATGGACCCCATCCAATTAATATATGTTGCCTTAATTTCTCCAAGGTTAAGACATATATTAATAACCACTTATTTTGGCCACCAGTTTAGTTAACAGAGCTTCTAGGGAAGGTTAATAACTAAACAAGTCTTGAGTATATAACCATTATTTACGTAGTCCGACCGATGTCCTGCCAAGCGACTGAGGGGTAGTCATGAATAGAATCATGCCCGAACACGTTTTCCACATAGGAGATCCAACCTAGTATATTGGTGGCGGTAAACACCTATCGAGGGGTATGGTCAGGGCAGAACTGATGCGAGGCGTTACTATGCTTTCACATATAGATCAACAATGGAGGCCGTGGGTTTTGTTTGAAACCCTCTCCCACTCAATTTTTGAAAAACATGCAAGTTTTGATAAATATGTATGATTAATATAGTCTGAGCAACATTCACCTATCCTATATGACATGTTATCAAATATGCATCCAGTTCATTCATTAATACATATTCATCCATCCATGACATATCACATAAAAAATAATTGACGGAAAAATAACTAAGCCATGGTCCCATCCTAGAACAAAGAAAATAAAGATTACAAAATTCCATCCAGAGCATTCTTTGGGTCTTGAATTTTATTCCATCTTCTTGTATCCATCTTCATGTAGCCTCTCCATTTATTTCTCATCCCAAGAATCATTTAAAAAATCAAATTTCAAAAAATTTAAATTTCAAATTCAAATTTCAAATTCAAAATTTTAAACAATTTAAATTTCATGTGTAATAATATGTAATTTTCAAATTTTCAAATTTTTAATTACATATTTTTAAACATGATTAGAAATTAAATCTCAAATTTAAAAATCAAAATTTTTCATTTTTCGGCCTGTCGGCCCATGGGGCCCAAAGGCCTGCAGCCGCCGTGGGTAGCCCCCAGCCCTCGGGGGGGCTGGCAGCCCACACCCTGGGCGGGTGCAGCTCTGCCTACCTGTAGCCATGGGTTGCACCCCCGGGTGGATGCAACAACCTGCTGCCTGTAGCCATGGGCTGCACACCCGGGTGGCCACGGTAGCCCCTGGTGGGGCCGCGAACACCCTTGGCTGCAGGCACAGCCTGCGGCGGTGGGTGGTCCAGCCTTGGACAGGGGCTGTCGCAGCCCCATCCTGCCCGAGGGTAGGGGCTACAGCCCTACCAAGGACGTGGCCCATCACGAGGGTCGATGCTCGATTTTCATCTTATATTCCAATTTACCCATTAGGATCTCCAAAAATTAATTTGAATCCTAATTAAATTGAAATTTTCCACTTAAATAAATATTCAATCTTCAAATTAAATTTAATTTTTGGGAAAAATAAATTATGGTCTTAATACTTTAATTTCCCCTAAGAATAATTACATAAAATCTCTTAAACTGTTTTCGGTATACAAAATTCTAATCATAAAAATTCTAAGAGACTAAAAAATTAAAATCCATGAGAAAATTACGATGATTATAAACTGCTCCCATAGTTACACAAAAATTCCTAGATACAATTTTTCTAAATTTTAAGGAACCATAACCCGTATAAAACAAGCATGCTTATAATAATTCAAAAAAAAATTAAAATAACCACATACTGCATACATAATTCATGATAACAACATAAAGGAATCCCGAAATACCACTCTCTAAATATCAAATCCATACATAGATAAAAAGACTAACTAATTGTCTAATTTATGTACATGGCATAATCACGAGATAGCTCTGATACCAATTGTAGGAAAAAATTGTTAAAATTACATCAGAGTGGTGCAGCAGAGTTACAAAAATTTTTCAAGATCGTTAAATATCTCGTGATGCTATATATAATAAACTAACAACAATAAAACTCGTACATCTAGAGGACGCCAAACTGTAGGAGGAGAATGACTAGAAGGCTTCAACTAACTAGCTTTCTCTACTATTCTCCAATTCTCGGATGGTAGAGTGTGTGGGCACTCGGTTCCTTGATTGGTATGCTAGCACTGCTAGTCTTCTTCCAACCACTCAGATCTCTAAAGAACTTATTGTCACGGTGAGTTATGCAACAATAAGCCTGCTCACTTAAGAGTTTGTGGTTTGAGAGAACTAGAGTGGCAGGACCCCTATTTATAGAGTAGCATGAGGTGATCCCTTGAATTCGAATTAGACTAGGAGAAGATTTTCTCCCTTCCTTTCCTCACAAAATCTAAATTCCCTATAGGCCATAATCAAGGGAAGATTCGGCCACCCCAGGGGATCTTGCATTCCAAATTCAAACAAGATTTTAACTTGAATTTTATCTCATCATTATCCACTAAAACCGAATTTTTCCCTAAGCCAAGAACAAGGCTAGATTCGGCAATCCAAGTGTGAGGAGAATCAAAATTCAAATAGCATTTTCTAGCTTGAATTTTATCTCACCCTTATCCAAAAAATCTGAAATTTCCCTTAGGTTTATCCATAGAATTTCGGCCACTTTTGTGAGGGAGAGAATCAAAATTCAAATAGGATTAAAACTTGAATTTTCTTTCATCCTTATCCACTAAAAAATCTGAATTCTCCTAGGGATAAATCCCTTCAACAAATTTGGTTACCATTAGGTAGATTTTGGATTCAAAATTCAAGTAGGATTCAAACAAGATCTTCCTCTCCATTATCCATACCAAAACCGATTCTTTCCATGTGGAATTATCCACAAAAAATTTGAATTTCACTTGGATTGTAATTCAAAATTTGAATTCAAATTTCAAAGTTCAAATTTCAAAATTCAAACTTCAAATTCAAAATTCAAATTTAAATTTCGAATTTAAATTTTAAATTCGAATTTCAAATTTAAATTTCAAATTCAAATGTCAAACTCAAATTTCAAATTTAAATTTCAAATTCAAAATTCAAATTCAAAATTCAAATTTCAAATTTCAAACTCCACAAAAAGTTGTATTTCAAATTTTGTCCTCATGGATAATTTTCTACAACTGCAATTCAAACTCAAATGAAATCATGGTAACTTTATTTGAAATTCGATTAATTCTGTACTCTATTATCCAAAATAAAATCCAAATTCAACTGGAGAGAAACTTGTCTTCCATCTTTATCCTATGTCTATACCATCCATGAATAGTTAACTAGCCAATAAGCATACACAGATCAATTTGCCATTCATTAAGGAATTATGTGGAGCTAATAGAGGGACCAATTTGACATATATAATCGGGCTCCCATGATTCCATACGATCATCATTCTGTACCTAACAACTCAACCATATGATCACTAATTTCAGAGTCACGCCACTATAAACCTGAAACTAAACTCCCATTTATATACCGTATGACGAAAGCCTGTGACAAGCTATTGTCCAATGACCTTGTCATGTATGCAAAACCCTCATATAATATCCATGATCAGCCTTAGGTCAAAGTCTGTTCAACCTACTAATCAAGCTATCTTAAAATTTTATTATACTACTGAATAAGAAAATGATTATTTACCATATGTAAATAAAAAATCATCTGCCTAGCAGATGACCTAAGGCCTTATCTATTTTCATATCTAGTATAATGCTTTTAAGAGGATACCCTTTACTCCTTATTAGAGCTATGATTCCGATATCTACAAACAAACCCTCCATCGTATACAAGTCAAACGCCCAACAAACCTGTCTATAAGCTTACTACCTCGAGACGCTTTAGCCATTGGAACATCAAAGTACACAAGTCATATACATGAAGTAGTTCATCTACTCAGGATTAAGGTTATTACATAATGAACGTCAAAAGCAGATCGATCCACTCATAGCGGAGTACGTAGATCAATCACACTTTAGTCCTAGTCCAATATGTCACCACCAAGCAATATATCTATGTCTCTACTCTGGAGTCTATGCTCGGAATAGTCAAGATAAACTATCTCCATCATGACTTTTGACAACATAATAGTCTTAATATGAGTTAGATACTCAGTCTAACCCTATAAACTACGGACCTTAATTTAGACCGCTTACTTTAGAACATTGTCTTCTTGCATACAAAAGTCCATTGCATACAACGTTCTAATAGTTTTAACATAAGTAGTTAATAAGCCATATTTGCTTATATTTACTTTAACATATAAATAGAATAAGGACAAATAACAATGTAATGAATAACCTCTATATATATTTTTATTATCCAGTTCAAAATAAATGAAATACATCAAAATGTCTTTCATGCTTAGGGCATTTCCTAACACGTTCGACCCGTTGATTAAGCTGTGGCGCCCCGAGCCCTGGCGGCCCAGACCGTTACTTAAAACTTACTTAAATTAAACTTGAACATACTTAACTTGCTTAAAACTATTTATCTTAATACAATAATTTTAGGGAATTTTTTTTATACAGACTTTATTATAGCCATACATACTTAAATACAATTTACGAATACATAAAGGTCTTAATTACAACTTGAGGTCAAAAATACATACATACTTAAGAAATACAAAACTGGTCATTACTTAATATAAGTTTAGTTCTTAAAATAAAAAGGGTTACTTTATATCTTGCGGAAGTAGAACTTGTGGTGATATCCATACCCAACCCTCACTTCAGCCCTGCCACCACCATCATCCACCAGAGTCTAGCCCGTAGGTTTCTTACCTACAGCATGAACACACCTGATGAGCTTTACGCTCAGTAAGTATAACACTAAATCTGCAAAACTATCATTTAAAAACATATGCCATAACTTAAAGGTACATCATACTGATAAACACATCATGACTTTAAAGTACATCATGAATACATGTCATGTGTCATATAACTGAAAGTATAACATATCTGATAACTCAAAAGCATATCATAACTATAACTTAAAGCATATCGTGAACTATACATGGATTGATTATGCTCAATTATGCTTTATTATGAATTATCTTTCTTTACTTGTATGAGGGCCCATGTGTCAGTACCGAATGCCATAACTTAAAGGTACATCATATTGATAAACATATCGTGACTTCAAAGTACATCATGAATACATGTTATGTGTCATATAACTGAAAGTATAACATATCTCATAACTCAAAAGCATATCATAATTATAAGTTAAAGTATATCGTGAACTATGCATAGATCAATTATGCTTAATTATGCTTCATTATGCATTATCTTTCTTTACTTGTCTGAGGGCCCATGTGTTAGTGCCGAATGCATGCGGATCTGTGGATTCACCGAGACCACAAACTTTCTTTTGAGCCTTGGCTCGTTATACTTAAACTGAAAAATCTCTTCTAGCTTGAGAGGCCGATACGACATGCTTAACGAGTCTTGACTCACTTCTTAATTACCCAATTGTTGAGATCATAAATTACTATCATCATGCCATAAGCTCTACTAAGCTATCCACTAATCATGCGCGATAGGGATATAAAGGCATCTAACTCATGCTATTCAATAATCTATGTGATTATGAAACATCTCATATTATGTTATGCAATAATCATTCATGATTAGCATATATATCACAGAGCAAAACAACAGTTTCAAACTCATTTTATTCATGTTACAAGCGGAGTTGTACTTACTTGATCTACAGGTAGTTTATACCTCGCCTCATCAAATTATAGGTTTCTACCTATAACCATAATGCATTCTATTAATTATTCGCTCTCAAGCCACTACTGTTGTTAGTGACTAATAAAATTCTATCGTTATATAGTACTGATCCCTATCGGTACTAAACGGCTCTCTTTCAAGAGTTCGATAACTACCTTCTAATCGTGATTAATTAATTTATTTACCCAATAAATTAATTAATGTCTCTCTCTCTCTTCCTATCTTGGTTTGATTGGTTAACCAACTAGTCAATTAACTAGTTACCTTGCATATTGATTTTATAGCCAATCGAACTACCTCTACTGATTTGAAAAATCGTTATGGAAAATATCCTGCATTTTTTTTGGGTGAAATATCTTTCCTTAGGATTTGAACACAATCCCCTTTTTCACCCCATTAGAAGGTGAGGGTGTTTACTTAAAACCATTTTCTCATTTTAAAGAACACATTTTAGTGTTCACTTGAAAGGAGGTTTTTGAACCCTTTTTGAAAAACTACATAGAACTTACTTAAAACGATCGAGTTTTTGAAATTGGCAAACATGGCATTTTTAGTTCTCAATGAGATGAACAATTTTTGTGTTCAACTCAGAGCTCGGTTCAAATTCTATCGGGTCTGAAACACTACAAACCCATGGCTAAAAATTGTCCCAGTTTTAGAAAATTTTTAGTTTTTCAGTTAATTAAAAATCACTCTGTTTGGGGCCCTAAACGGCTGAATTTTTGAAATTTACATGAGCCATCTTTTAGTTTTCGCCGTGGTCTACATTTTTCGTGTTGAGCCCGGACCTATTTCAGATTCTAAGTTACCCATTTTTAGAAAAATCCGAGACTATTCCCTGTTCTCAGGTTTCCAATCTCAGTTTTGACCTTAGGTCAGAAATCATCCTAAAAACCTATTTTAACATCATTTTTGGCCAAAGGCTATTTGACGTAAAAATGTCCGTAACAAAATTTCTTAGAACTTTTATGTTTGCAAAAACTCAAAATCTGTCCATAACATGCTCAAAATTTAACAAAACCGTGGCTAAAAATCTAGGATAGTTTGGTTTCTAACCAAACCCTAAAACGTTCATGGCATCCGCAAACAATAAAAACTTAAACCATAACCACACAACCATATAAACATAAAAATACAACGCTTAAGGCTCAAAATAAACTTATTACAACCCATTGCTCAAAATACGTAGTAAATCTCCTCGATATCAAAACTTAATATAGGACAAAAACCACAAAGGAATGGGTTCTAGAGTTTTTACCTTGGTGTGCTTCGAAACTAACACAAACCGAACAAGACTTATGACCAAAATTCGTGTGGACCAAGGGTGAATAAAAGGTTGTCTTAGGCTAAGAAAAACATAGAAATTTCCTTGGTTCACAAAGCTAAATAAACAACCAAAACCACAAAGGAATGGTTCCAACACTTTTACCTTGAGTGACCTTGAAGAATGGCTCTAACCAAGCAATAATTAAGCAATTTTAGGCTGAATTTTGGTGAGTTTTTTGGTGTGTTTTGGGGCTATGGAGGAGTTGGCTGGGTGTGACGTCCCCAGATTCCAACCACTCGCAACCGTCATGAATCGACTCTATGGCCGACCAAGACTGTTCGGGTGCTGAATCCGAGTCGTCAGTTTTAAACGCTTTTACTAAAACTTCTTAAATACAAGGGCCTAAAATTTCACCCCAAAATTTTTTTTCTTTAATACATACTTCTTCTTATGAATATTAATTAAGAAAGCGATGTAAAATATAATACTATTTTTTTTTCCATGTCTGAAATAAGTACAACATATTTAGTACAAATATAATATTTATATGTGTTGTAGTCTTTGTCTGCAAACATATTTTCTTTGCTCAAAAAGCTCAGCGGAAAACTTATGGCAGAACCATGTCCACGGTGAGTTCCCTATCCCTTTAATACGCTCGCATCCTGCCGCCATCCATATATCTACAGAATAGGTTTCTTACCTGCAACATGAACAAACTGATGAGCTAACGGGCTCAGTAAGTTCAAACATACATAGTAAGAATCATATTGATTCAAAGACAAGAAAAACTCAATCTCTTATGAATAGTACCATGAATAGACTATTCACCATGAATAGACTATTCACCATGAATAGTACTATTCACCATGAATAGCATAGTTGACCTTTGACCGGTGAATAGTACCAGTTACCCTAACTGATTACTATTCACTTTACTCTATCAAGATACTATTCATTTACCCTAACCGAAATTACCTTTCTCTAGTGTAAGCTTCGGTTATGCTCAATTATGATTTCCATCATTTTATTGATTGTTTATTCTCTATTTGATGTCTAATGTAGAGCTCTGTTTCTGGCAGTACCGATGATTATTTGCGCGCTGACTGGGAGGGTCCAAGGAGCGACCTTAGAACATCGTCCTCCACAGCCCTGATAATCCCGTAGGATTTAACAAACCTCTACCACTATGTTGGAGGGGCGGTACGCCTTAATGGTTTTATTTACCATCTTTCAATTTACAGTCTTGACCAAGTGGTTGCATAAGTCACCTTAAGGTCGCAATCCTCTATTGCCCGTAGGTCTTACTTATTTTCTCTATTTGGGATATGTTATACTAACTAATTCCCAAATATTCATAGGATTTTATATCTAGTGTGCAGCTAGTGTAGAATAGATTAATACAGTATTTCATGTTGCAGATGTGAAAATGCTTGAACTTACCAATACTGCGCTAGTGTCCACTCCCGGAACTCCTCCGCAGTTCTATCTTTATTGTGGGTCCCTACAGACATAATAATGTCTGTTAATACCCCTTTTTATTTATTATCTAAAATATATATATATTTTACTTACAATTCTACACATTTAAATTTTATTTGTGGTACACGATCTGTAACACGCCCGTGTTCCAGGCCGTGCACCTCTTGGGTCTATTTTACACGGCCATGTTATTTTCTTTCTTAGCCGTGTAACTGTACACGGCTCGATACACGCCCGTGTTCAAGCCCGTGTACCTCTCGGGTTATAAAATTTTTCCTATACACGGCCGTGTATTCCCCTACACGCCCGTGTTACTTAAAATTCTTAGAATTTTAACTCTAAAATTCTTATTTTGAGTTTTATAATTTTATCTAAGTTATTCTAGGTCTTTTAGAGTTATTTCCGAGCCCTTTCAGAAATTTTTGGTCAAAATGACCATTTTGCCCTTAACGGGTTTCGGAACCATAATTAGCTTCATTCTATTGTTTTTTTTCCAAATTTTCTAAGTCTAAAAATTTTAAAATAATATTTCTTAAGCTTTCGTATCATTTTACAGCTTAAATAGCCGCAAAATCTCAACTTCATTTTTCCCGACCCTCGGTTACTATTCATCCGTCACCTAGGGTCGTTTTTCCATTTTTCGAGCGTTTCGGAGCCTCAAATGGCCTTTTCACTATTTACTAAACGTTATTCATCCCGTCCCCGCCCCTTGGACCTCAAGAGGCTCGGGTTTCCTATCCCGATCTAAAATTTTCCCTCGTTTCCCAAAATACGCCTAACATCGATTTTTTTCCTGTTTTAGGCATTTTGGTAATTTAGGGTCGGTTTACTATTCCTTTTGGGTTGGTTTTCCATTTCTAATCATATTCCACCGAGGGGTCTCGGTTTCCTTTCCGAGTTCAATATTTTACCCCTCGTTTCCCGAAATGCCCTTTAGCCGATTTTAGAAATTTCGGCAGCATTTCCGCTTGTATTTTTAAGGTTTCCCGGCGTTAGGTACGCCTCAGAACCTTTGTACCTGCCACGTACTATACCAGAGGCCTATTTTATACAAAGTTTCCAAACTTTGTATAAAAACTTCCCATATGTTTCAATATTTACAAATCGCATTACATATCCCTTTTTTTTTCCAAACTAACCCTAGTTTACTAGGTTTTTACATCAAATAAATTTTCATCACCACACCACATTACTCTTATACTTTTCAATGTATAAATTAACATTTAAAAACTAAACAAAACATGCATTCTAACCCTAGACATAGCCACGGTTTTTATGCCAAAAAATAGAAAGAAAATTTTTCTTTCTTTCCTAGGGTTTTTATCAACTTGTATCAACATTAAATTTTCCCATTTTCTCACAATCATGCCCACGGTTTTGCAAGAATTCTTCCTCAAATTTTTCTTGTTTCTAACCTTCATTTCATGCTTAATTTTTTTCCATATGATTGAATGAACATCAACACTAAAAAAAACAACAAAATTCATGAAGTTTTCACACCCTAAGAGCCACGGATTTTACAAGAAAAACATGCAAAATTTTGATTGTTTTTCTATCCTAATACATGCTTTGAATATCACCACATTAACCAAACATAGAATCAACAATTAAACAATTTTTTTTCCATTGTTTTTCACTCTCCATACCCACGATTTTTAATAGAAAAAAAACCAAAGAAAAAGCTTCAAATTTAGGGTTTACCTTGCTTGGTTGTTGTCTTGTTGTTGGAAGTGAAATTCAAACTAAATTTGGTGTGAAATTTCAAACAAAATTTTTGGTTCAAGGGGTTTCTCCTCCACGGTTTTGGCTGGAAATTTTTGGCAAGAGTTTAGTTGTATTTCTTTAATTTTTTCTTGAATTTTTGATGCCTATTTATAGGCAAAAATCAAGGGCCTTTTTGCAATTTTTTTCCAACAATTTCTTAATTGTTTAAGGACCAAAAAGTAAGAGTTTTGGGGTCAAAATAAAATTTCTCTTTCTCCCTTTCCACATGGCCAAATATCCTTACAACAAAATGCCTAAAATTTTTTTAATTTTTTTCTAAGTGAGTTTTGGCATGATCTTGGCCTTTGATTAAAAAGTAAATCAATCCTAGCCATACACCTTTCAAAGCTTTCTAATTTTGACAAAAATTTAATATGTTTTATGACATCATCATAGTGATGTCATCAACTATTCATATTAATCTTGAATTAATTTGTAGTCAATTTTTGACTGTTATCCGATCCGAACGGAACTTTACCGAAATCGTGTAGGCGAGTTTTTAGTGCCTCCCGTGCGGTCGGTTTGTCTTATTTTGCTTCCGTTTGATCAGAATTCTCTACCGTAAATTTTTATTATTTTAGTACATTTCAATGCACTTTCTATGGTTTTCGGTTCTGATTTCGAACCGTCTCACCCGATTATGTTCAGTAGGATTTTCCATCCCCGAACTTACACACTTTCACACTGTCAGAATATTTTATACTATTCACAACAGTATTGAAATACAATGTTTTCACACTTTATTCATTAATATTGTTATTTACATATTAATTTTAACATAATTCGAGAATCTAAAATTCCCGGTTATCACACTGGGGTTAGAAGAAGAGAATAAATTTTTTGAAGCTTTGGAGTTGCAAGAAGAGGAAAAATGAATCAAATGGCCAATGTGCCCTTAATATAGACTTGTCCTAAGCATGATTAATCAATTCTAAGCAAGTTTTCTTAAGCCTAATTGACTAAGCTTAGGGAAAATTTTGTGCTGCTGGCCCCTTCAAAAATCGATGGGAGACATGGAGAAAAAGGAGTCAAATTTGCATTAATGGCATGGCTAAAGTCAATAGTAAATTATCTCTACTTTTTCAACTTTTTAATCAAAAGCTACAAGGCATGTTTCCTTATTTTGTGGGAAACTTTTCCACATTGTCTCCTAGGGTTGTGTTTGGCTGCCCACAAACACAGTTTTTGAGGGAAGAATTTCATTTGTAAAGGTTTCTCTTTGCAGTCTAATTTCCTCTAACAGTGTTCGACCCTTTTTCGGCTGTGTTCTAAACCTTGACTGAAAATAGATTCTCTTGATCCGATTCTTATTCTATTCATTCCTGGATGGGTTGTAGTACCTATGAGCCCACTCTGAGTCTATTACTATTCATCTACGGTACTGTGGTTGTACCCTAAACTATACTGACACTGCGAACGCATAGTACAACTTTTTCGTGCGAAATTTCAAACACAGGCTATCCTAACTAATTTGGACATGTTGATTCTGAATTTATCAATTTTACATCCATCTGAGGTCGTCTGGACCAGTTTCTGGATCTATGTGATTCCTACCCAAAAATCACCTTTTGTGCTCAACTGACTCGTTTGAGCGTTCTGACTCTAAATATATCAGTTTCGGGTTAAGAAAATGTCGTCTTAATCCCTTTCCTGATACTACGCATGTCTCATACATGATTGCGCGTTTTGTGCCCCATTGACTAAATTGAGCATGCTGATTATAAATATATCAGTTTGGTGTCAAGAAAAACGTCACCTTGACCATTTTCTTGATACTGTATATTTATCATTCAAAATTTCACTATTATGTTTAGATAACTAGTTTTAGCATACTGATGACTAGCTCATCAGTTTTGCGTCAAGAAATGGTCGTCTTGACTAGTTTCTTGATACTATGTGCCACTCCTGCACACTCACACGTAATAAGGTGAACTAATTCCACTCTTGGTTGCCCCTTTCATTGTATGAATAAAAATTAAATGTTTCTTTACTCATTTAATTCATTCAAACTGGAAAATTATACTGTACTCATAGACTTAATTTCTTATTACATAGTAACTATGTCTTATGAACAGGGCGGTTATTACATAAGCTATCTTAAAGATCCATTATACATCCTACTAAGAAAATAATTATCCACTATATGTGAATAAGAAGTCATATGGCAAGCAAGTGACCCAAGGCCTTTTCTATTTTCACATCTAGTATAATATATTTAAAAGGATAACCTTTACTCCTCATTAAAGTTATGATTCCAATATATGTAAAAAAACCCTCCATCATATACAAGTCATATATCCAACAAACCGATCTATAAGATTACTACCTCTAAAAACGCTTTAGCTATTGGAACATCAAAATACACAAGTCATACACATGAAGTGATTCACATACTTAGGATTAAGGTTATTACATAATGAACGTCGAAAGTGAATTAATCCACTTACGCGGACTATGTATATCAATTGCACTTTGATCTGAGTCTAATATGTCACCACCAAGTAACATACCTATATCTTGTAGGAAAAATAGCAAGAGTGTGCAGCAAATTTTAAAAAAAATTTTAAGATCGTGAAAAACTCATGTTGCTGTACATAATAAATTATTCAACAATCATTATACTTTCAGAAGAAAACACCAAGAATGCCAAAGGATGTGACCGAGGGGTTTCAACTAACTAGCCTTCTCTACCATTCTTCAATTCCTAGACGGTGGGGTGTGTGGGTACTTGGTTACTCAATCGGTGTTCTAGTGCGGCTTATCTTCTTCCAACCACCTAGATCTCTGAGAATTTATTATTATTAGTGAGACGTATAATAACAAATTTGCTTACCGGATAGTCTGTAGTCTAAAAAATATAGGAGTGTCAAAACTCCTATTTATAAATTTGCATTAGGTGGCTTTTAGAATTTTGAATTGAACCAAGAAAAGATACTTCTTTCTCCTCTAGACACTATGGCTGACTCTCCCAAGGGGAAAAACCCAAAAAAAAAAATTTGGCCAATGCAGGGTTGGAAGATTCAAAACACAAACAGGATTCCAGACAAGATTTTTTTCTCTCTTTCAGACACAAAAACTGATTTCTTTTTGTGGATTTTTCCACACAAAAATTCGTCCTTACTTTGGATTTATGATTTAAGATTTGATTTAAATTTCAAACTCTACAAATCATGTGATTTTGTCCACATAGATAATTTTTCACAACTCCAATGTAAATTCAAATAAAATCATGGCAACTTTATTTGAAATTCAAATAATTGTGTAATCTCTTATCTAAAACAAAATTCAAATTCAAATTAAGAGAAAATCTTGTCTTTCAAATCCACGTGGAAGATGCCACTTATCTTTGTGCTAGAACAAGATTTTGCTCAATTCAAATTCAAATAGGATAATGTTTTATATTTCAAATATTTATTTAAACAAGATTTTTAAAATTCAAATTAATTTCATATTCATTTTTTGAAAGATGAATATAATTAATTTCAATTTCAAATCTTATCTTCCAAAATAAATATTCTCTCAAATTAAATATTTATTGCATTTATTAAATAATATAAAATTATAATTTTACCCCTGGCACTTAGAGAAAATCGCCCACACCTTTTGAAGGGTGATCCGGATTTTTCTCTTCACTAAATGCAAGAATACAAGTAATAAAGAATATTCCGATCAATTACCGTTTGTTAAGGAATTATTTGGAGTTTGTAAAAGGATCAGTTAGACATGTATAATGTGGGCTCTAATAATCCATGTAATTATTATTTTGTATTGAATAAACTCGTTGTAATTATTAGTTTCAGGATCACACCATTATAAACTTGAAACAGCACTCTCAATTATATACCGTATTACGTAAACTAGTGACAAGCTAACATCCAATGATCTTGTCATGTATGCAATACCCTTTTATGATATCCATGATCAGCCTTAGGTCAAAGTTCATTTGACCTACTAATCATGCTATCTTAAAGATCCATTTGTTGGTAAAATGATAAAAATCGCACAGCGTAATTACAAAAATTTTTTAAGGATCGTTAAAAAGCTCATGATGCCATATACAATAAATTAACAATAATCTATTATACCTTTAGAGGAAATGCCTGGGATGTCAGAGGAAGTAACACGAAGGCTTCAACCAATTAGCCTTCTCTACTATTCTCCAATTCTCGGACAACGGAGTGTGTAGGCACCCAAATCCTTGATTGGTATACTACCATAGTTTGTCTCCTTCTGACCACCTAGATCTCTTAAGAACTTATTGCTACAGTGATTTATGCAACAATAAGCCTACTCTCCTGAGAGTCTATGGTCTAAAAAGAATTGGAGTAGAAGGACTCCAATTTATAATTTTGCAGGAGGTGACCCTTTTGAATTTTAAATTGGAATAAGAGAAGATTTTTCTCTCACCATAATCCCTCGAAAATCTGATTCTTCCCAGTGGTGAATCACCCTAAAGAATTTGGCCATACTTAGGAGTGATAGATTCAAAATTCAAGTAGGATTTAAACTTAAATTTTGTCTCCTCCATAAACCATAAACTGATTCCCCTATCATGGCTAGATTCAGCCACACCAAAAGGAACGAGGATTCAAAATTCGAATAAGATTTAAACTTAAACTTCATCTCCCCCTTATCCACAAAAAACCAATTCTATCAAGGGGAAAAAAAACCTATAAAATTCGGCTACCTTTTGTGCAAGAAGGGATTCAAAATTTAAGTAGAATTCAAATAATATTTTCCTCTCCTTTATGCATAAGAAAATCGATCTCCATCATGTGGATATATCCACAATGAATTCGGCTCTTCTAGGGATTGTAATTCAAAATTTGATTCAAATTTTAAACTCCACAAATATTTGAATTTTGAATTTTATTCAAATGAATAGTTTCCCATAACTCCAATTCAAATTCAAATAAAAACATGGCAACTTTATTTGAAATTCAAATAATTGTGTAATCTCTTATCCAAAATAAAATTCAAATTCAATCACCCTTATCCAAAGTGGACACCACCTTTTTTTGTGCAAGGATAAGATTTTGTTTAATTCAAATTCAAATAGGATTCAAATTTCAAGTATTTATTTTAAGATAAGATTTTCAAAATTCAAATTAATCACATATTTGAATTTCAAATTCAAATATAATTAATTTAAATTTCAAATCTTATCATTCAAAAAATAAATATTAATAATTATTTACCCTATTTATTAATAATACACAATTACAATTTATTCCCTCCAGCATATATAGAAAAACGCCTACACCCTGTGGGAGGGTGATCTGGATTTTTCTCTTTACAAAATGCAAAACAACAAACTAACAAGCATACCCTAATCAATTACCATCCTTTAAGGAATTATGTGAAGCTAGTAGAGGGACTAATTGGACATATACAATTAGACTCCCATGAATCTATGTGATCATTGTTTTAAACCAAACAACTCAATCACATGATCACTAATTTTAGAGTCATATCATTATAAACCTGAAACTAAACTCCTAATTATATACTATATTACCAAGCTAGTGATAAGTTATTGTCTAATGATTTTGTCATATTTGCAAAACCCTCATATAATATTCATGATCAGCCTTAGGTTAAAGTCTGTTCAACCTACTGATCAAGCTATCTTAAAGATCCATTATAGTACCGAATAAGAAAATGATTATTCACTATATATGAATAAGAAGTCATCTGTCTAGTAGATGACATAAGGCCTAGTCCATTTTCACATCTAATATAATGCCTTTAAGAGGAAACCCTTAACTCCTTATTATAGTTATGATTCCATTATCTGTAAACAAACTCTCCATCGTATACAAGTTATGTATCCAAGGAACAGGTCTATAAGCTTACTACCTGTGAGATGCTTTAGCCATTGGAACATCAAAGTACATAAGTCATATATATGCAGCGGTTTATCTAATCATGATTAAGGTTGTTGCACAATGAACGTCAAAAGTGACATGATCCACTCAAGTGGATTACATAGATCGATTACACTTTGGCTCCAATCCAATACGTCACCACCAAGCAATATATCTATGCCTTTACTTGGGAGTCAAAACTTCAAACAGTCAAGACAAACCATCCCCCAAATAGCTTTAGACAACATAATAGTCTTAACATGAGTTAGATGCTTAGTCTAACCCCACAAACTATAAACCATAGTTTAGACTGCTTACTTTAGAATGTTGTCTTCTCGCATACAAAAGTCCATTGTATGCAACATTCTAACAGTTTAACATGAATAGTTAGTGAGCCATATTTGCTTAAATTATTAGGAAATATCCTAAGCATTAGAGATATTTTGATGTATTTATTTTGAACTGGATAATAAAATTATATATAGAGGTTATTCATTACATTGCTATTTGTCTTCGTTTTATTTACATGTTAAAGTAAATGTAAGCGAATATGACTCCCTGACTACTTGTGTTAAACTGTTAGAATGTTGCATGCAATGGACTTTTGTATGCGAGAAGACAATGTTCTAAAGTTAGCGGTCTAAACTATGGTCTATAGTCTACGGGGTTAGACCGAGCATCTAACTCATGTAAAGACTATTATGTTGTCTAAAGCCTTGGAGGGGACAGTTTGTCTTGACTGTCTGGAGCTGGACTCCTAAGTAGAGACATAGATATGTTGCTTGGTGGTGACATAATAGACCGGGACTAAAGCGTGATTAATCTACGAAGTCCGCTTTGAGTGGATCGATCTGCTTTTGACGTTCATTGTGCAGTAACCTTAATCCTGAGTAAAAAGACAGCTTTATATATATGACTTGTGTACTTTGATGTTCCAATGGCTAAAGCGTCTCAGAGGTAGTAAGCTTATAGACTGGTTCATTTTGTGTATGACTTGTATACGATGAAAGGTTCGTTTACAGATATCAGAATCATAGCTCTAATGAGGAGTTAAGGGTACCCTCTTAAAGGCATTATACTGAATGTGAAAATGGACAAGGCCTTGGGTCGTCGGCCGGGCAGATGACTTCTTATTCACATATGGTGAATAATCATTTTCTTTATTCGGTAGTATAATAGAACTTTAAGATAGCCTGATCAGTAGGATTAAACGGACTTTGGCCTAAGCCTGATCATGGATATCATATAAGGGTTTTGCATACATGACAAGGTCATTGGACGATAGTTTGTCACAGGCTTATGTAATACAGTATATAATTGGGAGTTCAGTTTCAGGTTTATAGTGGTGTGACTCTGAAATTAGTGATCATATGATCGAGTTGTTCGGTAAATAATGATGATCATATGGATTTGCGGGAGCCCGATTATATACATCCAATTAGTCCCTCTACTAGCTCCACATAATTCCATAATGTTTGGCTAAATTGATCTATGTATGCTATTGGCTAGTTTATTATGCATGGATGGTGTTGACACAGGATTAGGATGGTCGACAAGATTCTCTCCGGTTGAATTCTGATTTTTTTTTGAATAATAGAGTACACAATTATTCGAACTCCAAATAAAGTTACAATGATTTTATTTGAGATTGGATTGGAGTTGTAGAAAATTATCCATGAGAACAAGAATTAGAAATATAATTGTTTTGTCGATTTTGAAATTTGAATTTTGAAATTTGAATTTTGAATTTTGAATTTGAATTTTGAATTTGAATTTTGAATTTGAAATTCGAATTTGAAATTTGAATTTAAAATTTAAACTTGAAATTTAAATTTGAAATTTGAAATTTGAATTTGAAATTTGAAATTCAAACTTTAAATCACAGTCTAAGTGGGATTCGAAATTATTGTGGTAAATCCACAAGGAATGAAATTCGAATTTGAGTTGGATATGGAGAGGAAAATCTTGTTAGAATCCTACTTGAATTTTGAATCCAAATCCTAACCAAATATGGATGAAATTTTTGAGGATTATTCTAAATGAATTTTTGGATTTTTGTGGATAAGGTTCAAGAAAAAATTCAAATTTCAATCCCAGTTGAATTTAGATTCTCTCCTCCTTGATAATGGCCGAATTTTTGGAGTAAATCTCCTAATATATTTTCGGTTATTTTGGATAAGGATGAGATAAGATTCAAGCTTGAAAATCCTAGTAGAATTTTGATTCTTCCTTATCCAAAAGTGGCCGAAATTTTGGTGGGGATTTTCCCTTGGATTTTCAGATTTTTTGGTTGAAAAAAATTCTAGTTAAAATCTTGTTTAGATTTGGATTGGAATTATCCTAAAGTAGCCGAATTTATTGTTGGGATTTTCCTCTTGAAAAATTCAGATTTTGTGCTTGTGGATAAGGGAGAATATCTTCTCCTAATCCAATTCGAATTCAGAGAGTCACCTCATGTAGGTCTATAAATAGAGGTCCTGCCACTCCAGTTCTCTCAGACCACAGACTCTCAGGTGAGCAGGCTTATTGTTGCACAGCCCACCGTGACAATAAGTTCTTTAGAGATCTGGGTGGTCGGAAGAAGACTAGTAGTGCTAGCATACCGATTGAGGTTCAGAGTGCCCACACACTCAGCCATTCGGGAATTGGAGAATAGTAGAGAAGGCTAGTTGGTTCAAGCCCTCCGGTCATTCTCCTCCTGCATATTGGCATCCTTAAGGTATGAGTTTTAATTGTTGTTGGTTTATTGTATATGGCATCATGAGATATTTAACGATCTAAAAAATTTTTATTGTTCCGCTGCGCCACTCTGATACGTTTTTATCGATTTATTTTCCTATAATTGGTATCAGAGCCATCTCATGACTATGCCATATACATAAATTAGACAATTACTTAGTCTTTTTATTTATGTATGGATTTGATATTTAAAGAGTGGCATTCTAGGATTCCTTTATGTTGTTATCATGTATTATGTATAAAGTATGTGGTTATTTTAATTTTTTGAATTATTATAAGCATGCTTGTTTATGTCGGTTATGGTTCCTTAGAATTTAGAAAAATTGTATCTAGGGTTTTTTATGTAACCATGGGAGCAGTTTTTTAATACTATAATTTTCCCATGGATTTTAATTTTTGTCTCTTAGAATTATTATGGTTAGAATTTTTGTACACCAGAAACGGTTAAGGAAATTTTATGTAATTATTCTTGGAGGAGATTGAAGATTGAAGACCGTAATTTATTTTTCCCAAAAAGTTAAATTTAATTTTAAGGTTGAAATTTTTATTGTGTGGAAAATTTCAATTTAATTGGGATTCAAATTAATTTTTGGAGATCCTAATAGGTAAATTGGAATATGACATGAAAATCGAGACACGACCCCTCGGGATAGGTCGTCGGGCCTTGTTGGGGCTGCAGCCTCTGCCCTCGGGTAGGATGGGGTTGTAGCAACCCTTGTGTAGGCCATAACCACCCACAGCCGCAGGCTTGGCCTGCAGCCGAGGGTGGCCGTGGCCTCCCCAAGGCTAGCCGCGGCCTAGGCATGCAGCCTGCCGGCCGCTGAGCCCAGCCTGGGCATGCAGCCTGGCGCTGCAGGCTTGGCCTGCAGCCCTGCAGCGCTGTACATGGGCGGCCGGGGGCTGGGGGCTGCCCACTGCAACTGCCACCTCCGGGGGCGGTGGTACGACGATTCAAAAATCGAAAAATTTTGATTTTTAAATTTGAGATTTAATTTTTAAATCATGTTTAAAAATATGTAATTGAAAATTTGAAATTTTTGAAATTATATACTATTATACATGATGTTTAAAATTGTTTAAAAATTTGAATTTGAAATTTAAATTTGAAATTCGAATTTGGAATTTGGAATTTGAATTTGAAATTTAAATTTTTGGAATTTAAATTTTAAATGATTAATGGGATGAGAAATAAATGGAGAGGCTACATAAAGATGGATACAAGAAGACGGAATAAAATTCAAGACCCAAAGAATGCTTTGGATGGAATTTTGTAATCTTTATTTTCTTTGTTCTAGGATGGAACCATGGCTTGGTTATTCTGTCAATTATTTTTTCTATGATATGTCATGGATGTATAAATATGTATTGATGGATGTTTTATATGCATATTTGATAACATATCATATAGGATAGGTGAGTGCCGCTCATACTATATTGATCATAAATAATTTGTCAAAACTTGCATGTTTTTCAAAATATTGAGTGGGAGAGGGTTTCAAACAAAACCTACAGCCTCTATTGTTGATTCATATGTGAAAGCATGGTAACACCTCGTGTCAGTTCTGCCCTGACCACACCCCTCGGTAGGTGTTTACCACCGCTGGTATACTAGATTGGATCTCCTATGTGGAAAATATGTTCAGGTACGATCCTATTCATGACCACCCCTCGGTGGCTTGATAGGACGTGGATCGGGTTACGTAAACAATGGTTATACACTCAAGACTCGTTTAGTTATTAACCTTCCCTAGAAGCTCTGTTAACTAAACTGGTGGCCAAATAAGCGGTTATTAATATATGTCTTAACCTTAGAGGATTTAAGGCAACATTTATTAATTGGACGGGGTCCATGTTCTGGCTATTTGTTTTCATGACCACCCCTCGGTGGCTTGGGGCAATAGGTGCTGAGAATTACCGTTGCAATGCTATATGTTTTTCAAGTTTCATGTAGGAACATACTTGTATGTTTTATTTGCTAAATTATCTATATATTTGCTTGGGCTTTGTAATGATGTCTTGTATAATTTTATTTTAGTTCAAAACGTCACCGACATCCCTTATTTCAATACTTACTAAGAATAAACTGAATGACGATAATTATAAAGATTGGAAAAGAAATCTGTTGATAGTTCTCAGCTACAAGAGACACAAGTTCGTACTGGACGAACCATGCCCACCAGGGCCAAAACCTGACACACCGCTTGAGGAGGTCCCGGTTGCCTGTACTTGTTGGAGATAATCCAATGATATAGCTTGATACTACATGCTTACTAGCATGACGAGTGCTTTACAAAAGCAGCATGAGACTTATCAGGTTGCTAGGGAGATCATGGACAATCTGGAGGCCATATTCGGAGGCCAAGAAAAATTGGCTCGACAGTCCGCTATCACCAGCATTATGAACTCTAAGCAAAAGGCGGGTACTCCGGTGAAAGACCATATGATCACTCTAATGGGATTCTTCACTGAGGCTACCGAGAACGGTGCTGAGTTGGACTACAAAACCCAGATTGAGATGGTGTTTAAAACTCTGTCTAAAGATTTTGTGGGGTTTAAGGTCACATACAATCTGGCGACAAGGGAGTTAGGACTAACCGAGCTCATGAAGCAACTCCAAGCTTATGAGCGGATGATCAGGGATGGGGATGTGGTCCAACTCAAAGGAGAGGCCAATTTGGCAGAATCTTCCAAACCCTCACGGAAGAAGAAGAAGCCAAACCAAAAGCAAACGGCTTCCAGTTCTTCTAATCCTCCTGTCTCGGATAGGAAGAAGAATAAGAACAACAAGAAGCCCAAGGACCCTAAAAAGTCCAAATGCTTTCGTTGTGGGAAGGTAGGTCACTTCAAGAAGTCTTGTCGGGAAATCCTAGCCGCCAAGAGCAAGAAAGGTAAGGAACTTCACTACTTGGAAGTGTGTTTGGTGGAAGAATCGAAAGACACTTGGGTCATTGATTCGGGTGCCACTAATCATGTTTGTGTTTCTATGCAGGGGTTCGTGGAAACGAAAAGTCTATATGATAGGAGCCTCTTGTTACGGACTGGAGACGGCAGCTTGGTGGTGGCTGAGGTAGTGGGAGATATTTGTCTTTACTTTGATGAATTTAGGTTTATTTTATTGAAAGACTATTTTTATGTTCCTAATTTTAGGAGGAACCTTATATCGGTAGCTTCTTTAATAAAGGATTCTTATTCAGTTTCTTTTAGTAAAAGAGTTGATATTCGTAGAAATAAGTCTTTTCTCTGTTCTGGATGGATGGATGGAAACCTATATTTGATCAAACCAAATATGTACTCACTGCTTGACACCGAATTAATAGATAACTCTAAAAGGTTGAAAGTTTCTCACTCTAACAAGGCGTATCTTTGGCATTTAAGACTTGATCATATTAATCAGGATAGGATTCAAAGATTGGTGAAAGACAGTCCTCTAGAATCTCTAAAAGAGGTATGTCTTCCTTAATGTGAGTCTTGTCTAGAGGGTAAGATGACTAAGAGGTCTTTTAGAGCTAAGGGTTCAAGGGCTCAGGAGCTCTTAGAAATTGTGTACACTGACGTATGTGGCCCCATGAATGTCACAGCATGAGGAGGGTCCGAGTATTATGTCTCCTTTATAGATGATTACTCGAGGTATGGATATGTGTATCTGATGCACCGCAAGAGCGAAACCTTTGACAAGTTCAAAGAGTATCGTGCGGAAGTAGAAACGCAATTGGATAAATCCATAAAGACACTTTCATCTGATCGAGGTGGCGAATACCTCTCCGATGAATTTCTAGGACATCTTGTAGAGAATGGGATATTATCCCAATTGACTGCACCTGGTACTTCACAACAGAATAGTGTAGCCGAAATGAGAAACAGGACCTTGTTGGATATGGTACGATCCATGATGAGTTATTCAACACTGCCATTATCATTTTGGCGATATGCTTTACAAACAACGTACTATATTCTGAACCAGGTTCTAAGCAAATCAATTCCCAGAACTCCGTATAAATTGTGGTGTGACAGGAAGCCCTTCCTTGGACATACGAGAATATGGGGCTACCCGGCGCATGTACTGGATGGGGATGCGAAGAAATTGGAGCCAAGATCAGAATTGTGCATGTTTGTAGGGTATCCAAAGGGGACTAAAGGAGGTCTGTTTTATAACTTAAAGGAACAAAAAGTCATTGTCTCAACCCATGCGACATTCCTGGAGGAAAGTCACATGAATGACTTTAAGCCTCGAAGCAAAGTGGTGTTAGAGGAGTTATCGGGTGAAAGAACTGTTCCACAAATTTTGGTCTTGGAAGCAAGTCCGAGTTCCGGTGAAAGACCTGCAGACGATCAACAATTTAGGGTGCCTCGTCGAAGTGGAAGGATTTTGAAGAAACCTAATTTCTTCATGTATGATGCTGAGGTATACCAAGCCGAGGCTCATGAGCATGAGGATGATCCAGTCACCTATGATGAAGCTATAAATGATGTTGATTCTAAATCTTAGAAACAGGCTATGAATAATGAGATGGATTCTATGAAATCTAACTCTGTTTGGGAACTTGTAATTTACCGGATGGGATAAAACCCATTAGATGCAAATGGGTCTACAAAAGAAAGAAGGATGCAGAAGGAAGAGTGGAAACTTTCAAAACTAGGCTGGTTGCAAAGGGGTACACTCAAAAGGCTGGAATCGGTTACAATGAAACCTTTTTGCTTGTTGCTATGCTGAGGTCTATCCGCATTCTTCTGTCCATTGCTGCGGCTCTCGATTATGAGATCTGGCAAATGGATGTCAAGATGGCATTCTTGAATGACCATCTTGAAGAGTGTATCTATATGATACAGCCCGAAGGGTTTGTAGCGAAAGGCCAAGAAAGAAAAGTCTGTAAATTGCTTAAATCCATTTATGGATTAAAGCAAGCATCCCGCTCATGGAACCAGAGGTTTGATCAAGTGATTAAGACATTTGGTTTTGAGCAGAACGTTGATGAACCCTGTGTTTATAAACATATTAAGGATGGAAAAGTGGTCTTCCTGATACTCTATGTCGATGATATACTATTCATTGGGAATGATGTAGGGAACTTATCATTGGTCAAGCTTTGGTTATACCAACAGTTTGACATGAAGGACTTGGGAGAAGCTAATTATGTTCTAGGCATTCGTCCCTTCAGAGATTTTAAGAACAAAATGATAGTGTTATTCCAAGCTTCATACATAGATAAAAAATTGACAAATATGCAATACAAGAGGCAAAGAAAGGTACACAACCTTCTATTGCTGGTCTAACTCTTTCATTGGATGACTGTCCCAAGACATCGAAAGAAAGAAAGCGTATAAGTAAGGTCCCTTATGCATCCGCTGTGGATAGTCTTATGTACGCTATGCTTTGCACTCGCTCGGATATATGTTTTGCAGTAGGTATGGTGAGTCGATATCAAACGAATCCTGGAACCAAGCACTGGCAAGCAGTAAAGCATATACTCAAGTATCTTAAGAGAACAAGGGATTATATGCTGGTGTATTCTGGAGGGGACCTAACACCCGTAGGATACACGGACTCAGACTTCTAAACTTATAAGGATTCGAGGAAATCAACATCTGGATCAGTGTTTTTGCTCGGAGAAGGCACCATTGTGTGGAGGAGCATGAAGCAGGGCTGCACAGCTGACTCCACTATGGAGGCTGAATATGTGGCTGCGGCAGAGGCATCTAAAGAAGTGATTTAGCTCCGCAAGTTCTTTAGAGACCTTGAGGTCATTCCGGATGTTGACAAGCCTATCACACTTTACTGTGATAACACTGGGGCTATTGCCTACACAAGGGAATCTTAGCACCACAAGAGGACCAAGCACATAGATCGAAGATATCATATTATTAGAGGGCACGAAGAGAAAGGACAAGTAGATATATGTAAGATCGTGTCTGAGGACAACATTGTCGATCCCTTTACTAAGACTTTGGTGGTTAGAAGCTTTGAGAGGCACGTAGACGCGATGGGGATGCGTAACATGGCACATCTGCTGGCTTAAGGCAAGTGGGAGATTGTTAGGAAATACCTTAAGCATTAGAGACATTTTGATGTATTTATTTTGAACTGGATAATAAAATTATATATAGAGGTTATTCATTACATTGCTATCTGTCCTCGTTTTATTTACATGTTAAAGTATATGTAAGCAAATATGGCTCCCTGACTGCTTATGTTAAACTGTTAGAACGTTGCATGCAATAGACTTTTGTATGCGAGAAGACAATATTCTAAAGTTAGCGGTCTAAACTATGGTCTGTAGTCTATGAGGTTAGACCGAGCATCTAACTCATGTTAAGACTATTATGTTGTCTAAAGCCTTGAAGGGGATGGTTTGTCTTGACTGTCTGGAGCTGGACTCCTAAGTAGAGACATAGATATGTTGCTTGGTGGTGACATATTAGACTAGGGCTAAAGCGTGATTAATCTACGAAGTCCGCTTTGAGTGGATCGATCTGCTTTTGACGTTTATTGTGCAGTAACCTTAATCCTGATTAAAAAGACAGCTTCATGTTTATGACTTGTGTACTTTGATGTTCCAATGACTAAAGCGTCTCAGAGGTAGTAATGAAGGGTTCGTTTACCGATATCGGAATCATAGCTCTAATGAGGAGTTAAGGGTATCCTCTTAAAGGCATTATACTGAATGTGAAAATGAATAAGGCCTTGGGTCGTCTGCTGGGCGGATGACTTCTTATTCACATATGGTGAATAATCATTTTCTTTATTCGATAGTATAATGGAACTTTAAGGTAGCCTGATCAGTAGGATTAAACGGGCTTTGGCCTAAGGCTGATCATGGATATCATATGAGGGTTCTACATACATGACAAGGTCATTGGACGATAGCTTGTCATAGGCTTACATAATACGGTATATAATTGGGAGTTCAGTTTCAAGTTTATGGTGGTGTGACTCTGAAATTAGTGATCATATGATTGAGTTGTTCGGTAAAGAATGATGATCATATGGATTTGCAGGAGCCCAATTATATATATCCAATTTATCCCTCTACTAGCTCCACATAATTACTTAACGTTTGGCTAAATTGATCTGTGTATGCTATTGGCTAGTTTATTATGCATGGATGGTGTTGACACAGGATTAGGATGGTCGACAAGATTCTCTCCGGTTGAATTCTGATTATGTTTTGGATAATAGAGTACACAATTATTCGAACTCCAAATAAAGTTACCATGATTTTATTTGAGATTGGATTGGAGTTATAGAAAATTATCCATGAGAACAAGAATTAGAAATAAAACTGTTTTGTGGATTTTGAAATTTGAATTTTGAATTTTGAAATTTGAATTTGAAATTCGAATTTGAAATTTGAATTTGAAATTCGAATTTGAAATTTGAATTTGAAATTCGAATTTGAAATTTGAATTTGAAATTCGAATTTGAAATTTGAATTTGAAATTTGAAATTTGAAATTTGAATTTGAAATTTGAAATTCAAATTTTAAATCACAGTCCAAGTGGGATTCAAATTTGTTGTGGTAAATCCACAAGGAATAAAATTCGAATTTTAGTTGGATATGGAGAGGAAAATCTTCTTAGAATCCTACTTGAATTTTGAATCCAAATCCTAACCAAATGTGGACGAAATTTTTGAGGATTATCCTTAATGAATTTTCAGATATTTGTGGATAAGGTTCTAGAAAAAATTCAAGTTTCAATCCTAGTTGAATTTGGATTCTCTCCTCCCTAATAATGGCCGAATTTTTGGAGTAAATCTCCAGGGAGATTTTCGGTTATTTTGGATAAGGATGAGATAAGATTCAAGCTTGAAAATCCTAGTGGAATTTTGATTCTTCCTTATCCAAAAGTGGCCGAAATTTTGCTGGGGATTTTCCCTTGGATTTTCGGATTTTTTGGTTAAAAAAGGGAGATAAAATTCTAGTTAAAATCTTGTTTAGATTTGGATTGAAAGTATCCTAAAGTGGCCGAATTTATTGTTGGCATTTTCCCCTTGGAAAATTCAGATTTTGTGCTTGTGGATAAGGGAGAATATCTTCTCCTAATCCAATTCGAATTCAGAGAATCACCTCATGCAAGTCTATAAATAGAGGTCTTGCCACTCTAGTTCTCTCAGATCACAGACTCTCAGGTGAGCAGACTTATTGTTGCATAGCCCACCATGAGAATAAGTTCTTTAGTGATCTGGGTGGTCAGAAGAAGACTAGCAGTGCTAGCATACCGATCGAGGTTCAGAATGCCCACATACTCAGCCATTCGAGAATTGGAGAATAGTAGAGAAGGCTAGTTGGTTAAAGCCCTCTGGTCATTCTCCTCCTGCAGATTGGCATCCTTGAGGTATGAGTTTTAATTGTTGTTGGTTTATTGTATATGGCATCACGAGATGTTTAACGATCTGAAAAATTTTTATTGTTCCTCTGCGCCACTCTGATACGTTTTTATTGATTTATTTTCCTACATAAATTTACTTTAATATGTAAATTAAATAAGGACATACAGCAATATAATGAATAACATCTAAATATAATTTTATTATCCAGTACAAAATACATGAAATACCTTAAAATATCTTTCCTGCTTAGGGCATTCCTAACAATCTCCGACTTGCCCTAAGCCAGTAGATGTGCTATGTTTCACATCCCCATTGCCTCAATTTGTCTTCAAAACTTCTAGCCACCAAAGCTTCTAATCTTGCCCTCTTGTGGTGCCTAGATTCCCTTGTGTTGGTAATCACCGCGTTATTATCACAATAAAGTGTGATAGGTTTGTCAACACCCAGAATGACCTTAAGATCTCTAAAGAACTTGCGGAGCTAAACCGCTTCTTTAGATGCCTCAACCGTAGCCACATACTCAGCTTCCATCATAAAGTTAGTAGTGCAACACTGTTTCACACTTCTCCACACAATGGTGCCTCTTCCAAGTAAGAACACTAATTCTGAAGTTGACTTCCTTAAATCCTTACAAGTCTAGAAATTTGAATCCGTGTATCCTACGGGTGTAAGGTCCCCTGCATAATATATCAGCATATAATCCCTCGTTCACTTAAGATACTTATGTATATGCTTCATGGCTTGCTAGTGCTTGATTCTAAGATTTGTTTGATATCGATCACCATACCCACTGCAAAACAGATGTCTGGGCGAGTGCAAAACATAGCGTATATAAGGCTACCCACGGCAGATGCATAAGGGATCTTACTCATATACTCTCTTTCTTTTGATGTCTTGGGACAATCATCCAATAAAAGAGTGAATCTGGTAATAGATGGCTATGAACCTGTCTTTGCCTCTTGTATTGCATACTTTTCAATTATTTTGTCTATGTATGAAGCTTGAGATAATGCTATCATTTTGTTCTTTCAATCTCTGAAGAGGGGAATGCCTAGAATATAATTAGCTTCACCTAAGTCCTTCATATCAAACTGTTGATGTAGCCAAAGTTTGACCGATGATAATGTAACGACTGAGAAATTTCATTGTTCTCATAAAATAAGTATATAGTATGTATATGATGATTTTCATGTTTTAAAAATGTGAAATATATTATTTAATATTGTTTAGAACGCAATAAAATGTTCAAGCAATGTTAAAGGAAAGGAATTCGGCGAGGGAAAATTTTACCGAACCGAAATAGGACAAATGGTGCCAATTCAGTATCAAAAACCCTAGACAATGGCCAGGGTTCATAAAAGGATGAAATACTTACAGTAATGATTTTAGCCAAATGGGAGTGAATTAAGGTAAACCGATCGCACGGACGGCCTCAGAAACCCGCCTACGCGATTTCGGTGAAACTTCGTTCGGTTTGACTTTTAGTCAAACTTTGATCGAAAAGCATAGATATGATGTCACCAATGATGTCAAAAGGTGATGACATAAATGAGAATGCAAATTGATGTGGAAATTATTAGGAAGATCTAATGGTGTAGAATTAAAGAGGTTTTGATCCAAAGGCTAAAAGCATGCCAAAATTCCACCTTTTTCTTTTTGTTTAAAAACAAAATTTTAGGGAAATAAATTCCTTAGGAATCCAGTGGTAAGTAGCTGAAATGGGTGCTAATTTGGCTACCCATGATTGGTCCAAAAATGTAAGAATTTAGTTAACTAAGTAAAGGAAAAGGTGGCAAATTAGAGTCGGTTCTTTTGGCTGCATACATGCACGATTTTAGGCTGGAAAGAACAAAAAAACAGCAACAAAACTTCAACCATTACTGCCCAATTCAGTCGTGTAATCCCACCACCACCTTGCCAAAGTTTGCTTCAATTTTTTCAAGCCAAGCTTGATCAAAAGTCTTCTTAAGCTCAAGTGCATCTTAGTTAAGGGGTAAGCTTCAATTCTAAGTATTTTTCTTGAGTTTTGATGCTGAAAAACCGTGAGAATTGATGGTGGAATTGTGAAGAATTTCAAGCTTTTATCTTGCTAGTTTTTGCTTGAAAAGGGTAGGATGGCATGTGAATTAAGTAAAGGATGGATTAGAAGTTTGAAACAAAATTTTTATGCAATTTTTTCAAGTGGAAACCGTGGGCAATATGTGGGGTTGGTGTTGAGAACTTTAAGTTGATATTTGATTGATTTGTATTCTAAAGAGCTAGGTTAATATATGTTTGAGTTAGAAAAGAAATTGGAAGTTTGAAAACAAATTTTTATGCATGTTTTGAATAGCAAATTCGTGGGCTATTATGGGGAGATGAATAAAATTCTAAGCTTGATTTTTTTTTATAGCTTGTTGATTTAAAAGATTTTATGTGATATGTGATTAAAGCAAGGATGGCTTAGAAGCTTAAAAACAAACTTTTGATGCCATGTTTCAAGAGAAAACCGTGGGGTTTCTTATGAAGTGAGGAAAGAAATTAGAAGCACAAAATTTCAAGTTTTATGCATTTGATTCATGGAAAAACTATGGGCTATAATGTGATGGAATGTGATTTTTGTGAGAAAAATGTGAGATTGAAATGTGGATAAAAAAACCAAGGGTGAGATTGAAAGAAAACGAACCGAACGGTCAATAGAAACAATTAGGGTTTATGTGAAAATTTTACGCAAAAAGTTTGTACTTTTTATGTAAAATTAGGCTTCTGGTTTAGTACGTGGTAGGTTAGATAGTTTTGACATGTTACCTAAATGCTGGGAACCTAAACTTTAAGCTGAAATGCTACCGAAATTTTCAGAATGACACGAAGGGTATTTTGGGAAACGAGGGGTAAAATAGGGTCGAGATTTGAAAACCCGAGCCCCCTCGGTGACCTAGATCAGGGAAAAAATGACGGATGTTTTGAGGATTAGTGAAACGCTCATTTGGAGCCTCGAAACGTAAGAAAAAGATAATTAACGACTGAGAGTTAGAATAGTGTCACTCGAGGGTCGGTGAATAGTAAATCAAGGAATTGCGGCAAATAATGCCGAAAAAATTTACTAAAACCTAAGAAAAAATATTTTATGATTTTTGGGCGTAGAAAATCCCGTTAAAATATTTAAATGAAAATTTTACGGCCCAAAGACCCGCTAGGGGCAAAATAGTCATTTTGATCAAAATTTTCAAAAGTGTAAGAAAAGGACCGTTAGGTCTTAGAATAGCTAAATTAAGATTTTAAAGGCCAAAATTAAGTTTTAAGTCAAAGAAAAGTAAATTTAAGAAGAAGAATCACGTTAAGGACGAAATGGTCATTTTGTCAAAAGTTAGGGACAAAATGGTCATTTTATCAAAAGTTAGAAAAAGGGGTCGGTAAGGCTTAGAATAGTATCCTAAGGCCGTAATTAAGACTTTAAAGGCCAGAATCAAGTGTTATGTTGAAGAAAAGTAAGAAAGACCCGTTAGGGGCAAAATGGTCATTTTGATCAAAATTTTAGGAAATGTCCGAAAAGAACCGTTAGGGCTTTAAATGCGATTCAAACGTTCTAATTAGGATGTTTAATGACCAAAAACAAGGTTTAAGTAGAAAAATCCCACTAAGGGGCAAAATGGTTATTTTATCAAAAGTTCGTGTGGCGGCCCGCCCTTCATGGAGGCTAACAGTACTAGCATAGTAGAGCTTTAAAGTCTAGTATGATAGACTGTCACCTCAGTGGTTCGCCGGCAACTTACTTATAACTTTTCTTTATTATTTATTGATCGAAATTTTAAACTTAAATTTATCGTGAAAAACTGGAATATTTTTTTTCTTTTTTTTTTTTAAAACTGAACTTTAAACTGTAAAGACGTAAAACCTCATAAAATGCATACTGTAATACATATCATGTTCTGTCATACTTAATTTACAGCATGTTACAAACATCCAAAATAACTTTCAAAAGTGCTCAGCGGAAAACATTAGTAGGACCATTCCCCTCGCCTAGCCCTGGTGGTAGATGCAGATCCCGCCCCTCATCCATCCACTAGCTACTGGTGTACAGACTTCTTACCTACAACATGAATAACCTTGTGAGTGATAGGATCAGTAAGTTTAAACATACAAACTGGAACATAAAACATAAAATTATAAAAAGTACTATTTACATAAATAGTAACTTTGACTTTTGATCATGAATAGTAAGGTTGACTTTGACTGATACTATTCATGTCAACTTTGACCTAAGCTGCTACACATACAGTTAATATATATTATGTTCAATTATGACAAATCTTAAGTCTTAGGTCTTTATCTTGCATTGAGTTATAGTGTTGTGCCCCGGATTGGTCGTATCGTAGTACGCACATGACTAAGAGAGACTCTGGGGAGCGACCCACTGGTCAATCCTCTACAGTCTACATAATATTATACTTCCATACCCAGGACGTACCACCATCGGTTTGAAAGCCATATCGTATCTGAACATGAAGAACCTCCACCTGTGTGGGAGGCTAGTACGCCAATACTGGTTTCATTACCGACTTTCTTATGATTCCTGACCGATGGCATTATGATTGCCTCCTGAGTCTGGAACTCTTTACATCATGTTCTTTATTTGTGGTTATTTATCTTTTCACGTTAGTATGCATATAGCACCTTAATACTTATTTACATATCATACATAGCATATAGACATATCAAGTAAATTCATGCTGCAGACAAGTAAATGCCTGAACTTACTGATATTTTGCTAGTGTTTCCTTTCCTGGCTCAATCGGCTTCCTTATATAGCCTTTTTGTTGATTCTCTATAACCGAAATAAACCACAGTTATTTTTACTATTCATTTCATATTTAAAATACTGTGAAAATATAAAGTTCTGATTCTAGATCCCTAATTATACATTTAAGGGTTTATTTTTCAATTTTGTACTTATTAAACAGCCTAGTACACGGCCGTGTCCATGGCCGTGTACCTCTTGGATTTATGAATCTTTTATTACACGCCGTGTTTTTCTGGTACACGCCCGTGTACTGTTTAAAATTTTAAATTTAATCATTAAAACCCTAATTAAAGCCTTAAAAATTTTAATAAAAGCATTCTGGGACTTTTATGGCTTTTTTCTAGCGATTTGGAAAATTTTGGTCAAAATGACCATTTTACCCCTGATGGGATCGTAGGCCGTGAAATTCCCGTTTAAGCGTTTTAGCTAGGTTTTTTAATCCTAAAAATCATAAAATAATCTTTCTTAGGTCTTACCAAGCTTTTACGACGTTTCTAACTATGCTCGGGTTACTATTTACCCGACCCTCAGGTAGTACTATTCCGACCCTTGGGGTTGTTTCTCGTTTTTCTAACCTTTTGGGACCTCAAATGGACATTTCACTACTTATGAAATCATCCGTCATCCTTTTCTCGAGCCTAGGTCCCTGAGGGGCTTGGGTTTCTAGTTCCCGACTCTATTTTTACCCCTCGTTTACCAAATTACCCTTCAGGCGTCCTGAAAATTTCGATAGCATTTTCGCTGAAATTCTAGGTTCTCGGCTTTTAGAAAACGCCTCGAAACCATCTATCCTATTCTACCCTACTACGTACTATACCACAAACCTAATTTTACATAAAAGTTACAAACTTTTTACGTAAAATTCTTCACTAAAACCTAACCGTTTCTAATGGGATTACAACCCGTTCTTTCTCATTTTTGGGCCCGGTTTTATATATAATTTACACATGGTTTCATTGCATAACACATCATGTTAAAATAAAATTTTCACCCCTAACCTATACACGGTTTTTCTTGAAAAAAACCTAAACAAAATTTTTGTTTCAAAGCTCCATTTTTCCTTATTTATTTCCCACATTAACATATGCACATTACAACATAAAACCTAGCATAACTCATTAAATTTTCATGCATTTTCCTCTTGAAATGCACGGATTTTCAATTGAAAATTCAAGCAGAAACTTTTATTTTTCTTATCTTATTCCTTTACTTGATTCACCAACATGTTAACACCATGTTTCCAATCCAAATTCAACAACACAAAAATCTCATTTCTTCCTAATGTAACCCACGGATTCCACATAAAAAACAAACACAAAAGTTAATGTTTTTCACTTCCATTTCATCCATTTCTTTCTTCACATTACCACATAAATTTCAACATCAAAAACCACACAAATTAACACCAAAAATTCACCACTCCAAACCATGTATAACCCACGGTTTTAGTGGAGAAAAATGCCCTAAACTTAACTTGTCATGCTCTTAATTCCATACTTGTTTTAATCACATACCATTAACACACTTTCAAGCATGAATCAACCAAACAAAAACTGAATTTTCTTACTTCAAAACAGCCCATTAACACACAGATTTTTCCATGAAAAATAAGAAGAAACCATGCAAAAATGAAAGTTTACCTTTCTTTCTTGATTCCTTGCACTTGGAGACCAATTTCTCATACTTTCTTGAAGAAATTTTGAAGAAAATTTTCTGGTTTCAATGGGGAAGGTGCACGGCTGCTGTGATAACTAGGGATTTTAGATTCTCGGAGTAGATTAAAATTGTATGTATGTACCAATTTTAAAAAATAAAATATGAAAAAGTTGTGTTTTAATATTGTTGAGAATACTGTAAAAATGTTCTGGCAGTGTCAAAGTGTATGAGTTCGGGGATGGAAAATCATACCGAACAGAATCGCGTGAGACAATTCGAATATGGAGCCGAAAACCCTAGGGAGTGCACTGAAATGCACTAAAATGATAGAAATTTACGGTAGAGAATTCTGACCAAACAAAAGCAAAATAAAACAAACCGATCGCACCGGAGGCGCCTGGAACCCGCCTACACGATTTCGGTAAAGTTCTGTTTGGTTTGACTTTCGATCAAAATTTGACCACAAAATAATTAGTGAATTAATATATATATATATGGATGACATCACATTAATGATGTCATAAAGATTAATTTTTTTTAGGTTTGGAAAGTAATAGGTAAAAGGTGTAAGTTTAGGATTTAATCACCTTTTGATCAAGGGTTAGGATCATGTCAAAATAACCTTGGAAAAAATTTTATAAATAAAGAAAAAAGGCCATTCGGCCATGTGGAAAGAAGAAAGAAAAAAATTTATTTTTGACCCAAAATTATTGCATTTTAGTCCTTGAATAATTAGCAAATTGTTGAGAAAAATTTGCTAAATGGTCCTTGGTTTTTGCCTATAAATAGGCACCAAAATTCATTCAAAAAATCAAGAAAAGTAGCCAAAATTTTGCCCATTTCTTGCAGCCAAAAATCGTGCCCTTTAAGTGAATTCTAAGCCAAAAATTGTCCAAAATTTCACACCAAATTTAGCTTCCATTGCATTTCTAGCATCAAGCAATCAACTAGATAAGGTGAGCTTTTAAATTGAAGCATTTTTCTTTGATTTTCTTGGTGAAAATCCGTGGGTATTAAGGTGTAGAAACATTGATAAAAATTGATGTTTTGATTGATGTTATGATTAGTTTGATGTTGTAGAATTTGAAGCATGATTTAGGGTTAAGAAACAAGCATAAATTTTGTATGTTTCCATGAAAAATCCGTGGCACTATTGGTGTGAAAAATGACTTGGAAATTGGTGATTTGGTTTAGTGTTTATGTTCATTTGGTTATATGTTGAATCAAGCATGAATTGGAATCAAGGAATAAGAAAATTTTGATGTATTTTCATGCTAAAATCTGTGGGTAATGAGCACTAGAAAATGGGATATTTTTAGTGTTGAATAAGAATGTGTAATTTGATAAAAATCCTAGGAAAGAAAGTAAGATTTTCTATGTGTTTTTGCATGAAAATCTGTGGCTAATGCTAGGGTTAAAATGAAAATTTGGTTAGGTTTTTATGTTGATTTGTACATTGAAAACTTAAGAATAAAATGTGATAAGTGTGGAAGGTAATGAAAAAAAAATATTTGGTGAAGATTAACATGATAAACCAAGGCTAGGTTCGGAAAGAATTGATGTTGTGTATTGATTCTTGAATATTGGTTAATGTAGAAAATTTTTATACAAAGTTTGGAAACTTTGTATAAAATAGGCCTCTGGTATAGTACGTGACAGGTACAATGGTTCTGAGGCATACTTAATGCCAGGGAAACCTTAAAGTACAAGCAGAAATGCTGTCGAAATTTCCAAAACGACATAAGGGCACTTCGGGCAACGAGGGGTAAAATACAGGACTCGGGAAGGACACCGGGACCCCATGATGGATTAGGATTGAAAATGGAAAACCAACCCAAGAGGAATAGTAAACCGACCCTTATTGACTAAAGTACCTAAAACAGGAAAATATTTCATGTTAGGGGTATTTTGGGAAATGAGGAAAAAAAAAATAGGTCGGGATAGGAAACTCGAGCCTCTCGGGGACCGAGGGCCGGGGACTGGATGAAAAACATTTCAGGAGTAGTGAAATGGCCATTTGAGACTCCGAAACATTTGAAAAACGAGAAACGACCCTAGGTGACGGACAAATAGTAACCGAGGGCCGAGAAAATGATAATTGAGATTTTACAGCAAATTAAGCTGTAAAATGATACATAAACCTAGGGAATATTATTTTAAGATAATTGAGCTTAGAAAATTTGAGAAAAATGATAGAACGGAATAGTTATGGTCCCGAGACCCGTTAGGGGCAAAATGGTCATTTTAACCAAAAATTTCCGCAATATTCGGAAAGGACCCTAAAGGACCTAGAAGGACTTGAATAAAATTCTAGGACCCAAAATAGAGATTTTAGAGTTAAAAATCTAGAGTTTAATTAGTACACGGGCGTGTATAGTGGAACACGGCTGTGTAAAATAAGACCGAGAGGTATACGGTCAAGGACACGGGTGTGTTGCAAACCGTGTACCATATAAAGAATTGAAATGTTTGTAAAATTTATCAAAAAATAAATGTACTTAGAGTGATAATTAATATAGGGTATTAAAAAACAATATTATGTCTGTAGGAACCCAAATTAGAGATAGAACTGCAGAGGAGTTCCGGAAGTGGATATTATCGCAGTATTGGTAAGTTCAAGCATTTTCATGTTTGCAACATGAAATACTGTATTACTTTATTATGTACTAGTTGTACATTAGGTATCAAGTCCTATGGACATTTGGGGATTAGTTAGTATAATAGGTCCCACATAATAAAAAGATCAGAATATCTAAGGCTTACGGGCGATGGAGATTAGTGACCTTAAGGTGACGATTAATGTCACTTGGTCCAAACTATAAATAAAAGATGGTAATAAAACCATTAAAGGCGTACCATCCCTCCAACGTTGTGATGGAGGTTTTACAGATCCTACGGGGATATTATAAGAGCTATGGAGGAAGAAACTCTAGGGTCGCTCCCTAGACCCTCCCAGTTAGCGCGCAAGATAAATTATCGGTACTGTCATAAAAGAGCTCAATACTAGAGTACAAATAGAGAAGAAATAATCAATAATATGATAAAAGTCATAATTGAGCATAACCGAAACTTACACTAAGTATAGCTAACTCGGTTAGGCTAATGTGAATAGTAACCGGTTAGGCTAGTGTGAATAGTATATGGTTAAAGTAATATGAACAGTAACCTATTAGGGTAACATTTATTATTCATCGGTCAAAGGTCAAAGTCACTATTCATGGTGAATAGTCACTATTTATGATGAATATTTCATAGGAAATTGAGTTTTTAATGTTTTTTTGAATCCATGTGATTCTTACTAAGTATGTTTGAACTTACTGAGCCTGTTAGCTCAGCAGTTTGTTCATGTTCTAGGTAAGAAACCTGTCTAGTAGACTATATGGATGGCGGCAGGATGTACGCGTGTCAAGCGATAGGGAATTCACCGTGGACTTGGTCCTGCCATAAGTCTTCCGTTGAGCTTTGAAAGTTAGTGAATTGAAGAGAATGTGTTATTAAAAAAATGCAGTGTAACTATTTTGTATATTATACATTATTTTATACTCAAAAAGACTACTAAAAGTAGTATTGTATTTTATATGGCTTTTATACTTAGCTTTCTTTTGGAGAAAGTATGTATTAAAAAGAAAAAAAAATTATAGGCGAAATTTTCGGGCCCTGAGAAATGAGAGTTTAAGAAAAAAAGAGTTTTAAAATAGCGATCCGAATTCGACGCATGGGCTGTCTGGGACGACAATGGAGTCAAATCCTGACAGTATCATCTGGTTGGATTCGGGGGCGTCACAGCTGCTATGGAGGCTGAAAACTAAAAATTTTTTCTGGTTTTTAGAGGCCAAAACTGTGCATATATGTAGCCAAAAAGGAGGGACTAAGTTGCAATTGGTTTAAGGGCATTTTTGTAAACTTTTTATGAAATTTTTGAACTCTTTAGGGGCTGCTTCATAATTAAACAAATTAGAGTAGATTTTTTTCTATTTTTGCCCTTAAAATTGCACCACCTAGTGCCCTAGAACCATCTTGGATTTTTTTTTTATAAACTTTCTTTGACTTTTTACTTTGACTTTGCATCCTAACCATTGGATTTTCTTAACTTTAAACCCCAACCCTTGGATTTGGATGTATCCTTACATCCTTTCAATGTCCCATATTCAATCTTCGACTTCCCTTATTAATTTAGGTCAAACTTTTTGACCAAAAGTCAAACCAAATGGTTTTGCACCGAAATCGCATAGACGAGTTTCTAAGGTTGTCCGTGAGATCGGTTTTCTTTATTTCACTCCGGTTTGCTTAAAAATTAATCCCATAACTATTTTGTCTTTTAGTGCCATATAGTATATTTTTAGAATCTTCGAAATCGAAAGGGCATATTTTGTCCGATTTCGTTTCAGTAAAATTTTCCGTTCCTGAATACACTCTTATCAGCACCGTCAGAACATTTCATCACATTCTAAATAGTATTAAAACATATGTTTTACAATTATACACATAAAAATCCTTGTATACACATGTTACACAAAATTTCTAAGAACAGTAAAATTTCTCGATTGTGATAGTTCGGGACATAAAGAACACAAACGTAGAATTTTTATATTTTATTAGGATTTACGTATGCAATGAACATCAAAAATAACCATTAGTTATTTTGATGATAGGAAACCCAAACAGCGATGGGAAAAGAACACAAAAGGACCCGAGAAAGCTCACGTTAGCACAAACACTGTAAGTATAGAAATTTATTTGTCTACTCACGAACTGACTGGTAATAGGACTTTTAGTGTTTTGATATTATGAAATGATCATGGTATCATTAGGACGTGATATTTTAACAAATTCACGAAACCAGAAAGAATAATAAGTTAAAGTAAAGGAAGATAAAGATAAGAAAGATAATAAGACTAAAAATTTAAATGTTGGCGTCTCGGCCTCCATAAGGTGAGGTTCCTTGTTTAATGCGTCCACTCAGTGTGGTACTATCTTGAAGGTGTGGCAGTTTAATGCCTCCACTTAATGTGTTGCTACCCCGAAGGCGTGGTAGTTAAAGGCTTAAAGGCTCTTGTGATGCCCCATAGCCCTGAGTGGCCCGGACCGTCACTTAAAACTACTACTGATATTTAAATTTACTTGAGAACTATTCTTACGTACATAAAGAACAGTTGCTTAACTTATCTGACTTGAAAACTGATACTTAAACTTATCATAATTTTAGGGATTTTTTTTATGCGTACATTTTTACTATTCACGTACATATACTTCGCAAATACATAGGTCTAAGTCATCTGAATACATACATACTTATAAAACTGTTTAACTATTTACTATTTAAAATATACTGTTTACTTAATACTATGTGGAAGTCAAAACTCGCGGTGGTATCCACAACCTCTCCCTCACATCCGCCTCTACCGCTGTCATCGCCCAGTGAGATCTAAGCCATAGGTCACTTACCTACAGCGTGAATACACATTATGAGCTTTATGCCCAGTAAGTACAACATGTCATCTACAAAACATGTTTAAAACATAATACATACTTAAAACATAATAGCATGTCATATATTGAATCATACCATATATTGGATGCAAAATCAGAGCATCACACAGAACTAAAAACATAACAACAACATCTCATAATTGAATGCATAATAGAAAGCAACATGTACTGAAATGCATATCTACAAAAGCTGGATGCATGCTGAACTATAGCTAAGGCATATCGTGAACAAGGCATGAACCGATTATACTCATTTTATGTTTCATTATCCATTGTCTTTTCTTTTCTGAAGGGCACAGTGAGCCCTGCGCTCATAGCTCTTACATCCATTATATTTATATACATGATATGGGCCTTCTGTCGTGATATTTATATACAAAATGTAGGCCTTATACCCGTTATATTTCTATACATAAGGTAGGCCTTATGTCAGTTATATTTCTATATATAATGTGGGCCTTGTGCCTGTTATATTCATACACATAATGTGGGCCTTGTGCCCGTTATATTTATATACATAATGTGGACCTCGTGTCCGTTATATATATAATGTAGACCTTGTGCCTGTTATATTGAGACCTTAATTTAATTACCTAATTCTTTATCTGATCAGGCCATATGCTCTACTAAGCCATCCCCTAATCTTACGCGATAGGAATGTATGGCATCTAACTTGTTCTTTCATCAATATTCGCGATTATGAAATTATATGCTTTCTTAACATGCGATGCATCAATCGTGCATGAATTACATACTTAACATACTGTAAAAATCAATACTTTAAATTCATTTTGCTCATGCTATAGGCGGAATTGTACTTACCTAGTTTGCATGCAAACTTGTACTCTCGCTTTTATCACGTTACAGGTATCTACCTATCAATATAACGTACCCCATTAATATTTGTCACTGAATCACTAGTACCGTCAGTGACTAACACATGGTACTGATTGCCGTCGGTACTAACTTGTTCTCTTTTCAGAGTTTGATTCTCTTAGACGTGGTTAATTAATTAATTACCTAATAAATTAATTAATATCATTCTTAGATCACTATTACCGTTAGTGACTGTAACTTATATCATTATAGGATACCGATGTCCATCGGTACCCAATTGTTCTACTTTGGGAATTTGGTATCTAACTTGTATCGTGTTTGATTAAGTTGTCTACTTGACAAATTAATCATCATTCCTTATTATATCATTCAAACTCGGTCCTTGACTGATTGACCAACCAGTCAACTGACTGGTTACCTTGCGCGTCGTTAACTAGGTAGCCTACCGAGTTACTAATCTTATTTGATGTGGTAGCCCGGTGGGCTACCACTACTGTTTTGTTTAATTTGCAAAATTGTTTTGGTTGCCTTATAAAATCCTTGGGAAAATTACGTACTTTAAAACTGTCCCTTCATCACCCCGTTAGAAGGTAGGGGCATTTTACTATAACCACGTTTTTTATTTAAAAGGGTAGAACACATTTAGTGTTTGCATTTTAAAGGTGGTTCTGAACCACTTACCAAAACTATTTTAAAAACGTGTTTGAAATGACTTAGTTTGTAAATTTGGCGAACATAAAACTTTTTGTCCTCGACGAAATAAACAACTCTCGTGTTTATCTTGGAGCTCAAATCAAACTCTAACGACTCCTAAACTTAATAAACCCGTAGCTACTTATGCCCAGTTTTTGAAATGTTTCCAGTTTTACGCTATCTTAAAAACAGCTCTGTTTGAGGCTCGAAAAGGCAAAATTTTAAAACACGCATAGTTCAACTTAAAGATTTCGACGAGATCTACAACTTTTGTGTTGAGCCCGAGATATGGTTTGGACTCTAAATGGGTCATTTTTAACTAAACCTGAGATTGTTTCTGAGTTCAGATTTTTAGTCCCAGTTTTGGACACTAAATGAAAACCACTCGAAAAACCTATATTACTTTCATTTTTTGCAAAAACCTATTTGACGCACAAACGACCGTAAAAAAATTTTCTTAAAACTCTATGTTTTACCAAATCCAAATTCGGAATCTAACTTGGTTAAAATGGCCAAAACCCGTGGCTCTAATCTGGGGACAGATTTGCGTCCAGCCACTAAAACATCCACACATACACACATCCATTCGTAAAAATTAAACCATAATCACACAACCATACAAACATAAAATGGAAAGTTAAGGGCTCAAAATAAATTTATTACAACCCATTGCATAAACAAATACACATAAATTCTTTGATCCAAAAACTTAAAAATAACTAAACTTCAAAAAGGGTGTTTTTCGGTTTTACCTTACATGCAAGGAATCAAGCACACCGATTCGAAGCTTTGGTAACCAAAATGGCCATGTGAACCAAGAGAGATTGGGGTCGGTTTATGCTAGCAAAACACCAAAATTTTCCTCTTAATATCAAACCAAAATAACAACTAAAAATCACAAAGATTGGTTTCAAAAACTTACCCTTGGATGAACTTAAAATGGCTTGGATTGAAATCTCCTAACTCAAGCTTTAAGGGGGTTAGCTTTTGATGAGTTTTTAGCTTAGTTTTCGGCTTGAAAATGGTAGGTTTGGGGGCTATGGAGTGGTCGGCTACAGCAAGAAAAAGAGAGAAGAAGAGTTGCAGTTTTGGGAGCCAAATGAAAGAAAGTAACGCTTATTGGTCAAGCATGCCTTTTATAGGAAAAACTAACCAATTTTACTTAACCTTAAGCTCACTTAATTATCCACATTTTTGGCCTAATCAAGGGACAAATTGTTGCCATTTTTCAACCTCTAGGAGCCATGGGCTGTGCATGGAAGGGGGGCCAAATAAATAAAAATTTTTGTTGGCCATGTGTTGTAAATCATGTAATTTTTTAATCAAAAGATGTCATACCTATTTGATTATTTTATTCACACTTTTGGGCTACTCTTGCAGCAATTTCAGCTGCTTTTGCAGCTAGAATACATGGTTTTCAAGGCGTAGAATTCATCTGCATTTGCTTTTCTTTGTAGTCTAATTTTCTACAATTGTGTTCGGTCCTTTCTCGGCAGTGTTCTAGTTTTCACCCAGAATTGGATTTTCTAAATCTGATTTTCATACTGATCATTCCTAGCTGGGTTGTACTGCCTATGAGCCCATTCTATGTCCATTTCACTATTTATTTCCTATACTGTGGTTGTGTCTACATCGTGTTGTCCTTGCACACGCAAAACGAGGCGTTCCCATGTGAAATTTCAAATACAGTCTCTTTTGACAAATTTAGACGTGTTGATTTCAAATTTATCAGTTTTATGTCTATCTGAGATCGTCTGGACCAGTTTATGGGATCTCTGTGATCCCGTCTCGAAAAATGTGTCAGGTGCCCGATTGACTAATTTGGGCGTTCTAAGTCCAAATATATCAGTTTGAGGGTGAGAAAAGGTCATCTTGACCTTCTTCCTGATACTGCGTAGCTCTCAGACAAAAATTCTCATTTTATGCCTAATTTACTACATTGAGCCTACTGACCGTTAATATAACAGTTTTATGCCAGATTAAGGCTGTTTTGGCCATTAACCTGACACTGCGTTTTTACTATTTACTATTCACTGTCTTCTACTTAACTGACTAGTCTGAGCATTCTGACTCCGATTTTGTCAGTCTATGGATGAGAAGAGGTCATCTGGACCATTATTCTCGAAACCATACCTCTGTTAGGGTTTTTATCGTTGTTGCGCTCAGATATTCGATTCGAGTGTTCTAGTGATCTGTTCACCAGTCTTGTGTCAGCAAATGGTCATCTGAACTAGTTTCCTGATACTGCGCATCTTATACACTTATACATATAATAGGGTGAATCGATTTCACTGTCGATCACCCCTTTCACTATATGAATAGTAATTGAACATCAATGTTCTTGTTTACTCTATTCAACTGAAAAATATACTGTATTTTTTAACTTAATTACTGGTTGCATAGTAATTAGGTTTCAGGAACATGGGAGTCATTACAACCTGCCCTAATTACAAAATTTTTGTCCTAAAAAATTAGAACAATCCCGGGAAGTCTCTTTTCATATCTTCTTCTCATTCCCATGTGGCTTCCTTTACGTTATGATTCCGCCACTTCACTTTTACTAGTGGTAATACTTTTTCCCTACGTACTTTCTCTTCTCTGACTTGGATTCGCACGGTTTCTCCTTGTATGTCAAATTGGCATGCACTCCAACCGGTTCGTGGCTCAGAACATGGGAGCTACCTGGCACGTACTTCTTTAACATTGAGACGTGGAAGACGTTGTGCACTGTAGCTAACTCGGGAGGGAGCGCTAGTCTATAAGCCACCTTCCCAACTTTCTCTATTATTTCAAAGGGTCCTATGTGCCTAAGACTGAGCTTTCCTTTTTGAGCTTGTTCAGGGACAAATCGAGGTCCTGACCAGTCTTGATTTCTTCTAGGAGCGTCGATTGAAGGGTCATTTCAAATAACCACCCCGTAAAAATCTCGATCTCATTACTACGTAACTCCTTTTGTAGCGCTTCCGACAAGGTACTGATAGCATAAGCGACGAGGAATGCTTATGACTCAACACATCAACTACCTTGTTGGCTTTTCCTAGATCGTACAAGATCTTGCAATCGTAATCCTTTACTAAATTCTAGCCATCTTCGTTACCTTATGTTAAGCTCCTTCTGCGCAAAGATGTAATTAAGGCTCTGGTGGTGTGTGTAGATTTTTCACTTAACTCCATACAGGTAGTGCCTCCATATTTTGAGCATGAAACTACCACTGTTAGCTCCAGATCATGCGTAGGGTAGTTCTCGTGGTCCTTGAGTTATCGTGAAGCATACGCGACCACTACTACTATTTCGCATCAACACAGCTCGTAATCCGATCTTGGATGTGTCACTATAAATCATAAAGTTTCCTTGACTAGCTTTTGGAATAGTCATCACTGGAATGCTCGTGAGTCATCGTTTCAGGTTTTGAAAGCTCTCCTCACACTTATCTGTCCACTCATACCTCTTTCCTTTCTTGGTAAGCACTATAAACGGGGCGGTTAGCTTTGAAAAATCCTTGACAAAGCACTAGTAATTGTGACATCCCGTGCCTAAGTGGCCTGGACCGTCACTTAAAACTACTACTTGTACTGATACTTATACTTTCTTGCAAACCATTAATGCTTACTAAAATCTGTTTACTTAGGTACCCTAATTTTAGGGATTTTTTTTATGCGTACATATTTACTATTTACGTACGTATACTTTAAATATGCATCGTCTAAATAATTGGGAGTTTAAGTATACATACACATATATAATACTGTTTATCAATTTACTATTCAAAATTTACTGTTTAACTGTTACTATTTAAAAATACTGTTTAACTGTTACTATTTAAAGATAATATTTAACGGTTACCATTCAAAAATACTGTTCAACTGTTACTGTTTAAAAATATTGTTTACTATTGCTATTCAAAAATACTGTTTACTATTACTATTTAAAAATACTGTTTACTGTACTATTTAAAAATACTAGTTACTCAAGCTGTGCGGAAGATTTACTTATGGTGTATCCATAACCTCGCCCTCACATCCACCTCCGCTACCATCATCGCCTATTTTTGTTTAAGCCATAGGACGCTTACCTACAGCATGAACACACTTCGTGAGCTTTACATCCAGTAAGTACAATATGTTAACCACAAAACATGTTTAAAACATAGTACATACTTAAAACCATATAAGCATGTCATAAACAAATACATCTCACTAAGACATTCCACATATTAGATCAACATATATCACAGAATGCAGAACATCTTGAATGCATAACAGAAACATTATGTACTGAATGCATCTTACTGTAAATGGAAGCATAGTGAACTATATCGTGAACAATGCATGGTCCAATTATGCTCATCTTATGCTTCAATGTTCTTTTTCTTTCTTACGTCTACTTAGGGCCCGTGTGTCAGTACCGAGTGCGCGTGAATCATCAAAAACGCCCCTGATCCTGGGCCTTGGCCCATTATGGATATATTTTATGGCCTTGGCCTGTTATACATTATGAGCCTCAGCTCATTAGATTTTGTGGGCCTTGGCCCGTTATACTAACACCTTTATCCTCATCTTTCTCAATTTTTTATTTAATCGTGCCACATACGTTACTAGGCTATCCCCTAATCTTACGCAATAGGGATGCCTGGCCTCTAATTTGTTCTTTCATCAATCTATGCGATTGTGAAACTATATGCTCCTATGTATGCTGTGCAATAACGTGTGCATGGTATGCATACTTACTTAACATACTGTAAAAACATCATTTTAAATTCATTTCATTCATGCCATAGGCGGAGTTGTACTTACCTAGTTTGCATGTAAACTTGTACTCTTGCCTTTGTCAACTTACAGGTTACTACCTATCATAAATAACGTTTCTCATTAATACACTTGCTAACTCACTAATACCGTTAGTGACTAAAGCGGATACTAAACTATGGTATCGATTGCCGTCAATATTAACTTGCTCTCTTTTGGTGAATTTTGATTCTCTAGGCGTGGTTAATTAATTTATTGTCCCATAATTAATTAACATCGTCTTAGGTCACTATTACCGTTAGTGACTATTACTTGTATCGTGATATGATACCGAGGCCTATCAGTACCCTACTACTCTACTTTGAAAATTTGGTGTATATCTTCTATCGTATTTGATTAATTGTCTTCTTGATAGATTAATCACTGTTTCTCATAGTATTGTTTAAAACACGGTCCTTGACTGGTTTACTGGCCAGTCAACTGACCGGTTACATCGTGTGTCGTTAACTATGTAGCCTACTGGGTTACTATGTGTAAACTTGGTGTAGTAACCGACCGGGTTACTTCGCTTGTTTGGGTGTGGTAGCCTACCAGGCTACTATTGCTTATGTGGTAGCCTATCGGCTACTATTGCTTGTTTGGTGTGGTAGCCTACCGGGCTACCCACACTATTTTGGTTATTTAAGAAAATCGTTTTTGGTTGTCTTATAAAATTCTTGGGAAAATTCTTTGTTTTGAAACCATTCCCTTGCCACCCCATTGAAAGGTGGGGGATGTTTTTATGAAAATCATTTTTATTTTTAACGAGTTAAAATAAATTTTGAGTGTTGCATTTTAAGGGTGGTTTTTGAACCACTTATCGAAGTTGTTTTGAAACTTGATCGAAACGACTTAGTTTGTAAATATGGTGAACATAAAATTTTTCATCCTCGATGAGATGAACAATTCTTATGTTCACCTCAGAGCTCAAATCTAAATCAAACGGGTCCTAATCTTACTAAACTGGTGGCTATTGTGCCCAGTTTTTGTAAAAATTCTAGTTTTATGTCATTTTAAAAATGACTCTGTTTGAGACCCGAAACGGTCAAATTTTTAAAAGGTGTATAGGTTATCTTAAAGATTTCGATGTGTTCTACAACTTTTGTGTTGAGTTTGAGATCCAATTTGGACTTTAAGTGGTCCATTTTTAACAAAACCCGAGACTAATTCTGGGTTTGGATTTTTAGTCCTAGTTTTGGGCACCGAACAAAAACCACTCGAAAAACCTATCTTATTGTCGTTTTTGGCCAAAACCTATTTGATGCAAAAATAACCGTAACAAAATTTTCTTAAAACTATGTGTTTTAACAAATCTCAAATTCGAATTCTGAAGGGGTCAAAATGGCCAAAATCCGTGGCCTTTTTCTGGGGACAGATTGTGTCCAACCACTTTTCTAAATGTTCATGCATTACACATACTCACATCCATTCGTAGAAAATGTAAACACAACCACACAACCATAAACTTAAAAATGGAAAGCTAAGAGCTCAAAATAAACTTATTACAACTCATGTGCATAAACAAATACACATAAATTTCTTCATCAAAAACTTATAATCAACTAACCACAAGAGAGGGTTTTCGGTTTTTACCTCTTGTGCTTCGAACCAAGCACAATTTCGAACCAAGGCTTGATGACCAAAGTGGTCATGTGATTCTTGGTAAAAAAAGGTGTCAGTTTGTGCTAGCAAGATACTAAAAAAAATTTCTCATAACATCATCCCAAAATAATAACTAAAAACCACAAAGTTTCTAAAAACTCACCCTTGAGTATCCTTGAAATGGCTTGGGTTGAGCACCTCTAACATAAGTTTCAAGGGGCTGGTTTTTGGCAAACTTTTAGTTGGGTTTTTAGCTTGAAAATGGTGGTTTTAGGGATGTAGAATGGTCGCCTACATCAAGGGAAAGAGAGAGAAAAAGAGCTGTGGTTTTTGGGGTGTGAAAAAGAAAGACTAAAACCTAAAGCCATGCCCACCCTTTTATAGACAAATCCTAATCAAACTTAACCAACTTTATGCTCAATTAATCAAGCCAATCTTAGGCTAATTTGGGGATAAATTTCTGCCCATTTCAGCCCTTGGGAGCTATGGGAGCTACTGCATTGAAGGAGGGGAAATAAACAAGGTTTTCTTGGTGACATGTGATGGAAAGCTTGAATTTTTAATTCAAGTAGTGTCATAACTTGTCCAATTTTTTTATTGCTACCTTTTTTGGGTTTTGTGCAGCAAAACCAGCTAGTTTCCAGCCAAGGTACATGGTTTTTAAGGCCAAAATTCATCTGCATTTGGTTCTCTTCGCAGTCCAGTTTTTGCTGTTCGGTATCTGACCCTTTTTCGGCAGTGTTCTAGTTTTCATTCGGAATTGGATTTTCTGAATCTGATTTTTATACTGGTCAATTCTACTCGATTTATACTGTCTAAGAGCCCATTCTATACCAATTTACTATTTATCTCCTATACTGTGGTTGTGTCTATACTGTGTTGTACTCGTGCACGCATATCAAAACATTTTCATGCGAAATTTTCAACATAGTCTCTCTTGACTAATTTGGACGTGTTGATTTCAATTTTATCAGTTTTACGTCCGTCCGGGGTTTTCTGGACCAGTTTTCAGGATCTGTGTGACCCCACCTCGAAAAACATGTCAGGTGCCCGATTGACTAATTTAGGCGTCCTGAGTCTAAATATATCAGTTTCGGGGCAAGATAAGGTCATCTTGACCCTCTTCCCGATACTACGCAACTGTCAGACAAAGTTTTACATTTTGTGCCCAATTGACCTAATTGAGCCTACTGACTATGGATATATCAGTTTTAAGTTAATTTAAGGTCGTCTTGGCCATTAATTTGACACTGCATTTTTCACTATTCACTATTTTCTGTTCTAACTGACTAGTCTGAGCGTTCTGACTCTGATTTTATCAGTTTCTAGACGAGAAGAGGTCATCCGGACCATTTTTTCGATATTGTACCCCTACTAAGGTTTCTATTGCTGTTGTGCTCAGATGTTCGGTCCGAGCATTCTAGTGATCTGTTCACTAGTCTTTTATCAAGAAATGGTCATCCGGACCAGTTTCCTGACACTGCGTGTCTCAAACACTCTTACACATAATAGGGTGGATCGAGTTTACTGTCGATCGCCCCTTTCACTGCATGAATAGTACTTAAACAGCACCGTACCTGTTTAATCTATTCAACTGGAAATTATACTGTATTTTTCAACTTAATTACTCAATATATAGTAATTAGGTTTCTTGCATTTTGAGAGTCTGTATAGAGGCTCTTTGCTCATTACACGGCCTTCTACATGGGTTCTAACACAGGCGTGCACAAGGCAACATGGGCATGTATTGTCCGGACAAGGGCGTGTACTAGTTGTGCTTACTCAACACGGCCATGTCTTGGAACACGTTCATTTACCTGAGTGATACAGGACCACTTACACGGTCGTGTACTCGACCGTGTTACACTACACGGCCATGTTCACTCACACGGCCTCTCTCTCACGTATAGGGTCCGATCAGTACACGGCTTCTTACAAGACGGTGTACATGACCGTGTTCTGTGAATTTGCACTAAAAGGCATAAAACTAACACAAATTCATTCCTCAGTTCCTCATTATATAGAATTTAGGTTACATGAGTATAAGGGTCCTTACATTAATATCCTACTAGGCCTAGGAAACTGTATGTTTTTGTCACGTTCCTCGGAGCTGGTCATGTGCTAACTGTCTCAACCCTTGCTGGGTTTGGAGCTCCTTTAGCTCTACAGGGCCCTATGGCGGCCCGCCCTTCATGGAGACTAACAGTACTAGCATAGTAGAGCTTTGGAGCCTACTATGATAGACTGTTACTTCAATGGGTCACCGGCAACTTACTTGTAACTTTTTTTTATCATTTACCATTCGTATTTTAAACTTAAAATGTTATCGTGAAAACTGGGGATTTTTTTTTAAACCGATTGTGAAACTGTAAAGTCGTAAAACATTATAAAACATGTACTGAAATACATAACATACTTTATCGTACTTAACTTACATCATGTTACAACATTTCAAAATAACTTGCAAAATCACTTAGCGGAAACTATCAGCAAGACCATTCCCCTCGCCCAGCCCTGACGGTAGATGCAAATCTCGCTCCTCGTCCATCCACTAACTACTGGTGTACAAGCTTTTTACCTGCAACATGATTAAACTTATAAGCAACAGGCTCAATAAGTTCAAACATACATACCGGAACATAAAACATAAAATCATGAAAAGTACTATTTATATGAATAGTAACTTTGACTTTTGATCATGAATAGTAAAGTTGACTTTGAGTAGTACTATTTATGTTGACTTTGACCTAAGATACTACACATAAAGTTAGTACATATTATGCTTAATTATGGCAAATCTTAAGTCTTAGGTCTTATCTTGCATTAAGTACTGGTTTTGGATCCCGTGATTGGTCGTACCATAGTGCGCGCATGACTGAGAGGGACTTTGGAGAGCGACCCACTGGCTAATCCTCTACAGTCTACATGAACTTAATAAAACATAACATGAGAAACCTCCACCTGTGTGGGAGGTCGGTACGCCAACATTGGTTTTATTACCGTCTTTCATGTGGTTCCTAACCGGTGGCATTATTACTGCCTCTTGGGTCTAGAACACTTTTATGTTACGTTCTTTATTTGTGGTTATTTTATTTACCACGTTAGTGTGCATATAGCACCTTGATACTTATTTACATGCCATATATAACATATAACATATTAAGTAAATTCATATTGCAGACAAATAAATGTCTAAACTTACAGATATTTAGCCAGCGTTTCCTTGCCAAGGTCAACCAGCGTCCCTTTTTCACCTTTTGGTTGAATCCTTATAACCGAAATAAATCACGGTTATTTTTACTATTCATTTCATATTTAAAATATTGTGAAAATATAAAATTTCTGGTTCTGGATCCCTAATTATACATTTAAGGGTTTATTTTTTATTTTTGTATTTATTACACGGCCTAAGATACTATTCGAGGCCTTAATATTACTTTTCCTAGCCTTTTGACAAAATGATCATTTTACCCCTAACTTTTGGCAAAATAGCCATTTCGTCCTTAGTAGGATTTTCCCCATTTTTCTGACTTACAGCCCTATTTTGGCCTTTAAGAATTTAATTAAATCATTCTGGGACTTTTACAATCTTTTTCTTGCATTTTAGAAAATTTTGATCAAAATGACTATTTTACCCCTGACGAGACCTTGTACCGTAAAATTTCCGTTTTTGCGTTTTAATAGGGTTTTCTACTCCCAAAAATCATAAAATAACTTTCTTAGGCCTTACCGAGCTTTAACAATATATCCTGTCGAAATGCTCGGATTACTATTCACCCAAACCTCAGGTAGTACTATTCCAACCCTCGGGGTCGTTTCTCTTTTTTCTAACCTTTCGAGACCTCAAATGGACATTTCACTACTTCTAACATCGTCTATTGCCCTTCCTTGAGCCTAGGTCCTTAAGGGGCTCGGGTTTCGAATCTCCAACCCTATTTTTACCCCTCGTTTCCCAAAATGCCCTTCAGTCGTCTTGAAAATTTTGACAGCATTTCCACTAAAATTCTAGGTTCCTGGCATTTAGAAAATGCCTCGAAACCATCTAACCTATTCTATCCTGTCACGTGTTATACCACAAACCTAATTTTACGTAAATGTTACAAACTTTTTAAGTAAAATTTTCTGTTAAAACCTAATCATTTCTAATGGGATTTCAACCTTTTTTTTTTTTTTTTCATTTTTAGGCCCGGTTTAATACATAACTCACTTATTGTTTTATTCCAAAACACATGGCACTAACATAACCCTTTTTACCCTTTCTTATACACGATTTCTCTTTCAAAAAAAACCCCTTAAAATTTTCATTTTAAAACCACCCCGCATTCATGAATTTTTTTTAACGTAAAAGTCTAACCAAAATTTTCACACATTTTGTTTTTCTACCACTTTCCCATGTTAAACCATTCCTTTCTAGCCATTAACATCAACATACAACTTAACAAAATTTCAACCAAAACATCACAAAATACATAAACATCCCACGGCCCCTTTTTAATAATCGTGCACCAAAATTTTTTTTCCAAGCTTCCAATCATACTAAATTGCATTTCTAAACATACTTTAACCTTGAACACTCACTAGCAACTTCAAAGCACATGATTAATTCCAAAAATTTTATCACGAAATCTCCCCCCCCCCCCCCCTAGACACGAATTTCCTTGAAAAACAACCACAAGATTTTGGTTTTTTTTTTTTAGCAACCAATCACATGAATTTACTTTTAATTCATACACAAACTAAAACCATTACTTGATTCAAGCAAATCAACAACTTACAAACAAGAAAATTTTCAACAACCAAAACACAATTACCCGCGGTTTTTACTCCAAGAAATCACAAGAAAAGCTATGTAATGGAAGTTACCTAGTTTCCAAGATGTCTTCTTGCTCTAGCAAAGGTTTGGTCAAGGTTAGATGCAAAAATTTGAAGAAATTTGTTTGGTGGTGGGAGGGAGAACACACGGCCACCCTTAGGAATGCAAGAACAAAAAATTTTTTATTCCTTCTTCTTTCTCGTGCATGAAATTCGAATACCCCTTCAAGCTTAAGGAAATGCTTAATTATTTCCTCTTTCAACCAATCAAAACATGGCACTTTTCATGCCATTTCTTTCTCATTTTTCTTAAAAACAAAAATCATAAATTTTGTCACTTTTTGGACCATTAGATCAAGAGCATCTTTAATCTCTACCCTTGGATGCTTAAAATACTTTCCATGCATTTTTTAAAAAAAACAATTATGACATCACCCTTTTGATCACTCTTTGACCGCTATTCATATTACTTCTGTAACTTTTTGACCGAAAAGTCAAACTGACGAAATTTCAGTGGAATCGTCCCAGCGGGTTCTTGAGGCCTCTGATGCAGTCGGTTTGCCTTACTTTTCCTTCGTTTGGCCAAAAAACATGGTCAAACTTTTTCATCTATTAATGCACCTCAGGCATCGTTTAGGTTTTTCGACACCAATTTGGCACCGTTTCTTTCGTTTTGATTCGATAAAATTTCTTATTACCGAATTCATGATCTTTAACATTATTAGAGCATTTTATTACAGTCTAAACAATATTAAATCATTTATTTTACAGTTATATACATAAAAATCATTGTATATATATGTTATACATAATTTCTGAGAACAGTAAAATTTCTCAGTTGTGACAGGCCCATTCTATATGGAGCCTTAGAGATGGGGGGGTTGAGCCCGATAGATGTTCATTCTCGAATGATATCTCATGCTCTGGCAGGAGTCCTAGAAGATTTTTTGGGAATACCTCTATGAATTCCCTGACTATCGGCACATTCTCGAGTCCTATCTCTATTCCTTAAGTCTTATCTATTACGTGTGCTAGGAAGCTTATGCATCCACTAGATAGCATCTTGCGAGCCTTACTACTGAGGTCGTCGTCTTTAGTTGCTCCGTCAACAAACCCTTATAAACGAACTTTTCACACCTGATTGGTCCAAACAAGCGACTTTTTGCCTTCGACAGTCTACGATGGCGTTGTATTTTATGAGGGATTCTATTCCCAAGATTATGTACTGATCGATCATGTCAATGATGATCAGATTAATGCTCAACTTTTTACCGTAAATAATTACTAGTACATAACGTATCCAGCAATTAGACATTAAAACTCCCCCTAAGGGAAGTGCCGTTCTACAAGTCCATTTCATCCTATCTAAGCCTCGATCTAGCTTTCTAGCAAAGTCTGATGATGCAACGAATGGGTGGCCTACTACTCTTTCTGCTCGATTGCTCTTCTAATTCTGTTTGGCAAGGTCTTTTTCTCTCTTTCGTCTGTTCCTGCCTCGATCTACTTTTGCCTCGATCTTGGTTTCATCATAAGCCTTCCTCAACATGTGTTGTAGAAGTCCATATTTGTTCCTCGTAGTGCATAGCATATGTTAGAATTGTGTCACTGGACATCGACTGTAGTCTCTTAGTCCGATAAACAAATTCTCGTATATCCGTAACTCTAGGGAACTTAGGCAGTTTCACTTCCCTGCTTGCCCAAATAGAATAACTGGAGCTGATGCTGGACTCCTCTCAGAGATTTGCTCGATCATGGTATAGCGAAGCTCGACCTAGTTAAGAGTTTATCCTAGTCACAAGAATCCCAATACACACGAGAGTATCTTCCTAAGAGATATCAACAGCCCACAAGACTCGGTTATCTTGATCAATAGAGTACAATCAGGGAGTCTCTTTGATAGCATGAAACTAGTCCTAACGTTCTCATGGAGTGCAGGAGTACTACTTGCCACTTGAAACTTAGTAGACAACTAGCCCTGAAGATCAGTACAACTCAGACAGCAATCCATGCTCCTACTCTGAGCAGTTCTTTAGCATTGCATGGTTGTGATTTTACATATAGTGATCTCAACATCTCTTCTGACTCTTTCTTTTTCAGTCGCACTCTAGTCAAGTGTGAAAATATTATATCTAAGCCCTTAGGCAAAACTGCACTGCTTTTTATATCGTTTTAAAAGTACATAACTTTAGTCTATTGGGAATGGTAAATACTTCTTGGTACATAGTCTCAAAGGGACATACTAGGATAGGTCTAGTGGGAGTAAGCTACTGCTTTCCATTATGCCTATATACATAGCCTGAGAAAAGATTTTGCTTTAGTTGTCTGGGGCTTCCAGTCTACCTTGTGCGATTGAAGGGCCTTCAATTCTAGTTTGCGCAGCATGGAGTTGGTTATTTGTAATGTGAGTTTGATTTTGTTGATTCTGTGGGTTGGAATAACAGTCTCTATCATAGTGGCCTTCTTTGCCACAGATGAAACAGCCACTTGTTCCATGTTTGCATTCACTTAGGTACCTCTCTCCGCATTTCAGGCACATCAGGTGTTTGTTGCCATCTCTTCCATGATCGTTTCTCTTATAAGGGAAGTCCTTCTGTGAACCCTGGTTGCCTTAATCCCCCTTCCTCTTGTTATTGTTGTGGGACTACCTGCTGTGTTGGTCGGTCCCCACTTTTTATCCTTTGCACTATGGCTCGGGGTGCTGTTTCCCCTTAGCCTGTTTAACCTGGGTCTTTTCCTCCTTTCAAGCTTTAAAGATCTGAGCTCGACGTTCCCTATCCTGAGCCAACTAGTATTCGGCTCGGATAGCTCTACTGACGTACTCCACCACTGTCTCTAGTCTATGGCTACCGCTACAGACTTGGACGGCGATGTCCGTTCAGAACATCTTCAGCATCCTCCTAACCCTTTCCTTCTCTGTCGACACCAAATCGGGGTAAAGTCGAGCCAGCTACTTGAACTTCCTTACTGCCCCCATTACGGGCATGCTACCTTGACGTAAGTTATTCATCTTGCTGCGTCGCTAGCGCCTCTTCATTAAAATACATCTCCTTGAACCCGTCAATGAAGTCTGCCTAACTCATTTTATTGACATTTCTTCTGATGGCCACTATTTTCCACCATTGCCATGCCCCCTTACGTAAAGTAAAGAATGCACACATCACCTTCGCTTTATTAGCTAATCCCGTAAAATCCAATATCATTGTGATGTCTGTCAGCCAATCGTCGGCTTCTATGGAGTTAGTGGTCCTTTCAAACTCTGGTACCTTCATGCGCCTGAACCGCTAATACAGATCACCTTCCCTAGGGGTTGGCGGAAGGACATTGGTTACTGTGGAAGCAGCCACTACTAAGGGTACTAGTGCCATCTAGACTAGAGGAGCCGCTGGCTCTCTGAAAGTGTCGGGGGTTACTGAAGCCTCTTGGACTGGCACTTGAGTTGTCTACGGTGCTTGGTTTTGTTGGCCTAATTGCTCCCTAAGCCGGTCTAGATCGCGCCGCTAATTTTCCATCATTTCTCACATAGTTGTGAGTTGCGCCATTATTTTGTCTTCTCAGGATGCTTGGTTTGTCTGTGTACATGTTCGATCCATGTTGTACTTTGGAACCTTCGTCCTCTGGTGGGCTCCACTGGCGTAACCTCTACTGGTGTAGTCATGGTTACACATTATAACTTACATTAACTTTCATACTAATATTGTAAAATAAAAACTAACTTACTTGGACAGATGAGGTAAGCACGCGGCGATGTGAGGTAGGGTGGTAGGAAACCTAGCTTTGATAGCTCTTGTGATGCCCCATAGCCCTGAGTGGCCCCGACCGTCACTTAAAACTACTACTGATACTTAAACTTACTTAAGAACTATTCTTACTTACTTAAAGAACAGTTGCTTAACTTATCTAGCTTGAAAACTGATACTTAAACCTACCATAATTTTAGGGATTTTTTTTTATGCGTACATTTTTACTATTCACATATATATACTTCGTAAATACATAGGTCTAAGTCGTCTGAATACATACATACTTATAAAACTATTTAACTGTTTATTATTTAAAATATATTGTTTACTCGATACTGTGTGAAAGTCAAAACTCACGGTATCCACAACCTCGCCCTCACATCTGCCTCTATCGCCATCATCACTCAATGAGATCTAAGCCATAGGTCGCTTATCTACAGCATGAACACATACTGTGAGCTTTATGCTAGTAAGTACAATATGGCATCCGTAAAACATGTTTAAAACATAATACATACTTAAAGCACATAAGCATGTCATATATTGAATCATACCATATATTGGATGCAAAACCAGAGCATCACACAGAACTAAAAATATAACAGCAACATCTCATAGCTGAACCCATAACAAAAACATCATGTACTAAAATGCATATCTACTAAGGCTGGATGCATGCTAACTATACCTAAGGCATATTGTGAACAAGGCATGAACCAATTATGCTTATTTTATACTTCATTATCCATTGTCTTTTCTTATCTGAAGGGCATAGTGAGCCCAGCGTTCGTGGGTCTTACATCCATTATATTTATATACATGATGTGAGTCGTGTGCCATGATATTTATATACAAAACATGGGCCTTGTCCTCGTTATATTTCTATACATAAGGTGGGTCTTGTGCCTGTTATATTTCTATATATAATGTGGGCCTTGTGCCCATTATATTCATACATATAATGTGAGCCTTGTGCCCGTTATATTTATATACATAATGTAGGCCTCGTGCCCATTATATTTATATATATAATGTGGGCCTCGTGCCGTTATATTGACACCTTAATTTAATTACCTAATTCTTTATCTGATCAGGCCATATGCTCTACTAAGCCATCCCCTAATCTTACATGATAGGAATGTGGTGTATCTAAGTTGTTCTTTCATCAATCTATGCGGTTATGAAACTATATGCTTTCTTAACATGTGATGCATCAATAGTGCATGAATTGTATACTTAACATATTGTAAAAATCAATACTTTAAATTCATTTGGCTCATGCTGTAGGTGGAGTTGTACTTACCTCGTTTGCATGTAAACTTGTACTCTCGCCTTTATCACGTTACAGGTATCTACCTGTCAACATAATGTACCCTAATAATATTTGTCGCTAAGTCACTAGTTGTGGCATTACGTCTGTAGCTACCTCAACTTTAAACTTACTTTCTTTAACGTACTTATTTTAACTTCCATTTTAACACGAAAATAGGGAATAAATTTTTTTTTTTCTTAAACTTTAAAACTTGAAAATTGTGTCATCATAAAACATTTACTAAAGTAAACATTTTACATAATTTAAACTTTATTACTTCATAAACATTTTGTTTCAATACTCTCTTTAAATAGCTTAGTGGAAGACTCATAATAGTACCATAACCCTTGCCCAGTCCCTTGGCATAGGCAGATCTCGTTTGTCATCCATCACTTGTCTTATCATCGTGCAGGTTGCTTACCTGCAACATAAACAAACTTGTGAGCGACAGGGTCAGTAAGTTTAAACATACATTCATGACAAAATAATAACTCATACCTTTTTGGACAAAACATATCTGATACCAACTATGGCATCAAAACATTAACACAACATATATCATACATTACTTTCAACTTCATACTTAACATATTCTAACATTGAGAACAAACTTCCATACTCTTTAACATAACATAATTTAAACATTGCATACATAATGTATGCTTAGCATCTTAAGCATAACATACTTAATTACTTAACATCATACAAAACATAGTATACACATATCAATTTAAACATAGCATACTAAATGTATGCTTAAACATCACAAACATACTTAAAATTTTTAAGACTGACTTATGCATATCATAACATATGCATACATGTTAGTCTCACTTTTTATTCTTTCATTTTCATTCATTTAGTTTCATTATTCTTCTGTTCTTTCTTCCTTCATGTCATTATTTTCTTTTCTTTTCTCACTTAAGTTTCATTTTCATTGATCGTTCTTTCATTCCTATCGTTTAACTTTCATTTCTATTATTCTTTCTTTCGTTCGTATCATATCATTCTGTTCTTTTCTTTTCTTAGCTTTTCTTTACTTTACTTTCTTTTCTTTTCTGTTCTTTTCTTTTCTTTCTTTATCTTTACTTTCTTTATCTTTCACTTGTGCGCCCATGGTTGAACGTACCTAATGCGCGTAGACCAATGGGGAAGGGGGAGCGACCCACCAATCAACCCCAAGGTCAATCTTTACATTACCACACTTGGGGTAGCACATTAAGCCATTAACTACCACACTTGGGGTAGCACCACACACTAGGGTGGAGGCTATCTTTAAACCTCACACTGGGGAGGCCGTTACGCCAACCTTATATTTTCAATCTTATTATCTTACTTATATTTATCTTTCTCTTTCTTTACTTTATCTTTTCATTCGTTCATTCTTTCTTTCTTTCTTTCTTTTTCTTTCCTTTCTTTCTCTCGTTCATTTCTTTTCTTTCTTTCTTTCGTTTCTTTTCCTTTCTTTCTTTCGTTCATTTCTTTTCTTTCTTTCTTTCGTTTCTTTCATTTCTTTTCCTTTCTTTCTTTCGTTCATTTCTTTTCTTTCTTTCTTTCATTTCTTTCTTAACATCATTTTTATAGTGTGGATTATTTTAGTCCCACTTTAGTGCATATAGCACTCACATACATAAACTTCATATAACACTTAAACATAGACCTAACATTACATGTTGGTTCATGTTGCAGACAAATAAATGCTTGAACTTACAAATACTTTGCTAGCATGTCTTTTCTTGCTTCCTTGGTCCACAGACGTCTCTTCATCACGTCTGTATCAGATCCCTATAACCAAAATAATCATTATTATTTTCTATACTTATTTCATACATAAAACTTAATAAAACATAAAAATTCTACGTTTTATTTCTCGATCATAAACTTAGGGGTCTAATATCCCATTTTCCACTTTTCTGCTAACTTTTGACAAAATTACCATTTTACCTCTAATGTGATTTTTCATCATAACCTTACTTTTCTTTTATTTACAACTTAGTTTTGGCCCTTGAAATCTTAATTAAGCCATTTTAAATCCATTAGGGTCTTTTTCTATCATTCTTGAAATTTTCGGTCAAAATGACTGTTTTGCCCTTAATGGGTCTTTAGGTCATATCATTTTCATTTTAATACTTAGACTAGATTTTCTAAGCCCAAAATCATAAAATAATTTTTCTTAGACTTTACTAAATTTTTATGGTATTATTTGCCACAATTTCTTGGTTTACTATTCACTGACCCTCGGGTGGTACTATTCCAACCCTCGGTCGTTAATCCTTTATTTTTCGGGCCTAGGTCACCGAGAGGGTTCGGGTTTCCATCCTGATCACATTTTTACTCTTCGGTTCCTAAAATACCCCTCTGTGCCGTTTTTAAAATTTCGGCAGCATTTCCGCTTAATTTTTAGGTTCTTGGTGTTTAGGAAATGCCTCGAAACCATCTAACCTATTTTTATTTTATCACGTATTACACCAGAGGCCTATATTTTTATGTAAAACTCAACTTTTACGTAAAAATCTTTACATTTTACATATTTTCTTATTTGACTATTTTTCATACACATAGTCCACTTTTCTTACAATTTCACATGCCAAAATACATAATTAATACATAATCATTCCAAAATAATAAATAAGGAATGAAGGGACCGAAATCACTTCCAAAATCGTCCCACCGATGATCAAACAGATCGTTCGGTCTCGCGTGCACAAACTTTGTTTCTCCGTTCTTTACGTTTGAAATTCCATCTTGCAATTCTAACACCGCAGATGTGTCCGGAACGTCGAAAATAGGCCAACGGGCCATTCTTCAATTTTTGGTCACCGATCGCCGTTGACTGGCATTGACCAGCGGCAGCGATGAAAAAGGAGGCCACCATCTCATAGATCTCGATGTAAGGAACTCATTGGTGGTGTCAATTTCAACAATTGAAGCTCCTATCACCGGAATCAAACCCCTGAAAGTTTGTCGGTGGCGGCGGCATTCAATCTCCGCTATGCCGGGGTTGTTGCCTAAAATTGGGTTGGGGCTTTTGTTCCCCTTGCTCCTCTGATCATTTTGGTACCCACCACATCACTCAATTCCGTCGGAATCAATGGATTCCACAGCGGTTTCACGGTGGCGATGACGTGATGTTGGGTGGTGTAATCCGGTGACTATTGAGCCCAAATGATACTTAGGTTTTGTTCTACTCTTCACCCCGAGTCTTTTGGGACCGGAATCATGTCGATCAGACGTCAGACGGTGGAGATATGGCCGTTCGAATTTTTTGGCAGCCGGCGGCTTTGGGGCGGCGCGTGCGGCATGCTCCGGCGTCAATTCCATTGACTCAGCCCACTGTTGGACTCAACTCGGCGAGAGCTTTCCAACGAGACTGGCAATGTCCAAAACAGACACCATTTCCGATAGTCAGTTACTGTTCACCATGGTGTGGGGGAGAAAATAAGAGAGTGTGAAAATTTTGAGGGCTTATTTTGAAATTTCTGATTTTTTTGCCCTTATATATACTTTTTTATCAAAAATTTCAACATGTGCTATCCTGATTAATTTGGGCGTGCTGAACCCAAATATATCAGTTTTATTTTCATCCGAGATCATCTCCACCAGTTTCCGGTACTGCGAATTCCTGATCAAAAATTACCTTTTGTGCTCAATTAACTAATTTGAGCATGCTAATAGGTTATACTGACTAATTTGGGCGTGCTGAACCCAAATTTATCAGTTTCAACTTCATTTAAGGTCATCTGGACCAGTTTTCTGGTACTGCATGTTTCCCAGTCAAAATTTACATGTTGTGCTCAATTAACTAATTTGAGCATTTTGATTCCAAATATATCAGTTTTATATCAAGAAAAGGCCATCTTGACCAATTTCTTGATACTACATATGACACACATGCGTACACACATAAAATCACTATATTTCACATTTTAAACATGAAATTCGTCATGTACATTTTATGTGCCAATTTTCTGAGAATGATGAAATTTCTCGGTTGTCACACTAGTATCGTTACTGACTAACGTATGGTACCGATTGCCGTCAGTACTAACTTACTCTCTTTTCATAGTTTGATTCTCTTAGACGTGGTTAATTAATTTATTACCTAATAAATTAACTAACATCATTCTTAGGTCACTATTATCGTTAGTGACTGTGACTTGTATCGTTGTAGGATACCGAGGTCCATCGGTACCCAACTGTTCTACTTTGGGAATTTGGTATCTAACTTGTATCGTGTTTAATTAAGTTGTCTACTTGACAAATTAATCATCGTTCCTCACTATATCATTCAAACACGGTTCTTGACTGATTGACCGACTAGTCAACTGACCGGTTACCTCGTGCGTCGTTAACTAAGTAGCCTACCAGGTTACTAAGCTTGTTTGATGTGGTAGGCTACCGGGCTACCGCTACTGTTTTATTTATTTTGCAAAATTGTTTTACTTGCCTTATAAAATCCTTGGAAAAATTATGTGCTTTAAAACTGTCCCCTCATCACCCCGTTGGAAGGTGGGGGCATTTTATTAAAACCATGTTTTTATTTTAAAAGGGTAGAACACATTTGGTGTTTGCATTTTAAAGGTGGTTTTTGAACCACTTATCGAAACTGTTTTAAAAACATGGTAGAAATGACTTAGTTTGTAAATTTGGCGAACATAAAACTTTTCTTCCTCGACGAGATGAACAACTCTTATGTTCACCTCGAAGTTCAAATCAAACTTTAACGGCTCCTAAACTCACTAAACCCGTAGCTACTTATGCCCAGTTTTTGAAAAGTTTCTAGTTTTACGCTATTTTGGAAACGGCTTTGTTTGAGGTCCGAAACAGCCAAATTTTTAAAACATGCATAAGTCGTCTTAAAGGTTCGACGAGATCTACAACTTTCATACTAAGCCCGAGATCCAGTTCGGACTCTAAATGGGTCATTTTTAACTAAACTCGAGATTGTTTCTGGGTTCAGATTTTTAGTCCTAGTTTTGGACACTGTATGAAAACCACTCGAAAAACCTATCTTAGTATCATTTTTTTCCAAAACTTATAAGCAAAAATGACCACAACAAAATTTCCTTAAAACTCCATGTTTTACCATATCCCAAATTCGGACTCTAACTTGGTCAAAATGGCCAAAACCCGTGGCTCTAACCTGGGGATAGATTTGTGTCTAGCCACTAAAACGTCCACACATACACACATCTATTCATAAAAATTAAACCACAACCACACAACTACATAAACTTAAAATGGAAAGCTAAGGGTTCAAAATAAACTTATTACAACCCATTGTATAAACAAATACACATAAATTCCTTGATCCAAAATCTTAAAAATAACTAAACTTCAAAAAGGGTGTTTTTCGGTTTTACCTTATGTGCTAGGAATCAAGCACACTAATTCGAAGCTTTGGTTACCAAAATGGCCGTGTGAACCAAGAGAATTTGGGGTTGGTTTATGCTAGCAAATATACCAAAATTTTCCTCTTAATGTCAAACCAAAATAACAACTAAAAATCACAAAGATTGGTTTCAAAAACTTACCCTTGGATGAACTTAAAATGGCTTGGATTGAAATCTCCTAACACAAGCTTGAAGGGGCCTAGCATCTGATGAGTTTTTGGCTTGGTTCTTGGCTTGAAAATGGTGGGTTTGGGGTTTGTGGAGTGGTCGACTGCAGCAAGAAAAGAGAGAAAAGAAGAGTTGTGGTTTTGGGAGCCAAATGAAAGAAAGTAACCCTTATTGGTCAAGCATGCCTTTTATCGACAAAACTAACCCATTTTACTTAAGCATAAGCTCACTTAATTATCCGCATTATTTGCCTAATCAAGGGGCAAATTGCTGCCATTTTTTCAGCCTTTAGGGTCCGTGGACTGCGCATGGAAGGGGGCCAAATAAACAAAAATTTTTGTTGGCCATGTGTTGTAAATCATGTAATTTTTTAATCAAAAGGTGTCATACCTATTTGATTATTTTATTCACACTTTTGGGCTACTCTTGCAGCCAATTTCAGCTGCTTTTGTAGTTAGGATACACGATTTTTAAGGGTAGAATTTATCTGCATTTGCTTCTCTTTGCAGTCTAATTTTCTACAGCGGTGTTCGATCCTTTCTTGACAGTGTTCTAGTTTTCACACGGAATTGGATTTTCTGAATCCGATTTTCATGCTGATCATTCCTAGTTGGGTTGGAGTGCCTATGAGCCCATTCGATGTCCATTTCACTATTTATTTTCTATACTGTGGTTGTGTCTATACTGTGTTGTCCTTTTGCACGCAAAACAACGCGTTCCTGTGTGAAATTTCAAACACAGTCTCTCTTGACTAATTTGGACGTGTTGATTTCAAATTTATCAGTTTTACATCCATCTGAGGTCGTCTGAGTCAGTTTTTGGGATCTGTGTGATCCCACCTCGGAAAACGTGTCAGGTGCCCGATTGACTAATTTGGGCGTTCTGAGTCCAAATATATCAGTTTCAGGACGAGAAAAGGTCATCTGGACCAGTTTCCTAATACTGCACATCTTATACACTTATACACATAATAGGGTGGACCGATTTCACTGTCGGTCGCTCCTTTCACTGCATGAATAGTAATTAAACATCATTGTTGTTGTTTAATCTATTCAACTAGAAAATATACTGTATTTTTCAACTTAATTACTGGTTACATAGTAATTAGGTTTCAGGAACATGGGGGTCATTACAGCGCTACCCCCGAAGGTGTGGTGGTTAACAGTTAAAGTTTGACCGTAAGGTAGGTTGGTAGGTCACTCCCCCTCCCCTCATTGGTCCATGTGCATTAGGTACAACCAACAATGGGGCCACAAGTGAAAGTAAAAGTAAGGTAAAGTAAAGCAAAATAAAGTAAACTAAAAAAGGAAATAAAAAAAACAGAATGATATGATACGAAAGAAAGAACGAACAATAAAAATAAAAGTTAAGCGAGCAAAGAAATGAATAGAATGATACAAAAGAAAGAAAGAACAAAGAACAATGAAAACAAACAAACTAAAATAAGCAAGCATAATGTGACTAACATACATGAATGTGTATATGTAATGTTATGAATGAATGTTTGTGCTTACTGAGCTTTAGCTCACTAGTCTGTTCATGATGTAGGTAACAAGGGCAAGGTACCTACATTATAAGAAAGGAAACTGATGGGCTCGCAAACAGATTCCCGAAATGTCATGGATTGGGAAATGGATCTCACTATGATTTCCAACTGCCAAGAAAATGTATATGTTATGTAAATAAATGAAACAAAGACGAATGTAGAGTATGTTTAAAAAGTATTTCAATGAAACAAGGACACATGTATTTTATGAATGTTTTCAAAAATGTAGATTTAAATAATAAAAAATTAACAAAATAAATCGGTAGTTTTCAAACACAAACTTTTAATCTATAAATGGCATGGAATTTAAAGTGTAAAGCAAAACTATGAAATGTAAGAAGTCAATTAAAGTAAAGGAAGCAGTCAACGGCCTGAGCAAATCGGGTCACTGACAGAAAGTTTAAAGTTCAAGTTTGGCCGTGAGGTAGGTTGGTGGGCCGCTCCCCCTCCCCTCATTGGCTTGCATGCATTAAGGTGCGACTATCAATAGGGCCTGCAAGTGAAATTACAGCAAAGTAAAGAAAAGAAAAGAATAGAATGATATGAAAGAAAGAAAAGAACAATGCAAATGAAAGAACGAAAGTTAAGTGAGCATAATATGACTAACATACATGGAAATGTATATGTAATGTTATTTATGTATGTTTGTGCTTACTGAGCTCTAGCTCACTAGTCTGTTCGTGATGTAGGTAACAAGGGTAAGCTGCCTGCATTAGAAGAAAGGAAACGGATGGGCTGACAGATAGATTCCTGGGATGTCATGGATAGGGAGTGGATCCGCTATGTTTTTCCACTGAAAGAGAAATGTAAATGTATATGTAAAGAAATGAGATAAGTTTGAAAGTATGTTATATTACAAAGTATTTTAATGGAACAAAAATGCAAGTATTTTATGAAATATGCAATGTTATTACAAAGGTATTTATATATGTATGATTTTAAAAAGAAAATATAAAACAAATATTCCTTATTTTCACGTTAAAATGGAAAGTTAAAATGAGTATGTTAAGTAAATATTCCTTATGTCTGTGACCCATGAGGTGGCAGACTATTACAGTTGGCTTTAGAGCTCAACCGTGATAGTGTTGTTTAGCTTCCATGAAGGGCAGGCCGCCACAGCTAAGGAATAAAACGATCTCGCTAATCAAGGTGTTATGGAAAAATCATAATGTTAAGGAAGCTATGTGGGAACGTGAAGATGAAATGAAATCTCTATACCTCTACTTGTTCTAATTTTTGAGGACGAAAATTTTATAAGAAGGGGTGAATGTGACAACCAAGAAATTTCATCATTCTTGGGAATTATGTACATTGTACGTATATGCTAATTTTAATGTTTCAAATATAAAATTTATGATTTAATGTTGTTTAGAAATAAATAAAATATTCTAACGATATTAAAGATTAAGGATTAGGTTGTGAAAAATTTTACCGAACTGAAATGGGTAAAACAATGCCAATTCAGTATCAAAAACCCTAGACGATGACCCTGGTCCACAAAAGGATGAAATACTTATGATAATGATTTTTGGCCAAATGGAAGTGATTTAAGGCAAATCGATCACATGGACGGCTTTAGAAATCCACCAACGTGATTTCAGTAAAATCCCTTTCGGTTTGACTTTTGGTCAAACTTTGACCACTAAAGTATATGATGATGATGTCATAAATGATTATAATAAGAAATAAGTTGAATGGAAAGAATTAGAAGATCAATGGCTTAGGTTAAAGAGGTTTTAATCCAAGGGCTAAAAGTTTACCAAAATTCCATCTTTTTCTTTTTGTTTTAAAAAAAATTTTGGGAAATGATGCCCTTAGAGGATCCAGTGATAGGTGGCTGAATGGGGGATAGTTTGGCTGCCTATGATTGGTCCAAAAATGCAAGAATTTAGTTAATTGTAGAAAGAATTACAAACATTAATAACAAAGTGTAAAAAATCAAAGAAAAGGTGGCAAATTTTTGTTTAAAGGAACCGGACCTCCTTAGGCTATTATCAGCCTTCACATACACGGCCATTAACACCCAAAACCAGTAGTCATAACCAAAGAGAGGAAGAAAGAAAACCTCAAGCTCAACCAAGTAGAGTTTTCAACGGTTTCGCTCAAAAATTATGTTTTCGGCGTATGCAATTGAACTCTTGTACAAAGACAAGGTAGATAGCTCTCTCTTGAATTTTTTTTTTCATGCATTTGGTCTGTAAAAACCATGCCCCTGTTGCTGTGGTTTTAGAAGAAAATTTGATTATGGTAAATGATGATTTAGTGGCTACAAATCAAGTTTTACGTGTTAGATTAGGTTACCATTGAACTAGGATAGAAATTAGCAAGTAAAACATTGAAACCATGAGATTTAGTGATGATTTTAGGGCTGTAAAACCGTGGATAATGGATGAGCAAGAGTTTAAGAAATTTTGATGTTACAATGTTTAATTCAATGTTACAGAATTTAAGTTGACATAGGTGAATAACGAGGAACGTGAGAAAATGAAAATTTCATGATTTAACCCTAGGAAAACCAAATTTTAACTTAGGTTTTTTATGGAAAAACCATGGGTTATGTAGTGTGATGGATTGAGTTTGTGAAAAAAAAAAAATTTGTGTTTGAATTTGTATATGAAAACCATGGGTGATGTTGAAAATGAATTGATTGAAATATCGTTTGAAAACTTTATGTTTACATGAGAATTTCACATAAAAAGTTTTGAAATTTTTGCATAAAATTAAGCCTTTGGTATAGTACATAGTAGGTACAATCATTTTGAGGCGTTACTAAAATGCTAGGAACCAAAAATTTAAGCTGAAATGCTGTCAAATTTTTTTACGACATGAATGGTATTTTGGGAAACGAGGGACAAAAATATGGTTGGGTGTGAAAACCCGAGACCCCTTGATGAGTTAGGTTTAGGAAAAAGGGATGGACATTTTAAGGATTAGTAAAACATCCATTTGAAGTTTCGAAACATTAGTAAATACGAAAAACGACATAAGGTTAAATAGTGTTCTCGAAGGACGGGTGAAAAATAATCATTAAAATTGCAGCGATTAATACTGTGAAGACATGTTAAGGACTAGGAAAGTTGATTTTATGAATTTTGGGCTTAGAAAATCAAGTTTAAGCATTAACATGAAAGTTTTACAACCAAACAACCCGTTAGGAGCAAAATGATCATTTTGTCAAAAGTTGATGGAAAAACTAAAAGTGGGACATTAGACTCCTAAGTTCATTATTAGGAAAGAAAACGAAGAATTTTTACATTTTACTAAATTTTACGTATGAAGTAAAGATTGAAAATAACCGTTAATTATTTTGGTTATAGGAATCCAACCAAAACGTGACGAAGGAACATTAGCAGATCCCAACAAGCAGACCCTAGCAAAATACCTATAAGTTCAGACATCTTCTTGTCTACAATATGAATTTGCTTGCCATGTTTTTGTGTCTATGTACAAATGTGATTATGTATGTAAGTGCGAGATGTACCAGGGTGTGATTAACGAAATGCACACAATTAAGGAATGAACGTAAAGTGTTCCTGACCCAGGGGCAATGATAATGTCACGTGGTTGGAACCATATGAAAGATGATAATTAAACTAATTATTGACATACTAGCCTCTCGTATGGTGGAGGTTCCCAATGTTAATGTTAATGTATATATTTATATTAGACTATGGAGGATTAACCAGTCGATCACTCCCTAGTGTCCCTCCCAGTCATGCGCGCACATGGTATGACCAAAATGGGGCCCAAAACCAGAACATAATGCAAGATAATGACCCAAGATTGAAAACATGACCCGTAAGTGAGCATAATATGAGCACTAACACTACATTTGATGCTTTGTGCCAATGTACATGTTACTAGTAAGTATACATTAACGTATGAATGTTTGAACTTACTGAGTATTTAGTCCCAAGTTTATTCATATTGCAGGTCAGAAACCTATACGTCAATACGACTATGATGGAGGACGGGCGGGATCTACATGTGCTAGAGGATAGAGAATACGGGATATGGTCCTGCTATGAGTATTCCGCTGAGTAGAGTTAAAAGACTTTTGAAATGATGTTTTCATGTTGTAAATTAAGCTGTAACTATTTAAAATGTTTAGTATAGTAATTTTAACTATGAAATGCACTTTTAAAAGAATATATATGTATATGTATATACGCTTGAAAGGATATTGTCAAAATGATAAAGTTATGACAAGAAAATTTAATTATATAAATAATATAGAAATAAGTACGTTAAAGAAAATTGCCGGTGACCCATGGAGTTACAGGCTATCGCAGCTAGCTTTAGAGCTTGACTATGATAGTACTGTATAACCTCCACGTAGGGCGGGGATGCCACAATAAGGGAGAGAAAATTTCCTGCTTGAATCCTGTTTGAATTTTGAATCCTCTTCTCCTAGCGTGGCCAAAATTTTTGAAGTTTTTGGCCAATGGGAGGATCGGTTTTGGGGGGTGGGAAGAAAAATGTTTTTTTGGTTCAATTCAAAATTCAAAAAGGTCAAATCATGCAATATTATAAATAGGGGCCATTCTACTCCTATTTTCCTTAGACCAAAGACTCTCAGGTGAGCAGGCTTATTGTTATATAAATCACCGTAACAATAAATTCTTAAGAAATCTGGATGGTCGGAAGGAAATAAACCGCACTAGAATACCGATCAAGGAACTAAGTGTCCACACACTCCACCGTTTGGGAATTGGAGAATAATAGAGAAGCCTAGTTGGTTGAAGCCCCTCGGTCACTTCCTCCGGCGTTCTTGGTGTTTTCCTTCGAAGGTGTAATTGATTGTTATTAATTTATTGTATATGCCATCACTAGTTTTTTAACGATCTTAAAAATTTTTGTAATTCTGTTGTACAATTTTCCCATTTTTTCCCATAATTAGACACTTAATTCATGAAAATTCCTTAGCAATAAGTGGGTTATTACATAGACCCTTTTTAGTGTTAATTGTTGAAGGGTAATACTCATCTAATGAATCTTGCAATAATGGGGATCTCAAAGAACTATCGCATATGCAAGATAACACAAAACGTAATAAAAATAAAGTGCAGAATCACAATTTATTTTATAAGTTATGTCATAATTGCTTGATTTCTTTTAAAATTCTTCATAAATTAAGGTATGTTTTCTCTCTATTACAATATTATGAAAGGTACATTGTTTTAAGATTTTAGGAGTATCATGATATACGCAAAATTATTGTTTGGTTTGCACAATTAGAAAAATTACTTTTACAAATACAACAAGCAAATCAATGACTAGGTCTGTTTGGAGGTGATTCTAGAGGTATAGTTTTGGTAATTTGGGTATTAGAAATTAAATAAGTTTTTGGAGATTTGTGTTTTGAGTCATGAAAAAAATTTGGAGATATCTGAAAAATAATTGAAACTATTAAACACCAATTTTCAACCCTTAACATAATTTGGGATCCGGACAAGCACTTAAAAACGAGACAAAGGTTTTATAATTTAGGCATTCTTATGGAGTAGCAGTGCAACTCTACTTGAAATCTTTTCGATGAGTGGTTGAGAAGGGCCTAATTAAACTAAACAGGAGTCCAAAAGAGGACCAGAAGTAAGAAAACAGACCAAAAAAAAAAAAAAACAACTGATTTCAACAGAAAATCAATCAAATATCCAATAGAATAGAAATAGAAAATTATAAGAAAAAAGAGCAGAAAATCTCAACAAGTAAAACGACGACCATAAGTCCTCTATTCCAAGTGGCATTATCTAAACCAGTCAGATATCCCAAATAACGGCCAAAATCTGATGCGACGTGTCAAATTCCCATTTCAACACACGGATTTCATCGGATGAGATTCTATCACCGTAACCCCATTATATTACTCACGCACCCACTTCTCTCCTCTCCTTTGAAGCTCACTCTCAGAGCTCAAAATCCGCCATAACCAATAAAGGAAGAAAACGAAGAAGAAAAAAGCTTTTCGGATTCCCCAAAAATGGCGACCGAAATGGCCCTCGTAAAACCCATCTCCAAATTTCGAAACGCCTCACCAAAATTCACCGTTCCAACGAGCTTTTGTGGGTCAAAGTTCACGACGGTGAGAATGTCCGCAACAACTTCTTCTTCTCCGTCGAAACCGAGGAAGAAGGCCTCGAAAACCGAGATCAAGGAGACCCTTTTGACGCCGAGGTTTTACACGACGGATTTCGATGAAATGGAGAGGCTTTTCAACACAGAGATGAACAAGAACCTGAACCAGTCAGAGTTCGAGGCTCTGCTTCAGGAGTTCAAGACTGACTACAACCAGACCCACTTCGTCAGGAACAAGGAGTTCAAGGAAGCCGCCGACAAAATCCAGGGTCCTCTCAGACAGATCTTTGTCGAGTTTCTTGAGAGGTCTTGCACTGCCGAGTTCTCTGGCTTCCTCCTTTACAAGGAGCTCGGAAGAAGACTCAAGGTACATTTTTCTTTTTTTTTTTTTTTCTTCTTTTCTCTATAATCCTTTTTTATTTTTTTTATTGTGTATTTGATATATATATTTAATTTACATTATATTTAAATATAATATAATTTTTCTTTAAATATAAAAATATTTTATTTAAATACTAATCATATTATATTTTAAATTCAATATAATCACTCTTTATTATTTCACTTTTTATATTACTTTTATTTATTAAATTATATATTCTCTTTCTCTCTCATTTTTTACTCTTTATTTTTACCCATCATATCACATATTTATTATTAAAATACAATTCAAATACTTTTTATTCAAACATACATTACATTCAATATATTATATTCAAACACAATACAAATACAATGTGTTCACAAAAAAACCATTAGTTTTAGTAAATAGCTAGCTTAATGATCATTTTACTCCTGTTTATATGTAAGTTTGCATTTAAATTACATTTAAATATAATATAATTTTTATTTAAATATAAAAATATTTTATTTAAATATTAATTAAATTGTATTTTAAATCTAATACAATTATTATTCATTATTTTATTTTTTTATTATTTTTATTAATCATATCACGTATTCTCGCTCTTTTTTTTTTGTTTTATTTTTATCAATCACATCACATATTCATTATCAATCACGTATTAAAATACAATTCAAATACTTTTCACCTAAATACATATTGTATTCAAGTATAATATAAATACTTTTTCTCTAAATACAAATTGTATTCAATATATTATATTCAAATACAGTGTAAACACAATGCGTTTACTAAACAGAACCTTAATAATGATTAAAATGTTAAGATCTTTGATTTTGTCTTTCATCTGGAGGATTAGAGGACTAATTTTATGTCGTAACATATAACATGTCAAAATAGAGATGTAAAGCAAACATATTTTTTTATTTGTATAATATTGAATATTTATTTTTATATCAATTCGTTAGAGAGTACGGAATAGACAAATAAATCTTTAAGGAAAAAAAAAAAAAAAGCCATGTCGTGAGTAGCTTCACTTTAGTAGTACTGTCTTTCATAGTGGACTCAAGTTTTTATCTTAGATCTCTCATGAGGTCATGAAGATGTTTTCTGTTGTGTTCTTTTATTGTTTTTTTACTTTCTATGTGAAAAAATAAAGAATTAAAAGATGTTAAGACCAGATTGTAATTAAATTTCTTGAAATTGTTATTATTTTCATAAAGTTAAATGAATGAGTCACTTTGCTTGTTTGAAAATTTAAGAAAATTATCTCTGTTTCGTATCTATTTAAAAGTAAAGAATTTTATATCACTCTATGGACAAGGTTAATATTTTGAACATGAATGCCTTTTTTGTTGCTTCATTCTCTAAACAAATTTGGCTAACTTATTATCTGCTGTCCGCAAAATCTCAAATCTTACTCATTTTTTATGACTACCAACTTGTTGATTAAAATTTGTCCAACCTTTTTCAGTTTTGACTAATTTAGTTATTGGATTAATGTTGCAGAAAACCAACCCAGTGGTAGCTGAGATTTTCTCTCTCATGTCCAGGGATGAAGCCCGACATGCTGGGTAACACGCCATATACATTATTGCTTGTATCAATGTAGCTCCTTGAAAGACTGGAATGTGCAAGTGAATGACAACATTGTTCTACTACGTGCAGGTTCTTGAACAAGGGCTTATCTGATTTCAATTTGGCTCTGGACTTGGGGTTCCTGACAAAGGCAAGGAAATACACATTCTTTAAGCCAAAGTTCATCTTCTATGCTACATATTTATCTGAGAAGATTGGGTACTGGAGATATATTACCATCTACAGACATCTCAAGGAAAACCCCGAGTACCAGTGCTACCCTATTTTCAAGTACTTTGAGAACTGGTGCCAGGATGAGAATCGGCATGGCGATTTCTTCTCTGCATTGATGAAGGCACAACCTCAGTTCCTTAATGACTGGAAGGCAAAGTTATGGGCTCGATTCTTTTGCTTATCGGTAAATCTTCAATTCATAGATCAATCTATGGTACAAATGAAATTTTTGTATAACATTAACAGGTGTGTGTATAATATGCTTAAAATTCACAAACTTATGTTGCAGGTTTACGTGACAATGTATCTCAATGATTGCCAACGAACTGCGTTCTATGAAGGAATCGGACTCAACACAAAGGAATTTGATATGCATGTCATCATCGAGGTAACGTAGATTCAATTTCCATACATTGTAGCATTAGAGTTGAATATGGTAACAGAGTGGATTTTTATCTTTCGTTAATTTTATTCACTCTTGTCTTGATAAGAAATCAAAGTTATGTTTGTCACTGATGATTTTTGTTTCTGTATGTATACAGACAAACCGTACAACCGCCCGAATTTTCCCAGCGGTGTTGGATGTTGAGAACCCAGAATTCAAGAGGAAATTGGACCACATGGTAGAGATTAACCAGAAGCTGATTGCTGTTGGCGAGTCCGATGACATTCCGTTTGTGAAGAACTTGAAAAGGATCCCACTAGTCGCTGCACTGGGCTCTGAGATCTTGGCTGCATATCTAATGCCACCCATTGAGTCGGGATCGGTTGATTTTGTAGAGTATGAGCCACAACTAGTTTACTGATTTATTTTGTACTAGCTCCTTCTTAATATTGTTGACTTTCATTTCAAGAATGCATCTTAAAGTACAACGGTTCCGCATCATAGCGTGGAACATGTTATGAAGATAGTGTCATCTGTCACCTCTGTTCTTGTAATGATAGAGCATATTCTTGCACTTTGTCAATCTTCTCATATTCTAAGATTAAATATGAAAGGTTACATCTTACATGGTTTATATTTAATATTTAATTTTCAACCAAAAAAAAATTTAATATTTAATTCTTAGAAATTTCAAACAATTATTTCTACTCTATAGGTTTACGGTTAGGTAATTTTGTAGTTTTTTTCAACAAAGTAGAATATTTTATGGTTGCAAGCATAATTTAGAAAAAATTCAACATATGAATATATTAAAAGATATAAATTTCGAATCCTTTTATTCCTAATTTTGCATCTGAATTAAAAAAAAAAAAAAAAAGGTCTGCTTAACTTTGAGGAGTGGGTAGGAAATGGAGATTTATTGGCATATTATTTGTTTTGGGGTTGAAAAGAAAATTTTATGTTATTTAATTAAAAGCTAAAAAGCCTGCTGGATTCTGAAGACTAATGGCTACATACAGATATTAGGAAAGTAAAAATGACACTTACTGTAAGAAACAAAATATCAAAGATCTTTCACGATTAACAAAAAACAAACAAAACATTTATCATAGAACTTGTTGGTCATATAAATTGGTGTCAAAGAGTCTTTTAACACCTGGATAATCATGACAACAAGCAAAACATTTGTCATGAAGCTTGTATTAGATTCAAAGAGACTGGTTTTATGAAGACTCACTGGTGGAGAGCCTCTATAAATACCGATCTTCTCAGATCTTGGCAGCGTATCTAATGCCATCCACGAGTCAGGATCGGTTGATTTTGCAGAGTTCCAACCACAACTAGTTTGTTGATTTATTTATTTAATTTTATTTTATTTTTTACTAAGTTCCTTCTTATATCTTATGACTTTCAATTCATGGAGTGCATTTAAAGTACTACAACGGTACATTATCACACAGAGGGGAACACGTTGTGAGGACAAGGTCACCTTTGTTCGTGTAATGATAGAGCATATTCTTGCACCGTCTTTCTTCTCATTCTAAGATTGAATCTGAATGGTTACATCTTAAATGGTTTACATTTAATTTTTAGAAATTCCAAAAAATTATATTAGTATGCATATTTGCATTTAGGTAATTTTTTTAGTTTTCTTAAACAAAACAGTAGGTTTGGTCGACTCTGAAGAACGACTGCGAAATGAAGTTTTTTGGGCACATTATTTTATCCCAACAAACAAGGTAACTGAATGGAAACTCCTGAAGTCTACCCAGATATCTTTCACATTCACCGACCACCATTTTGTACGACTATAAAATCAATCATCGTTAGACGACAAAAAAACATAATTCGAGCTGGCCAATACCTCCTCTAAATCAAACATTTTCAAATACAGAGTTCAGAATTTGAAGATGTTTACATGGTACTGAGATACTCAGAAAATATGTAAATATTTCACCTTGCGGCACTCAAAATCTTTTAAGAGAATAGGAAGCCTATGAATGATAAACAATAATACCATCACAAACAATAACGAATCCGATTAAGTCATGCGGTTCCTAAAGGAAACTTACAAGGAATGAGCGTGGAGCACAATTACACAGGTTGTTGTACATGAAGAACAAGAGTTAAAAAAATGATTCCAACTTTAATAATCAAATAGATTTTATATACAATTGAAAGCGAATCCTGCCTTCTCTACTGCCTACTCCCAAGTCACCAATGCCTTTCCATTCTTACGCATGCCCATTTCCCGCCTTATCTACTGCTCACAGATTGGATAATCAAATTTGACTTTTCGACATTTACAAACTAAAACTTCATTCTGATTTGGCCTTCATTTTTACTTTCTCCTGTTTCTGTGGAAAGATTAACCTAAATGTCCATACAGCAAGTAGGGTCGCCTCTATTGGAGCCAGCCAGTATACAAGTATATGCTCCTTGGTTATATGATCCCCACGAGCATAAGCCCATCCCATTACCTATAAGGCCAAAAAAAATTTACTAGTTCTAAAACTTGAAAGCTAGGCCCTTTAAACAGAACACAAGGTCTTAAGTAATCAAAAGATGTAGTTTTCTAAAAAACAAAATGGAAAATAAATGCAGTTACTTACAGAGGCTGGATTCATGCAACCACCAGTTAGATCAGAGCCAAGAATGTGAAGAGTCAACTTGGAGACACTTGAGATCCAAGTCTTCATGAAAAAACTTCCTGGGATTTTTCGAGCTAGTCCGAGTGAGATGGTAACAATGGCAAAAGTGAGGAACCCTTCTGTTAGTGCACCTCGGTGTATATCAACTTTCAAGCGTGGCCCAAGACCTATTTCAGGAAATATCTCGATTAGGAGCCAAACTCCAATGATAGATCCAACAACCTGAATGGAAGAGACAAGACAGAAGATAAAAATAGGAACCTTTATTCTTCCTCCCGTAACTTATTTGAGTGAGAATATCTTAAACTAAAATTAAATAAACAAGAACAGAGAAAAAGCAACTCTCAAATTTTCTTTCAAAATCTATGCTAACTAATACTCACACTCAAATTAAAACCAATATATTTCAACTTAAAAAATAGTCCTGGGAAAACCCTACATGTTTATATTTGTAACGCCATTTCATTAATTGAATAATTCTCCTCAACTATCAATATACATGAGAGATAATGTGATATGAACCGAAAGAATTTTGGTAGTTTTATTCAAATTCAGCAATGTTTACAGATAGAATTTGCAGACAAATTGGAGAGGTCTGCTAGCTCTCCCAAAACCAAGAAATCCCCACTAATTACCTGAACTCCCTCATTCTATTCTCCCCCCTCATATAACTAAAAGTAAACTGAAAATACGTCTGAGTTAATATTATTCATCAGCAAACTTGGCTTTTATAGCCGTGTATAGTAGCACGAGTTTAGGAACTAACAACCCTCAATCTTAGGAACAAACTAACATCTCTTAAATATAGGAACAGACTAACAAACTAATAAAACCTCAGCAATCCTAACAAACTCACACGGATTACATAATAAATAATAGAAAATAAAAAATAAAAAACTTAATATTTTCCAACACTCCCCCTCAAGTTGGTGCATAGATATCAATCATGTCCAACTTGCTTACAAGTGTTTCAAAAACAGGTCTAAATAACCATTTTGTCAAAATATCAGCAGTCTACTCCGTTGTTGAGACAAATGGAGTGCAAATTAACCCATTCTCCAATTTTTCTTTGATGAAGTGTCGATCAACTTCGACATGTTTGGTTCGATCATGTTGTACTGGATTATGTGCAATACTGATCGCAGCCTTGTTGTCACAATAGAGCTGCATAGGAAGAATAACTGGTTGCTTCAGCTCCTGAAGGACTCGTTGAAGCCAAAGTATCTCACAAATACCATTGGCCATTGATCTGAATTCTGCCTCTGCACTACTTCTTGCCACCACATTCTGTTTTTTGCTTCTCCATGTAACCAAATTACCCCAGACATAAGAACAATAACCTGAGATGGATTTTCTGTCTGTCACTGATCCTACTCAGTCTGCATCTGTGTAGACTTCAATTCTTCTTTCTTCATTTTTCTTAAAGAACAATCCCTTTCCTGGAGTATTTTTCAGGTATCGTATTATTCTGTAGGCTGCCTGCAGATGCTCTTCAGACGGCGAATGCATGAATTGACTAATCATGCTAACAGCAAATGCAATATCAGGCCGCATATGCGAGAGATAAATCAGCTTACCAACCAACCTTTGATAACGAGGGGTGTTGACTAGAGTTCCTTGCTTCATTTCCCCGAGCTTCTGATTAGGATCTTTTGGAGTATCTGCAGGCTTGCAACCACTCATACCAGTCTCCTTAAGGAGATCAAGTATATACTTGCGTTGTGAAACACAAATTCCCTGTTTGGATCTTGCTATCTCCATTCCTAGGAAGTATCTCAACCCCCCCAAGTCTTTAATCCCAAACTCCTCTGCTAATCTCCTCTTCAACCGACCCATTTCTTCAACATCATCGCCAGTCAAAATGACGTCATCCACATACACGATAAGTATTGTAGTCTTACCATGTTTTGAATGTCTGAAGAACATAGTATAATCACATTGGGCTTGCATGTACTTCTGGCCTTTCACAAAGAAAGTAAATTTCTCAAACCACGCCCTAAGTGACTATTTAAGGCCATATATAAGGACTTTTTCAACCTACACACTTTTGAACCAAACTTTTCTTCGAATCCTAATGGTGGATTCATATAGACTTCTTCTTAAAGGTCGCCATTTAAAAAGGCATTCTTCACATCAAGTTGCTGTAATGGCCACTCCAGATTAGCTGCAACAGATAGTAATACTCGGATAGTATTTAGTTTTGCAACAGGTGCAAAGGTTTCTGAGTAATCCACACCATAGGTTTGAGTAAAACCTTTGGCAACCAGCCTTGCTTTATACCTTTCTAGTGTTCCATCTGCTCGAAATTTGGTTGTGAAAACCCATTTGCAGCCTCCCGTCGCCTTCCCCTTCAGCAGCTCCTCAATTTTCCACGTCTGATTTTTTTCAAGGGCATCCATCTCCTCGAATGCATCCTGCCTCCACTTTGGAGTTTTTAGAGCATCCTGTACCATTTTGGGAATCTCCACAGAAGACACACTAGAGGTAAAGGCTGAAAAACTTGGAGACAAACGTTTATATGAAACAAAATTTGACAGTAGATACTTTGTGCATGACCGTTTACCTTTTCGGATGGCTATTGAAAGATCTATCTCCCTAGCCGACTCTGAAATTGGTTCATGAGAAGATGTAACTATAGGATCTGGACTTGGATTGAATGTTTGGCACTTCTGAGAAGTGGAAGTATCCTTCTTTTGATTTGGAAATCTCCTCTCGTACACATGTCCAATAAATTTTTTATTCTCTGTTTGAACCCCGTTTCCATTACTAGTTGATGTTTGAGAATTTTTTTCTGCAGTATTTTTTCCCGAATTTTCCTTATCCTCCAGATTTTGTAATTCGAAATTTGAATTAAAATCTGTACTTTCATTTGGAATATCACCCTCAAAGTTTAAATTTTGACTTTCCAGATTTTGAATTTGAGTTTGATTTTTCATGTCAGAACTAGAATTTGTAAAATTTGAATTAAACTCAAGAAAATCTAATTCAAACATTGAATTACCTGATTCTTTTCCTCTATCTGACTCTGAGATAGCCATCAAATCTTCACATACACTCTCCCCCTGAAGATGAGTGGTAAAATATGGTTTGTGTTCAAAGAACAAAATATCCATGGTTTCAAAAAATTTTTTGGAATGTGGATCAAAACACCTATATACCTTTTTATTTGCAGCATATCCAACAAATACACATTTTTTCCCTCGAGGATCCAGCTTTACACAAGTAGGTTAAACAAAAACAGTGCTACCAAAGATTTTAAGAGGCATTGATGAAAACAATCAGGACGCTGGAAACTCTTTTTGAAGTAGGTCTAATGGAGTTTGAAAATTTAAAACCTTAGAAGGCATTCGGTTAATCAGGTAAATTGAAGTCAAAATTGCCTCCCCCCATAAATAATTTGAAACATGGTTTGTAAACAACAATGCTCTTACAACTTCTAGAATATGCCTATTTTTCCTCTCAGCCACCCCGTTCTGTTGAGGGGTATAGTTACAAGAACTTTGTTGAACAGTGCCCTTTTCTACGAAAAAACTCCCCAGAACCTGTTTAAAATATTCACGCCCATTGTCACTTCGAAAATTTTGAATTTTCTTTTGAAATTGTGTTTCAACCATGTGAAAAAAATTTTTAAAAACTGTTTCAACTTCAGATTTCTCTTTCATCAAGTAAATCCAACAAGTTCTAGTATGATCATCGATCAATGTAACAAACCCTTTTTTACCAAAGAGAGTGTTAATCCGAGATGGCCCCCATATGTCACTGTGAATTAGAGAAAAAGGTATGGATGATCTGTAAAACCATGGAGGATAGAAGGATTTTTGTTGTTTTGCCATTGCACAAATTTCGCATTTAAACGAGGAAGGACTTTTATTTTTGAACAAATTTGGAAACAAACGTTGTAAGTAATAAAAACTAGGATGACCTAACCTATAATGCCATAAAATAATCTCATTATTACTAGAAATAGAAACAGAATTTAAACAAGTCTTATTTGCAGAGATACTTGATGGACCTTCTTCGTCTAATAGATAGAGACCTCCTTCTTCTCTAGCATTGTCAATCATCCTCCCCGAGCCCATTTCCTGAAATTCACAATGAGACGGGAAAAAATTAACACGACATTTCATATCTTGAACAAGCTTGTTAATCGACACAAGATTAAAGGACAAGTTGGGACGTGTAGGACATTAAAATGAGTAAGTAGATTAAAGATTTTAACAGTTCCTATTCCTGCAATTACAGAAAAGGAACCATCGACAATCTTGACTCTCCTATTTCCTGCACATGGACTATATGATGAAAAAACATTTGAGCAACCTGTCATGTAATCAGTTGCTCCTAAATTGATAATCCAAGAGCAATTGGATTTGACACAAGGAAAAGAGAGTACGAGGTTATTACCATTCTAGACTAGAGAACAAGGAGTTACAGAGAATTTTGGAGATTGGAAAAGTTGGTACAGTTGCTCCACTTGCTCTTTTGTGAAGGTAGACTACACCGGCTTGATTTGTGCCTCTTGAGAAGAATCAGTTGCAGAATGAAGAGCCCTCTCCGTGCGTTTCTTCTTGGCGTCTGCAGCCTTCTTCCCTCCTGGCGGTTTACCGTGTATTTCCCAGCATGACTCACGGGTATGCCAAAATTTTTTGCAATGATCACAATATGGCTTCTTCCTCCCTTTGTCATCGTCTCCCTCTGTTGCCCTAGTCACCAAGGCCGACCTTGTTTGGTCATTTTTATCACTTCCCTCGCCTAGCATTATCTTCCTGCGGCCTTCTTCTTGGCGAACTTCTGAGAAAACCTCACATAAGGAGGGTAAGGGTTTTCTTCCGAGAATCCTGCCCTTGACCTCATCAAGGCTTTGATTGACTCCTGCAAGAAACAAATAGACACGATCGTTCTCTTCACGTTTTCTGAACCGAGCACAATCATTCTTATTCTCCCATTGATCATCATAGCACTGATCCAATTCATGCCATAGTGCCACCATCTCGTTGTAATACTCCGCTATACCACGATTTCCTTGCTTCGCTTGCCACAGTTTGGTTTTTATCTCAAATATCTGAGATGAGTTTTCAAGGTCCGAGTAAGTTTCTTTAAGAGAATCCCATACCTCCTTGGCTGTTGAGAGAAACATGTGTGATTAGGCAATGACTGGTTCCATAGAGTTGAGGAGCCACGCCATGACCAAAGAGTTCTCAGACCTCCATATTCTGTACTATGGCTCTGTTGTTGCTGGAGGCTGTATTTCTCCCGTCAAGTGTCCCAATTTTCCCCTACCATCTATGGCCAGCTTGACTGTTTGTGCCCACTCCAAGTAGTTTCGCCCGCTCAATTTGTGAACCACGATCTGCAAGGAAGAAGCTGTTGCAAACTGATCTGCACCGCCTGAGGCCGAGTTGGAACTTGTCCCTGAAGTTATCTCTGACCAGGTTTGGGTTTTTTTAACGATTGGAGATGTAGTCATCTTTACCCTAACCCTAACTCTAATACCATAAAAGTAAACTGAAAATACTTATGGGTTGATATTATTCATCAGCAAACTTGCCTTTTATAGCCGTGTACAGTAGCACGAGTTTAGGAACTAACAACCCTCAATCTTAGGAACAAACTAACATCTCTTAAATATAGGAACAGACTAACAAACTAATGATACCTCGACAATCCTAACAAACTCACACGGATTACATAATAAATAATAAAAAATAAAAAATAAAAAACTTAATATTTTCCAACAATAACTAACAAATTTTCCCTCCCCTGCTCCAACTGTTTCCTCGCCACTCCCTCTTAGTAACTAACTTAATTAACAACTTCCTAGAGATCCACAATAATGCACACTCAATGACTAATTTACCCCTGCCTACAGTTATGCCTAACATACGTGAAATGCAGTGGGGTTGTAACATTACCCACCGCCCAAACTTTTACCTTGTCCTCAAGGGAAAAGGTAGGGAATTGCTGCTAAATAGTAGTAATTGGTTCCCAAGTAGCTTCAAATGCAGGCAGCCCTTGCCACTGGATAAGGAACTCTTTTGCACCTAGGGGCCCCATAAGGCTAGGATGTACACCAAAGACCTTAGCTGGTTCAACGACCAATTCCATATCCTCATTGAGCTGTGGAGAAAGGTCTTAAGCTGAATCAGTTGCTCCAATAGCTCACTTAAGCTGGGATACATGGAATACCGGATGAACATTAGCCAACTCAGGTAGACTAAGTTTATAGGCAAACTGCTCTAATGCGGGCAAGAACTTCATATGGGCCATAGTAACAAGGGGCCAGTTTTTCATTTCTTTTTGCTGCCAAGGACTTTTGTTGGTAATGTCGCAGTTTTAGAGATATACCATATCTCTTCCTGCGAATTGCACTTCTTTCCTCCTCCCATCTACTACAATCTTCATCTTCTCTTGAGCATGTATCAGATGGACTTTCAACTCATCCAAGATACCATCTCTTTCTTGGAGTTGCTGTTTAACTAAGGCCACATTTGTCAATCCTGTTCCTACTCGAATCAGAGGAGGAGGGTCATGGCCATACAAAATATGAAAAGGGGTAGATTTGGCCGCAGTATGGAACGAAGTGTTGTACCAATATTCTGCCCAAGATAACCAACTCACCCACTATCTTGGTTTGCCTATTATGAAACAACGCAAATAAGCCTCTATGCAACAATTCACAACCTTCGTTTGGCTATCCGATTATGGATGATAGGCCATACTTCGTTTAAGCGTTGTTCCTTGCCACCTAAAAAGTTCATTCCAAAAGAGACTCATGAACGCCTTGTCTCGATAGGAGATAATCGAACGAGGAACCCCATATAAGCAGATGACTTCATGAAAAGCATGGCTTCAATCTTGATTATAAACGGATGTCAGAGAGCCATAAAATGCGCATATTTACTCAGCCGATCCACAAGAACTAAGATAGAATCCAATCCCTCTAATTTGGGCAACCATTCGATAAAGTCCATAGTCACATCCTCCCAAACTTTGTTTGGCAAGGGCAGGGACTAAAATAAACCACCTAGTGATAAGGCCTGAGTTTTGCTCTATTGGCATTTTTGGCATTCTGCCACATGGTCCTGCACATTTTTTTTCATCCCTATCCAATACCAGTCAGCTGCCAAACATTTATAAGTCCGCAACACCCCCAAATGTCCTCCAACTGGACTATTATGGAATTCTCAAAGCAAGAATGGGATGAAGGGTGAAGATTTAGAAATTACCAACTGACCTTTGTAGTATAGCCGCCCTGGACTATTATGGAATTCTCGAAGCAAGAATGGGATGAAGGGTGAAGATTTAGAAATTACCAACTGACCTTTGTAGTATAGCCGCCCTTGCTCAAAGGTAAAACCTAGAAAAGAATCCTTGCCCTATTGGATTGCTGCAATAATTTGCGCCAAACGCCCATCTATGATACTTGACATTGCAACTCCGTGAGGTCCAAGGGTTGCTACACCAAAATAAGAGCTAATGACGACTCAAGAGGTACCGAGATAAGGCATCTGCTACCTTATTACCTGACCCCAACTTGTACTAAATTTCAAATTCGTAAACCAACAACTTAGAGAGCCACTTCTAATGCTCATTGCTAATTAGTCTCTACTCCAACAACCATTTCAGACTTCACTAATCGGTTCGCATGACAAATTTCCGTCCTAACAAATATGGTCACCATTTTTGTATAGCCAGCACAATTGCCATCAACTCTCTTTCATAAATGGATTTAAGACGAGCTTGAGGAGAAAGAACGTGGCTGAAATAAGCAATGGGACGGTGATTTTGCATTAACACTACTCCTAGCCCAACTCTTGATGCATTTGTTTCATGGAAAAATCTGGAAGAGCAAGCACGAGTACAATCACCATGGCTGTTTTGAGCCAATTGAAGGCCTTGTTAGCAGCTTCATTCCATCTAAAATTATCCTTTTTTAATTGCTCAGTAAGTGACCAGCAATTTTTTGTTACCCTTCCACAAATTTTCGATAATAACCGATCAGCCCAAGAAAGCCCCTTGACTCTTGTAAATTTCGGGGGGTCTGCCAATTTATCATAGCTTCAATCTTCCTTTTATCCGCTGCCACTCCTTCCCCTGATATCTCGAGACCCAAATATTCTAATTGCATCTGTCCAAAGTTACATTTCTTCTTGTTAGCATACAAGTGGTGTTGCTCCAGAACACTTAGCATAGTCTCCAAATGCTGTAGGTGCTCTTCCATCGACGAGGAGTTAACTAGAATGTCGTCAAAAAACACCAGAACAAATCTTCTCAAGAATGGTTTGAAGACCTCATTCATTATCGCTTGAAACGTTGCCAGACCGTTAGTAAGGCCGAAAGGCATTATCAAAAACTCATAATGACCTTCATGAGTCCGGAAAGCCGTTTTCGGCACATCTTCAGTGCGGATCCTAATTTGATGGTAGCCCGACTTGCAGTCAAGTTTTGAGAAGAAACAAGCTTCATGTAACTCGTCAAGGAGCTCATCGATGACCGGAATAGGGAATTTATCAGGAACTATCACTTGATTCAATGCCCAGTAGTCTACACAAAACCTCTAACTCCCATCTGTCTTCTTGACTAATAAAGTTGGACTTGAAAAAGGGCTTGTGCTGGGATGTATGATACCTGCCATGAGCATTTCGCGGACCAAACATTCGATCTCGTCCTTCTGGATCTGTGGGTATCGGTACGACTGGACATTAACGGGCATCGTCCCTTCTTTGAGCATAATGGCGTGGTCACGAACCCAAGTTAGTGGCAACCAATCTGGCATCTTGAAGATAGATTCAAACCGATCTAATAGCTTCTGTAGAACCTCAGGTAAATCCCTCATATCTCTATTTTCTTCTATTGCTAGTTTGCCCAACTCCAACATCACTCCTCCCCCACTTCGGACAACCTTCATCATTGATTTAAAGGAGACCAAGGATTTACAAAGTCCCTGATCACCTTGCAAAGTGACATGAGTATGACCTACTTTAAATCTCATGGTCAGAGCTTGCCAATTGACATGCATACCCCCTAAGGACCCCAACCACTGCATCCCTAAGATAATGCCCGAACATCCTAGCTCTAAGGAAAGAAAATCCCCAACGACTTCAATTTCTTGTAGCGACAACACTACCCCCTTGCATACACCCTCTCCTCGTACGAACAAACCAATTCCCATAACCACCCTATATCCTTCTGTTGTAGCCATAGGAATACCAAGCTTCTTCACTAATTCCATGGCAATGAACTTGTGTGTCGCCCCAGAATCTATTAAGACCACTACCTCTTGAGCCCAAATCCTCCCCTTCAATTTCATGGTCTCTGGTGTCATTTAACCCACCACCAAATTTTAAGAAATTTCTGCTAGATCAGTCACACTAACCTCTTCTTCCTTGTCGATCTCCGTCTTCTTCGGCTGATCTTCATCATTGATTACCATAACCTACAGTTCCTTTTTCTTGCAGTTGTGACCCACCGAATACTTCTCATCATAGTGATAACATAAACCTTTTTCCCTCCTCGCTTGCAATTCCGCGTCAGTAAGGCGACGGAACAGTGTGTTATGAATTGGTAGAAAACCAGAAATTCGATTACTAGGCCACTGTTGTTTATTACTTGAAGAACGAATTACAGGTATATTTGCAGACATTTGAGAGGTCTGCTAGCTCTCCCTAATGACTATCTCACTCTGATCTCGCATGTCCTCCCCACTCCCTAATTTTCCTGTATTTATCTAACTAACTCCTCCCTCCCAGGCGTTTTACCATCTCCCGCCTAATGTCTCTCTCTGTAACTAATTTCTTTCCCTATACCCGATGTCTAACAAATTATAACTAATTCCTAACAAACTCCTCACACTCTCCATTATTACTTGGTTCAATGACTTTCCTGCCCTTGTTTCCAATTGCGCCTCACATAAGTAAACTGCACCGAGGTTCTAACATTACCAGTCACCCAAACTTTCCCCTTGTCCTCAAGGGGAAACAAGGAAACTGCTGTCGAATTGTGGCGCTGGGTTCCCATGTAGCTTCAAAGGCTGGCAAGCCCTGCCATTGGATCAATACTTCCTTGGTACCCGGAGGTCCTACCAAACTAGGTCAGACACCAAGAACTTCAGCCGGTTCTACAATCAATTCCATTTCCTCATTGAGCTATGGAGGAAGGTCTTGAACTGATTTCGTGGCTCCCACTGCTTTTTTAAGCTATGACACATGAAACACTGGATGGATATTGGATGACTCTGGTAATAATAGTTTGTAGGCAACTGCTCCAATCCGAGCTAGAACTTTATAGGGCCCAAAATACCGAGGAGCCAGTTTCTCAGTTTGTCTTTTAGCAAAGGACTTTTGTCGATATGGTCTCATCTTCAGGTAAACCATATCTCCTACTTCATACTGTACTTTTCTTCTGCTTCCATCTGTGATGCTTTTCATCTTTTCCTGAGCCCGTGTTAAATGTCCTTTTAATTCCTCTAAAACCTCATCCTTGTTCTACAACAACTGTTCCACTAAAGCTACTTTGGTTAGCCCTATTCCTACTCTGATTTGGGGGGGGGTTGGGAGGTGGATCGCGACCACATAAAATCCGGAACGAAGTAAATTTGGCTGCCGTGTGAAAGGAGGTGTTGTACCAATATTCTGCCCATGCTAGCCAGGAAACCCACTGTTTCGGCTTCCCAGATGTGAAGCAGCGCAAGTAGGCTTCAGTGCATCGATTGAAGACTTCGGACTGGCCATCCGTTTGGAGATGGTAAGCAGTGGTACGCTTGAGTTCTGTCCCTTGCAGTTTGACTATTTCGGTCCAAAATATACTGAGGAATATGTTATCTCGGTCCGAGATGATTGAACGTGGGATTCCATGCCGACAGATGACCTCCTTCATGAATACCTTAGCCACGGTTTGAGCTGAGAATGGATGTCGGAGAGCTATGAAATGAGCATACTTGCTCAGCTAGTCCACCACCACTAACACAAGATTGAATCCCTCAGATTTTGGTAGCCCTTCTATGAAATCCATTGTTAAATCCTCCCAGACTTTGTCGGGTAATGCTAAAGGCTGCAATAACCCCCCGGGCGATAATGTTTGTGTTTTATTTTGTTGGTAGGTCTGACATGAAGTTATATAGTCCTGCACATCCCTTTTCATCCCTATCCAATACCACTGGGTAACTAGGTGTTTATAAGTTCGCAGCACCCCTGAATGTCCCCCTACAGGACTGCTATGATATTCTTGGAGTAACTTTTGGATGAATGGAGAGGATTTAGAAATCACTAACCTGCCCTTAAAGTGTAATTGGTCCTGCTTAAGGGTGAATCCAGGGAATGAGTCTTTTCCTTGCTGAATGTCTGCCACAATCTGTGACAAGCGTCCACCTTGAAGAACTTCTTGCAGCAATATGGTGAAATCCAGAGGCTGTTGAACCGACATTAAATTCAATGATGTTGTGGCTGGTATCCTAGATAATGCATCAGCTGCTTTATTTCCTGACCCCTGTTTGTACTGGATCTCGAATTCATAACCGAGCAACTTGGAAAGCCATTTTTGGTGTTCGCTGCTAACCAACCTCCAGTAAGTATTTTAGGCTTTTTTTATCTGTCTTCACCACGAATTTGTGCCCCAACAGATACAGTCTCCACTTTTGTACTGCCATTACTATTGCCATTAACTCTCTTTCATAGATGGACTTAAGACGGGCTTGAGGGGAGAGAACCTGGCTAAAGAAAGCTACTGGTCTGTGAACCTGGCTAAAGAAAGCTACTGGTCTGTTTACTAATAAAACAGGGCTTTAAAAAAAGGGCTTATGCTGGGTTGGATGATACTTGCCATCAACATGTCCCGAACCAGTCTTTCTATCTCATCCTTTTAAAACTGCGGGTAGCGATATGGTCGGACGTTCATCGGAGCCGTCCCTTCCTTGAGCATGATTGCATGGTCTCTAGCCCGAGTAGGTGGCAATCCGTCAGGCATGTTGAAGACTGATTCAAATCGGTTGAGTAATTGCTGCAAGGCTTCCGATGTGCCCTTGTTATCTTCATTTTCTTCCGCCATTACTTGGTTAATCTGCAGCATCATCCCTTCCCCCTTCCTCCGAACCACTTTCATCATGGACTTGAGCGAGACCATCGATTTGCACAGTCCCGGATCGCCCTGAAGAGTGACCTGGGACCCCCCTATTTTGAATCTCATCGTGAGGGCTTGCCAGTTAACATGCATTCCCCCAAGAGATCCCAACCACTGCATGCCCCATATTACATCCGAACTTCCCAGTTCTAAAGGAAGAAAATCCTCAACTATTTCTATTTCCTGCAGGGACAATACCACTCCTTTACATATGCCTTCCCCTCGAACTGACAGGCCCGCGCCTATGATTACCCCATATCCTACAGTTGTCACCATAGGAATATTTAGCTTCTTAACTATCTCGGTAGCAATGAAATTGTGTGTGGCCCCTGAGTCAATTAAGACCACGACATCCTGTGGCCCGATTTTCCCTCTTAATTTCATGGTCTTCGAGGTGGTCAATCCCACCACCGAATTTAAAGAGATTTCTGCCAAATCAGAAATACCGACCTCATCTTCTTCCTCAGGCTCCATCTGTTTTGGCTGGTCTTCGTCGTCAATGACTAAGACCTGCAACTCTTTTCTTTTGCAAACATGGCCCACCGAATATTTCTCGTCGCAGCGGTAACAGAGGCCCTTCTCCCTCTTTGCCTGTAGTTCAACGTCGGTGAGGCGGCGAAAGGGTGTCTCGTTTCTCGAGTTCGTCGTCGCCTTCTCTGGAGCTGTCGGTGCTTGGCCTCCATTGACTTGTGGGATCCGAGTATTCCCTCCAAAGCTGTGGAAACCCTTATAGAATGAACTTGGGCCCCGGCCCATAGGCACAGGGTTTGTTTTCTTATGGCCCATTCTAGAATTATTCCTTTCTTCAACCCGCTCGGCGAAATCCATGATTCTTGCCAACCCACTCGGTTGCATCATTCTTACTTCCGCTCGAATTTCCGGTTTCAACCCAATGATGAAGTTGCCTTCCAGGACTAATTCCGGCATGTTCTCCAAGGAAGCCGCGTGAAGCTGAAACAAACGCCTATACTCCCATACCGAACTGGTCTGAACTAGAGATAGAAATTGCTCACAAATGGTACCCTCCTGAGTTGGACGAAACCGATCGACGACCATCCTTTTTAACTCCTCCCAGCTGCGTACTGTCCGTCGACGGTCTTCCCACTGGAACCAGACCAGCGCCTCCCCCTCTAAGTTGATGACCGCGGCCTCGAGTTTCTCTTTTTTAGTCATCTGGTTCAGGTTGAAGAACCTTTCGGCTCTATAGATCCATCCGTCGGGGTTCTTTCCATCAAAAATCGGCATCTCGATCCAACGGCATCTGCTCTCCCACCTCCCTTCCCCTTCGCAAGGCGTCTCCTCCGATCAACCGACCTTGGTGGCTGTTGATGTTGGAGTTGAAGTCGTTGGGTCCCGGTATACCTTGCTAGCCTGTCCAAGTTGCTTCAGTAGCTAATCCAATTTCCCCATCAACATCTCCAGGTTTCTTTCCAAGGTCGGAATCCATACCAAATCTTCCCTCATTCTTTCAAATTCTCTCTGCATTTCCTCCCATACTGATCCCACCTGTTCCTCCACCATGCCCAAATGTTCGTCCACCCTCTTAGCTGCCATGTCTCCCAGGCCGTGAACGCTCTGATACCAATTTGTTATGAATTGGTAGAAAACCAGAAATTCGATTACTAGGCCACTGTTGTTTATTACTTGAAGAAAGAATTACAGGTATATTTACAGACGTTTGAGAGGTCTGCTAGCTCTCCCTAATGACTATCTCACTCTGATCTCGCATGTCCTTCCCTCCCTAATTTTCTTGTATTTATCTAACTAACTCTTCCCTCCTAGGCGTTTTACCATCTCCCACCTAATGTCTCTCTCTGTAACTAATTTCTTTCCCTATACCCGATGTTTAACAAATTATAACTAATTCCTAGCAAACTCCTCACACTCTCCATTATTACTTGGTTCAATGACTTTCCTGCCCTTGTTTCCGATTGCGCCTCACATAAGTAAAATGCACCGGGGTTCTAACATGGTGTCTCGTTTCTTGGGTTTGTTGGCTTCTCCAAGGCTGTCGGTGCTCGAATTCAGGTGGTAAGTGGGTGCCAACTGTTTCCACCATGACTATTAGACCCCTTATAAACTTAAGTTAGGCCTCGGGCCATAGGCAAAGAATTTGGGCCTCTTTGACCCAATCTGGAATTGTTTCTCTCTTCCACCCGCTAGGCAAAATCCATAATTCTTCCCAAAGCCACTAGGTTGCATCATTCTAAACTCTAAACAAATTTCAGGCTTCAACCCAATGACGAAATTTCCCCCTAGCACCGACATTGGCATGTTCTCCAGAAAAGCCGCGTGAGGCTCGAACTACCGCTGGTATTCCCTCACCGATTCGGTTTGCACAAGAGATAAGAACTGCTCGTAAATTGTTCCCTCTCGGGTTGGGCAAAATCGATCCACAATCATCCTTTTCAGTTCTTCCAAACTACGAATCATTTGCTGTTGATCCTCCCATTGAAACCACACCATCGCCTCTCCATCCAAATCAATGACCGTTTCTTCTAGCCTTTCCCTTTCCGACATTTTATTCAAATTGAAGAACCGTTCTACTCGATAGATCCAACCATCAGGATTTTCTCTATCAAAAATCAACAGCCCTACCAATCAAGCACTATTCTCCCACCTCCAGTCCCCTTAGCGAGGCAAATCATCAAAGCGACCAACCATGGTTGCCGCCGACGTCAGAGTAGAAGCTACTGGTAATTGATTCTCCTTATTGGTATTCACCGTGGGCTTTAGCAGCAAGTCGAGTTTTCCCATCATCATCTGCAAATTCTTCCAATGTAAGTATCCGCAAAAGATCCCCTCTCATCTTTTCGAATTCTCTCTGCATCTCCTCCCAAACCGACTCTACCTGTTCTTTTACAGTCCCTAATTGCTCGTCCGCCTTCTTAGCTGCCATTCCCCGATCGAAAATGCTCTAATACCACTTTGATATGAACCAAAAGATTTTTGGTCGTTTTATTTAAATTTACAATGTTTACAGATAGAATTTGCAGACAAATTGGAGAGGTCTACTGGCTTTCCCAAAATCTAGAAATCCCTACTAATTACCTAAACTCCCTCATTCTATTCTCCCCCCTAATATAACTAACTAATTTTCCCTCCCTTTCTCCCACTGTTTTACCGCCACTCCCTCTCAGTAACTAACTCGATTAAGAACTTCCTAACAACTTCGTAGAGATCCACAATAATGCACACTCCATGACTAATTTACCCCTGCCTATGGTTACACTTGACATACATGAAATGCACTGGGATTGTAACATAATGTTCTACTATCTTCATGCTGCTTTAGCCATAAGTATAAACATGCTTAATTAAGTAGTACGTAGGCCCAGCAGATGATAAATATTTGTAGACACCACTAATGCAATGTGAATTTTTTATTCTAACAAAATGCTCAAACGTCACTCATGAATATTAACTCTCAATTTGGTCAATCAATCAGGAGCTATAGTCGTGGTAGTTAGATCCTTCTCTCTGTTTGTTGGTTTGAATTTATATACTCAGCTAGTGCATGAGATGTGTTAGAGCATATCAATGTACTTGTCAACAAGTCTGCTGATTCTCCACAAGCAAGTTGAGCAGAAGGAAAATCCCACTCATGCTGTCACTTTTAACCAAGTCACAACCTTAATCCAATAGTTTCCCAAAAAGGAGACACACTCAAAACACTTCGCAGATATAGCTAGCTCCCATTTTGCAACACTAATCATAGTTTTGAAAAGTAAAAACACACTACCATTACAATGACAAGGCCAAGAGAGCTCAAGAAGCAACATGCCCCAATTATTATGGCACAAACAAATCGGGGAAAAAAAAATTGAAGACCTCTAGAGCAAAATAATTTCATTATCAGTGGCCACAAAATGAAGAAAAACATAAGTATTGCAAGTGGTGATGATTTCTACTCATTTATTGAAACTGTTAGTTCAATTTATAAAATTGTGTCTGTCCATGTCATAAGTTTCAGAGTCAATATGTTTATATTTATATATATAACAACTGCCCCAAAACAGAACAACCAATATAGTTGTCAAGCTACTACAAATTACTCTAATCAAGTACATCTTAGATAAGCAGAGGAACTTAGACATCAAGATAACCAAATTGACATATTAAACTACTCTATTTGCCATCCTAGATAGATTGCATTTGAATGTTCATTGAAATTGAATGTTTGTATTCAAATGTAGAATTTAGATAGTTTTTGTTAAATGTAACATTTGAATAGTGTAAAAGTTGAAAAAAGAGTAGTTCGAATTTCTAAAAAGTGAAAAATTTAAATTTAGATTTGAGTTAAATTATTGTGAAATAATGTGAGTTTAAATAGTTTCACTTCAATATTTACCCTAACAAATGCCTATTGCATTCGATACAATAATAATTACACCAATAGCTCATCCAAACAGGTCACAAATGCACAATTTGGGCTTGACCTTACCTCAATTCAAATATGCTCTTCCAGATAAGGATATCTCCAAGCTCAATTCAAACTACGAAGCTACCAAAGAGAGATGGAAAGAAAAATTGACAAATATATATTTACCCTTTTAAACTAAGTGCGACTTCGTAACTTCACATTTAATACCACTAACTCGTGCTTCCCACAAGTGCTACGTGCATTTTTTTCTGTTAAAAATTTAACATTTTTTCTGTTAAAAATTTAACAATAGAGGGAAATTCTCAAACTTTTCAAAGTGTGGAAGGAAGTATTGTTCCAAATTTAAATTCAATGGCATTCTGTTACAAGGCCTAAGGTTCAGGAGAGATAAATTTGTCATATTTTCACCTGTGGTATTCCATCCTCAAATGGGTAAGCAAAACGACTTAAACACTTTCCTTTTTTTTTTAATTATTAAATAACCTTTCAAAAATTTTTAATGCACCAACTAGGTGTTGGTTTTTATCATGTTGGTTTTTGATTAGGTTCCCGTTGGAGTCATGTTTGGGTGAGCTTTTTTAAAATAAAAGAAGTTATTTTACTAATTTTAATTTTTCAGGTTGTCGTTTTAACAAATATTTCCAAAACAAATAAAATTACAAAGAAAAAAAAAAAGAAAAAAGAAAAAACCACAACCGAAAATCCGTCAAAAAGGCTAACTTTTCCCTAATCCTCAGGCAAATTTTGACACAACAAAATCAAACCCAATTCGAAGTCTAAAAAAGAAGAAAAAAAAAAGGTATATACCTGAGCGGGAATTCTAGCACCAACAGTGAAAAGGAATTTGCGGAAATCCCCAGAAATCGCAGAAGCCAAGACAGTGAGGGGATTATAAGAGCCACCCCTGGTGATGTTAGTGAGGAAGGCGAAGAAGAACATGTTGAGAATCAAGAGAGAGCATCTGATAACCTCAACAAGGGGTCTGTGACCGAAACCCAAGAAGTTGTAAACGAACATCTTAACCAGAACCCCTGACCAGACCCACATGAAGGAGACCAAGAAGTCTGAAAAAAGCAAACCAAACCCACCCATTTTTGGCGCAGATCTTGATTCTGACAAGTCTTTTGTTGGGTCTCGATTTCAGAACCGGAATGAGAATGGGAATCCGAAGGGTTAAGGTGAGCAAGATTGACCAGGAAAAGAGCTGCCCCCTTTCGTTGGAAGAGGATGACATTTGGCTATTTGGGTCAGAAAGTAAGGTGTGGAGTTTTTTGCTGTTACTTCAATTCTATTTTTTTAATTAAAAAATATAATTAATTAATATAATAATATTTTAAATATTTATTGATAAATAAATAATAATTTATATATTATATAAATTATTATTTAAAAATTTAGAATAAAATTTTTATTTTTATTTTTATTTTTTTTTTTATAAAACTAATGCGTTTTATTTGGAATAAGAACATTTTATTTAAAGAACATTTTACATAAATAGTCAAATTAATGCTATTGTTTAAAGAAAAAAAAAAGATCTAAAATCAAATTTATTTATAAAATTAAAAGAAATTTGATCACGTTGTGTTAGTAATAATATCCTTATTGGAATATAAGGGGAAGAAGATTTCATCCTAAGAAATGCTTCATTTATATTAGTTACCTAAAATATTTTTGTTATAAAATATATCTTATTTACCTATAAATTCTGTATAAAAAAACTAATATTCTATGTTTTAATTTTTATTATTGATTTTTTATATTTACTCTAAATATCATATTTATAAAGTCAATATATTACAAAATTATATTTGATTAAAGTGCTTTTTTTTTTTAAGTCAGTGATGCAATTAATATGAAAACGATCGTATATGTAAATACACAGGTGAAGTTCTTCTATAAAGTAATATGATCATTGCATATAGATCATGATCATATTATAACTAATTACGAAAATACAATATAACTATAAGATTCTTATAATATAAATATTATTCAACAGTAAAATTTTAAAAATTTTTCAAGATAGTTAAAAACTCATGTTATTTTCAACAATTATTATATCTTTTGGAAGAGATTACCAAGAACACCGGATGATGTGATCAAGAGGTTTCAACCAACTAACCTTATTTACTATTCTCCAATTCTCGAATGATAGAGTGTGTGGACAATCAGCTCCTCGATCGGTATTCTAGCGTGGCTTGTCAACTTACAACCACCCAGATCTCTAAGAATTTATTATTATTAGTAAGATGTATAATAATAAATTTGTTTACCTAAGAGTCTGTGGTTTGAAGAAAATAAGAATTTCAAGGGTCCTATTCATAAATTTTGCATTAGATGGCATTCAGAATTTGAATTAGACTTAACAGGAGATTTTTCTCTCTCCATTCTCACCCAAAAGCCAATTCTACCCTAGGCTAAAGCCCTTAAAATTTCAGACAATAAAAGGTTAGAGGATTCAAAATTCAAAAAAAAATTTCTCTTTTCTCCCACTACAAAAAATCTGAATTTTTCCATAGGGAATAAGCCCTAAAAAATTCGGCCATATTAAAGATATGTGATTAAAATTTTGATTCAAATTTCAAACTCTACAAATCTTGTAATTTCGTCTATGTGAATAATTTTCCACAACTCCAATTTGAATTTAAATAAAATCACAACAAATTTATTTGAAATTCAAATAATTGTGTAATCTCTTATCCAAAACAAAATCAAATTAGGAGAAAATCTTGTCTTCTAAATCCCACAAAAAACCAGTTAGGAATGCCCTAAGTGGAAAAGACATTTTATATATATTTCATTTATTTTAAACTCAATAATAAAATTATATTTAGAGGTTATGTGACGCCTTAAATTCTATTTAAGGGTCAATATATAATTTAAATAAAATTAGTGTGCCAAAAATTAATTAAAAATCTTTTGGAAACCCTAGGTTGGTTTCCTAGTCAAATTCCGCTCAAAAAGTCAATAATTTGAACTTCAAAAAGAAACCCTAAAATATTCGGCCATTACTTGGGATTTTAATTAAAATTTAAATTCCACAAATCCAAGGAGGATTTAAATTCAAATTTCATCCCTTAGATATAAAGAAGAAATTTCGGCCATAAAGTATAGGAAATAAAGGAGATTTTTATTTGAATCAAAAGCTAGGTCAAAACTCAATCAAAATTCAAATTATTTTTCATTAAAAACTAAGGGATAATTTTGGCCACCTAAAGGGAAATAAGAGAGAAAACCCTAGTCTCAAAACAGCACAAAAACTTTCCCTTTTACCCTTAGAAATTTCGGCCAAACAAGGAAGAGAAAGGGAAAGAAAGAAAACCTAGTATAAAAACCCTCTTTTAACTCTCATTCACCCTTCCTTTCACGCTCAAAAATTCGGCCAGCTTTCCCTTCTCTCCTCTCTGAATTTTCTCTCCCAAAACACACCCAAAACAACAAACAAAACTTACCAAAAGGCAGCTCAAAAATTTAACAACCTTTGAGACAAAAACAAGGTGAGAAATCAAAATTTTTTTTCCTTCCTTTTCCTTTTGATTTCAAATCCGAAATTTTATATGGTTTTCTCCACTGTTTCCCTACTGTTTTGAAGACTCCAACACTCACACAAATTCAGCCAAAACGAAGACCAAACATCAAAAATAGTGCAGCACAAACAAGGTGTGATTTCTCTCTCAAACCCTAAAATTTTGCCTCATTGATCCCCTTTTCAAAAACCCTATTATCATATGTGTAAGATTTTATGATTTTGCCAATTTGATTCTTGGGTTGTGTTAATGACATATAAATAAGGTTTTCCACAAAATTTCGTGATCATTGGATGAAAATTGAATTGGTTTGAGGCTAATCGAAATTCGGACACAGAAAAACGGAAATCTGGAAAATTACCATATGAACAGTAAATTTGTGTCAGCCATAACTTGAGTTTTAAAAACGATTTTTGAGTGATTCTTGAGCCTAAAATTAAATTCAATATGTCCCCTAAGTTCCTACAAAATTTCAGAACCAAACTCATCCGTTTGCCTAGTCAAAATATTTTTCTAAGATAGGCGGACAGAACTGCCAGGTTTTGAACCGAAACTGAAACCCAGATTTTTATGCCTGAAAACAACCCTCGGTTTTTGGCCTAGTTGAATGACCAAATGATGTCTAAAAATTATAAAAATTATATGGAATTAAAGCTACGGATGTCTAGTTTAACATATTAAAAATTTAGGATTTTTGAGATTAAAAATGAATTAATACTGATTTTACAATCAGCCTAGGTCAGTCTGCCCATGTCCAGTAATATCCTAACTTAGAGTTTTTCAGAAATTTTAAATCCCAAATGTTTATTAAACGTTTTAAAATCTTTTGAGGCACACTAAAATGATTGGATGATTATGTCTAGATCTAGACTGATCATATGTTGTGATTATAGGATTTATTTGACGTTCTTGCTGGATTTGTGGATCACCTTATCGTAACGCTTGTGCGATAATCGAGGTAGGACGTTCTAGCCTTTTCTGGGAGTAGTCAAGTGTTTTAAATTTCCCTGTTTTATCGATGGCATGTTATTTTCAGTTTATGAAATTATTATATTGTTTTTGATGAAATAAATGCATGCAACGTATTTGGTAATTAAATGTGTATTTTAAAACGTGTTTTGATTTATGGCATAATATAACTTGGTAAATACCATCTTTTGAATAATCCGGTGAACATAATTGAGCTCTAGTTCACGATCATTGTAAATGATGAGTGCGTCCCAAAGTTGACGCCATGGGGGAAGGTCCCTAAACCTACGCAGGGCCGTTCGGCCTATTTAGACCGTAACGAGATGATCTAGGATAATTCAAATTCGAGGCACGTATATTATAGCTACGACAAGTCCTCACTCATAATATGATGGTTGTTTTAATGATTTATTATTTTAATATTGGGGCACGTATATTGCAGCTACGCTAAGTCCTCAGCAGAATAAAACTTGCATTAAAAATGTTTTTCACGAAATTGTTGATTATTTTTTTGTTATGATTATTATGTCATGTATTCTTAAATTGTTGATTATTTTTTTGGAAACGAATATTATGCCATACTTTTAAATGTTATCTGTTAACCCACCTTTGTTTCTGTCCTACTGAGCCAGCGCTCACGTCCCTTTTTTCTTTGTGATTTCGAAATGACTTCTTCCAGGTACGGGAGGTAGCAGTTCCGAAATTCGTTGAGATATCCGTTACTACCGAAGATGATGCTATCCGTTTTCTCCATCTTCTTCTTTCTGATTCTCGTTCTGATGTAATGAGACTTAAAGTTTGTACTTTATTTCACGTTATTCAAATTTCATGCTTGGGAATATTTTATGGTTGGTAATTTTTTTTGAAAACCGATTTTGTGTTTGACTTCCGCATTAAAAAGTATTTATTTTCTCCTTTATTCTATTTTGTGGTTATGATGCTACTTTATAAATAATTAGGCTTAGCTAAATTATAATGTTGACCCGTTTTTCGTAACAAATGTTTTCCTTAAATCTCGGGTTGATATTATGATTTGGCTGCCGTGTCACGTGTCTAAATTTTAGGCTGTGACAGGTTATTTATCACATTGCTATATGTCCTCATTCTATTTACATATTAAAGTAAATATAAGTAAATATAGCTCACTAACTGCTTGTGTTAAATTGTTAGAATGTTGCATACAATGGACTTTTGTATGAGAAAAGACAACGTTATAAAGTAAGTAGTCTAAACTATGGTATGTAGTATATGGAGTTAGACCGAGCATCTAACTCATGTTAAGACTATTATGTTATCGAAAGCCAATTGAGGGAACAATTTATCTTAACTAACTGGATCTTCGACTCCCGAGTAGAGATATAGATATATTGCTTGGTGGTGACATATTAGATCAGGACCAAAGTGTAATTGATTTGGATAATCCGCTTGAGTGGATCGTGTTACTTTTTATGTTCATTAAGGAATAACCTTAATCCTTAGTATATGAATTACTTCATGTATGTGACTTGTATACTTTGATGTTCTAATGGCTAAAGCGTCTCATAGGTAGTAAGCTTAGACCGGCTCGTTAGGTACATGACTTGTATACGATGGAAGGTTTGTTTACAGATATTAGAATCATAACTCTAATGAGGAGTAAAAGGTATCTTCTTAAAAGCATTATACTAGATGTGAAAATGGATAAAACCTTAAGTCGTCTGCTAGACAGATGACTTTTTATTCATATATGGTGAATAATCATTTTTTTATTTGAGAGTATAATGGATCTTTAAAATAGCTTGATCAGCAGGTTAAATGGACTTTGACCTAAGGTTAATCATTGATATCATATGAAGGTTTTGCATATATGACAAGGTCATTGGACGATAGCTTATCACTAGATTACATAATATAGTATATAATTGGGAGTACAATTTCAGGTTTATAATAGTGTGACTCTGAAACTAATAATTATAACGGGTTTATTTAGTGTAGAATAATAGTTACATGGATTATTGAAGCCCACATTATATATGTCCAACAGATCCTTCTACTAACTCCGCATAATTCCTTAATAGATAGTAATTAGTCAGGATATTCTTATTGGCTTGTTGTCTTGTATTTAGTGAAAAGAAAAATCTGGATCATCATCCCACAAGGTATAGACGTTTTTTCTTTAGGTGCTAGGGGGACAAAATTATAATTTTGTAGGATAAATATTTAATTGATATTTATTTTGAAAGATAATATTTGAAATTTAAATTAACTGTATTTGAATTTGAAATTTAACTATGTGATTAGTTTGAATTTTGAAAATCTTGTCTTAAAATTAAAATTTGAAATTTAAAAGATTATCCTATTTGAATTTGAATTGAACAAAATCTTACCCTAGCACAACTAGTGGTGGCGTCCACTATGGATAAAGATAGAAGACAAGATTTTCACCTAATTTGAATTTGAATTTTATTTTGGATAAGAGATTACACAATTATTTGAATTTTAAATGAAATTACTACGATTTTATTTGAATTTGAATTAGAGTTGTGAAAAATTATCCATGTGAATAAAGTTCAAAGATTTGTAGAGTTTGAAATTTGAATCAAATTTTAATCACAAATCCAAGATTGGCTGAATTTTGTTTGTGGATATACCACATGGACAAATCGGTTTTAATGGATAAAGGAGAAGGAAAAATCTTTGTCATGTTGCGAAATTTTTTAAGTTTAAATTTCGTACATGAATGTATAAAACTAAATTATTAATGTGCCAATTAATTTTTAATAATGAGAATTTAACTTTAAATTTTCGGTATATTAAATATTAATTTGATGATATTTTGAAACTTTTCATAAAATTTTTACAATTTTTACTCAATGATTTTTTTACTAAATGTTATTCTATTTCATATTTCTTTTTCTTTCTTTTACTCTCTTTCCAGAATTATCCGGAAGCCACTATTTTTCTTTTCTTTTCTACACTCTTCGTAAACCTTCTCTCTCTCTCTCTTTCTCACCAACTCCCTTTCTAGCTCTCTCTCTCTCCCTGCTTTCTGTCACTCCCTCCTTCACTTTCTCTTTCATCTCTCTCTTCTTTCTCTTTGAATCTACTGCCACCCCAATGCTGAACCCAAACCACACCGCAGCCGCACCTTGCCCTCCTTGCAACCCCACAAGCCGTCTTCGCCATGCCCAGTCACCTGTGACCGCTAAACCAACCACACCGTCCAATCCCGAGCCCACCTCCCTGAGTTACCCAACCTCACTCTCTCCCTTTCCGATCCTCTCTCTTTTACAAGACCAAACTAGGACCATCCATGCCATCCACCAAACCAAACCCAGCCATTGCCTAGCTTCCCCGTGTAGGAATAAAATCGATAAAAATGCATCAGAGCGACGCAGCGGAACAATAAAAATTTTTTAAGATCGTTAAATATCTCATGATGCTATATACAATAAACTAACAATAATAAAACTCATACCTTAAGAGGACGCCAATACTGCAAGAGGAGAATGACTAGAGGGCTTCAACCAACTAGCTTTCTCTACTATTCTCCAATTCTCGGATGGCAGAGTATGTGGGCACTCGGTTCCTCGACAGGTATGCTAGCGCTGCTAGTCTTCTTCCAACCACCCAGATCTCTAAAGAACTTATTGTCACGGTGAGTTGTGCAACAATAAGCCTACTCACCTGAGAGTCTGTGGTCTGAGAGAACTGGAGTGGCAGGACCTCTATTTGTAGACTTGCATGAGGTGCTCCCTTGAATTCGAATTGGATTAGGAGAAGATTTTCTCCCTTATCCATTAATAAAATTCAAAAATACCATAGGCCACAATCATGGGAATATTCGGCCAACCTTGGGATTTTTGCAATCCAAATTCAAACAGGATTTTAACTTAAATTTTATCTCCTCAATTATCCATAATAACCGAATTTCTCTAGTGCCAAAATCATGACTAGATTCGTCCATTAAAAGTGAGGAGAATCAAAATCCAAATAGGATTTTTTAGCTTGAATTTTATCTCATCCTTATCCACTAAAAAACTGAAAATCTCCCTTAGGATTATCCACAAAATTTTCGGCCACTTTTGTGAGGGGAAGAATCAAAATTCAAACAGGATTTTTTAGCTTGAATTTAATCTCATCCTTATCCACAAAAACCAAAAAAAATCTCCTTGGATTTATCCACAAAATTTCGTACACTTTAGGGAGGGAGAGAATCCAAATTCAACTAGGATTAAAACTTGAATTTTGCCTGCATTCTTATCCATTAAGAATTCAAATTCTCCTAGGAGTAATCTTCCCTAACAAACTCAATTTTTCTAGATAGATTAGGACTCAAAATTCAAGTAGGATTCAAACAAGATTTTCCTCTCCATAATCCAACTCAAATTCGAATTCTAACCCTGTGGAATTATCCACAAAGAATTCGAATTCCACTTGGACTGTGATTCAAAATTTGAATTTCAAATTTCAAAATTCAAAATTCAAAATTCAAATTCAAATTTGAATTTCAAATTCAAATTTCAAAATCCACAAAAAAGTTGTATTTCAAATTTTTGTTCTCATGGATAATTTTCTACAACTCTAATCCAATCTCAAATAAAATCATGGCAACTTTATTTAGAGTTCGAATAATTGTGTACTCTATTATCTAAAACAAAATATGAATTAAACCGGAGAGAATCTTGTCTATCATCATAATCCTATGTCAACACCATCCATGCATAATCAACTAGCCAATAAGCATACACCAATCAATTTACCAACCGTTAAGCATATATAATCGGGCTCCCGTGAATCCATATGATCATCATTCTGTACCGAACAACTCAATCATATGATCACTAATTTTAGAGTCACACCACTATAAACTTAAAACTGAACTCCTAATTATATACCGTATTACATAAGCCTGTGACGAGCTACTGTCCAATGACCTTGTCATATATGCAAAACTCTCATATGATATCCATGATCAGCCTTAGGTCAAAGTCCGTTCAATCCTACTGATCAGGCTATCTTAAAGTTCCATTATACTACCGAAAAATGATTATTCACCATATGTGAATAAGAAGTCATCTGCCCAGCAGACAACTCAAGACCTTGTCCATTTTCACATCTAGTATAACGCCTTTAAGAGGATACCTTTAACTCCTTAGAGTTATGATTCCGATATCTGTAAACAAATCCTTTATCGTATGCAAGTCATGCACCCAACAAACCGGTCTATAAGCTTACTACCTCTGAGACGCTTTAGCCATTGGAACATCAAAGTACACAAGTCATATACATGAAGTAGTTCATTTACTCAAGATTAAGGTTATTGCATAATGAACGTCAAAAACAGATTGATCCACTCATAGCAGACTATGTAGATCAATCACGCTTTAGTCCCGATCTAATATGTCACCACCAAGCAACATATCTATGTCTCTACTTGGGAGTCTATACTCCAGACAGTCAAGACAAACCGTCCCCACCATGGCTTTAGATAACACAATAGTCTTAACATGAGTTAGATGCTCGGTCTAACCCTATAGACTACAGACCTTAATTTAAACTGCTTATTTTAGAACACTGTCTTCTCGCATACAAAAGTCCATTGCATGTAACGTTCTAACAGTTTTAACACAAGCAGTCAGTGAGTCATATTTGCTTACATTTACTTTAACATGTAAATAGAATAAGGACAAACAGCAATGTAATGAATAACCTCTATATATAATTTTATTATCCAGTTCAAAATAAATACATCAAAATGTCTCTAATGCTTAGGGCATTTCCTAACACCTCGAGCCAGCCGAGACCCATGGCCAAAAGCCCACGCCACCTCCTCGTAGCCCTGTTAGGAAATGCCCTAAGCATGAAAGACATTTTGATGTATTTCATTTATTTTGAACTGCATAATAAAATTATATTTAGAGGTTATTCATTACATTGCTAATTGTCCTAATTCTATTTACATGTTAAAGTAAATATAAGCAAATATGACTCACTGACTGCTTGTGTTAAACTGTTAGAATGTTACATACAATGGACTTTTATATGCGAGAAGACAATGTTCAAAAGTGAGCAATCTAAATTATGGTCCGTAATCTATAGGGTTAGACCGAGCATTTAACTTATGTTAAAACTATTATGTTGTCTAAAGTCATATTGGGGACAGTTTATCTTGACTATCCGGAGTATTGACTTACGAGTAGAGACATAATATATTGCTTGATGGTGACATATTAGACCGGAACTAAAGCGGGATTGATCAGTGTAGTCTGTTATGAGTGGATCAATCTGTTTTTGACATTTATTGTATAATAACTTTAATCCTAAATAGATGAACTACTTCATATATATGACTTGTGTATTTTGATATTCTAATAGTTAAAGCATCTTAGAGATAGTAAGTTTATAGAACGGTTCATTGGGTGCATGACTTGTATACGATGGAGGTTTGTTTATAGATATTAGAATCATAACTCTAATAAGGAATTAAGGGTATCCTCTTAAAGACATTATACTGGATGTGAAAATGGACAAGACCTTGGGTCGTCTGCTGGGCGGATGACTTTTTATTCACATTTTGTGAATAATCATTTTCTTATTCGGTAGTATAATAGAACTTTAAGATAGTTTGATCAGTAGGTTGAACGGACTTTGACCTAAGACTGATCATGGATATCATATGAGTGTTTTGCATACATGATAAGGTTATTGGACAATAGCTTGTCATAAGCTTTTGTAATACGGTATATAATTGAGCGTTCAGTTTCAGATTTATAGTGGTGTGACTCTGAAATTAGTGATCATATGATTAAGTTAGTTGGTACAGAGTAATGATCATATGGATTCACAAGAACCCGATTATATATGTCTAAATAGTCCCTCTACTAGCTCCACATAATTCCTTAGCGGATGACAAATTGATCAGGGTATACTTATTGGCTTATTGTCTTGCATGGATATATGCAGTGTTCGCATAGGATCAGGATGGAAAACAAGATTCTCTTCTGTTAAACTCAAATTTTGTTTTGGATAAAAGATTACACAATTATTCGAATTTTAAATAAATTTGAAATTTGAATTTGAAATTTAAATTTGAAATTTGTATTTAAAGTTTGAATTTTGAAATTTGAATTTTGAAATTTGAATTCAAATTTTGAATCACAAAATGTGATAACCGGGAATTTTAAGATTCTCGGAAGAAATGTAAAAATTGCATGTATATTACAATTTTAATGTATAAAATATGAAAATATTATGTTTTAATACTGTTGAGGATACAACAAAATGTTCTAACAGTGTTAAAGAGTATGTTTTCGGAGATAGAAAATCTTTCTGAATTGAAACAAGGGAAACGGTTTCAAATCGGAGTCAAAAGCCCTAGAGAATGCACCGAATACACTAAAAGACGAATAACTTACAGTAGTGAATTCTGGTCAAATGGAAGCAAAATAAGGCAGACGGATCGCACATGAGGCGTCAGAAACTCGCCTATGTGATTTCGGTAGATTTCCGTTCAGTTTAACTTTTGGTTAAATTTTAACCATGAATTAATATGTTGAATTAATAAGATTGATAACATTAATTAATGATATAATAAATGAGAAAGTAATGAGTAATTAAGGTGGTAAGTAGATCCAAACGCTAGCATTTATTATAATCCCGAAGTAATTATGACCATTAGCTTTGAATTCTCTTCCAAGAAGGCATATTCGAGGTGATCCGATAATGCCTTCAATTCTAGAACAGGCGGATCCTCGATGGATGGTTTCAACCACTTTTCTCTCTCTTGTTCAATCTCCTCGAATTCTTTCTTCCGTACCATGGGTTCACTGGTTTCCAAATGAGCTACGTGTTCCTTGATGTAAGGATCATTGTCGTTCTCTTCCTCCCCTATTACAAGGCATAGCTCTAGGGGGTTATCATGGCATAATCCCTGCAACAAATCAAAAACGACAATGTCAGTTAAATCAAGAAAGCAACAAGTGTCATCCTGTTCAATGGAATGTCTCATGGCATTAGGTATTTTAAAAGTTACCTTCTCATCCCCAATCTTAAGGATTAATTTACCATCACTTACATCTATAATGGCTCTGGCAGTAGCTAAAAATGGTCGACCTAAGATTATAGATACCTCAATGTCTTCATCCATGTCAAGAATAACAAAATCCATAGGAAAGATAAACTTATCTACCTTAACCAACACATCCTCAATAATGCGTTTAGGGTATTTAACTAACCTAGTTGGTTTAGGTTCTCCCAACCCCAGTTTCTTGAATAACTTGTAAGGCATCAAATTAATACTAGCACCCAAATTTGCTAATGTCTTATCAACTGACAAACTACCAATAAGACAAGGGATAGTGAAACTCCCTGGATCATTTAATTTCTTGGGCAGTTTGTTTTGTAAGATGGCTGAACATTCTTCACTCAATGTTATCGTTGATAGCTCCTCCAGCTTCCTCTTGTTAGAAAGCAATTCCTTCAAAAATTTTGCATACTTTGGCATCTGTAAAAGAGCTTCAACAAAAGGTAAGTTGATATGGAGTTGCTTAAACAGTTCAAGGAACTTATCGAATTGCTCATCTATTTTGTCCTTCTTCACTTTGGCTGGATATGGGATAGTGGGTTGAAAACCCTACATAAGTTTAGGATGATCATTCCCCTTCTCTTCAAACCTCGGATCGCTTGTTTTTCTCTTCTTCACCTTGTGTCGGTTTTTCAGCTTATAGCTCCTTATCACTCCTCAAGGTAATTGTCTTGACATGTTCTTTAGGATTCTTCTCCGTGTTACTAGGCAAGCTCTCTTGTTGTCTTTCTGAAACGAGCTTTGTAAGCTGACCAATCTGGTTCTCAAGGTTGTGAATAGAAGCCTCTTGATTCCTCAGTGATGTTTAAGTAGCTTAGAATCGCGCTTCAGATATCTAAATGAATTTAGACATCAATTCCTCCAAACTGGGCTTCTTCTCTTGTGGCGGGTGCTGTTGTTGAAAACTTGAAAGAGGGTTATTTCTCTATTGCCCTTGATTTCCCCAAGAAAAATTTGGGTGGTTCCTCCAGCCTGGGTTGTAGGTGTTGCTATAGGGATTGTTTTGGGGTCGTGGTGCATTACCCATATAGTCAACATACTCCGGCGTCTGTTTAGGCATGGCTTGTAAACTTTGGCACTTATCAGTTACATGTCCTTCCCCACACATCTCACATTGCAAGACTTGAGCTGCTTGATAGCCCAAAGATAATCCATCAATTTTCTTACTCAAGTTTTCAACTTGTCTGACCAGGGCTGAGACTGCATCAATCTCATAAACTCCCGCTGGTCTGCTAGGCTTTGTTCGATTTGAATACCACTGATAATTGTTCATCGCCATGTCCTCTATCAACTCTTGGGCTGCCTCTGGTGTTTTGTTGTTCAATGTACCACCAGATACTACATTAATCATCTGCTTGGTTGCCAGATTCAACCTGTTGTAGAAAGTTTGTACTTACAACCATGTTAGTAACCCGTAATGCAGACATTTTCTCAATAGATCTTTAAATATCTCCCATGTCTCATAGAGCGTCTCAGAATCAATATGGGCATAAGAAGAGATATCATTCCTCAATTTGGCCATCTTTGTAGGTGGGAAGTATTTCAACATAAACTTCTCTGCCATTTGGTGTAGGAAAATAAATCGGTAAAAACGTATCAGAGTGGCGCAGCAGAATAATAAAATTTTTTCAGATCGTTAAATATCTCATGATGCCATATACAATAAACCAACAACAACTAAAACTCATACCTCAAGGACGTCAATCTGCAGGAGGAGAATGACCAGAGGCTTCAACAAACTAGCCTTCTCTACTATTCTCCAATTCCCGAATGGCTGAGTGTGTGGGCACTCTGAACCTCGATCGGTATGCTAGCACTGCTAGTCTTCTTCCGACCACCCAGATCTCTAAAGAACTTTATTGTCACGGTGGGCTGTGCAATAATAAGCCTGCTCACCTGAGAGTCTGTGGTCTAAGAGAACTGGAGTGGCAGGACCTCTATTTATAGACCTGCATGAGGTGATTCTCTGAATTCGAATTGGATTAGGAGAAGATATTCTCCCTTATCCATAACCATAAAATCCGAATTTTCCATAGGAAAATCCCAACAATAAAATTCGGCCATTTAGGATAAATCCAATACAAATCTAAACAAGATTTCAACTAGAATTTTATCTCCCTTTTTCAACCAAAAAATCTGAAATTTCCTAGGAGAAAATCTCCTCAAAAATTCGGCCACATTTAGGATAACGGAGAATCAAAATTCCACTAGGATTTTCAAGCTTGAATCTTATCTCATCCTTATCCAAAATAACCGAATTTTCCTAGGAGATATTCTCCAAAATTTCGGCCACTTTCTGGGGAGGAGAGAATCCAAATTCAACTGGGATTGAAACTTGAATTTTTCCCTCGAACCTTATCCACAAAAACTGAAAATCCATTGAGGATTATCCTCAAAATTTCGTCCAACATTAGTTAGGATTTGGATTCAAAATTCAAGTAGGATTCTAACAAGATTATCCTTTCCATATCCAACTCAAATTCGAATTTCAAATCTTGTGGATTTTCCATAACAAATTCGAATCCCATTTGGATTGTGATTCAAAATTTGAATTTCGAATTTCAAATTCAAATTTCAAATTTCAAATTTCAAATTTCAAATTTCAAATTCGAATTTCAAATTCAAATTTCAAATTCGAATTTCAAATTCAAATTTCAAATTCAAATTTCAAATTTCAAAATTCACAAAACAGTTGTGTTTCAAATTCTTGTTCTCATGGATAATTTTTTACAACTCCAATCCAATCTCAAATAAAATCATGGCAACTTTATTTGGAGTTCGAATAATTGTGTACTCTATTATCCAAAACAAAATATGAATACAACCGGAGAGAATCTTGTCTTCCATCCTAATCCTGTGTCATCACCATCCATGCATAATAAACTAGCCAACAGCATACACAAATCAATTTGCCAAACGTTAAGGAATTATGTGGGGCTAGTAGAGAGACTGATTGGATATATATAATCGGGCTCCCGTGATTCCATATGATCATCATTCTGTACCGAACAACTCAATCATATGATCACTAATTTCAGAGTCACACCGCTATAAACCTGAAACTGAACTCCTAATTATATACCGTATTACGTAAGCCTGTGACGAGCTACTATCCAATGACCTTGTCATATATGCAAAACCCTCATATGATATCCATGATCAGCCTTAGGTCAAAGTCCGTTTAATCCTACTGATCAGGCTATCTTAAAGTTCCATTATACTACCGAATTAAGAAAATAATTATTCACCATATGTGAATAAGAAGTCATCCGCCCTGCAGACGACCCAAGGCTTTGTCCATTTTCACATACAGTATAATGCCTTTAAGAGGATACCTTTAACTCCTTAGAGCTATGATTCTGATATCTGCAAACAAACCCTTCATTGTATACAAGTCATGCACCAAACGAACCGGTCTATAAGCTTACTACCTCTGAGACGCTTTAGCCATTGGAACATCAAAGTATACAAGTCATATACATGAAGTAGTTCATTTACTCAGGATTAAGGTTACTGCATAATGAACGTCAAAAGCAGATTGATCCACTCATAGTGGACTACGTAGATCAATCACGCTTTAGTCCCGATCTAATATGTCACCACCAAGCAACATATCTATGTCTCTACTTGGGAGTCCAGCTCTAGACAGTCAAGACAAACCGTCCGCTCCAAGGCTTTAGACAACATAATAGTCTTAACATGAGTTAGATGCTCGGTCTAACCCCATAGACTACAGACCTTAGTTTAGACCGCTTACTTTATAACATTATCTTCTTGCATACAAAAGTTCATTACATGAAACGTTCTAACAGTTTTAACACAAGCAGTCAGTGAGCCATATTTGCTTACATTTACTTTAACATGTAAATAAGACGAGGACAGATAGCAATGTAATGAATGACCTCTATATATAATTTTATTATCCAGTTCAAAATAAATACATCAAAATGTCTCTAATTGTGGGCGACCCCTCTAGCTTAGGTCGTCCACCTTATCTTGCTTGCTTTCTTTATTCTCTGCTTATTCTTACTTAGCTTGCTTGTTTCTATAACTTTCTTCTCCTTGGGGTTTAAAAGATTTGTTCTTGCAAAACTAGGAATATATATATATATTTTTTTACTTGATTGTATGAAGCTATTGATTCTTGAAAGTTGTGTATACATAATATATACGTACTACTTAATACTTTTTGTTTTTCCAAAATATATTTTGGAGTCTTGTTACTTTAAAGTACGTAAAAATAGAAACACACTTTTAAGTTTGTTTCAATACTTTACATACTACACTCTTGTCTTGTCTTTATACATATACCTCACTATTGCACTTTCTTTCTTTTACACCTTGAGTACAGCGGAATTCTGCGAAACGGAACCATAACCCGTCCATGACATCGCTGGGATCTGCCTGTCAGTCCGCTACTCTTGTTTCATCTTGCTAGTTGCTTTCCTTTATTACCTACATCACGAATAGACTAATGAGCTAAAGCTCAGTAAGTACAAACATACATACAAGTAAATAAGCTGAATACACCACTCTAGGGTTAGTCAACTTAGGACCAATTATTTTCTTTAGTCCTATACTGCTTGTTCTTTCTATTCTATTTCTTTCTTTTCTTTGCTTTACTTTATCTTGCTTAATCTTTCACTTGTGGGCCCGTGGTTGGACGTACCTGGTGCGCGCAGACCAATAGAGGATGAGGGGAGCGACCCACCGATCAACCCTAAGGTCGTCTCTGGACTACTGACCTTATAGGTAGTAAGTCATGTCATAAACTACCTCATTATTAACGAGGCAGCGCCACACTTCTGGGGTGGAGGCAGGAAGTTAAGCCATAAACTATCTCATTATTAACGAGGCAGCGCCACACTTCTGGGGTGGAGGCTATCTGGGAACCTCACAACTGGGGAGGCCGGTACGCCAACCTTAACTTTTAAGTCTTATTATCTGACTTATCTTATTCCTCTTTTCTGTTTCTGATCTTGCTTACTATTCTCGTGAACATGTTAGTATCATGTCACAAACTGAATAGCTTAAATGTATATATATATAACACAACTCTATGGTAAGTCCATTCGTGAGTAGACAATTAAATGTCTGTACTTACCTTATCAATCTCTTCTCCTTTTCTCTCTAGGATCTTTGATCGCCCTCCTTGTAGGTCGATTTTTGGATCCTACAGACAAACTTTGTCTGTTAATTTCATTTCCATTTATAGCTTTTATTTTTTTATTAAAAAGCTTAAATAGAACCTATTTACAACTTTTTGGGCTTTATTTATCATTTCCCCAATTTTCCCCAACTTTTGCAAAATTACGATTTTGCCCCTATATTTTGGCAAAATTACAGTTTTGCCCATGACGGAATTTTATTGATCCAGACTGCATTTTTGGCCCTCAGGAACTTTTCTGACTCTTTTCTAATCATTACCGGGTTCGTTTCTATTATATTTCCACTTTTCACTTTCCCGACCCTCGGGAAGTACTATTCCGACCCTTACGTCGGTTTAGTGATTTTCTATCGTTTCAGAGCCTCAAATGGACGTTTCACTAGTATTTAAAACGTTCATCTAGACATTCCCGACCTAGGTCTTCGAGGCTCGGATTTTCCGTACCCGACTCAGACCTTTATTTTATTTCCAAAAACGCCACCCCTCGGGGTCGGTTTCCCGTTTAACTCGCGTTTTACATTTTCAAGGGGACGTGTTACTATTCACGAACCACCCCTTAGATTTTCCTTATTCAATTTTCTGTTAGGGACTCGGGTTTCTGATCCGACCCTAAACTTTTTATTTTTAAATTCCTATTTTACCCCGAAAGCCGTTTTCGAAATTTCAGCAGCATTTCGACGAAATTTTAAGGCTACCGGCATTAGGTACGCCTCGAACCATATGTACCTGCCACGTACTATACCACAAGCCTATTTTATGTAAAAGTTTTCCAAATTTTTACATAAAAGCTCACAAATTTTCAATTTCACATTTTTAACCACATTACAAAATTTTTTCACAATTTTACCCTTAGTTTTGGTTTCGGTTTTCACCACCAAACCGAACCAAAGTTTCTCAAACTTTTCAACCACTTGTTAGGCTATTCAATGCCATTTTCTAACACTTTTTCAAGCCCATTTCCTTGTACTTTTCAACTAAATTCTTAGGGTTTTTAAACACTTAAAACCCACGGCCTCATTAGTGAAAAACATGCCAAATTTTCTTTTCATTCTTTCAATCAAAATTTCATCATTCACATCATAAAATGCATGATTTCAATTAACCAAACATTACCTAAAAGCATGAAAATTTTTCTTCCAAAACCCTAAGTAACCCTACGGCCACTTTGAGTAAATGAACACTAAAATTTTTCCAAGCTTTTTCATAGTGAAATTCATGCTTTATTCTTAACAAAACATAAGTTTAAAGCATGTTAACACATAAATCACACAAATTTCTCATTGATTACCCATGGTAACCCACGAATTTTCCTTTGGAAAACCAACCAAAAATTGGTTTTTCTTTAAACCAATTGCATGGTTTTCTTCCTTATTACACCCTTAACAAAACCCATCATCAACTTAATGAAAAACACCCAAAATTTTTCCATCTTAATTCACTATTCATCCCACGGATTTCATGAAGAAAAACCATGAAAAAATCAAGTGCAAGGGAAGTTACCTTAGTCAAATGCTTCCTTTGTCTTCAAGGAATGTTTTTACACCAATTTTGTGTAGAAAAGTTGAAGGAATTACTTGGTTCTTCTTTGATCACCCACGGCTCACCATGGAAGGCACTTAGCAAAAATTTTTGTTATGTTTTGCTTCCAAAATGGTCTCGGCCACTTATCCCCCAAATTTTGCCGACTTAAGCCACCAAAAAGACCAATTAATTTGGCTTCCACCAATGAAAATTAGGCACCTTTCACCCTAATACTTTCTCCATTTTTCAAAAATTAAAAAGGTTAATTTTTGGCTAAATCTTGGCCTTTGGATCAAAAAGCAAATGAATCATGGCCATTCATCCTACCTAACACCAATTTCTTTCCATTTCTTAAATGGATTTATGATGTCATAATTACTAAAGTGAAAGTTGACTTTGACTTTCACTATTCACATTAATTCGACTACTTTTTGACCGATACCGGTTCGAGCCGAAATTTTCCTGGAATCGTCTCGGCGTGTTCCTGAGGTCTCCTGTGCAGTCGGATCAATTTAAATTGCTTCCGTTTGATCAAAATCAATCCCGGAAGTTTACCGTCTTTTTGAGCTCCGGTTAGGGTTTCAATGCCGGTTTTGGCACCGTTTCACCCGTTTCAACTCAGTGAATTTTTCCAACACTGAATTCTTACTCGTCAGTATTGTTAGAACATTTTAATATATTCTAAGCAATATAAATACATCTATTTCACTCTTTAAATAGTATAAATTATTATATACATATATTTGTACTTTTCTTACTGTGCTCTTATTTTGACTTGCCATATTCTTATCTTTATACTGTTCAGATACCGAAACTACTCCTTTTTGAGCGTTTTGGGCCTGAATTCACTTTCTTACTCATATACTTTATTCTCTACTTATTTTTGGAGATTTTAATTTCCTCCAAAACATTTATTTATTTCTATCAACACTATAATTTGTCTAATTACAACCATATTGTTTCTTTACATTCTTACTTATAGAACTCATAGAAAACCCTAGATTAAATTAGGTTACACCGCTAAAATTCTCTGGTCGTCACATTCACCCCTCCTTAAAAATTTTCGTCCTCGAAAATCAGAACAGGTGGGGGTACTTGGCTCTCATCTCCTCTTCTCTTTCCCACGTGGCCTCTTCTACATTATGATTTTTCCATAGAACTCTGACCAGCGGGATGCTTTTATTTCTTAATATCTTCTCTTCTCGCGCAAGTATTTGCACCGGTTGTTCTTCGTAAGAGAGATCCTCTCGAACTTGGATTGGCTCATAATCTAGGACATGTGAAGGGTCCGAGATATACTTTCTTAGCATAGATACATGAAAGACATTATGCACTGAAGATAATTCCGGTGGCAAAGCTATCTTATAGGCTACTTTCCCAACCCGGCTAATAATTGGGAAAGGTCCTATGTATCTTGGGCTCAACTTTCCTTTCTTTCCAAAACGCATAACACCTTTCATTGGTGCTACTTTTAAGAATACGAAGTCACCCTCGTTAAACTCTAGGAATCTTCGTCTTTTATCTGCGTAGCTTTTCTGACGACTTTGTGTAGTTTTCATTCTCTGTTGAATCTTTTGGACCACGTCTATCGTTTCTTGGATAAACTCGGTTTTATGAAGTTCTTTCTCCCTGAGTTCATACCAGTGAATGGGAGATCTACACTTTCGTCCATATAATGCCTCATAAGGAGCCATCCCGATGGACGCTTGATAGCTGTTGTTGTAGGAGAATTCTATTAACGGCAGCTTCTTGTTCCAAGCTCCCTTGAAATCTAAAATACAAGCACGAAGCATATCTTCTAGCGTTTGGATCGTACGCTCAGACTGTCCGTCAGTCTGAGGATGAAATGCAGTGCTGAATCTTAGTTCGGAGCCCATTGCCTCTTGTACACTTTTCCAGAAATTGGATGTGAACCGACTGTCATGATCTGACACTATTGTTGTCGGTATTCCATATAATCTCACAATGTTGGCAATGTACAATTCTGTGAATTTCTCTAATGTGTATGTCATCTTTACGGGTATAAAGTGAGCAGATTTGGTCAATCGATCCACCACTACCCATATCATGTCAAATCCTTCACTTGTCTTGGGTAGCCCGACCACAAAATCCATGGTTACGTGCTCCCACTTCCACTCTGGAATCTCTAATGGCTGCAGCTCTCCGGCTGGCCGCTGATGCGCTGCTTTGACTCTTTGACATGTTAAGCAGCTGCTGATGTGTTTAACAATGTCATTCTTCATCTTTGTCCACCAAAAGTGCTGCTTTAGATCCTGATACATTTTCGTACTGCCCGGATGCACTGAATATGGAGTGTCATGGGCCTCTGTCAGGATTCTTTTCTTCAAAACTTCTTCATCTGGTACACAGATTCTTCCTTGGAAGAGTAAAGTTCCGTCTTTGGAGAGGTGGAACTCTAACTTGTCATTCTTAGAGGCCTCTTCTTTAAGCCTTTTGAAAGCAACATCTAGCTCTTGAGCCTCTTTAATCTCCTCAAGAATTGTTGGTTTGAGTTGCATTGCCGCTAATTTTCCTGAAATTATCTCCACTCCCAACAAGGAGATCTCATGTTGAAGTGGCTTGGGCAACTTATCGATGGCTATTTGCTCTGGCATCGTTGATTTACGACTCAACGCGTCTGCCACTCTGTTCGCCTTACCGGGGTGATATAAGATCTCACAATCGTAATCTTTTACCAACTCCAGCCATCTTCTTTGTCTCATGTTAAGCTCTTTTTGAGTAAAGAAATACTTTAAACTCTGGTGGTCGGTGAAAATTCTGCACCGAACTCCATATAGGTAATGTCGCCATATCTTCAAAGCAAATACGACGGCTGCTAACTCTAAATCATGAGTCGGATAGTTCTTTTCATGCTTTTTGAGTTGTCTTGATGCATAGGCTATTACTTTCCCATCCTGCATCAGCACAGCTCCTAAACCTGTCCTGGAGGCATCGCTATAAATGTCGAAGTCTCCTTCATCCTTTGGAATTGTGAGAATTGGAGCACTGGTCAACCGATTCTTCAACTCTTGAAAGCTTTCTTCACACTTCTTTGTCCACTCGAACTTCTTCTCTTTGCGTGTGAGAGCAGTGAGAGGGGCAGCTAATCTGGCAAATCCCTCTACAAATCTCCGATAATAGCCCGCTAATCCGAGAAAACTCCGGATCTCGGTCACATTCTTTGGAGGAGACCACTTGCTTACCGCTTCGATCTTTGCTGGGTCTACTGAAATTCCGTCTTTGGAAACGACATGTCCTAAGAAGTGGACCTTACCTAGCCAAAATTCACATTTGGAGAACTTTGCATATAGCTGATGCTCCTTCAGAATGCGTAACACAATTCGAAGATGCTTCTCATGCTCCTTCCAATCTTTTGAGTATATAAGGATGTCATCGATAAATACAATGACAAATTGGTCTAAAAATTCCTTGAATACTCGATTCATCAGATCCATAAAAGTGGCTGGTGCATTCGTTAATCCAAAAGGCATAACGAGAAATTCGTAGTGCCCATATCGTGTTCGGAATGCAGTCTTTGGAATGTCTCTTTCTTTAATTTTTAACTGGTGATAGTCGGATCAAAGATCAATCTTCGAGAAGACGGTGGCTCCTTTTAGCTGATCGAATAAATCATCGATCCTTGGTAGAGGATATTTATTCTTGATCGTGACTTTGTTGAGCTCACGATAATCTATGCACTTTCGGAGGGTTCCATCCTTTTTCTTCACGAAGAGAACTGGAGCTCCCCACGGCGAATAACTAGGCCGTATAAAACCTTTCTCTAATAACTCCTTCAGTTGAGCTTGTAATTCTTTAAGCTCGGCCGGTGCCATTCTGTAAGGGGCCTTTGAAATCGGAGACGTTCCTGGCAGCAGCTCGATCTCGAAGGTAATCTCTCGATCAGGAGGAAGTCCCGGTAATTCTTCTGGAAATACCTCCACGAACTCGTTGATCACTGGTACCTCGTTCGGTTGTAGTTCTACCTTCTTGGTGGTGTCCTTGACATAAGCTAGATATCCGGTACAGCCACTAGATATCAGCTTTCTTGCCCGCAGGGAACTGATCAACATTTTCGACTGCTTCTGAGACTGCCCTTGATACTCAAACTGGTCTTTTCCTCCAAACTGGAACACTACTTTTCGTCGTCGACAGTCAATGGTCGCTTGATATTTTGCAAGGAAATCCATTCCAAGGATAACGTCATAATCGACTAACTCTAAGACGACTAAGTCGACGTACAACTCCCTATCAGCAACAATTACTGGCACGTGACGTAACCAGCAATCAGATAATAATACCTCACCAGACGGTAAGGTGGTTTTAAACACTTGGCCAATTTTATCCTTGGCATGACTAACTCTTTCTACAAAGCTATGTGAGGCAAATGAATGCGATGCACCGGAGTCAAATAAAACAAGTGCAGGGCTTTGGGCGACAAGAAGCTGACCTGTCACCACATTCGAGGTGCCTGCCTCTACATCTTCCCTGGTGTAGGCTAATAGATGTGCCTCCGTCTTTGGTATACTCTCCTGGCGTCCAGGTTGAGTATGCGATCCTTGTATAGCATGGACCTGGCTCGTCTGTCAGGACTGAAAGGATCCCGGCTGGTTCTGTTAGTTGGATGGGCAGACTCTAGCATAATGGCTTTCTCTACCACAAACATAGCATGCGGTATTCCCCAGCTTGCACTCGCCCTTATGCAGTCTTCCACATTTTGGGCATGGCTGTCGGTTCTGTACTCCTTCTAAGCCTTGCCTTTGCTGAGTGTTGCGAGTATTTTGGCCCCAATTTTCATTTGGGTTTCCCTTTCGCTTATTGGTATTCTGCTGGTTCTGGTTATTTTTCTGACCAGGCTTCATTCCTTGACCAGATTTATTACTTTGGCCAGCTTAGTTGTTCTTCTGAGTCTGCTTCGCGAGATCTCTTTCTTTCTTCTTCTCCTCCCAGACTTTTGTTCTTTCTTCCTTAACTATGTTCAGATGATTCTCGGCCCTCATAGCTCTGCTTACACAGTCTGCTACAGTGGTTGGCGGGGTCTCGCCACTTTCCACATTTAGGGCTATATCTTGTCGGAACATATTGATCATCCTCCGTACCCGCTCTTCTTCTGTGGGTACCAAATGTGGACACAGTCGAGCTAATCTGTCGAATTTACGGCAGGCTTCAGTCACTGTCATCTCGCCTTGCCTCAGCTCATCGAACTCTCTTTGTTGAGCTCGTAGGGTGTCAAGGTTGAAATACTTCCTGTTAAATTCTCTCAGGAAGTCATTCCAGGTCATCCTTCTAACGTCCCTTCGCATCTTTACTGTCTCCCACCAATAACAAGCATCCTTTGTTAATATGCAGGAGGCGCAAAGGACCTTCTCTTGGTCTGTTAGGTCCATAAACTCAAACATAGTCTGCAATGACGCTAACCATTCTTCAGCCTCTAAGGGTTCTATAGATCCCTCAAACTCTTTTGGCTTCATCTTCCGGAACCGTTCATACAATGATCCCTGGTTGGCTCCAGCTCGGGCACCTATTGCTACTTCAGGTACCATTCGGACTGGTGGTGCTACTGGTTCAGGAGCTGGTTGTGGCTCCGGTACTGGTGCTTGAGGTGGAGGGAAATTCGCTTGGGCCCCATTCCTCTGTTCCAATAGCTCTTGCAGTCTTTGGTTCTGTGTTTCTTGTGCCTCTAGCCGAGCTTGTATGTTGGCTAGGACAGCGACTAAGTCTGCTTCTTGAGCTTGCTCAGCTCGTGTGCGAACCATGTTGCTGTGTCTGACCTATAACATTAGCGACATGGCCTAGTACTAATTAGGTATTGATTATTTACAATTAACTTACTTGGACTGAGCAGGTGCAGATACTGAGATGTCATGGAAGGTCGATAGTAGAACCGCTCGCTCTGATACCAACTCTTGTAGGCGACCCCTCTAGCTTAGGTCGTCCACCTTATCTTGCTTGCTTTCTTTATTCTCTGCTTATTCTTACTTAGCTTGCTTGTTTCTATAACTTTCTTCTCCTTGGGGTTTAAAAGATTTGTTCTTGCAAAACTAGGAATATATATATATTTTTTTTTACTTGATTGTATGAAGCTATTCATTCTTGAAAGTTGTGTATACATAAATATATACGTACTACTTAATACTTTTTGTTTTTCCAAAATATATTTTGGAGTCTTGTTACTTTAAAGTACGTAAAAATAGAAACACACTTTTAAGTTTGTTTCACTACTTTACATACTACACTCTTGTCTTGTCTTTATACATATACCTCACTATTGCACTTTCTTTCTTTTACACCTTGAGTACAGCGGAATTCTGCGAAACGGAACCATAACCCGTCCATGACATCGCTGGGATCTGCCTGTCAGTCCGCTACTCTTGTTTCATCTTGCTAGTTGCTTTCCTTTATTACCTACATCACGAATAGACTAATGAGCTAAAGCTCAGTAAGTACAAACATACATACAAGTAAATAAGCTGAATACACCACTCTAGGGTTAGTCAACTTAGGACCAATTATTTTCTTTAGTCCTATACTGCTTGTTCTTTCTATTCTATTTCTTTCTTTTCTTTGCTTTACTTTATCTTGCTTAATCTTTCACTTGTGGGCCCGTGGTTGGACGTACCTGGTGCGCGCAGACCAATAGAGGATAAGGGGAGCGACCTACCGATCAACCCTAAGGTCATCTCTGGACTACTGACCTTATAGGTAGTAAGTCATGCCATAAACTACCTCATTATTAACGAGGCAGCGCCACACTTCTGGGGTGGAGACAGGAAGTTAAGCCATAAACTACCTCATTATTAACGAGGCAGCGCCACACTTTTGGGGTGGAGGCTATCTAGGAACCTCACAACTGGAGAGGCCGGTACGCCAACCTTAACTTTTAAGTCTTATTATCTGACTTATCTTATTCCTCTTTTCTGTTTCTGATCTTGCTTACTATTCTCGTGAACATGTTAGTATCATGTCACAAACTGAATAGCTTAAATGCATATATATATATAACACAACTCTATGGTAAGTCCATTCGTGAGTAGACAATTAAATGTCTGTACTTACCTTATCAATCTCTTCTCCTTTTCTCTCTAGGATCTTTGATCGCCCTCCTTGTAGGTCGATTTTTGGATCCTACAGACAAACTTTGTCTGTTAATTTCATTTCCATTTATAGCTTTTATTTTTTTATTAAAAAGCTTAAATAGAACCTATTTACAACTTTTTGGGCTTTATTTATCATTTCCCCAATTTTCCCCAACTTTTGCAAAATTACGATTTTGCCCCTATATTTTGGTAAAATTGCAGTTTTGCCCCTGACGGAATTTTATTGATCCAGACTGCATTTTTGGCCCTCAGGAACTTTTCTGACTCTTTTCTAATCATTACCGGGTTCGTTTCTATTATATTTCCACTTTTCACTTTCCCGACCATCGGGAAGCACTATTCCGACCCTTACGTCGGTTTAGTGATTTTCTATCGTTTCGGAGCCTCAAATGGACGTTTCACTAGTATTTAAAACGTTCATCTGGACATTCCCGACCTAGGTCTCCGAGGCTCGGATTTTCCGTATACGACTCAGACCTTTATTTTATTTCCAAAAACGCCCCCCTCGGGGTCGGTTTCCCGTTTCACTCGCGTTTTACATTTTCAAGGGGACGGGTTACTATTCACGAACCACCCCTTAGATTTTCCTTATTCAATTTTCTGTTAGGGACTCGGGTTTCCGATCCGACCCTAAACTTTTTATTTTTAAATTCCTATTTTACCCCGAAAGCCGTTTTCGAAATTTCGGCAGCATTTCGGCGAAATTTTAAGGCTACCGGCGTTAGGTACGCCTCGAACCATATGTACCTGCCACGTATTATACCACAAGCCTATTTTATGTAAAAGTTTTCCAAATTTTTACATAAAAGCTCACAAATTTCCAATTTCACATTTTTAACCACATTACAAAATTTTTTCACAATTTTGCCCTTAGTTTTGGTTTCAGTTTTCACCACCAAACCGAACCAAAGTTTCTCAAACTTTTCAACCACTTGTTAGGCTATTCAATGCCATTTTCTAACACTTTTTCAAGCCCATTTCCTTGTACTTTTCAACTAAATTCTTAAGGTTTTTAAACACTTAAAACCCACGGCCTCATTAGTGAAAAACATGCCAAATTTTCTTTTCATTCTTTCAATCAAAATTTCATCATTCACATCATAAAATGCATGATTTCAATTAACCAAACATCACCTAAAAGCATGAAAATTTTTCTTCCAAAACCCTAAGTAACCCCACGGCCACTTTGAGTAAATGAACACCAAAATTTTTCCAAGCTTTTCCATAGTGAAATTCATACTTTATTCTTAACAAAACATAAGTTAAAAGCATGTTAACACATAAATCACACAATTTTCTCATTGATTACCCATGGTAACCCACGGATTTTCCTTTGGAAAACCAACCAAAAATTGGTTTTTCTTTCAACCAAAAATTGGTTTTTCTTTGCATGGTTTTCTTCCTTATTACACCCTTAACAAAACCCATCATCAACTTAATGAAAAACACCCAAAATTTTTCCATCTTAATTCACTATTCATCCCACGGATTTCATGAAGAAAAACCATGAAAAAATCAAGTGCAAGGGAAGTTACCTTAGTCAAATGCTTCCTTTGTCTTCAAGGAATGTTTTGACACCAATTTTGTGTAGAAAAGTTGAAGGAATTACTTGGTTCTTCTTTGATCACCCGCGGCTCACCATGGAAGGCACTTAGCAAAAATTTTTGTTATGTTTTGCTTCCAAAATGGTCTCGGCCACTTATCCCCCAAATTTTGCCGACTTAAGCCACCAAAAAGACCAATTAATTTGGCTTCCACCAATGAAAATTAGGCACTTTTAACCCTAGTACTTTTTCCATTTTTCAAAAATTAAAAAGGTTAATTTTTGGCTAAATCTTGGCCTTTGGATCAAAAAGCAAATGAATCATGGCCATTCATCCTACCTAACACCAATTTCTTTCCATTTCTTAAATGGATTTATGATGTCATAATTACTAAAGTGAAAGTTGACTTTGACTTTCACTATTCACATTAATTCGACTACTTTTTGACCGATACCGGTTCAAGCCGAAATTTTCCTGGAATCGTCCCGGCGTGTTCCTGAGGTCTCCTGTGCAGTCGGATCAATTTAAATTGCTTCCGTTTGATGAAAATCAATCCCGGAAGTTTACCGTCTTTTTGAGCTCCGGTTAGGGTTTCAATGCCGGTTTTGGCACCGTTTCACCCGTTTCAACTCAGTGAATTTTTCCAACACTGAATTCTTACTCGTCAGTATTGTTAGAACATTTTAATATATTCTAAACAATATAAATACATCTATTTCACTCTTTAAAGAGTGCAAATTATTATATACATATATTTGTACTTTTCTTACTGTGCTCTTTCTTTGACTTGCCATATTCTTATCTTTATACTGTTCAGATACCGAAACTACTCCTTTTTGAGCGTTTTGGGCCTGAATTCACTTTCTTACTCATATACTTTATTCTCTACTTATTTTTGGAGATTTTAATTTCCTCCAAAATATTTATTTATTTCTATCAACACTATAATTTGTCTAATTACAACCATAGTGTTTCTTTACATTCTTACTTACAGAACTCATAGAAAACCCTAGATTAAATTAGGTCACACTGCTAAAATTCTCTGGTCGTCACACTAATGCTTAGGGCATTTCCTAACATTTGGTCCCATGTAGTGATAGAACCTCTTGGCAGAGAGTTTAACCATGGCTTTGCCTGATTCCTGAAAGAAAACGGGAATAGCCTCAGTCTTATTGCATCATCTGTGGCGTCGTTAATCTTGAAAGTATCGCAAATCTCCAGGAAATTAGCTATATGTGCATTAGGGTCCTCGTCCTGGAGCCTATCAAATTGTACATATTGTTGTACCATTTGAATGATATTGTGTTTGATCTCAAAATTGTTGGCTGCCACAGCTGGTCTGATAATGCTTGATTCTATCCCCATCAATGATGGTCTTGCATAATCGGACATTGTTTTTTTGTTGCTCAGGTTCGGCCATGACTTGGAGTTGAGCTAACTCTTCTTCTCTTTGTCTACGCTTGGCTCTTAGACTTCGAATTCCTAAGCACTATACTCTCATCCCTCTTCGTTATCTCTCTTTTGTGCCACTAATTCACCTCTGCCAAACTACTATCACATTCACATAAAAAATATATATATATATACACACACATTAATCACACTCTAACAACCCACTAACCACTAATTTCTCAAGTCTATTAGTGACAGTTCCAAACATAATGTTATTTTATGTCCTTAAGTTATAGTATTTCTGAGTTAGAGATTTGAAAGGTAGTAATCAAGACGGCTGGCAGGTTTTGAAATATTCTTTGTTTATGGGATATGCATCGTGGATCACGCGTAATATTATAATAATAACACAAAATGTGCGATCATAATTTCATGGAGAAAAAAGCAACCCTGACATTGTTCTTTCAATTTCAGGATCTTCTTTGAAAAATTTGGATTGATTGTTTCGGGTCATAAACTAATCCAAGTGCCTGAAATAACAACACAAAAGTGAAAATGTAAAATAAAATAAAATAGAAAATTAAAATAAAACAAATGGATAAATTAATAAGGATTAAGCATTCTTAATATCGTAGTTCCCCAGCAATGGCGCCAAAAACTTGATAGCGATCTCCTATCCTATAGATTTTTTAGGCAAGTGCACCTATCGATTCTATAGCATAGTGGATAAAAATATCGAGTGTCGATCCCACAAGGACTATCGATTACTAGTAGTAACTATTTTCTTATTATCTACCCTCTGAATTTCAGTTGATATAGGTCAACTTAAATAAAAATAAATAAATAAATACAAATATAACTCACCAATGTAAATCAAAACTAAACAGCAATTAAATCAAGAGAAATCAGTTCAAACAAGCACTACATAGATAATGAATCCCCCTAGAATGTCTATTTTGATTAATCCATAAAAAAAAATCAAAATACCTGTACTTCATTGGACCGTGAAATTCCTTAGTTTTGTTAATATCTTTCTCAAGTTTATTAACAACTAATCCCAAGTTGATTAATTGAAATCTCTTTCTAATTAAAGCCCCTAGAATTGCATTAATCAATCAATGAATTCCTCTATTAGATTTGACCATAATCTAGAAGATTTACGTTATTCTATCTCTAGAATTACGTGCAACTCCTTTAAATTATGCTAGATCAAATTATACAAAGGATTTCTCAATTACAAGTGCATGATATCAAACATGAATCAGCATACCGGTAAATATTAATTCAATTCAATGAAGAATATATAATTGAATCTCAATGAAATATGTAGATAAATTGAAATGAATAAGATCAAATCGCAATATTCATTCTAGGGTTCATCCAATCTAGGTATTAAACAAATCAGTTCATAATCAATGAAATAACAGTACTACAATTCAAATGAATACAAAGAGTAGATGAATCCATGAAAAATCCCTTTTTACTCTAATGAAATCCACTTCAAATTGATAGAATGTTGCTTGTGAGAATGATTCTCTCTCTAATCTGCCTCCTCTCTGCTGTTTTAGGGTTTTCTTTTGTAGCTCGGCACTCTCCCCTCTGAATGCCAGCTCCTGCCCTTTTTATAGCTCAAAAAGCCTGATTTCTGCACCGTACACGGCCTTTGACACGGTCTCAGGGTGATCATACACGGGCGTGTTCCATGAAACACGGGCGTGTTAACCTCAAACACGGGCGTGTTCAAGTCAGAATAGTCTAACACGCCCATGTTCCCACAACACGGCCTTTTACATGTTCGGGGACCCGATCAGTACACGGCCACTTACACGGCCGTGTACATGGTCACACGGTCGTGTACATTTCGGATACGGGCGTGTTCAAGTCAAAATTACCAACATACCCATGTTCCCAAAGACACGGCCTTTTATAAGTTCGAGGACCCGATCGGTACACAGCCACTTACACGGCCGTGTACCTGCCTGTGTTCGTCATACTTTGTACAAAAAGGCGTCAAACTGCTCTAAATTAGTTCCTTATGCTCCCATTACTTAAATTAGGACCTGAAAATAAAATATAAACCGATCAAGTGCAAAAGTCCATGAAGAAATCCCGGAACTAAGTGATAATGGCCTAAATATTGTGCTAAAAATATATACATTCTAACGCTTATCAAGTGCCCACACACTCTGCCATACGGGAATTGGAGAATAGTAGAGAAGGCTAGTTGGTTGAAGCCCTCTAGTCATTCTCCTCCTGCAGTTTGGCATCCTCTTAAGGTATAAGTTTTATTGTTGTTAGTTTATTGTATATGGCATCACGAGATATTTAACAATCTTTAAAAATTTTTATCGTTCTGCTGCGCCATTCTGATGCATTTTTACCGATTTTAATCCTACAATTGGTATCAGAGCCATCTCATGACTATCCCATGTACATAAATTAGATAATTAATTAGTCTTTTTATTTATGTATAGATTTGATATTTAGAGAGTGACATTTTAGGATTCCTTTATGTTGTTATCATGTATTATGTATGTAGTATATAGTTATCTTAATTTATTGAATTATTATAAGCATGCTTGTTTTATGCCGGTTATGGTTACTTAGAATTTAGAAAATTATATTTAGGAATTTTTATGTAACCATGAGAGCGGTTTATAATCACCATAATTTTCCTATGGATTTTAATTTTTGTCTCTTAGAATTATTATGATTAGAATTTTTATATACCGGAAACGGTTTAGGAAATTTTATATAATTATTCTAGGAGGAGATCAAAGTTTGAAGACCATAATTTATTTTTTCCAAAAAGTTAAATTTAATTTAAAGATTGAAATTTTGTTTGTATGGAAAATTCCAATTTAATTAGGATTCAAATTAATTTTTGGAGATCCTAATGGGTAAATTGGAATATGGCATGGAAATCGAGGACGGACCCACCCAGGTAGGATGGGGCTGTGGTAACCCCTGTCCAAGCCTGACCACCCACGGCCGCAGGCTTTGCCTGCAGCCCGGGGTGGCCGTGGCCCCCCTTGGGGTTGGTCAAGGCCTTGGGCGTGTAGCCCATGGCTGTAGGCGTTGCCTGCAGCGTGGCGTGCTGCTGCGCCCACTCGGGTGTGCAGCCCATGGCTGTAGGGGCTGCCTGCAGCCTGACGGCTGCTGTGGCCGCCCGGGCGTGCAGCCTGAGGCTGCAGGCTAAGGGCTATACCCGGGCTATGGCTGTGGGCTGCAAGCCCCCCAGGGCTGGGGTTGGCCACGGCGGCTGTTGACCTCTGGGGCCGTGGGGCCAATGGGCCGAAAAACAAAATTTTAGTTTTTAAATTTGAGATTTAATTTTAAATTATGTTTATTAAAATATGTAATTAAAAATTTGAAAATTTGAAAATTACATATTATTACACATGAAATTTAACTTGTTTAAAATTTGAATTTGAAATTTATATTTTTGAAATTTGAATTTGAATTTTGAATTTTAAACAATTCTTAGGATGAGAAATAAATGGAAATGCTACATAAAGATGGATACAAGAAGACAGAACAAAATTTAAGACCCAAAGAATACTTTGGATGGAATTTTGTAATCTTATTTTCTTTGTTCTAGGATGGGACCATAGTTTAGTTATTTTTCCGTCAATTATTTTTTCTATGATATGTCATGGATGTATAAATATGTATTGATGGATGTTTTGAATGCATATTTGATAACATGTCACATAGGATAGGTGAATGCCGCTCAGACTATATTGATTATATATTTTACAAAACTTGCATGATTTTCAAAATATTGAGTGGGAGAGGGTTTCAAACAAAACCCACGGCCTCCATTGTTGATCTATATGTGAAAGTATGGTAACGTTTCGCGTCAGTTCTGCCCTGATCACACCTCTCGGTAGGTGTTTACCACTACTAGTATACTAGGTTAGATCTCTTATGTGGAAAATGTGTTCGGGCATGATTCTATTCATGACTACCTCTCGGTGGCTTGGTAGGATGTGGATCGGGCTACGTAAACAATGGTTATACACTCAAGACTCGTTTAGTTATTAACCTTCCCTAGAAACTCTGTTAACTAAATTGGTGGTCAAAATAAGTGATTATTAATATATGTATTAAATTTAGAGGATTTAAGGCAATATATATTAATTGGACAGGGTCCATGTTCCAGCTATTTGTCTCATGACCACCCCTCGATGGCTTGGGGTAATAGGTGTTGAGAATTACCGTTGTAATGCTACATGTTTTTTCAAGTTTTATGTAGAAATATACTTGTATGTTTTATTTGCTAAATTTTTCTATATATTTGCTTGGGGTTTTGTAATGATGTAAGTATAATTTTATTTCAGTTTAAAATATCACCGACACCCCTCATTTCAATACTTATTGAAAATAAGCTGAATGGCGATAATTACAAAGACTAGAAAAGAAATTTGCTAATAGTTCTTAGCTGCGAGAGACGTAAGTTCGTGCTGGATGAACCATGCTTACCTGGGCCCAAACTTGACACACCGCTTGAGGAGGTCCCGGTTGCCTATACTCGTTGGAGAGAATCCAATGAGATAGCTCGGTGCTACATTCTTACTAGCATGACAAGTGCTCTACAAAAGCAGCATGACACTTATCAAGTTGCTAGGGAGATCATGAAGAACTGGAGGACATGTTTGGAGGTAAAAAAAAATTGGCTCAACAGTCTGCTATCATAAGTATCATGAACTCTAAGCAGAAGACAGGAACTCCGATAAAGGACCATATGATCCCTCTAATGGGATTCTTTGCTGAGGCTGTCGAAAACGGTGCTGAGTTGGACTATAACACCCAGATCGAGATGGTGTTTAAAACTCTGTCAAAAGATTTTGTAGTGTTTAAGGCCGTATACAATCTGGCGACAAGGGAGTTAGGACTCACCGAGCTCATGAAGTAACTCCAAGCTTATGAGCGGATGATCAAGGACAGGGATGCGGTCCAACCTAAAGGAGAGGCCAATTTGGCAGAATCTTCCAAACCCTCACAGAAGAGGAATAGGCCAAATAAGAAGTAAGTGGCTTCTAGTTCTTCTAATCCTGCTGTCTCAGATGGGAAGAAGAGGAAGAAGAACAAGAAGCCCAAGGACCTAAAAAGTTAAAGTCCTTCCACTGTGAGAAGGTAGGTCACTTCAAGAAGGTTTGTCGGGAATTCTTAGCCGCCAAGGGCAAGGAAGGTAAGGAACTTCTATATCTAGAAGCGTGTTTGGTGGAAGAATCTAAAGACACTTGGGTCATTGATTCGGGTGCCACTAATCATGTATGTGTTTCTATGCAAGGGTTCGTGGAAACGAGAAGTCTATGTAATAAGAGCCTCTCGTTGTGGACGGGAGACGGTAGCTTGGTGGTGGCTGAGGCAGTGGGAGACGTACATCTATATTTTGATAAATTTAGGTTAATATTATTGAAAGACTGTTTTTATGTTCCTAATTTTAGGAGGAACCTTATATCGGTAGCTTGTTTAATAAATGATTCTTATTCAGTTTCTTTTAATAAAAGAGTTTATATTCGTAAAAATAAGTCTTTTATCTGTTCTGGTTAGATGGATGGAAACCTGTATTTAATCAAATTAAAGATGTACTCACTGCTTGACACTGAATTAATTGATAACTTTAAAAGGTTGAAAGTTTTTCACTCTAACAAGGCATGTCTTTGGTATTTAAGACTTGGTCATATTAATAAGGATATGATTCAAAGATTGGTGAAGAACGGTCCTCTAGAATCTCTAGAGGAGGTACGTTTTCCTCAATGTAAATCTTGTCTTGAGGGTAAGATGACTAAGAGGTCTTTTGGAACTAATGGTACTAGGGCTCAGGAACTTTTAGAAATTGTGCACACTGACGTATGTGGCCCCATGAACGTCACAGCACGAGGAAGGTTCGAGTATTATGTCTCCTTTATAGATGATTACTCGAGGTATGGTTATGTGTACCTGATGCACCGCAAGAGCGAAACCTTTGACAAGTTCAAAGAGTATCGTGCGGAAGTGGAAAAGCAATTGGGTAAATCCATAAAGACACTTCGATCTGATTGAGGTGGCGAATACCTCTCCGATGAATTTCTAGGACATCATATAGAGAATATGATATTATCCTAATTGACTGCACCTAGTACTCCACAACAGAATGGTGTAACCAAAAGGAGAAACATGACCTTATTAGATATACTACGGTCCATGATGAGTTATTCAATACTGCCATTATCATTTTGGGGATATGCATTGCAAACGGCGTACTATTTTCTGAACCAGGTTCCAAGCAAGTCAATTTCTAAGACTCCGTATGAATTGTGGTGTGGTAGGAAGCCCTGTAAGAAAATAAATCGGTAAAAACAAATCAGAGTGGCGCAGTGGAACAATAAAAAATTTTTTAGATCGTTAAATATCTCATGATGCTATATACAATAAACCAACAACAATTAAAACTCATACCTAAAGGACGCCAATCTTGCAGGAGGAGAATGACCGGAGGCTTCAACCAACTAGCCTTCTCTATTATTCTCCAATTCCCGAATGGCTGAGTGTGTGGGCACTCTGAACCTCGATCGGTATGCTAGCACTGCTAATCTTCTTCCGACCACCCAGATCTCTAAAGAACTTATTGTCACGATGAGCTGTGCAATAATAAGCCTGCTCACCTGAGAGTCTGTGATCTGAGAGAACTGGAGTGGCAGGACCTCTATTTATAGACCTGCATGAGGTGATTCTCTGAATTTGAATTGGATTAGGAGAAGATATTCTCCCTTATCCAAAACCATAAAATCTGAATTTTCCAAAGGAGAATCCCAACAATAAAATTCGGCCATTATGGGATAAATCCAATCTAAATCTAAACAAGATTTTAACTAGAATTTTATCTCCCTTTTTCAACCAAAAAATCTGAAAAAATCTAAGGAGAAAATCTCCAAAAAATTTCGGCCACTTTTAGGATAAGGGAGAATCAAAATTCCACTAGGATTTTCAAGTTTGAATCTTATCTCATCCTTATCCAAAATAACCGAATTTTCCTAGGAGATATTCTCCAAAATTTCGGCCACTTTCTGGGGAGGAGAGAATCCAAATTCAACTGGGATTGAAACTTGAATTTTTCCCTTGAACCTTATCCATAAAAACCGAAATTCCATTGAGGATAATCCTCAAAATTTCGTCCACTATTTGTTAGGATTTGGATTCAAAATTCAAGTAGGATTCTAACAAGATTATCCTCTCCAAATCCAACTCAAATTCGAATTTCAAAACTTGTGGATTTTCCACAACAAATTCAAATCCCACTTGGACTGTGATTCAAAATTTGAATTTCAAATTCAAATTTCAAATTCAAAATTCAAATTCAAAATTCAAATTCAAAATTCAAAATTCAAATTTTAAAATTCAAATTTCAAAATTCAAAATTCAAAATCCACAAAATAGTTGTGTTTCAAATTCTTGTTCTCATGGATAATTTTCTACAACTCCAATCCAATCTCAAATAAAATCATGGCAACTTTATTTCGAGTTCGAATAATTGTGTACTCTATTATCCAAAATAAAATTTGAATCCAACCAGAGAGAATCTTGTCTACCATCCTAATCCTGTGTCATCACCATCCATGCATAATAAACCAGCCAATAGCATACACAAATCAATTTGTCAAACGTTAAAGGAATTTTGTGGAGCTAGTAGAGGGACTGATTGGACATATATAATCGGGTTCCTGCAAATCCATATGATCATCATTCTTTTACCGAACAACTCAATCATATGATCACTAGTTTCAGAGTCACACCACTATAAACCTGAAACTGAACTCCCAATTATATACCGTATTACATAAGCCTGTGACAAGCTATCGTCCAATGACCTTGTCATGTATACAAAACCTTCATATGATATCCATGATCAGCCTTAGGTCAAAGTCCGTTTAATCCTACTGATTAGGCTATCTTAAAGTTCCATTATATTACCGAATTAAGAAAATGATTATTCACCATATGTGAATAAGAAGTCATCCGCCCAGCAGACGACCCAAGGCCTTGTCCATTTTCACATTTAGTATAATGCCTTTAAGAGGATACCTTTAACTCCTTAGAGCTATGATTCCGATATCTGCAAACAAACCTTTCATCGTATACAAGTTATGCACCCAACGAACCGGTCTATAAGCTTACTACCTCTGAGACGCTTTAGCCATTGGAACATCAAAGTACACAAGTCATATACATGAAGTAGTTCATTTACTCCGGATTAAGGTTATTGCACAATGAACATCAAAAGCATATTGATCCACTCATAGCGGTCTAAGTAGATCAATCACGCTTTAGTCCCGGTCTAATATGTCACCACCAAGTAACATATTTATGTCGCTACTTGGAAGTCCAGCTTCAGACAGTCAAGACAAACAGTCCCCTCCAAGGCTTTAGGCAACATAATAGTCTTAACATGAGTTAGATGTTCGGTCTAACCCCATAGACTACAGGCCATAGTTTAGACTGCTAACTTTAGAACATTGTCTTCTCACATACAAAAGTCCATTGCATGCAACGTTCTAACAGTTTAACACAAGCAGTCAGGGAGCCATATTTGCTTACATTTACTTTAACATGTAAATAAGATGAGGGCAGAGAGTAATGTAATGAATAACCTCTATATATAATTTTATTATCCAGTTCAAAATAAATACATTAAAATGTCTCTAATACTTAGGGCATTTCCTAACAATCTCTCACTTGCCCTAAGTCAGTAGATGTGCCATGTTACGCATCCCCATCGCCTCTACATGTCTCTCAAAACTTCTAGCTACCAAAGTCTTAGTAAAGGGATCGGTAATGTTGTCCTCGGACGCGATCTTACATACATCCACTTGTCTTATCTCCACATGCCCTCTAATAATGTGATACCTCTGATCTATGTATTTGGTCCTCTTGTGGTGCCTAGATTCCCTTGTGTTGGCAATAGCTCCAGTGTTATCACAGTAAAGTGTGATAGGCTTGTCAACACCCGGAATGACCTCAAGGTCTCTAAAGAACTTGCGGAGCCAAACCGCTTCTTTAGATGCCTCAGCCGCAGCCACATACTCAGCCTCCATAGTAGAGTCAGCTGTGCAGCCCTGCTTCACGCTCCTCCACACAATGGCGCTTCCTCCGAGCAAGAACACTGATCCAGATGTCGATTTCCTCGAATCCTTGCAAGTCTGGAAGTCTGAGTCCGTGTATCCTACGGGTGTCAAGTCCCCTCAAGAATACACTAGCATATAATCCCTCGTTCTCTTAAGATACTTGAGTATATGCTTTACTACTTATCAGTGCTTGGTTCCAGGATTCGCTTGATATCGACTCACCATACCTACTGCAAAACATATGTCTGGGCGAGTGTAAAGCATAGCATACATAAGGCTTCCTACAGCGGATGCATAAGGTACCTTACTCATATGCTCTCTTTCTTCCGATGTCTTGGGACAGTCATCCAATGAAGGAGTTAGACCGGCAATAGAAGGTTGTGAACCTTTTTTTGCCTCTTGCATTGCATATTTGTCAATTATTTTATCTATGTATGAAGCTTGAGATAACGCTATCATTTTGTTCTTTCGATCTCTAAAGAGACGAATACCTAGAACATAATTAGCTTCTCCCAAGTCCTTCATGTCAAACTATTAGTGCAACCAAAGCTTGACCGATGATAAGTTCTCTACATCATTCCTAATGAGTAGTATATCATCGACATAGAGTATTAGAAAGGCCACTTTTCCATCCTTAATACGTTTATAAACACAGGGTTTATCAACGTTTTGCTCAAAACCAAATGTCTTAATCGCTTGATCAAACCTCTGGTTCCATGAGCGGGATGCTTGCTTTAATCCATAAATGGATCTAAGCAACTTGCAGACTTTCCTTTCTTGACCTTTCGCTACGAACCTTTCGGGCTGTATTATATAGATACACTCTTCAAGATGGCCATTCAAGAATGCCGTCTTGACATCCATTTGCCAGATCTCGTAATCGAGAGCCGCAGCAATGGACAGAAGAATACAGATAGACTTCAGCATAGCAACAGGCGAAAAGGTTTCATCGTAATCGATTTCAGCCTTTTGCGTGTACCCCTTTACAACCAGTCTAGCTTTGAAAGTTTCCACTCTCCCTTCCGCATCCTTCTTTCTTTTGTAGACCCATTTGCATCCAATGAGTTTTATCCCATCCGGCAAATCTACAAGTTCCCAAACAGAGTTGGATTTCATAGTGTCCATCTCATTGTTCATAGCCTGTTTCCAAGATTTAGAATCAACATCATTTATAGCTTCATCATATGTGACCGGATCATCCTCATGCTCATGAGTTTCGGCCTGGTATACCTCAGCATCATACATGAAGAAATTAGGTTTCTTAGAAACCTTCCCACTACGACGAGGCACCCTAAATTGTTGATCGTCTGCAGGTCTTTCACTGGAACTCGGACTTACGTCCAAGACCAAAATCTGTGAAGCAGTTCTTTCACCCGACAACTTCTCTAGCACCACTTTGTTTCGAGACTTAAAGTCATTCATGTGACTTTCCTCCAAGAATGTCTCATGGGTTGAGACAATGACTTTTTGTTCCTTCGGGTTATAGAACAGACCTCCTTTAGTTCCTTTTGGATACCCTACAAACATGCACAATTCTGATCTTGGTTCCAACTTTTTCACATTCCCATCCAATACATGCGCCGGGCAGCCCTATATTCTCATATGTCCAAGGGAGGGCTTCCTGCCACACCACAATTCATACGGAGTTCTGGGAATTGATTTGTTTGGAATCTGGTTCAGAATATAGCATGCCGTGCGTAAAGCAAATCCCCAAAATGATAATGACAGCGTTGAATAACTCATCATGGACTATACCATATCCAATAAGGTCCTGTTTCTCCTTTCGGCTACACCATTCTGTTGTGGAGTACCAGGTGCAGTCAATTGGGATAATATCTCGTTCTCTACAAGATGTCCTAAAAATTTGTCGGAGAGGTATTCACCACCTCGATCAGATCGAAGTGTTTTTATGGATTTATCCAATTGCTTTTCCACTTCTGTACGATACTCTTTGAACTTGTCAAAGGTTTCGCTCTTGCGGTGCATCAGATACACATATCCATACCTCGAGTAATTATCTATAAAAGAGACATAATACTCGAACCCTCCTTGTGCTGTGACGTTCATGGGGCCACATACGTCAGTGTGCACAATTTCTAAGAGATCCTGAGCCCTTGTACCCTTAGCTCCGAAAGACTTCTTAGTCATCTTACCCTCTAGACAAGACTCACATTGGGGAAGACGTACCTCCTCCAGAGATTCTAGAGGACCGTCTTTCACCAATCTTTGAATTCTATCCTGATTAATATGACCAAGTCTTAAATGCCAAAGATATGCCTTGTTAGAGTGAGAAATTTTCAACCTTTTAGAGTTATCTATTAATTCAGTGTCAAGCAGTGAGTACATCTTTGGTTTGATCAAATATAGGTTTCCATCCATCTAACCAAAATAGATATCTACGAATATCAACTCTTTTACTAAAAGAAACTGAATAAGAATCCTTTATTAAACAAGCTATCGATATAAGGTTCCTCCTAAAATTAGGAACATAAAAACAGTCTTTCAATAAAATAAACCTAAATTGATCAAAATAAAGGTAAATATCTCCCACTGCTTCAGCCACCACAAAGCTACCATCTCCAGTCCGCAACGAGAGGCTCCTATCATGTAGACTTCTTGTTTCCACGAACCCCTGCATAGAAACACAAACATGATTAGTGGCGCCGAATCAATGACCTAAGTGTCTTTCGATTCTTCCACCAAACACGCTTCCAAGTAATGAAGTTCCTTACCTTCTTTGCCCTTGGCGGCTAGGAATTCTCGGCAAGCCTTCTTAAAGTGACCTACCTTCCCACAATGGAAGCATTTAGACTTTTTAGGGTCCTTTGGCTTCTTATTCTTCTTCTTCTTCTTCCCGTCCGAGACAGGAGGATTAGAAGAACTAGAAGCCACTTGCTTCTTATTTGGCCTCTTCCTCTTCCGTGAGGGATTGGAGGATTCCGCCAAATTGGCGTCTCCTTTAGGTCGGACCGCATCCTCATCCCTGATCATCCGCTCATAAGCCTACAGTTGCTTCGTGAGCTCGGTTAGTCCTAACTCCTTTGTCGTTAGATTGTATGCGGTCTTAAACCCCACAAAATCTTTAGACAGAGTCTTGAACACCATCTTGATCTGGGTGTTGTAGTCCAACTCAGCACCATTCTCGACAGCCTCAGCGAAGAATTGTTAGGAAATGCCCTAAGCATTAGAGACATTTTGATGTATTTATTTTGAACTGGATAATAAAATTATGTATGGAGGTTATTCATTATATTGCTATCTGTCCTCGTTTTATTTACATGTTAAAGTAAATGTAAGCAAATATGGCTCACTGACTGCTTGTGTTAAAACTGTTAGAACATTGCATGCAATGGACTTTTGTATGCGAGAAGACAATGTTCTAAAGTTAGCGGTCTAAACTATGGTCTGTAGTCTATGGGGTTAGACCGAGCATCTAACTCATGTTAAGACTATTATGTTGTCTAAAGCCTTGGAGGGGACAGTTTGTCTTGACTGTCTGGAGCTGGACTCCCAAGTACAGACATAGATATGTTACTTGGTGGTGACATATTAGACCGGGACTAAAGCGTGATTGATCTACGTAGTCCGCTATGAGTGGATCAATCTGTTTTTAACGTTCATTGTGCAATAACCTTAATCCTGAGTAAATGAACTACTTCATGTATATGACTTGTGTACTTTGATGTTCCAATGGCTAAAGCGTCTCAGAGGTAGTAAGCTTATAGACCGGTTCGTTGGATGCATGACTTGTATACGATGAAGGGTTTGTTTGTAGATATCGGAATCATAGCTCTAAGGAGTTAAAGGTATCCTCTTAAAGGCATTATACTGAATGTGAAAATGGACAAGGCCTTGGGTCGTCTGCTGGGCGGATGACTTCTTATTCACATATGGTGAATAATCATTTTCTTAATTCGGTAGTATAATGGAACTTTAAGATAGCCTGATCAGTAGGATTAAATGGACTTTGACCTAAGGCTGATCATGGATATCATATGAGGGTTTTGCATATATGACAAGGTCATTGGATAGTAGCTCGTCACAGGCTTACGTAATACGGCATATAATTGGGAGTTCAGTTTCAGATTTATAGTGGTATGACTCTGAAATTAGTGATCATATGATTGAGTTGTTCGGTACAGAATGATGATCATATGGAATCACGAGAGCCCGATTATATATGTCTAATCAGTCCCTCTACTAGCTCCACATAATTCCTTAACGTTTAGCAAATTGATTTGTGTATGCTATTGGCTGGTTTATTATGCATGGATGGTGATGACACAGGATTAGGATGGTAGACAAGATTCTCTCCGGTTGGATTCATATTTTGTTTTGGATAATAGAGTACACAATTATTCGAACTCCAAATAAAGTTGCCATGATTTTATTTGAGATTGGATTGGAGCTGTAGAAAATTATCCATGAGAACAAGAATTTGAAACACAACTGTTTTGTGGATTTTGAAAATTTGAATTTTGAAATTTGAAATTTGAATTTTGAATTTGAAATTTGAATTTGAAATTTGAATTTGAAATTTGAAATTTGAAATTTGAATCACAGTCCAAGTGGGATTCGAATTTGTTGTGGAAAATCCACAAGGTTTGAAATTCGAATTTGAGTTGGATTTGGAGAGGATAATCTTGTTAGAATCCTACTTGAATTTTGAATCCAAATCCTAACAAATAGTGGACGAAATTTTGAGGATTATCCTCAATGGAATTTCGGTTTTTGTGGATAAGGTTCAAGGGAAAAATTCAAGTTTCAATCCCAGTTGAATTTGGATTCTCTCCTCCCCAGAAAGTGGCCGAAATTTTGGAGAATATCTCCTAGGAAAATTCGGTTATTTTGGATAAGGATGAGATAAGATTCAAGCTTGAAAATCCTAGTGGAATTTTGATTATCCCTTATCCTAAAAGTGGGCAAAATTTTTTGGAGATTTTCTCCTTAGATTTTTTCGGATTTTTTGGTTGAAAAAGGGAGATAAAATTCTAGTTAAAATCTTGTTTAGATTTGGATTAGATTTATCCCATAATGGCCGAATTTTATTGTTGGGATTCTCCCTTGGAAAATTCGGATTTTATGGTTTTGGATAAGGGAGAATATCTTCTCCTAATCCAATTCGAATTCAGAAAATCACCTCATGCAAGTCTATAAATAGAGGTCCTACCACTCCAGTTCTCTCAGACCACAGACTCTCAGGTGAGCAGGCTTATTGTTGCACAGCCCACCGTGACAATAAAGTTCTTTAGAAATCTGGGTGGTCGGAAGAAGACTAGCAGTGCTAGCATACCGATCGAGGTTCAGAGTGCCCACACACTGAGCCATTCGGGAATTGGAGAATAGTAGAGAAGGCTAGTTGGTTGAAGCCTCCGGTCATTCTCCTCCTGCAAGATTGGCGTCCTTGAGGTATGAGTTTTAATTGTTGTTGGTTTATTGTGTATGGCATCATGAGATATTTAACGATCTAAAAATTTTTATTGTTCCGCTGCGCCACTCTGATACGTTTTTACCGATTTATTTTCCTACAATTGGTATCAGAGCCATCTCATGACTATGCCATGTATATAAATTAGACAATTACTTAGTCTTTTTATTTATGTATGGATTTGATATTTAGAGAGTGGCATTCTAGGGTTCCTTTATGTTGTTATCATGGATTATATATAAAGTATGTGGTTATTTTAATTTTCTGAATTATTATAAGCATGCTTGTTTATGCCGGTTATGGTTCCTTAGAATTTAGAAAAATTGTATCTAGGAATTTTTATGTAACCATGAGAGCAGTTTATTAACACTGTAATTTTCCCATGGATTTTAATTTTTGACTCTTAGAATTTTTATGGTTAGAATTTTTGTACACCGAAAACTGTTTAGGAAATTTTATGTAATTATTCTTGGAGGAGATTGAAGATTGAAGACCGTAATTTATTTTTCCCAAAAGTTAAATTTGATTTAAAGGTTGAAATTTTGATTGTGTGGAAACTTTCAATTTAATTAGGATTCAAATTAATTTTTGGAGATCCTAATAGGTAAATTGGAATATGACACGAAAATCGAGACACGACCCCTCGGGATAGGCCGACTGCCCTTGGTGGGGCTGCAGCCCCTGCCCTCGGGCAGGATGGGGCTGCGGCAGCCCCTGTGCAGGCCATAACCACCCACGGCCGCAGGCTTGGCTTGCAGCCGTGGGTGGCCGTAGCCTGCCCAAGGCCGGCAGTAGCCTGAGCGTGCAGCCTCTGGCTGCCGGCTGCTGCGCCCAGCCTGGCACTGCAGGCTTGGCCTGCAGCCCGGCAAGGCTGCACATAGGGGGCGGCCGTGGGCTGCCAGCCCCTCTAGGGCTGGTGGCTGCCCACAGCGGCTGCCGCCTTCGGGGGCGGCGATGCGACGGTCTAAAAATCAGAAAATTTTGATTTTTAAATTTGAGATTTAATTTTAAATCATGTTTAAAAATATGTAATTAAAATTTTGAAATTTTTGAAATTACATATTATTACACATGATGTTTAAAATTGTTTAAAGTTTGAATTTGAAATTTAAATTTGAAATTCGAATTTGGAATTTGAATTTGAAATTTAAATTTTTGGAGATTTAAATTTTAAATGATTCTTGGGATGAGAAATAAATGGAGAGGCTACATAAAGATGAATACAAGAAGACGGAACAAAATTCAAGACCCAAAGAATGCTTTGGATGGAATTTTGTAATCTTTATTTTCTTTGTTCTAGGATGGAACCATGACTTGGTTTTTCTGTCAATTATTTTTTCTATGATATGTCATGGATGTATAAATATGTATTGATGAATGTTTTATATGCATATTTGATAACATGTCATATAGGATAGGTGAGTGCCGCTCATATTATATTGATCATACATAATTTATCAAAACTTGCATGTTTTTCAAAATATTGAGTGGGAGCGGGTTTCAAACAAAACTCACGGCCTCCATTGTTGATCCATATGTGAAAGCATGGTAACGCCTCGCGTCAGTTCTACCCTGACCATACCCCTCGGTAGGTGTTTACCGCCGCCAGTATACTAGATTGGATCTCCTATATGGAAAACGTGTTCGGGTACGATCCTATTCATGACCACCTCTCGGTGGCTTGGTAGGACGTGGATCAGGCTACGTAAACAATGGTTATACACTCAAGACTTGTTTAGTTATTAACCTTCCCTAGAAGCTCTGTTAACTAAACTGGTGGCCAAATAAGCGGTTATTAATATATGTCTTAACCTTGGAGGATTTAAGGCAACATATATTAATTGGATGGGGTCCATGTTCTGGCTATTTGTTTTCATGACCAACCCTCGGTGGCTTGGGGCAATAGGTACTGAAAATTACCGTTGCAATGCTACATGTTTTTCAAGTTTCATGTAGGAACATACTTGTATGTTTTATTTGCTAAATTATCTGTATATTTGCTTGAGCTTTGTAATGATGTCTAGTATAATTTTATTTCAGTTCAAAATGTCACCGACACCCCTCATTTCAATACTTACTGAGAATAAACTGAATGGCGATAATTATAAGGATTGGAAAAGAAATCTATTGATAGTTCTCAGTTGCGAGAGATACAAGTTCGTACTGGACGAACCATGCCCACCTGGGCCCAAACCTGACACACCACTTGAAGAGGTCCCGGTTGCCTATAATTGTTGGAGAGAATCCAATGAGGTAGCTCGATGCTACATACTTGCTAGCATGACGAGTGCTTTACAAAAGCAGCATGAGACTTATCAAGTTGCTGAGGAAATCATGAAAAATCTGGAGGACATGTTCGGAGGCCAAGAAAAATTGGCTCGACAGTCCGCTATTACCAGTATTATGAACTCTAAGCAAAAGGCGGGTACTCCGGTGAAGGACCATATGATCACTCTAATGGGATTCTTCGCTGAGGCTGCCGAGAATGGTGCTGAGTTGGACTATAACACCCAGATCGAGATGGTGTTCAAGACTCTGTCTAAAGATTTTGTGGGGTTTAAGGCCGCATATAATCTGGCGACAAAGGAGTTAGGACTAACCAAGCTCATGAAGCAACTACAGGCTTATGAGTGAATGATCAGGGATGAGGATGCGGTCCGACCTAAAGGGGAGGCCAATTTGGCGGAATCTTCCAACCCCTCACGGAAGAGGAAGAGGCCAAATAAGAAGCAAGTGGCTTCTAGTTCTTCTAATCCTCCTGTCTCGGACGGGAAGAAGAAGAAGAAGAAGAACAAGAAGCCAAAGGACCCTAAAAAGTCTAAATGCTTCCATTGTGGGAAGGTAGGTCACTTTAAGAAGGCTTGCCGAGAATTCCTAGCCGTCAAGGGCAAGGAAGGTAAGGAACTTCACTACTTGGAAGCGTGTTTGGTGGAAGAATCGAAAGACACTTGGGTCATTGATTCGGGCGCCACTAATCATGTTTGTGTTTCTATGCAGGGGTTCGTGGAAACGAGAAGTCTACATGATAGGAGCCTCTCGTTGCGAACTGGAGACGGCAGCTTGGTGGCGGCTGAGGCAATGGGAGATATTTACCTTTATTTTGATCAATTTAGGTTTATTTTATTGAAAGACTGTTTTTATGTTCCTAATTTTAGGAGGAACCTTATATCGGTAGCTTGTTTAATAAATGATTCTTATTCAGTTTCTTTTAGTAAAAGAGTTGATATTCGTAGAAATAAGTCTTTTATCTGTTCTGGATGGATGGATGAAAACCTATATTTGATCAAACCAAAGATATACTCACTGCTTGACATTGAATTAATAGATAACTCTAAAAGGTTGAAAGTTTCTTACTCTAACAAGGCATATCTTTGGCACTTAAGACTTGGTCATGTTAATCAGGATAGGATTCAAAGATTGGTGAAAGACGGTCCTCTGGAATCTCTGGAGGAGGTACGTCTTCCCCAATGTGAGTCTTGTCTAGAGGGTAAGATGACTAAGAGGTCTTTTGGAACTAAGGGTACAAGGGCTCAGGAGCTCTTAAAAATTGTGCATACTGACGTATGTGACCCCATGAACGTCACAGCACGAGGAGAGTTCGAGTATTATGTCTCTTTCATAGATTATTACTCGAAGTATGGATATGTGTATCTAATGCACCGCAAGAGCGAAACCTTTGACAAGTTCAAAGAGTATCATGCGGAAGTGGAAAAGCAATTTGATAAATCCATAAAGACACTTCGATCTGATCGAGGTGGCGAATACCTCTCCGATGAATTTCTAGGATATCTTGTAGAGAACGAGATATTATCCCAGTTGACTGCACCTAGTACTCCACAACAGAATGGTGTAGCCGAAAGGAGAAACAGGACCTTGTTGGATATGGTACGGTTCATGATGAGTTATTCAATGCTGCCATTATCATTTTGGGGATATGCTTTATAAACGGCGTGCTATATTCTGAACCAGGTTCCAAATAAATCAATTTCTAGAACTCCGTATGAATTGTGGTATGGCAAGAAGCCCTCCCTTGGACATATGAGAATATGGGGCTGCCCGGCGCATGTACTGGATGGGGATGCGAAAAAATTGGAACCAAGATCAGAATTGTGCATGTTTGTAGGGTATCCAAAAGGAACTAAAGGAGATCTGTTCTATAACCCGAAGGAATAAAAGGTCATTGTCTCAACCCATGCGATATTCTTGGAGGAAAGTCACATGAATGACTTTAAGCCTCGAAGTAAAGTGGTGCTAGAGGAGTTATTGGGTGAAAGAACTGCTCCACAGATTTCGGTCTTGGACATAAGTCCGAGTTCCAGTGAAAGCCCTGCAGACGATCAACAATTTAGGGTACCTCGTCGTAGTGGGAGGGTTTCGAAGAAACCTAATTTCTTCATGTATGATGCTGAGGTATACCAGGCCGAGGCTTATGAGCATGAGGATGATTCGGTCACCTAGGATGAAGCTATAAATGATGTTGATTCTAAATCTTAGAAACAGGCTATGAACAATGAGATGGATTCTATGAAATCCAACTCTGTTTGGGAACTTGTAGATTTACCGGATGGGATAAAACCCATTGGATGCAAATGGGTCTACAAAAGAAAGAAGGATGCTGAAGGGAGAGTGGAAACTTTCAAAGCTAGACTGGTTGCAAAGGAGTACACGCAAAAGGTTGGAATCGATTACGATAAAACCTTTTCGCCTGTTGCTATACTGAAGTCTATCCGTATTCTTCTGCCCATTGCTGCAGCTCTCGATTATGAGATCTGGCAAATGGATGTCAAGACGGCATTCTTGAATGGCCATCTTGAAAAGTGTATCTATATGATATAGCCTGAAGGGTTTGTAGCGAAAGGCCAAGAAAGGAAAGTCTGCAAGTTGCTTTGATCCATTTATGGATTAAAGCAAGCATCCCGCTCATGGAACCAGAGGTTTGATCAAGCGATTAAGACATTTGGTTTTGAGCAGAACGTTGATGAACCTTGTGTTTATAAACGTATTAAGGATGGAAAAGTGGTCTTTCTGATACTCTATGTCGATGATATACTACTTATTGGGAATGATGTAGGGAACTTATCATTGGTCAAGTTTTGGTTATACCAACAGTTTGACATGAAGGACTTGGGAGAAGCTAATTATGTTCTAGGCATTCGTCTCTTCAGAGATCGAAAGAACAAAATGATAGCGTTATCCCAAGCTTCATACATAGATAAAATAATTGACAAATATGCAATGTAAGAGGCAAAGAAAGGTTCATAGCCTTCTATTACCGGTCTAACTCTTTCATTGGATGACTGTCCTAAGACATCGGAAGAAAGAGAGCGTATGAGTAAGGTCCCTTATGCATCCGCTGTGGGTAGCCTTATGTACGCTATGCTTTGCACTCGCCCAGATATATGTTTTGCAGTAGGTATGGTGAGTCGATATCAAGCAAATCCTGAAACCAAGCATTGGCAACAATAAAGCATATACTCAAGTATCTTAAGAGAACGAGGCATTATATGCTGGTGTATTCTGGAGGGGACCTAACACCCGTAGGATATATGGACTAAGTCTTCCAGACTTGCAAGGATTTCAGGAAGTCAACATTAGAGGGCACGTGGAGACAGGATGAGTGGATGTATGTAAGATCGCGTCCGAGGACAACATTACCGATCCCTCTACTAAGACTTTGGTAGCTAGAAGCTTTGAGAGGCATGTAGAGGCAATGGGGATGCGTAACATGGCACATCTACTGGCTTAGGGCAAGTGGGAGATTGTTAGGAAATGCACTAAGCATTAGAGACATTTTGATGTATTTATTTTGAACTGGATAATAAAATTATGTATAGAGGTTATTCATTACATTGCTATCTGTCCTCGTTTTATTTACATGTTAAAGTAAATGTAAGCAAATATGGCTCACTGACTGCTTGTGTTAAAACTGTTAGAACGTTGTATGCAATGGACTTTTGTATGCGAGAAGACAATGTTCTAAAGTTAGCGGTCTAAACTATGGTCTGTAGTCTATGGGGTTAGACCGAGCATCTAACTCATGTTAAGACTATTATGTTGTCTAAAGCCTTGGAGGGGACAGTTTGTCTTGACTGTCTGGAGCTGGACTCCCAAGTACAGACATAGATATGTTACTTGGTGGTGACATATTAGACCGGGACTAAAGCGTGATTGATCTACGTATTCCGCTTTGAGTGGATCAATATGCTTTTAACGTTCATTGTGCAATAACCTTAATAATAAGTAAATGAACTACTTTATATATATGACTTGTGTACTTTGATGTTCCAATGGCTAAAACATCTCAGAGGTAGTAAGCTTATAGACCGGTTTGTTGGGTGCATGACTTGTATACGATGAAGGGTTTGTTTGCAGATATCGGAATCATAGCTCTAAGGAGTTAAAGGTATCCTCTTAAAGGCATTATACTGAATGTGAAAATGGACAAGGCCTTGGGTCGTCTGCTGGGCGGATGACTTCTTATTCACATATGGTGAATAATTATTTCTTAATTTGGTAGTATAATGAAACTTTAAGATAGCCTGATCAGTAGGATTAAATGGACTTTGACCTAAGGCTGATCATGGATATCATATGAGGGTTTTGCATATATGACAAGGTCATTGGATAGTAGCTCGTCACAGGCTTACGTAATACGGTATATAATTGGGAGTTCAGTTTCAGGTTTATAGTGGTATGACTCTGAAATTAGTGATCATATGATTGAGTTGTTCGGTACAGAATGATGATCATATGGAATCACGGGAGCCCGATTATACATGTCTAATCAGTCCTTCTACTAGCTCCGCATAATTCCTTAACGTTTGGCAAATTGATTTGTGTATGCTATTGGCTGGTTTATTATGCATGGATGGTGATGACACAGGATTAGGATGGTAGACAAGATTCTCTCCGGTTGGATTCAGATTTTGTTTTGGATAATAGAATACGCAATTATTCGAACTCCAAATAAAGTTGCCATGATTTTATTTGAGATTGGATTGGAGCTGTAGAAAATTATCCATGAGAACAAGAATGTGAAACACAACTGTTTTGTGGATTTTGAAATTTGAAATTTAAAATTTGAAATTTGAATTTTGAATTTGAAATTTGAATTTGAAATTCGAATCTGAAATTCGAATTTGAAATTTAAATTTGAAATTTGAAATTTGAAATTTGAATCACAGTCTAAGTGGGATTCGAATTTGTTGTGGAAAATCCACAAGGTTTGAAATTCGAATTTGAGTTGGATTTGGAGAGGATAATCTTGTTAGAATCCTACTTGAATTTTGAATCCAAATCCTAACAAATAGTAGACGAAATTTTGAGGATTATCCTCAATGGAATTTCGGTTTTTGTGGATAAGGTTCAAGGGAAAAATTCAAGTTTCAATCCCAGTTGAATTTGGATTCTCTCCTCCCCAGAAAGTGGCCGAAATTTTGGAGAATATCTCCTAGGAAAATTCGGTTATTTTGGATAAGGATGAGATAAGATTCAAGCTTGAAAATCCTAGTGGAATTTTGATTCTCCCTTATCCTAAATGTGGCCGAATTTTTTGAGGAGATTTTCTCCTAGGAAATTTCAGATTTTTTGGTTGAAAAATGGAAATAAAATTCTAGTTAAAATCTTATTTAGATTTGGATTGGATTTATCCTAAATGGCCGAATTTTATTGTTGGGATTTTCCCATGGAAAATTCAGATTTTATGGATATGGATAAGGAAGAATATCTTTTCCTAATCCAATTCGAATTCAGAAAATCACCTCATGCAAGTCTATAAATAGAGGTCCTGCCACTCCAGTTCTCTCAGACCACAGACTCTCAGGTGAGCAGGCTTATTGTTGCACAGCCCACCGTGACAATAAAGTTCTTTAGAGATCTGGGTGGTCGGAAGAAGACTAACAGTGCTAGCATACCGATCGAGGTTCAGAGTGCCCATACACTCAGCCATTCAGGAATTGGAGAATAGTAGAGAAGGCTAGTTGGTTGAAGCCTCAGGTCATTCTCCTCCTGCAAGATTGGCGTCCTTGAGGTATGAGTTTTAATTGTTGTTGGTTTATTGTATATGGCATCATGAGATATTTAACGATCTAAAAATTTTTATTGTTCCGCTGCGCTACTCTGATATGTTTTTACCGATTTATTTTCCTACAAGAATCCCATTAGAGTGATCATATGGTCCTTCACCGGAGTACCCGCCTTTTGCTTAGAGTTCATAATGCTGGTGATAGCGGACTGTCGAGCCAATTTTTCTTGGCCTCCGAACATGTCCTCCAAATTGTCCATGATCTCCCTAGCAACTTGATAAGTCTCATGCTGGTTTTGTAAAGCACTCGTCATGCTAGCAAGGATGTAGTATCGAGCTATCTCATTGGATTCTCTCCAACGATTATAGGCAACCGGGACCTCCTCAAGTGGTGTGTCAGGTTTGGGCCCAGGTGTGCATGGTTCGTCCAATACGAACTTGTGTCTCTCGCAGCTGAGAACTATTAATAGATTTCTTTTTCAATCTTTATAATTATCGCCATTCTGCTTATTTTCAGTAAGTATCGAAATGAGGGTGTCGGTGACATTTTGAACTGAAATAAAATTATACTAGACATCATTACAAAACCCAAGCAAATATACAAATAATTTAGCAAATAAAACATGCAAATATGTTCCTACATGAAACTTGAAAAACATGTAGTATTGCAACGGTAATTCTCAGCACCTATTACCCCAAGTCACCGAGGGGTGGTCATGAAAACAAATAGCCGGAACATGGACCCCGTCCAATTAATATATGTTGCCTTAAATCCTCCAAGGTTAAGACATATATTAATAACCGCTTATTTGGCCACCAGTTTAGTTAACAGAGCTTCTAGGGAAGGTTAATAACTAAATGAGTCTTGAGTGTATAACCACTGTTTACGTAGCCCGATCCACGTCCTACCAAGCCGCCGAGGGGTGGTCATGAATAGGATCTTACCCGAACACGTTTTCCATATAGGAGATCCAATCTAGTATACCGGCGGCGGTAAACACCTACCGAGGGGTGTGGTCAGGGTAGAACTGACGCGAGGCGTTACCATGCTTTCACATATGAATCAACAATGGAGGCCGTGGGTTTTGTTTGAAACCCTCTCCCACTCAATATTTTGAAAAACATGCATGTTTTGACAAATTATGTATGATCAATATAGTATGAGCGGCATTCACTTATCCTATATGACATGTTATCAAATATGCATATAAAACATCCATCAATATATATTTATACATCCATGACATATCATAGAAAAAATAATTGACAGAAAAACCAAGCCATGGTTCCTTTCTTAGAACAAAGAAAATAAAGATTACAAAATTTCATCCAAAGCATTCTTTGGGTCGTGAATTTTGTTCCATCTTTTTGTATCCATCTTTATGTAGTCTCTCCATTTATTTCTCATCCTAGGAATAATTTAAAATTTAAATCTCCAAAAATTTAAATTTAAAATTCAAATTCCAAATTCAAATTTCAAATTTAAATTTCAAATTTAAATTTTAAACAATTTTAAACATCATGTGTAATAATATGTAATTTCAAAATTTTCAAATTTTCAATTATATATTTTTAAACATGATTTAAAATTAAATCTTAAATTTAAAAATCAAAATTTTCCGATTTTTTAAACGGTCGTTCTGCCGTCCCCAAAGGCGGCAGCCGCCGTAGGCAGCTACCAGCCCCGGAGGGGCTGGCAGCCCACGGCCGCCCCCTATGTGCAGCCTTGCCGGGCTGCAGGCCAAGCCTGCAGTGTCAAGCTGCACGCCCAGGCTGGGCGCAGCAGTCGGCAGGCTGCAGGCAGCGCCTGCAGCCAAAGGCTGCATGCCCAGGCTGCGGCCAGCCTTGGGTAGGCCTTGGGTAGGCCACGGTCACCCTCGGTTGCAGGCTAAGCCTGCGGCCGTGGGTGGTTATGGCCTGCATAGGGGCTGTCGCAGCCCCATCCTGCCCGAGGGCAGGGGTTGCAGCCCCACCAAGGCCCGTCGGCCTGTCCCGAGGGGTCGTGTCTCGATTTTCGTGTCATATTCCAATTTAGCTATTAGGATCTCCAAAAATTAATTTGAATCCCAATTAAATTGAAATTTTCCACACAATCAAAATTTCAATCTTTAAATCAAATTTAACTTTTGGGAAAAATAAATTACGGTCTTCAATCTCCTCCAAGAATAATTACATAAAATTTCCTAAACCGTTTCCGGTGTACAAAATTCTAATCATAATAATTCTAAGAGACAAAAATTAAAATCCATGGGAAAATTATAGTGTTAATAAACTGCTCCCATGGTTACATAAAAATTCCTAGATACAATTTTTCTAAATTCTAAGGAACCATAACCGCCATAAACAAGCATGCTTATAATAATTCATAAAATTAAAATAACCACATACTTTATACATAATCCATGATAACAACATAAAGGAACTCTAGAATGCCACTCTCTAAATATCAAATCCATACATAAATAAAAAGACTAAGTACTTGTCTAATTTATGTATATGGCATAGTCATAACTGGCTCTGATACCAATTGTAGGAAAATAAATCGGTAAAAACGTATCAGAGTGGCGCAGCGGAATAATAAAAAAATTTTTAGATCGTTAAATATCTCATGATGCCATATATAATAAACCAACAACAATTAAAACTCATACCTCAAGGACGCCAATCTTGCAGGAGGAGAATGACCGGAGGCTTCAACCAACTAGCCTTCTCTACTATTCTCCAATTCCCAAATAGCTGAGTGTGTGGGCACTCTGAACCTCGATCGGTATGCTAGCACTGCCAGTCTTCTTCCAACCACCCAGATCTCTAAAGAACTTATTGTCACGATGAGCTGTGCAACAATAAGCCTGCTCACCTGAGAGTCTGTGGTCTGAGAGAACTGGAGTGACAGGATCTCTATTTATAGACCTGCATGAGGTGATTCTCTGAATTTGAATTAGATTAGGAGAAGATATTCTCATCCTTATCTCTTCTCATCCTTATCCAAAATAACTGAATTTTCCTTGGAGATATTCTCCAAAATTTCGTCCACTTTCTGGGGAGGAGAGAATCCAAATTCAACTGGGATTGAAACTTGAATTTTTCCCTTGAACCTTATCCACAAAAACCGAAATTCAATTGAGGATAATCCTCAAAATTTCGTCCACTATTTGTTAGGATTTGGATTCAAAATTCAAGTAGGATTCTAACAAGATTATCCTCTCTAAATCCAACTCAAATTCGAATTTCAAACCTTGTGGATTTTCCATAACAAATTCGAATCCCACTTGGATTGTGATTCAAAATTTGAATTTTAAATTTCAAATTCGAATTTAAAATTCAAATTTAAAATTTCAAATTTCAAATTTCAAATTTAAATTTCAAATTCGAATTTCAAATTCAAATTTCAAATTCGAATTTCAAATTCAAAATTCAAATTTCAAATTTCAAATTTCAAATTTCAAATTTCAAATTTCAAAATTCAAATTTCAAAATCCACAAAACAATTGTGTTTCAAATTCTTATTCTCATGGATAATTTTCTACAACTCCAATCCAATCTCAAATAAAATCATGGCAACTTTATTTGGAGTTCGAATAATTGTGTACTCTATTATCTAAAACAAAATCTGAATCCAACCGGAGAGAATCTTGTCTACCATTCTAATCCTGTGTCATCACCATCCATGCATAATAAACCAGCCAATAGCATACACAAATCAATTTGCCAAACGTTAAGGAATTTTATGGAGCTAGTAGAGGGACTGATTGGACATATATAATCGGGCTCCCGCAAATCCATATGATCATCATTCTTTTACCGAACAACTCAGTCATATGATCACTAGTTTTAGAGTCACACCACTATAAACCTGAAACTGAACTCCCAATTATATACCGTATTACGTAAGCCTGTGACAAGCTATCGTCCAATGACCTTGTCATGTATGCAAAACCCTCATATGATATCCATGATCAGCCTTAGGTCAAAGTCCGTTTAATCCTACTGATCAGGCTATCTTAAAGTTCCATTATACTACCGAATTAAGAAAATGATTATTCACCATATGTGAATAAGAAGTCATCCGCCCAGCAAAAGACCCAAGGCCTTGTCCATTTTCACACTCAGTATAATGCCTTTAAGAGGATACCTTTAACTCCTTAGAGCTATGATTCTGATATTTGTAAACAAACCCTTCATCGTATACAAGTTATGCACCCAATGAACCGGTCTATAAGCTTACTACCTCTGAGACGCTTTAGTCATTGGAACATCAAAGTACACAAGTCATATACATGAAGTAGTTCATTTACTCAGGATTAAGGTTATTGCACAATGAACGTCAAAAGCAGATTGATCCACGTATAGCGGACTATGTAAATCAATCACACTTTAGTCTCGGTCTAATATTTCACCACCAAGTAACATATCTATGTCTCTACTTGGGAGTCCAGCTCTAGACAGTCAAGACAAACCGTCCCCTCCAAGGCTTTAGACAACATAATAGTCTTAACATGAGTTAGATGCTCGGTCTAACCCCATAGACTACAGACCATAGTTTAGACTGCTAACTTTAGAACATTGTCTTCTCGCATACAAAAGTCCATTGCATGCAACGTTCTAACAGTTTAACACAAGCAGTCAGGGAGTCATATTTGCTTACATTTACTTTAACATGTAAATAAGACGAGGACAGATAGCAATGTAATGAATAACCTCTATATATAATTTTATTATCCAGTTCAAAATAAATACATTAAAATGTCTCTAATGCTTAGGGCATTTCCTAACAAGCCCTCCCTTGGACATATGAGAATATGGGGCTGCCCGGCACATGTACTGGATATGGATGCGAAAAAGTTGGAGTCAAGATCAGAATTATGCATGTTTGTAGGGTATCCTAAGGGAACTAAGGGAGGTCTATTCTATAGCCCGAAGGAACAAAAAGTCATTGTATCAACTTATGTGACATTCTTAGAGGAAAGTCATATGAATGACTTTAAGTCTTGAAGTAAAGTAGTGTTAGAGTAGTTATCGGGTGAAAGAACTGCTCCACAGGTTTCGGTCTTGGACACAAGTCCGAGTTCCAGTGAAAGACCTGTAAATGATCAACAAATTAGGGTGCTTCGTCGTAGTGGGAGGGTTTCTAGGAAGCCTGATTTCTTCATGTATGATGTTGAGGTATACCAGGCCGAGGCTCATAAGCATAAGGATGATCCGGTTACTTATGATGAAGTTATAAATGATGTTTATTCCAAATCTTGGAAACAGGCCATGAACAATGAGATGAATTCTATAAAATCCAACTCTGTTTGGGAACTTATAGATCTACTAGATGGGATAAAACCCATTGGATGCAAGTGGGTCTACAAAAGAAAGAAGGATGGGGAAAGGATAGTGGAAACTTTCAAAGCTAGACTCGTTGCAAAGGGGTACACGCAAAAGGCTAGAATCGATTACGGCAAAACCTTTTCGCCTGTTGTTATGCTGAAGTTTATCCGTATTCTTCTATCCATTGCTGTAGCTCTCGATTACGAGATCTGGCAAATGGACGTCAAAACGACATTCTTGAATGGCCATCTTGAGGAAAGTATCTACATGATACAGCCCGAAGGGTTTGTGGTAAAAGGCCAAGAGAGAAAAGTTTACAAATTGTTTAGATCCATTTATGGATTAAAGCAAACATCCCGCTCATGGAACCAAATGTTTGATCAAGCGATCAAAACATTCGGTTTTGAGCTGAACGTTGATGAACCCTGTGTTTATAAACGTATTAAGGATGGAAAAGTGGTCTTTTTAGTACTCTATGTCGATGATATACAGCTCATTGGGAATGATGTAGGGAATTTATCATTAGTCAAGTTTTGGCTGCACCAACAGTTTGACATGAAGGACATGGGAGAAGTTAATTATATTCTTGGCATTCGTCTCTTTAGAGATCGAAAGAACAAAATGATAGCATTATCCCAAACTTCGTACATAGATAAAATAATTGACAAGTATGCAATACAAGGGGCAAAGAAAGGTTCGTAACCTTCCATTGCCGGTCTAACTCTTTCATTGGATGACTGTCCCAAAATATCGGAAGAAAGAGAGCGTATGAGTAAAGTCCCTTATACATTCGCTATGAGTAGCCTTATGTATGTTATGCTTTGCACTCACCCGGACATATGTTTTGCAGTAGGTATGGTGAGTCGATATCAAGCGAATCTTGAAATCAAGCACTTGCAAGCAGTAAAGCATATACTCAAGTATCTTAAAAGAACGAGGGATTATATGCTAGTGTATTCTGAAGGGGACCTAACACCCATAGGATACACGGACTTAGACTTCCAGACTTGTAAGGATTTGAGGAAATTGACATCAGGATTAGTATTCCTACTCGGAGGAGGCACCATTGTATGGAGGAGCACGAAGTCGGGATGCACAGCTGACTCTACGATGGAGGCTGAGTATGTGGCTGCGGCTGAGGCATCTAAAGAAGCAGCTTGACTCCACAAGTTCTTTAGAGACCTTGAGGTCATTCCGGGTGTTGACAAACCTATCACACTTTACTGTGATAACACTGGGGTTATTACCAACACAAGCGAATCTCGGCACCACAAGAGTACCAAGCACATAGATTAGAGGTATTACAGAGCGACACAGCGAAACAATAAAAATTTTTCAAGATTGTTAAATATCTCGTGATGCCATATACAATAAACTAACAACAATTCAAACTCATACCTTAGAGGACGCCAATTTGCAGGAGGAGAATGATCGGAGGGCTTCAACCAACTAGCCTTCTCTACTATCCTCCAATTTTCGAATGGCTGAGTATGTGGGCACTCTGAACCTTGATCGGTATGCTAGCACTGCCAGTCTTCTTCCGACTACCCAGATCTCTAAAGAACTTATTGTCACAGTGAGTTGTGCAATAATAAGCATGCTCACCTGAGAGTCTGTGGTCTGAGAGAACTGGAGTGGTAAGACCCCTATTTATAGACTGGCATAAGGTGATCCCTTTAATTCAAATTGGACTAAGAGAAGATTTTCTCCCTTATCCACTCACAAAAAATCCGAAAATCCTAGGCCAAATCCAAGGATAATTTTTGGCTATTTTTGGATTTTTGCATCCTAAATTCAAACAGGATTTTAATTTTGAATTTTATCTCCTTATTTATCCATAAAAACCAATTTCCCTTAGTGCTATAAACAAGACTAGATTCGGCCATTAAAAAGTGAGGAGAATCAAAATTTAAATAGGATTTTTTAGTTTGAATTTAATCTCACCTTTATCCATTAAAAACTGAAAATTCTCCTAGAATTTATCCATAAATTTTCGTCAACTTTAGGGAGGGAGAGAATCAAAATTCAACTAGGATTTTCTTACTTGAATTTGCCTTGAATCTTATCAACAAAAACTGAAAATATCTTGAAAGATTTTCCTCAACAAATTTTGGCCACTTTAGGTTAGGATTAGGATTCAAAATTCAAGTAGGATTTAAACAAGATTTTCCTCTCCTTTATCCATATCAAATTCGAATTCCCCATGTGAAATTATTCACAAAAAATTCGAATCTTTCATGGATTGTGATTCAAAATTTGAATTCAAATTTCAAAGTTCAAATTTCAAAATTCAAACTTAAAATTTAAATTTCAAATTTAAATTTTGAATTTAAATTTCAAATTTCAAACTCAAATGTTAAATTCGAATTTCAAATTTAAATTTCAAATTCAAAATTTAAATTTTAAATTTCAAATTCAAAATTTAAATTTTAAATTTCAAATATCAAATTTCAAAATTTTAATTTCAAACTCCACAAAAAGTTGTATTTCAAATTTTGTTCTCATGGATAATTTTCTATAACTCCAATTCAATCTCAAATAAAATCATAATAGCTTTATTTGGAGTTCGAATAATTGTGTACTATATTATCCAAAACAAAATCTGAATTCAACTGGAGAAAATCTTATCCACACCCTAATCTTATGTCAATACCATCCATGCAAAGTCAACTAGCCAATAAGTATACATTGATCAATTTGCCAAGTGTTAAGAAATTATGTGGAGCTAGTAGAGGGACCAATTGGACATATATAATCGGGCTTCCGTGAATCTATATGATCATTATTCTGTACCGAATAACTCAATCATATGATCACTAATTTCAGAGTCACACTACCATAAACCTGAAACTGAACTCCCAATTATATATCGTATTACGAAAGCTTGTGACAAGCTAATATCCAATGACCTTGTCATGTATGCAAAACCCTCATATGATATCCATGATCAGCTTTAAGTCAAAGTCCATTCAATCCTACTGATCAGGCTATCTTAAAGTTCTATTATACTACCGAATAAGAAAATGATTATTCACTATATGTGAATAAGAAGTCATCCGCCCATCAGACGACCCAAGGTCTTGTCCATTTTCACATCCAGTATAATGCTTTTAAAAAGATACCTTTAACTCCTAAGAGCTATGATTCCGATATCTATATACAAACCCTTCATCGTATACAAGTCATGCATCCAACGAATCGGTCTATAAGCTTACTACTTCTGAGATGCTTTAGCCATTGGAACATCAAAGTACACAAGTCATATACATAAAGTAGTTCATTTACTTAGGATTAAGGTTATTGTATAATGAACGTCAAAAGCAGATTGATCTACTCACAGCGGACTACGTAGATCAATCACGCTTTAGTCCCGGTCTAATATATCACCACCAAGCAACATATTTATGTCTCTACTTGGGAGTCTATGCTCCGGACAGTCAAGACGAACAGTCCCCACCATGGCTTTAGACAACATAATAGTCTTAACATGAGTTAGATGCTCGGTCTAACCTCCTAGATTACAAACCTTAGTTTAGACTACTTATTTTAGAACATTGTCTTCTCGCATACAAAATTCCATTGCGTGCAACATTCTAACAGTCTTAACACAAGCAGTTAGTGAGCCATATTGCTTATATTTACTTTAACATGTAAATAGAATAAGGACAAATAATAATGTAATGAATAACATCTATATTATAATTTTATTATCTAGTTCAAAATAAATACATCAAAATGTCTCTCATGCTTAGGGCATTTCGTAACAATCTCCCACTTGCCCTAAGCTAGCAGATGTACCATGTTACGCATCCCCACTGCCTGTACATGCCTTTCAAAGCTTCTAGCCACCAAAGTCTTAGTAAAGGGATACATCTACTTGTCCTGTCTCCACGTGCCCTATAATAATGTGATATCTCCGATTTATGTGCTTGGTCCTCTTGTGATGCTGAGATTCCCTTGTGTTAGCAATAGCCCCAGTGTTATCACAGTAAAGTGTGATAGGCTTGTCAACACTTGGAATGACCTCAAGGTCTCTAAAGAACTTGCGGAGCCAAACCGCTTCTTTAGATGCCTCAGCCGCAGCTACATACTCAGCCTCCATCATAAAGTCAGTTGTGCATCCTTACTTCATGCTCCTCCATACAATGGCGCCTCCTTCGAGTAAGAACATTGATCCTGATGTCGATTTTCTCGAATCCTTGCAAGTCTAGAAGTCTGAGTCCGTGTATCCTACGGGTGTTAGGTCCCCTCCAGAATACACTAGCATATAATCCCTCGTTCTCTTAAGATACTTGAGTATATGCTTTACTGCTTGCCAGTGCTTGATTCCAGGATTTGCTTGATATCGACTCACCATACCTACTACAAAACATATGTCCAGGCGAGTACAAAGCATAGCATACATAAGGCTACCCATAGCGAATGTATAAGGGACTTTGCTCATACGCTCTCTTTCTTCCGATGTCTTGGGACATTCATCCAATGAAAGAGTTAGACCGGCAATGGAAGGTTATGAACCTTTCTTTACCTCTTGCATTGCATACTTGTCAATTATTTTATCTATGTACGAACCTGGGATAATACTATCATTTTGTTCTTTCGATCTCTAAAGAAACGAATGCCTAGAATATAATTAGCTTCTCCCAAGTCCTTCATGTCAAACTATTGGTGCAGCCAAAGCTTGACCGATGATAAATTCATTGCATCATTCCCAATGAGCAGTATATCATTGACATAGAGTACTAAAAAGACCACTTTTCCATTCTTAATACGTTTATAAACACAGGGTTCATAAACATTCTGCTCAAAACTGATTGTTTTGATTGCTTGATCAAACCTTTGGTTACATGAGCGGGATGCTTACTTTAATCCATAAATGGATCTAAGCAACTTGCAGGCTTTTCTCTCTTGGCCTTTTACCACGAACTCTTCGAGCTATATCATATAGATATTTTCCTCAAGATGGCCATTTAAGAATGCCATCTTGATGTCCATTTGCCAGATCTAGTAATCGAGAGCCGCAGCAATGGGCAGAAGAATACGGATAGACTTCAACATAGTAACAGGTGAAATTGTTTCATCGTAATCGATTCTAGCCTTTTGCATGTACCCCTTTGCAACCAGTCTAGCTTTAAAAGTTTCTATCCTCCCTTCTGCATCATTCTTTCTTTTATAGACCCACTTACATTCGATGGGTTTTATCCCATCCGGTAGATCTACAAGTTGCCAAATAGAGTTGGATTTCATAGAATCCATCTCATTATTTATGGCCTGCTTCCAAGATTTCGAATCAACATTATTTATAGCTTCATCATAAGTGTCCGGATCATCCTCATGCTCATGAGTCTCGGCCTGGTATACCTCAGCATCATACATGAAGAAATTAGGCTTTCTTGAGACCCTACCATTACGATGAGGCACCCTAAATTATTGATCGTCTGTAGGTCTTTCACCGGAACTCGGACTTACATTTGAGACCAAAACCTGTGGAGAAATTCTTTCACCCGATAACTCCGCTAGCATTACTTTGCTTCGAGGCTTAAAGTCATTCATGTGACTTTCCTCCAAGAATGTCGCATGAGTTGAAACAATGACTTTTTGTTTCTTAAGGTTATAGAACAGACCTCCCTTAGTTCCCTTAGGATACCCTACAAACATGCACAACTCCGATTTTAGTTCCAACTTCTTCGCATTCCCATCCAATACATGTGCCCCATATTCTTATATGTTCAAGGGAGGGCTTCCTGCCATGCCACAATTCATACGAAATCTTGAGAATTGACTTATTTGGAACCTGGTTCAGAATATAGCATGTCGTTTGTAATGTATATCCCCAAAATGATAATGGCAGCATTGAATAACTCATCATAGATCGTACCATATCCAATAAAGTCCTATTTCTCCTTTCGGCTACACCATTCTGTTATGGAGTACCAGGTGCAGTCAATTGGGATAAATCCCATTCTCTACAAGATGTCCTAAAAATTCATCAGAGAGGTACTTGCTACCTCGATCAGATCGAAGTGTCTTTATGGATTTACCCAATTACTTTTCCACTTCCGCACGATACTCTTTGAACTTGTCAAAGGTTTCGCTCTTGCGGTGCATCAGGTACACATATCCATAGCTCGAGTAATCGTCTATAAAGGAGACATAATACTTGAACCCTCCTCGTACTGTAACGTTCATAGGGCCACATACATTGGTGTACACAATTTCTAATAGTTCCTGAGCCCTAGTACCCTTAGCTCCAAAAGGCCTCTTAGTCATCTTACCCTCAAGACAAGACTCACATTAAGGAAGACGTACCTCCTCCAGAGATTCTAAAGGACCATCTTTCACCAACCTTTGAATCCTATCCTGATTAATATGACCAAGTCTTAAATGCCAAAGATATGCCTTGTTAGAGTGAGAAATTTTCAACCTTTTAGAGTTATCAATTAATTAAGTATTAAGCAATGAGTACATCTTTAGTTTGATTAAATATAGGTTTCCATCCATCCATCCAAAACAAATAAAAGACTTATTTTTACAAATATCAACTATTTTACTATAAGAAACTGAATAAGAATCCTTTATTAAATAAGCTACTGATATAAGGTTCCTCCTAAAATTAGGAACATAAAAATAGTCTTTCAATAAAATAAACCTAAATTCATCAAAATAAAGATAAACACCTCTCACTGCCTCAGCCACCACCAAGCTACCATCTCCGATTCACAACAAGAGACTCCTATCATATAGACTTCTCGTTTCCATGAACCCCTGCATAGAAACACAAACATGATTAGTGGCGCCCGAATCAATGACCCAAGTGTCTTTCGATTCTTCCACCAAACACGCTTCTAAATAGTGAAGTTCCTTACCTTTCTTGCCCTTGGCAACTAGGAATTCCCGGCAAGCTTTCTTGAAATGACCTACCTTCCCACAATGGAAGCACTTAGACTTTTTAGGGTCCCTGGGCTTCTGGTTCTTGTTCTTGTTCTTCCCATCTAAGATAGGAAGATTAGAAGAAATGGAAGCCACTTGGTCTTATTTGGCCTCTTCCTCTTCCGTGAGGGTTTGAAAGTTTCTGTCAAATTGGCCTCTCCTTTGGGTTGGACCGCATCCCCATCCCTGATCATCCGCTCATAAGCTTGGAGTTACTTCATGAGCTCAGTGAGTCCTAACTCCCTTGTCGCCAGATTGTATACGGCCTTAAACCCCACAAAATCTTTTGACAGAGTTTTAAATACTATTTCGATCTGGGTGTTGTAGTCCAGCTCAGCACCATTTTTGGCAGCCTTAGTAAAGAATCCCATTAAAGTGATCATATGGTCCTTTACTAGAGTTCCTACCTTTTGCTTAGAGTTCATAATGCTGGTAATTGCAGACTGTCGAGTCAATTTTTCTTGGCCTCCGAACATGTCTTCCAAATTCTCCATGATCTCCCTAGCAACTTGATAAGTCTTATGCTTCTTTTGTAGATCACTCGTCATGCTAGCAAGAATGTAGCACCGAGCTATCTCATTGGATTCTCTCCAAAGAGTATAGGCAACCGGGACCTTCTCAAGCGGTGTGTCAGGTTTGGTCCTAAGTGGGCATGGTTTGTCTAGCACGAACTTATGTCTCTCGCAGCTGAGAACTATTAGCAGATTTCTTTTTCAGTCTTTGTAATTATCGCCATTCAGCTTATTTTCAGTAAGTATTGAAATGAGGGGTGTTGGTGATATTTTGAACTGAAATAAAATTATACTAGACATCATTACAATACCCCAAGCAAATATATAGAAAAATTTAGCAAATAAAACATACAACTATGTTCCTACATAAAACTTGAAAAAACATGTAGCATTGTAACGGTAATTCTCAGTACCTATTGCCCCAAGCAACCGAGGGGTGGTCATGAGACAAACAGCCAGAACGTGGACCCCATCCAATTAATATATGTTACCTTAAATCCTCCAAGATTAAGATATATATTAATAACTACTTATTTTGGCCACCAGTTTAGTTAACAAAGCTTCTAGGGAAGGTTAATAACTAAATGAGTCATGAGTGTATAACCATTGTTTACGTAGCCTGATCCACGTCCTACCAAGCCACCGAGGGGTGGTCATGAATAGAATCGTGCCCAAACACGTTTTCCACATAGGAGATCCAACCTAGTATACCAGCGGTGGTAAACACCTATCGAGGGGTGTGATCAGGGTAGAACTGACGCGAGACGTTACTATGCTTTCACATATGGATCAACAATGGAGGCCGTGGGTTTTGTTTGAAACCCTCTCCCACTCAATATTTTGAAAAACATGCAAGTTTTGTAAAATGTATGATCAATATAGTCTGAGTGGTATTCACCTATCCTATATGACATGTTATTAAATATGCATTCAAAATATCCATCAATACATATTTATACATCCATGACATATCATAGAAAAAATAATTGACGGAAAAATAACCAAGCTATGGTCCCATCCTAGAACAAAGAAAATAAAGATTACAAAATTCTATCTAAAGTATTTTTTGGGTCTTGAATTTTGTTCCGTCTTCTTGTATCCATCTTTAGGTAGCCTTTCCATTTATTTCTCATCCCAAGAATTATTTAAAATTCAAATTTCAAAAATCTAAATTTCAAAATTCAAAATCAAAATTCAAATTCAAATTCAAATTTCAAAAATTTAAATTTTAAATTTAAATTTTAAACAATTTAAATTTCATGTGTAATAATATGTAATTTCAAAAATTTCAAATTTTTAATTACACATTTTTAAACATAATTAAAAATTAAATCTCAAATTTAAAAAACAAAATTTTATTTTTCTGCCCATTGGCCCTACGGCCTCGGAGGCCGGCAGCCGCCGTGGGTAGCTACAGCCCCCGGGGGGCTGGCAGCCCACAGCCACAGCCCGAGTGCAGCCCTGCTGGGCTGCACGCCCGAGCGGCCACAACAGTCACCAGGCTGCAGGCAGCGCATGTAGCCATGGGCTGCACACCCGGGTGGGCGCAGTAGCTGGCCAGGCTGCAGCCTAGGGTTTCAGCCAGCCCTTAGAGGGGGGGCCACGGCCACCCCTGGCTGTAGGAAAAGCTTGCGGCCGTGGGTGGTTTTGGCTTGGACAGGGGCTGCCGCAGCTCCATCCTGCCCGAGGGCAGGGGCTGTAGCCCCACCAAGGCCGGTGGCCTATCCCGAGGGGGTCGGTCCTCGATTTCTGTGTCATATTCCAATTTACCTGTCAGGATATCCAAAAATTAATTTGATTCCTAATTGAATTAGAATTTTTCACACAAATAAAATTTCAACCTTTAAATTAAATTTAACTTTTAGAAAAATAAATTACGGTCTTCAAACTTCAATCTCCTCCAAGAATAATTACATAAAATTTCCTATACTATTTCTGGTGTACAAAATTCTAACCATAAAAATTCTAAGAGACAAAAAATTAAAATCTATGGGAAAATTATGGTGATGATAAACCACTCCCATGATTACATAAAAATTCCTAGATACAATATTTCTAAATTCTAAGGAACCATAACCGGCATAAAACAAGCATGCTTATAATAATTCAAAAAATTAAAATAACCACATACTACATACATAATACATGATAATAACATAAAGAAATTCTAGAATGCCACTCTCTAAATATCAAATCCATACATAAATAAAAAGCTAACTAATTGTCTAATTTATGTGCATGACATAGTCACGAGATGGCTCTGATACCAATTGTAGGATAAAATCGGTAAAAACGCATCAGAGTGGTACGACGGAACAATCAAAATTTTTCAAGATCGTTAAATATCTCATGATGCCATATACAATAAACTAACAACAATTTAAACTCATACCTCAGATGACGCCAATCTGTAGGAGGAGAATGATCGGAGGGCTTCAACAAACTAGTCTTCTTTACTATCCTCCAATTTTTGAATGGCTGAGTGTGTGGGCACTCTGAACCTCGATCGGTATGCTAGCACTGCTAATCTTCTTTCGACCGCTTAGATCTCTAAAAAACTTATTATGACGATGAGTTATGCAACAATAAGCCTGCTCACCTGAAAGTTTGTGGCTTGAGAGAACTGGAGTGGTAGGACCCCTATTTATAAACTGCCACGAGGTAATCCCTTGAAATTGAATTGGACTAGAAGAAGATTTTCTCCCTTATCCACTTATAAAAAATCCGAAAATCCTAGGCCAAATCCAAGGATAATTTTCGGCCACTTTTGGATTTTTGCATTCTAAATTCAAATAGGATTTTAACTTGAATTTTTATCTCCTTATTTATCCATAAAAACCGATTTCCCTTAGTGCTATAAACAAGGCTAGATTCGGCCATTAAAAAGTGAGGAGAATCAAAATCCAAATAGGATTTTCTAGCTTGAATTTAATCTTACCCTTATCCACTAAAAATCGAAAATTCTCCTAGGATTTATCCATAAATTTTCATCCACTTTAAGGAGGGAGAGAATCAAAATTCAACTAGGATTTTCTTACTTGAATTTGCCTTGAATCTTATTCACAAAAACAGAAAATATCTTGGAGGATTTTCCTCAACAAATTTCTGCCACTTTAGGTTAGGATTAGGATTCAAAATTTAAATAGGATTCAAGCAAGATTTTCCTATCCTTTATCCATATCAAATTCGAATTCCCATGTGGAATTATCCACAAAAAATTTGAATCCTTTATGGATTGTGAGTCCAAATTTAAATTTAAATTTCAAAGTTCAAATTTCAAAATTCAAACTTCAAATTTAAATTTCAAATTCAAATTTAAATTTCAAATTCAAATTTCAAATTTCAAATTTCAAATTTCAAATTTCAAATTTAAATTGCAAATTCAAATATCAAATTCAAATTTAAATTTAAAATTCAAAATTTAAATTTCAAATTTCAAATTTCAAAATTCAAAATTTAAAATTCAAAATTCAAAATTCAAATTTCAAACTCTACAAAAAGTTGTATTTCAAATTTTATTTTCATGAATAATTTTCTACAACTCTAATTCAATCTCAAATAAAATCATGGTAACATTATTTGATGTTCGAATAATTGTGTACTCTATTATCTAAAACAAAATCCGAATTCAACCAGAGAGAATCTTGTCCACCACCCTAATCCTATGTCAACACCATCCATGCAAAGTCAATTAGCCAATAAGCATACACTGATCAATTTACCAACCATTAAGGAATTATATAGAGCTAGTAGAGGGACCAATTGAATCACAAAATGTGATAATTAGGAATTTCAAGGTTCTCAGAAGAAATGTAAAAATTGCATGTATATGACAATTTCAATGTATAATATATGAAAATATTGTGTTTTAATACTGTTGAGAACGCAACAAAATGTTCTAACAGTGTTAAAAAGTGTGTTTTCGGAGATGAAAAATCTTTTCAAATCGAAACGAGTGAAACGGTTTTAAATCGAAGCCAAAAGACCTAGAGTGTGCACCGAATGTACTAAAAGACGAACAACTTACAGTAGTGAATTCTGGTCAAATGGAAGCAAAATAAGACAGTCCGATAGCACAGGAGGCGTCAAAAACTCACCTATGCGATTTCGGTAAATTTCCGTTCAGTTTGACTTTTGGTCAAACTTTGACCACGAATTAATATGTTGAATTAATTAGATAATGTCATTGATGACATCAATTAATGATGTAATAAATGAGAAAGTAATGAGTAATTAAGGTGGTAGGTAGATCCAAAGGTTAGCATTTATTGTGATCCTTGATCAAGGGCTAGGAATAGGCCAAAAATGCAACAAAAATTTAGCAAAAAATTTTGGGATTATGGGCTGTAAAGAGGCGGTGGAAAGGCTAGAAAAATCAGTGAAAATTTTGCTAATTAATACCCTAAAAAGTTACCAAAAAGTCCCTACAAAGTTGCAAAATTGTTTGGGAAAAATTGTTACGTTGTCCTCCCTTTAGTTGCCTATAAATAGAAGTGAGAATGGCCATTTAAAAATCACAAAACTTAGCCAAATTCTAGCCATTTTCTACCATGAACTCTTACCCCTTTCCAAGCCAAAAATTTATCAAAACTCTTCACTAAACTTGCACCAAAACAACCTCTAAGTATCAAGGAACCAAGCTATTAAGGTGAGTCTTTAGGTTACTTGATTTCCTTGTATTTTTATTGAAAAATCCGTGCTTTGTATGGGGAAAAAGGATGAATAATTTTGGGTGCAAACTTGATGTTTAGGTTGATCATTAGTGTCATGATTGAAATATAAGTTGGAAGCTTGAAACAAGCAAATTATATACATGTTTTCATGAAAAATTTGTGACCTTTGTGTGATAAAAATTTATTTGGTTTTGATGAGGAATTATGCATTACACACAATAAGATTGAGATATGATAAATAATCTTTTGTTAGGAAATACCCTAAGCATGAGAGACATTTTGATGTATTTATTTTAAACTAGATAATAAAATTATAATATAGAGGTTATTCATTATATTGCTGTTTGTCCTTATTCTATTTACATTTTAAAGCAAATGTAAGTAAATATGACTCACTTACTGCTTGTGTTAAAACTGTTAGAACATTGCATGCAATGGAAATTTGTATGCGAGAAGACAATGTTCTAAAGTAAGCAGTCTAAACTAAGGTTTGTAGTCGAAGAGGTTAGACCGAGCATCTAACTCATGTTAAAACTATTATGTTGTCTAAAGCCATGGTGGGGACGGTTTGTCTTGACTGTTCGGAGCATAGACTCCCAAGTAGAGATATAGATATGTTGCTTGATGGTGACATATTAGACCGGGACTAAAGTACGATTGATCTACATAGTCCGCTATGAGTGGATCAATCTGCTTTTGACGTTCATTGTGTAGTAACCTTAATCCTGAGTGAATGAACTATTTCATGTATATGATTTGTGTACTTTGATGTTCTAATGGCTAAAGCATCTCAAAGGTAGTAAGGTTATAGACCGGTTCGTTGGGTGCATGACTTGTATATAATGAAGGGTTTGTTTACAGATATCGGAATCATAGCTCTAATAAGGAGTTAAGGGTATCCTCTTAAAGGCATTATGCTGGATGTGAAAATAGACAAGGCCTTGGGTCGTTTGCTAGGCGGATGACTTCTTATTCATATATGGTGAATAATCATTTTCTTATTCGGTAGTATAATGGAACTTTAAGATAGCCTGATCAGTAGGATTGAACGGACTTTAACCTAAGGCTGATCATGGATATCATATGAGGGTTCTACATACATGACAAGGTCATTGGACAATAGCTTGTTACAAGCTTACGTAATACGGTATATAATTGGGAGTTCAGTTTCAGGTTTATAGTGGTATGACTCTGAAATTAGTGATCATATGATTGAGTTGTTTGGTAAAGAATGATAATCATATGGATTCACGGGAGCCCGATCATATATGTCCCATTGGTTTCTCTACTAGCTCCACATAATTCCTTAACGAATGGCAAATTGATCTGTGTATGCTTGTTGGCTAGTTGACTTTACATGGATGGTGTTAACATAGGATCAGGATGGTGAACAAGATTCTCTCCAGTTGAATTCAGAGTTTGTTTTGGATAATAGAGTACATAATTATTTGAACTCCAAATAAAGTTGCCATGATTTTATTTGAGATTGAATTGGAGTTGTAGAAAATTATTCATGAGAACAAAATTTGAAATACAACTTTTTGTTGATTTTGAAATTTGAAATTTAAATTTTGAATTTGAAATTTGAATTTGAAATTTAAATTTGAAATTCAAATTTGAAATGTGAATTTGAAATTTAAATTTGAAATTTGAAATTTGAATTTGAAGTTTGAATTTTGAAATTTGAACTTTGAAATTTGAATTCAAATTTTGAATCACAGTCCAAGTGTAATTCGAATTCTTTGTGGATAATTCCATAGGGTTAGAATTCGAATTCGAATTGGATTATAGAGTGGAAAATCTTATTTGAATCCTACTTGAATTTTGAATCCTAATTCTAACAAAAGTGGATGAAATTTATTGAGGAAAATCCTCCTAGATATTTCGGTTTTTGTGGATGAGATTCAAAGAAAAATTCAAGTTTCAATCTCAGTTGAATTTGGATTCTCTTCCTCCCTAAATTGGTCGAAATTTTTTTTGGATAAACCAATGGAGATTTTTCAGTTTTTTAATGGATAAGGATGAGATAAAATTCAAGCAAGAAAATCCTATTTGATTTTTGATTCTCCTCACATTAAAGTGACCGAATCTGGCCTTGTTTATGGTCTAGGGAAATTCGGTTGTTATTGATAAATAAGACGATAAAATTTAAGTTAAAACCCTGTTTGAATTTGAATTGCACAATCCCAAAATGGCTGAAATTTTTAGCTGATTTTTTGGCTTGAAAAATTCGGATTTTGTTAGTGGATAAGGGAGAAATCTTCACCTAATCCAATTAGAATTCAAAGGATCACCTCATGCAAGTCTATCAATAGAGGTCCTACCACTCTAGTTCTCTCATACCACAGACTCTCAGGTGAGCAGGCTTATTGTTGCACAACTCACCGTGATAATAAGTTCTTTAGAGATCTAGGTGGTCGGAAGTAGACTAACAGTGCTAGCATACCGGTCGAGGAACCAAGTGCCCACACACTCTATCATCTGAGAATTGGAGAATTGTAGAGAAGGCTAGTTGGTTGAAGCCCTCCAGTTATTCTCCTCCTGCAGTTTGGCGTCCTCTTGAGGTATGAGTTTTATTGTTGTTAGTTTATTGTATATGGCATCACGAGATATTTAACGATCTTTAAAAATTTTTATTGTTCCACTGCACCATTTTGATGCATTTTTATCGATTTTAATCCTACGTCTTTATAATGCAAAATTATGGTATTGGATTGCATAGGAAAAATAATGAAATTTTTGTGGGGAATTGAATGATTGATCATGTGACTTTGAGATGATGATTAATGTCACCTGATCGGAACTATAAGAAAGATGGTAATGAAACCACTTTTGGTGTACCGACCTCCAGAAATAATTAGGAGTTTTTCAGATCCTACGAGAATAAGCCAAGAGGGCTTTATAGACTGTGAAGGATTGGCCAGCGGGTCACTCCCTAGGTCCCTCCCAGTAGCGCACACCATCAGTATGGCCATTATAGATCGAAAACCAGAATATAATGAAAGATAATGACCAAAACTGAAATAAATACCATAAGTGAGCATAATCAGACATGATAGACACTAACAGTATATTTAGTAGTCTTGGTCATAGTTGATATGAACAGTATCCAGTCAAAGTCAAAGTTACTGTTCACTAGTCAAAGTCAAAGCTACTATTTATGAATGAATAGTACTATTCATGGAAATTTTATTAATTATGCTTTTGAATCTACATGATTCCTAGTATGTTTGTTTGAACTTACTGAGCCTGTTAGCTCACCAGTATGTTCATGTTGCAGGTAAGAAACCTGTCCAGTAGTAGATTACACCGGATGACGGCAGGATATGCGGTGCCATTGAGATAGGAAATTCCACTGTGGATTATAGTCTTGCTATCAGTCTCCGCTGAGCTTTGAAGAGAAAATTGAAGAAAATGTATTTTGAAAAACAAAATTAAACAATGAAATTTTTTGTAAATTATGTTGTTGTACAAAGAACAACTAAAGTATAGTTTTAAAGTTTTATAGGGCTTACATATTTGAAAAGTATTTAAAAAAAAGGGCTCCAAATTACAAAGGTTCGAAAATAAAACAGAGTTTTTGGCGATCCGATGAGGTTCACGGGCTGTTTTAATCAGCTACAGAGTTTGATTGGAATAGTTACACATGGCCAAAATCGGGGATGCCACAGGTTGGTATCAGAGCAGTTGACCATATCTCTACTGGCACAAAGCTCAGCCTACTCGTCAATCTAAGTAAGTTAGCTTTTCTTAAGTTAGTTACCTTTTGTTTGTACAAGGTTAAATATTTTGTAGGATATATGACGACGAGACCACCATATATTCGACCTCAGCCGTATAGACCAAGAGGACTGATCAAGGTGTGGAGTAGGTCTGTTATTAGGCCATCCATGTCCTAACATCCTATATATAGACCACCAACACCTGAGCCACCACTACCACGGGCTAGGGTACTGTCGTCGATTCGAGTGCCATGTCACGGCCCAAAATTTAGACACGTGACACGGCAGCCAAATCATAATATCAACCCGAGATTTAAGGAAAACATTTATTACAAAAAACGGGTCAACATTATAATTTAGCTAAGCCTAATTATTTATAAAGTAGCATAATAACCACAAAACAAAATAAAGTAAAAAGTAAATACCTTTTTAATGTGGAAATCAAACACAAAATCGGTTTTCAAAAGAAATTACCAACTATAAATATTCCCAAGCATAGAATTTAAATAGCGTGAAATAAAGTCCAAACTTAATATCTCATTACATCAGAATGAGAAACAGAAAGAAGAAGATGGAGAAAACGGATAGCATCATCCTCGGTAGAAACGGATAGCTCAACGATTTTCGGAACTGCTACCTCCCGTACCTGGAAGTAGTCATTTCGAAATCACAAAGAAAAAGGGACGTGAGCGCTGGCTCAGTAGGACAGAAACAAAGTAGGTTAACAGATAACATTTAAAAGTATGGCATAATATTCGTTTCCAAAAATAATCAACAATTTAAAAAAAATACATGACATAGTAATCATAAAAAAAATAATCAACAATTTCGTGAAAAACATTTTTAAAAAAAGTTTTATTCTGCTGAGGACTTAGCGTAGCTGCAATATACGTGCCCCAATATGAAAATAATAAATCATTAAAACAACCATCATATTATGAGTGAGGACTTGTCGTAGCTATAATACACGTGCCTCGAATTTGAATTATCCTAGATCATCTCGTTACGGTCTAAATAGGCCGAACGGCCCTGCGTAGGTTTAGGGACCTTCCCCCATGGCGTCAACTTTGGGACGCACTCATCATTTACAATGATCGTGAACTAGAGCTCAATTATGTTCACCGGATTATTCAAAAGATGGTATTTACCAAGTTATATTATGCCATAAATCAAAACACGTTTTAAAATACACATTTAATTACCAAATACGTTGCATGCATTTATTTCATCAAAAACAATATAATAATTTCATAAACTGAAAATAACATGCCATCGATAAAACAGGGAAATTTAAAACACTTGACTACTCCCAGAAAAGGCTAGAACGTCCTACCTCGATTATCGCACAAGCGTTACGATAAGGTGATCCACAAATCCAGCAAGAATGTCAAATAAATCCTATAATCACAACATATGATCAGTCTAAGTCTAGACATAATCATCCAATCATTTTAGTGTGCCTCAAAAGATTTTAAAACATTTAATAAACATTTGGGATTTAAAATTTGTGAAAAACTCTAAGTTAGGATATTTCTGGTCATGGGCAGACTGACCTAGGCTGATTGTAAAATCAATATCAATTCATTTTTAATCCCAAAAATTCTAAATTTTTAATATGTTAAACTAGACATCCGTAGCTTTAATTCCATATAAATTTTATAATTTTTAGACATCATTTGGTCATTCAACTAGGCCAAAAACCGAGGGTTGTTTTCAGGCATAAAAATCTGGGTTTCAGTTTCGGTTCAAAACCTGGCAGTTCTGTCCGCCTATCTTAGAAAAATATTTTGACTAGGCAAACGGATGAGTTTGGTTCTGACATTTTGTAGGCATTTAGGGGACATCTTGAATTTAATTTTAGGCTCAAGAATCACTCAAAAATCGTTTTTAAAACTCAAGTTATGGCTGACACAAATTTACTGTTCATATGGTAATTTTCCATATTTCTGTTTTTCTGTGTCCGAATTTCGATTAGCCTCAAACTAATTCAATTTTCATCCAATGATCACGAAATTTTGTGGAAAACCTTATTTATATGTCATTAACACAACACAAGAATCAAATTGACAAAATCATAAAATCTTACACATATGATAATAGGGTTTTTGAAAAGGGGATCAATGAGGCAAAATTTTAGGGTTTGAGAAAGAAATCACACCTTGTTTGTGCTGCACTATTTTTGATGTTTGGTCTCCCTTTTGGCTGAATTTGTGTGAGTGTTGGAGTCATCAAAACAGTAGGGAAACAGTGGAGAAAACCATATAAAATTTCGGATTTGAAATCAAAAGGAAAAGGAAGGAAAAAAATTTTGATTTCTCACCTTGTTTTTGTCTCAAAGGTTGTTGAATTTTTGAGCTGCCTTTTGGTAAGTTTTGTTTGCTGTTTTGGGTGTGTTTTGGGAGAGAAAATTCAGAGAGGAGAGAGGGGAAAGCTGGCCGAATTTTTGAGGGTGAAAGGAAGGGTGAATGAGAGTTAGATGGGGTTTTTATACTAGGTTTTTCTTTCCCTTTCTCTTCCTTGTTTGGCCGAAAATTGTAAGGGGTAAAAGGGAAAGTTTTTATGCTGTTTTGAGGCTAGGGTTTTCTCTCTTATTTCCCCTTAAGTGGCCAAAATTATCCCTTAGTTTTTAAGGAAAAATAATTTGAATTTTGATTGAGTTTTGACTTAGCTTTTAATTCAATAAAATCTCCTTTATTTCCTACACTTTATGGCCAAATTTCTTCTTTATATCTAAGGAATGAAATTTGAATTTGAATCCTCCTTGGATTTGTGGAATTTAAATTTTAAATTAAATCCCAAGTGATGGCTGAATATTTTAGGGTTTCTTTTTGAAGTTCAAATTGTTGACTTTTTGAGCGGAATTTGATTAGGAAACCAACCTAGGGTTTCCAAAAGGATTTTTAATTAATTTTTGGCACACTAATTTTATTTAAATTATATATTGACCCTTAAATAAAATTTAAGGCGTCACATGCCACCTCCTCAACCGGTACTTAACCTACCAGTCGAGATAGACATTCCAGTTGTAGGAGGGCGTCCACATATAGGAGCCAGAGTATTAGTTCATGCTATATACACGTTCTGAGGCAGTCATCCACCCACCTTTGAGGGAGGCCAAATGGGGGATTGATAGCAGAGATTGGCTACATGATGTGGAGATGATCATGCGTCAATGTGACATTGATGAGGACTTATGGGTTATGTTGGTAGTCGGCACGTTCCGTGGAGACACGAATGTTTTGGGAGTATTGCGACTAGGACATGTTGTTAGGGCTTGACTAGGCCGAGTTAAGACATGTTATGATACAGCAATTTCTGCCCAAGAGTTCAACACCAGTCCTAGATCCTCCAGAGATCCGAATAGCGGCACTATCACCTACATGGCCCAAACTAGATGATGTTAGAGAGTTCGTTCTCCGAGCAGAGAGGCTTCAGATGTTGCTCAGTGATACGTTGTTTACGTACACGGTATGATTCGAGGAGAACATCATGAAAAAATGTCCTCTCCCTAATACCACTGACGAGGATTTCTGCAATATGTTTTGGAAGGGACTTACAGTGGAGCTTCGACAAAGGGTAACTCTACCTTATTGCCTTACTTTAAGAGAGTTCATTGTTACAGTAGCTAAAGCTGAAGAAGAGCTTTAGATGGAATGCATGGTATGCATTAGGCATGAACAATTATTACAAGAGGCAATGCTAGACCGTCTTTATGGTGTAAGACCTATGACTAATGACCATGAGGCTGGCCCATCTAGGCGACGAGATGAGACGAGTCCTAAAAGGGGGACAACACCATCCATAATCATGAATAATTTGGATAAGGAAGAAGAAGATCTGGAAGAATTTTCGATAGTTCCAGATTAACCAAGGGATTAAAATATAAAACATATAAAGATGTATAAATATATATATATATCTGTATTTGTACATGTATGACCGTGTTGAAAGCCTATTTTGAAAAAGAGCCTTAAACTAATATGTATATAAATGTTAATATGTACATAAATACTATATTATGTCATGAAATTTTGATATGTTAAAATGATGAGGTGTTAACATTATATAATGTTTGAAATCTATTTTTACTTATATTGTGAAAATATGTTTGGAGAAAATCTAACGAGTGATTTTCATGCGACTATAGGCAAATAAGAGAATACGGTGAATGCGTAAAACCCAAGAAATAGGAAAGGGCGTTCTGTCCTTTTAGAGAGGGTTGACGAATTACAAGCCCTTCTAGAAGAATAAATGTGGGTGAATGCTGAATTAAGGCAACGGTTAAAACAGATGGAACGTAGACAACATGTTAAAGAAGCTCAACCACAGCCAACTCCTACAGTAGAACAAGCAGCACCTCAGGGTATGCTTGAAGTGGTACTTGAAGCTCAACCTCAACCTCGAATAAATTAAGAACCATTGTATGAAAGATTTCAATGGATGAAGCCACCGGAATTCGATGGCTCTACAAACCCGTTAGAAGCAGAAGAGTGGCTTTCTTCAATTCAAATGATCCTGAAATTCATGGATCTAATAGAACAAGAAAATGTCATGTGTGCGTCTTTTGTGCTAAGGACGGATGCAAGGTTTTGGTGGGACACCATCAAACTGAGAAGAAATGTGGCTGTAATGATATGGGCAGAATTTTTAGAAGAAGTTAATCAGAAGTACTATGACCCCGCGCTACTACGACCTCAACAAAGAGAGTTTGCAGAATTGAAATAGGGGAACATGACAATAAGCGAAGTCTACTCGAAGTTTGATCAACTGTCCCAATTATATCCATATGTCGTCCCTACTAAGAAGGAGAAAATACAAAAGATGCTTGGGATGTTTCGACCCGACATCTCAGCATTTGTGGACAGTGGGTTAACACCACCCACTATGGTAGCTGACCGTGTTAGTCGAGTTTTGAGAGCCGAGTATCATTTAGCTCGACAAAGAGAAGAGAAGGAGAAAATCTAGGATGCTAAGAAGAAGGAAAAAGTCTTGGTTAAAGCTGCTCAAGCAGGAACCCAGACTGGTCAGAGTAGTAAGCAAAATCAGAATGCCAAGCCAAGACAGTCCAACACTGCAAGTCAACAGCAGCAGGGAAAAAGAAAAGGCAATTTTTCTAAAAATCGAAATCAGAATAATCAGAATTAGCAACGAAGGCTGAATAATAATACCTGAACTATTGTTCACGATTGTGTAGTATGTGGGAAGAGACATCCAGGCCGATGTATATATGCTCCAAACGCCTGTTTTCAATGCGGAAAAGACAGCCATTTTGCCAAGAACTGCCCAAAAAATCGGTAAAATGTGCAAGGTATGTTTCAACTACAATAGCAATGTCCCCAAGCTCATGCACTACAGGAAAAAATTGAAGGGCCTTTGGTGACACCAGAAAGACAAAAATGCATGCCTCGTATAGTTGCTCAGGTCACGGTCTACACAAAAGAGGATGCGGAAGCTGGGATGTCCAGTGTAGTGACAGGTCAGCTTTCTGTCGCTAATCATTTGGCGTCTGTTTTATTTGATTCTGGAGCTAGGCATTCGTTTATTTCATGCGAATTTATGGATAGGATAGGACATCCTTAGGATAGCATGGATATGACGTTTAGAACGGCTCTACCCTTAGGTGAAATGTTGATGTCCAATTATTGGTTACCTCATGTACCAATAATTGTGGCAAGTAAGGAATTTTATGTAGATTGATCGTGATGAAGCTGGCCGATTATGACGTAATTCTAGGAATGGATTTCCTAGGAAAGTATCAAGTTACGATCGATTGTCGGAAGCGTAAAATAGTATTCCGACTCGATCAGGAAGACGGCTTCGAATATATTGATTCGTCACGTGAAACCAGGAAAATGATGATCAGCTCGATGAAAGTAAGAAGGCTAACATCTAGTGGCTGTGTTGGATACTTAGCATACATAGTAGACGTGACAGAGGGGCAGAAGCTTCAACCTGAAGACGTTCCTATTATCAATGAGTTTCTCAATGAATTGATGCCAGGATCCGCACCTATCTTAAAGGTGCCGTGCCGAATGGCATTGGTGGAGCTGAAAGAGCTACAAGTGCAATTTAAAAAACTTCTTGATAAGGGATTTATACGTCCGAGTTACTCCCCATGGGGTGCTCCAGTATTGTTTATCAAGAAGAAAGATGGAACGTTCCGCATGTGTATAGATTGTCAGGAGTTGAACAAAGTCACAGTCAAGAATAGGTATCCGTTACCTAGAATTGATGACTTGTTTGATCAACTTAAAGGCGCAGTAGTATTCTACAACATTTCTTCAGACACGTAGTCTCCAAAGAAGGAATTGTTGTAGATCCTGCTAAAGTGGAGGCGATCAACGAATGGCCTGTAACTAAGAATGTAACAGAAATACGGAGTTTCTTAGGTTTGGCTGGCTACCATAGGAGATTTGTACAAGGGTTCGCACGGTTAGCTATACCTCTCACAGCCCTTATGCGTAAGGAGAAGAAGTACAAATGGATAGAAGAGTACGAAAGGAGCTTCTGATAACTGAAGAAGCAGTTAACGAGTGTGCTAAACCTTACGCTTCCTATTGAAGGGGAGATGTTCGTAATAGATAGTGATGCATCAAAATTGGGATTAGGAGTAGTCCTGATGTAAGATGGCAAGGTGATCGCCTATGCTTAACATCAACTGAAAGATCATGAAAAAAATTATCCTACGGACGATTTGGAACTTGCTGCAGTACTCTTCGCACTGAAAATTTGGCGATACTATTTATATTGAGCTCAATGTCAAATCTACATCGATCATCAAAGTCTTAAGTACTTCTTCATAAAAAAGGAGCTGAACATGTGGCAAAGTGTAGGAAAATAATTCGGTAAAAACGTATCAGAGTGGCGCAGCGGAACAATAAAAATTTTTAGATCGTTAAATATCTCATGATGCCATATACAATAAACCAACAACAATTAAAACTCATACCTCAAGGACGCCAATCTTACAGGAGGAGAATGACCGGAGGCTTCAACCAACTAGCCTTCTCTACTATTCTCCAATTCCCGAATGGCTGAGTGTGTGGGCACTCTGAACCTTGATCGGTATGCTAGCACTGCCAGTCTTCTTCCGACCACCCAGATCTCTAAAGAACTTTATTGTCACGATGAGCTGTGCAACAATAAGCCTACTCACCTGAGAGTCTGTGGTCTGAGAGAACTGGAGTGGCAGGACCTCTATTTATAGACCTGCATGAGGTGATTTTCTGAATTTGAATTGGACTAGGAAAATATATTCTCCCTTATCCATAACCATAAAATTTGAATTTTTCCATGGGAAAATCCCAACAATAAAATTCGGTTTTTTAAGGATAAAACCAATCCAAATTTAAACAAGATTTTAACTAGAATTTTATCTCCCTTTTTCAACCAAAAAATCCGAAATTTCCTAGGAGATTTTTCTCCAAATATTCGGCCACATTTAGGATAAGGGAGAATCAAAATTCCACTAGGATTTTCAAGCTTGAATCTTATCTCAACCTTATCCAAAATAACCGAATTTTCCTAGGAGATTTCTTCCGAGATTTCGGCCACTTTTAAGGGAAGGAGAGAATCCAAATTCAACTAGGATTGAAACTTGAATTTTCCCTTGAACCTTATCCACAAAAACCAAAATTCCATTGAGGATTATCCTCAAAAATTTCGTCCACTTTTGTTAGGATTTAGATTCAAAATTCAAGTAGGATTCTAACAAGATTATCCTCTCCAAATCCAACTCAAATTCGAATTTAAAACCTTGTGGATTTTCCACAACAAATTCGAATCCCACTTGGACTGTGATTCAAAATTTGAATTTCAAATTTCAAATTCGAATTTCAAATTCAAATTTCAAATTTCAAATTCAAATTTCAAATTCGAATTTCAAATTCAAATTTCAAATTCAAATTTCAAATTCAAAATTCAAAATTCAAATTTCAAAATTCAAATTTCAAAATCCACAAAACGGTTGTGTTTCAAATTCTTGTTCTCATGGATAATTTTCTACAACTCCAATCCAATCTCAAATAAAATCATGGCAACTTTATTTAGAGTTCAAATAATTGTGTACTCTATTATCCAAAACAAAATCTGAATTCAACCAGAAAGAATCTTGTCTACCATCCTAATCCTGTGTTATCACCATCCATACATAATAAACTAGCCAATAGCATGCACAAATCAATTTGCCAAACGTAAAGGAATTATGTGGAGCTAGTAGAGGGATTGATTGGACATATATAATCGGGCTCCTGTGATTCCATATGATCATTATTCTGTACCGAACAACTCAATCATATGATCACTAATTTCAGAGTCACACCACTATAAACCTGAAACTGAACTCCCAATTATATACCGTATTACGTAAGCCTGTGACGAGCTACTATCCAATGACCTTGTCATATATGCAAAACCCTCATATGATATCCATGATCAGCCTTAGGTCAAAGTCCGTTTAATCCTACTGATCAGGCTATCTTAAAGTTCCATTATACTACCGAATTAAGAAAATGATTATTCACCATGTGTGAATAAGAAGTCATCTGCCCAGCAGACGACCCAAGGCCTTGTCCATTTTCACATTCAGTATAATGCCTTTAAGAGGATACCTTTAACTCCTTAGAGCTATGATTCCGATATCTGCAAACAAACCCTTCATCGTATACAAGTCATGCACCCAACAAACCGGTCTATAAGCTTACTACCTCTGAGACGCTTTAGCCATTGGAACATCAAAGTACACAAGTCATATACATGAAGTAGTTCATTTACTCAGGATTAAGGTTATTGCACAATGAACGTCAAAAGCAGATTGATCCACTCATAGCGGACTGCGTAGATCAATCATGCTTTAATCCCGGTCTAATATGTCACCACCAAGTAACATATCTATGTCTCTACTTGGGAGTCCAGCTCCAGACAGTCAAGACAAACCATCCCCTCCAAGGCTTTAGACAACATAATAGTCTTAACATGAGTTAGATGCTCGGTCTAACCCCATAGACTACAGACCATAGTTTAGACCGCTAACTTTAGAACATTGTCTTCTCGCATACAAAAGTCCATTGCATGCAACGTTCTAACAGTTTTAACACAAGCAGTCAGTGAGTCATATTTGCTTACATTTACTTTAACATGTAAATAAGACGAGGACAGATAGCAATGTAATGAATAACCTCTATATATATAATTTTATTATCCAGTTCAAAATGAATACATCAAAATGTCTCTAATACTTAGGGCATTTCCTAACAATCTCCCACTTGCCCAAAACCAGTAGATGTGCCATGTTACGCATCCCTATCGCCTCTACATGCCTCTCAAAGTTTCTAGCCACCAAAGTCTTAGTAAAGAGATCGGCAATGTTGTCCTCAGACGCGATCTTACATACATCCACTTATCTTGTCTCCATATTGATACGGCTCAATCTTCTACCCTATAGACCTTCTAGGCAAGTGCACCTATCGGTTTCTATAGTATAGTGGATAATAATATCGAGTGTCAATCCCACAGGGACTAACGAGTACTAGTACTTACTCTTTTCTTATTATCTATCCTATAAACAATCGATTTATGCTTAAATAATTAAATAAGAATTATATTAAATCAATCCAACACAAAATTAACTCCAAACAGCAGAAGATTAAGATGAAATCAATCCAAACCAACAATACCTAGATAATGAATCCCCCTAAAACGTCTATTGCATCCAATCCTTAACATATCAATTTATCTACTAATCATTGGACCGTGGAAACTCCTTAATTATGTTAATATCTTCCTCAAGGGTATTAACAACTAACCCCAGGTTGATTAATTGAAATCTCTTCCTAATTAAAACCCCCAGAATTGGATTCAACAATCAATGAATCTCTCTATTAGGTTTGACCCTAATCCGGAAGATTTACGTTGTCCTATCTCTAGAATCACGTGCAACTCCTTTCAATTATGCAAGATCAAATCAAACATAGGATTTCTCAATCGTAATTGTATGATATCAAACATGAATTAATACACCGGTAAATATCAATTCAATGATAATAAAGAACACATAATTGAATCTCAATGAACTTGAAGAATAAATTAAATTAATTAAAGATCAAATAACAATATTCATTCTAGGGTTCCTCCTATCTAGGTATCAAAGAAATTAGTTCATGATCAATAGAATAACTGCACTACAATTCAATGGACTACAAAGAATAATTGAATTCATGACAAATCCTCTTGATTCTAATGCAATCCAAGTTGAATTGATCGATGGTTGCTTGTTGGAGTGTTTCTCTCTCTATTCTCCCTCCTCTCTGCTGCTCTAGGGTTTATTTTTGCAGATTGACGGCTCTATCTTTGAATTGACAGGTCCTGCCCCTTTTATAGAGCAAAATTCGACTTTCTGGATGGAACACGGGCTTCGACACGGTCTCAGGCAGATTTTACACGGGCGTGTACTAACCAACACGGGCGTGTATTCAAGGTCGACACGGGCGTGTACCTGTTAAATCGCTGAACACGCCCGTTTCTATTGTGCACGGCCGCTTATACGGTTCACGGTCAACCCTGTACACGGCCACCTACACGGCCGTGTACCAGACCGTGTATTATGTCTAATATCGCCGAACACGCCCGTTTTCCCGAAACACGGCTTTACGTACGTTGGTGAATCCGAAAGGTACACGGCCACGTACACGGCCATGTACCAAACCGTGTTCTGCTCAACTTTGGTCAAAAAGCTTCAAACTGCTCCGAATCTTCTCCTTATGCTCCCATTGCTTTAGCTAGGACCTGAAAACAACATATAAACCGATCAAGTGCAAGAAATCCATGAAATTATCCTTAAACCAAACAATAATGGCCTAAATATGGACTAAAAATATGTACAGTTTAGCACTTATCAAATCTCCCCACACTTAAGCATTTGCTTGTCCTCAAGCAAATAATAGTTCCAAATCATAAAACCTTCTAAATATCCTTCTCTCTCTTATCTCAATGCATCTCTCCATACTCCTTCCTACTATGACTTCTGAACCAAATTAAAATACAAGTAAAATCCAACAATCCTAGGCTAAACTTCTATAAACAATCATCCATAAGCAATCATGTTGATAGTCTTTCCGGAATCAAAAACATAGGACTCATACCCTCACATAGGATTCACTCATAAAACGCTCAAAGTGTTTAGGGTAGAGAAGATATCATAGCACTCAAATCAATGCATAGCAGGAATCTTAACCATAAGCTTGCTAATATATCACATCACTATAATTAGATGCATGAATTAAAGGATCCTTGTCATGGCTGCGATAAGGTTTGGGTGGCGGTAAATAGAAAGAATGGAATGAATAGATCCCAGGTTAACCAAGAATAAAAGATAAAGGACCCGTCTATACCAAATCACACAAGAACCTGACTCTCTTGTATATAGAACCTTCAATCAAAGTCTCAAGTAAGGTGCATAAAACATTATTAACCACAATCATATGCTATTCTTACTTATTTATTTCTTTCTTTTTTTTTCGTTTTTTTTTTGAATTTAATGATGCTCGCTTTACAAAATGTTGCACTTGAAAAATATTCGAGCATCCAAGTGGAATTGATCACAACAGAAGATGAAGTTTAAACATATACCATGCACCTTTAGTCAGACAAGCCCTTGGTTCTGTACTCCTTTTGATCAGATTTTCATGCGATTCAGTTGACTAAGCCCTTCGGTGTAAAACAATGGTTATGGTGTTGGCCAAGAAAGAAAAAAAATAATTGGGGTATTTGGCTTAAAGTTCGGTCAACAAGAAAGGCTAAGACAAAACCCTTCTTTCCAATGCATCTAAAACAGTAACGTGCATAACAAAACAAGTTCTAGAATCTTCCCACTATGCATGATAATCACACCAAAAAGAAAATAAGTGGAGCATATAATGATGAATGCTCATAGGCTCAAATACTCACAAATTTTAGGCTCATGTGTGTGAATCCTATGCAATTTTCATCCAGATTAACTGTCTCAACAATTGCCTATAATGAAGCTCATAAAAATCTAGCTATTCGTGTCATTTTCTGTTTGTATGTTAATCCAATTCGAGGAACCACAGTCATTGAGAGCATGTTGAAACACATTTTAACAAGATTAAGATTTCCAAACAGAAGAATCAATGAAAAGGGACTACTTTATGCAAGAAGACTACAAAATGCTCGATTCCCAACAAATAAATTCCACTAAAACCAAAATCCCTTCCCCACACTTAGAGATGTACATTGTCCTCAATGGACACAATTAAAACAGTGAGGAATAAACAGGTAAAATGGAATCAAAATGGTATAAGAACAAGTCAACGTGTACTTCCCTGAATATATGCATGTAATGAAGAGGCCAGTACAGTCAACATCAACGCAGTGGGGATCAACAGACCTGGTTCTCCTGGCCAGATGAAAAATTAAATTCGAGGCCGACTCCATAAACTACTCATCGGCTACTGGAGGCTCGGGATCCACAGGTGGGGTAGACTGGGGCTCTGTACTTGGTTCTTCGGGGATCAGTCCAGATCTCGATGGCTCCTCAGGGCCGCTAGTGGTGGGATCAACTGCCCGAACGTTGGGTAAAGTCGGGATCCCGAGGTGAGCACACAGGCGAGTCAACGTATCTTCAATCCAGGCCGACTGTCGCTCTAGTCGTATCAGTCGAGATGAATGAGCTTGCTGCAAAGCCACTGTCCTTCTTAGCATTGGCAGCACTTGACTGCTCAATCTTCCGATGTTTGAGTGGGAAGGGGTGGATGGGTGTTGGTCTTGCGGTGGTGGTGCAGGCAAGTGATCCCTTTCAGATTCGGCCTCAGTTGCAGGTGGTGGGGTACCTGTCAGAACATAGGTTGGACCACCTGGCCCCTATCATCTCTCAACCATCCCCATGGATCTTAAAGTATCCATGTCAATCGGTATCATCTGAGATGCAATGGTCAAGGGAAGCAGACGACTAAACAGCCCTAGGTTGCGAGCCAATCGCGTGATGTACGGCCCGCAACACACTGCGCCCGCTCGTGGCCTGCTTGCCTGGCTATCCAAGTACCATGCCCAGGCATGTCCCAAATGAATGGCCACCTTCTCCCTCATACTGTAGATGTAGAAAAGGTCACGTCGAGAGACTACACCGGTGCTTTCTCTTCGTCCACTAATGGTGTGCACTAATAACTTGTGCACATATCGAAGTTCTGGGTGACAAAGACGGGAGGCTTTGGATCTCGTTGGTGCGTACTCCTTCTCTCTACTAATGGACCTCCAATATTGCTGGTCATTAAAGTTGGAGGGCCAGTCCACCTGCAGTTCTCGATAGGCATCGGTTTGGGTAAACTCCTCAGTATAGAAACCACAGTCTATTGAGAACTGCGTATAGCTTCTGTGAAATCTTTCCCTGCCGATCTAAAACTCCATGTTGGGCAGGGACCAGCTCAGTGATCTCTTGTTGAGGGAGAATGTGGTGAGGAATTCCAAAATTAGCTCTTGATAAGCTGGTTCCTCAATATCGAAGAATCGGTCCCAACTCCCAAAAGTGACCAATTCCCTCACTTGTTGATCCAAGCCAATTTGCTGTAACACAGGCCAATCTATAAACCGGCTATTCTCAAAAGGTTTTTCCAATAGCCTCTCAAGTCTCGTAAGGAATGCTGGAGCCTGAAATTGCAGTAGTGGGTGCAGTCCAGGTTGTTGTGGTGGTTGTTGCTGCGCATGAGAGGAGGCCTCTCCCCTCTGCCTTTTCCGCGGAACTTCCTTTTGTCGCCGCTGGATTTCTTCAGTACGTCTTGTCATGGTGGCACTTGGGGTCCTGCAAAAGAAATTCATAGTGAATAACAGAGATAAACTGAAAGTATGTACAATTCAAGCCTTATTCTGAAATTCACATTTCAATATTCAACCGCAGACAAGATTGAATCACATTCCACGCATGCAAAAGGGTTAGGAAAATTTAGCACACTAGTGAGAACGTCCGAGCACCGCATTGGACGGAAAGAAAAATGTGCACTCCCTTCACAATGTCCACACAAATCAATCAAGCAACGCAGAGCACTTCTATTAAATCATGCTATTAATCCATCAAATAACCCATAAATCACGAAAGCAAACGAAAAAGAAGAAGGAAGGAATACATACCGTTGTTTCCGTGAGTCGAAGAAGAAGGAAGAAAAAATTTTCGCCCGAAATACCCAACTATTCTTCGAAAAAAAATCTAATTCCTAAAGGGTGTTTATCAAATAATCCGTTAGAATTAGGCTTACCCCGCTTTTCATGCACAGATCGGCGCGATTTCTTGGTGGAACTTCAGATTTCGGAGAAAGGGGGCGTGTGTGAATGAAACGGTCGTGTTTCCAACAACCGTTCGTATAAATAATGCCTCGACACGCCCAGATACATGGCCGTGTATCGGGCCGTGTCGAGAAAAATAAAAGAATACGGGCGGTTACACGGTCGAGACACGGGCGTGTTACTTACTTGGGGATGAACACGGCCGATAACACGGGCGTGTTTAAGGCCGTGTACTCCTCTGTACAAAATTGTTCAATCTCGTTCTCCCGGACACGGGCGTTAACACGGCAAAGACACGGGTGTGTCTAATTTGAATTTACACGGCCGTAAACACGGCCGTGTCTATTCCCGTGTACGTCTCGGTACGTTGACTCCTATTTTTCCCCTCGTAAACATGCCCGTGTACCTGACAAGCAAAACTTCACACGGCCCTAGACACGCCCGTTAACAAGGGCGTGTTTTATGGAATTTTTTTTTATTTTTTATTTTTATTTTTTTTTTCAAAAGAATAAAAACAGAAAGTAACAAGAAACTAAAGCCTAATGAAAATTAAAACCTAAGGCCAATCAAAACCTAACGAAAATTAAATTAAGAGTAAAGAAAACATGAAATAAGGGAAACGAGAAAGAAAACCCTTGGGTTGCCTCCCAAGAAGCGCTTGTTTAACGTCTTTAGCTTGACGCATTCACTTTCATCCACTAGTCGATGTGAAGGTTGAACTCCTCCCTTTGAGAGTTATCAAACTCTCCCCCCAGGAACAACTTGAGGCGATGTCCATTCACCTTGAACGTGCCTTTTTTTGGATGTATTGCTTCAACGGTACCGTACGGGAAAACTTGCTTGACCGTAAAGGGACCTGACCGTCTGGATTTGAGCTTTCCTGGGAATAATTTCAGCCTAGAATTATACAATAACACTTGATCTCTTTCGCTGAATTCTTTCCCTTGTTTGATCCTCCTGTCATGATATAGCTTGCTTCGCTCCTTGTATATCCTCGCGTTCTCATAGGCCATCAAGCGCCATTCCTCTAACTCGTTCATCTGGATTTTCCTCTTTTCTCCTGCAACATCCAAGTTAAAGTTAAGGAACTTAATTGCCCAATACGCTTGGTGCTCAAATTCCACTGGTAGGTGACATGCTTTTCCATAAACTAGCCTATATGGTGTAGTCCCTATCGGTGTCTTGTATGCCGTCCTATAGGCCCACAGAGCATCATCTAATTTGATGGACCAATCTCTTCTATGATGCTCTACAATTCTTTCTAGGATTCTTTTCAAGTCCCTATTGGTCACCTCAACTTGGCCACTAGTCTGTGGATGGTAAGGGGTTGCAACTCTATGCGTAACACCATATTTTTTTAGTGCATTGATGAACTGTGCATTACGAAAGTGTGTGCCCCTGTCACTAATGATTGCTCTAGGTATGCCAAATCGAGAGAATAACTTTTTTAGGAACTTAACTACTACCCTAGCATCATTTGTTGGTAAAGCTTGGGCTTCAACCCACTTAGATACATAATCCACTGCAACTAGGATGTACTTGTTCCCAAAAGAGACTGGAAAAGGACCCATAAAGTCAATGCCCCAAACATCGAAAACCTCACAAACAAGAATGAAATTTTGGGGCATTTCATCCCGGCGAGAGATATTACCTGATCGCTGATAGTTACCACACAACGCTACGTACCTTTGGGCATCTCTGAACAAAGTAGGCCAATAAAAACCTGACTCGAGTACCTTCTGCGCTGTCTTATTAGCGTGGTAATGTCCTTCTGCCGGGCCGGCATGACAGTATTGCAAAATCTTCCATCCCTCCAATTGCGAAACACATTGCCTAATTATTTGGTTTGCACAGATCTTAAACAAGTAGGGGTCCTCCCAAAAGTAATTCTTCAAATCATAAAAGAATTTCTTCTTTTGCTGATGAGAAAGCCCTTTAGGAAGGATGTCAGCAGCCAAATAATTAGCAAAATTGGCAAACCAAGGGACTTCACCTGCACTTACCTCTGTCAGATGGTATAAACGTTCTTCAGGGAATGCATCATCGATGTCCTCTTCTACCAGCTTTTCTAGATTCGGGTTCTCTAACCGCGAAAGATGGTCTGCTGCTAGGTTTTCAGCCCCCTTCTTATCTTTAATTTCCAAGTCAAATTCCTATAACAACAAAATCCACCTGATCAATCTGGGCTTGGCATCTGCCTTATTTAACAAGTAACGCAATGCAGAATGATCAGTATAAACAATGACTTTGGATAAAATTAAATAAGATCTGAATTTATCAAATGCAAAAATGACAGCTAGCAATTCTTTTTCGGTGGTTGTATAATTCTCTTGAGCGTCCGTCAAAGTCTTGCTAGCATAGTAGATGGGCTGAAAGTGCTTGTCCCTCCGCTGTCCAAGTACTGCACCTACTACGAAGTCACTGGCATCACACATCAATTCAAACGGAAGGTTCCAATCTGGTGCGACCATAATCGGGGCATTAGTTAATTTCTCCTTAAGAGTGTTAAATGCTTCCAAACACTCTTGAGTAAAGACGAATGGTGCATCTTTCTTGAGTAACTGAGTTAAGGGTCTGGCAATCTTAGAGAAGTCCTTGATGAATCTCCTGTAAAAACCTGCATGTCCCAGAAAACTCCTTACAGCCTTAACTACAGTTGGGGGTGGTAGCTTTTCAATTGTCTCAATCTTAGCTCTATCTACCTCTATTCCCCTGCTCGAGATTTTATGGCCTAAAACTATACCTTCTTGTACCATAAAATGGCACTTTTCCCAGTTCAAAACCAGATTAGTTTCTTCACACCTTTTCAGCACTCGTTCAAGGTTGTGGAGGCACGCATCGAAGGAATCGCCAAACACAGAGAAGTCATCCATAAACACCTCCATGATGTCTTCTATTAAATCATCAAAAATTGCCATCATGCACCTTTGAAAGGTGGCAGGTGCATTGCACAGCCCAAAAGGCATCCTCCTGTATGCAAATGTGCCATAGGGACATGTGAAAGTTGTCTTCTCTTGGTCCTCTGGTGCTATAGGAATCTGGAAATAGCCGGATAGACCATCCAAGAAGCAATAATACATGTGACCCGCTAATCTCTCTAGCATTTGGTCCACAAAGGGCAATGGGAAGTGGTCTTTTCGAGTGGCATCATTAAGCTTTCTGTAGTCAATGCACACTCTCCACCCAGTGATGGTTCTCATGGGAATCAGCTCGTTCTTCTCATTAGGTACCACCATCATTCCCCCCTTCTTTGGAACTACCTGCACAGGACTTACCCAAGCGCTGTCAGAGATCGGATAGATCATACCTGCGTCGAGGAGCTTAATCACCTCTGCTTTGACTACTTCCTTCATCTTGGGATTGAGTCGCCGCTAGGGTTGCACCGATGACTTGAATTCATCCTCCATTAGGATTTTGTGGGTGCAAAATGAAGGGCTAATTCCCCTAATGTCAGAAATCTTCCAAGCGATAGCCCTTTTATGCTTCTTAAGTGCTACCAGCAACTTTTCTTTCTGATCTGCCCTCAATCCAGAGGTGATAATGACTGGTAGCTTTGAATCCTTCTCCAAAAAGGCATACTCGAGATGGGCAGGTAACGCTTTTAGTTCCAGAACTGGTGGGTCCTCGACAGAGGGTTTTAACCTCTTCTCTCCACTTTGTTCAATCTTTTCAAATTCTTTCTTTCTCACCATGAGCTCGCTAGCTTCCAAATGTGCTACTTGTTCCTTAATGCACGAATCATCGTCTTTTTCCTCCCTTCCTTGTACAAGACATAGCTCCAAAGGGTCATCATGGACCAATTCCTGTAAACAATCAGAAACGACAATATCAGTAGAGTCAAGATAGTAACACGTATCATCCTCTTCAAGAGAATGTCTCATGGCATTATGTATTTTAAAAGTTACCTCCTCATCCCCAACCCTAAGGACTAGCTTACCATCACTCACATCTATAATGGCTCTAGCAGTAGCTAAAAAGGGTCGACCTAGAATAAGGGGTACCTCAATGTCCTCATCCATTTCAAGAATGACAAAATCCACAGGGAATATAAACTTATCTACCTTAACCAACACATCCTCAATGATGCCTTTAGGGTATTTAACTGACCTATCGGCTAACTGTATGCTCATCCTAGTTGGTTTAGGCTATCCCAACCCCAGTTTCTTAAACATCTTGTAAGGCATCAAATTAATGCTAGCTCCCAAATCTGCTAATGCCTTATCAACCGACAAACTACCAATGAGACACAGAATAGTAAAACTCCTTGGATCTTTTAATTTCTTGGGCAGCTTGTTTTGCACAATGGATGAGCATTCCTCACTTAATGTTACTGTTGACAGCTCCTCCAACTTCCTCTTATTTGAAAGCAAATCCTTCAAGAATTTTGCATACTTTGGCATCTGCGAAAGAGCTTCAACAAAAGGCAAGTTAATGTGAAGTTGCTTAAACAGTTCAAGAAACTTACCAAATTACTCATCCATCTTATCCTTCTTTAGCTTAGCTGGGTATGGGATAGTGGGTTGGAAACCCTGCACAGGTTTAGGATTCCCATCCCTCTTCTCTTTATCCTCAGATTGCTTGCCATTCTCTTCCTTACCATGTGGCTCCTTCTCAGCTCGTAGTTCTTTACCGCTCCTCAAGGTAACTGCCTTGACCTGCTCTTTTGGATTCTTCTCGGTATTACTAGGCAGGCTCCCTTGTTGTCTCTTTGACACAAGCTTTGCCAGCTGACCAATTTGGTTCTCAAGGTTATGGATAGAAGCCTCTTGGTTCCTCAGTGATGTTTCAGTGGCTTGGAATCGGCTTTCAGATGTTTGAATAAATTTAGCCATTAATTCCTCCATGCTAGGCTTCTTCTCTTGTGGCAGGTGTTGTTGTTGAAAACCCGGGGGAGGATTATTTCTTTGTTGTCCTTGATTTTCCCAAGAGAAATTGGGGTGGTTCCTCCAGCCTGGGTTATATGTGTTGCTATAGGGATTGTTTTGGGGTCGTGGTGCATTACCCATATAGTCAACATGCTCTGGTGTCTGTCTAGCCATAGCTGATAAACCTTGACACTCCTCAGTCACATGTCCTCCCCCACACATGTCACAATGCAGGACTTGAATTGGTTGATGGCCTACAGATAATCCATCAATCTTCGTACTTAATGCTTCGACTTGCCTAGCCAAGGCTGTGACTGCATCAACCTCATAGATTCCAGCGGGTTTGCTAGGCTTCGCTCGGTTAGAGTGCCATTGGTAATTGTTCATGGCCATGTCCTTTATCAATTCCTGGGCTGCCTCTGGTATTTTGTTATTCAATGTTCCTCTAGCCGCTGCATCTATCATCTGCCTGGTTGTCGGATTCAACCCATTGTAAACGGTTTGTACTTGCAACCATGTTGGCAATCCGTGATGTGGACACTTCCTTAGAAGATCTTTAAACCTCTCCCATGTCTCATAAAGTGTCTCAGAATCAATCTGGGCATAGGAAGAGATATCATTCCTTAGTTTGGCAATCTTCACAGGTGGAAAGTATTTCAACAGAAACTTCTCTGTCATTTGGTCCCATGTAGTAATAGAACCTCTCGGCACAGAATTCAGCCACTGCTTAGCCCTGCTCCTTAAAGAAAAAGGAAACAGCCTCAGCCTTATCGCATCATCAGTGGCGCCATTGATCTTGAAAGTATCGCAGATCTCCAGGAAATTTGCTATGTGTGCATTAGGATCCTCATCCTGGAGCCCATCAAATTGTACATATTGCTGCACCATTTGAATAATATTGGGCTTGATCTCAAAATTATTGGCCGCCACAGCTGGTCTAACAATGCTGGATTCTGTCCCCATTAGGATAGTCTTGCATAGTCGGACATAGTCCTTTGTTGCTCCGGTTCAGCCATGACTGGTTCCTGTACTAACTCTTCTTGTCTCTGTGAACGCTTGATTCTAAGAGCTCGAAGAGTTGTTCTTTCAATCTCAGGATCTTCTTCAAAGAACTCAAATGGACTATTGCGGGTCATAAACTGATCCAAGTGCCTGAAATAGCAACACAAAAGAAAGAAAAAAAAATTATTAAATATAAGAATATAGAAAATAAAATAAAATAAAATAAAATAAAAGATATATATAAGAATGAAATAAGAGATAAAATAGAACAAAATAAAATAAAACAAAAGAATGGATAGATTAATAGGAATTAAGTGTTCCTAATATCCTAGTCCCCAGCAACGGCGCCAAAAACTTGATACGGCTCAATCTTCTACTCTATAGACCTTCTAGGCAAGTGCACCTATCGGTTTCTATAGTATAGTGGATAACAATATCGAGTGTCGATCCCACAGGAACTAACGAGTACTAGTACTTACTCTTTTCTTATTATCTATCCTATAAACAATCGATTTATGCTTAAATAATTAAATAAGAATTATATTAAATCAATCCAACACAAAATTAACTCCAAACAGCAGAAGATTAAGATGAAATCAATCCAAACCAACAATACCTAGATAATGAATCCCCCTAAAACGTCTATTGCATCCAATCCTTAACATATCAATTTATCTACTAATCATTGGACCGTGGAAACTCCTTAATTATGTTAATATCTTCCTCAAGCGTATTAACAACTAACCCCAGGTTGATTAATTGAAATCTCTTCCTAATTAAAACCCCCAGAATTGCATTCAATAATTAATGAATCTCTCTATTAGGTTTGACCCTAATCCAGAAGATTTACGTTGTCCTATCTCTAGAATCACGTGCAATTCCTTTCAATTATGCAAGATCAAATCAAACATAGGATTTCTCAATCGCAATTGTATGATATCAAACATGAATTAATACACCGGTAAATATCAATTCAATGATAATAAAGAACACATAATTGAATCTCAATGAACTTGAAGAATAAATTAAATTAATTAAGGATCAAATAACAATATTCATTCAAGGGTTCCTCCTATCTAGGTATCAAAGAAATTAGTTCATGATCAATGGAATAACTGCACTACAATTCAATGGACTACAAAGAATAATTGAATTCATGACAAATCCTCTTGATTCTAATGCAATCCAAGTTGAATTGACCGATGGTTGCTTGTTGGAGTGTTTCTCTCTCTATTCTCCCTCCTCTCTGCTGCTCTAGGGTTTATTTTTGCAGATTGACGGCTCTAACTTTGAATTGACAGGTCCTGCCCCTTTTATAGAGCAAAATTCGACTTTTTGGATGGAACACGAGCTTCGACACTATCTCAGGCAGATTTTACACGGGCGTGTACTAACCAACACGGGAGTGTATTCAAGGTCGACACGGGCGTGTACTTGTTAAATCGCTGAACACGCCCGTTTCTATTGTGCACGGCCGCTTACACGGTTCACGGTCACCCCTGTACACGGCCACCTACACGGCCGTGTACCAGACCGTGTATTATGTCTAATATCGCCGAACACGCCCGTTTTCCCGAAACACGGCTTTACGTACGTTGGTGAATCCAAAAGGTACACGGCCACGTACACGGCCGTGTACCAAACATTGTTCTGCTCAACTTTGGTCAAAAAGCTTCAAACTGCTCCGAATCTCCTCCTTATGCTCCCATTGCTTTAGCTAGGACCTGAAAACAACATATAAACCGATCAAGTGGAAGAAATCCATGAAATTATCCTTAAACCAAACAATAATGACCTAATTATGGACTAAAAATATGTACAGTTTAGCACTTATCACATATGCCCTCTAATGTCGACTTCCTCAAATCCTTACAAGTCTGGAAGTCTGAGTCCATGTATCCTACGGGTGTTAGGTCCCCTCCAGAATACACCAGCATATAATCCCTCGTTCTCTTAAGATACTTAAGTATATGCTTTACTGCTTGCCAGTGCTGGGTTCCAGGATTTGCTTGATATCGACTCACCATGCCTACTGCAAAACATATATCCGGGCGAGTGCAAAGCATAGCGCACATAAGGCTACCCACAGTGGATGTATAAGAGACCTTACTCATACGCTCTCTTTCTTCCGATGTCTTGGGCCAGTCATCCAATGAAAGAGTTAGACCGGCAATAGAAGGTTGTGAGCCTTTCTTTGCCTCTTGCATTGTATATTTGTCAATTATTTTATCTATGTATGAAGCTTGGGATAACGCTATCATTTTGTTCTTTCGATCTCTGAAGAGACGAATACCTAGAACATAATTAGCTTCTCCCAAGTCCTTCATGTCAAACTGTTGGTGTAACCAAAACTTGACCGATGATAAGTTCCCTACATCATTCCCAATGAGTAGTATATCATCGACATAGAGTATCAGAAAGACCACTTTTCCATCCTTAATATGTTTATAAACGCAAGGTTCATCAACGTTCTGCTCAAAACCAAATGTCTTAATCGCTTGATCAAACCTCTGGTTCCATGAGCGGGATGCTTGCTTTAATCCATAAATGGATCTAAGCAACTTGCAGACTTTCCTTTCTTGGCCTTTCGCTACGAACCCTTCGGGCTATATCATATAGATACACTCTTCAAGATGGCCATTTAAGAATGCCGTCTTGACATCCATTTGCCAGATCTCGTAATCGAGAGTCGCAGCAATAGACAGAAGAATACAGATAGACTTCAGCATAGCAACAGGCGAAAAGGTTTCATCGTAATCGATTCCAGCCTTTTGCATGTATCCCTTTACAACCAGTCTAGTTTTGAAAGTTTCCACTCTCCCTTCCGCATCCTTCTTTCTTTTGTAGACCCATTTGCATCCAATGGGTTTTATCCCATCCGGCAAATCTACAAGTTCCCAAACAGAGTTGGATTTCATAGAATCCATCTCATTATTCATAGCCTGTTTCCAAGATTTAGAATCAACATCATTTATAGCTTCATCATAGGTGACCGGATCATCCTCATGCTCATGAGCCTCGGCCTGGTATACCTCAGCATCATACATGAAGAAATTAGGTTTCTTCGAAACCCTCCCACTACGACGAGGTACCCTAAATTATTGATCGTCTGCAGGTCTTTCACTGGAACTCGGACTTGTGTCCAATACCGAAATCTGTGGAGCAGTTCTTTCACCCGATAACTCCTCTAGCACCACTTTGCTTCGAGGCTTAAAGTCATTCATGTGACTTTCCTCCAAGAATGTCGCATGGGTTGAGACAATGACCTTTTGTTCCTTCGGGTTATAGAACAGACCTCCTTTAGTTCCTTTTGGATAGCCTACAAACATGCATAATTCTGATCTTGGTTCCAACTTTTTCGCATCCCCATTCAGTACATGTGCCGGGCAGCCCCATATTCTCATATGTCCAAGGGAGGGCTTCCTGCCACGCCACAATTCATACGGAGTTATGGGAATTGATTTGCTCAGAACCTGGTTCAGAATATAGCATGCCGTTTGTAAAGCATATCCCCAAAATGATAATGGCAGCATTGAATAACTCATCATGGACCGTACCATATCCAATAAGGTCCTGTTTCTCCTTTCGGCTACACCATTCTGTTGTGGAGTACCATGTGCAGTCAATTGGGATAAAATCTCGTTCTCTACAAGATGTCCTAGAAATTCATCGGAGAGGTATTCGCCACCTCGATCAGATCGAAGTGTCTTTATGGATTTATCCAATTGCTTTTCCACTTCCGCACGATACTTTTTGAACTTGTCAAATGTTTCGCTCTTGCGGTGCATCAGATACACATATCCGTACCTCGAGTAATCATCTATAAAAGAGACAACACTAGAACCCTCCTCGTGCTGTGACGTTTATGGGGCCACATACGTCAGTGTGCACAATTTCTAAAAACTCCTGAGCCCTTGTACCCTTAACTCCAAAAGACCTCTTAGTCATTTTACCCTCTAGACAAGACTCACATTGGAGAAGTCGTATCTCCTCCAGAGATTCCAGAGGACCGTCTTTCCCCAATCTTTGAATCCTATCCTGATTAATATGACCAAGTCTTAAATGCCAAAGATACGCCTTGTTAGAGTGAGAAACTTTCAACCTTTTAGAGTTATCAATTAATTCAGTGTCAAGCAGTGAGTACATCTTTGGTTTGATCAAATATAGGTTTCCATCCATCCATTCAGAACAGATAAAAGACTTATTTCTACGAATATCAACTCTTTTACTAAAAGAAACTGAATAAGAATCCTTTATTAAACAAGCTACCGATATAAGGTTCCTCCTAAAATTAGGAACATAAAAACAGTCTTTTAATAAAATAAACCTAAATTGATCAAAATAAAGGTAAACATCTCCCACTGCCTCAGCCACCACAAAGCTACCATCTCCAGTCCGTAACGAGAGGCTCTTATCATGTAGACTTCTCGTTTCCACGAACCCCTGCATAGAAACACAAACATGATTAGTGGTGCCCGAATCAATGACCCAAGTGTCTTTCGATTCTTCCACCAAACATGCTTCCAAGTAATGAAGTTCCTTACCTTCCTTGCCCTTGGCGGCTAGGAATTCTCGGCAAGCCTTCTTGAAGTGACCTACCTTCCCACAATGGAAGCATTTGGACTTTTTAGGGTCCTTCGGCTTCTTGTTCTTCTTCTTCTTCTTCCCATCCGAGACAGGAGGATTAGAAGAACTAGAAGCCACTTGCTTCTTATTTGACCTCTTCCTCTTCCGTGAGGGATTGGAAGATTCCGCCAAATTGGCCTCACCTTTAGGTCGGACCACATCTTCATCCCTGATCATCCGCTCAGAAGCCTGTAGTTGCTTCATGAGCTCGGTTAGTCCTAACTCCTTTGTCGCTAGATTGTATGCGGCCTTAAACCCCACAAAATCTTTAGACAGAGTCTTGAACACCATCTCGATCTGGGTGTTGTAGTCCAACTCAACACTATTCTCGGCAGCCTCAGCGAAGAATCCCATTAGATATGGTCCTTCACCGGAGTACCCGTCTTTTGCTTAGAGTTCATAATGCTGGTGATAGCGGATTGTCGAGCCAATTTTTCTTGGCCTCCGAACATGTCCTCTAGATTTTCCATGATCTCCCCAGCAACTTGATAAGTCTCATGCTGCTTTTGTAAAGCACTCGTCATGCTAGTAAGGATGTAGCATCGAGCTATCTCATTGGATTCTCTCCAACGATTATAGGCAACCGAGACCTCCTCAAGTGGTGTGTCAGGTTTGGGCCCAGGTCGGCATGGTTCGTCCAGTACGAACTTGTGTCTCTCGCAGCTGAGAACTATTAATAGATTTCTTTTCCAATCTTTATAATTATCGCCATTCAGTTTATTCTCAGTAAGTATTGAAATGAGGGGTGTCGGTGACATTTTGAACTGAAATAAAATTATACTAGACATCATTACAAAGCCCAAGCAAATATACAGTTAATTTAGCAAATAAAACATACAAGTATGTTCCTACATGAAACTTGAAAAACATGTAGCATTGCAACGGTAATTCTCAGCACCTATTGCCCCAAGCCACCGAGGGGTGGTCATGAAAACAAATAGCCGGAACATGGACCCCGTCCAATTAATATATGTTGCCTTAAATCCTCCAAGGTTAAGACATATATTAATAATTGCTTATTTGGCCACCAGTTTAGTTAACAGAGCTTCTAGGGAAGGTTAATAACTAAACGAGTTTTGAGTGTATAACCATTGTTTACGTAGCCCGATCCACGTCCTACCAAGCCACCGAGGGGTGGTCATGAATAGGATCGTACCCGAACACGTTTTCCACATAGGAGATCCAATCTAGTATACCGGCGGCGGTAAACACCTACCGAGGGGTGTGGTCAGGGCAGAATTGACGCGAGGTGTTACCATGCTTTCACATATGGATCAACAATGGAGGCCGTGGGTTTTGTTTGAAACCCTCTTCCACTCAATATTTTGAAAAACATGCAAGTTTTGACAAATTATGTATGATCAATATAGTATGAGCGGCACTCACCTATCCTATATGACATGTTATCAAATACATCCATGACATATCATAGAAAAAATAATTGACAGAATAACCAAGTCATGGTTCCATCCTAGAACAAAGAAAATAAAGATTACAAAATTCCATCCAAAACATTATTTGGGTCTTGAATTTTGTTCCGTCTTCTTGTATCCATTTTTATGTAGCCTCTCCATTATTTCTCATCTCAAGAATTATTTAAAATTTAAATCTCCAAAAATTTAAATTTCAAATTCAAATTTTAAACAATTTTAAACATCATGTGTAATAATATGTAATTTCAAAAAAATTTAAATTTTTAATTACATATTTTTAAACATGATCTAAAATTAAATCTCAAATTTAAAAATCAAAATTTTCGAATTTTGGACTATCGCACCGCCGCCCCCGAAGGCGGCAGCCGCCCTGGGCAGCCACCAGCCCCAAAGGGGCTGGCAGCCCACGGCTGCCCCCTTTGTGTAGCCTTATCGGGCTGCAGGCCAAGCCTGCAGCGCCAGGCTGCACGCCCAGGCTGGGCGCAGCAGCCGGCAGGCTGCAGGCGCAGAGGCTGCACGCCCAGGCTGCGGCCAGCCTTGGGCAGGCCACGGCCACCCTTGGCTACAGGCCAAGCCTGCGGCCGTGGGTGGTGTTAGCCTACACAGGGGCTGCCGCAGCCCTATCCTACCCAAGGGCAGGGGCTGCAGCCCCACCAAGGCCCGTCGGCCTATCCGAGGGGTCGTGTCTCGATTTTCGTGTCATATTCCAATTTACCTATTAGGATCTCCAAAAATTAATTTGAATCCCAATTAAATTGAAATTTTCCATACAATCAAAATTTCAACATTTAAATCAAATTTAACTTTTGGGAAAAAATAAATTACGGTCTTCAATCTTCAATCTCCTCCAAGAATAATTACATAAAAATTTCCTAAACCGTTTCCGGTATACAAAAATTCTAACCATAAAAATTCTAAGATACCAAAATTAAAAATCCATGAGAAAATTACAGTGTTAATAAACTGCTCTCATAGTTACATAAAAATTCCTAGATACAATTTTTCTAAATTCTAAGGAACCATAATCGATATAAACAAGCATGCTTATAATAATACAGAAAATTAAAATAACCACATACTTTATACATAATCCATGATAACAACATAAAGGAACCCTAGAATGCCACTCTCTAAATATCAAATCCATACATAATTAAAAAGACTAAGTAATTGTCTAATTTATATACATGGCATAGTCATGAGATGGCTCTGATACCAATTGTAGGAAAATAATTCGGTTAAAACGTATCAGAGTGGCGCAGCGGAACAATAAAAATTTTTAGATCATTAAATATCTCATGATGCCATATACAATAAACCAACAACAATTAAAACTCATACCTCACGAACGCCAATCTTACAGGAGAAGAATGACCGGAGGCTTCAACCAACTAGCCTTCTCTACTATTCTCCAATTCCCGAATGGCTGAGTGTGTGGGCACTCTGAACCTCTATCGGTATGCTAGCACTGCTAGTCTTCTTCTGACCACCCAGATCTCTAAAGAACTTTATTGTCACGATGAGCTGTGCAACAATAAGCCTGCTCACCTGAGAGTCTGTGGTCTGAGAGAACTGGAGTGGCAGGACCTCTATTTATAGACCTGCATGAGGTGATTCTCTGAATTTGAATTGGACTAGGAAAAGATATTCTCCCTTATCCATAACCATAAAATCTGAATTTTTCCATGGGAAAATCCCAACAATAAAATTCGGTTTTTTAAGGATAAAACCAATACAAATCTAAACAAGATTTCAACTAGAATTTTATCTCCCTTTTTCAACCAAAAAATCCGAAATTTCCTAGGAGATTTTTCTCCAAATATTCGGCCACATTTAGGATAAGGGAGAATCAAAATTCCACCAGGATTTTCAAGCTTGAATCTTATCTCAACCTTATCCAAAATAACCGAATTTTCCTAGGAGATTTCTTCCATGATTTCGGCCACTTTTCAGGGAAGGAGAGAATCCAAATTCAACTAGGATTGAAACTTGAATTTTCCCTTGAACCTTATCCACAAAAACCGAAATTCCATTGAGGATTATCCTCAAAAATTTCGTCCACTTTTGTTAGGATTTAGATACAAAATTCAAGTAGGATTCTAACAAGTTTATCCTCTCCAAATCCAACTCAAATTCGAATTTCAAACCTTGTGGATTTTCCACAACAAATTCGAATCCCACTTGGACTGTGATTCAAAATTTGAATTTCAAATTTCAAATTCAAATTTCAAATTCGAATTTCAAATTCAAATTTCAAATTCGAATTTCAAATTCAAATTTCAAATTCGAATTTCAAATTCAAAATTCAAAATTCAAAATTCAAAATTCAAATTTCAAAATCCATAAAACGGTTGTGTTTCAAATTCTTGTTCTCATGGATAATTTTGTACAACTCCAATCCAATCTCAAATAAAATCATGGCAACTTTATTTGGAGTTCAAATAATTGTGTACTCTATTATCCAAAACAAAATCTAAATCCAACTGGAGAGAATCTTGTCTACCATCCTAATCCTGTGTTATCACCATCCATGCATAATAAACTAGCCAATAGCATACACAAATCAATTTGCCAAACGTTAAGGAATTATGTGGAGCTAGTAGAGGGACTGATTGGACATATATAATCGGGCTCCCGTGATTCCATATGATCATCATTCTGTACCGAACAACTTAATCATATGATCACTAATTTCAGAGTCACACCACTACAAACCTGAAACTGAACTCCCAATTATATACCGTATTACGTAAGCCTGTGATGAGCTACTATCCAATGACCTTGTCATATATGCAAAACCCTCATATGATATCCATGATCAGCCTTAGGTTAAAGTCCGTTTAATCCTACTGATCAGGCTATCTTAAAGTTCCATTATACTACCGAATTAAGAAAATGATTATTCACCATGTGTGAATAAGAAGTCATCCACCCAGCAGACGACCCAAGGCCTTGTCCATTTTCACATTCAGTATAATGCCTTTAAGAGGATACCTTTAACTCCTTAGAGCTATGATTCCGATATCTGCAAACAAACCCTTCATCGTATACAAGTCATGCTAGTAGAAACTGATAAAGAATAATATAGCAAAGTTCGTGAGTCACTGTATGACGTGTTAAAAGGTCAAGGTAGAGCATCAGCATCCAAGTGGAAAATTAGAGTCGTTAGAAATTCCCGAATAGAAATGGGAACACATTATAATGAACTTCGTAATAGGATTACCGAAGACCTGGGAAGGCTATGACACCATTTGGGTTATCGTTGATAGACTTAAAAGGATGGCATGATTCATAGTAGTGAAAATGATTTTTTCACTAGAAAAGTTAGCAAATCTCTACGTAACTCACGTCGTTAGACTACATGGCATACTGAAGTTAATTGTATCTGATAGAGATGCATGATTTACTTCTAGAAGTACGTGTAAGAAGTCATGAGAATAAAATTACGTTTTTGTATGGCTTTTCACCCGCAGAAGGATGGACAATTTGAACGGACTATCCAGACATTGGAAGACATGCTTCACGCTTATATAATGGATTTTCCAGGGAACTGGAACGAAAAGCTTCCTTTGGTAGAATTTTCATACAATAATAGCTACCAAGCTTCTATAGGAATGGCACCTTATGAAACTTTGTATGAAAGGAAGCATAGATCACCCATCCATTAGTATGATCTACAAGAAAACCAGCTATACAAGATAGATTTTGTACAGGAAATGATAAATGCAGTTGTAAAGATACAACAACGAATGAAGGTAGCACAGAGCCGGCAGAAGAGTTATGCGGATAAAAGATAAAGATCCCTAAAGTTCAATAAAGGGGATTTCGTATTCCTAAAGGTTTCACCAATGAAGGGAATTATGCATTTCGGTAAGAAAGGGAAATTGAGTCCAAGATATATTGGGCCATTTGAAATCATCGAACGCATTAGAAAGGTTACCTATAAGTTGGCATTACCTCCAAAAATGTCGGCAGTACACAACGTATTCCACGTATCCATGTTACAGAAGTATATACTGGATCCATCCCATATATTGAAGCATGAACTAGTTTAGATTCAAGAAGACCTGACTTATAAAGAGCAGCCATTTTAAATTTTGGCACGTGAAGAAAAAGTTTTAAGAAACAAGACGATCCTGTTAGTCAAAGTTTTATGAAAAAATCACAACATCAAAGAGGCTACGTGGGAATGTGAAGAAGAAATGAGTGAAATGTACCCCCACTTGTTCTGAATTTTTGAGGACAAAAATTTTATAAGGAATGGTGAAAATGTGATAATCAGGAATTTCAAGGTTCTCGGAAGAAATGTAAAAATTGCATGTATATGACAATTTTAATGTATAAAATATGAAAATATTATGTTTTAATACTGTTGAGAATGAAACAAAATGTTCTAACAGTATTAACGAGTGTGTTTTCAAAGATGGAAAATCTTTTCGAATCGAAACGAGTGAAACAGTTTCAAATCGGAGCCAAAAGCTTTAGAGAGTGCACTGAATACACTAAAAGACGAACAACTTATGATAGCGAATTCTGGTCAAACGGAAGCAAAATAAGGTAAACCGATTGCACAGGAGGCGTCAAAAACTCGCCTATGCGATTTTGGTAGATTTCCGTTCGGTTTGACTTTTGGTTAAACTTTGACCACGAATTAATATGTTGAATTAATTAGATGATGTCATTGATGACATCAATTAATGATGTAATAAATGAGAAAGTAATGAGTAATTAAGGTGGTAGGTAGATCCAAAGGCTAGCATTTATTATGATCCTTGATCAAGGGCTAAGATTAGGCCAAAAATACAACAAAAATTTAGCAAAAAATTTTGGGATTATGGGCTGTAAAGAGGCGGTGGAAAGACTGGAAAAATCAGCCAAAATTTTGCTAATTAATACCCTAAAAAGTTGCCAAAAAGTCCCTACAAAGTTGCCAAATTGTTTGGGAAAAATTACCACTTAGTCCTCCCTTTGGTTGCCTATAAATAGAAGTGAGAATGACATTTAAAAATCAGAAAACTTAGCCAAATTCTAGCCATTTTCTGCCGTGAACTCTCACCTCTTTCCAAGCCAAAAATTTAGCAAAACTCTTCATTAAACTTGCACCAAAATAACCTCCAAGTATCAAGGAACCAAGCTATTAAGGTGAGCCTTTAGGTTACTTGATTTCCTTGTGTTTTTATTGAAAAATTCGTGCTTTGTATGGGGAAAAAGGATGAATAATTTTGGGTGCAAACTTGATATTTAGGCTGATCATTAGTGTCATGATTGAAGTATAAATTGGAAGCTTAAAACAAGCAAATTATATGCATGTTTTCATGAAAAATTTGTGGCATTTGTGTAATGAAAATTTATTTGGTTTTGATGGAGAATTATGCATTAGACACTATAAGATTGAGATATAATAAATAATGTTTATGATGAAAAATTGTGGTGTTGGATTGTATAGGAAAAATAATGAAATTTTTGTGGTGAATTGAATGATTGATCATGTAGAAAAGTTTTACGTAAAGGTTTTGATAACTTTACGTAAAATAGGCCTTTGGTATAGTACATGGCAGGTACTAAGGTTTTGAGGCGTACCTAACGTTGGGAAAACCTAAAATTTAAGAGGAAATGCCGCTGAAATTTTTAAAACAGCAATAAGAGTATTTTAGGAAATGAGGAGTAAATTATGGATGGGATGGAAAACCCGAACTTCTCGGGAACCAAGACTTGGGATTAGAATAACAAATGTTTCAGGAGTAGTGAAATACTTGTTTGAGACTCCGAAATATTAGAAAAACGAGAAACGACCTTAGGTGTTGAAATAGTGCCACTCGGGGGTCGAATAACCAATAGTGGTGTATGTGGTAGCAATGACTGCTACAAAGATGAAATGAAGCCTAAGAAATATTATTTTATGATATTTGGGCTGAGAAAATCTCAGGAAAAAATGATAAAGTGGAAAGAATGATCCCGAGACTCACTAAGGATAAAATGGTCATTTGACCAAAAATGTCTGAAAGACTCAAAAAGGACCATGAAGGACTCAGAATAATTAAAATAAGATTTTCAAAGCAAAAAATCCAAAATTTGTGAAGAACACGACGTGTATATGGGTACACGGTCGTGCATGGAAGAAATCAAGCAACCCGAGAGGTACATGGGCTTGAACACGAGCGTGTACCAAGCCGTGTACTATTACACGGGTAAGCAAGGGTTACACGGCCATGTGAGAGAGAAAGACAGAGAAGTACACGGGCTTAAACATGGACGTATACCAACCTGTATACAGTTACACGGGTAGAAAAGGAATTACATGGCCATGTTGCACAAGATTGAGGGATACACAGTTTCAGACACGGCCGTGTACCAGGCCGTGTATCAAGCCGTGTGGCATAAAGAGGGATGAAATGTATTGTGATGATTAGAGAAAAATGAATATTTGCAAAGTAATAAATAATGATGATAATTAACAGATAATATTTTGTCTGTAGGGACCCAATCTAGATGGATCGAGAGAACGTTTGTGGATTGTGGAAAGACAAAGTTAGTCGAATACTGGTAAGTTCAGATATTTAATTGTCTGCAACATGATATATTATAATGTTTAACTATGTACTATTTGTACGTTAGATGAAAAGTCCTACGGGCATTAGAGTGTAGTTAAACTAACTCACTTGATAATTGACGAGTCTGAGAGGTGTACTATAGATACACTAAGGAAGGAGGTACCATAACACTAGAGTGTAACTAAATTTAAGACACACTCATAAATAAAAGAATGTGTAAAGACCTACGGGCATTAAAAGTTCCTGATTTTGAGGTAATGATTAATGCCACCTCGTCGGAACTATAAGAAAAATGGTAATAAAACCACTTTTGACGTATCGGCCTCCAGAAATAATTAGGCGTTTTTCATATTTTACGAGAATAAGCCAAGAGGGCTTTATAGACTATGGAGGATTGGTTAGTAGGTTGCTCTTCAGGTCCCTCCCAGTAGCACGCACTATTGGTACGGCTATTATGGATCCAAAACCAGAACATAATGAAAGATAATAACCCAAAACTGAAATAAATGCCATAAGTGAGCATAATCAGATACGATAGACACTAATAGTATGTTTAGTAGTCTTGGTCATAGTTAATATGAATAGTACCTGGTCAAAGTCAAAGTTACTGTTTATTGATCAAAGTCAAAACTACTATTCATAAATGAATAGTACTATTCATGGAAATTTTATTAATTATGTTTTTGAATCTACATGATTCCTAGTATGTCTGTTTGAACTTACTGAGCCTGTTAGCTTACCAGTATGTTCATATTGCAGGTAAGAAACCTGTCCAGTAGTAGATTATGCTGGATAATGATAGGATATGCGGTGCCATTGGGATAGAGAATTCCACTGTGGATTATGATCCTACTACCAGTCTTCCGTTGAGCTTTAAAGAGAAGATTGGAGAAAATGTATTTTGAAAAACAAAGTTGAATAATGAAATTTTTTGTAAATTATGTTGTTGTACAAAGAACAACTAAAGTATAGTTTTAAAGTTTTATATGGCTTACATATTTGAAAAGTATTTAAAAAAAAAGGGCTCTAAATTACAAAGGTTCAAAAATGAAACAAAGTTTTTGGCGATCCGATGAGGTTCACGGGCTGTTTTAATCAGCTACGGAGTCTGATTGGAATAGGTACGCATGGCCAAAATTGAGGACACCACACAAAATCTAGTTGTAACCCAAATTTTTTTGGATAAATCCACATGATAAATTCGGTTTTTTTGTGGATAAGGGAGAGGAAGATCTTGTTTGAATCCTACTTGAATTTTGAATCCTAATCCCTCTAAAAGTGGTCGAATTTGTTAAAGGGAATCCTACCCTAGGAGGATCCAGTTTTTATGGATAAGAATAAAGGAGAATTCAAGTCTTAATCCTATTTAAATTTTATATCTCTCCCTTACATGGATTAGCTGAATTCTCTATGGATAATGTCTAAGGGATAATTGTTTTTTTGTGGATAAGGGTGAGATAAAATTCAAGTTAAAATCCTGTTTGAATTTTAAGTGCAAAATCTCCTATTGATGGCCGAATCTTCCCATGTTATTGGCCTATAGAGAATTCGAATTTTGTGTAGACAAAGGGGAGAAAATCTTCTCTTGGTCTAATTCAAATTCGAGGGATCACCTCATGCAAAACTATAAATAGGGGTCCTACCATTTCAATTCTCTCAGACCACAGACTCTCAGGTGAGCAGGCTTATTGTTGCATAACTCACCGTGATAATAAGTTCTTAAGAGATCTGGGTGGTTGGAAGAAGACTAGCAGTGCTAGTATACGAATTGAAGATCTGAGTGCTCATATACTCTGCCATCCGGGAATTGGAGAATCATAAAGAAGGCTAGTTAGTTGAAGCCCTCCGGTCATACTTCTCCTACATCCTTAGCATCCTCTAAAGGTATAAAGTTATTGTTATTGATTTATTGTATATGACATCACGAGATATTTAACGATCTTAGAAAATTTTTGTAATTCTACTGTGCTACTCTGATTGATTTTTCCTTACAGTCCTAGCTTCCCTCATGTGACGGTCTCCCCATGAGCTGACTAAGCACCACCGCAAGCCACCAAAGTCATCGTGAGCCCATGTCCCTCATTGTCGTTCACCAACCTGAGCCATGCTCGAGCCCACACCACCGAGTCCTACGAAATGGTATCCGTTGCCACTCTATCGCAACCTAGCCACTTAAGTGTCGATCTTTCCTTGTGAGCCTAATCGCCAGCCACTTGCAAGCTTCCATAAGTCAGATATGTCTCTGTGCAACTGCCAACTCACCGCACCGCTACTAAGCCTAACTGATCAACGCTGCTGTCCTCCCGCTGCCGTGAACCACCAATCAGAAAACCTACCATTCCCCCCCAAAGTATATATATAAATATGTGTCTCTATATATACAGAAAAGAAAAGAAAAGAAAGTAATAAAAATAATAATAGTTTTTTTAAACAAATGTTTAAATTGATATAGGAGTTGGAATTTAAAATTTTTATTTAAATTATTGTGGGAATTGGACTGTTTTTATTCAAGTTATGCAATTTTGGAGTTTTTGCGTAGTTTATATTTTAAGGTAGGTCATGCCAAAATTTTTTAAAATATCCTAAGTAGTTGTATTAAAATGTCGTTTTAAAATTTTTGTATTAAAATAAAATATCGTTTTGAATTTTAAAAGTCAACGGTATACTAATTAATTGAATTTACCGTAATTATGATTACATAATTCCTAGACAGATAATTAAATTATCTGTGATTCTTATTTTAGGTACTTGTTGATCAAATTCAGAGAAAAAGATTATCTCGGAATTCGTGCGAGAAGTTGTTAGTAGATTAAATTACCAACGAGGTAGGATGTCTTATCCTCTCCTTGTAACTTATTTTGTTTTTAGTGATTTGGCCAAAATGATTAGTTTAAAGAAAATGAATTTATAAAGTTTTATAAATTCTGTAATTTTAGAAATATCATGATTTCAGAAAGTAAAGGAAAAATATCCGATCACAGATTTTAGGAAAATAATATGGCATATTTTATTATGTGAATCTTTTTTTCAAATGAAATTTTGAAAATACAATTTGGTGTTAAAGTATGTCGGGAGCCAGCATACACGTGCATAGAGTGCGCAGCTGTAGGAAAATAAATCGTTAAAAATGTATCAGAGTGGCACAGCGGAACAATAAAAATTTTTAGATCGTTAAATATCTCATGATGCCATATACAATAAACCAACAACAATTAAAACTCATACCTCAAGGACGCCAATCTTGCAGGAGGAGAATGGCCGGAGGCTTCAACCAACTAGCCTTCTCTACTATTCTCCAATTCCCGAATGGCTGAGTGTGTGGGCACTCTGAACCTCGATCGGTATGCTAGCACTGCTAGTCTTCTTCCGACCACCCAGATCTCTATAGAACTTATTGTTACGATGAGCTGTGCAAAAATAAGCCTGCTCACCTGAGAGTCTGTGGTCTGAGAGAACTGGAGTGGCAGGACCTCTATTTATAGACCTGCATGAGGTGATTCTCTGAATTCGAATTGGATTAGGAAAAGATATTCTCCCTTATCCATAACCATAAAATCTGAATTTTCCAAGGAAGAATTCCAACAATAAAATTCGGCCATTATGGGATAAATCCAATCCAAATCTAAACAAGATTTTAACTAAAATTTTATCTTCCTTTTTTAACCAAAAAATCTAAAATTTCCTAGGAGAAAATCTCCTAAAATTTTCGGCCACTTTTAGGATAAGGGAGAATCAAAATTCTACTAGGATTTTCAAGCTTGAATCTTATCTCATCCTTATCCAAAATAACCGAATTTTCCTAGGAGATTTCCTCCATAATTTCGGCCACTTTTCAGGGAGGAGAGAATCCAAATTCAACTGGGATTGAAACTTGAATTTTTCCCTTGAACCTTATCCACAAAAACCGAAATTCCATTGAGGATATTCCTCAAAATTTCATCCACTATTTGTTAGGATTTGGATTCAAAATTCAAGTAGGATTCTAACAAGATTATCCTCTCCAAATCCAACTCAAATTCGAATTTCAAACCTTGTGGATTTTCCACAACAAATTCGAATCCCACTTGGACTGTGATTCAAAATTTGAATTTCAAGTTTCAAATTTGAATTTCAAATTCGAATTTCAAATTTCAAATTTCAAATTTAAATTTTAAATTCAAATTTCAAATTTGAATTTCAAATTCAAATTTTAAATTCAAATTTCAAATTCAAATTTCAAAATTCAAAATTCAAAATTTAAATTTCAAAATCCACAAAACAGTTGTGTTTCAAATTCTTGTTCTCATGGATAATTTTGTACAACTCCAATCCAATCTCAAATAAAATCATGGCAACTTTATTTGGAGTTCGAATAATTGTGTACTCTATTATCTAAAACAAAATCTGAATCCAACCGAAGAAAATCCTGTCTACTATCCTAATCCTGTGTCATCACCATCCATACATAATAAACTAGCCAGTAGCATACACAAATCAATTTGCCAAACGTTAAGGAATTATGTGGAGCTTGTAGAGGGACTGATTGGACATATATAATCGGGCTCCCATAATTCCATATGATCATCATTCTGTAACGAACAACTCAATCATATGATCACTAATTTCAGAGTCACACCACTATAAACCTGAAACTGAACTCCCAATTATATACCGTATTACGTAAGCCTGTGACGTGCTACTATCCAATGACCTTGTCATATATGCAAAACCCTCATATGATATCCATGATCAGCCTTAGGTCAAAGTCCGTTTAATCCTACTGATCAGGCTATCTTAAAGTTCCATTATATTACCGAATTAAGAAAATGATTATTCACCATATGTGAATAAGAAGTCATCCGCCCAGCAGACGACCCAAGGCCTTGTCCATTTTCACATTCAGTATAATGCCTTTAAGAGGATACCTTTAACTCGTTAGAGCTATGATTCCGATATCTGTAAACGAACCCTTCATCGTATACAAGTCATGCACCCAATGAACCGGTCTATAAGCTTACTACCTCTGAGACGCTTTAGCCATTGGAACATCAAAGTACATAAGTCATATACATGAAGTAGTTCATTTACTCAAGATTAAGGTTATTGCACAATGAATGTGACAACCGGGAAATTCAGGCAATTCTCGGATGAAAATGTACAATTGTATGTATATAACAATTTGTACTATTTAAAGAGTGAAATAAATGTATTTATATTGTTTAGAATATATAAAAATATTCTAACAATACTGACGAGTAAAAATTCAGTGTTGGAAAAATTCACTGAGTTGAAACGGGCAAAACGGTGCCAAAACCGGCATTGAAAACCCTAACCGAGGCAATAAAAGACGGAAAACTTCTGAGATTAATTTTGATCAAACGGAAGCAGTTTAAATTGATCCGACTGCACAGGAGACCTCAGGAACACGCCGGGACGATTTCAGGAAAATTTCGGCTTGAACCGGTATCGGTCAAAAAGTAGTCGAATTAATGTGAATAGTAAAAGTCAAAGTCAACTTTTACTTTAGCAATTATGACATCATTAATCCATATAATAAATGGAAAGAAAATGGTGGTTGGTAGCATTAATGGCCATGATTCATTTGCTTTTTGATCTAAAGGCCAAGATTTGGCCAAAATTAACCATTTTTAATTTTTGAAAAATGGGGAAAGAAATGGTGTTGAAAGGTGGTGAAATCTCATTGGTGGAAAGCCAAATTAATTGGCTTATTTGATGATTAAGTCGGCAAAACTTGGGAACAAATGGCCGAAACATTTGAAAGCCAAAAACCAAAGAAAAAATGCTAAGTGTTCTTCCATGGTGGTGTACGTGAGCAACCCAAAGAGAAACCAAGATATCTCTTCAATTTTTCTTCACAAAAAGTGTGTCAAAGTGTTCCTTGAAGACAAAGGAAGCAATTGACTAAGGTAACTTCCCTTGCACTTGACTTTTTGTTGGTTTTTCTTCATGAAAACCGTGGGTGAATAGTGGGAAAAAGATGGAAAATTTTTGGTTGTTTTTCCATGGTTTGATGCTTGGGTTTTGTTAAGGGTGTAATAAGGAAGAAAACCATGCAATTGGTTTAAAGAAAAACCAATTTTTGGTTGGTTTTCTAAGGGTAAATCCGTGGGTTACCTTAAGTAAACAATGAGAAAATTTTGTGGTTTAATTGTTAACTTGCTTCCAAGTTAAATTTTGTGAAGAATAAAGCTTGAATTGCATTGTGGAAAGCTTGGAAAAAAATTTTGGTGAACCTAACCTAATGTGGCCGTGGGGTTAACAAGGTTTGGAAGAAAAATTTTCATGGTTTTATGTGATGTTTGGTTAATTTAAATCATGCATTTTAACATGTAAATGATGGAAATGTGATTGAAAGAATGAAACAAAAATATTTGGCATGTTTTTCATTCATTGGCCGTGGGTTATATATGGTAAAAACCCTAGGAAATTTGGTTGAAAATGCATTGAAAATGGGCTTGAAAATGTGTTAAAAAAATAGCATTGAATAGCCTAAAAAGTGATTGAAAAGTTTGACAAATTTTGGTTCGGTTTGGTAGTGAAAACCGAAACCAAACTATGGACAAAAGTGTGAAAAAAATTTTGTAATGTGGGTTAAAATGTGAAATTGGATTTTTGTGAGCTTTTATGTAAAAGTTTGGAAAGTTTTTACATAAAATAGGCTTGTGGTATAGTACGTGGCAGGTACATACGGTTCGAGGCGTACCTAACTCCGGAAGCCTTAAAATTATGCCGAAATGCTGCCGAAATTTCGAAAACGGCATTCGGGGTAAAATGGAAATAAAAATAAAAAGTTTAGGGTCGAGTCGGAAACCCGAGTCCCTAACGGAAAAATTTAATGAGGAAAACCTAAGGGGTGGTTCGTGAATAGTAACCCGTCCCCTTAAAAATTTAAAACGCGAGTGGAATTGAAAAACCGACCCCGAGGGGGGGGGGGCATTTTTGGAAGCGAAATAAAGGTCCGAGTCGGGAACGGAAAACCCGAGCCTCTGAGACCTAGGTCGGAAAAGTCTAGGTGAACGTTTTAAATACTAGTAAAACGTCCATTTGAGGCCCCGAAACGATAGAAAATCGCTAAACCGACGTAGGGGTCGGAATAGTGCTTCCCGAGGGTCGGGAAAGTGAAAAGTGGAAATAAAATAGAAACGAACCCGGTAATGATTATAAAAGAGTCAGAAAAGTTCCTGAGAGTCAAAAATGCAGTCTGGATCGAGAAAATTTCCGTCAGGGGCAAAATCGTAATTTTACCAAAATACAGGGACAAAATCGTAATTTTGTAAAAATTGAGAAAAAATGGGGAAAATGATAAATAAAGCCTAAAAAGTTATAAATAGGTTTTATTTAAGCTTTTAAATGAAAAATAAAAGCTATAAATGGAAATGAAATTAACAGACAAAGTTTTGTCTGTAGGATCCCAAAATCGACCTACGAGGAGGGCGATCAAAGATCCACGAGAGAAAAAGAGAAGAGACTGATAAGGTAAGTTCAGACATTTACCTGTCTGCAACATATAGCATTATTGTTGCTAACTTTGATGTACTAACTATAAGTTAGGTACATATGTGCTACGGCACTATTATAGAATAGAGAGAGAGACGTAATGTGCTACGGGCACTATAAGAATGGGACACATGGTTAATTGTGCTTCGGGCACTAGAGCGAGGTTAATGAAACTCACTCACCTAAAATTAAAATGTGAACCATTCCTAACCACGGGGCAATATGAAGTCACCGGGTTAGAATTTAAAAAATCGGTAATGAAACCACTTTCTGGCGTACCAGCCTTCGGTACAGGGAGGTACTATTTTGCCTTCGGGGCTATAAGATAAGGCTGTGGAGGTCAGCACTGATGTACCGCTCCCAGTCATGTACAATTTTGCCTTCGGGGCTATGAGATTAAGGCTGTGGAGGTCAGCACTAATGTACCGTTCCCAGTCATGCGCACTTAAATGGTACTGCCAACCTGAGCTTAAAACCAGAATATAAGCAAAGATAATTACCTAAAACTGAAACTATACCATAATTGAGCATAAGACAGTTTAGTGAGAGTACTAACATCGCGGTAGATGTACTGTTGTGACACTGTGTTGTGGTCAACCTTACTATTCACATATGAATAGTGGTCAAAGTTACTATTCACGTATGAATAGTAGTCAAAGGTACTATTTACGATGAATAGTACTATTCATAGAAATTTTATTTCTTGCATGTTTGAACTTACTGAGCCTGTAGCTCACCATTTTTGCTAATGTTGCAGGGAAGCGACCAGCTCAGTAGCTTGTTTGACTGGATGCGGACGGGATGGCGCGTGTCAAATCAGATAACTGGGCGAGGGATATGGTCCTGCCAAAATCTTTCCGCTGAGCGATAAAAAGGGAAGGAAAAAAAAAAGGAACAGTCTTTTGTAATATTATATATTTACGAAAGTACTGTAATATGTAAATTACTTTGTACTTTCCAACAAAGTAAATAGTGGGAAATGTTTACATGATGTTTAAAGAAAAAAATTTTTTTTTCCCAAAAACGTCATGATTTAAAAAGAGAGAGAGATAAGCCGGCGACCCATGAGAGTACAATCTATCGCAGTTAGCGATAAAGCTCAACTGTAATAGTGTTGTCTGATCTCTCAAGGGGCGGGCCGTCACAATGAATGTCAAAAGCAGATTGATCCACTCATAACGGACTACGTAGATCAATCACGCTTTAGTCCCGGTCTAATATGTCACCATCAAGTAACATATCTATGTCTCTACTTGGGAGTCCAGCTCCAGACAGTCAAGACAAACCGTCCCCTCCAAGGCTTTAGACAACATAATAGTCTTAACATGAGTTAGATGCTCGGTCTAACCCCATGGACTACATACCATAGTTTAGACCGCTAACTTTAGAACATTGTCTTCTCGCATACAAAAATCCATTGCATGCAACGTTCTAACAGTTTTAACACAAGCAGTCAGTGAACCATATTTGCTTACATTTACTTTAACATGTAAATAAACCGATGACAGATAGCAATGTAATGAATAACCTCTATATATAATTTTATTATCCAGTTCAAAATAAATACATCAAATGTCTCTAATGCTTAGGGCATTTCCTAACAGCAGCTCGATCGAAGATCACTCATTATGCTTCAGTATGGTAAAGGGCCTCATACGAACTGTACACGAACTATATGTATTTAGGGACGTAATTTGTATAATCACGATTCCACATTTATATTTCTGTACTGTATTAATATATTATTTGTATGATGGTTAAAATAAAATATTTGAAAAGTGTTTTAAAATTATCCTGCTGAGCCTTTCGCTCACTATTTTAAAACTAATAAACCTCTAGGAGAGAAAGGTGAATAGAGGACACAGGTGATATAGAATTACAAATTGGTGACAAGGATTAAAGATCTGGCGTAATATTTCTATACTTCAAGATCAAGTATGTGAATAAGCATTCCAAGATTGTAAATTCTAAACTTTACTTTTGTGTTCTCACTTATATAATTTTATCCAAATATGCATCTGTGGAATATAAGTACCTCACCACCTGACATTAAAAATTTAAATATAAAGAGTAATTAATTTAACATATACAAGCATAATTTGTAAATAAGTTTAAAGGGATGGTAAAAGGTTTAAAATATAAAAACTGGTAGACCTAATAATCTGATATTTCTTTTGTTTATTTGACATCTCCTACACGTCACTATCCTGAATTTTAGGCATGACAATTTTTGGTATCAAAGCATGGTTTGGGATTCCATAAAAATTATATGCATAGTTGGAGTAAAATAAAATGTAAATTTACAATCCAAAATTTTTTTTATAGCATGTCGCCTAAATGTAGAAAGGGAAACATCCCGACAACTACTCCGACCCCACCCTCAACATCAATGCCAGAGCCACAGGCTAACGTCACGGAAGCCATGTATCGAGTATTACAAAACATGGTTGCTCATGTGAAAAATGAACCTGTCATGCATGACATGAACCAAAGCTTGCGGGATTTTCAACGGTTTAGAGTTCCAGCCTTTACTTGCGAAGGTGATTCTCAAGAAGCTAATGATTGGTTTCAAAGTGTGGTGATGAAAATGGATACCACCCAGACCCCACCTGAACATTGAATTGAAATTATTTCTACCTATTTAGATGGTAAAGCTAGTATGTGGTGGAGGAAAATTAGAAGAACTCACAATCTACAAGAAATGACCTGGGAAATGTTTGAACAGCTATTCTATGATTAACTTTCCTAAAGAGTTTTAGGGACCAAAAGATTATAGAATTCATAAGCTTACAACAGGGAAACATGACTGTGTTCGAATATGTGTCAAATTTTGGAAAATTGTCAAGATTGGCTTCTATGATGATGATGACTGAGCATATCAAATGTATCAAGTTTGAGTAGGGACTCAAACCATTAGTAAGCAGATTAGTGGTGGACATGCAAATTCAAGACTACCCGACGCTTGTGTCAGCTGCCCTGCGTATTGAATAGGATAATCAAAATTTTCATAAGGAGAAATCAGAAGCTCCAAGGATGTCTGGTAAGCTGATCAGAAGTCAGCATGGGACTCGTACTCAAGTTAGTTGGATTAACATCGGAGCTAGAGGAACTGACAGTAATAGTAACACTTCTATCAGAAAATCAAACCCATATGAGAGAAGTTGTTATAATTGTGGCCAGACAGGACATTTAAAGAGGAACTGTCCTTACAGACAACAACATCTGACTCAACAATTTCAGCAGTCTACCAAATCATTCACAGGATCTCGTTAGTCCGGATCTGGATAGTTTAAGCAGGGATAGTTTAACTAAGGACAATTTAACCAAGGATAGTCAGGATTTGGCCAGTCACAGTATATGCCACCACAAGTCTCTTATCAGCTAAATTTTGGACCTCAGTCATTCCAATCATAGTGGAGACCTCAAATGTCCACTAGCAAGCAAGCGTCCTCACAACTGCCATAATTCAAGCCAGTAGGACCCACTACCTTGAGGAACAACACGAGTGACAAGGGAAAAAGGAAAATGTATGCTGTAGAAGGGGAAGAACCAACAACTCAGAATAGTCCTATAGTTATGGATGGTATGATCCTAATCTCTTCTAGTTAGGTATACATATTGTTTGATACTAGTGCCAATCATTCTTTTATTGCATCCACACTTGCAAAAGTATTAGAATTAGAAATAAAAGTTTTAGAGTCACCTTTTCATCTATGTATGCCACTTGGAAAAATCGAAACTTCATTAAATATGTTGGACTAATGTTGTTACACGAGAAGGCGAACAACTTAATATCCAATTCATTATCCTATCAATGACAAGCTATGATGTGATTCTTGGTATGGATTAGTTAACTCAGAATAGGGAAATATTAGATTGTCATCATCGAAAGGTGATGTTATCAACTGGATCAAACTTGGTGGTGATTGAACTTGAAGATCCAAATCAAGTAATGACCAGCAAGCTGTTGAGACTAGCCATAGGTGGTCGACGGAAGTTGTCTTGTGTTGCTACTATTTTTGCATTGAAAGTTGACAACAACGTCAAAAGTGGCGATCACTACACTCCTGTGGTAGATGAATTCTTAGATGTATTTCTTGAAGATCTACCTAGTTTGCCACCTAACTGAGAGGTAGAATTCTGCATTGATCTTATTCCTAGTATAGCTTTGCTATCAATTCTGCCTTACAAAATGGCACTTGCAGAGAAAGTTGAGTTGCGCAAACAATTGACTGAATTGGAACTTAAAGGATTCATTCAGCTCAGTAAATCACTATGGGAAGCATTAGTCTTATTTGCGAAGAACTATGGTAGAAGCTTATGACTGTATGTCGACTATAGGCAACTGAATAGGATGACAATCAAGAACAAATATCCTTTTCCAATGATCAATGAGTTATTTGATCAACTAGAAGGTGTTTAGTACTTCTCCAAGATTGACTTGAGATCCGGATATCATCAATTCAAAATCCAGGAGGTGGATATCCTAAAAACTGCATTCAGGACTCAGTATGGATCTTATAAATTCTTGGTTATGCCTTTTGGTTTGACAAATGCTCCGTGGCTTTCATGGACTTGATGAATCGTGTTTTCGACCATTCCTTGATCAGTTTTTCATTGTCTTCATTGATGATATTCTGATATACTCCAAGGCCCTAGGAGGAACACGAACAACACTTAACGTTGGTCTTACAAACTCTGCGGGAGCATTAATTATGGCACCCTGAAGCCTTGGTGACCTCGGAACGTCACTTGAAAATTACTGTTACCTAATTTACTTGAAAACTATTATTCAAACTTACTTACTTTAATACCATATTTTTAGGGATTTTTTTATAGTACGTTTTACTATTTACATACATACATAAACTTTACAAACATATGAAAGTCTGAATACAACTGGAGTCAATATACGTACATACTTAAAACTATTAGACTGCTCAAAACATGAGGTTGATTTTTTTTTTTCGTATCGTGCAGAAGTTAACACTGGTAATGGTATCTACAACCTGAATCCTCACACTCGCCTCTACCACCATCATCGTCCATCAGTGTCTAGCTTGCAGGTCTCTTACCTACAGCATGAACACACACTGTGAGCTTTATGCTTAGCAAGTACAACATATCATCCGTAAAACATGGTTAAAACATATGTCATACTATAAGACATATATAAAACTGTCAATTATATCGTGTATTCACATAGAACATGGAAACATATCATGGAGCATAACTCATATCATGTGGACATATCATATCATGTAACTGAGAAGCATGCTATAACTGTATCTAAGGCATAACGTGAACAATACATGAACCATTTATGCTCCATTTATGTTTCATTATGCATTATCTTTTCTTATCTGAAGGGCCCTGGTGTCGGCACCACTGCGCGCGAATCATCAGATTCGCCCGTGATTATAGTGAGCCTTCCGCTCGTGGGCCTTGTGCTCGTAGGCCTTGCACCCGTTATATATATAAATACTGTGGGCCTTGCGCCCGGTATAAGCTATGGGCCTTGCGCCCAATATAAACTGAGGGTCTTGACTCGTTATACCGACATCTTAATTTCATTACCCAATTTCTAGAATCATGTCTGATATGCCATGAGCTCTACTAGGTTATCTACTAATCTTATGCGATAGGGATGTAATGGCATCTAACTTATACTGTTCATTAATCTAATGCGATTATGAAACATGCTATGTCATGCAACCATCATACATAATTTGCATACTTAACAAAAAGTGAAAACAACAGTTTTAAACTCATTTCATTCATGCTGTAGGTGGAGTTATACTTATCTATCAGCAGATAGTTTGTACTCTCACCCTTGTCACAATATAGGTATCTTCTTGTAATCATAATATATTCTATTAATGTTGGCTCTTAGGTCACTACTATCGTTAGTGACTAATAAAATTTTATTGTTGTAGGGTATCAATCCCTATTGGTGCTCAACTGCTCTCTCTTTGAGAGTCTAACCTCTAATCGTAGGTAATTAATTTATCTTCTCAATAAATTAATTAACGTTTTCCTCTCTCTTCTATCTTGATTTTGGTTGGTTAACTGGCTAATTAACTAACCGATTACCTCACGTACGGCTTTATATCTATTCGTGCTAGTTATCTACTTGGTTACCTCGCATGATGATCGTGTGGTCTATTGGGTTACCTTTTCCAATTTGAACATTATTACTGAAAAATGTCCTTCGTTTTTGTGAAAATCCTTTCCTTAGTTATGAACACGATCTCCTTTGGACCCTTTTAGAAGGTGAGGATGTTTTTCTTAAAACTATTTTCTTATTTAAAAAGAACACATTTTGTCTTTCATTAGATAAGGGCTTTTTTTAATCGTTTTTCGAAAACTGTTTGTAACTCATTTTAAACGATTAAATTCACGAACTTAGCGAACATAATACTTTTGGCCCTTGATGAGATGATCAACTTCTGTGTTCACCTCGGAGCTCGATTCAAACTCTAACGGGTCCTAAACCTTACAACCCATGGCTAAAACTAGTCCCAGTGTTAGAAAATTCTAGTTTTTTGGTTATTTAAATACTGCTCTGTTTGGGGCCCTAAACGGCCGAATTTTTAAAACTTACATAAGTCATCTTCTATTTTTCGATGTGATCTAAAACTTTCATTTTGAACCCAAGATCCGGTTCAGAATCTAAATTACTCATTTTTATAAAAACCTGAGACTGTCCCCTTCCCCAAGTTTTAGTCCTAGTTTTGAACTCTGGTTATAAAATGCTTCGAACACCTATCTTGCTGTCATTTTCGGCCAAAGGCTATTTGACACAAAAATGACTATAATGAAATTTTCTAAAACTTTTATGTTTTACAAAATCTTAAAATTGGTCCATAACATGCTCAAAAATCCACAAATCCGTGGCTATAATCCGGGACAGGTTTGGTTTCCAGCCAAACCCTAAAATGTCCATACATCTAACCGTCCATAAAAACTTAAATCACAACCACACAAGCACAAAAACATAAATACAACATGCTAAGGGCTCAAAATAAATTTATTACAACCCATTGCTTGAAATACATAATAAATCTCTTTAATCTCAAAACTTAAAAAGAAACTAAACCACAAAAGGAGGGGTTTTCGGATCTTTACCTTAATGTGCTTTGAACCTAGCACAACCGAACAAGCTTGGAACTAAAATTTCGTGTGGACCAAGGTGAACAAGAGGTCAGGTTGGGCTAGAAAGAAACACAAAATTTTCCTCTTAATATCAAACTAAATGAACAACTAAAATCACCAAGGGAGGGTTCTAAAACATTACCTTGAAATGACCTTGAAGTGATATTGAAGGAAGGCTCAATCCAAGCAATAAACTAAACAAATTTTGGGTCATCTTTTGGCTGAATTTTTGGTGTATTTTGTTAGGAAATGCCCTAAGTATTAGAGACATTTTGATGTATTTATTTTGAACTGGATAATAAAATTATATATAGAGGTTATTCATTACATTGCTATCTGTCCTTAATTTTATTTACATGTTAAAGTAAATGTAAGCAAATATGGCTCCCTGACTGCTTGTGTTAAAACTGTTAGAATGTTGCATGCAATGGACTTTTGTATGCAAGAAGACAATGTTCTAAAGTAAGCGGTCTAAATTATGGTCTGTAGTCTATGGGGTTAGACCGAGCATCTAACTCATGTTAAGACTATTATGTAATCTAAAGCCTTGGAGGGGATGGTTTGTCTTGACTGTCTGGAGCTGGACTCCCAAGTAAAGATATAGATATGTAGCTTGGTGGTGACATATTAGACTGGGACTAAAGCGTGATTGATCTACGAAGTCTGCTTTGAGTGGATCGATCTGCTTTTGACGTTCATTGTGCAGTAACCTTAATCCTGAGTAGATGGATAGCTTCATGTATATGACTTGGGTACTTTGATGTTCCAATGGCTAAAGCATCTCAGAAGTAGTAAGCTTATAGACCGGTTCGTTGGGTGCATGACTTGTATACAATGAAGGGTTCGTTTACAGGTATCGGAATCATAGCTTTAATGAGGAGTTAAGGGTATCCTCTTAAAGGCATTATACTAAATGTGAAAATGGACAAGGCCTTGGGTCGTCTGCTGGGCGGATGACTTCTTATTCACATATGGTGAATAATCATTTTCTTTATTCGGTAGTATAATGGAACTTTAAGATAGCCTGATCAGTAGGATTAAACAGACTTTGACCTAAGGCTGATCATGGATATCATATGAGGTTTCTGCATACATGACAAGGTCATTGGACGATAGCTTGTCACAGGCTTACGTAATACGGTATATAATTCGGAGTTCAGTTTCAGGTTTATAGTGGTGTGACTTTGAAATTGGTGATCATATGATTGAGTTGTTTGGTAAAGAATGATGATCATATGGATTTGCGAGAGCCCAATTATATATGTCCAATTAGTCCCTCTACTAGCTCCACATAATTCTTTAACGTTTGGCAAATTGATTTGTGTATGCTATTAGCTAGTTGATTATGCATGGATGGTATTGACATATGATCAGGATGGTGAAGAAGATTCTCTCCGGTTGGATTCAGATTTTGCTTTGGATAATAGAGTACACAATTATTCGAACTCCAAATAAAGTTACCATGATTTTATTTGAGATTGGATTGTAGTTGTAGAAAATTATCCATAAGAACAAGAATTTGAAATACAACTGTTTTGTGGATTTTAAAATTTGAATTTTGAAATTTGAAATTTGAATTTTGAATTTTGAAATTTGAATTTTGAATTTTGAATTTGAAATTCGAATTTGAAATTTGAAATTTGAAATTCGAATTTGAAATTTGAAATTCAAATTTTGAATCATAGTCCAAGTAGGATTCGAATTTCTTGTGGTAAATCCACAAGAAATGAAATTCGAATTTGAGTTGGATATGGAGAGGAAATCTTGTTAGAATCCTACTTGAATTTTGAATCCAAATCTTGACAATAATGGAAGAAAATTTTGAGGATTATCCTCATGGAATTTTCAGATTTTTTGTGGATAAGGTTCAAGGAAAAATTCAAGTTTCAATCCCAGTTGAATTTGGATTCTCTCCTCCCTGATAATGGCCGAATTTTTTGAATGAATTTTCTAGAAGATTTTCGGTTCTTTTGGATAAGGATGAGATAATATTTAAGCTTGAAAATCCTAGTGGAATTTTGATTCTTCCCTTATCCAAAAGTGGCCGAAATTTTTGTTGGGATTTTCCCCTTGGATTTTCAGATTTTTTGGTTGAAAAAGGGAGATAAAATTCATGTTAAAATCTTGTTTAGATTTGAATTGAATAATCTTAATGTTGGCTGAAATTTTGTTGGGATTTTCCCCTTGGATAATTTCGGATTTTATGTTGTAGATAAGGGAGAAAATCTTCTCCTAATCTAATTCGAATTCAGAGAATCACCTCATGCAAGTCTATAAATAGAGGCCCTGCCACTCTAGTTCTCTTAGACCACAGACTCTAAGGTAAGTAAGCTTATTGTTGCACAACTCACCGTGACAATAAGTTCTTTAGAGATCTGGGTGGTCGGAAGAAGACTAGCAGTGCTAGCATACCAATCGAGGTTCAGAGTGCCCACACACTCAGTCATTCGGGAATTGGAGAATAGTAGAGAAGGCTAGTTGGTTGAAGCCCTCCGGTCATTTTTCTCCTGCCAGATTGGCGTCCTTGAGGTATGAGTTTAAATTGTTGTTGGTTTATTGTATATGGCATCATGAGATATTTAATGATCTTGAAAATTTTTATTGTTCCGTTGCGCCACTCCGATACGTTTTTATCGATTTATTTTCCTACAATTGGTATTAGAGCCATCTCAGGATTATGCCATGTACATAAATTAGACAATTAATTAGTCTTTTTATTTATGTATAGATTTGATATTTAGAGAGTGGCATTGTAGGATTCCTTTATGTTATTATCATAGATTATGTATGTAGTATCTGGTTATTTTAATTTTTTGAATTATTATAAGCATGCTTGTTTATGCCGGTTATGGTTCCTTAGAATTTAGAAAAATTGTATCTAGGATTTTTTATGTAACTATGGGAGCAGTTTATTAATACTGTAATTTTCCCATGGATTTTAATTTTGTCTCTTAGAATTATTACGTTTAGAATTTTTGTACACCAGAAATGGTTTAGGAAATTTTATGTAATTATTCTTGGAGGAGATTGAAGATTGAAGACCGTAATTTATTTTTCCCAAAAGTTAAATTTAATTTAAAGGTTGAAATTTTGATTGTGTGGAAAATTTCAATTTAATTAGGATTCAAATTAATTTTTGGAAATCCTAATAAGTAAATTGGAATATGACACGAAAATCGAGACACGACCCCTCGGGATAGGCCATCGGGCCTTGGTGGGGCTGCAGCCCCTACCCTCGGGCAAGATGGGGTTGCGGCAGCCCCTGTACAGGCCATGACCACCTACGGCCACAGGCTTGGCCTATAGCCGCGGGTGGCCGTGGCCCTCCCAAGGCTGGCCGCAGCCTGGCCGTGTAGCCTGGTGCTGGAGGCTACTTGAATTTTGAATCCTAATTCTAACAAAAATGGACGAATTTTGTTGAGGAAAAATCCTCCATGATATTTTCGGTTTTTGTGTATAAGGATGCAGGGAAAAATTCAAGTTTCAATTCCAATTGAATTTAGATTCTCTCCTCCCTGGAATTGGTTGAAATTTTGAGAGAAAATCTCAAAGAGATTTTTGGTTATTTATGGATGAGGATGAGATAAAGTTCAAGCTCAAAAATCCTATTTGGATTTTGATTCTCCTCACACTTTTATGGACGAATCTAGACAGGTTTATGGCCTTAAGTAAATTCAGATTATGTGGATAAATTGGGAGATAAAATTCAAGTTAAAATCCTATTTGAATTTTGAAAGAAAATCCTTAAAAGTGGCTGAAATCTTTTAGTAGATATTGGCCTTAGATTTTCAGATTTTATGAGTGGATAAGGGAGAAAATCTTCTCCTAATCCAATTTGAATTCAGAGGATCACCTTATGCAAGTATATAAATAGAGATCCTGCCACTCTAGTTCTCTCAGACCACAGACTCTCAGGTGAGCAGGCTTATTGTTGCACAACTCACCGTGACAATAAGTTCTTTAGAAATCTGGGTGGTCAGAGGAAGACTAGCAGTGCTAGCATACCGATCGAGGTTCGAGTGCCCACACACTCAGCCATTCTAGAATTGGAGAATAGTAGAGAAGGCTAGTTGGTTGAAGCTCTCTGATCATTTTCCTCCTGCAGATTGGCGTCCTTCAGGTTTGAGTTTAAATTATTGTTGGTTTATTGTATATGACATCATGAGATATTTAACGATCTTAAAAAATTTTTATTGTTCTGCTGCGCCATTCTGATATGTTTTTACCGATTTATTTCCTACAATTGGTATTAGAGCCATCTCATGACTATGCCACGTACATAAATTAGACAATTAGTTAGTCTTTTTTTATTTATGTATGGTTTTGATATTTAGATAGTAGCATTATAGGATTCCTTTATGTTGTTATCATGTATTATATATGTAGTATGTGGTTATTATAATTTTTTTTAAATTATTATAAGTATGCTTGTTTTATGCCAGTTATGGTTCCTTAGAATTTAGAAAATTGTATCTAGGATTTTTATGTAACCATGGGAATAGTTTATTAACAGTGTAATTTTCCCGCGGATTTTAATTTTTGTCTCTTAGAATGATTAGAATTTTGTACACCGGAAACGGTTTAGCAGATTTTATGTAATTATTCTTGGAGGAGATTAAAGTTTGAAGACTGTAATTTATTTTTCCCAAAAAGTTAAAGGTTGAAATTTTGATTGTGTGGAAAATTTCAATTTAATTAGGATTCAAATTAATTTTTGGAGATCCTAATGGGTAAATTGGAATATGACACGAAAATCGAGGAATGACCCATTGGGATGGACCACCAGCCGTGGTGGGGCTGCAGCCCTTGTCCTCGAGCAGGATGGGGCTGCTGCAGCCCCTGCCCATGGCTGCACAACCCACGGCCGCAGGCATTGCCTGCAGCTGCGGGTGGCCGTGGCCCCCCATGGGCTGGCCGCAGCCCTGGGCTACAGCCGAGCGGGCTGTTACACCCACACTTGCGTGCAGCCTGGCGGCTGCTGCTCCTCGCCCAAGCGTGCAGCCTGTGGCTACAGACTTGGCATGCAGCCCGGCATGGCTGCACGTAGCCTGCGGCTGTGGGCTGCCAGCCCCCCTTGGAGCTGGGGGTTGCCCATAGCGGCTGCTAGCCTCCGGGGCCGTGGGGCCGATGGTTTGAAAATCAAAAAATTTTGATTTTTAAATTTGAGATTTAATTTTTAAATCATGTTTAAAAATATGTAATTGAAAATTTGAAATTTTTAAAATTACATATTATTACACATGATATTTAAAATTGTTTAAAAATTTAAATTTGAAATTTAAATTTGAAATTTGAATTTGAAATTTAAATTTTTGATATTTAAATTTCAAATGATTCTTGGGATGAGAAATAAATGGAGAGGCTACATAAAGATGGATACAAGAAGGCGGAACAAAATTCAAGACCCAAAGAATGCTTTGGATGGAATTTTGTAATCTTTATTTTCTTTGTTCTAGGATGGAACCATAGCTTGGTTATTATTCTGTTAATTATTTTTTCTGTGACATGTCATGGATGTATAAATATGTATTGATAGATGTTTTATATGCATAATTGATAACATGTCATATAGGATAGATGAGTGCCGCTTATACTATATTAATCATACATATTTGTCAAAACTTACATGTTTTTCAAAATATTGAGTGGGAGAGGGTCTAAAACAAAACCCACGGCCTCCATTATTGATCCATATGTGAAAGCATGGTAACGTCTCGTGGCAGTTCTGCCCTAACCACACCCCTCGGAAGGTGTTCACCGTCGCTGGTATACTAGGTTGGATTTCCTATGTGGAAAACGTGTTCGGGCACGATCCTATTCATGACCACCCCTCGGTGGCTTAGTAGGACGTGGATCGAGCTACATAAATAATGGTTATACACTCAAGACTCGTTTAGTTATTAACCTTCCCTAGAAGCTCTTTTAACTAAACTGGTGGCCAAAATAAATGGTTATTAATATATGTCTTAACTTTGGAGGATTTAAGGCAACATATATTAATTGGACGGAGTCCATGTTCTGGCTATTTGTCTCATGACCAACCCTCGGTGGCTTGGGGCAATAGGTGCTGAGAATTACCATTGCAATGCTACATGTTTTTTCAAGTTTCATGTAGGAACATACTTGTTTGTTTTATTTGCTAAATTATTTGTATATTTGCTTGGGCTTTGTAATGATGTCTAGTATAATTTTATTACAGTTCAAAATGTTACCGACACCCCTCATTTCAATACTTACTAAGAATAAGCTGAATGGCGATAATTATAAAGACTAGAAAAGAAATCTACTGATAGTTCTCAACTGCGAGAGACACAAGTTCGTACTGGACGAACCATGCCCACCTGGGCCCAAACCTGACACACTACTTGAGGAGGTCCCGGTTGCCTATACTTGTTGGAGAGAATCCAACGAGATAGCTCGATGCTACACTCATACTAGCATGACAAGTGCTTTACAAAAGCAGCATGAGACTTATCAAGTTGCTAAAGAGATCATGGAAAATCTGGAGGACATGTTCAGAGGTCAAGAAAAATTAGCTCGACAATCTGCTATTACTAGCATTATGAACTCCAAGCAGAAGGCAAGTACTCCGGTGAAGGACCATATGATTACTCTAATGGGATTCTTTGCTGAGGCTACCGAGAACGGTGCTGAGCTGAACTAAAACACCTAGATCGAGATGGTGTTCAAAACTCTGTCAAAAGATTTTGTGGGCTTTAAGGCCGCATACAATCTGACGACAAGGGAGTTAGGACTAACCGAGCTCATGAAGCAACTCCAAGCTTATGAGCGGATGATCAGGGATGGGGATGCGGTCCAACCAAAAGGAGAAACCAATTTGGCGAAATCTTCCAAACCCTCACGGAAGAGGAAGAGGCCAAATCAGAAGCAAGCGGCTTCCAATTCTTTTAATCCTCCTATCTCAGATGGGAAGACAAAGAAGAAGAACAAGAAGCCCAGGGAACCTAAAAAGTCCAAATGCTTCCACTGTGAGAAGGTAGGTCACTTCAAGAAGGCTTGTCGAGAATTCCTAGCCGTAAGGGCAAGGAAGGTAAGAAACTTCACTATTTAGAAGCGTGTTTGGTGGAAGAATCGAAAGATACTTGGGTCAATAATTCGGGTGCCATTAATCATGTTTGTGTCTCTATACAAGGGTTCATAGAAATGAGAAGTCTACATGATAGGAGCCTCTCGTTGCAGACTGAAGACAGTAGCTTGGTGGTGGCTGAGGTAGTGGGAGATGTTTACCATTACTTTGATAAATGTAGGTTTATTTTATTGAAAGATTGTTTTTATGTTCCTAATTTTAGGAGGAACCTTATATCGGTAGCTTGTTTAATAATAGATTCTTATTCAGTTTCTTTGAGGAAAAGAGTTGATATTCGTAGAAATAAATCTTTTATCTGTTCTGGATGGATGGATGGAAACCTATATTTGATCAAACCAAAGATATACTAACTGCTTGACACCGAATTAATAGATAACTCTAAGAGGTTGAAAGTTTCTCACTCTAACAAGGCATATCTTTGGCATTCAAGACTTGATCATATTAATCAGGATAGGATTCAAAAGTTGGTGAAAGACGGTCCTCTAGAATCTCTGGAGGAGGTACGTCTTCCTCAATGTGAATCTTGTCTTGAGGGTAAGATGACTAAGAGGTCTTTTGGAGCTAAGGGTACTAGGGCTTAGGAACTCTTAGAAATTGTGCACACCGACGTATGTGGCCCCATGAACGTCGTAGCACGAGGAGGGTTCAAGTATTATGTCTCCTTTATAGACGATTACTAGAGGTACGGATATGTGTACCTGATGCACCGCAAGAGCGAAACCTTTGATAAGTTCAAAGAGTATCATGCGGAAGTAGAAAAGCAATTGGGTAAATCCGTAAAGACACTTCGATCTGATCGAGCTGGTGAATACCTCTTCGATGAATTTCTAGAACATCTTGTAGGATATTATCCTAATTGACTGCACCTGATACTCTACAACCGAATGGTATAGTCGAAAGAAGAAATAGGACCTTGTTGGATATGGTACGGTCCATGATGAGTTATTCAACACTACCATTATCATTTTGGGGATATGCTTTACAAACGACGTGCTATATTCTGAACCAGGTTCCAAGCAAATCGATTCTCAGGACTCTGTATGAATTGTGGCATGGCAGGAAGCCCTCCCTTAGACATATGAGAATATAGGACTGCCCGGCACATGTACTGGATGGAGATGCGAAGAAGTTGGAACCAAGATCAGAATTGTGCATATTTATAGGGTATCCTAAGGGAACTAAGGGAGGTCTGTTCTATAACCCGAAGGAACAAAAAGTTATTGTTTCAACCCATGCGACATTCTTGGAGGAAAGTCACATGAATGACTTTAAGCCTCGAAACAAAGTGGTGTTAGAGGAGTTATCAGGTGAAAGAACTGCTGCATAGGTTTCAGTCTTGGACTTAAGTCCGAGTTCCGGTGAAAGACCTGTAGACAATCAACAATTTAGGGTGCCTTGTCGTAGTGGGAGGGTTTTGAAGAAGCCTAATTTCTTCATGTATGATGCTGCGGTATACCAGTCCGAGGATCATGACCATGAGTATGATTCGATCACTTATGATGAAGTTATAAATAATGTTGATTCTAAATCTTGGAAACAGGCCATGAACAATAAGATGGATTCTATGAAATCCAACTCTGTTTGGGAACTTGTAGATCTGCAAGATGGGATAAAACCCATTGGATGTAAGTGGGTCTACAAAAGAAAGAAAGATGCGGAAGGGAGAGTGGAAACATTCAAAGCTGGACTGGTTGTAAAGGGATACACGCAAAAGGATGGAATCAATTACGATGAAACCTTTTCGCCTGTTGTTATGCTGAAGTCTATCCGTATTCTTTGGCCCGTTGCTGTGGCTCTCGATTACGAGATCTGGCAAATGGATGTCAAAACGGCATTCTTGAATGGCCATCTTAAGGAATGTATCTACATGATACAGCCCGAAGGGTTCGTGGCAAAAGGCTAAGAAAGAAAAGTTTGCAAGTTGCTTAGATCCATTTATGGATTAAAGCAAGCATCCAGCTCATGGAACCAAAGATTTGATCAGGCGATCAAGACATTTGGTTTTGAGTAAAATGTTGATGAACCCTGTGTATATAAACGTATTAAGGATGGAAAAATGGTCTTTCTAGTACTCTATGTTGATGATATACTGCTCATTGGGAATGATGTAGGGAACTTATCATCGGTCAAGCTTTGGCTATACCAACAGTTTGACATGAAGAACTTGGGAGAAGTTAATTATATTCTAGGCATTCGTCTCTTTAGAGATCGAAAGAACAAAATGATAGCGTTATCCTAAGCTTCATACATAGATAAAATAATTGACAAATATGCAATGCAAGAGGCAAAGAAAGGTTCACAACCTTCCATTGCCGGTCTAACTCTTTCGTTGGATGACTGTCCTGAGACATCGGAAGAAAGAGTGCGTATGAGTAAGGTCCCTTATGCATTCGCTATGGGTAGCCTTATGTACGCTATGCTTTGCACTCGTCCGGACATATGTTTTGCAGTAGGTATGGTGAGTCGATATCAAGCGAATCTTGGAACTAAGTACTGGCAAGCAGTAAAGCATATACTCAAGTATCTTAAGAGAACGAGGGATTATATGCTGGTGTATTCTAGAGGGGATCTAACACCCGTAGGATACACGGACTCAGACTTCCAGACTTGCAAGGATTCGAGAAAATCGACATCAGGATCAGCGTTCTTACTTGGAGGAGGTGCCATTGTGTGAAGGAGCGTGAAGCAGGGTTGCACAGCTGACTCTACTACGGAGGCTGAGTATGTGGCTGCGACTGAGGCATCTAAATAAGTAGTTTGACTCCGCAAGTTCTTTAGAGACCTTGAGGTCATTCCGGGTGTTGACAAGCCTATCACACTTTACTGTGATAACACTAGGGCTATTGCCAACACAAGGGAATCTCGGCACCACAAGAGGACCAAGCACAAAGATCGGAGGTATCACATTATTAGAGGGCACGTGGAGACAAGACAAGTAGATGCATATAAGATCGCGTCCGAGGACAACATTATCGATCCCTTTACTAAGACTTTGGTGGCTAGATGCTTTGAAAGGCATGTAGAGGTGATGGGGATGCGTAACATGGCACATCTATTGGCTTAGGGCAAGTGAGAGATTGTTAGAAAATGCCCTAAGCATTAGAGACATTTTGATGTATTTATTTTGAACTGGATAATAAAATTATATATAGAGGTTATTCATTACATTGTTGTATGTCCTCATTTTATTTGCATGTTAAAGTAAATGCAAGCAAATATGGCTCCCTAACTGCTTGTGTTAAAACTATAAGAACGTTGCATGCAATGGACTTTTGTATGTGAGAAGACAATGTTCTAAAGTAAGCGGTCTCAACTAAGGTCTGTAGTCTATGGGGTTAGACCGAGCATCTAACTCATGTTAACACTATTATGTTGTCTAAAGCCGTGGTGGGGACGGTTTGTTTTTACTGTCTGGAGTATAGACTCCTAAGTAGAGACATAGATATGTTGCTTTGTGGTGGCGTATTAGACCGGGACTAAAGCGTGATTGATCTATATAGTCCGCTATGAGTGGATCAATCTGCTTTTGATATTCATTGTACAGTAACCTTAATCCTGAGTTAACGAACTACTTCATGTATATGACTTGTGTACTTTGATGTTCCAATGGCTAAAGCATCTCAGAGGTAGTAAGCTTATAGACCGGTTCGTTGGGTGCATGACTTGTATACGATAAAGGGTTTGTTTACAGATATCATAATCATAGCTCTAATAAGGAGTTAAGGGTATCCTCTTAAAGGCATTATACTGGATATGAAAATGGACAAGGTCTTGGGTCGTCTGTTGGGCGGATGACTTCTTATTCATATATGGTGAATAATCATTTTCTTATTCGATAGTATAATGAAACTTTAAGATAGCTTGATCGGTAGGATTGAATGGACTTTGACCTAAGGCTGATCATGGATATCATATGAGGGTTCTGTATACATGAAAAGGTCATTGGACAATAGCTTGTCATAGGCTTACCTAATATAGTATATAATTGGGAGTTCAGTTTTAGGTTTATAGTGGTGTGACTCTGAAATTAGTGATCATATGATTGAGTTGTTTGATAAAGAATGATGATCATATAGATTCATGGGAGCCCGATTATATATGTCTAATTGGTCCCTCTACTAGCTCCACATAATTCCTTAACGATTGGCAAATTGATTTGAGTATGCTATTGGCTAGTTGATTATGCATGGATGGTGTTGACATAAGATTAGGATGGTGGACAAGATTCTCTCCGGTTGAATTCAGATTTTGTTTTGGATAATAGAGTACACAATTATTCGAACTCAAAATAAAGTTGCCATGATTTTATTTGAGATTGGATTAGAGTTGTAGAAAATTATCCATGAGAACAAAAATTTGAAATACAACTGTTTGTGGATTTTGAAATTTGAAATTTGAATTTGAAATTTAAATTTGAAATTTGAAATTTGAAATTTGAATTTGAAATTTGAATTTCAAATTTTGAATCACAGTTCAAGTAGAATTTGAATTCTTTATGGATAATTCCACTAGGCTAGAATTCGAATTTGAGTTGGATTATGAAGAGGAAAATCTTTTTTGAATCCTATTTGAATTTTGAATCCTAATTCTAACAAATGTGGCCGAATTTTGTTGAGGAAAATCCTCAAGATATTTTCAGTTTTTGTGGATAAGGATGCAGGGAAAAATTCAAGTTTTAATCCCAGTTGAATTTGGATTTTCTCCTCCCTGGAATTGGTCAAAATTTTGAGAGAAAATCTCTAAGAGATTTTCGGTTATTTATGGATAAGGATGAGATAAAATTCAAGCTAGATAATCCTATTTGGATTTTGATTCTCCTCACACTTTAATGGATGAATCTGGACAGGTTTATGGCCTTAAGGAAATTCGGATTTTGTGGATAAATGGGGAGATAAAATTCAAGTTAAAATCCTGTTTGAATTTTGAAAGAAAATCCTTAAAAGTGGCCGAAATATTTTAGTGGATATTGGCCTTGGATTTTCAGATTTTTTGAGTGGATAAGGGAGAAAATCTTCTCCTAATCCAATTCAAATTCAGATGATCACGTTATGCAAGTCTATAAGTAGAGGTCCTGCCACTCCAGTTCTCTCAGACCATAGACTCTCAGGTGAGCAGGCTTATTGTTGCACAACTCACCATGACAGTAAGTTCTTTAGAGATCTGGGTGGTCGGAAGAAGACTAGCAGTGCTAGCATACCGGTCGAGGTCCAGAGTGCCCACATACTGAGCTATTCAAGAATTGGAGAATAGTAGAGATGGTTAGTTGGTTGAAGCCCTCCAATCGTTCTCCTCTTGCAGATTGACGTCCTTGAGGTATAAGTTTAAATTGTTGTTGGTTTATTGTATATGGCATCATGAGATATTTAACGATCTTAAAAAATTTTTATTATTCCGCTGCACCACTCTAATACGTTTTACTGATTTATTTCGTACAACTTCAACTTTAAACTTATTTTCTTTAACATAGTTGTTTTAACTTCCCATTTTAATGCGAAAATAGGGAATTTTTTTTCTTTCTTAAACTTTAAACTTGAAAACTATATCATCGTAAAACATTTATTAAAGTAAACATTTTACATAATTTAAACTTTATTACTTTATAAACATTTATAAACATTTACTTTATAAACATTTCAATGCTCTCATTAAACAGCTCAGCGGAAGACTCATAGCAGTACCATAACCCTCGTCCAGTCCCTTGGCACATGCAGATCTCGTTCATCATCCATCACTTGTCTTATCATCGTGCAGGTTGCTTATCTGCAACATAAACAAACTTGTGAGCGATAGGCTCAGTAAGTTCAAACATATATTCATGACATATAAGAACTCGTGCCTTTTTGGACAGAGCATATCTAATACCAACTGTGGCAAAAGAACATTAACATAACATATATCATACATTACTTTTAACTTCATACTTAATATATTCTAACATTGAGAACAAACTTCCATACTATTTAACATAACATAATTTAAACATAGCATACATAATATATGCTTAGCATCTTAAGCATAACATACTTAATTACTTAACATCATACAAAACATTGTATACACATATCAATTTAAACATAGCATACTAAATGTATGCTTAAACATCATAAACATACTTAAGATTCATAAGACTGACTTATGCATATCAATTTATGCATATCATAACATATGCATACATGTTAGTCTCATTTTTTATTCTTTCATTTTCATTTATTTAGTTTTATTATTTTTCTGTTCTTTCTTCCTTCATGTCATTCTTTTCTTTGCTTTTCTCACTTAACTTTCATTTTCATTGATCGTTCTTTTGTTTATATCGTTTAACTTTCATTTCTATTGTTCATTCTTTCTTTCATATCAATCGTTCTGTTCTTTTCTTTTCTTAGCTTTTCTTAACGTTTCTTTACTTTACTTTCTTTTCTTTTCTATTCTTTTCTTTTCTCTCTTTATCTTTCCTTTCTTTATCTTTCACTTGTGGGCTCGTGGTTGAACATACCTAATGCACGCAGACCAATGGGCGAAGGGGGAGTGACCCCCCAATCAACCCCAAGTTCAATCTTTACATTACCACACTTGGGGTAGCACATTAAGCCATTAACTACCACACTTAGGGTAGCACCACACACTGGGGTGGAGGCTATCTTTAAACCTCACACTGGGGAGGCCGGTACGCCAACCTTTCATTTTTAGTCTTATTATTTTGCTTATATTTATCTTTCTTTACTTTAGCCTTTTAGTTCATTCATTCATTCATTCATTCTTTCTTTTTCTTTCCTTTCTTTCTTTCTTTCATTTTCTTTTCTTTCTTTTTCTCGTTCATTTCTTTTCTTTCTTTCTTTCGTTTCTTTTCCTTTTTTTCTTTCATTTATTCTCTTTCATAAGTATGTCACAAATCGATTCTTTCTTTTGTTCATTTCTTTTCTTTCATTTGTATTTCATAAATCATTTCTTTCTTAACGTAATTTTTATAGTGTGGATTATGTTAGTCACACTTTAGTGCATATAGTACTCACATACATAAACTTCATATAACACTTAAACATAGACCTAACATAACATGTCAGTTCATGTTATAGACAAATAAATGCTTGAACTTACAAATACTTTGTAAGCATGTCCTTTCTTGCTTCCTTGGTCCGCAGACGTCTCTTCATCGCGTCTGTATCAGATCCTTATAACCAAAATAATCACGGTTATTTTCTATTCTTATTTCATACATAAGACTTAATAAAATGTAAAAATTCTATGTTTCATTTCTCGATCATAAACTTAGGGGTCCAATATCCCATTTTCCACTTTTCTACTAACTTTTGACAAAATTGCCATTTTAGCCCTAAGTGATTTTTCATCATAACCTTACTTTTCTTTGATTTACAACTTAGTTTTGGCCCTTAGAATTTTAATTAAGTCATTCTAAGTCCATTAGAGCCCTTTTTCTATCATTCCTGAAATTTTCGGTCAAAATGACCGTTTTGCCCCTGACGGTCATTAGGTCGTTTCATTTTTATTTTACTGCTTAGACTAGATTTTCTTAGCCCAAAAATCATAAAATAATTTTTCTTAGACTTTACTAAATTTTTACGGTTTTATTTGCCATAATTTCTTGGTTTACTATTCAATGACCCTCTGGTGGTACTATTCCAACCCTCGGTCGTTAATCCTTTATTTTTCGAGCCCAGGTCAACGAGAGGGTGTAGGAGAATAAATCGGTAAAAACGTATCAGAGTGGCGCAGCGGAAAAATAAAAAATTTAAGATCGTTAAATATCTCATGATGCCATATACAATAAATCAACAACAATTAAAACTCATACCTCAAGGACGCCAATCTGCAGGAGGAGAATGACCGGAGGCTTCAACCAACTAGCCTTCTCTACTATTCTCCAATTCCCGAATGGCTGAGTGTGTGGGCCCTCTAAACCTCGATCGGTATGCTAGCACTGCTAGTCTTCTTCCGACCACCCAGATCTCTAAAGAACTTTATTGTCACGATGAACTGTGCAACAATAAGCCTGCTCACCTGAGAGTCTGTGGTCTGAGAGAACTGGAGTGGTAGGTCCTCTATTTATAGACCTGCATGAGGTGAATCTCTGAATTTGAATTGGATTAGGAAAAGATATTTTCCCTTATCCAAACCCATAAAATCTGAATTTTTCCAAGGGAGAATCTCCACAAAAAATTCGGTTTTTCTTAGGATAAATCCAATCCAAATCAAAACAAGATTTTAACTAGAATTTTATCTCCCTTTTTCAACCCAAAAAATCCGAAAATTTCAAGGTGAATCTTCCCTAAAGATTTCGGCCATTATGGATAAGGGAGAATCAAAAATTCCACTAGGATTTTCAAGCTTGAATCTCATCTCAACCTTATCCAAAATAACCGAATTTCCTAGGAGATTTTCTCCTTAATTTCGGCCACTTTTCAGGGAAGGAGAGAATCCAAATTCAACTAGGATTGAAACTTGAATTTTTCCCTTGAATCCTATCCACAAAAAACCGAAATTTGCTTGAGGATTATCCTCAAAATTTCGTCCCTTATTTGTTGGGATTTGGATTCAAAATTCAAGTAGGATTCTAACAAGATTATCCTCTCCAAATCCAACTCAAATTCGAATTTCAAATCTTGTGGATTTTCCACAACAAATTCGAATCCTACTTGGACTGTGATTCATAATTTGAATTTCAAATTTCAAATTCAAATTTCAAATTCAAATTTCAAATTTCAAATTTCAAATTTCAAATTGAAATTTCAAATTCAAATTTCAAATTCAAAATTCAAATTTCAAATTTCAAAATTCAAAATTCAAATTTCAAATTTCAAAATTCAAAATTCAAATTTCAAAATTCAAATTTCAAATTCCACAAAACGGTTGTATTTCATATTCTTGTTCTCATGGATAATTTTCTACAACTCCAATCCAATCTCAAATAAAATCATGGCAACTTTATTTGGAGTTCGAATAATTGTGTACTCTATTATCCAAAACAAAATCTGAATCCAACCGGAGAAAATCTTGTCTACCATCCTAATCCTGTGCCATCACCATCCATGCATAATAAACTAGCCAATAGCATACACAAATCAATTTGCCAAACGTTAAGGAATTATGTGGAGCTAGTAGAGGGACTGATTGGACATATATAATCGGGCTCCCGTGATTCCATATGATCATCATTCTTTACCGAACAATTCAATCATATGATCACTAGTTTCAGAGTCACACCACTATAAACCTGAAACTGAACTCCCAATTATATACCGTATTACGTAAGCCTGTGATGAGCTACCATCCAATGACCTTGTCATATATGCAAAACCCTCATATGATATCCATGATCAGCCTTAGGTCAAAGTCCGTTTAATCCTATTGATCAGGCTATCTTAAAGTTCCATTATACTCCCGAATTAAGAAAATAATTATTCACCATATGCGAATAAGAAGTCATCCGCCCAGCAGACGACCCAAGGCCTTGTCCATTTTCACATTCAGTATAATGCCTTTAAGAGGATACCTTTAACTCCTCAGAGCTATGATTCCGATATCTGCAAACAAACCCTTCATCGTATACAAGTCATGCACCCAATGAACCGGTCTATAAGCTTACTACCTCTGAGACGCTTTAGCCATTGGAACATCAAAGTACACAAGTCATATACATGAAGTAGTTCATTTACTCAGGATTAAGGTTATTGCACAATGAATCGTCAAAAGCAGATTGATCCACTCATAGCTGACTACGTAGATCAATTACGTTTTAGTCCCGGTCTAATATGTCACCACCGAGCAACATATCCATGTCTCTACTTGGGAGTCCAGGTCCAGACAGTCAAGACAAACCGTCCCCTCTAAGGCTTTAGACAACATAATAGTCTTAACATGAGTTAGATGCTCGGTCTAACCCCATAGACTACAGACCATAGTTTAGACTGCTAACTTTAGAACATTGTCTTCTCACATACAAAAGTCCATTGCATGCAACGTTCTAACAGTTTTAACACAAGCAGGCAGTGAGCCATATTTGCTTACATTTACTTTAACATGTAAATAAGACGAGGACAGATAGCAATGTAATGAATAACCTCTATGTATAATTTTATTATCCAGTTCAAAATGAATACATCAAAATGTCTCTAATACTTAGGGCATTTCCTAACAATCTCCCACTTGCCCTAAGCCAGTAGATGTGCCATGTTACGCATCCCCATCGCCTCTACATGCCTCTCAAAGCTTCTAGCTACCAAAGTCTTAGTAAAGGGATCGGCAATGTTGTCCTCGGACGCGATCTTACATACATCCACTTGTCCTGTCTCCACATGCCCTCTAACAATGTGATACCTCCGATCTATGTGCTTGGTCCTCTTGTGGTGCCGAGATTCTCTTATGTTGGCAATAGCTACTGTATTATCACAGTAAAGTGTGATAGGCTTGTCAACACCCGGAATGACCTCAAGGTCTCTAAAGAACTTGCGGAGCCAAACCGCTTCTTTAGATGCCTCAGCCGCAGCCACATACTCAGCCTCCATAGTAGAGTCAGCTGTGCAGCCCTGCTTCACGCTCCTCCACACAATGGCGCCTCTTCCGAGTAAAAACACTGATCCAGATGTCGATTTCCTCGAATCCTTACAAGTCTGGAAGTCTGAGTCCGTGTATCCTATGGGTGTTAGGTCCCCTCCAGAATACACTAGCATATAATCCCTCGTTCTCTTAAGATACTTGAGTATATGCTTTACTGCTTGCCAGTGCTTGGTTCCAGGATTCGCTTGATATCGACTCACCATACCTACTGCAAAACATATGTCCGGGCGAGTGCAAAGCATAGCATACATAAGGCTACCCACAGCGGATGCATAAGGGACCTTACTCATACACTCTCTTTCTTCCGATGTCTTGGGACAGTCATCCAATGAAAGAGTTAAACTGGCAATAGAAGGTTGTGAGCCTTTCTTTGCCTCTTGCATTGCATATTTGTCAATTATTTTATCTATGTATGAAGCTTGGGATAACGCTATCATTTTGTTCTTTCGATCTCTGAAGAGACGAATGCCTAGAACATAATTAGCTTCTTCCAAGTCCTTCATGTCAAACTGTTGGTGTAACCAAAGCTTGACCGATGATAAGTTCCTTACATCATTCCCAATGAGTAGTATATCATCGACATAGAGTATCAGAAAGACCACTTTTCCATCCTTAATACGTTTATAAACACAAGGTTCATCAACGTTCTGCTCAAAACCAAATGTCTTAATCGCTTGATCAAACCTCTGGTTCCATGAGCGGGATGCTTGCTTTAATCCATAAATGGATCTAAGCAACTTGCAGACTTTCCTATCTTGGCCTTTTGCTACGAACCCTTCGGGCTGTATCATATAGATACACTCTTCAAGATGGCCATTCAAGAATGCCGTCTTGACATCCATTTGCCAGATCTCATAATCGAGAGCCGCAGCAATGGACAGAAGAATACGGATAGACTTCAGCATAGCAACAGGCGAAAAGGTTTCCTCGTAATCGATTCCAGCCTTTTGCGTGTATCCCTTTGCAACCAGTCTTGCTTTGAATGTTTCCACTCTCCCTTCCGCATCCTTCTTTCTTTTGTAGACCCATTTGCATCCAATGGGTTTTATCCCATCCGGCAAATCTTCAAGTTCCCAAACAGAGTTGGATTTCATAGAATCCATCTCATTGTTCATAGCCTGTTTCCAAGATTTAGAATCAATATCCTTTATAGCTTCATCATATGTGACCGGATCTTCCTCATGCTCATGAGCCTCGGCCTGGTATACCTCAGCATCATACATGAAGAAATTAGGTTTCTTCGAAACCCTCCCACTACGACGAGGCACCCTAAATTGTTGATCGTCTGCAGGTCTTTCACTGGAACTCGGACTTGCGTCCAAGACCGAAATCTGTGGAGCAGTTCTTTCACTCGATAACTCCTCTAGCACTACTTTGCTTCGAGGTTTAAAGTTATTCATGTGACTTTCCTCCAGAATGTCGCATGGGTTGAGACAATGACTTTTTGTTCCTTCGGGTTATAGAACAGACCTCCTTTAGTTCCTTTTGGATACCCTACGAACATGCATAATTCTGATCTTGGTTCCAACTTCTTCGCATCCCCATCCAGTACATGTGCCGGGCAGCCCCATATTCTCATATGTCCAAGGGAGGGCTTCCTGCCACGCCACAATTCATACGGAGTTCTAGGAATTGATTTGCTCGGAACCTGGTTCAGAATATAGCACGCCGTTTGTAAAGCATATCCCCAAAATGATAATGGCAGCATTGAGTAACTCATCATGGACCGTACCATATCCAATAAGGTCCTGTTTCTCCTTTCGGCTACACCATTCTGTTGTGGAGTACCAGGTGCAGTCAATTGGGATAAAATCCCATTCTCTACAAGATGTCCTAGAAATTCATCGGAGAGGTATTCACCACCTCGATCAGATTGAAGTGTCTTTATGGATTTATCCAATTGCTTTTCCACTTCCGCACGATACTCTTTGAACTTATCAAAGGTTTCGCTCTTGTGGTGCATCAGATACACATATCCATACCTCGAGTAATCATCTATGAAAGAGACATAATACTCGAACCCTCCTCGTGCTGTGACGTTCATGGGGCCACATACGTCAGTGTGCACAATTTCTAAGAGCTCTTTAGCCCTTGTACCCTTAGCTCCAAAAGACCTCTTAGTCATCTTACCCTCTAGACAAGACTCACATTGGGGAAGTCGTACCTCCTCCAGAGATTCCAGAGGACCGTCTTTCACCAATCTTTGAATCCTATCCTGATTAATATGACCAAGTCTTAAATGCCAAAGATACGCCTTGTTAGAGTGAGAAACTTTCAACCTTTTAGAGTTATCAATTAATTCAGTGTCAAGCAGTGAGTACATCCTTGGTCTGATCAAATATAGGTTTCCATCCATCCATCCAGAATAGATAAAAGACTTATTTCTACGAATATCAACTCTTTTACTAAAAGAAACTGAATAAGAATCCTTTATTAAACAAGCTACCGATATAAGGTTCCTCCTAAAATTAGGAACATAAAAACAGTCTTTCAATAAAATAAACCTAAATTGATCAAAATAAAGGTGAACATCTCCCACTGCCTCAGCCACCACAAAGCTACCATCTCCAGTGTGCAACGAGAGGCTCCTATCATGTAGACTTCTCGTTTCCACGAACCCCTGCATAGAAACACAAACATGATTAGTGGCGCCCGAATCAATGACCCAAGTGTCTTTCGATTCTTCCACCAAACACGCTTCTAAGTAATGAAGTTCCTTACCTTCCTTGCCCTTGGCGGCTAGGAATTCCCGGCAAGCCTTCTTGAAGTGACCTACCTTCCCACAGTGGAAGCATTTGGACTTTTTAGGGTTCTTTGGCTTCTTGTTGTTGTTCTTCTTCTTCCCGTCTGAGACAGGAGGATTAGAAGAACTGGAAGCCACCTGCTTCTTATTTGGCTTCTTCCTCTTCCGTGAGGGATTGGAAGATTCCGCCAAATTGGCCTCTCCTTTAGGTCGGACCGTATCCTCATCCCTGATCATCCGCTCATAAGCCTGTAGTTGCTTCATGAGCTCGGTAAGTCCTAACTCCTTTGTCGCCAGATTGTATGCGGCCTTAAACCCCACAAAATCTTTAGACAGAGTCTTGAACAGCATCCCGATCTGGGTGTTATAGTCCAACTCAGCACCATTCTCGGCAGCCTCAGCGAAGAATCCCATTAGAGTGATCATATGGTCCTTCACCGAAGTACCCGCCTTTTGCTTAGAGTTCATAATGCTGGTGATAGCGGACTATCGAGCCAATTTTTCTTGGCCTCCGAACATGTCCTCCAGATTGTCCATGATCTCCCCAGCAACTTGATAAGTCTCATGCTGCTTTTGTAAAGCACTCGTCATGCTAGCAAGGATGTAGCATCGAGCTATTTCATTGGATTCTCTCCAACGATTATAGGAAACCAGGACTTCCTCAAGTGGTGTGTCAGGTTTGGGCCCAGGTGGGCATGGTTCGTCCAGTACGAACTTGTGTCTCTCGCAGCTGAGAACTATTAATAGATTTCTTTTCCAGTCTTTATAATTATCGCCATTCAACTTATTTTCAGTAAGTATCGAAATGAGGGGTGTCGGTGACATTTTGAACTGAAATAAAATTATACTAGACATCATTACAAAGCCCAAGCAAATATGCAGATAATTTAGCAAATAAAACATACAAGTATGTTCCTACATGAAACTTGAAAAAACATGTAGCATTGCAACGGTAATTCTCAGCACCTATTGCCCCAAGCCACCGAGGGGTGGTCATGAAAACAAATAGCTGGAACATGGACCCCGTCCAATTAATATATGTTACGTTAAATCCTCCAAGGTTAAGACATATATTAATAACCGCTTATTTGGCCACCAGTTTAGTTAACAGAGCTTCTAGGGAAGGTTAATAACTAAACGAGTCTTGAGTGTATAACCATTGTTTACGTAGCCCGATCCACGTCCTACCAAGCCACCGAGGGGTGGTCATGAATAGGATCGTACCCGAACACGTTTTCCACATAGGAGATCCAATCTAGTATACCGGTGGCGGTAAACACCTACCGAGGGGTATGGTCCGGGCAGAACTGACGCGAGGCGTTACCATGCTTTCACATATGGATCAACAATGGAGGCCGTGGGTTTTGTTTGAAACCCTCTCCCACTCAATATTTTGAAAAACATGCAAGTTTTGACAAATTATGTATGATCAATATAGTATGAGCGGCACTCACCTATCCTATATGACATGTTATCAAATATGCATACAAAACATCCATCAATACATATTTATACATCCATGACATATCACAGAAAAAATAATTGACAGAATAACCAAGCTATGGTTCCATCCTAGAATAAAGAAAATAAAGATTACAAAATTCCATCCAAAGCATTCTTTGGGTCTTGAATTTTGTTCAGTCTTCTTGTATCCTTCTTTATGTAGCCTCTCCATTTATTTCTCATCCCGAGAATTATTTAAAATTTAAATATCCAAAAATTTAAATTTCAAATTCAAATTCCAAATTCGAATTTCAAATTTAAATTTCAAATTTAAATTTTTAAACAATTTTAAACATCATGTGTAATAATATGTAATTTCAAAAATTTCAAATTTTTAATTACATATTTTTAAACATGATTTAAAATTAAATCTCTAATTTAAAAATCAAAATTTTCTGATTTTTGGACCATCGGACCGCCGTCCCCGTAGGCGGCAGCCGTCGTGGGCAGCCACCAACCCCGGAGGGGCTGGCAGCCCACGGCTGCCCCATGTGCAGCCCTGCCAGGCTGCAGGCCAAGCCTGCAGCGCCAGGCTGCACGCCCAGGCTGCGGCCAGCCTTGGGCAGGCTGCGCCACCCTCGACTGCAGGCCAAGCCTGCGGCCGTGGGTGATGTTTGCCTGCAGAGGGGCTGCCGCAGCCCCATCCTGCCCGAGGGCAGGGGCTGCAGCCCCAACAAGGCCCGTCGGCCTATCCCGAGGGGTCGTGTCTTGATTTTCATACCATATTCTAATTTACCTATTAGGATCTCCAAAAATTAATTTGAATCCCAATTAAATTGAAATTTTCCACACAATCAAAATTTCAATCTTTAAATCAAATTTAACTTTTGGCAAAAATAAATTACGGTCTTCATTCTTCAATCTCCTCCAAGAATAATTACATAAAATTTCTTAAACCGTTTCCGGTGTACAAAAAAAAATTCTAACCATAAAAATTCTAAGAGACAGAAATTAAAATCCATGGGAAAATTACAGTGTTAATAAACTGCTCCCATGGTTACATAAAAATTCCTAGATACAATTTTTCTAAATTCTAAGGAACCATAACCGGTATAAACAAGCATGCTTATAATAATTCAAAAATTAAAATAACCATATACTTTATACATAATACATGATAATAACATAAAGGAACCCTAGAATGCCACTCTCTAAATATCAAATCCATACATAAATAAAAAGACTAAGTAATTGTCTAATTTACGTACATGGCATAGTCATGAGATGGCTCTGATACCAATTGTAGGAGAATAAATCGGTAAAAACGTATCAGAGTGGCGCAGCGGAACAATAAAAAATTTAAGATCGTTAAATATCTCATGATGCCATATACAATAAATCAACAACAATTAAAACTCATACCTCAAGGACGCCAATCTGCAGGAGGAGAATGACCGGAGGCTTCAACCAACTAGCCTTCTCTACTATTCTCCAATTCCCGAATGGCTGAGTGTGTAGGCACTCTGAACCTCGATCGGTATGCTAGCACTGCTAGTCTTCTTCCGACTACCCAGATCTCTAAAGAACTTTATTGTCACGATGAGCTGTGCAACAATAAGCCTGCTCACCTGAGAGTCTGTGGTCTGAGAGAACTGGAGTGGTAGGTCCTCTATTTATAGACCTGCATGAGGTGAATCTCTGAATTTGAATTGGATTAGGAAAAGATATTTTCCCTTATCCAAACCCATAAAATCTGAATTTTTCCAAGGGAGAATCTCCACAAAAAATTCGGTTTTTCTTAGGATAAATCCAATCCAAATCAAAACAAGATTTTAACTAGAATTTTATCTCCCTTTTTCAACCCAAAAAATCCGAAAATTTCAAGGTGAATCTTCCCTAAAGATTTCGGCCATTATGGATAAGGGAGAATCAAAAATTCCACTAGGATTTTCAAGCTTGAATCTCATCTCAACCTTATCCAAAATAACCGAATTTCCTAGGAGATTTTCTCCTTAATTTCGGCCACTTTTCAGGGAAGGAGAGAATCCAAATTCAACTAGGATTGAAACTTGAATTTTTCCCTTGAATCCTATCCACAAAAAACCGAAATTTGCTTGAGGATTATCCTCAAAATTTCGTCCCTTATTTGTTGGGATTTGGATTCAAAATTCAAGTAGGATTCTAACAAGATTATCCTCTCCAAATCCAACTCAAATTCGAATTTCAAACCTTGTGGATTTTCCACAACAAATTCGAATCCTACTTGGACTGTGATTCAAAATTTGAATTTCAAATTTCAAATTCAAATTTCAAATTCAAATTTCAAATTTAAATTTCAAATACAAATTTCAAATTCGAATTTCAAATTCAAATTTCAAATTCAAATTTCAAATTCAAAATTCAAATTTCAAATTTCAAAATTCAAAATTCAAATTTCAAAATTCAAATTTCAAAATTCAAATTTCAAATTCCACAAAACGGTTGTATTTCATATTCTTGTTCTCATGGATAATTTTCTACAACTCCAATCCAATCTCAAATAAAATCATGGCAACTTTATTTGGAATTCGAATAATTGTGTACTCTATTATCCAAAACAAAATCTGAATCCAACCGGAGAGAATCTTGTCTACCATCCTAATCCTGTGCCATCACCATCCATGCATAATAAACTAGCCAATAGCATACACAAATCAATTTGCCAAACGTTAAGGAATTATGTGGAGCTAGTAGAGGGACTGATTGGACATATATAATCGGGCTCCCGTGATTCCATATGATCATCATTCTTTACCGAACAACTCAATCATATGATCACTAGTTTCAGAGTTACACCACTATAAACCTGAAACTGAACTCCCAATTATATACCGTATTACGTAAGCCTGTGACGAGCTACCATCCAATGACCTTGTCATATATGCAAAACCCTCATATGATATCCATGATCAGCCTTAGGTCAAAGTCCGTTTAATCCTATTGATCAGGCTATCTTAAAGTTCCATTATACTCCCGAATTAAGAAAATAATTATTCACCATATGCGAATAAGAAGTCATCCGCCCAGCAGACGACCCAAGGCCTTGTCCATTTTCACATTCAGTATAATGCCTTTAAGAGGATACCTTTAACTCCTCAGAGCTATGATTCCGATATCTGCAAACAAACCCTTCATCGTATACAAGTCATGCACCCAACGAACCGGTCTATAAGCTTACTACCTCTGAGACGCTTTAGCCATTGGAACATCAAAGTACACAAGTCATATACATGAAGTAGTTCATTTACTCAGGATTAAGGTTATTGCACAATGAATCGTCAAAAGCAGATTGATCCACTCATAGCGGACTACGTAGATCAATCACGCTTTAGTCCCGGGCTAATATGTCACCACCGAGCAACATATCCATGTCTCTACTTGGGAGTCCAGCTCCAAACAGTCAAGACAAACCGTCCCCTCTAAGGCTTTAGACAACATAATAGTCTTAACATGAGTTAGATGCTCGGTCTAACCCCATAGACTACAGACCATAGTTTAGACTGCTAACTTTAGAACATTGTCTTCTCGCATACAAAAGTCCATTGCATGCAACGTTCTAAAAGTTTTAACACAAACAGTTAGTGAGCCATATTTGCTTACATTTACTTTAACATGTAAATAAGACGAGGACAGATAGCACTGTAATGAATAACCTCTATGTATAATTTTATTATCCAGTTCAAAATGAATACATCAAAATGTCTCTAATACTTAGGGCATTTCCTAACAGAGGGCTCGTGTGACGCCTTAAATTTTATTTAAGGGTCAATATATAATTTAAATAAAACTAGTATGCCAAAAATTAATTAAAAATCTTTTGGAAACCCTAGGTTGGTTTCCTAGTCAAATTCCACTCAAAAAGTCAACAATTTTGACTTCAAAAACCCTAAAATATTCGGCCATTACTTGGGATTTTTAATTAAAATTTAAATCCCACAAATTGAAGGAGGATTCAAACTCAAATTTCATCCCTTAAATATAAAGAAGAAATTCGGCCATAAAGTGTAGGAAATAAAGGAGATTTGATTTGAATTAAAAGCTAGGTTAAAACTCAATTAAAATTCAAATTATTTTTCCTTAAAAACTAATGGATAATTTCGGCCACTTAAGGAAAACTAAGGAGAGAAAAACCCTAGCCTCAAAACAGCACAAAATTTCCCCTTTTTGCCCCTCAAGATATTCGGCCAAGCAAGGAAACAAAAAGGAAAGAAAGAAAAAAAAAACCTAGTATAAGAACCCTCTTTCAACTCTCATTCACCTTTCCTTTTACTCTCAAAATTCGGCCAGCCTCAAATTCTTTCCTCTCTGAATTCTTCTCTCCCAAAACACACCAAAATAGCAAGCAAAACCTACCTAAAGGCAGCTCAAAGATTCAACAATTTTTGAGACAAAAACAAGGTAAGAAATCAACTTTTTCCTTCCTTCTCCTTTTGATGTAAACCCCAAAATTTATATGGTTTTTCTCCACTGTTTTCCCTACTGTTTTGAAGACTCCAACACTCACACAAATTCAGCCAAAAAGGATACCAAGCATCAAAAATAGTGCAGCACAAACAAGGTGTGAATTTCTCTCTCTAAAACCCTAAAAATTTTGCCTCATTGATCCCCTTTCAAAAACCCTATTATCACATGTGTAAAATTTTATGATTTTTGCCAATTTGATTCTTGGGTTGTGTTAATGACATATAAATAAGGTTCTCCACAAAATTTCATGATCATTGGATGAAAATTGAATTGGTTTGAGGCTAATTGAAATTCGGACAGAAAAATGGAAATCTGGAAAATTACCATATGAACAGTAAATTCGTGTCAGCCATAACTTGAGTTTTAAAAATGATTTTTGAGTGAATCTTGAGCCTAAAATTAAATTCAAGATGTCCGCTAAATGCCTAAAAAATTTCAGAACCAAATTCATCCATTGGCCTAGTCAAAATATTTTTCTAAGATAGGTGGACAGAACTGCCAGTTTTTGAACTGAAACTGAAACCCTAATTTTATGCTTGAAAACAACCCCTCGGGTTTTGGCCTAATTGAATAACCAAACGATGTCTAAAAATTATAAAAATTATATGGAATTAAAGCTACGGATGTCTAGTTTAACAAAGTTAAAAATTTAGAATTTTTGGGATTAAAAATGAATTAATATTGATTTTACAGTCAGCCTAGGTCAGTCTGCCCATATCCAGTAATATCCTAACTTAGGGTTTTTCACAAATTTTAAATACCAAGTGTTTGTAAAACATTTTAAAATCCTTTTGTGGAACACTAAAATGATTGGATGATTATGTCTAGACCTAGACTGATCATATGTTGTGATTATAGGATTTATTTGACGTTCTTGCTTGATTCATGGATCACGTCATCGCAACACTTGTGCGATAATCGAGGTAGGACTTTCTAGCCTTTTCTGGGAGTAGTCAAGTGTTTTAAATTTTCCTGTTTTATCGATGGCATGCTGTTTTCAGTTTATGAAATTATTATGCTGTTTTTGATAAAATAAAACGCATGCAAAGTGTTTTGTAATAAATGTGTATTTTAAAGCGTGTTTTGATAAATAGCATAATATAACTTGGTAAATATCATCTTTTGAATAATCCAGTTAACATAATTGAGCTCTAGTTCACGATCATTATAAATGATGCGTGCGTCCCAAAGTTGACGCCATGGGGGAAGGTCCCTAAACCTGCGCAGGGCCGTTCGGCCTATTTAGACCGTAACGAGATGATCTAGAAATAATTCAATTCGAGGCATGTATATTATAGCTACGACAAGTCCTCATTCAAAATATGATGGTTTATTTTAATGATTTATTATTTTTAATATTGGGGAACGTATATTATAGCTACGCTAAGTCCTCAGCAGAATAAAACTTGTATTAAAAATATTTTCACGAAATTGTTGATTATTTTTGGAAATGATTATTATGCCATGTATTCTTAAATTGTTGATTATTTTTGGAAACGAATATTATGTCATACTTTTAAATGTTACCTGTTTAATCCACCTTTGTCTCTATCCTACTGAGCCAGCGCTCACGTCCTTTTTTCTTTGTGATTTCGAAATGACTACTTCCAGGTGCGGGAGGTAGCAGTTCCAAAAATCGTTGAGCTATCCGTTTCTACCGAAAATGATGCTATCCGTTTTCTTCATCTTCTTCATTCTGTTTCTCATTCTGATGTAATGAGACTTTAAGTTTGGACTTTATTTCACGTTATTTAAATTTCATGCTTGGGAATATTTTATGGTTGATAAGTTCTTTTGAAGACCGATTTTGTGTTTGGTTTCCGCATTAAAAAGTATTTATTTTCTACTTTATTTTATTATGTGGTTATGATGCTACTTTATAAATAATTAGGCTTAGCTAAATTATGATATTGACCCGCTTTTCGTAAATAAATGTTTTTTCTTAAATCTTGGGTTGATATCATGGTTTGGCTGCCGTGTCACGTGTCTAAATTTTGGGCCGTGACAAATAATGGTTTCAGAGCCCAGGTTTTCAAAAGGGTTTTCATCAAAACATTTTCAAAATACCCAAGTACTGTTTTCTTACTCTTAGAAGCTTATAGGATTTCCTCTTCCTTCAATCTTATGCAGCAAAATGGCTCGTCCCGGCACGCGTAGTCAGAGGCAGCAGAGAGACAACGACGAAGAGAACCCTGGGAACATGCAGTCTCAAGGGAGTCAGAATGCAGCAGTTCCTGCACCTAATGATCAGCTAACGGCGATGCAGAATCTCACGGCGGCGATACAGGCTCTCCTCACCATCTTAACTTTTGGAACACCTAACCCAGCTCCTGTAGCCAATGTTGTTCCTAATGAGACCCAGAGAGCGGGGAGTTCTTCTCAGACTCCTCAGCAAACGCCTATCACCGAAAACCCTACCTCTGGAGCAGTACCTACCCAGCCTATGATACATCCTAAACAGGCAGCCCTAACTCTTTTCTTTAAGCCTCACGTACCCACTTTCGACGGCACGGGCACAGAGATGGATGCCGACTACTGGTTTGATGCCATTCGCAAGCAGCTAAAGTTGACTGCCATACCCACAGAGTTCTGGGTTGAGTTTGCTTCCAACAAGCTGGTGGGTCTAGCCTCTACCTGATGGGCTAGTATCGAGGGTGGTTTGACAGAGGAGCAGAGGTCTTCTTGGACAGTTTTCGAGGAGCGTTTTCACGAGCGTTTCTTTTCAGCTCAGTTTCACGACAGAAAAGCTAGGGAGTTCGTCCGTTTGAAGCAAGGGTCTATGTCAGTGCGGGAATATGAAGCCATGTTCACCGAGTTGGCCCGATATGTGAAGAATCAGGTTTTGGATGAAGCTACTAAGTGTCTCCGCTTTGAGGAAGGGCTTAGTCTCTATGTGAAGAGGGGTGTACAACCGTTCCAGATCAGGGATAGCTACCAGCAGATAGTTGCTAAGGCGTTGACAGTGGAAGAGGGCGACAAGGAGTTCCTTGAAACTCGTAACAGAAACAAGTCTGGACCAATCTGCAACAAGCCTTAACACAAGCTGCAGACTCCTTACCAGAAGAACCAACAGTCTCAGGGATCGGGTTCTCATCAGTTTTCTGGACAGCGACAGGGTCGGGTGAATGTGATTACCTGTTTCGAGTGTGGTGATGAAGGCCACAAAAGAAATGTCTGCCCGAAGAGACAGTCAAGAGACAATGCTCATAGACATCACCATCAGCGAAATCAGAATGGTCTTCCACAGAGGCAACAGTTTACTTCCCAGTCTTCGCAGTCACAGCGCCCTCAGCTTCCAGCTCCCTATCAGCCTCAGCGCACGAGCCAGTACACTGCGCCTTACGCTCCACATGCTACACCGCTACAGCAATTTCCAGTGCCGAGTTATCAGAGACCGCCACCACAGGGTCAGAGTACGGGCTATCAGTGAGGGAATACAGCTCAAAATCGTGGTAAGGCACCACAGGTACACGCTCTTGGAGGTGACAGCATGGAGATAGATCATACACCGACTATATTAGATGGTATAATTCCTATCTTTGGTACATATGCACATGTTTTGTTTGACACCGGGGCTACACACTTTGTAGTCAAATATTATGCTCGTTCACTTGGTTTAAAACTGTAAAATCTTGACTCTCCCTTATGTGTGAAATCCCCATTGGGCACGACTACCGTTAGTGATGGGTGTCAAGCCTATGTTTATGTTGGGGATGTTTGTTTGGAGGCATCACTTGTGGTAATGCCTATGTTTGCTTATGATGTTATTCTGGGATATGACTGGCTTTCTCGATATGGGATTATGCTTGATTGTCGTAATCGTCGCGTTATCTTTACAACTGATTTCGGACATGTGGTGTCCTATCAGTTAAGCTTAGTTTCAGATGTTGATAGATCTGCTCTGAGGTTAGTGTCGAAGAGTAGACAGGGTATTCTTTGTTTCTTATCCTTGTGTGCAGTGGAAGGATCCAGTTCTGAAAAGAGTACCCAACCTATACCTGTTGTCGATAGTTTTCCAGATGTTTTTCCAAAAGCTCTTTAAGGTTTACCGCCTCATCAAGAAATAGAGTTTCGTATCAACTTAGTTCCTGGAACAACTCCTTTTGCTTCTGCTCCGTATCGTATGGCACCTCTAGAGATGAAAGAGTTGAGCAAGCAGCTGGATGAGTTGAAATCGCTGGGCTTTATCTAAGACAATAATTCACCTTGGGGTTCGTCAATCCTTTTTGTGAAGAAAGCCAATGGTTCGCTACGTCTCTGTGTGGACTACAGAAAGCTCAACAGTGTGACCATCAAAAATAAGTATCCGTTACCATGTATAGTTGACTTGTTCGATTAGTTGGATGGAGCTTGTTTCTTCTCTAAGGTTGATTTGAGATCCGGTTATCATCAGCTTCGTGTTAGAGAGGAGGATATCTCGAAGACAGCGTTTCGAACAAGGTATGGCAGTTATGAGTTCTTAGTAATGCCTTTCGGTTTGACAAACGCGCCAGCAGCCTTCATAGATATGATGAATAGAGTCTTCCGACCTTTTCTTGATAAGTTCGTCATCGTATTCATCGACGACATCCTCATCTACTCCCGAACTCATGAAGATCATGCACAGCATCTCAGTATAGTTTTACAGACTCTTCGTGAACATCAGTTGTACGCCAAGAAAGAAAAATGTGAGTTTTGGATGACAGAGGTTAAGTTTCTCGGGCATATCATCTCAGGAGACGGTATATCAATTGATCCATCCAAGGTTGAAGTGATTCTTAAGTGGGAATGACTGAAGAATGTTCCAGAGATCCAAAGCTTCTTGGGCTTAGCGGGATATTATGGACGTTTTGTACAGGACTTCAGCAAGCTTGCCGTTCCCCTCACCAATCTGACAAAGAAGGATGTACCTTTCGTTTGGGACAACAGCTGTGAGTCAGTTTTCCAGGAGTTAAAGAGTAGTTTGACGTCTGTACCTATCCTTATCATTCCAGATCAAGATCAAGTATATGACGTCTGCACCGATGCTTCTTATCAAGGTCTTGGAGCAGTTTTCATGTAACAGAACCGAGTTGTCACTTATGCCTCACGACAGCTGAAACAACATGAATGAAACTACCCTACACACGATCTAGAGTTAGCTGCAGTAGTGTTCGCGCTTAAGATTTGGTGTTGTTATCTGTATGGTGCCAGTTTTAGACTGTTTTCAGATCACAAGAGTTTGAAATACCTAGCTACACAGAAAGATCTCAACCTGCGTCAGAGAAGATGGGTAGAATACACGTAAGACTACGACTTCCAAGTCGAGTACTATCCGGGTAAAGCAAATGTGGTTGTAGATGCACTAAGTAGGAAAAGAGAGGCAGTTCCCAATCCTGATCATGATGCTTCTATAATGGCTATGCAGATAGATGAGTGGGAAAAGGACAGAGTTCTTACAACTTATCAGGTTCGTTTTGGCGAAGTTCAGGGTCACCTAGTGTTGTACAACTTAGTGATAGAACCAGACTACGTGCAGAGGATCAAGGAGAATCAGTTGGCAGATACACGTTTCGTTGACATCCGAGATAGATTGTTAAAGGGTAAGCATGTTGCAGAGTGGTCGATGGACGTCAATGGAATTCTTTACAACGAGGGTCGCTTAGTAGTGCCACACATCCCAGAGCTTATACTGGAGATCTTGTCAGAGTTTCATCAATCAAGGTTCGCCATGCACCCAGGTGGAAACAAGATGTATCAAAACCTAAGACGGCAGTTTTGGTGTGTAAGAAAATAAATCGGTAAAAACGTATCAGAGTGGCATAGCGGAACAATAAAAATTTTTAGATCGTTAAATATCTCATGATGCCATATATAATAAACCAACAACAATTAAAACTCATACCTCAAGGACGCCAATCTTGCAGGAGGAGAATGACCGGAGGCTTCAACCAACTAGCCTTCTCTACTATTCTCCAATTCTCAAATGGCTGAGTGTGTGGGCACTCTGAACCTCAATCGATATGCTAGCACTGCTAGTCTTCTTCCGACCACCCAAATCTCTAAAGAACTTTATTGTCACGATGAGCTGTGCAATAATAAGCCTGCTCACCTGAGAGTCTGTGGTCTGAGAGAACTGGAGTGGCAGGACCTCTATTTATAGACCTGCATGAGGTGATTCTCTGAATTTGAATTGGACTAGGAAAAGATATTCTCCCTTGTCCATAACCATAAAAATCTGAATTTTCTATGGGAGATTCTCAACAATAAAATTCGGCCATTATAGATAAATCCAATCCAAATCTAAACAAGATTTTAACTAGAATTTTATCTCCCCTTTTTCAACCAAAAAATCTGAAATTCCTAGAAGAAAATCTCCTCATAAAATTCGGTCATTTTTAGGATAAGGGAGAATCAAAATTCCACTAGGATTTTCAAGCTTAAATCTTATCTCAACCTTATCCAAAATAAACGAATTTTCCTAGGAGATACACTACAAAATTTCGGCCATTTTTCAGGGAGGAGAGACTCCAAATTCAACTAGGATTGAAACTTGAATTTTTCCCTTTGAACCTTATCCACAAAAACCGAAATTCTATTGAGGATTATCCTCAAAATTTCGTCCACCTTTTGTTAGGATTTAGATTCAAAATTCAAGTAGGATTCTAACAAGATTATCCTCTCCAAATCCAACTCAAATTCGAATTTCAAACCTTGTGGATTTTCCACAACAAATTCGAATCCCACTTGGACTGTGATTCAAAATTTGAATTTCAAATTTCAAATTCGAATTTCAAATTCAAATTTCAAATTTCAAATTTCAAATTTCAAATTTAAATTTCAAATTCGAATTTCAAATTCAAATTTCAAATTCAAATTTCAAATTCAAAATTCAAAATTCAAATTTCAAAATTCAAATTTCAAAATCCACAAAACGGTTGTGTTTCAAATTCTTGTTCTCATGGATAATTTTCTACAACTCCAATCCAATCTCAAATAAAATCATGGCAACTTTATTTGGAGTTCGAATAATTGTGTACTCTATTATCCAAAACAAAATCTGAATCCAACTGGAGAGAATCTTGTCTGCCATCCTAATCCTGTGTCATCACCATCCATGCATAATAAACCAGCTAATAGCATACACAAATCAATTTGCCAAACGTTAAGGAATTATGTGGAGCTAGTAAAGGGACTAATTGGACATATATAATCGGGCTCTCGCAAATCCATATGATCATCATTCTTTTCCAAACAACTCAATCATATGATCACTAGTTTCAGAGTCACACCACTATAAACCTGAAACTGAACTCCCAATTATATACCGTATTACGTAAGCCTGTGACAAGCTATCGTCCAATGACCTTGTCATGTATGCAGAACCCTCATATGATATCCATGATCAGCCTTAGGCCAATGTCCGTTTAATCCTACTGATCAGGCTATCTTAAAGTTCCATTATACTACCGAATTAAGAAAATAATTATTTACCATATGTGAATAAGAAGTCATCCGCCTAGCAGACGACCCAAGGCCTTGTCCATTTTCACATTCAGTATAATTCCTTTAAGAGGATACCTTTAACTCCTTAGAGTTATGATTCTGATATCTGCAAACAAACCCTTCATCGTATACAGGTCATGCACCCAACGAACCGGTCTATAAGCTTACTACCTCTGAGACGCTTTAGCCATTGGAACATCAAAGTACACAAGTCATATACATGAAGTAGTTCATTTACTCAGGATTAAGGTTATTGCACAATGAACGTCAAAAGCAGATTGATCCACTCATAGCAGACTACGTAGATCAATCACGCTTTAGTCCCAGTCTAATATGTCACCACCAAGCAACATATCTATGTCTCTACTTGGGAGTCCAGCTCCAGATAGTCAAGACAATCCATCCCCTCCAAGGCTTTAGACAACATAATAGTCTTAACATGAGTTAGATGCTCGGTCTAACCCCATAGACTACAGACCATAGTTTAGACCGCTAACTTTAGAACATTGTCTTCTCGCATACAAAAGTCCGTTGCATGCAACGTTCTAACAGTTTTAACACAAGCAGTCAGTGAGCCATATTTGCTTACATTTACTTTAACATGTAAATAAGACGAGGACAGATAGCAATGTAATGAATAACCTTTATATTTAATTTTATTATCCAGTTCAAAATGAATACATCAAAATGTCTCTAATACTTAAGGCATTTCCTAACATGGTGGAGAGGTATGAAGTTAGATGTGAAGAACTTCGTGGCCAACTGTTTGACGTGTCAGAAGGTAAAGGCAGTACGGGAGAGACCCGCAGGTATGCTCCAACCACTTCCAATGCCTCGGTGGAAGTGGGATAGTATAGGAATAGACTTCTTAACCGGCTTACCGAGAGTGCAGGATGGATCTGATGGAGTCTGGGTAGTTGTAGATCGTCTCACGAAGACCGCGCACTTCATCCCATTCAAGACGACTTGCAACAGGAACCAGCTAGCTGAGCTTTACATGAGGAACATAGTCAGATTACATGGAGTCCGTTCAGTGATCGTTTCTGATCGTGATACGCGCTTTAACACTCGCTTTTGGCAAAGTCTACAGGAAGCTCTAGGCACAGAACTGAACTTCAGCACCGCTTTTCATCCGCAGACAGATGGTCAGTCGGAGCGTCTCATACAGATTCTCGAGGATATACTACGTGCCTGCGTTCTTGATCTTGGAGATGGATGGTGCAAACACCTCTATATGGCAGAGTCCGCATACAACAACAGTTATCAAGCGAGTATCGGAATGGCACCCTTTGAAGCGTTGTACGGAAAGCCTTGTCGATCACCCATCTATTGGGTTGACAACCAGGAAGCACCAGTGGGTGGACCCGATATGATCCTAGACCAGTACGAGAAGATTGCCATTATCAAACAACGACTTCTAACAGCACAGAATCGATAGAAGAGCTATGCGAATCAACACAGGAAGCCATTAGAGTTTGAGGTCGGAGAGTTTGTGTTGCTAAAGGTTTCACCGAAGAAAGGTATCTCTCGTTTCAGAGTTAAAGGGAAGCTAGCACCGCATTACATTGGACCTTTTGAGATCATACGCAGAGTTGGTAAGATTGCATATGAGCTGAAGTTACCCGACACCTTGGGAGTGCACAACGTTTTCCATGTATCGATGCTGAGGAAGAGTGCACGAACAGAGTCCGAAGTCATTTCCACAGATGATGTAGAAATCCAACCAGATGTCTCTTACATCGAGGTTCTGGTGAAGATTTTGGATCGTAACGTCAAGCAGCTGAGAACGAAAACAATACCCATGGTGAAGGTTCTTTGGAGTAACCATGGTGAAGAGGAAGCCACATGGGAAACCGAGAAAGATATGCGCGAGAACCATGCTGAATGGTTTGCTAAGCAGTAAAGTACATGAAATGTAGTCGACCTAAGTTTGTTTTGTAACCCTACTCTGTTCATAGTGGTAGATATACCACTATATGTTTTGAAAGGTGCATTTAGATTGCTTAATGAAATGAGAAGTTATTCATATTCTTATTCTCTTCTTTAGTGTGGAGTAATTCTTAAAGTTTCGAGGACAAAACTATTTTTAGTGATAGATATTTGTGACGTCTTAAATTTTATTTAAGGGTCAATATATAATTTAAATAAAATTAGTGTGCCAAAAATTAATTAAAAATCTTTTGGAAACCCTAGGTTGGTTTCCTGGTCAAATTCCACTCAAAAAGTCAATAATTTTGACTTCAAAAACCCTCAAATATTCGACCATTACTTGGGATTTTTAATTAAAATTTAAATCCCACAAATCGAAGGAGGATTCAAACTCAAATTTCATCCCTTAAATATAAAGAAGAAATTCGGCCATAAAGTGTAGGAAATAAAGGAGATTTGATTTGAATTAAAAGCTAGGTCAAAACTCAATCAAAATTCAAATTATTTTTCCTTAAAAACTAATGGATAATTTCGGCCACTTAAGGAAAAATAAGGAGAGAAAAACCCTAGCCTCAAAACAGCACAAAATTTCCCCTTTTTGCCCCTCAAGATATTCGGCCTAGCAAGGAAACAAAAAGGAAAGAAAGAAAAAAAAAAAACCTAGTATAAGAACCCTCTTTCAACTCTCATTCACCTTTCCTTTCACTCTCAAAATTCAGCCAGCCTCACCTTATTTCCTCTCTGAATTCTTCTCTCTCAAAACACACCAAAACAGCAAGCAAAACCTACCTAAAGGCAGCTCAAAGATTTAACAATTTTTGAGACAAAAACAAGGTAAGAAATCAACTTTTTTCTTCCTTCTCCTTTTGATTTAAACCCCAAAATTTATATGGTTTTTCTCCACTGTTTTCCCTACTGTTTTGAAGACTCCAACACTCACACAAATTCAGCCAAAAAGGAGACCAAGCATCAAAAATAGTGCAGCACAAACAAGATGTGAATTTCTCTCTCTAAAACCCTAAAAATTTTACCTCATTGATCCCCTTTCAAAAACCCTATTATCACATGCGTAAAATTTTATGATTTTTGTCAATTTGATTCTTGGTTTGTGTTAATGACATATAAATAAGGTTCTCCACAAAATTTCATGATCATTGGATGAAAATTGAATTAGTTTGAGGCTAATTGAAATTCGGACAGAAAAACAGAAATCTGGAAAATTACCATATGAACAGTAAACTCGTGTCAGCCATAACTTGAGTTTTAAAAATGATTTTTGAGTGAATCTTGAGCCTAAAATTAAATCAAGATGTCCCCTAAATGTCTGCAAAATTTCAAAACTAAACTCATCCGTTGGCCTAGTCAAAATATTTTTCTAAGATAGGTGGACAGAACTACCAGTTTTTGAACTGAAACTGAAACCCTAATTTTATGCCTGAAAACAACCCCTCGGGTTTTGGCCTAATTGAATAAACAAACAATGTCTAAACATTATAAAAATTGTATGGAATTAAAGCTACGGATGTCTAGTTTAACATATTAAAAATTTAGAATTTTTGGGATTAAAAGTGAATTAATATTGATTTTACAGTCAGCCTAGGTCAGTCTGCCCATGTCCAGTAATATCCTAACTTAGGGTTTTTCACAAATTTTAAATCCTAAATGTTTGTAAAACATTTTAAAATCATTTTGTGGCACACTAAAATGATTGGATGATTATGTCTAGACCTAGACTGATCATATGTTGTGATTATAGGATTTATTTGACGTTCTTGCTTGATTCGTGGATCACGTCATCGCAACACTTGTGCAATAATCGAGGTAGGACTTTCTAGCCTTTTCTGGGAGTAGTCAAGTGTTTTAAATTTTCCTATTTTATCGATGGCATGCTGTTTTCAGTTTATGAAATTATTATACTGTTTTTGATAAAATAAAACGCATGCAAAGTGTTTTGTAATAAATGTGTATTTTAAAGCGTGTTTTGATAAGTGGCATAATATAACTTGGTAAATACCATCTTTTGAATAATCCAGTAAACATAATTGAGCTCTAGTTCATGATCATTATAAATGATGCGTGCATCCCAAAGTTGACGCCATGGGGGAAGGTCCCTAAACCTACGCAGGGCCGTTCAGCCTATTTAGATCGTAACAAGATGATCTACGATAATTCAATTCGAGGCACGTATATTATAGTTACGACAAGTTCTCACTCAAAATATGATGGTTTATTTTAATGATTTATTATTTTTAATATTGGGGCACGTATATTGCAGCTACACTAAGTCCTCAGCAGAATAAAACTTGTATTAAAAATGTTTTCACGTAATTGTTGATTATTTTTGGAAATGATTATTATGCTATGTATTCTTAAATTGTTGATTATTTTTGGAAACGAATATTATGTCATACTTTTAAATGTTACCTATTTAATCCACCTTTGTTTCTGTCCTACTGAGCCAGCGCTCACGTTCCTTTTTCTTTGTGATTTCGAAATGACTACTTCCAGGTGCGGGAGGTAGCAGTTCCAAAAATCGTTGAGCTATCCGTTTCTACTGAAGATGATGCTATCCGTTTTCTCCATCTTCTTCTCTCTGTTTCTCGTTCTGATGTAATGAGACTTTAAGTTTGGACTTTATTTCACGTTATTTAAATTTCATGCTTGGGAATATTTTATGGTTGGTAATTTCTTTTGAAGACCGATTTTGTGTTTGGTTTCCGCGTTAAAAAGTATTTATTTTCTACTTTATTTTATTATGTGGTTATGATGCTACTTTATAAATAATTAGGCTTAGCTAAATTATGATGTTGACCCGCTTTTCGTAAATAAATGTTTTTCCTTAAATTTCGGGTTGATATCATGATTTGGCTGCCATGTTACGTGTCTAAATTTTGTGTCGTGACACCTCGAGTTTCCATCTCGATCACATTTTTACTCTTCGGTTCCTAAAATACCCCTCTATGCTGTTTTTGAAATTTTGGCAGTATTTCCGCTCAATTTTTGGGTTCCCAGCGTTTAGGAAACGCCTCGAAACCATCTAACCTATTTCTATTTTATCACATATTACACCAGAGCCCTATATTTTTACGTAAAACTCAACTTTTACGTAAAAATCTTTACATTTTACACATTTTCTTATTTGACTATTTTTCATACGCATAGTCCATTTTTCTTACAATTTCACAAGCCAAAATACATAATTAATATATAATCATTCCAAAACAATAAATAAGGAATGAAGGGATCGAAATCACTACCGAAATCATCCCAACGATGATCAAACGGACCATTCTGTCTTGCGTGCACAAACTTTGTTTCTCCATACTTTACGTTTGAAATTCTGTCTCACAATTCCGATGCTACGGATGTGTCCAGAATGTCGAAAATAGGCCAATTGGCCATTCTTAAATTTTTGGTCACCAGTCGCCGTTGACCGGTATTGGCCACCGTTGACTGGCATTGACCAACGGTTGACAGGCGTTGACCGGCGGCAGTAATGAAAAAGGAGACCACCATCTCGTACATCTCGACGTGAGGAACCCATTGGTGGTGTCAATTTCACCAATCGAGACCCCTATCACCAGAATCGAACACCCGAAAGTTTATCGGTGGCGACGGCATTCAATCTCCGCCGTGCTAGGGTTGTTGCCCAAAATTGGGTTGGGGGTTTTGTTCCCCATGCTCCTCTGTGTTAGCAAATGCCCTAAGCATTAGAGACATTTTGATGTATTTATTTTGAACTGGATAATAAAATTATATATAGAGGTTATTCATTACATTGCTGTTTGTCCTCATTCTATTTACATGTTAAAGTAAATGTAAACAAATATGGCTCCCTGACTGCTTGTGTTAAAACTGTTAGAACGTTGCATGCAATGGACTTTTTGTATGCGAGAAGACAATGTTATAAAGTAAGTGGTCTAAACTAAGGTTTGTAGTCTATGGGGTTAGACCGAGCATCCAACACATGTTAAGACTATTATGTTGCCTAAAGTCATGGTGGGGACGGTTTGTCTTGACTGTCTGGAGCATAGACTCCCAAGTAGAGACATAGATATGTTGCTTGGTGGTGACATATTAGACCGGGACTAAAGCATGATTGATCTACGTAGTTCGCTATGAGTGGATCAATATGCTTTTAACGTTCACTGTGCAGTAACCTTAATCCTGAGTGAATGAACTACTTCATGTATATGACTTGTGTACTTTGAGTTCCAATGGCTAAAGCATCTCAGAGGTAGTAAGCTTATAGATCGATTCGTTGGGTGCATAACTTGTATACGATGAAGGGTTTGTTTACAGATATCAGAATCATAGCTCTAATAAGGAGTTAAGTGTATCCTCTTAAAGGCATTATACTGGATGTGAAAATGGACAAGGTCTTGAGTCGTCTGCTGGGCGGATGACTTCTTATTCACATATGGTGAATAATCATTTTCTTATTTGGTAGTATAATGGAACTTTAAGATAGCCTGATCAGTAGGATTGAATGGACTTTGACCTAAGGCTGATCATGGATATCATATGAGGGTTCAGCAAACATGACAAGGTCATTGGACAATAGCTTGTCATAGGCTTACGTAATTCGGTATATAATTGGGAGTTCAGTTTCAGGTTTATAGTGGTGTGACTCTGAAATTAGTGATTATATGATTGAGTTGTTCGGTAAAGAATGATGATCATATGGATTCATGAGAGCCCGATTATATATGTCTAATTGGTCCCTCTACTAGCTCCACATAATTTCTTAACAATTGGCAAATTGATTTGAGTATGCTATTGGCTAGTTGATTATGCATGGATGGGGTTGACATAGGATTAGGATGGTGGACAAGATTCTCTCCGGTTGAATTCAGATTTTGTTTTGGATAATAGAGTACACAATTATTCGAACTCCAAATAAAGTTGCCATGCTTTTATTTGAGATTAGATTGGAGTTGTAGAAAATTATCCATGAGAACAAAAATTTGAAATACAACTATTTGTGGATTTTGAATTTTGAATTTTGAATTTGAAATTTGAATTTGAAATTTAAATTTGAAATTCGAATTTGAAATTGAAATTTGAAATTCGAATTTGAAATTTGAATTTGAAATTTGAATTTGAAATTTGAAATTCAAATTTTGAATCATAGTCTAAGTGGAATTTGAATTCTTTATAGATAATTCCACAAGACTAGAATTCGAATTTGAGTTGGATTATGAAGAGGAAAATCTTGTTTGAATCTTACTTGAATTTTGAATCCCAATCCTAACTAACTTGGTCCAAATTTTTGAGGAATATCCTCCTAGAATTTTCGGATTTTTTGTGGATAAGATTCAGGGAAGAATTCAAGTTTCAATCCTAGTTGAATTTGGATTCTCCCCTCCCTAAAAGTGGCTGAAATTTTGAGGGTAAATCTCGAAGAGATTTTTGGTTATTTATGGATAAGGATGAGATAAAATTTAAGTTAGAAAATCCTATTTGGATTTTGATTCTCCTCACACTTTAATGACCGAATCTAGTCATGTTTTCGGCACAAAGGGGAATCGGTTTTTATGAGGAAATGAGGAGATAAAATTCTAGTTAAAATCCTGTTGGAATTTTGAATAAAAAATCCATAAAGTGGCCGAATTCATTATGGTTGGATAAGGCCTAAAAAATTCAGATTTTATGGATGGATAAGGGAGAAAATCTTCTCCTAATCTAATTTGAATTCAGAGGTTCACCTCATGCAAGTCTATAAATAGAGGTCCTGCTACTCCAATTCTCTCAGACCACAGACTCTTAGGTGAGCAGGCTTATTGTTGCACAACTCACCGTGACAATAAGTTCTTTAGAGATCTGGGTGGTCAGAAGAAGACTAGTAGTGCTAGCATACCGATCAAGGTTCAGAGTGCCCACACACTCAGCCATTCTGGAATTGGAGAATAGTAGAGAAGGCTAGTTGGTTGAGGCCCTCCGATCATTCTCCTCCTGTAGATTGGCGTCCTTGAGGTATGAGTTTAAATTGTTGTTGGTTTATTGTATATGGAATCATGAGATATTTAACAATCTTGAAAAATTTTTATTGTTCCACTGCGCCACTTTGATACATTTTTTACCGATCTATTTCCTACACTCTAATCATTTTGGTATCCACCACATCACTCAACTCCGCCGGAATTGATGGATTCCACGACGGCTTCACGATGGCGACCGCACGATGTTGGGCAGTGCAATCCGGTGACTGTTGAGCCAAAAAAAAAGCTTAGGTTTTGTTCTACTCTTCACCTTGAGTCTTTTGGGACCAGAATCATGTCGATCGGACGTCGGACAGCAGAGATATGGCCGTTCGAATTTTCCGACAGCTGACGGCTTTGGGCGACACGTGCGGTGTGCTCCAGTGTCGATTCCGTCAACTTAGCCCACCGTTGGCCTCAGCTCGGAGAGAGCTTTCCAACGAGACCGGCGATGTCAAAAACGGACGCTGTTTCCGATAGTCAGTTACTGTTCACCGACGGTGTGGGGGAGAAAATGAGAGAGTGTGAAAATTTTGAGGGCTTGTTTTGAAATTTCTGATTTTTCACCCTTATATCTAATTTTTTGTCAAAAAATCTAACATGAGTTATCCTGACTAATTTGGGCATGCTGAACCCAAATATATCAGTTTCATTTCCATCCGAGATCATCTCGACCAGTTTCCGGTACTGCGAATTCCTACTCAAAAATTACCTTTTGTGCTCAATTAACTAATTGAGCATACTAATAGGCTCTACTGACTAATTTTGGGCGTGCTAAACCCAAATTTATCAGTTTTATCTTCATCCAAGGTCATCTTGACCAATTTTTTGATACTGCATGTTTCCTGGTCAAAATTTACTTTTTGTGCTTAATTGACTAATTTGAGCATACTGAATCTAGATATATCAGTTTTATGTCAAGAAAACGTCATTTTGACTAATTGCTTGATACTGCGTATGACATACATGCGTACACATGTAAAATCACTATATTTACACATTTTAAACATGAAATTCATCATGTACATTCTATGTGCCAATTTTCCGAGAATAATGAAATTTCCCAGTTGTCACATTCACCCCTCCTTATAGAATTTTCGTCCTTGAAAATGGAGATAAGTAGGGGTACAAAGATTTCATTTCATTTCATCTTTGTTCATTACATATACATGTCATTTCATAACATTTACATGTAATTTCAAACATATCTATATAACATGAAGGCTTCATATATCATGGCCTTGTACATCTAATTTTCCTATATAACCACAACTCTAGGAAACATAGGCAGTGTTGGAAATGACACCCCACTTGCCCATGAGGAAACTAAGGCTAATGCCGGACTCCTCCAAGAGAATCACTCAATCATTGTATGGCGAAACTCGGCCCAGTTAAGCCCCTATCGCATCTGGAACCAAGAATCCCAATACACATGAAAGCATTTTCCTGAAAGTGCTAACAACCAAAAGGATCCAGTTATCCTAATTAATGGAGCACAGCCGGAGAATCATCTCGATGGCATGAAACGAGTCCTGTATTCCCATGGAATGCTAAAGTAAAAGTACTATCTATCCTTAAAACTCGTACAGGAAACTAGCGCCTGTACTTATGATCTCATTATCTATCATCTTATCCTTACAAAATATTTATTTTCAATAAATAAACATTTACTAATTTAGAATAAAACTAACTTACTTGGATGGCAAACAGGATGTGCATCGTGCTAAGAGGGATAAAGTCAAACTGCTCTGATACCACATATGACGATACTTCTGTAGCTACTTCAACTTTAAACTTACTTTCTTTAACGTACTTGTTTTAACTTCCTATTTTAATGCGAAAATAGGGAATATTTTTTTTTCTTTCTAAAACTTTAAACTTGAAAACTATATCGAATTTGAAATTTAAATTTGAATGTTGAATTTTGAAATTTGAAATTCAAATTTTGAATCACAGTCCAAGTGGAATTCGAATTCTTTATAGATAATTCCACAAGGCTAGAATTTGAATTTGAGTTGGATTATGAAGAGGAAAATCTTATTTGAATCCTACTTGAATTTTGAATCCCAATCCTAACTAACTTGGTCAAAAATTTTGAGGAATATCCTCCTAGAATTTTTGGATTTTTTGTGGATAAGATTCAGGGAAAAATTCAAATTTCAATCCCAGTTGAATTTGGATTCTCTCCTCCCTAAAAATGGCTGAAATTTTGAAGGTAAATCTCAAAGAGATTTTTGGTTATTTATGGATAAGGATGAGATAAAATTCAACCTAGAAAATCCTATTTGGATTTTGATTCTCCTCACACTTTAATGACCAAATCTAGTCATGTTTTTGGCATAAAGGGGAATCAGTTTTTATGAGGGAATAAGAAGATAAAATTCTAGTTAAAATCCTATTTGAATTTTGAATGAAAAATCCATAAAGTGGCCGAATTCATTATGGTTGGATAAGGACTAGAAAATTCAGATTTTATAGATGAATAAGGGAGAAAATCTTCTCTTAATCCAATTCGAATTCAGAGGATCACCTCGTGCAAGTCTATAAATAGAGGTCCTGTCACTCCAATTCTCTCAGACCACAGACTCTCAGGTGAGTAGGCTTATTATTGCACAACTCACCGTGACAATAAGTTCTTTAGAGATCTGGGTGGTCGGAAGAAGACTAGCAGTGCTAGCATACCGATCGAGATTCAGAGTGCCCACACACTCAGCCATTCGAGAATTAGAGAATAGTAGAGAAGGCTAGTTGGTTGAAGCCCTCCGATCATTCTCCTCCCGCAGATCGGCGTCCTTGAGGTATGAGTTTAAATTATTGTTGGTTTATTGTATATGGCATCATGAGATATTTAACGATCTTGAAAAATTTTTATTGTTCCGCTGCACCACTCTGATACATTTTTTACTGATTTATTTCCTACAATCGGTATCAGATCCAGCTCATGACTACGCCATGTACATAAATTAGACAATTAATTAGTTTTTTTATTTATATATGGATTTGATATTTAGAGAGTGGCATTCTATCTTTTATGTTGTTATCATGTATTATGTATGTAGCATGTGGTTATTTTAATTTTTTAAATTATTATAAGCATGCTTATTTATTACCGGTTATGGTTCATTAAAATTTAGAAAATTGTATCTAGGAATTTTTATGTAACCATGGGAGTAGTTTATTAACACTGTAATTTTCCCATGGATTTTAATTTTTTTTATCTTTTAGAATTATTATGATTAGAATTTTTGTACACCAGAAACGGTTTATGAAATTTTATGTAATTATTCTTGGAGGAGATTGAAGTTTGAAGACTGTAATTTATTTTTTCCCAAAAGTTAAATTTAATTTAAAGGTTGAAACTTTGATGTGTGGAAAATTTCAATTTAATTAGGATTCAAATTAATTTTTAGAGATCCTAATGGGTAAATTGGAATATAGCACGAAAATTGAGGCTCGACTCCTCAGGATAGGCCATCGGCCTTGGAGGGGCTGCAGCCCCTACCCTCGGGTAGGATGGGGCTACGGTAGCCCCTACCCTCGGGTAGGATGGAGCTACGGCAGCCCCTGTTTAGGCCATGACCACCCACAGCCGCAGGCTTTGCCTACAGCCAGGGGTGGCTGTGGCCCACCCAAGGGCCGGCCATCACCCGGGCGTGCAGTCCATGGCTGCAGGCGCTGCCTACAGCCTGGTGGGCTGCTGCGCCCACCCGGGCATGCAGCCGGCTAGACTACACCAGGCCTGTGGCGGTGGGCTACTAGCGCCCGCCGCCCCCCCCCCCCCCCCGCCCCTCGGGGGGCTAAGGGCTGCCCACGGCAGTTTCAGGCCTCCGGGCCCCGTGGGCCGAAAAATAGAAAATTTTAATTTTTAAATTTGAGATTCAATTTTTAAATCATGTTTAAAAACATGTAATTAAAATTTTAAAATTTTGAAATTACACATTATTACACATGATATTTAAAATTTTTTAAAATTTAAATTTGATATTTAAATTTGAAATTCGAATTTAGAATTTGAATTTGAAATTTAAATTTTTGGGATTTAAATTTTAAATGATTCAAGGGATGAGAAATAAATGGAGAGGCTACATAAAGATGGATACAAGAAGACGGAACAAATTCAAGACCCAAAGAATGCTTTGGATGGAATTTTGTAATCTTTATTTTCTTTGTTCTAGGATGGAACCATGGCTTGGTTATTCTGTCAATTATTTTTTTTTCTGTGATATGTCATGGATGTATAAATATGTATTGATGGATGTTTTATATGCATATTTGATAACATCTCATATAGGATAGGTGAGTGCCGTTCATACTATATTGATCATATATATTTGTCAAAACTTGCATGATTTTCAAAATATTGAGTGGGAGAGGGTTTCAAACAAAACCCATGGCCTCCATTGTTGATCCATATGTGAAAGCATGGTAACGCCTCGCGTTAGTTCTACCCTAACCACACCCCTCGGTAGGTGTTTACCGCCGTCGGTATGCTAGGCTAGATCTCCTATGTGGAAAACGTGTTCGAGCACGATCCTATTCATGACCACGCCTCGGTGGCTTGGTAGGATGTGAATCGGGCTACGTAAACAATGGTTATACACTCAAGACTCGTTTAGTTGTTAACCTTTCCTAGAAGCTCTGTTAACAAAACTGGTGGCCAAAATAAGCAGTTATTAATATATGTCTTAACCTTGGAGGATTTAAGGCAACATATATTAATTGGACTGGGTCCATGTTCCGGCTATTTGTCTTATGACCACCCCTCGGTGGCTTGGGGCAATAGATACTGAGAATTACCGTTGCAATGCTACATGTTTTTCAAGTTTCATGCAGGAACATACTTGTATGTTTTATTTGCTAAATTATCTATATATTTGCTTGGGCTTTGTAATGATGTCTAGTATAATTTTATTTCAGTTCAAAATGTCACCGACACCCCTCATTTCAATACTTACTAAAAATAAGCTGAATGGCGATAATTATAAAGACTGGAAAAGAAATCTACTGATAGTTCTCAACTGCGAGAGACACAAGTTCGTACTGGACAAACCATGCCCACCTGGGCCCAAACCTGACACACCGCTTGAAGAGGTCCCGGTTGCCTATACTCGTTGGAGAGAATCCAATGAGATAGCTCGATGCTACATTCTTACTAGCATGGCGAGTGCTTTACAAAAATAGCATGAGACTTATCAAGTTGCTTAGGAGATCATGGAAAACCTGGAGGACATGTTTGGAGGCCAAAAAAAATTAGCTCGACAGTCTACTATTACCAACGTTATGAACTCTAAGCAGAAGGCAGGTACTTCGGCAAAGGACCATATGATCACTCTAATGAGATTCTTTGCTGAGGCTATCGAGAATGATGCTGAACTGGACTACAATACCCAGATCGAGATGGTGTTCAAAACTCTGTTAAAAGATTTTTTGGGGTTTAAAGCCGCATACAATCTGGTGACAAGGGAGTTAGGACTCACTGAGCTCATGAACCAACTCCAAGCTTATGAGCAGATGATTAAGGATGGGGAAGCGGTCCAACCAAAAGGAGAGGCTAATTTGGCAGAATCTTCCAAACCCTCACGGAAGAGGATGAGGCCAAATCAGAAGCAAGCAGCTTCCAGTTCTTCTAATCCTCCTGTTTCAGATGGGAACAAAAAGAAGAAGAATAAGAAGCCCAGGGACCCTAAAAAGTCCAAGTGCTTCCACTGTGGGAAGATAGGTCACTTCAAGAAGGCTTGCCGGGAATTCCTTGCCACCAAGGGCAAGAAAGGTAAGGAACTTCGCCATTTAGAAGCGTGCTTGGTGGAAGAATCAAAAGACACTTGGGTCATTGATTCGGGCGCCACTAATCATGTTTGTATTTCTATGCAGGGGTTCGTGGAAATGAGAAGTCTACATGATAGGAGCCTCTCGTTGCGGACTGGAGACAGTAGCTTGGTGGTGGCTGAGGCAGTGTGAGATGTTTACCTTTACTTTGATGAATTTTGGTTTATTTTAGTAAAAGACTGTTTTTATGTTCCTAATTTTAGGAAGAACCTTATATCGGTAGCTTGTTTAATAAAGGATTCTTATTCAGTTTCTTTTAGTAAAAGAGTTGATATTCATAGAAATAAGTCTTTTATCTGTTCTGGATAGATTGATAGAAACCTATATTTGATCAAACCAAAGATGTACTCACTGCTTGACACTGAATTAATAGATAACTCAAAAAAGTTGAAAGTTTCTCACTCTAACAAGGTGTATCTTTGGCATTTAAGATTTGGTCATATTAATCAGGATAGGATTCAAAGGTTGGTGAAAGACGGTCCTCTAGAATCTCTGGAGGAGGTACGTCTTCCTCAATGTGAGTCTTGTCTTGAGGGTAAGATGACTAAGAGGTCTTTTGGAGCTAAGGGTACTAGGGCTCAGGAACTCTTAGAAATTTTACACACTGACGTATGTGGCCCCATAAACGTCATAGCACGAGGAGGGTTCAAGTATTATGTCTCCTTTATAGATAATTACTCAAGGTATGGATATGTGTATTTGATGCATCGCAAGAGCGAAACCTTTGACAAGTTCAAAGAGTATCATACGGAAATGGAAAAGCAATTGGATAAATCCATAAAGACACTTCGATCTGATTGAGGTGGTGAATACCTCTCTGACAAATTTCTAGGATATCTTATAGAGAATGGGATATTATCCCAATTGACTGTACCTGGTCCTCCACAACAGAATGGTGTAGCCGAAAGGAGAAACAGGACCTTGTTGGATATGGTATGTTCCATGATGAGTTATTCAACACTGCCGTTATCATTCTGGGGATATGCATTACAAACGGTGTGCTATATTCTGAACCAGGTTCCAAGCAAGTCAATTCTCAGGACTCCGTATGAATTGTGACGTGGCAGGAAGCCTTATCTTGGACATATGAGAATATGGGGCTGTCCGGCACATGTACGGGATGGGGATGCGAAGAAGTTGGAACTAAGAACAGAATTGTGCATGTTTGTAGGGTATCCTAAGGGAATTAAGGGAGGTCTATTATATAACCCGAAGGAACAAAAAGTTATTGTTTTAACCTATGTGACATTCTTGGAGGAAAGTCACATGAATGACTTTAAGCCTCGAAGCAAAGTGGTGCTAGAAGAGTTATCAGGTAAAAGAACTGCTCCACAGGTTTCGATCTTGGATGCAAGTCTGAGTTCCGGTGAAAGACTTGCAGACGATCAACAATTTAGGGTGCCTCATCGGGGTGGAAGGGTTTCGAAGAAGCCTAATTTCTTCATGTATGATGTTGAGGTATACCAGGCCGAGGCTCATGAGTATGAGGATGATTCGATCACTTATGATGAAGCTATGAATGATGTTGACTCTAAATCTTGGAAACAGTCTATGAACAGAGATGGATTCTATGAAATCCAACTCTATTTGGGAACTTGTAGATCTGCCAGATGGGATAAAACCCATTGGATGCAAGTGGGTCTACAAAAGAAAGAAGGATGCGGAAGGGAGAATGGAAACTTTCAAAGCTAGACTGATTGCAAAGGGGTACACGCAAAAGGCTAGAATCGATTACGATGAAACCTTTTTGCTTGTTGCTATACTGAAGTCTATCCGTATTTTTCTGTCCATTGCTGCGGCTCTTGATTACAAGATCTGGCAAATGGACGTCAAGACAGCATTCTTGAATGGCCATCTTGAGGAATGTATTTACATGATACAACCCGAAGGGTTCGGGGAAAAAAGTCAAGAAAGAAAAGTCTGCAAGTTGCTTTGATCCATTTATGGATTAAAGCAAGCATCCCGCTCTTGGAACCAGAGATTTGATCAAGCGATCAAGACATTTGGTTTTGAGCAGAACGTTGATGAACCCTGTGTTTATAAACGTATTAAGGATGGAAAAGTGGTCTTTCTGGTACTCTATGTCGATGATATACTGCTCATTGGGAATGATGTAGGGAACTTATCATCAGTCAAGCTTTGATTGCACTAACAGTTTGATATGAAGGACTTAGGAGAAGCTAATTATATTCTAGGCATTCGTCTCTTCAGAGATCGAAAGAACAAAATGATAACGTTATCCTAAGCTTCATACATAGATAAAATGATTGACAAATATGCAATGCAAGAGGCAAAGAAAGGTTCACAACCTTCTATTATCGGTCTAACTCTTTCATTAGATGACTGTCCAAAGACATCGGAAGAAAGAAAGCATATGAGTAAGGTTCCTTATGCATCCGCTGTGGGTAGCCTTATGTACGCTATACTTTGTACTCACCCGGATATATGTTTTGCAGTAGGTATGGTGAGTCGATATCAAACGAATCCTGGAACCAAGCACTGGCAAGCAGTAAAGCATATACTCAAGTATCTTAAGAGAACGAGGGATTATACGTTGGTGTGCTCTAGAGGGGACCTAACACCCATAGGATACATAGACTGAGTCTTCCAGACTTACAAGGATTTGAGGAAGTCGGTATCAGGATCAGTATTCTGGATCAGAGAGGGCACATGGAGACAGGATGAGTGGATGTATGTAAGGTCGCATTCGGGGATAACATTGTCGATCCCTTTACTAAGACTTTGGTGACTAGAAGCTTTGAGAGGCATGTGGAGGCAATGGGGATGGGTAACATAGCACATCTACTAGCTTAGGGCATGTGAGATATTGTTAGGAAATGCCCTAAGCATTAGAGACATTTTGATGTATTTATTTTGAACTGGATAATAAAATTATATATAGAGGTTATTCAATACATTGCTGTTTGTTCTCATTCTATTTACATGTTAAAGTAAATTTAAGCAAATATGGCTCCCTGACTGCTTGTGTTAAAACTGTTTGAACATTGCATGCAATGGACTTTTTGTATGTGAGAAGACAATGTTCTAAAATAAGCGGTCTAAACTAAGGTCTATAGTCTATGGGGTTAGACCGAGCATTTAACTCATGTTAAGACTATTATGTTGTCTAAAGCCATAACAGGGATGGTTTGTCTTGACTGTCTGGAGCATAGACTCCCAAGTAGAAAGATAGATATATTACTTGGTGGTGACATATTAGACCTGGACTAAAGCATGATTGATCTACGTAGTCCGCCATGAGTGGATAAATCTGCTTTTGACGTTCATTGTGCAGTAACCTTAATTTTAAGTGAATGAACTACTTCATGTATATGACTTATGTACTTTGATGTTCCAATGGTTAAAGCGTCTCAGAGGTAGTAAGCCTATAGACCAGTTCGTTGGGTTCATGACTTGTATACGATGAAGGGTTTGTTTACAAATATCGAAATCATAACTCTAATAAGGACTTAAGGGTATCCTCTTAAAGGCATTATACTGGATGTGAAAATGGACAAGGCCTTGGGTCGTCTGCTACGTGGATGACTTCTTATTCACATATGGTGAATAATCATTTTCTTATTCGGTAGTATAATAGAACTTTAAGATAGCCTGATCAGTAGGATTGAACGGACTTTGACCTAAGGCTGATCATGGATATCATATGAGGGTTCTACATACATGACAAGGTCATTGGACAATAGCTTGTCACAAGCTTACGTAATACGATATGCAATTGGGAGTTCAGTTTTAGGTTTATAGTGGTGTGACTCTGAAATTAGCGATCATATGATTGAGTTGTTCGGTAAAGAATGATGATCATATGGATTCATGGGAGCTTGATTATATATGCCCAATTGGTCCCTCTACTAGCTCCACATAATTCCTTAACGATTGGCAAATTGATTTGAGTATGCTATTGGCTAGTTGATTATGCATGGATGGTGTTGACATAGGATTAGGATGGTGGACAAGATTCTCTCCGGTTGAATTTAGATTTTATTTTAGATAATAGAGTACACAATTATTCGAACTCCAAATAAAGTTGCCATGATTTTATTTGAGATTTTGTTTATGGATTTTGTTTGTGGATTTTGAAATTTGAATTTTGAAATTTGAAATTTGAAATTTGAATTTAAAATTTGAATTTGAAATTTAAATTTGAAATTCGAATTTGAAATTTGAATTTGAAATTTAAATTTGAAATTTGAATTTTGAATTTGAATTTTGAATTTTGAAATTTGAAATTCAAATTTTGAATCACAGTCCAAGTGGAATTCGAATTCTTTGTGGATAATTCCACAAGGCTAGAATTTGAATTTAACTTAGATTATGAAGAGGAAAATCTTGTCTGAATCCTACTTGAATTTTGAATCCCAATCCTAACTAACTTGGTCGAAAATTTTGCGGAATATCCTCCTAGAATTTTCAGATTTTTTGTGGATAAGATTCATGGAAAAATTCAAGTTTCAATCCCAGTTGAATTTAGATTCTCTCCTCCTTGAAAGTGGTTGAAATTTTGAGGGTAAATCTTAAAGAGATTTTCAGTTATTTATGGATAAGGATGAGATAAAATTCAAGCTAGAAAATCCTATTTAGATTTTGATTCTCCTCATACTTTAATGACCGAATCTAGTCATGTTTTTGGCACAAAGGGGAATCGGTTTTTATGAGGGAATGAGGAGATAAAATTTTAGTTAAAATCCTGTTTGAATTTTGAATAAAAAATCCATAATGTGGCCGAATTCATTATGGTTGGATATGTACGAAATAAATCGGTAAAAACGTATCAGAGTGGCGTAGTAGAACAATAAAAATTTTTCAAGATCGTTAAATATCTCATGATGCCATAAACAATAAACCAACAACAATTTAAACTCGCCCCTCAAGGACGCCAATCTGTAGGAGGAGAATGGTCGGAGGGCTTCAACCAGCTAGTCTTTTCTACTATTTTCCAATTCCCGAATGGCTGAGTATGTGGGCACTCTGAACCTCGATCGGTATGCTAGCACTGCTAGTCTTCTTCTGACCACCCAGATCTCTGAAGAACTTATTGTCACGGTGAGTTGTGCAACAATATTCCTCAAAATTTTCAACCAAGTTAGTTAGGATTGGGATTCAAAATTCAAGTAGGATTCAGACAAGATTTTTCTCTTTATAATCCAACTCAAATTCGAATTCTAGCCTTGTGGAATTATCCACAAAGAATTCAAATTCCACTTAGACTGTGATTCAAAATTTGAATTTCAAATTTCAAAATTCAAATTTCAAATTTAAAATTTGAATTTCAAATTTGAATTTCAAATTCAAAATTCAAATTTTAAATTTCAAAATTCAAATTTCAAATTCTACAAACAGTTGTATTTCAAATTCTTGTTCTCATGGATAATTTTCTACAACTCCAATCCAATCTCAAATAAAATCACGACAACTTTATTTAGAGTTCGAATAATTGTGTACTCTATTATCCAAAACAAAATCTGAATTCAACCGGAGAGAATCTTATCCACCATCCTAATCCAATGTCAACACCATCCGTGCATAATCAACTAGCCAATAGCATACTCAAATCAATTTGCCAATCGTTAAGGAAATATGTGGAGCTAATAGAGGGACCAGTTGGACATATATAATCAGGCTCCCGTGATTCCATATGATCATCATTCTGTACCAAATAACTCAATCATATGATCACTAATTTCAGAGTCACACCAATATAAACCTGAAACTGAACTCCCAATTGTATACCGTATTACATAAGCCTGTGACGAGTTACTATCCAATGACCATATCATATATGTAGAACCCTTATATGATATCCATGATCTGCCTTAGGTTAAAGTCTATTTAATCCTATTGATCAGGCTATCTTAAAGTTCCATTATACTACTGAATAAGAAAATGATTAATCACCATATGTGAATAAGAAGTCATCCGTCCAGCAGACGATCCAAGGCCTTGTCCATTTTCACATCCAGTATAATGTCTTTAAGAGGATACCCTTAACTCTTTATAAGAGCTATGATTCCAATATCTATAAACAAACCCTTTATCGTGTACAAGTTATGTGCCCAACGAACCGGTCTACAAGCTTACTACCTCTGAGACGCTTTAGCCATTGGAACATCAAAGTACATAAGTCATATACATGAAGTAGTTCATTCACTCAGGATTAAGGTTACTACATAATGAACATCAAAAGCAGATTGATCCACTCATAGCGGATTACGTAGATCAATCACGCTTTAGTCCCGGTCTAATATGTCACCACCAAGCAATATATGTATGTCTCTACTTGGGAGTCTATGCTCCAGACAGTCAAGACAAACCATCCCCACAATGGCTTTAGACAACATAATAGTCTTAACATGGTTAGATACTCTGTCTAACCCCATAGACTACAGACCTTAGTTTAGACCGCTTACTTTAGAATATTGTCTTCTCGCATACAAAAAGTCTATTGCATGCAACGTTCTAAAGTTTTAACATAAGCAGTCAGGGAGTCATATTTGCTTATATTTACTTTAACATGTAAATAAAATGAGGACAAACAGTAATGCAATGAATAACCTCTATATATAATTTTATTATCCAGTTTAAAACAAATACATCAAAGTGCCTCTAATGCTTAGGGCATTTCCTAACAATCTCCCACTTGCCCTAAGCCAGTAGATGTGCCATGTTACACATCCCCATCGCCTCTACATGTCTCTCAAAGCTTCTAGCCACCAAAGTCTTAGTAAAGGGATCGGCAATGTTATCCTCGGACGCGATCGTACATATATCTACTTGTCATGTCTGCATGTGCCCTCTAATAATGTGATATCTTTGATCTATGTGCTTGGTCCTCTTGTGGTGCTGAGATTCCCTTGTGTTGGTAACAGCCCCAGTGTTATCACAGTGAAGTGTGATAGGCTTGTCAACACCTGGAATGACCTCAAGGTCTCTAAAGAACTTGCAGAGCCAAACCGCTTCTTTAGATGCCTCAGCCGCAGCCACATACTCAGCCTCCATAGTAGAGTCAGCTGTGCAACCCTGCTTCACGCTCCTCTTTACACAATGGCGCCTCCTTCGAGCAAGAACATTGATCCAGATGTTAATTTCCTCGAATCCTTGCAAGTCTGAGTCCGTGTATTCTACGGGCGTTAGGTCCCCTCCAGAATACACCAGTATATAATCCCTCGTTCTCTTAAGATACTTGAGTATATGCTTTACTACTTGCTAGTGCTTGGTTCCAGGATTAGCTTGATATCGACTCACCATACCTATTGTAAAACATATATCTGGACGAGTGCAAAGCATAGCATACATAAGGCTACCCACAGCGGATGCATAAGGGACCTTACTCATACGCTTTCTTTCTTTCGATGTCTTGGGACAGTAATCCAATGAAAGAGTTAGACAGGCAATAGAAAGTTGTGAACCTTTCTTTACCTCTTACATTACATATTTATCAATTATTTTATCTATGTATGAAGCTTGGGATAACGCTATCATTTTGTCCTTTCGATATCTGAAGAGACGAATGCCTAGAACATAATTAGCTTCTCCCAAGTCCTTCATGTCAAACTGTTGGTGCAACCAAAGCTTAACCAATGATAAGTTCCCTACATCATTCCCAATGAGTAGTATATCATCGACGTAGAGTACCAGAAAGACCACTTTTCCATCCTTAATATGTTTATAAACACAAGGTTCATTAATGTTTTGCTCAAAACCAAATGTCTTGATCGCTTGGTCAAATCTCTGGTTCCATAAGCGGGATGCTTGCTTTAATCCATAAATGGATCTAAGTAACTTGCAGACTTTTCTTTCTTGGCCTTTTGCCACGAATCCTTCAGGCTGTATCATGTAGATACATTCCTCAAGATGGCCATTCAAGAATGCCGTCTTGACATCCATTTGCCAGATCTCGTAATCGAGAGCCGCAGTAACGGATAGAAGAATACGGATAGACTTAAGCATAGCAACAGGCGAAAATGTTTCATCATAATCGATTCCAGCCTTTTGCGTGTACCCCTTTGTAACTAGTCTAGCTTTGAAAGTTTTCACTCTCCCTTCCGCATCCTTCTTTCTTTTGTAGACCCACTTGCATCCAATGGGTTTTATCCCATTCGGCAGATCTACAAGCTCCCAAACAAAGTTGGATTTCATAGAATCCATCTCATTGTTCATAGCCTGTTTCCAAGATTTAGAATCAACATCATTTATAGCTTCATCATAAGTGACCGAATCATCCTCATACTCATGAGCCTCAGCCTAGTATACCTCAGCATCATACATGAAGAAATTAGGTTACTTCGAAACCCTTCCACTATGATGAGGCACCGTAAATTGTTGATCGTCTGCAGGTCTTTCACCGGAACTCGGACTTGCGTCCAAGACCAAAACTTGTGGAGCAGTTCTTTCACCCGATAACTTCTCTAGCACCACTTTGCGTCGAGACTTAAAGTCATTCATGTGACTTTCCTCCAAGAATGTCGCATGGGTTGAAACAATGACATTTTGTTCCTTCGGGTTATAGAACAGACCTCCCTTAGTTCCCTTAGGATACCCTACAAACATGCACAATTCTGATCTTGGTTCCAACTTCTTCGCATCCCCATCCAGTACATGTGCTGGGCAGTCCCATATTCTCATATGCCATGCCACAATTCATACGGAGTCCTAGGAATTGATTTGGTTGGAACCTGATTTAGAATATAGTATGCCGTTTGCAAAGCATATCCCCAGAATGATAACGTCAGCGTTGAATAACTCATCATGGACCGTAACCTATCCAACAAGGTCTTGTTTCTCCTTTTGGCTACACCATTTTGTTGTGGAGTACCAGGTGCAGTCAATTAGGATAATATCCCATTTTCTACAAGATGTCTTAGAAATTCGTCGGAGAGGCATCGCCACCTTGATCAGATCGAAGTGTCTTTATGGATTTATCCAATTGCTTTTCCACTTCCGCACGATACTCTTTGAACTTGTCAAAGGTTTCGCTCTTGCGGTGCATCAGATACACATATCCATACCTCGAGTAATCGTCTATAAAGGAGACATAATACTCAAACCCTCCTCGTGCTGTGACGTTCATGAGGCCACATACGTCAGTGTGCACAATTTCTAAGAGTTCCTGAGCCCTAGTACCGTTAGCTCCAAAAGACCTCTTAGTCATCTTTCCCTCAAGACAAGACTCACATTGAGGAAGACGTACCTCCTTCAAAGATTCTAGAGGACCGTCTTTCACCAACCTTTGAATCCTATCCTGATTAATATGACTAAGTCTTAAATGCCAAAGATACGCCTTGTTAGAGTAAGAAACTTTCAACCTTTTAGAGTTATCTATTAATTTGGTGTCAAACAGTGAGTACAACTTTGGTTTGATCAAATATAGGTTTCCATCCATCTATCCAGAACAGATAAAAGACTTATTTCTACGAATATCAACTCTTTTACTAAAAGAAACTGCATAAGAATCCTTTATTAAACAAGCTACCGATATTAAGGTTCCTCCTAAAATTAGGAATATAAAAACAGTCTTTCAATAAAATAAACCTAAATTCATCAAAGTAAAGGTAAACATCTCCCACTACCTCAGCCACCACCAAGCTACCGTCTCCAGTTCGCAACGAGAGGCTCCTATCATGTAGACTTCTCATTTCCACGAACCCCTGCATAGAAACACAAACATGATTAGTGGTGCCCGAATCAATGACCCAAGTGTCTTTTGATTCTTCCACCAAACATGCTTCTAAATAGTGAAGTTCCTTACCTTCCTTGCCCTTAGTGGCTAGGAATTCCCAGCAAGCCTTCTTGAAGTGACCTACATTCCCACAGTGGAAGCATTTAGACTTTTTAGGGTCTCTGGGCTTCTTGTTCTTCTTCTTTTTCTTCTTATCCGAGACAGGAGGATTAGAAGAACTGGAAGTTGCTTGTTTCTGATTTGGCCTCTTCTTCTTTCGTGAGGGTTTGGAAGATTCTACCAAATTGGCCTCTCCTTTTGGTTGGACCGCATCCCCATCCCTGATCATCCGCTCATAAGCTTAGAGTTGCTTCATGAACTCGGTTAGTCCTAACTTCCTTGTCGCCAGATTGTATGCAGCCTTAAACCCCACAAAATCTTTTGACAGAGTTTTGAACACCATCTCGATCTTGGTGTTGTAGTCCAGCTCCGCATCGTTCTCAGCAGCCTCAGCAAAGAATCCCATTAGAGTGATCATATGGTCCTTCACCAGAGTACCTGCCTTCTGCTTGGAGTTCATAATGCTGGTAATAGCAGACTGTCGAGCCAATTTTTCTTGACCTTCGAACATGTCCTCTAGATTTTCCATGATCTCTTTAGCAACTTGATAAGTCTCATGCTACTTTTGTAAAGCACTCGTCATGCTAGCAAGAACGTAGCATCAAGCTATCTCATTGGATTCTCTCCAACGAGTATAGGCAACCAGGACCTCCTCAAGCGGTGTGTCAGGTTTGGGCCCAGGTGGGCATGGTTCGTCCAGTACAAACTTGTGTCTCTCGCAGTTGAGAACTATCAGTAGATTTCTTTTCCGGTCTTTATAATTATTGCCATTGAGCTTATTTTCAGTAAGTATTGAAATGAGGGGTGTCAGTGACATTTTGAACTGAAATAAAATTATACTAGACATCATTACAAAGCCTAAGCAAATATACAGGTATTTTAGCAAATAAAACGTATATGTATGTTCCTACATGAAACTTGAAAAAACATGTAGCATTGTAACAGTAATTCTCAGCACCTATTGCCCCAAGCCACCGAGGGGTGGTCATGAAACAAATATCCGAAACATGGACCCCGTCCAATTAATATACATTACCTTAAATCCTCAAAGGTTAAGACATATATTAATAACTGCTTATTTTGGCCACCAGTTTAGTTAACAGAGCTTCTAAGGAAGGTTAATAACTAAACGCGTCTTAAGTGTATAACCACTATTTACGTAGTTCGATCCACGTCCTACCAAGCCACCGAGGGGTGGTCGTGAATAGGATCGTACCCGAACACATTTTCCACATAGGAGATCCAACCTAGTATACCGGCAATGGTAAACACCTACTGAGGGGTGTGGTCAGGGCAGAACTGACGCGAGGCGTTACCATGCTTTCACATATGGATCAACAATGGAGGCCGTGGGTTTTGTTTGAAACCCTCTCCCACTCAATATTTTGAAAAACATACAAGTTTTGACAAATATATATGATCAATATAGTATGAGCAGCACTCACCTATCCTATATGACATGTTATCAAATATGCATATAAAACATCCATCAATACATATTTATACATCCATGACATATCACAGAAAAAATAATTGACAGAAAAATAACCAAGCCATGGTTCCATCCTAGAACAAAGAAAATAAAAATTACAAAATTCCATCCAAAGCATTAGTAACCCGGTAGGCTACTTAGTTAACGATGCACGAGGTAACCGGTCAGTTAACTGGTCGGCAACCAGTTAAGGACCGCATTTCGAATGACACTTCTATCAAGTAGACAAGTAATCACACACGATACAAATTAGACACCAAATCCCCAAAGTAGGCCGATAGGGTACCGATGGGCCTCAGTACCACATAAAACACAAGTTATGGTCACTAACGGTAATAGTGACCTAGGAACGATAGTAATTAATTTATGGGTAATAAATTAATTTACCGAGTATGGAGAAGTAAACTCTAAATGGAGAGCGAATTAGTACTGACGGCAATCGGTACCAAACAATTTATCTGCATTAGTCACTAACAGTATTAGTGATATAACAAAAGTGTTAATGGAGTACATTATGTTGACAGGTAGTTACCTGTAGCCTAATAAGGCGAGAATACGAATTTGTGCTTGCAATTTAGGTAAGTACAACTCCACCTACGGCAGGAATAAAATGCTTTTAAAACAATGTTTTTATAGCATGTTAAGTATGTATGCTATGTACACATTGTTGCACAGCATGTATAAGAGCATGTGGTTTCACAATCAAGTAGATTGATGAAAGAACAAGTTAGATACCATATGTCCCTACTGCGTAGGATTTGGGACAGCTTAGAGAAGCATATGGCTAGAACAGATAAACAAGATGGAATTCAATAGGTGCGTCGTACCGGCCTTTTCGGTTGAAGAGGTTTTTAAGTTAAAGTAATTTAAAGCAGAAAGTTGAGCATCCGTTGATGGCTCTCTAGCTTTTTAGTGACCTCGGCATTACCGTTGGTTTGCGTTCACACGGTACTGACACATGGGCCCTAAATAGACAAGAGAAAGAAAAGAGAATATTGAAGCATAAATTAACAAAACCAGATCATGTATACACATTAGTTCACTATGCTTCTATTTACAGTAAGATGCATTCTGTACACGATGGTATCTGCTATGCATATAATAATTAAAGTTTTATATTTAATATTATGTTATGTGATGATGTGGTATGTGATATGTTAAGTGCTATATAACATGCTCATGTGATTTTCAAGTATATACTATGTTTTAAACATGTTTTTCGGTAAACATGTTGTACTTATTGGGCATAAAGCTCACGAAGTGTCATACTGCAGGTAAACCCTAATGGGCGATAACGGCGGTGGAGGCGGGTGTGAGGGCGCGATTACGGATACCACCACAAGTATTGTCTTCCACATAATTTTTTAGTAACAGTATGTTTTGGAACAGTACATAGTATAATTGAATAGTAACCGTTAAATGGTATTTTTGAATAGTAACCGTTATATAGTATTTATGAATAGTAACCATTAAATAGTATTTTTGAATAGTAATTGTTAAATAGTATTTTTGAATAGTAATCATTATATGGTATTTTTGAATAGTACCGTTATACAGTATTTATAAATAGTAATCGTTAAATAGTGATTTTTAATAGTAACCGTTAAGCCATATTTTTGGAATAGTAAATAGTTAAAGTATACGTATAATATATAAAAAAAAAGTTCCTAAAATTGTAGTATTAATTGCAAGAAAGTATAAGTATCATTTAAAGAAATAGCAGTTTTCAGTGACGGTCCGAGCCACTAAGGGCACGGGGCGTCACAGTTGGTATCAGCGCGATATCCTGCCACCCTACCTCACATCGCCGTATGCTTGCCTCATCTGTCCAGGTAAGTTAGCTTTTGTTTTTCAATATTTAGTACATAAGTTGACGTTTAACTTATAATAGGAGATAATGGCCACACCGGTTGACCCCCAATAAGTGCAAGAGGATCGTCAAGTAAGCCTAGCTTTTGCTACCATGCGACCGGATCTATATGATGGTTGCCATCTACATGAACTCATGTACTAGATACACCACATGGAGGTGATTTTTGAAGCCTGCCATATCCCACCTCACCTACAGGTGGTATTGGTCAGCAGCCGGCTGGAGGGACCAACAATAGTATGGTGGAATGGACGATGAAGGATTAGGGATCCGACAATGTCATGGGCTAAATTCTGCCAGGACCTCCGTGACTTCAATGGCCCGGCCAAGATAGAGACATCTGGGATGATATGGAGGAGAGGCGATATTAGGTCCTCTCTGACATATGGGATGTTTACGAGGGAGAGGCCATGGCATACTACTGCCAGTGGTTTCTGAATGCCATGCTGCCTTATATCCCCGTAGACAAGCCATTTGCAGAGATGGCCAACCTACTATAGAGTGAGACTCCATGGTACGTGAGGGACCTTATTCCCTACCCTCCGCCACATGAGGATCTGACGCGCCTTGCCCGAGACATAGTAGAAGCTGAGAGAGTAGCACTCCATCCTGCACTTGGCGAAGGCTTTGCCGCAACAGCCAATATGGGAGGCGACCCGGCTGATGCAGCACCCCAACCGACCAATGGTTAGTTCATGACCGAACCGTAGCCAACAGTACCTGAAGACAATAAGGACCTCGATCCAGCTCCTTTGTCTCTCGAGCACTAATTAGAGGAAGATGATGATGAAGCTATCCTCGATGCCCAACCAGATGATGAGGGGGATGAAATCCCCGATCATTTTAGCGACGATGAGTGGATGGGGATGTACGAGCCCCAGGTCATCATCGTTAGTGATGACGAAGGCAGTATCGTCTGGGGTGACAAAGATAAAGACCCCGAGGAGTTCCCTCTTAGCGACAATGAGGACAAGATGATGTCTGACGCTGGGAATTTTTGATTTTATGTATATATAAAGGGAGCAGTAGCTTTCCTCACCTGACTTAACTTAATGTACTTGTTGGGATAGTATTTTGGGAAGTATATGTCACTTCCGCCAAATTAAAAGCCTGTATATACTTTTGAGTAATTTTATGAAAAGTAGTATCATTTTGCTCTGAGCGCCTAAATATGATTTTTCTACACATGTCAGTAATGAGACAAGAGTGCAGGACGATTCCTGGCACTCGAATGATGTTTCAATGTAATGCAGCAATTGTAATGAACATCACAAGAATAAGAGAAGAAAAGAAAGATATAATATGTATATTTATATCTATGATGTTTAAGTAAGATTGTTAAGTAAGAAAGAAAATGATATGTAATATGAGTCCTAAGTATAATGTTTAAAGGACTTATGTTTTCTTTTCCCGCTATGTGATAGGATTACATATGAATTATGGTGAGAACAAGGGCTCAAACTAATCAAGCTACTCAAGATGACGAGCTAATGGCACGGCTCACAACCATGCAGGAGATGATGTTAAACCAACAACAAGAGCTTAACCAACACAGGGAGTAATTAAACCGACAACCCCAGGCACCACAACCGGTAGAGGTGCCAACCCAAGTAGCTCTAGTAGCTCCCAACACTCACAGAGAACAAGCAGCCCTACCAGTCCAAACCACGCCAATGCCATCAACTGTACTGCTCCCGCAGCAGTCAATGTCCTTATGCCAACCTACAAAAAAGGCGACCTATACGAGCAGTTTAGGCACATGAAGGTATCCAAATTCGAAGGGACGATCAACCTTATTTAAGCTGATGACTGGTTGACTGACGTCCAAGTCATCCTAGACCTCGTGGGATTCACAGAAAGAGAGAAAGTATTATGCACATCCCTAGCCCTACGTAACGGAGCATGCCAATGGTGGAAGACCGTGGCTATCAGAACGGATGTTAATGCAATGAACTGGGCAGATTTCATCATCGAGTTTATGGAGATGTACTTTAATGACGAAGCCTTAGCAGTCTAATAGGACGAATTCAATAATTTATGCCAAGATAGCATGACTGTTATGGAAGGGGTCCAGAAATTCGAGCAGTTGGCTCGACTTTGCCCCAACTTAGTGTCAACCTAGAAGGAAAAGGTGCAGAGGATGCTAAAAATGTTCTGGACAGAAATTACAGTCCAAGTCTACAGCGGCAGCCATGGGCCCATAATCATAGCTGAGTGTGTCAGCAGGGCCATCCGAACGGAATACTAGTTGGCCCAAGACATAGAAAGAAGGGCCCAGATTTTTAAGGCAAAGAGAGAAGAAAAGAACCAGTCAAAATATATCAAGGGAAGGCCGAATCCTGACTCACAGCACAAGGGGTAGAACACATGGGCCAGCCAACACCACAGACAGTCCAACCGTAACAACAACAAAAGGAAAGGGAACCCAAGCAACCAGGGGCAGCAGAGGAATTTCCCCCAGAAAAATAACAACTATAGGGGAAATGGCAATCAACACCCGCCTTGTCCAAAGTGTGGGAAGAATCACCTAGGAAAATGCCACCTAGGGACTAGTGGTTGCTACATCTGTGGCAAGGAAGGCCACTTGGCCAAGCATTATCACTCCAATCCACAAAATCAGTAGGGCTAAGCCAATCGAGGGTCCATCAATCACACAGGGTAGATTGGAAGCTCTTGAGATACAAGGGAGATCTACGCCTTTACTAGAAAGGATGCAGAGGTCGAAACCTCGACGGTGGTGGTAGGTCAGCTTTCTATCGCCAACTCCATTGCATTAGTATTGTTTGATTCTAGAGCTACACACTCATTTGCATCCTCAGAATTTGTTAGGAAGTTAGACAAGAACCTAGATAAGATGAATCTAACTTTTCGAACTGCCCTCTCCTCCGGGGAAGTTTTGTTGTCTAGCTATTACATACGACACATGCCAATAGTTATCAGTGGGCATGAGCTGAGTGTGGACCTAATCATTATCGATATATGTGACTACGACGTGATTATGGGAATGGATTTCCTCACCAAGTACCACACTGTCATAGACTGCCGAAGACAGGAAGTTACATTTGAACCGATTGGGCATGAGAAGTTTGTCTACAAGGGCTTATCACCGAAGCAACCTAAGATGATGATATCAGCTATGCAGGCCTACAAGCTACTAACCAGTGGATGTACTAGCTTCCTTGTACACATAGTAGACAAGACTCAGGAGCCAGAGATAAGACCGAAAGGTGTACCAGTGGTTCGTGAGTTTACGGAGGTATTCCCAGAGGATCTTCCAGGACTTCCACCTGAGCGCGAGATAGCATTTGTGATCGAGCTATTACCAGGATCAGCCCCCATCTCTAAGGTCCCCTACAGAATATCCCCGGTAGAGTTAAAAGAACTTCAAATGCAGTTAAAGGACTTGATGGACAAAGGCTTCATCTCACAAACTACTCACCGTGGGGAGCACCGATTTTGTTCATAAAGAAGAAGGACAGGACGCTGATGATGTGCATAGATTACCGAGAGTTGAACAAGATCACAATCAAGAATAAGTACCCGTTGCCATAGATCGATGATTTGTTCGACTAGCTCTGAGGTGCTGCCTTATTTTCAAAGATCGACCTACGTTCCGAATATCATCAGCTACGAATTCGAGATGAAGACATACCCAAGATGGCTTTCCGAACACGCTATAGGCAGTACAAGTTCCTGGTCATGTCATTCGAATTGATGAATGCCCCCGCAGCTTTTATGGACTTAATGAACCGTGTGTTCAAAGACTTCCTAGACAAGTTTGTCATCGTGTTCATCGATGACATACTTGTATACTCCAAGGCAAAGGAGGAGCATCTGAGGGCCATCCTACTAAAGCTAAAAGAGCATCATCTGTATGCCAAATTTTCCAAGTGTAAATTTTGGCTGGAGAAGGTCAATTGTCTTGGTCATGTGGTCTCCAAAGAAGGAGTGTCAGTAGACCCGGCAAAAATTAAAGCAGTTAGTGATTGGCCGACTCTGAAGAATGTAATAGAAATTTACAGCTTTCTAGGTCTAGCGGGTTATTATCGGCACTTTGTTGAAGGTTTCTCAAAGTTAGCCGCCCCACTCACAGCACTCCCTAAGGAAGAGAAGAAGTATGAGTGGACTAACAAGTGCAAAAGGAGTTTTCAGGAGCTAAAATGGAGACTCACGAGTGCTCCGATCTTGACAATACCGGATGTTGGACAACGAAATTTTCTGATTTACAGTGACCCATCCCAGACCGAGTTAGGAGCCGTTCTGACGCAGAGTGATAAAATGGTCGCATATGCTTCGTGACAACTTAAGAACCACAAAAGGAACTACCCGATGCACGACTTGGAGCTAGCCGCGGTCGTCTTTGCGCTCAAAATATGGAGGCACTATCTATATGGCGTTGTGACAACCAAGAAATTTCATCATTCTCAGAAAATCAGTATATGAATGTACATGATAAATTTCATATTTAAAATGTGAAAATATAGTGATTTTATGTGTGTATGCATGTGTGTCACGCACAGTATCAAGAAATTGATCAAGATGACCTTTTCTTGATATAAAACTGATATATTTAGAATCAATATGCTCAAAATAGTCAATTGAGCATAAAATGTAAATTTTGACCGAGGAATATGCAGTATCAAGAAATTGATCAAGATAACCTTTTCTTGAAATAAAATTGATATATTTAGAATCAGAATGCTCAAATTAGTCATTTGAGCACAAAAAGTAAATTTTGACCGAGAAATATGCAGTATCAGAAAACTGGTCAAGATGACCTCAGATGAAAGTAAAACTAATATATTTGGGTTCAGCACGCCCAAATTAGTCAATACAGCCTATCAGTATGCTCAAATTAGTTAACTGAGCACAAAAGGTAATTTTTGACTGGGAATTTGCAGTATCGGAAACTGATCGAAATGATCTCGGATGAAAACTGATATATTTGAGTTCAGCACGTCCAAATTAGTCAAGATAGCTCATGTTGAAATTTTTGACAAAAAAGTATATACAAGGGCGAAAAATCAGAAATTTCAAAACAAGCCCTCATAATTTTCACATTCTCTCATTTTCTCCCACACAACGTCGATGAATAGTAATTGACCATTGGAAACGATGTCCATTTTCGACACCGCCGGTCTCGTTGGAAAGCTCTCGACGAGCTGAGTCCAACGATGGGCTGAGTTGACGGAACCAACGCTGGAGCACGCCACACGCGCCGCCTGAAGCTGTCGGTGGCTGAAATTTTTGAACGGCCATACCTCTGCTGTCCGACGTCCAAATGCCATGATTCTGGTCCCAATGGATTCGTGGTGAAGAGTATAACAAAACCTAAGCTTCATTTCGGCTCAACAGTCACCGAATTGTACCGCCCAACATCGCATGATCGCCGCCATGAAGTCACCGTGGAATCCGTCGATTCCGGTGGAGTTGAGCCATACCATCAGTCCCAAAATGATCAGAGAGACACAGGGAACAAAAGCCCTAAACCAATTTTGGGCAACAAAGCCGGCACGGTGGAGAACCAACCACCGTCGCCGTCATTGATTTTTGAGGGTTCGATTCCGATGATAGGGACCTTAATTGGTGAAATTGACACCACCAATGGGTTCCTCACGTCGAGATCTACGAGATGGTGGTCGCCTTTTTCCTCGTCGTCGCCGATCAACACCAGTCAACGCCAGTCAATGGCGACCCGGTGACCAAAAATTAAAGAATGGCCCGTTGGCCTATTTTTGATGCTCCGGACACATCTGCGACGTCAGAATTGCAAGACAAAATTTCAAACATAAAGAATGATGAATCAAAGTTTGTGTACTCGAGACGGAATGGTTTATTCGATCACCGATGGGATGATTTCGATAGTGATTTTGGTTCCTTTATTCCTTAATTTATGTTTTGGAATGATTATGTATTAATTATGTATTTTGGCATGTGAAATTGTAAGATATATGAACTATGTGTATGAAAGATAGTCAAATAAGAAAATGGGTAAAATGTGAAGATTTTTACGTAAAAGTTGAGTTTTACGTAAAAATATAGGTCTTTGGTATAGTAGGTGGTAGAATAGAAATAGGTTAGATGGTTTCGAGGCGTTTCCTAAACGCTGAGAACCCAAAAATTAAGCAAAAATGCTACCGAATTTTCAAAAATGACACAAAGGGGTATTTTAGGAAACAAGAGGTAAAAATGTGGTCAGGATGGAAACCCAAGCCCTCTTGATGACCTAGGCCCGAAAAATAAAAGATTAACGACCGAGCGTTGGAATAGTGCCACCCGAGGGTCAGTGAAAAGTAAACCGAGAATTTCAGTAATTTATGCTGTAACAATTCGATAAGGCCTAAGAAAAATGATTTCATGATTTATGAGCATAGAAAATCCCGATATAATGTTAAAATAAAAATGATATGGCCCAAAGACCCATTAGGAGCAAAATGGTCATTTTAACCAAAAATTTCAGTAATGATAGAAAAAGGCTCCAATGGACTTAGAATGGCTTAATTAAGATTCTAAGGGCCAAAACTAAGTTGTAAATCAAAGAAAAGTAAGATTATGATGGAAAATCCCGTTAGGGGCACAATGGTAATTTTGTCAAAAGTTTGAGACAAAATAGTAATTTTGCCAAAAGTTAGCAAAAAAGTTATAAATGGGATATTAAACCCCTAAGTTTATGATCGGGAAATGAAACGTAGAATTTTTACATTTTATTAAGCTTCATATGTGACACAAGTAACAAAAATAACCATGATTATTTCGGTTATAGGGATCCGCTCTAGACGAGACGAAGGGATGTCCGCGGATCAAGAAAGCTAAAAGGGAGATGCTAGCAAGTACTTGTAAGTTCAAGCATTTATTTGTCTATAACATGAACTGACATGTTATGTTAGGTCTATGTTTAAGTGTTATATGAAATTCATGTATGTGAGTGCTATATGCACTAAACTGTGACTAACATAATCCACATTATAAAAATTATGTTAAGAAAGAAATGATTTATGAAATGTAAATGAAAGAAAAGACATGAACAAAAGAAAGAATTGATTGGTGACAAGCTTATGAAAGAGAATAAATGAAAGAAAGAAAAGAAAAGAAACGAAAGAAAAGAAATGAACGAAAGAAAGAAAGGAAAGAAAATGAAAGAAAGAAAGAAAGAATGAATGAATGAAAAGATAAAGTAAAGAAAGAGAAAGATGAGCAAGATAATAAGACTAAAGATTTAAGTGTTGGCGTACCGGGCTCCCGAAGGTGTGAGGTTTTATGTTATGAATTCCACTACAATAAATGCTACCTCCCGAAGGTGTGAGGTTAATGGCTTACAGTGGAATGCTACCTTCTGAAAGTGTGAGGTTAATGGCTAAAAGTTAAAGATCGACTGTGAGGTAGGTTAATGGGTTGCTCCCCCTTCCTCCCACTAATCTGCACGCAATAGGTACATCTAACACTAGGCCCACAAGTGAAAGAAAAGAAAAGAAAAGAATAAGAAAATAAAAGAAAAGAATAGAACGACATGATATGAATGAAAGAACGATCAATGAAATGAAAGTTAAGTGAGAAAAGAAAAGAAAAGAAAGACATGAAAGAAAGAAAGAACAAAAGAATAATGAAACTAAATGAATGAAAATGAAAGAATGAAAAATAAGACTAACATGTATGCATATGTTATGATATTCATAATTTGATATGCATAAGTCAGTCTTAAAATTTTAAGTATGTTTATGATATTTAAGCATACATTTAGTATGCTATGTTTAAATTAATATGTGTATACAATGTTTTGTATGATGTTAAGTACGTTATGCTTAAGATGTTAAGCATACATTATGTATGCTATGTTTAAATTATGTTTTGTTAAAGAACATTAAGATTGTTCTCAATGTTAGAATATGATAAGTTTGAAGTTGAAGGTAATGTATGATATATGTTATGTTAATATTCTAATGTCACAATGGGATCAGATATGCTCTGTCCAAAAAGGTATGAGTTATTATTTTGTCATGAATGTATGTTTGAACTGTTAGGAAATGCCCTAAACATTAGAGACATTTTGATGTATTTATTTTGAACTGGATAATAAAATTATATATATAGAGGTTATTCATTACATTGTTATCTGTCCTCGTTTTATTTACATGTTAAAGTAAATGTAAGCAAATATGGCTCCCTGACTGCTTGTGTTAAACTGTTAGAACGTTGCATGCAATGGACTTTTGTATGCCAGAAGACAATGTTCTAAAGTTAGCGGTCTAAACTATGGTCTGTAGTCTATAGGGTTAGACTGAGCATCTAACTCATGTTAAGACTATTATGTTGTCTAAAGCCTTGGAGGGGACAGTTTGTCTTGACCGTCTAGAGCATAGACTCCCAAGTAGAAACATCGGAATGTGAAATAAATACATGTTAAGCTTATAGACCGGTTCGTTGGGTGCGTGACTTGTATATGATGAAGGGTTCGTTTACAGATATCAGAATCATAACTCTAATGAGGAGTTAAGGGTATCCTCTTAAAGGCATTTTCAGAATGTGAAAATAGATAAGGCCTTGGGTCGTCTGCTAGGCGGATGACTTCTTATTCACATATGGTGATTAATCATTTTCTTTATTCGATAGTATAATGGAACTTTAAGATAGCCTGATCAGTAGGATTAAACAGACTTTGGCCTAAGGTTGATCATGGATATCATATGAGGGTTCTGCATACATGACAAGGTCATTGGACGATAGCTTGTCACAGGCTTACGTAATATGGTATATAATTGGGAGTTCAGTTTCAAGTTTATAGTGGTGTGACTCTGAAATTAGTGATCATATGATTGAGTTGTTTGGTAAAGAATGATGATCATATGGATTTGCGGGAGCCCGATTATATATGTCCAATTAGTCCCTCTACTAGCTCCACATAATTCCTTAACGTTTGGTAAATTGATTTGTGTATGCTATTGGCTAGTTTATTATGCATGGATGGTGTTGACATAGGATAACGATGGTCGACAAGATTCTCTCTGGTTGGATTCAGATTTTGTTTTGGATAACAGAGTACACAATTATTCGAACTCCAAATAAAGTTGCCACGATTATATTTGAGATTGGATTGGAGTTGTAGAAAATTATCCATGAGAACAAGAATTTGAAATATAACCTTTTTGTGGATTTTGAAATTTGAATTTTGAAATTTGAATTTTGAATTTTGAAATTTGAAATTTGAATTTTGAATTTGAAATTTGAATTTGAAATTCGAATTTGAAATTTGAAATTCAAATTTTGAATCACAGTCCAAGTGGGATTTGAATTTGTTGTCGTAAATCCACGAGGAATGAAATTCGAATTTGAGTTGGATATGGAGAGGAAAATCTTATTAGAATCCTACTTGAATTTTGAATCCAAATCCTTACCAAATATGGACGAAAATTTTGAGGATTATCCTCAATGATTTTTCAGATTTTTGTGGATAAGGTTCAAGGAAAAATTCAAGTTTCAATCCCAGTTGAATTTGGATTCTCTCCTCCCTCGTAATGGCCGAATTTTTGGAGTAAATCTCCTAGGAGATTTTCGGTTATTTTGGATAAGGATGAGATAAGATTCAAGCTTGAAAATCCTAGTGGAATTTTGATTCTCCCTTATCCAAAAGTGGCTGAAATTTTGGTGGAGATTTTCCCCTTGGATTTTTGGATTTTTTGGTTGAAAAAAGGGAGATAAAATTCTAGTTAAAATCTTGTTTAGATTTGGATTGGAATTATCCTAAAGTGGCTGAATTTATTGTTAGGATTTTCCCCTTGGAAAATTCAGATTTTGTGCTTGTCGATAAAGGAGAATATCTTCTCCTAATCCAATTCGAATTCAGAGAATCACCTCATACAGGTCTATAAATAGAGGTCCTGCCACTCCAGTTCTCTTAGACCACAGACTCTCAGGTGAGCAAGCTTATTGTTGCACAACTCACCATGACAATAAGTTCTTTAAAGATCTGGGTGGTCAGAAGAAGACTAATAGTGCTAGCATACCGATCGAGGTTCAGAGTGCCTACACACTCAGCCATTTGGGAATTGGAGAATAGTAGAGAAGGCTAGTTGGTTGAAGCCCTCCAGTCATTCTCCTCCTGCATATTGGCATCCTTGAGGTATGAGTTTTAATTGTTGTTGGTTTATTGTATATGGCATCATGAGATATTTAACGATCCTAAAATTTTTATTATTCCGCTGCGCCACTCTGATACATTTTTATCGATTTAATTTCCTACATGAACTTACTGAGCCTGTTGCTCACAAGTTTGTTTATGTTGTAGGTAAGTAACCTGCACGATGATAAGATAAGTAATGGATGACGAATGAGATCTGCATCTGCTGAGGGACTGGGTGAGTGTTATGGTACTACTATGAGTCTTCCACTGAGCTGTTTAAAAAAAGTATTGAAATGATGGTTTATGATGTATATCAAGTTACGACAATGTAAAATGTTTACTTTAGTAAATGTTTTACGATGATACAGTTTTCAAGTTTAAAAAGTAAAAAAAAAAAATTTATTCCCTATTTTCATGTTCAAATGGGAAGTTAAAACAAGCATATTAAAGAATGTATGTTAAAACTAAGATACCAGCCGTTATAGGTGGTATAAAAAGCAAGTTAAAAGTAAGTTGTTGATGACCCAATGAGGTGGCAGTCTATCATAGTGGACTCTAAGGCTCGACTATGCTAGTACTGTTAGCCACCACGAAGGGTGGACTGTCACACGCGTCAAGTACGAGATCTACACGGACCACCAGAGCCTCAAATATATCTTCATGGAGAAGGAGTGTAACATGAGGCAACGAAAATGGCTGGAACTGGTTAAGGATTACAACTGTGAAATCCTTTACCATCCAGGGAAAGCCAATAAGGTGGCCGATGCGCTAAATAAGAAGCATACCTCATCGCTTATGGCTATCCATGCCTTGCTAGACGCACAACAACAGGAGCCATAGAGCAGCGAGATTGAAATTTTGATAAGGAGGTTGTCCGAAATGACCCTCCAGTCAACACTCCTAGAGGAAATTAAAGCTGGCCAAGACCTCGATTCAACCCTAATCAAGCTCAAAAGGAGGCAATAGAGGACCAGAGTTCAGAGTTTCAAGTCTCTAGGGATGGCATACTCTATTTCAGAGATAGAGTGTGTGTTTTAAAGGATGAAGAACTCCAGAGAAGGATCCTTTCGGAAGCCCATGACACGCTGTACTCGGTACATCCAGGGGCAAATAAGATGTACCAAAACTTAAAAGAGAGCTTTTGGTGGACAGGAATGAAAAATGATGTCGCCGAGTTCGTAGCAAAGTACCTCACATGCCAGAAAATCAAAGTAGAACATCAGCGACCGAGAGGAGAACTACAAAAGATCAAGCTACCAGAGTGAAAATGGAAGCAAATTATAATGGATTTCGTGGTCGGATTGCCCAGAACATCAAGCAGTAACGATGCAATCTGGGTAATCGTGGACCAATTGACGAAATCGGCTTGATTTTTTGCAATGAAGCTTAGCTACTCAGTGGAAAGTTTAGCTAAAATGTATGTAGCTCAGATAGTAAGGCTGCACGGTGTACCGAAATCAAACATCTCAAATCACGACGGACACTTCACTTCTAAGTTTTGGCAGAGCGTTCAAGCTTTAATGGGAACTAAACTGAAGCTTAGCATAGCTTTCTATCCTCAGACTGATGGCCAGTAAAAGAGAACCATTCAGACGTTAGAGGATATGCTGAGAGCGTGTGTCTTAGACTTCAAGGGGAACTGGGAATAGAAACTACCTTTGATAGAGTTCTCGTACAATAGTAGCTAGCACTCCTTGATTCGGATGGCTCTGTATGAGGCACTCTATGGAAGAAAATGCCGATCTCCAGTCTACTGGCATGAGACTAGAGAGAAACAACTTACTAGTGCAGAATTCTTCAAGGATACAACGGTAGACATGAAGATCATAAGAGAAAGGCTGGAGATGGTGCATAGTTGCCAGAAAAACTGCGCTAACAAATGCCGTAGACCCCTCAAGTTTCAAGAAGAAGACTCCATTTTTCTTAAGGTGGCACCCATGAAGGGGGTGATGCACTTTGGGAAGAAAGGAAAGCTGAGTCCTAGGTATATAGGACCCGTCGAGATCATCGAGTGAGTTGGGAAAGTGGCTTACAGGTTAGCCCTTCCTCCCGAATTAGCTTCAGTGCATAACGTCTTTCACGTCTCAATGTTGAAGAAGTACGTGCCGGACAGCTCCCACATTCTATGTCAAGAGCTGATTGAAGTACACGTTGTTCTGACCTACGAAGAAAAACCCATGCAAATCCTAGCCAGGGAGGATAAGGTACTTAAGAATAAGGTTATACTGCTTGTAAAAGTATTATGGTGGAACCATAACCTCAAAGAAGTTACATGGGAACAGGAAGAATATATAAAAAGAGACTTCCCGGAATTTATTCTAATTTTTTAGGATGAAAATTTTGTAAGGGAGGTAGGTTGTAAGGACCACCCCATTCCTATAACTTGATTTTCATGTAATGAGAAATTGAGCAATGAATTTGAGTTAGTTGATGGCTGTTAGTGTAAATTTGATAAACACGGTCAGGTACACGGCCGTGTAAGAAGCCGTGTACCAATCGGACTGTTTACATGAGAAAGGCCGTGTGAGTGAACATGGCCGTGTAGTGTAACACGGTCAGGAGCACAGCTGTGTAAGTGGCCATGTACCACTCAGGTAAATGGATGTGTTCCAAGACGTGGCCGTGTTGAGCAAGCTTAACTAGTACATGCCCATGTCTGGAAGGTACACGCCTGTGTTGCCTTATACACGCCCATGTAAGAGGCTGTGTTGAAGGTCGTGTAACGAGCTGAGTGCCATTGAAAAGAATCTAACAATTTGTGGAGCCTAATTACTATACAATTAGTAATTAATTTGGAAAACACAGTGTATTTTCCCACTGAATAGATCAAACAGGTACGGTGCTGTTTAAGTACTATTCATGCAGTGAAGGGGCGACCGACAGTGAACCTGGTCCACCCTAATAAGTGTATAAGTGTATGAGATGTGCAGTGTCAAGAAACTGGTCCGACAAGCATTTCTTGACACAAGACTGGTGAACAGATCACCAAAACGCTCGGACCGAACATCTGAGTACAATAGCGAGAAATAACCCTAGCAAGGGTACAGTATCGAGAAAATGGTTCGGATGACCTCTTCTCACCAAGAGATTGACAAAATCCGAGTCAAAACGCTCAGACTAGTCAGTTAGAATAGAAAGCAATGAATAATAAATAGCAAAAAATGCAGTATTAAGTTACTAGCCAAGACGACCTTAATTTAACTTAAAACTGATATATTCACAGTCAGCAGGCCCAATGTGGTCATTTGGCATAAACTGTGAATTTTTGTCTGAGAGATATGCAGTATCAGGAAGAAGGTCAAGACGGCCTTATCTCACCCCGAAACTGATATATTTAGACTTAGAATGCCCACATTAGTCAATCGGGCACCTAACACGTTTTTTGAGGTGAGGTCACATAGGTCCTGAAAACTAGTCCAGACGACTCCGGACAGACATAAAACTGATAAAAATGGAATCAGCACATCCAAATTAGTCAAGAGAGACTGTGTTTGGAATTTTGCCGGGAACGCCTCGTTTTGCATGCAAAAGGGCAACACAGTGTAGACACAACCAGAGTATAGGAAATGAATAGTAAACTGGTATAGAATGGGCTCTTAGATAGTATAAACCAACTAGGACTTGACAGTACAAAAATCTGATTCAGAAATCCAATTTTCCAAGTGAAAATTGGAACACTGCCGAGAAAGGACCGAACATCACAGTAGAAAATTATACTGCGAAGAGAAGCCAACACAGATAAATTTTAACCTCAAAAATCTATGCCCATTAGCTACAAAAGTAGCTGATTTTTACTACTCACATAGCCTAAAGGTGAGATTAAAATAATGCCTTAGTTATGACAACTTTTGAATTAAAAATTCAAGGGTTTTTAGGCACATGGTCAACAAAATATTGTTTATTCCTTCCCCCTTCCATACGCAGCCCACGCCCATTTATGGGACTGAAATGGGTAGAATTTTGTCCCTTGATTAGGCTAAAAATGTGGACAATTAATTGGGTTTAAGTCTAAGCAAGTTTGATTAGTTTTGCCTATAGAAGGCACACACGACATAAGGGCTTGTTTTCTTACTTTTGCACCCAAGAAAAATCACAACTCCTTACTCCCATTTTCTCTTGCTACAGCCAACCCCTCTAGGCCACCAAAACCCCCATATTTTTAAGCCAAAATCCTACCAAATACTCACCAAAAATCAGCCACCACAACCTTGTGTTAGGAGGAATCAAATCCAAGCCATTCTAAGTTCTTCAAGGGTAAGATTTCAAATCAATTTTTGTGGTTTGTAGTTATTGTTTTGGTTTGGTATTAAGAGAAATTGTTTTGGCATTTTTGCTAACACAAAAACCGACCCTATCTTCTTGGTTTCCCATGGCCATTTTAGTTTCTCAAGCCCATAGTTCGAATTTGTGCTTGAACCATAGCACAAGAGGTAAACCGAAACCCTCCCTTTTATGGTTAGTTGTTTTTAAGTTTTGATCAAGAAATTTATGTGCATTTGTTTATGCACATAGGTTGCAATAAGCTTATTTTGAGCCCTTAGCTTTCATTTTTAAGTGTATATGGTTGTGGTTGTGTTTATATTTTTACGAACGGATTGATGAATGTCTGAGCATGGATGTTCAGAGAAGTGGTTGGACATAAATCTGCCCCCAGGAAAAGGCTAGGGATTTTGACCATTTTAACCCCCTTAGGATCCGAATTTGGATTTGGTAAAATATGGTGTTTTAAGAAAATTTCAATACGGTCATTTTTGCATCAAATAGGTTTTAGCCAAAAATGATACTACGATATTTTTTTCGAGTGGTTTTCACTCAGTGCCCAAAACTAGGACTGAAAATCCAAGCCCAAACATAGGTATGGGTTTTGCAAAAAACGAACCCCTTAAAGTCCAAACCAAACTTCAGACTCAACACGAAAGTTGTAGAACATGTCGAAACCTTTGAAATTATCTGTGTGTGTAAAATTCGACCGTTTCGGGTCTCAAACAGAGCTGTTTTTAAGGTGACATAAAACTGGAATTTTGCAAAAAAAAAAAAAAAAAAACTGGGCACATTGACCACGGGTTCAAAGAGTTTAGGAGCTGTTAGAGTTAGATTTAAGCTCCGAGGTAAACATGAGAATTGTTCGTCTCGTTGAGAACGAAAAATTTTGTGTTTGCCAATTTTACAAACAAAGTCGTTTCGATCAAGTTTCAAAATAGTTTTCGAAAGTGGTTCAAAAACCACCTTTAAAATATAACACCAAAAATGTGTTTTAACACATTTTAAATGTAAACATGGTTATCATAAAAACGTCCCCCACCTTCCAACAGGGTGGTAAGGGGACGGGTTCCAAACACATAATTTTACCAAGAATTTTATAAGTTAACCAAAACGATTTTCTTAAATAACCAAAACAGTGTGAGTAGCCCGGTAGGCTACCACACCCAAACGAGCAAAGTAACCTAGTCGGTTACTACACCAAGTTTACGCCTAGTAACCCAGTAGGATACTTAGTTAATGATGCGTGAGGTAACCGGTTAGTTGACTGGTCGGCAACCAGTAAAGGATCATGTTTTGAATGACACTGCAAGGAATGATGATTAATCTGTCAAGTAGACAAGTAATCAAACACGATACAAGTTAGACACCAAATCCCCAAAGTAGGCCGATAGGGTACCGACGGGCCTCGGTACTACATAAAACAGAAGTTATGGTCACAACGGTAATAGTGACCTAGGAACAATAGTAATTAATTTATGGCCAATAAATTAATTTACTAAGTATGGAGAAGTAAACTCTAAATAGAGAGTGAATTAGTACCGACGGCAATCGGTACCAAACAATTTATCTGCATTAGTCACTAACAGTATTAGTGACACAACAAAAGTGTTAATGGAGTACATTATGTTGACAGGTGGTTACCTGTAACCTGCTAAGGCAAGAGTATAAATTTTTGCTTGCAGTTTAGGTAAGTACAACTCCACCTAAGGCATGAATAAAATACTTTTAAAATGATGTTTTTACAGTATGTTAAGTATGTATGTCATGCACATGTTGTTGCACATCATGTATAAGAGCATGTAGTTTCACAATCAAGTAGATTGATGAAAGAACAAGTTAGATACCATACATCCCGACCGCATAGGATTTGGGATAGCTTAGAGAAGCATATGGCTAGAATAGATAAACAAGACAGAATTCGATAGGCATGTCATACTAGCCTTTTCAGTTGTAGAGGTTTTTAAGTTAAAGTAATTTAAAGCAGAAAGTTGAGCATCCGTTGATGACTCTCTGGCTTTTTAGTGACCTCGGGCATTACCGTTGGTTTGTGCACACACGGTGCTGACACATGGACCCTAAATAGACAAGAGAAAGAAAAGAGAGTATTGAAGCATAAATGAACATAACCGGATCATGCATACGCATTAGTTCACTATGCTTCTAGTTACAGTTAGATGCATTCTATACACGATGCTATCTGCTATGCATATAGTAAGTAAAGCTATATATTCAATGTCATGTTATGTGATGATGTGGTATGTGATATGTTAAGTGCTATATAACATGCTCATATGATTTTCAAGTATAAACTATGTTTTAAACATGTTTTATGGTAAACATATTGTACTTACTGGGCATAACGCTCACGGAGTGTGTTCATACTGTAGGTAAGAGTCCTATGGCATAAACCCTAATGGACGATGATGGCGGTGAAGGTGGGTGTAAGGGCGTGGTTACGAATACCACCATAAGTATTGTCTTCCGCATAGTTTTTGAGTAACAATATGTTTGAGTAATAATATGTTTTGGAATAGTACACAGTATAATTGAATAGTAACTGTTAAATGGTGTTTTTGAATAGTAACCATTATACAATATTTATGAATAGTAATCGTTAAATAGTATTTTTAAATAGTAACTATTAAATAGTATTTTTGAATAGTAACTGTTATACGATATTTTTGAATAGTAACCGTTATACAGTATTTATGAATAGTAACCACTAAATAGTGATTTTAAATAGTAACCATTAAATAGTATTTTTGGAATAGTAAATAGTTAAAGTATATGTACGTGAATAGTGAATACATACGACATATAAAAAAAATCCCCTAAAATTGTATGATCAATTGCAAGAAAGTATAAGTACGATTTAAAAAAATAGCAATTTTCAGTGATGGTCCGGGCCACTAAGGGCATGTTAGGAAATGCCCTAAGCATTAGAGATATTTTGATGTATTTATTTTAAACTGGATAATAAAATTACATATATATATAAAGGTTATTCATTACATTGCTATCTGTCCTCGTTTTATTTACATGTTAAAGTAAATATAAGCAAATATGGCTCCCTGACTGCTTGTGTTAAACTATTAGAACGTTGCATGCAACGGACTTTTGTATGCCAGAAGACAATGTTCTAAAGTAAGCAGTCTAAACTATGGTCTGTAGTCTATGGGGTTAGACTGAGCATCTAACTCATGTTAAGACTATTATGTTATCTAAAGCCTTGGAGGGGACGGCTTGTCTTGATTGTCTGGAGCATAGACTCCTAAGTAGAGACATAGATATGTTGCTTGGTGGTGACAAATTAGACCGACACTAAAGCGTGATTGATCTACGAAGTCCGCTTTGAGTGGATCGATCTACTTTTGACGTTCATTGTGCAGTAACCTTAATCCTAAGTAGATGGACAGCTTCATGTATATGACTTGTGTACTTTGATGTTCCAATGGCTAAAGCGTCTCACAGGTAGTAAGCTTATAGACCGGTTCGTTGGGTGCATGACTTGTATATGATGAAGGGTTCATTTACAGATATCGGAATCATAGCTCTAATGAGGAGTTAAGGGTATCCTCTTAAAGGCATTATACTGAATGTGAAAATAGATAAGGCCTTGGGTCGTCTGCTAGGCGGATGACTTCTTATTCACATATGGTGAATAATCATTTTCTTTATTCGATAGTATAATGGAACTTTAAGATAGCCTATCAGTAGATTTTGATATTTGAATTTTGAAATTTGAAATTTGAAATTTAAATTTTGAATTTGAAATTTGAATTTGAAATTTAAATTTGAAATTTGAATTTGACATTTGAATTTGAAATTTGAATTCAAAATTTAAATTTGAATTTTGAATTTGAAGTTTGAATTTTGAAATTTGAACTTTGAAATTTAAATTCAAATTTTGAATCACAATCCATATACGATTTGAATTTTTTGTGGATTATCTACAAGAGAAAATTCAGTTTTGATTTGGATAAAGGGGAGGAAAATCTTTTTTGAATCCTACTTGAATTTTGAATCCCAAATCTACCAAGGAAAACCGAATTTGTTAGGGAAGAATCTCCCAAGGGAATTTCTGATTTTATGGATAAGGTTGTAGGGAAAAATTCAAGTTTCAATCCCAGTTGAATTTGGATGCTCTCCTCCCTAGATTGGCCAAAATTTTTGAGGATAATCTCAAAGGGATTTTCGGTTTTTTTTGTGGATAAGGATGAGATAAAATTCAAGCTAAAAAATCATATTTGAATTTTGATTCTTTCCATCACATTATGGCCAAAAATTTTATGGATAAATCCTAGTGAATTTTCAAATTTTTCTTGTGGATAATGGTGAGATAAAATTCAAGTTAAAATCCTATTTGAATTTTGAATGCAAGATCCTAAAGCTGGCTGAATTCTTTTTAGTGGATAAGGCCTTGAAAAATTCAGATTTTGTGTATGGATAAGGGAGAAATCTTCTCCTAATCCAATTCGAATTCAGAGGATCACCTCATGCAAGTCTATAAATAAAGGTTCTACCACTCCAGTTCTCTCAGACCACAGACTCTTAGGCGAGCAGGCTTATTGTTACATAACTTACCGTGACAATAAGTTCTTTAGAGATCTGGGTGGTCAGAAGAAGACTAGCAGTGCTAGCATACTGGTTGAGGAATCAAGTGCCCACACACTCTACCATTAGGGAATTAGAGAATAGTAGAGAAGACTAGTTGGTTGAAGCCCTCAATTCATTTTCCTCCTACAGTTGGCATCCTCTTGAGGTATGAGTTTTATTGTTGTTAATTTATTGTATATGGCATCACGAGATATTTAACGATCTTGAAAAATTTTTATTGTTCCGGTGCGCCGCTCTGATGCCTTTTTTACCGATTTTATTCCTACAGCCAAGCCATCTAGGTAGAGTATTGGTTGGCCCAAGACAGGGAGGGAAAAGCACAGATCTTCAAGGCCAAGAGAGAGGAGAAGACATAAGCCAGACTGACTAAAGGGAGACAGCACCCAGATTCTCAAAACAAGGAGTAGAACATGGGAAATAGCCAGAATCACAGACAACCCCATCCCAATAATAAGAGGAAAGGGAAACCAAGCAACCAAGTTTAGCAAAGGAACTTCCCTCAGAAAAAGAATAACCGGGGAGGAAATGGAAACCCACGCCCACCTTGTCCTAAGTGTGGGAAGAACCATCCAAGAGAATGCCGTCTAGGCACCAGTGGCTGCTACATCTGTGACAAAGAAGGCCACTTCGCCAAGCACTGTCACTCCAAACCGCAAAATCAGCAAGGCCAAGCCCACACCACCAGTGGTCAACTGCATGCCGCCTAGACCAGGATTGAGGGTCCATCAATCACCTAGGGTAGATTAGAAGCTCCAAAGATGCAGGGGAGGATCTACGCTTTCACTAGAGAGGATGTAGAAGCCGGAACCTCGACCGTGGTGACAAATCAGCTTTCTATTGCTAACTCCACTGTACTAATTCTGTTTGATTCTAGAGCGACACACTCTTTTGCATCATTGAAGTTTGCTAGGGAGATAGGCCAGAACATAGATAGAATGAATCAAACTTTTCAAACTGCCCTTCCCTTCAGGGAAGTTTTGTTGTCTAACTATTGGATACGTCACGTGCTAGAAGTTTTGTTGTATAGCTATTGTTGTCTAGCTATCCTACTGATTAGGCTATCTTAAAGTTCCATTATACCACCGAATAAGAAAATGATTATTCACCATATGTGAATAAGAAGTCATCTGCCCAGTAGTCGACCCAAGGCCTTGTCCATTTTCACATCCAGTATAATGCCTTTAAGACAATACCTTTAACTTCTTAGAGCTATGATTCCGATATCTGTAAACAAACCCTTCATCATATACAAGTCATGCACCCAATAAACCGGTCTATAATCTTACTACCTCTGAGACGCTTTAGCCGTTGGAACATCAAAGTACACAAGTCATATACATGAAGTAGTTCGTTTACTCAGGATTAAGGTTATTGCATAGTAAACATCAAAAGTAAATTGATCCACTCATAGCAGACTACGTAGATCAATCACGCTTTAGTCCCGGTCTAATATGTCACCACAAAGCAATATGTCTATGTCTCTACTTGGGAGTTTATGCTCTAGATAGTTAAGACAAACCGTTCCCACCATGGCTTTAGACAACATAATAGTCTTAACATGAGTTAAATGCTCGGTCTAACCCCATAGACTACAGACCTTAGTTTAGACCACTTACTTTAGAATGTTGTCTTCTCACATACAAAAGTCAATTGCATGTAACGTTCTAACAGTTTTAACATAAGCAGTCAGTGAGCCATATTTGCTTACATTTACTTTAACATGTAAATAGAATAAGGACAAACAGCAATGTAATGAATAACCTTTATATTATAATTTTATTATCCAGTTTAAAATAAATACATAAAATGTCTCTAATGCTTAGGGCATTTCCTAACAATCTCCCACTTGCCCTAAGCTAGCAGATGTGCCATGTTACGCATCCCCATCACCACTACTGTAGGAAAATAAACTGGTAAAAACGTATCAGAGTGGTGCAGCGGAACAATAAAAATTTTTAGATCGTTAAATATCTCATGATGCCATATACAATAAATCAACAACAATTAAAACTCATACCTCAAGGACGCCAATGAACAGGAGGAGAGTGACCGGAGGCTTCAACCAACTAGCCTTCTCTACTATTCTCCAATTCCCGAATGGCTGAGTGTGTGGGCACTCTGAACCTCGATCGGTATGCTAGCACTGCTAGTCTTCTTCCGACCACCCAGATCTCTAAAGAACTTTATTGTCACGATGAGCTGTGCAACAATAAGCCTGCTCACCTGAGAGTCTGTGGTCTGAGAGAACTGGAGTGGCAGGACCTCTATTTATAGACCTGCATGAGGTGAATCTCTGAATTTGAATTGGATTAGGAAAAGATATTTTCCCTTATCCAAACCCATAAAATCCGAATTTTTCCAAGGGATAATCTCCACTAAAAATTCGGTTTTCTTAGGATGGATCCAATCCAAATCTCAACAAGATTTTAACTAGAATCTTATCTCCCTTTTTCAACCAAAAAATCCGAAATTCACAAGGAGAAAATCCTCCAAAAAATTTCGGCCATTATGGATAAGGGAGAATCAAAATTCCACTAGGATTTTCAAGCTAAATCTCATCTCAACCTTATCCAAAAAATAACCGAATTCTCCTTGGATTTAGGCTCCAAAATTTCGGCCACTTTTAGGGAAGAAGAGAATCCAAATTCAACTAGGATTCAAGCTTGAATTTACCCTTGAATCTAATCCACAAAATCCGAAATTTTCATGAGCATTATCCTCAAAAATTTCGTCCCTTATTTGTTGGGATTTGGATTCAAAATTCAAGTAGGATTCTAACAAGATTATCCTCTCCAAATCCAACTCAAATTCGAATTTCAAACCTTGTGGATTTTCCACAACAAATTCGAATCCTACTTGGACTGTGATTCAAAATTTGAATTTCAAATTTCAAATTCAAATTTCAAATTCAAATTTCAAATTTCAAATTTCAAATTTCAAATTTAAATTTCAAATTCAAATTTCAAATTCGAATTTCAAATTCAAATTTCAAATTCAAATTTCAAATTCAAAATTCAAATTTCAAATTTCAAAATTCAAATTTCAAATTTCAAAATTCAAATTTCAAATTCCACAAAACGGTTGTATTTCATGTTCTTGTTCTCATGGATAATTTTCTACAACTCCAATCCAATCTCAAATAAAATCATGGCAACTTTATTTGGAGTTCGAATAACTGTGTACTCTATTATCCAAAACAAAATCTGAATCCAACCGGAGAGAATCTTGTCTACCATCCTAATCCTGTGTCATCACCATCCATGCATAATAAACTAGCCAATAGCATACACAAATCAATTTGCCAAAAGTTAAGGAATTATGTGGAACTAGTAGAGGGACTGATTGGACATATATAATCGGGCTCCCGTGATTCCATATGATCATCATTCTGTACCGAACAACTCAATCATATGATCACTAATTTCAGAGTCACACCACTATAAACCTGAAACTGAACTCCCAATTATATACCGTATTACGTAAGCCTGTGACGAGCTACCATCCAATGACCTTGTCATATATGCAAAACCCTCATATGATATCCATGATCAGCCTTAGGTCAAAGTCCGTTTAATCCTACTGATCAGGCTATCTTAAAGTTCCATTATACTACCGAATCTAGAAAATGATTATTCACCATATGTGAATAAGAAGTCATCCGCCCAGCAGACGACCCAAGGCCTTGTCCATTTTCACATTCAGTATAATGCCTTTAAGAGGATACCTTTAACTCCTCAGAGCTATGATTCCGATATCTGCAAACAAACCCTTCATCGTATACAAGTCATGCACCCAACGAACCGGTCTATAAGCTTACTACCTCTGAGACGCTTTAGCCATTGGAACATCAAAGTACACAAGTCATATACATGAAGTAGTTCATTTACTCAGGATTAAGGTTATTGCATAATGAACGTCAAAAGCAGATTGATCCACTCATAGCGGACTACGTAGATCAATCACGCTTTAGTCCCGGTCTAATATGTCACCACCAAGCAACATATCCATGTCTCTACTTGGGAGTCCAGCTCCAGACAGTCAAGACAGACCGTCCCCTCTAAGGCTTTAGACAACATAATAGTCTTAACATGAGTTAGATGCTCGGTCTAACCCCATAGACTACAGACCATAGTTTAGACTGCTAACTTTAGAACATTGTCTTCTCGCATACAAAAGTCCATTGCATGCAACGTTCTAACAGTTTTAACACAAGCAGTCAGTGAGCCATATTTGCTTACATTTACTTTAACATGTAAATAAGACGAGGACAGATAGCAATGTAATGAATAACCTCTAAGTATAATTTTATTATCCAGTTCAAAATGAATACATCAAAATGTCTCTAATACTTAGGGCATTTCCTAACAACTACATGCCTTTCAAAGCTTCTAGCCACCAAAGTCTTAGTAAAGGGATCGATAATGTTGTTCTCAGACGTGATCTTACATACATCCACTTGTCTTATCTCTAGTGCCCTCTTATAATGTGATACCTCTGATCTATGTGCTTGGTCCTCTTGTAGTGCCAAGATTCCCTTGTGTTGGCAATAGCCCCAGTGTTATCACAGTAAAGTGTGATAGGATTGTCAACACCCGGAATGACTTCAAGGTCTCTAAAGAACTTGTAGAGGCAAACCGCTTCTTTAGATGCCTCCGAGTAAGAACACTGCTCCTGACGTCGATTTCCTTGAATCCTTGCAAGTCTGGAAGTCTGAGTCTGTGTATCCTACGGGTTTTAGGTCCCCTCCAAAATGCACTAGCATATAATCTCTCATTCTCTTAAGGTACTTGAGTATATGCTTTACTGCTTGCCAATGCTTGGTTCCAAGATTTGCTTGATATTGACTTACCATACCTACTGCAAAACATATGTCCGGGCAAGTACAAAGCATAGCGTACATAAAGCTACCCACAGTGGATGCATAAAGGACCTTACTCATACGCTCTCTTTCTTTCGATGTCTTGGGACAGTCATTCAATGAAAGAGTTAGATCGGCAATAGAAGGTTGTGAACCTTTCTTTGCCTCTTGTATTGCATATTTGTCAATTATTTTATCTATGTATGAAGCCTAGGATAATGCTATCATTTTGTTCTTTCGATCTCTGAAGAGACGAATGCCTAGAACATAATTAGCTTCACCCAAGTCCTTCATGTCAAACTGTTGGTGTAGCCAGAGCTTGACCGATGATAAATTCCCTACATCATTCCCAATGAGCAGTATATCATCGACATAGAGTACTAGAAAGACCACTTTACCATCATTAATACGTTTATAAACACAGGGTTCGTCAACGTTCTGCTTAAAACCAAATGTCTTGATCGCTTGATCAAATTTCTGGTTCCATGAGCAGAATGCTTGCTTTAATCCATAAATGGATCTAAGCAACTTGCAAACTTTTCTTTCCTGGCTTTTTGCCATGAACCCTTTGGGCTGTATCATGTAGATACATTCCTCAAGATGGCCATTCAGGAATGCCGTCTTGACGTCCATTTGCCAGATCTCGTAATCGAGAGTCGCAGCAATAGACAGAAGAATACGGATAGACTTCAGCATAGCAACAGGCGAAAAGGTTTCATCGTAATCGATTCTAGTCTTTTGCGTGTACCCCTTTGTGACCAGTCTAGCTTTGAAAGTTTCTACTCTCCCTTCTGCATCCTTCTTTCTTTTGTAGACCTACTTGCATCCAATGGGTTTTATCCCATTCGGCAGATCTACAAGTTTCAAACAGAGTTAGATTTCATAGAATCCATCTCATTGTTCATGGCCTATTTCCAAGATTTAGAATTAACATCGTTTATTGCTTCATCATAAGTGACTGGATAATCCTCATGCTCATGAGCCTCAGCTCGGTATACCTCAGCATCATACATGAAGAAATTAGGCTTCATTAAAACCCTTCCACTACGATGAGGCACCCTAAATTATTGATTGTCTGTAGGTCTTTCACCGGAACTCGGACTTCCGTCTAAGACCGAAACCTGTGGAGCAGTTCTTTCACCCGATAACTCCTCTAGCACCATTTTGCTTCGAGGCTTAAAGTCATTCATGTGACTTTCCTCCAAGAATGTCACATGGGTTGAAACAATGACCTTTTGTTCCTTCGGGTAATAGAACAGACCTCCCTTACTTCACTTTGGATACCCTACAAACATGCACAATTCTGATCTTGGTTCCAACTTCTTCACATCTCCATCTACTACATGTGCCATGCAGTCCCATATTCTCATATCTCCAAGGGAGGGCTTCCTGCCATGCCACAATTCATACGGAGTCCTGAGAATTGATTTACTTGGAACCTGGTTCAGAATATAGCAGGTCGTCAGTAATGCATATCCCCAAAATGATGATGGTAGCGTTGCATCATGGACCATACCATATCCAATAAGGTCCTGTTTCTCCTTTTGGCTACACCATTCTGTTGTGGAGTACCAGGTGTAGTCAATTGGGATAATATCCCATTCCCTACAAGATGTCCTAGAAATTCATCGGAGAGGTATTCGCCACCTCGATCAAATCGAAGTGTCTTTATGGATTTACCCAATTACTTTTTGACTTCCGCGTGATATTCTTTGAACTTATCAAAGGTTTTGCTCTTGTGGTGCATCAAGTACATATATCCATACCTCGAGTAATCATCTATAAAGGAGACATAATACTCGAACTATCCTCATGCTGTGACATTCATAGGGCCATATACGTCAGTGTGCATAATTTCTAAGAGCTCTTGAGCCCTAGTACCCTTAGCTCTAAAAGACCTCTTAGTCATCTTACCCTCAAGACAAGAAACACATTGAGGAATAAGTAACTCCTCCAGAGATTCTAGAGGACCGTCTTTCACCAACTTTTGAATCCTATCCTGATTAGTATGAGCAAGTCTTAAATGCCGAAGATACACCTTATTAGAGTGAGAAACTTTCAACTTTTTAGAGTTATTTATTAATTCGGTGTCAAGTAGTGAGTACATCTTCGGTTTGATCAAATATAGGTTTCCATCCATCCAACCAGAACAGATAAAAGACTTATTTTTGCAAATATCAACTTTTTTACTAAAAAAAACTGAATAAGAATCCTTTATTAAACAAGCTACCGATATAAGATTCCACCTAAAATTAGGAACATAAAAATAGTCTTTCAATAATATAAACCTAAATTCATCAAAGTAAAGGTAAACGTCTCCCACTGCCTCAGCCACCACAAAGCTACCGTCTCTGGTCCGCGATGAGAGGCTCCTATCATGTAGACTTCTCGTTTCTATGAACCCCTGCATAGAAACACAAACATGATTAGTGGTGCCCGAATCAATGACCCAAGTGTCTTTCGATTCTTCCACCGAACACGCTTCTAAATAGTGAAGTTCCTTACCTTCCTTACCCTTGGTGGCTAGGAATTCCTAGCAAGCCTTCTTGAAATGACCTACCTTCCCACAGTGGAAGCACTTGGACTTTTAGGGTCCCTGGGTTTCTTGTTCTTCTTCTTTTTCTTCCCATCTGAGACAGGAGGATTAGAAGAACTAGAAGCCATTTGCTTCTTATTTGGCCTCTTCCTCTTCCGTGAGGGTTTGGAAGATTCTGCCAAATTGGCCTTTCCTTTGGGTTGGACCGCATCCCCATCCCTGATTATCAGCTCATAAGCTTAGAGTTGCTTCATGAGCTCGATGAGTCCTAACTCCCTTGTCGCCAGATTATATGCAACCTTAAACCCCACAAAATCCTTTGACAGAGTTTTAAACACCATTTCGATCTGGGTGTTGTAGTCCAACTCAGCACCATTCTCGGCAGCCTCAGCAAAGAATCCCATTAGAATGATCATATGGTCTTTCACCGGAGTACCTGCCTTTTGCTTAGAGTTCATAATGCTGGTAATAGTAGACTATTGAGCTAATTTTTCTTGGCCTGCAAACATGTCCTCTAGATTTTCCATGATCTCCCTAGCAACTTGATAAGTCTCATGCTGCTTTTGTAAAGCAGTCGTCATGCTAGCTAGAATATAGCATCGAGCTATCTCATTGGATTCTCTCCAACGAGTATAGGCAACCAGGACCTCCTCAAGTAGTGTGTCAGGTTTGGGCCCAGGTGGGCATGGTTTGTCCAGCACAAACTTATGTCTCTTGCAGTTGAGAACTATTAGCAGATTTCTCTTCCAGTCTTTATAATTATCACCATTCAGCTTATTTTTAGTAAGTATTGTGGCGCCTCACCCTGAATTGAGGCTACAGTACAAGCATAGTAGAGCTCCAAAGTCCACTATGATAGACCGTTACCTCAATGGGTCACCAGCATCTTACTTGTAACTTGTTCTTGTTAAATTACTATTTGTAATTAAAATGATTTTTAATCTGAAAACTAAGGGATTTTTTTTTCTAAACTGTAAAAATATAAGCAACATAAAACATAAGATATACTACTATTATTCTAGTTGTACATAATTTACATCGTGATGTATTTCCAAAATACAACTTGAAATCTGCTCACATGAATAGTAACTTTGACTTTTGATCATGAATAGTAAGGTTGACTTTGACCAATACTATTCATGTTAACTGGCATCTAAGCTACTGCATAGTATGTTAGTATGTTTTATGCTCAATTATGGCTGTTCTGAAAACTTAAGTCTTTATCTGATATTAAATTCTGCTATTGGGCCCCTGAATTTGTCATGCCATAATGCGCGCATAACTGAGAGGGACTCTGGGGAGCAACCCTCTGGCCAATACTTTACAGTCTGAATATATCAGACATCCAAACCCAGGATGTATCACCAGTAGGTTGGAGTCCTATTATAACTGTAACTGAAATCTGAGAAACCTCCACCTGTGTGGGAGGCTGGTACGCCAATACTGATTTAATTACTGAGTTTCTGGTGGTTCCTGGCCGGTGGCAATTTTGCTGCCTCCTGGATCTGGAACTCTCTGTAATTTATTCTGTAGTTTTCTTAAGATTTTATATCTTATGTTAGTGTGTCTACCGCACCTGACTACTAAATTTTTGTCATCTATATGTCATAGGCATACTAAGTAAATTCATGCTGCAGACAAATAAATGTCTGAACTTACCGATTTTTACTAGCGGTTCCTTTCCTGAGTCAACCGGCTTCCTTAATTCGCCTTTTGGTTGCTTTCCTATAACTGAAATAAATTGCGGTTATTTTTACTATTCATTTCATATCTAAAATATAGTAAAAGTATAAAATTTCTAATTGAGACTCTTAATTATTCGTTTTGGGATTGATATTTTTAATTCTAGAATCATTCTGTTGCATAAACTAATATTTCGGGCCTTAATATCACTTTTCTGAACTTTTTGACAAAATGACCATTTCGCCCTAACTTTTGGCAAAATGACCATTTCGTCCTTAACGGGTTTTTCCCTCATTTTTCTGACTTATCACTCTATTTTAGTCTTTAGAATTTTAATAAAATTATTCTGAGGCTTTTATGACCTTTTTCTGGAAATTTAGAAAATTTTGGTCAAAATGACCATTTTGCCCCTGATGGAACTATGGACGGGGAAAATTTTCGTTTTATCGTTTTATCTGAATTTTCTAATCCCAAAAATCCTAAAATAACGTTTCTTAGGTCTTACCGAGCTTTTACGATATTTTCTACCAAAACGCTCAAGTTACTATTCACTCAACCCTTAGGTGGTGCTATTCCGACACTCGGGGTCGTTTCTCGTTTTTCTAGCCTTTCGGGACCTCAAATAGCTATTTTACAAGTTATGTAATCGTCCCTTATTCTCTTTTCTAGCTTAGGTTTCCGAGGGGGCTCAGGTTTCTAGTTCTCGGTTCCCGACCCTATTTTTACCTCTCGTTTACCAAATTGCCCGTTGGGCGTTCTAAAAATTTCAGCAGCACTTCCGCTGAAATTCTAGGTTCCCGGCGTTTAGCAAACGCCTCGAAACCATCTATCCTATTCTACCCTGCCAAGCACTATACCACAAACCTAATTTTACGTAAAAATTACAAACTTTTTACGTAAAATTTCATCACAAAACTTGCTCATTTTTAACGGGATTTCAACCCATCCTTTATCATTTTTAGGCCCGGTTTTATACTCAATTCACATATTTCTATAACTTAACAAAACTTCCTCATTTTCTACTAAACTTACACACGGTTTTTCTCAAAAACCCTAAACAAAAATTTTTGTTTTGTAACTCAAATTTTCCTTATTTGTTTTCTACATCAACGCATTTATTTTTCGCCACAAAACCCTAACATAATTCTTCAAAATCTCATGCATTATCCCACGGATTTTCCTTGGAAAATCAACCTCAAAATTTTGGTTTCATTTCCATTTTTCTTTCTTGTTTTCTACACAAAATCAACATCATATTTACCATATACAATCAACAACATAAAGTTTCATTTTTTTCCTCTTTTTCTCCACGGTTTTGAATTGAAAAACAAAGTTCATGAAACAAAACTGATTTTCTTCCCATTAAAACAGCCCATAATACACGATTTTTCTTCATGAAAAACAAGAAGAAATGATGCCAAAATGAAGGATTACCTTGCTTGCTTGCTAACTTGCACTTTGAGATAAATTTTACACTCTTTCTTGAATCAAACTTGAAGGATTTTTTTCTGTTTTAGGGAGGGGGGGGGGGGGGGAGGAGAACTCACGGCTGTTTGGGCAGAAAAGAAGCAAAGTTTGACTGAAAATTTTCTGTTTTTTTTTTCATGGCCAAACCGTGGGCTTTTATGGTTGCAAATTTGAGGGACTTTCTTGCAATGTTTTAAGGGCATTTTTGCAAGCTTTTTGTGTAATTTTTGAAACCTTTAAGGGATGCCTTATAATTAAACAAAATTGGGCAGATTTTTTTTCTGTTTTTCCAGCCAAAATCCGCCACATATGACCCTAGAAACTTCTTGAAAATTTTGCTAACTTTCTTTGACTTTTTCTAGTTAACTTTGCATCTTAGCCATTAATTTTTCTTGACTTTAAACCCTAGCCCTTAGATTGGAATGTACCTTACATCCTTTCAAAGGTAAACACTCAATCTTTGACTCCTTATATATATGGAGTCAAACTTTTGACCAAAAGTCAAACCGAAAATTTTTGTACCGAAATCGCGTAGACGAGTTCCTAATGCTGTCCGCGCGATCGGTTTTCCTTATTTCACTCCGGTTTGCCTAAAAATCAATACCGTAAGTATTTTGTATTTTAGTGGTTTACAGTATATTTTCAAAATTTTCAAATCCGAAAAGGCATAATTCGTCCAATTTCGGTTTGGTAAGATTTCCCGTTTCTGAGCACACTCTTGTCTGCACTGTCCGAACATTTCTGCGCCTTCTAAATAATATTAAAACATATATTTTATAGTTTTTCACATCAAAATCATAGAGTACACGAGCTATATAAAATTTCTAGAAACAGAAAAATTTTACGATTATAACATTCTCCCCTCCTTATAAAATTTTCGTCCTCGAAAATTAGAATAAGTGGGGGTATAGAGCTTTCATCTCATCTTCATGTTCCCATGTAGCCTCTTCAAAGCTGTGGTTTCTCCATAGAACCTTTACTAGTGGGATCGTCTTATTTCTTAATACCTTCTCTTCTCGTGGTAAAATCTACACTGGTTGTTCTTGGTAGGTCAAATCTTCTTGAACTTGTATCGGCTCATACTCCAGTACATGTGAATAATCAGGTATATACTTCCTTAACATTGACACATGAAAGACATTGTGTACTGCCAATAAATCTGGGGGTAATGCTAGCTTGTAAGCTACCTTCCCAATGTGTTCGATTATTTTAAATGGTCCAATATACCTCAGACTCAATTTTCCCTTTTTACCGAATCGCATTATGCCTTTCATTGGCAATACCTTGAGGAACACATAATCCCCCTTTTCAAACTCCAAGAATCTTCGTCGTTTGTCTGCATAACTCTTCTGTCGGCTTTGAGCGATCTGCATTCTTTTCTGAATCTTGGTTACTGTTTCTATAGTTTTCCTGATGAAATCAGTCTTATGCAACTGCTTTTCTCGCAGATCATACCAATGAATAGGAGACCTACACTTCCTTCCATACAGAGCCTCATAAGGTGCCATTCCTATGGAAGTTGGGTAACTGTTGTTATATGAAAACTCTATCAACGTAGTTTTTCATTCCAACTTCTAGGAAAATCTATAACGCAGGCTCTGAGCATGTCTTCTAGTGTCTGGATAGTTCGCTCTGACTGTCCATCTGTTTAGGGATGAAAAGCTTTACTAAAGCGTAACGCAGTCCCCATAGCTTTTTGTACACACTCCCAAAATGCGGAAGTAAATCTTGCATCTCGATATAAAACTATAGACTTTGGCACACCATGTAGCCTAATAATATGGGTCATGTACAATTGTGCTAATTTCTCCAACGTGAAAGTTGTCCTCATGACTATAAATCATGCCGTCTTGGTCAGCCTATCAACAATTACCCAGACAGCATCGTACCCTTCTCTGGTCTTGGGAAGCCCTACCACGAAATCCATGGTAATATGCTCCCATTTCCACTCTGGAATTTCTAAGGGTTCTAGTTTTCCTCCTGGATGTCTATGCTGGGCTTTTACTCTTTGACAAGTCAGGCATCGACTCACGAATTCTACAATATCTTTCTTCATCCCTTTCCACCAAAACTGTATTTTGAGATCTTGATACATTTTGCTTACTCCAGCATGAATAGAATATGGTGTTTCATGAGCTTCTGTCATGATTCGTCTTCTCAATCCTTCAGTAACTGGGACATAGATCCTCATTCGATACAAAAGCATTCCATCAGTGGACATGCTTATATCTGATTCTTTATTTTCTGAGACTTCTTCTCGGAGCTTTATCGTAACTGGATCCTGCTTCTGGGTTTCTTTAATATCTTCATACAGAGAAAATTCTAACCTTAAGGCTGATAACTTTTTGGTTACTAACTCTAATTGAAGGGAGTGAATCTCTTGCTGTAAGGCTCTTGGTAGCTCTTCTATGAATAGCTTCTGTGGTATGGTTGACTTTCTGCTCAATGCATCCGCTACTCAGTTTGCCTTTCTCGGATGGTAGAGAATTTCACAATCATAATCTTTCACCAACTCTAACCATCTTCTCTGATGCATGTTTAACTCCTTCTGTGTGAAGAAGTATTTCAAACTCTTATGATCATTGAAGATTTGACACTGAGCCCCATATAAATAGTGTCGCTAGATTTTGAGTACGAATACTACAGTAGTAAGTTCTAGGTCGTGCGTAGGATAATTCCTCTCATGGTTCTTTAACTGGCGTGATGCATAAGCTATCACCTTATTGTTCTGCATGAGTATAGCTCCCAAGCCTATTTTTGAAGCATCACTGTAAATCGTAAACTTTTCACCTCCGTAGGTAAAATAAGGATAGGTGCACTCGTCAGTCGCTTCTTCAACTCTTGAAAACTTCTTTCACACTCTAGCGTCCACTCGTATTTCTTTTCCTTACGAGTGAGAGCAGTGAGAGGTGCAGCTAATCTTACAAATACTTCTTCGAATCTCCTTTAGTAACCAGCTAACCCTAAGAAACTACGTATCTCAGTTACAGTCTTAGGAGTAGGCCACTCATTAATCGCTTCCACCTTGGCTGGGTCTACTATTATGCCTTCCTTTGTCACCACATGTCCAAGGAAATGCGCTTTATTCAACCAAAATTCACACTTAGAGAATTTTGCGTACAACTGATGGCTTCTCACTGTGTGAAGAACAATTCTTAGATGCTCCTCATGCTCTTCGTGAGTCTTTGAATATATAAGTATGTCATCAATAAACACGATAACAAACTTATCAAGAAACTCCTTGAAGACTCTATTTATCAAATCCATGAAAGCTGCTGGAGCATTGGTCAATCCAAACGGTATCACTAAAAATTCATAGTGACCGTATCGGGTCCTGAACGCTGTCTTAGGGATATCACTCTCCTGGATTCTCAACTGATGATAACCTGAACATCAATCAATCTTTGAAAATACTGCTGCTCCCTTTAGCTGGTTAAATAGGTCGTCAATCCTAGGTAATAAATACCTATTCTTAATGGTAACCTTATTTAACTCACTGTAATCAATGCACATCCGGAGAGTTCCATCCTTCTTTTTAACGAATAATACTAGAGTGCCCCAAGGAGAATAACTTGGTCAGATAAACCCCTTATCAAGTAGCTCTTTTAACTGTACTTACAGTTCTTTTAATTTGATTGGGGCCATATGATATGGAGCTTTGGAAATTGGAGCAGTCCCTGGCATGGTCTCAATTTTGAATGAAATCTCTCTTTCTGGAGGTAACCCTGGCAATTCCTCTAGAAACACATCAAGAAATTCGTTGACCACTGGAACATCTTTTGGTTGCAATTCCTTATCTTCAGTCACATTGGTGACATATGCCAGGTATCCAACACAGGCACTAGCCATTAGCTTCTTCGCTTTCATTGCACTGATCATCATCTTCTTTGATTGACGAGATGTATCGACGTATTCAAAACTTTCCATGTCGTCTGGTCGAAAGACTATTCTTTGCTTCTGACAGTCGATAGTGGCCTAGTATTTTCCCAGGAAATCCATTCCTAGGATCACATCATAGTCGACGATCTTCATTATGATTAGATCGACATATAGCTCCCTATTTGTCACAATTACTGGCACATGACGTAACTAGTAATTTGACAGCATCACTTCCCCTGAGGGTAGAGCTGTCCTTAAAGTCATCCCTATAGGGTCTTTAGCATACCCTAGCTTGTCAGCAAATCTATGGGACACGAAAGAATGTGTGGCTCCTAAATCAAAAAGGACACACACCACGTGGTTAAATACAGAAATTTGACCTGTAACCACATTGGATGTTCTCGCTTCAGTATCTTCTTTGGTAAAAATAATAGCACGAGCATCTCGTCGTGTGGTCTGTTCTGGGCGCTCAGACCATACTGGTGGCACTCCTGAAGGCCCTTCTATCCTCCCCTGTAATACATGAGCTTGAGGCGGTTGCTGGCGTGGAGGATATTGTTGGTGTTATTGCACGGGCCCTGGAATATTTTGACGGTTCATTAGACAATTCTTTGCAAAATGCCCTTCTCGTCACCACTGATAGCATGCTGTAATGCCAATTTTGCATTGGCCTGGATGCCTCCTTCCACATGTAGCACACGTGGGAAAACTCGACCCTGTGCCCTGAGTGGTCTTCCGCTATTGATTGCGGGCGTCCTAACTTCTATTTCCTGAAAAATTTCCCTTTCTTTTACCCTGCTATAGTTGGGAGCCTTGAGGGTTAGACTGGTTTGGTCTACTCTGGCCAGATTTACTACCCTGTCCTGTCCGCATCCCTGCTTGTGTTGATTTAGCAAGGGTCTTCTCTTTTTTCTTAGCTTCCCAAACTTTCTCTCTTTCTTCTTTCTGCCTGAGCAAGTGGTATTCTGTTAGGAAATGCCCTAAGCATTAGAGACATTTTGATGTATTTATTTTGAACTAGATAATAAAATTATATATAGAGGTTATTCATTATATTGCTATCTATCCTCGTTTTATTTACATGTTAAAGTAAATGTAAGCAAATATGGCTCCTTAACTGCTTGTGTTAAACTGTTAGAACATTGCATGCAATTGACTTTTGTATGCGAGAAGACAATGTTCTAAAGTAAGCGGTCTAAACTATGGTCTGTAGTCTATGGGGTTAGACCGAGCATCTAACTCATATTAAGAATATTATGTTGTCTAAAGTCTTGGAGGGGATGGTTTGTCTTAATTGTCTGGAGCATAGACTCCCAAGTAGAGACATAGATATGTTGCTCGATGGTGACATATTAGACCGGGACTAAAGCGTGATTGATCTACGAAGTCCGCTTTGAGTGGATCGATCTGCTTTTGACGTTCATTGTGCAGTAACCTTAATCCTGAGCAAAAGGACAACTTCATGTATATGACTTGTGTACTTTGATGTTCCAACGGCTAAAGCGTCTCAGAGGTAGTAAGCTTATAGACCGGTTGGTTGGGTGCATGACTTGTATACGATGAAGGGTTTGTCTACAAATATCGGAATCATAGCTGTAATGAGGAGTTAAGGGTATCCTCTTAAAGGCATTATACTGAATGTGAAAATGGACAAGGCCTTGGGTCGTCTGCTGGGTGGATGTCTTCTTATTCACATATGGTGAATAATCATTTTCTTTATTCGGTAGTATGATGGAACTTTAAGATAGCCTGATCAGTAGGATTAAACGGACTTTGGCCTAAGGCTGATCATGGATATCATATGAGGGTTCTGCATACATGACAAGGTCATTGGACGATAGCTTGTCATAGGCTTACGTAATACGGTATATAATTGGGAGTTCAGTTTCAGGTTTATAGTGGTGTGACTCTGACATTAGTGATCATATGATTGAGTTGTTCGGTAAAGAATGATGATTATATGGATTTGTGGGAGCCCGATTATATATGTCCAATTAGTCCCTCTACTAGCTCCACATAATTCCTTAACGTTTGGCAAAACTGATCTGTGTATGCTACTGGCTAGTTTATTATGCATGGATGGTGTTAACATAGGATTAGGATGGTAGACAAGATTCTCTTCGGTTGGATTCAGATTTTGCTTTGGATAATAGAGTACACAATTATTAGAACTCCAAATAAAGTTGCCATGATTTTATTTGAGATTGGATTGAAGTTGTAGAAAATTATCCATGAGAACAAGAATTTGAAATACAACTGTTTTGTGGATTTTGAAATTTGAAATTTGAATTTTGAATTTTGAATTTTGAATTTTGAATTTTGAATTTTGAATTTGAAATTTGAATTTGAAATTCGAAGTTGAAATTTGAATTTGAAATTTAAATTTGAAATTTGAAATTTGAATTTGAAATTTGAATTTGAAACTTGAATTTGAAATTTGAAATTCAAATTTTGAATCACAGTCCAAGTGGGATTCGAATTTGTTGTGGTAAATCCACAAGGAATGAAATTCGAATTTGAGTTGGATATGGAGAGGAAAATCTTGTTAGAATCCTACTTAAATTTTGAATCCAAATCCTAACCAAATATGGACGAAAATTTTGAGGATTATCCTCAATGAATTTTTGGATTTTTGTGGATAAGGTTCAAGGAAAAATTCAAGTTTCGATCCCAGTTGAATTTGGATTCTCTCCTCCCTGATAATGGCCAAATTTTTGGGGTAAATCTCCTAGGAGATTTTCGGTTATTTTGGAATCCTAGTGGAATTTTGAGTCTTCCTTCTCCAAAAGTGGAATTTTGATTCTTCCTTCTCCAAAAGTGGCCGAAATCTTGGTGGAGATTTCTCCTTCGAATTTTCAGATTTTTTGATTGAAAAAGGGAGATAAAATTCTAGTTAAAATCTTGTTTAGATTTGGATTGGAATTATCCTATAATGGCCGAAATTTGTTGGGATTTTCCCCTTAGAAAATTCAAATTTTGTGCTTATGGATAAGGGAGAATATCTTCGCCTAATCCAATTCGAATTCAGAGAATCACCTCATGCAGGTCTATAAATAGAGGTCCTGCCACTCCAGTTCTCTCAGACCACAGACTCTCAGGTGAGCAGGCTTATTGTTGCATAACTCATCGTGACAATAAGTTCTTTAGAGATCTGGGTGGTCGGAAGAAGACTAGTAGTGCTAGCATACCGATCGAGGTTCAGAGTGCCCACATACTCAGCCATTTAGGAATTGGAGAATAGTAGAGAAGGCTAGTTGGTTGTAGCCCTCTGGTCATTCTCCTCTTGTAGATTGGCATCCTAGAGGTATGAGTTTTAATTGTTGTTGGTTTATTGTATATGGCATCATGAGATATTTAATGATCTAAAAATTTTTATTGTTCCACTGTGCCACTCTGATACGTTTTTATCGATTTATTTTCCTACATATTCAGCTCTGAGGGCTCTGCTTACACAGTCTGCCACTGAAGTGGGCGGTACTGGCCTGCTGTCAACTACCACTATTATCTCTGGTCTGAACTTGCTAATCATCTTCTGAATCTTTTCTCTTTCTGTTGGCACCATATATGGACATAACCGGGATAGCTAATCATATCTCCTGTATACTTTACTCACGGACTGGTTTCCCTATTTTAATTCAGTAAATTCTTTCTGTTGACGGCGAAGAGCAGCTAGATCATAGTATTTCTGGTTAAATTTTTCCAGAAATTCTTCCTAAGTCACGTTGGTCACATCTCTCCTCATGCAGACCGTATCCCACCAAAAATGGGCATCCTTTTTCAACATGAAGGCTGCACACAAAATCTTCTCTTGATCTGTTAAATTCATGAAGTTGAGGATCCTTTGTAGTGAAGAAAGCCACTCCTCTGCCTCGAGTGGATCAATCAAACCCTCAAACTCTGGCAGCTTCATCCGATGGAATCGTTCATATAAAGGTTCTTGATTCACCCTCGGTTGAGGCTGCTGAACTTCTAGAATGACTGGCGGCTCTGTTGGTACTGTTTCAATCGCCTGGGAAGCATTGCCCTCTTCTTGGGCCTATCTTTGTTGTTCCACAGTAGAAAGTCGCTGTCGTAGTTCAGCATTTTCTTTCATTTGGTTTTCGAGGAGAGCTTGTACTTCCTCCAACCTCTCAGCTAATGTAGGGTGTCGACCTCTTCTGGTACTCATTTTGATCTCTTTCTTATAATCTTGCAAAATAACCAACCATTAGATTTCCCATAATTAATTTTTTTGGAATTTTGAGTGGGAATTTTAAACATGTCATTTACTGTAAAGCATACACCACAAAACATTTCATATCATTCCATAGCACTTTCTTACATCATACATAGCATACACAACATTTACATATACTGTAATAACATCTGTCTTAGCTTTTCCACACATACATACATATATACATATTATACATAAAGTGTATTTGTACACTTCTTAGGGTTCGACTATCCTATTCATCTTGCCCTATCAGAAATTCTTCAGGGTCTTCATTCTCTTCCTCTGAACCATCACCGGTAGCCGTTCCCTGATTACGAGTTCCGTTTCCTCTTTGTCATGATGGACCAGCCTCGTGATCATTGGCCATAGGGAGTGGTCCATATAAGCATGTCAATACCCCTTCTTCATGAGTCTACTCCCACTGATGCTTTTCCAAGCATTCTCATACTTGTGCTCTCTCAATCCTGATGGCACTAGCAACAAAATCACGTCGAGGGATGGAATGGAGTAGGCTTACTCTTCACTTCAACTCTGGGGTGAGTCCCTTCCAAAACATCTCACGAAAGTCTTCATCAGAAAAGTTCAGGAGCGGGCACTTTTTAACCATGTTTTCCTCGAACCGCATGGCGTAGGTCAGCACTGTATCCTCAAGTGCCATCTGGAAAAATCCTCTGTAGATAATCCCTAACATCTGTTATGCAAGGTAATGTTGATGGTATGCTTTCCTCCTTAGCTGGAGGAACTGGGGCTGGCTCTGGCCTCCTCTGGGGAAACTGCTGTCTCATGATCCTATAAAAATCAGCCCAATTAAGCCTCAGTAATGCCTCCTGATCACAGTATTCCTAGTAAACTCGGGCATCTCCCTAAAAAGTACTCACTGCAAGAATGACCCAGTAATCTCTGTCGATATCACATGATCGACAAATCAGCTCCATAGTGTGTAGCCAATCATGTACTAGTGGGGACTGGTGCCCTCCATCAAAACTAGGGGGCAAGCAGGCTCTAAATGCCCATGTAGCTTTGGCCGATACCTTGGACCCAATATGGTCTTGACCACCTACTACTGGTATATCAACTACTACTGGTAGGGGATGGCATACTAATGGAGGGGTTAATGCCCTAGCGGTGGCCTGCGCCTCTCTAGAACTAGCTGGATTGGCTGGTGCCACGGGTTGTACCGTCGGTTGTGGGGGTGAAGGCGGTCTAATTATGGGTCTGGTCCACACCCTAGGAGGATCCCTACCTCAATATGGATATGGTCAGTAGTGATGTGGCCTCACCATCTCACTCCTACATAAGGTGCACTATATATAAATAAACATGCCATTAATCATAAAATAAAATTAACTTACTTGCATCGATGAACGAGATGCGCATCGGGCCTTGAGGGACATGGTCTACTGCTCTGATACCAACTGTGGCACCCAGCCCTGAATTGAGGCTACGGTACTAGCATAGTAGAGCTCTAAAGTCCACTATGGTAGATAGTTACTATTAGGAAATACCCTAAACATTAGAGACATTTTGATGTATTTATTTTAAACCGGATAATAAAATTATATAAAGAGGTTATTCATTACATTGCTGCATGTCCTCATTCTATTTACATGTTAAAGTAAATGTAAGCAAATATGGCTCCCTGACTGCTTGTGTTAAAACTGTTAGAACGTTGCATACAATGGGATTTTTGTATGCAAGAAGATAATGTTCTAAAGTAAGCAGTTTAAACTAAGGTCTGTAGTTTACGGGGTTAGAACGAGTATCTAACTCATGTTAAGACTATTATGTTGTCTAAAGCCATGGTGGGGACAGTTTGTCTTGACTGTCTAGAGCATAAACTCCCAAGTAGAGACATAGATATGTTGCTTGGTGGTGACATATTAGACCGGGACTAAAGCGTGATTGATCTACCTAGTCCACTATGAGCGGATCGATCTGCTTTTGACGTTCATTGTGCAGTAACTTTAATCCTAAGTAAATGAACTACTTCATGTACATGACTTGTGTACTTTGATGTTCCAATGGCTAAAGCGTCTCAGAGGTAGTAAGCATATAGACCGGTTGGTTGGGTGCATGACTTGTATACGGTCAAGGGTTTGTATACAGATATCAGAATCATAGCTCTAACAAGGAGTTAAGGGTATCCTTTTAAAGGCATTATACTAGATGTGGAAATGGACAAGGCCTTGGGTCGTCTGCTGGGTGGATGACTTCTTATTCATATATGGTGAATAATCATTTTCTTATTCGGTAGTATAATGGAACTTTAAGATAGCCTGATCAGTAGGATTAAATAGACTTTGACCTAAGGCTGATCATGGATATCATATGAGGGTTCTACATACATGACAAGGTTATTGGACAATAGCTTGTCATAGGTTTACGTAATACGGTATATAATTGGGAGTTCAGTTTCAGGTTTATAGTGGTGTGACTCTGAAATTAGTGATCATATGATTGAGTTGTTCGGTAAAGAATGATGATCATATGGATTCGCGAGAGCCCGATTATATATGTCTAATTGGTCCCTCTACTAGCTCCACATAATTCCTTAACGATTGGCAAATTGATTTGAGTATGCTATTAGCTAGTTGATTATGCATGGATGGTGTGAACATAGGATTAGGATGGTGGACAAGATTCTCTCCGGTTGAATTCAGATTTTGTTTTGGATAATAGAGTACACAATTATTCGAACTCCAAATAAAGTTGCCATAATTTTATTTGAGATTGGATTGGAGTTGTAGAAAATTATCGATGAGAACAAAAATTTGAAATACAACTATTTATGGATTTTGAAATTTGAATTTTGAAATTTGAATTTTGAATTTTGAATTTGAATTTTGAATTTGAAATTCGAATTTGAAATTCGAATTTGAAATTTGAATTTGAAATTTAAATTTGAAATTTGAAATTTGAAATTTGAAATTTGAAATTTGAAATTTGAAATTTTGAATCACAGTCCAAGTGGAATTTGAATTCTTTGTGGAAAATTCCACAAGATTAGAATTCGAATTTGAGTTGGATTATGAAGAGGAAAATCTTGTTTGAATCCTACTTGACTTTCGAATCCCAATCCTAACAAAAGTGGTAGAATTTTGTTGAGGAAAATCCTCCAAGATAATTTCGGTTTTTGTGGATAAGGATGCTAGGAAAAATTCAAGTTTCAATCCCAGTTGAATTTGGATTCTCTCCTCCCTAGAAGTGGCCGAATTTTTAAGGATAAATCCTAGGAGATTTTCGATTATTTTGGATAAGGATGAGATAAAATTCAAGCTTGAAAATCCTAGTTGAATTTTGATTCTCTCCCTATTATTTGTGGCCAAAAATTTGGAAGGAAATCTCAAGATAGATTTTCAGATTTTTTAGTTGGATAATAATGAGATAAAATTCTAGTTAAAATCCTGTTTGAATTTTGAATGAAAAATCCATAAAGTGGCCGAATTCTTTTGGTGGATATTGGCCCTTGAATTTTCAGATTTTATGTATGGATAAGGGAGAAAACTTCTCCTAATCCAATTCGAATTCAGAGGATCACCTCATGCAAGTCTATAAATAGAGGTCCTACCACTCCAATTCTCTTAGACCACAGACTCTCAGGTGAGCAGGCTTATTGTTGCACAACTCATCGTGACAATAAGTACTTTAGAGATCTGGGTGGTCGGAAGAAGACTAGCAGTGCTAGCATACCGATCGGGGTTAGAGTACCCACACACTCAGCCATTCAGGAATTGGAGAATAGTAGAGAAGGCTAGTTGGTTGAAGCCCTCCGATCCTTCTCCTCTTACAGATTTGCATCCTTGAGGTATGAGTTTAAATTGTTGTTGGTTTATTGTAGATGGCATCATGAGATATTTAATGATCTTGAAAAATTTTTATTGTTCCGCTACGCCACTCTGATACGTTTATACTGATTTATTTCCTACAGTTGGTATCAGAGCCATCTCATGACTATGCCATGTACATAAATTAGACAATTAATTAGTCTTTTTATTTATGTATGGATTTGATATTTAGAGAATGGCATTTTAGGATTCCTTTATGTTGTTATCATGTATTATGTATGTAGTATGTGGTTATTTAAATTTTTTAAATTATTATAAGCATGCTTGTTTATTGCCGGTTATGGTTCCTTAGAATTTAGAAAATTGTATCTAGGAATTTTTATGTAACCATGGGAGCAGTTTATTATCACTGTAATTTTCTCATGGATTTTAATTTTTTTATCTCTTAGAATTATTGTGATTAGAATTTTTGTACGCCGGAAACGGTTTAGGAATTTTTATATAATCATTCTTGGAGGAGATTGAAGTTTGAAGATGATAATTTATTTTTTTCCCAAAAGTTAAATTTAATTTAAAGGTTGAAATTTTGATTGTGTGGAAAATTTCAATTTAATTAGGATCCAAATTAATTTTTGGAGATCCTAATGGGTAAATTGAAATATGGCATGAAAATCAAGGACCGACCCCTTGGGATGGACCACCAGCCGTGATGGGGCTACAGCCCCTGCCCTCTAGCAGGATGGGGCTGCGGTAACCCCTACCCATAGCTACACCACCCACGGCCGCAAGCTCTGCCTGCAACTGAGGGTGGTCGTGGCCCCACAAGGGCTGGCCATAGCCCTGGGCTGCAGCCGATGCCTGTAGCCTGGCGGGCTGCTACACCCAGCCCAAGCGTGCAGCCTAGGGCTACACATAGTGCAGTTGTGGGCTGCCAGCCCCCCCAGGGGCTGGGGGTTACCCACGGCGGCTGCAGACCTTCGGAGCCGTGGGGCCGATGGTTCGAAAATCGAAAAATTTTGATTTTTATATTTGAGATTTAATTTTAAATCATATTTAAAATATGTAATTTAAAATTTAAAATTTTTGGAAATTACATATTATTACACATGATATTTAAAATTGTTTAAAATTTTAATTTGAAATTTAAATTTGAAATTCGAATTTGGAATTTGAATTTGAAATTTAAATTTAAATTTTTTGGAATTTAAATTTTAAATGATTCTTGGGATGAGAAATAAATGGAGAGGCTACATAAAGATGGATACAAGAAGACGAAACAAAATTCAAGACCCAAAGAATGCTTTGGATGGAATTTTGTAATCTTTATTATTCTTTGTTCTGGGATGGAACCATGGCTTGGTTATTATTCTGTCAATTATTTTTTCTGTGATATGTCATGGATGTATAAATATGTATTGATGGATGTTTTATATGCATATTTGATAACATGTCATATAGGATAGGTGAGTGCCGCTCATACTATATTGATCATACATATTTGTCAAAACTTGTATGTTTTTCAAAATATTGAGTGGGAGAGGGTTTCAAACAAAACCCACGGCCTCCATTGTTGATCCATATGTGAAAGCATGGTAACGACTCACGTCAGTTCTGCCCTGACCACACCCCTCGGTAGGTGTTTACCACCGCCGGTATACTAGGTTGGATCTCCTATGTGGAAAACATGTTCGGGCACGATCCTATTCATGACCACCCCTCGGTGGGTTGGTAGGACGTGGATCAAGTTACGTAAACAATGGTTATATACTCATAACTCATTTAGTTATTAACCTTCCCTAGAAGGTCTGTTAACTAAACTGATGGCCAAAATAAGTGGTTATTAATATATGTCTTAACCTTGGAGGATTTAAGGCAACATATGTTAATTGGACGGGGTCCATGTTCTGGCTATTTGTTTCATGACCACCCCTCGATGGCTTGGGACAATAGGTGTTTAGAATTACCGTTGCAATGCTACATGTTTTTCAAGTTTCATGTAGGATCGTACTTGTATGATTTATTTGCTAAAATATTTGTATGTTTGCTTGGGTTTTGTAATGATGTCTAGTATAATTTTATTTCAGTTCAAAATGTCACCGACACCCCTCATTTCAATTCTTACTGAAAATAAGCTGAATGGTGATAATTATAAAGACTAAGAAAGAAATCTACTAATAGTTCTTAGCTGCGAGAGACACAAGTTTGTGCTAGACGAACCATGTCCACCTGGGCCCAAACATGACACATCGCTTGAGGAGGTCTCGGTTGCTTATACTCGTTGGAGAGAATCCAATGAGATAGCTCGGTGCTACATACTTGCTAGCATGACGAGTGCTTTACAAAAGCAGCATGAGACTTATCAAGTTACCGAGGAGATCATGGAAAATCTGGAGGACATGTTTAGAGGCCAAGAAAAATTAGCTCGACAGTCTGCTATTACCAACATTATGAACTCCAAGCAGAAGGCAGGTACTCCAATAAAGGACCATATGATCACTCTAATGGGATTCTTTGCTGAGGCTGCCGAGAACGGTGCTGAGCTGGACTACAACACCCAGATCGAGATGGTGTTCAAAACTCTGTCAAAAGATTTTGTGGGGTTTAAGGCCGCATATAATCTGGCGATAAGGGAGTTAGGACTAACCGAGCTCATGAAGCAACTCCAAGCTTATGAGCGGATGATCAGGGATGGGGATGCGATCCAACCCAAAGGAGAGGCCAATTTGGCGGAATCTTCCAAACCCTCACAGAAAAGGAAGAGGCCAAATCAGAAGTAAATGGCTTCCAGTTCTTCTAATCTTCCTGTCTCGGATGGGAAGAAGAAGAAGAAGAACAAGAAGTCCAAGGACCCTAAAAAGTCCAAGTGCTTCCGCTGTGCGAAGGTAGGTCACTTTAAGAAGGCTTGCTGGGAATTCCTAGCCACCAAGGGCCAAGAAGGTAAGAAACTTCACTATTTAGAAGCCTGTATGGTGGAAGAATTGAAGGACACTTGGGTCATTGATTCGGGCGCCACTAATCATGTTTGTGTTTCTATGCAGGGGTTTGTGGAAACGAAAAGTCTACATGATAGGAGCCTCTCGTTGCGGACTGGAGACGGTAGCTTGGTGGTGGCTGAGGCAGTGGGAGATGTTTACCTTTACTTTGATGAATTTAAGTTTATTTTATTGAAAGACTGTTTTTATGTTCCTAATTTTAGGAGGAACCTTATATCGGTAGCTTGTTTAATAAAGGATTCTTATTCAGTTTCTTTTAGTAAAAGAGTTGATATTCGTAGAAATAAGTCTTTTATCTGTTCTGGATGGATGGATGGAAACCTATATTTGATCAAACCAAAGATGTACTCACTGCTTGACACCGAATTAATAGATAACTCTAAAAGGTTGAAAGTTTCTCACTCTAATTAGGCGTATCTTTGGCATTTAAGACTTAGTCATATTAATTAGGATAGGATTTAATGATTGGTAAAGGACGGTGCTCTAGAATCTCTAGAGGAGGTACGTCTTCCTCAATGTGAGTCTTGTCTTGAGGGAAAGATGACTAAGAGGTCTTTTAGAGCTAAGGGTACTAGGGCTCAGGAACTCTTAGAAATTGTGCACACTAACGTACGTGGCCCCATGAACGTCACAGCACAAGGAGGGTTCGAGTATTATGTCTCCTTTATAGACAATTACTCGAGGTATGGATATGTGTATCTGATACACCGCAAGAGCGAAACCTTTGACAAGTTCAAGAGTAACGTGCAGAAGTGGAAAAGCAATTGGATAAATCCATAAAGAAGCTTCGATCTGATCGAGGTGGCGAATACCTCTTTGACAAATTTCTAGGACATCTTGTAGAGAATGGGATATTATCCCAATTGACTGCACCTGGTACCCCACAAGAGAATGGTGTAGCCGAAAGGAGAAATAGGACCTTGTTGGATATGGTACGGTCTATGATGAGTTATTCAACGCTACCATTATCATTCTGGGGGATATGCTTTACAAACGGCGTGCTATATTCTGAACCAGGTTCCAAGCAAATCAATTCCCAGGACTCCGTATGAATTGTGGCGTGGCAGGAAGGCCTCCCTTAGACATATGAGAATATGGGGCTACCCGGCACATGTACTGGATGGGGATGCGAACAAGTTGGAACCAGGATTAGAATTGTGCATGTTTGTAGGGTATCCTAAGGGAATTAAGGGAGTTCTGTTCTATAAGCCGAAGGAACAAAAAGTCATTATTTCAATCCATGTGACATTCTTGGAGGAAAGTCACATGAATGACTTTATGCCTCGAAGCAAATTAGTGCTAGAGGAGTTATCGGGTGAAAGAACTACTCTGCAGGTTTCGGTCTTGGACGTAAGTCTGAGTTTCAGTGAAAGACCTACAGACGATCAACAATTTAGGGTGCCTCGTCGTAGTGGGGGGGTTTCGAAGAAGCCTAATTTCTTCGAGTATGATGCTGAGGTATACAAGGCTGAAGCTCATAAGCATGAGGATGATCCGATCACTTATGATGAAGCTATAAATGATGTTGATTCTAAATCTTGGAAACAGGCTATGAAAAATGAGATGGATTCTATGAAATCCAACTCTATTTGGGAACTTGTAAATCTGCCGAATGGGATAAAACCCATTGGATGCAAGTGGGTCTACAAAAGAAAGAAGGATGCGGAAGGGAGAGTGGAAACTTTCAAAGCTAGATTGGTTGCAAAGGGGTACACGCAAAAGGCTGGAATCGATTACGATGAAACCTTTTTGCCTGTTGCTATGTTGAAGTCTATCCATATTCTTCTGTCCGTTGCTGCGGCTCTCGATTACGAGATCTGGCAAATGGATGTCAAGACGACATTCTTGAATGGCCATCTTGAGAAATGTATCTACATGATACAGCCTGAAGGGTTCATGGCAAAAGGCCAAGAAAGGAAAGTCTGCAAGTTGCTTAGATCCATTTATAGATTAAAGCAAGCATCCCGCTCATGGAACCAGAGATTTGATCAAGCAATCAAGACATTTGGTTTTGAGCAAAACGTTGATGAACCCTGTGTTTATAAATGTATTAAGGATGGAAAAATGGTCTTTCTAGTACTCTATATCGATGATATACTGCTCATTGGGAATGATGTAGGGAACTTATGCATCCGCTGTGGGTAGCCTTATGTACACTATGCTTTGCACTCGCCCGGACATATGTTTTGTACTAGGTATGGTGAGTCGATATCAAGCGAATCCTAGAACCAAGCACTGGCAAGCAGTAAAGCATATACTCAAGTATCTTAAAAGAACGAGGGATTATATGCTGGTGTATTCTGGAGGGGACCTAACACCCATAGGATACACGGATGCAGACTTCTAAACTTGCAAGGATTCGAGGAAATCGACATCAGGATCAGTGTTCTTGTTCGGAGGAGGCGCCATTGTGTGGAGGAGCATAAAGCAGGGTTGCACAGCTGACTCTACTATGGAAAATGAGTATGTGGCTGCGGGTGAGGCAGCTAATGAAGCGGTTTGGCTTCGCAAGTTCTTTAGAGACCTTGAGGTCATTCTGGGTGTTGAAAAACCTATCACACTTTACTGTGATAACACTGGGGGTATTGCCAACAGATGGGAATCTTGGCACCACAAAAGGACCAAGCACATAGATCAGAGATATCACATTATTAGAGGGCACGTGGAGACATGACAAGTAGATGTATGTAAGATCGCGTCCGAGGACAACATTACCGATCCCTTTACTAAGACTTTGGTGGCTAGAAGCTTTAAGAGGCATGTAGAGGTGATGGGGATGCGTAACATGGCACATCTACTGGCTTAGGGCAAGTGGGAGATTGTTAGGAAATGCCCTAAGCATTAGAGACATTTTGATGTATGTATTTTGAACTGGATAACAAAATTATATATAGAGGTTATTCATTACATTGCTGTATGTCCTCATTCTATTTACATGTTAAAGTAAATGTAAGTAAATATGGCTCCCTGACTGCTTGTGTTAAAACTTTAGAACGTTGCATGCAATGGACTTTTTGTATGCGAGAAGACAATGTTGTAAAGTAAGCGGTCTAAACTAAGGTCTGTAGTCTATGGGGTTAGACCGAGCATCTAAATCATGTTAAGACTATTATGTTGTCTAAAGCCATGGTGGGGACGGTTTGTCTTGACTGTCTGGAGCATAGACTCCTAAGTAGAGACATAGATATGTTGCTTGGTGGTGACATATTAGATCGAGACTAAAGCATGATTGATCTACGTAGTCTGCTATGAGTGGATCAATCTGCTTTTGACGTTCATTGTGTAGTAACCTTAATCCAGAGTGAATGAACTACTTCATGTATATGACTTGTGTACTTTGATGTTCCAATGGCTAAAGTATCTCAGAGGTAGTAAGCATATAGACTGGTTCGTTGGGTGCATGACTTGTATACGATGAAGGGTTTGTTTACAGATATCAGAATCATAGCTCTAATAAGAAGTTAAGGGTATCCTCTTAAAGGCATTATACTGGATGTGAAAATGGACAAGGCCTTAGTTCGTCTACTGGGTGGATGACTTCTTATTCACATATGGTGAATAATCATTTTCTTATTCAGTAGTATAATGGAACTTTAAGATAGCCTGATCAGTAGGATTAAACGGACTTTCACCTAAGGCTGATCATGGATATCATATGAGGGTTTTGCATACATGACAAGGTCATTAGACAATAGCTTGTAACAGGCTTACGTAATACGGTATATAATTGGGAGTTCAGTTTTAGGTTTATAGTGGTGTGATTCTGAAATTAGTGATCATATGATTGAGTTGTTCTGTAAAGAATGATGATCATATGGATTCGCGGGAGCCCGATTATATATGTCCAATTAGTCCCTCTACTAGCTCCACATAATTCCTTAACGATTGGCAAATTGATTTGAGTATGCTATTGGCTAGTTGATTATGCATGGATGGTGTTAACATAGGATTAGAATGGTGGACAAGATTCTCTCTGGTTGAATTCAGATTTTGTTTTGGATAATAGAGTACACAATTATTCGAACTCCAAATAAAATTGCCATGATTTTATTTGAGATTGGATTGGAGTTATAGAAAATTATCCATGAGAACCAAAATTTGAAATACAACTATTTATGGATTTTGAAATTTGAATTTTGTAATTTGAATTTGAAATTTAAATTTGAAATTTGAAATTTGAATTTTGAATTTTGAAATTTGAAATTCAAATTTTGAATCACAGTCCAAGTGGAATTCGAATTCTTTATGGATAATTCCACAAAGTTAGAATTTGAATTTGAGTTAGATTATGAAGAGGAAAATCTTGTTTGAATCCTACTTGAATTTTGAATCCCAATCCTAACAAAAGTGGCCAAATTTTGTTAAGGAAAATCCTCCAAGATAATTTCAGTTTTCGTGTATAAGTATGCAAGGAAAAATTTAAGTTTCAATCCCAGTTAAATTTGGGTTCTCTCCTCCCTAAAAGTAGCCGAATTTTTGAGGATAAATCCTAGGAGATTTTTGGTTATTTTGGATAAGGTTGAGATAAAATTCAAGCTTGAAAATCCTAGTTGAATTTTGATTCTCTCCTTATTATTTGTGGCCGAAAATTTGGAGGAAATCTCAAGATAGATTTTCAGAATTTTTGGTTGGATAATGATGAGATAAAATTCTAGTTAAAATCCTGTTTGAATTTTGAATGAAAAATCCATAAAGTGGCCGAATTCTTTTGGTGGATATTGGCCCTTGAATTTTCAGATTTTATGTGTGGATAAGGGAGAAAATTTCTCCTAATCCAATTCTAATTCAGAGGATCACCTCATGCAAGTCTATAAATAGAGGTCCTGCCACTCCAGTTCTTTTAGACCATAGACTCTCAGGTGAGCAGGCTTATTGTTGCACAACTCACCGTGACAATAAGTTCTTTAGAGATCTGGGTGGTCGGAAGAAGACTAGCAGTGCTAGCATACCGATCGAGGTTCAGAGTGCCCACACACTCAGCCATTTGGGAATTGAAGAATAATAGATAAGGCTAATTGGTTGAAACCCTCCGATCATTCTCCTCCTGCAGATTGGCGTCCTTGAGGTATGAGTTTAAATTGTTATTGGTTTATTGTATATGGCATCATGAGATATTTAATGATCTTGAAAAATTTTTATTGTTCTACTATGCCACTCTGATATGTTTTTACCTATTTATTTCCTACAGTTACCTCAATGGGTCACCGGCATCTTACTTGTAATTTGTTCTTGTTAAATTACTATTTGTAATTAAAGTGATTTTTAATTTGAAAACCAAGGGATTTTTTTTTAAACTGTTGGTGACTGTAAACTGTAAAAATATAAGCAACATAAAACATAGGATATACTACTATTATACTGGTTGTACATAATTTACATCATGATGTATTTTCAAAATACAGCTTGAAATCTACTCTCAAAACAGCACTTTTATTCTGCTCAACAGAAAACAGTAGCAGGACCATTTCCCCTCGCCTAGCCCTGGAGGTAGATGTAATCCCGCTCCTCGTCCATCCCCTGTCTATTGGTGTACAGGTTTCTTGCCTGCAACATGAATAAACTAGTGAGTGATAGGCTCAGTAAGTTCAAACATACATGCAGGAACATAAATCATAAAATCCTGAAAAAGACTATTTATATGAATAGGAACTTTAACTTTTGATCATGAATAGTAAGGTTGACTTTGACTAATACTATTCATGTTAACTGGTATCTAAGCTACTGCATAGTCTGTTAGTAAGTTTTATGCTCAATTATAGCTGTTCTGAAATCTTAAGTCTTTATCTAATACTAAATTCTGCTATTGGGCCCTGAATTAGTCGTACCGTAATGCGTGCATAATTGAGAGGGACTCTGGGGAGCGATCCACTAGCCAATCCTCTACAGTCTGAATATATCAGACATCCAAACCTAGGATGTATCACCAGTAGTTTGGAGTCCTATTATAACTGTAACTGAAATATGAGAAACCTCCACCTGTGTAGGAGGCCGGTATGCCAATACTGATTTAATTACTGGGTTTCTGGTGGTTCCTGACAGGTGGTAATTTTGCTACCTCCTGGGTCTGGAACTCTCTGTAATCTATTCTATAATTTATTTTGTAGTTTTCTTAAAATTTTATATCTTATGTTAATGTGCCTACCACACCTGACTACTAAATTTCTGTCATCTATATCACATAGGCATACTGAATAAATTCATGCTGCAGACAAATAAATATCTGAACTTACTGAATTTTACTAGCGGTTCCTTTCTCGAGTCAACCGACTTCCTTAATTTGCCTTTCGGTTGCTTTCCTATAACCGAAATAAATTGCGGTTATTTTTACTAATCATTTCATATCTAAAATATAGTAAAAGTATAAAATTTCTAATTGAGACTCTTAATTATTCGTTTTGGGATTCATATTTTTAATTCTAGAATCATTCTGCTGTATAAACTACTATTCCGAGTCTTAATATCACTTTTCTGAACTTTTTGACAAAATGACCATTTTGCCCCTAACTTTTGGAAAAATGACAATTTTGTCCTTAACAGGTTTTTCCCTCGTTTTTCAGACTTACCACTCTATTTTAGTCTTTAGAATTTTAATAAAATTATTCTGAGGCTTTTACGACCTTTTTCTGGCAATTTAGAAAATTTTGGTCAAAATGACCATTTTGCCACTGACGGAACTATAGACCGGGAAAATTCTCGTTTTATCGTTTTATCTGAATTTTCTGATCCCAAAAATCCTAAAATAACGTTTCTTAGGTCTTACCGAGCATTTACGATATTTTCTGCCAAAACGCTCGGGTTACTATTCACCCGACCCTCGGGTGGTACTATTCCGACACTCGGGGTCGTTTCTCGTTTTTCTAGCCTTTCGGGACCTCAAATGGCTATTTTACAAGTTATGTAATCGTCCCTTATTCTCTTCTCTAGCTTAGGTTTTCGAGGGGGCTCAAGTTTCCGGTTCCCGACCCTACTTTTACTTCTCGTTTACCAAATTGCCCGTCGGGCATTCTGAAAATTTCGGTAGCATTTCCGTTGAAATTCTAGGTTCCCGGTATTTAAGAAACACCTCGAAACCATCTATCCTATTCTACCTTGCCAAGTACTATATTACAAACCTAATTTTACGTAAAAGTTACAAACTTTTTATGTAAAATTTCATCACAAAACTTGCTCATTTTTAACGGGATTTCAACCCGTCCTTTCTCATTTTTAGGCCCGGTTTTATACTCAATTCACATATTTCCATAACTTAACAAAACTTCCTCATTTTCCACTATACTTACACACGGTTTTTCTCAAAAACCCTAAACAAAAATTTTTGTTTTATAACTCAAATTTTCCTTATTTGTTTTCCACATCAACGCATTTATTTTTCACCACAAAACCCTAACATTTACCATATACAATCAACAACATAAAGTTTCATTTTTTTCCTCTTTATTCTCCATAGTTTTGAATTGAAAAACAACACCAACATTTAGTGTTTTTCAATCCCATTTCATCTATTTCTTTCTTTCCATTTCCACATGATTTTCAACATCATAAATCAAACCAAACAACATGAAAATTTCATCATTCCAAACCTTAATAACCCCACAGATTTAATGGGAAAAATGCACATAAAACTTGATCTTTTTATGCTCTTGTTCTTATTTAACTTAATCTCACCTCATTCACACATTTTCAACCAAAAATTCATGAAACAAAGCTGATTTTCTTCCCATTAAAACAGCCCATAATACACGGTTTTTCTTCATGAAAAACAAGAAGAAATGATGCCAAAATGAAGGATTACCTTGCTTCTTGCTAACTTGCACTTTGAGATGAGTTTTACACTCTTTCTTGAATCAAACTTGAATAATTTTTTTCTGTTTTAGGGGGGGAACTCACGGCTGTTTGGACAGAAAAGAAGCAAAGTTTGACTGAAATTTTTCTTTTTTTTTTCATGGCCAAACCGTGGGCTTTTATGGTTGCAAATTTGAGGGACTTTCTTGCAATGTTTTAAGGGCATTTTTGCAAGCTTTTTGTGTAATTTTTGAAACCTTTAAAGGCTGCCTTATAATTAAACAAAATTGGGCAGATTTTTTTTCTGTTTTTCCAGCCAAAATCCACCACATATAACCCTAGAAACTTCTTGAAAATTTTGCTAACTTTCTTTGACTTTTTCTAGATGACTTTGCATCTTAGCCATTGATTTTTCTTGACTTTAAACCCTAGCCCTTAGATTGAAATGTATCCTTACATCCTTTCAAAGGTAAACATTCAATCTTTGACTCCTTATATATATGGAGTCAAACTTTTGACCAAAAGTCAAACCGAAAATTTTTGCACCGAAATCGCGTAGACGAGTTCCTGAAGCTATCCGCGTGATTGGTTTTCCTTATTTCGCTCTGGTTTACCTAAAAATCAATACCGTAAGTATTTCGTATTTTAGTGGTTTACAGTATATTTTCAAAATTTTTGAAATCGAAAAGGCATAATTCGTCCGATTTCGGTTCGGTAAGATTTCCCGTTTCTGAGCACACTCTTATCTGTACTGTCCGAACATTTTTACGCCTTCTAAATAATATTAAAACATATATTTTATAGTTTTTCACATCAAAATCATAGAGTACACAAGCTATATAAAATTTCTAGAAACAGTAAAATTTTGTGATTATGACATATTGAAATGAGGGGTGTCGATGACATTTTGAACTGAAATAAAATTATAATAGACATCATTACAAAGCCCAAGCAAATATATAAATAATTTAGCAAATAAAACATACAAGCATTTCCTACATGAAACTTGAAAAAAAAAAAAAAACGTGTAGCATTGCAACAGTAATTCTCAGCACCTATTGCCCCAAGCCACCGAGGGGTGGTCATGAGACAAATAGCCAGAACATGGGCCCCGTCCAATTAATATATGTTGCCTTAGATCCTCCAAGGTTAAGACATATATTAAAAACCATTTATTTTGGCCACCAATTTAGTTAACAGAGCTTATAGGGAAGGTTAATAACTAAACGAGTCTTTAGTGTATAACCATTGTTTACGTAGCCCGATCCACGTCCTACCAAGCCACCGAGGGGTGGTCATGAATAGGATCATACCCGAACATGTTTTCCATATAGGAGATCCAATCTAGTATACCGGCGGCGGTAAACACCTACCGAGGGGTGTGGTCAGGGCAGAACTGACGCGAGGCGTTACCATGCTTTCACATATGGATCAACAATGGAGGCCGTGGGTTTTGTTTGAAACCCTCTCCCACTCAATATTTTGAAAAACATGCAAGTTTTGACAAATATGTATTATTAATATAGTTTGAGCGGCATTCACTATCCTATATGACATGTTATCAAATATGTATACAAAACATTCATCAATACATATTTATACATCCATGACATATCACAGAAAAATAATTGATGAAATAACCAAGCTATGGTTCCATCCTAGAACAAAGAAAATAAAGATTACAAAATTCCATCCAAAGCATTCTTTGGGTCTTGAATTTTGTTCCGTCTTCTTGTATCCATCTTTATGCATCCTCTCCATTTATTTCTCATCTCAAGAATCATTTAAAATTTAAATCCCAAAATTTAAAATTCAAATTCAAATTTCAAATTCGAATTTCAAATTTAAATTTCAAATTCAAATTTTAAACAATTTTTAAATATCATGTGGAATAATATGTAATTTCAAAAAATTTAAAATTTTTTTAATTACATATTTTTAAACATGATTTAAAAATTAAATCTCAAATTTAAAAATCAAAATTTCTGATTTTCGATCCATCGGCCCCACGGCCCCCGGAGGCGGGCAGCCGCCGTGGGCAGCCCCCAGAGGGGGCTGGTAGCCCACGGCCGCCCAGGCTGCACGCTTGGGTGCTGCTGCAGCCCCAGGCTGTAGGCGCCCGGGTAGGCACTGCAGCCCAGGGGCTCGACCAGCCCTTAGGGGGACCATGGCCACCCTCGGCTATAGGCAGAGCCTGCTGCCGTGGGTGGTGCAGCCTTGGGCAGGGGCTGCCACAGCCCCATCCTGCCCGAGGGCAGGAGGTTGTAGCCCCACCAATGCCAATGGCCTATCCCGAGGGGTGTGTCCTCGATTTTCATGCCATATTCTAATTTACCTATTAGGACCTCTAAAAATTAATTTGAATCCTAATTAAATTGGAATTTTCCACACAATCAAAATTTCAACCTTTAAATTTAAATTTAACTTTTGGGAAAAATAAATTACAGTCTTCAAACTTCAATCTCCTCCAAGATTAATTACATAAAATTTCCTAAACCGTTTCCTGTGTACAAAAATTCTAATCATAATAATTCTAAGAGACAACAAATTAAAATCCATGGGAAAATTATGGTGATGATAAACCGCTCCCATGGTTACATAAAAATTCCTAGATACGATTTTCTAAATTCTAAGGAACCATAATCGGCATAAAACAAGCATGCTTATAATAATAAAAAAAAATTAAAATAACCACATACTACATTCGTAATACATGATAACAACATAAAGGAATCGTAGAATGCCATTCTCTAAATATCAAATCCATACATAAATAAAAAGACTAACTAATTGTCTAATTTATGTATATGGCATAGTCACGAGATGGCTCTGATACCAATTATAGGAATAAAATCGGTAAAAAATGAATCAGAGCGGCGCAGCGGAACAATAAAAATTTTTCAAGATTGTTAAATATCTCGTGATGCCATATACAACAAATTAACAACAATAAAACTCATACCTTAAGAGGACACCAACTGTAAGAAGAGAATGACTAGAGGGCTTCAACCAACTAGCCTTCTCTACTATTCTTCAATTCCCGGATAGCTGAGTGTGCGGACACTCGGTTCCTCGGCTGGTATGCTCGCACTGCTAGTCTTCTTCTGACCACCCAGAACTCTAAAGAACTTATTATCACAGTGAGTTATGTAACAATAAGCCTGCTCACCTGAGAGTCTGTGGTCTGAGAGAACTGGAGTGGCAGGACCTCTATTTATAGACTTGCATGAGGTGATCCTCTGAATTCAAATTGGATTAGGAGAATATTTTCTCCCTTATCCACACACAAAATATGAATTTTTCAAGGCTTTATCAACTAAAAAGAATTCAGCCACCTTTAGGATCTTGCATTCAAAATTCAAACAGGATTTTAACTTGAATTTTATCTCACCATTATCCACAAGAAAAATATGAAAATTCACTAGGATTTATGCATAAAATTTTTGGCCATAATGTGATGAAAAGAATCAAAATTCAAATAGGATTTTCTAGCTTGAATTTTATCTCATCCTTATCCACAAAAAACTGAAAATCCCCTTGAGATTATCCTCAAAAATTTTGGCCAATCTAGGGAGGAGAGAATCTAAATTCAACTGGTATTGAAACTTGAATTTTTCTCTACAACCTTATCCATAAAATCTGAAATTCCCTTGGGAGATTCTTCCCTAACAAATTCGGTTTTTCCTCGGTAGATTTGGGATTCAAAATTCAAGTAGGATTCAAACAAGATTTTCCTCTCCTTTATCCAAATCAAAACCGAATTTTCTCTTGTGGATAATCCATAAAAAATTCGAATCCTATATGGATTGTGATTCAAAATTTGAATTTCAAATTTCAAAGTTCAAATTTCAAAATTCAAACTTCAAATTCAAAATTCAAATTTAAATTTCAAATTCAAATTTCAAATTTAAATGTCAAATTCAAATTTCAAATTTAAATTTCAAATTCAAATTTCAAATTCAAAATTTAAATTTCAAATTTCAAATTTCAAATTTCAAAATTCAAAATTCAAAATCCACAAAAAGTTGTATTTCAAATTTTCGTTCTCATGGATAATTTTCTACAACTCCATTTCAATCTCAAATAAAATCATGGTAACTTTATTTGGAGTTAGAATAATTGTGTACTCTATTATCCAAAACAAAATCTGAATTCAACCGGAGAGAATCTTGTTCGCCATCCTGATCCTATGTCAACACCTTCCATGCATAATATACTAGCCAATAAGCATACACAAATCAATTTGCCAACCGTTAAGGAATTATGTGGAGCTAGTAGAGGGACCAATTGGACATATATAATTGAGCTCCCGTGAATCCATATGATCATCATTCTGTACCAAACAACTCAATCACATGATCACTAATTTCAGAGTTACACCACTATAAACCTGAAACTGAACTCCCAATTATATACCGTATTACGAAAGCCTGTGACAAGTTAATGTCCAATGACCTTGTCATGCATGCAAAACCCTCATATGATATCCATGATCAGCCGTAGGTCAAAGTCCGTTCAATTCGACGGATCAGGCTATCTTAAAGTTCCATTATACCACCGAATAAGAAAATGATTATTCACCATATGTGAATAAGAAGACATCTGCCCAGCAGATGACCCAAGGCCTTGTCCATTTTCACATCCAGTATAATGCCTTTAAGAGGATACCTTTAACTCCTTAGAGCTATGATTCCGATATCTGTAAACAAACCCTTCATCATATACAAGTCATGCACCTAACGAACCGGTCTATAAGCTTACTACCTCTAAGACGCTTTAGCCGTTGGAACATCAAAGTTCACAAGTCATATACATAAATTAGTTCATTTACTTAGGATTAAGGTTATTGCATAATGAACATCAAAGCAGATTGATCCACTCATTACGGACTATGTAGATCAATCACGCTTTAGTCCCAGTCTAATATGTCACCACCGAGCAACATATCTATGTCTCTACTTGGGAGTCTATGCTCCGAACAGTCAAGACAAACCGTCCCCACCATGGCTTTAGACAACATAATAGTCTTAACATGAGTTAGATGCTCGGTCTAACTCCATAGACTATGGACCTTAGTTTAGACTGCTTACTTTAGAACATTGTCTTCTTGCATACACAAGTCCATTGCATGCAACGTTCTAACAGATTTAACATAAGCAGTCTGTTAGCCATATTTGTTTACATTTACTTTAACATGTAAATAGATAAGGACAAACAGCAATGTAATGAATTACCTCTATATTATAATTTTATTATCCAGTTCAAAATAAATACATAAAATGTCTCCAATGCTTAGAGCATTTCCTAACATTGGCTGACGCATTCAGCCACAGTTGCGAGTCTGTGGCTTTCATCGCATACATAGACGGCAACGTCTGTCCTGAACATTTTTATCATTCTTCTCACCTTCTTCTTCTCAGTTGGTACTAAGTCTGGACACGGTCGAGCCAGCTGCTCGAACTTCCAGACCACGTCCACCACGGTGATGCTAACCTAGCATAAATTTTTGAACTCGTCCTGCTGGACTGCTAGTGCTTCATCATTGAAATACATCCCTTTGAATTTATCGATGAAGTCTGCCTAACTCATTTCGTTAACATATCTCTTGATGGCCATGGTCTTCCACCATTAGCGGGCTCCCTTGCATAAGGTGAAGGATGCACACAATACCTTCTCCCTCTCTGTCAGTCCTACGAGGTCTAAGATGACTTGGATGTTAGTCAACCAATCATCAACCTCTATAGGGTTTGTGGTTCCTTCGAACTCTAGCGCTTTTAGGTGCCGGAATAGCTCATAGAGGTCGCCTTCTTTAGGAGCTCGAACAAAAACATTGGCTACCGGGGGAGTAGCCATGGCTGATGGTGTTGGCGTTGTCTGGACTGGTGGGGCCGCTTGCCCTCTGTGAGTGTCGGGGGCTATTGGAACTGCTTAGGCTGGCACCTCTGTTGGTTGGGTTGCCTAAAGTTGTTGGTTCAGTTGCTCCCTGAGCTGAGCGAGTTCTTATTATTGATTTAACATCATCTTTTGCATGGCTGCTAGCCGTGCCATTAGCTCGTCTTCTCTGGTGGCTTGATTAGATTAGGATCTTGTTCTCGCCATTATCTCCTATGTAAGCCTATTACATAGCGGGAAAAGAAACTATGAGTTTTTCAGATTTTGTACTTGGGGCTTGTATCACATATCATTTTTCTTACTTAACAATCTTACTTAAACATCATATTATATCTTTCTTTTCTTCTCTTATTCTGTGATGTTTATTACAATTGCCGCATTGCGTTGAAACATCATTCGAGTGCCAGGAGCCATCCTGCACTCTCGTATCACTACTGACATGTGTAGAAAATTGTTTTTAGGCCCTCAGGGCAAAACAGTACAACATTTCATAATATTACTCAAAAATGCATACAGATTTTTTTTTAATTTGGCGGGAGTGATGCACACTTCCCAAAATATGGTCCTAACAAATACATTAAGTTAAGTCAGACGGGGAAAACTACTGTTTCCCTCTATATATTTACATAACAAAAATTTTCAAGGAAAGGATTACTACTACTCGGAAGATACTCCTAACTCAGCATCGGACATTTCCTTGTCATCACTGTCATTGAGTGGAAACTCCTCGGGGCCTTCCTCTTTGTCTCCCCAGATAATACTACCTTTATCGTCACTAGCTACGATGACTTATGGCTCGTACATCCCTATCCTCTCATCGTCACTAAAATGATCAGGGATCTCCTCCCCCTCATCATCATGTTAGGCATCGGGGATAGCCTCGTCATTATCTTCCTCCAGTTGGTGCTCGGGAGGCAAATGAGCTGGATTGGGGTCCTCCATTGTCTTTAGGTGCCTCGGGCTGGTGTGCGGCCATGAACTCTTCATCGGCTGATTGGGGTGCTACGTCCGCCTGGTCACCCTCCATGTTAGCTGCTGCTGCAAACCTTCACTAGATGTAGGGTTGAGTGCCACTCTTTTGGCTTCTACTATGTCTCAGGTAAGGCACCTCAGATCCTCATGTGGCGGAGGGTAGGGAACAAGATCCCTCATGTACCATGGTGTCCCTCTCCACAGTAGGTCGGCTATCTCTGTAAAAGATCTATCTTGAGGGATATGAGGTAACATGGCATCTAGAAACCTCTGATAGTAGTGCGCCATGGTCTCTCCCTCATAGATGTCCCAAATATCCGAAAAGGCTTGATATCGCCTCTCGTGCATATCATCCCGTATATCTCTATCTCAGGCTGGTGCTACACTATCATGGAGGTCGTGGTAAAATTCACCCCGCTGTACCAGATGCCTGATCTTGCACCGTTCATTCCACCAGGTCAGCATTGGTCCTTCCAGTCTGGTGCTGGCCAAAATCACCTGTAGATGTGGTGGAATATGACATGCTTCGAAGATGACCTCTAAATGATGGACCTAGTATGGAAGTTCGCTTGAGTGTCGACCATCATATATGTTCGATCGCATGGCAACAAAAGCTAGGCTCGCTTGACAGTCCTCTTGCACTTGATGGGGGTCAATCCGTGCAGCCATTATCTCCTATTATAATTCAAGCATCAACTTATATACCAAACATTAAAAAACAAAAGCTAACTTACTTGGACAGATGAGGCAGGCATACGGTGATGTGAGGTAGGGTGGTAGGTGTGACAACCGGGAAATTCAAGCATTCTCGGAAGAAAATGTACAAATGTACGTATATAACAATTTGTACTATTTAAAGAGTGAAATAAATGTAATTATATTGTTTAGAATGTATTAAAATGTTCTAACAATGCTGACAAGTAAAACTTCAGAGTTGGAAAAATTCACTGAATTGAAATGGGCGGAACGGTGCCAAAAACGGCATTGAAAACCCTAACAGGGGCAATAAAAGATGAAAAACTTCCGGGATTGATTTTGATCAAATGGAGGTAGTTTAAATTGATCCGACTGCACAGGAGACCTTAGGAACCCGCCGGGAAGATTTCAGGAAAATTTCGGCTCGAACCGGTATCGGTCAAAAAGTAGTCGAATTAATATGAATAGTAAAAGTCAAAGTCAAAGTTTACTTTGCATTTATGACATCATAAATCCATTTAATAAATGAAAGAAAAATGGTGGTTGGTGGCATTAATGGCCAAGATTTGGCCAAAATTCCACCATTTTAATTTTTGAAGAATTTGGAAAGAATTAGGCTTGAAAGGTGGTGATTTTTGATTGGTTGAAAGCCAAATTAATTGGCTTTCTTTGTGGTTAAGTCGGCAAAACTTGGAACAAATTGGCCGAGACAAATTCAAAGCCAAAAACAAAGGAAAAAAATGTTCTAAGTGTTCTCCCAAGAAGAACCGTAGGCAACCCAAGAGAAACCAAGTGAATACTTCAAGTTTACTTCACAAAATTGGTGTCAAACCCTTCCTTGAAGACAAAGGAAGCAAGTGAGCAAGGTAACTTTCCTTGGTTTGAAAATTTTCTTGATTTTTCTTCCAAAAATCCGTGTAATGAATAGTGTAAAGGATGGAAAATTTTTGGTTTGTTTGGATGGATTTGGTGCTTGGGTTTTGTTAAGGGTGCGATTAGAAGAAAAAAACCATGCATTTTGTTTAAAGAAAAACAAAATTTTGGTTGGTTTTCCAAGGGTAAAACTGTGGGTTACCATGAGTAATCAACGATGAATAGTTGTGGTTTAAGTATTAACATGCTTTAAATCATATTTTGGTCAAATATAAAGCATGATTTGTATGATGGAAAGCTTGGAAAAAAATTTAGTGTGAAATTACCCTAATATGGCCGTGGGTTAATTAGGGTTTGGGGAAAAATTTTTGCATGATTTACTTGATGTTTGGATGATTTAAATCATGCATTTTATTATGGAAATGATGGATTTGTGATTGAAAGCATGAAACAAAAAAATTAGTGTATGTTTCTCTTAATTTGGCCGTGGGTTGTAATGATGAAAAACCCTAGGAATTGTGTTGAAAAATGCGTTGAAATTGGGTTGAAAATGGGCTAGAAAATGACATTGGAATAGCCTAAAATTTGGTTGAAAAATTGAGAAGTTTTGGTTAGGTTTTAAGTGTGAAAACCGTGGCCAAAACCAAGGGTAAAATTGAAAGAAATTTTGTGTAATGTGGTTCAAAATGCGAATTGGAATTTTGTGAGCTTTTATGTAAAAGTTTGGAAAAATTTTACATAAAATGGGCTTGTGGTATAGTCCGTGGCAGGTACATATGGTTCGAGGCGTACCTAACGCCGGTAGCCTTAAATTTACGCCGAAATGCTGCCGAAATTTCAAAAACGGCATTTGGGGTAAAAAGGGAATTAAAAATAAAAGTTTAGGGTCGGGTTGAAAACCCGAGTCCCTAATGGAAAATTGAATAAGGGAAACCTAAGGGGTGGTTCATGAATAGTAATTCGTCCCCTTAAAAATGTAAAATGCGAGTGAAATTGAAAAATCGACCCCGAGGGGGGGGCGTTTTTGGAAACGAAATAAAGGTCCGAGTCGGGTACGGAAAATCCGAGCCTCGAAGATCTAGATCGGGAATGTCTAGATGAACGTTTTAAATACTAGTAAAACGTCCATTTGAGGCTCCGAAACGATAAAAAATCACTAAACCGGCGTGAGGGTCGGAATAGTGTTTCCCGAGGGTCGGGAAAGTGAAAAATGGAAATAAAATAGAAACGAACCCGGTAATGATTAGAAAAGAGTCAGAAAAGTTCCTGAGAGCCAAAAATGCAGTCTGGATCAAGAAAATTATGTTAGTGGCATAATTGCAATTTTGCCAAAATATAGGGGCAAAATCGTAATTTTACAAAAGTTGAGAAAAATGGTGAAAATGATAAATAAAGCCTAAAAAGTTATAAATAGGTTTTATTTAAGCTTTTTAATGAAAAATAAAAGCTATAAATGGAAATGAAATTAACAGACAAGGTTTTGTTTGTAGGATCCCAAAATCGACCTACAAGGAGGGCGATCAAAGATCCAAGAGAGAAAAAGGAAAGAGACTGATAAGGTAAGTTCAGACATTTACCTGTCCGTAACATATAGCATTATTATTACTAACTTTGATGTACTAACTATAAGTTAGGTACATATGTGCTACGGGCACTATTATAGAGTAGAGAGAGAGACGTAATGTGCTATGGGTACTATTGAGAATGGACACATTGTTAATTGTGTTTCGGGCACTAGAGCGAGGTTAATGAAACTCACTCACCTAAAATTAAAATGTGAACCATTCCTAACCACGGGACAATATGAAGTCACCGGGTTAGAATTTTAAAAAGTCGGTAATGAAACCACTTTTGGCGTACAAGCCTTCCGTACAGAGAGGTAAATTTTGCCTTCGGAGCTATGAGATTAAGGCTATGGAGGTCAGCACTGATGTACCGCTCCCAATCATGTACAATTTTGCCTTCGGGGCTATGAGATTAAGGCTGTGGAGGTCAGCACTAATGTACCGCTCCCAGTCATGCGCACTTAAATGGTACTGCCAACCTGAACTCAAAACCAGAACGTAATCAAAGATAATTACCTAAAATAGAAACTATGCCATAATTGAGCATAAGACAGTTTCGTGAGGGTACTAATATAGCGGTAGATGTACTGTTGACATACTGTGTTTGTTAGGAAATGCCCTAAGCATTAGAGACATTTTGATGTATTTATTTTGAACTGGATAATAAAATTATATATATAGAGGTTATTCATTACATTGCTATCTGTCCTCGTCTTATTTACATGTTAAAGTATATGTAAGCAATATGGCTCCCTGACTGCTTGTGTTAAACTATTAGAACGTTGCATGCAATGGACTTTTGTATGCGAGAAGACAATGTTCTAAAGTTAGCGGTCTAAACTATGGTCTGTAGTCTATGGGGTTAGACCGAGCATCTAACTCATGTTAAGACTATTATGTTATCTAAAGCCATGGTGAGGGCGGTTTGTCTTGACTGTCTGGAGCATAGACTCCCAAGTAGAAACATAGATATGTTGCTTGGTGGTGACATATTAGATACGGACTAAAGCGTGATTGATCTACGTAGTCTGCTATGAGTGGATCAATCTGCTTTTGACGTTCATTGTGCAGTAACCTTAATCCTGAGTAAATGAACTACTTCATGTATATGACTTGTGTACTTTGATGTTCCAATGGCTAAAGCGTCTCAGAGGTAGTAAGCTTATAGACCGGTTCGTTGGGTGCATGACTTGTATACGATGAAGGGTTCGTTTACAGATATTGGAATCATAGCTCTAATGAGGAGTTAAGGGTATCCTCTTAAAGGCATTATACTGAATGCGAAAATGGACAAGGCCTTGGGTCGTCTACTGGGCGGATGACTTCTTATTCACATATGATGAATAATCATTTTCTTTATTCGGTAGTATAATGGAACTTTAAGATAGCCTGATCAGTAGGATTAAACGGACTTTGGCCTAAGGCTGATCATGGATATCATATGAGGGTTCTGCATACATGACAAGGTCATTGGACGATAGCTTATCACAGGCTTACGTAATACGGTATATAATTGGGAGTTCAGTTTCAGGTTTATAGTGGTGTGATTCTGAAACTAATGATCATATGATTGAGTTGTTCGGTAAAAGAATGATGATCATATGGATTTGCGGGAGCCCGATTATATATGTCCAATTAGTCCCTCTACTAGCTCCACATAATTCCTTAACGTTTGGCAAATTGATTTGTGTATGCTATTGGCTAGTTTATTATGCATGGATGGTGATGACACAGGATTAGGATGGTAGACAAGATTCTCTCCGGTTGGATTCAGATTTTGTTTTGGATAATAGAGTACACAATTATTCGAACTCCAAATAAAGTTGCCATGATTTTATTTGAGATTGGATTGGAGTTGTAGATAATTATCCATGAGAACAAGAATTTGAAACACAACCGTTTTATGGATTTTGAAATTTAAATTTTGAAATTTGAACTTTGAATTTTGAATTTGAAATTTAAATTTGAAATTCGAATTTGAAATTTGAAATTCAAATTTTGAATCACAGTCCAAGTGGGATTCGAATTTGTTGTGGAAAATCCACAAGGTTTGAAATTCGAATTTGAGTTGGATTTGGAGAGGATAATCTTGTTAGAATCCTACTTGAATTTTGAATCTAAATCCTAACAAAAGGTGGACGAAATTTTGAGGATAATCCTCAATAGAATTTCGATTTTTGTGGATAAGGTTTAAGGGAAAAATTTAAGTTTCAATCCCCGCTGAATTTGGATTCTCTCCTCCTTGAAAAGTGGCCGAAATTTTAGAGTTTTTCTCCTAGGAAAATTCGGTTATTTTAGATAAGGATGAGATAAGATTCAAGCTTGAAAATCCTAGTGGAATTTTGATTCTCCGTTATCCTAAAAGTGGCCGAATTTGTGGAGGAGATTTTCTCCTAGGAATTTCGGATTTTTTGGTTGAAAAAGGGGGGGATAAAATTCTAGTTAAAATCTTGTTTAGATTTGGATTGGATTTATCTATAATGGCCGAATTTTATTGTTGAGATTCTCCCATAGAAAATTCAGATTTTATGGTTATGGATTTGGGAGAATATCTTTTCATAATCCAATTCAAATTCAGAGAATCACCTCATGTAGCTCTATAAATAGAGGTCCTGCCACTCTAGTTCTCTAAGACCACAGACTCTTAGGTGAGCAGGCTTATTGTTGCACAGCCCACCGTGACAATAAAGTTCTTTAGAGATCTGGGTGGTCAGAAGAAGACTAGCAGTGCTAGCATACCGATCGAGGTTCAAAGTGCCCACACACTTAGCCATTCGGGAATTGGAGAATAGTAGAGAAGGCTAGTTGGTTGAAGCCTCCGGTCATTCTCCTCCTACAAGATCGGCGTCCTTGGGGTATGAGTTTTAATTGTTGTTGGTTTATTGAATATGGCATCATGAGATATTTAACGATCTAAAAAATTTTATTGTTCCGCTGCGCCACTCTGATACGTTTTTACCGATTTATTTTCCTACAGTGTTGTGGTCAAACTTACTATTCATAATGAATAGTGGTCAAAGTTACTATTTACGTATGAATAGTGGTCAACATTGCTATTTATGATGAATAGTACTATTCATAGAAATTTTATTTCTTGCATGTTTGAACTTACTGAGCCTGTAGCTCACCATTTTTGCTTATGTTGCAGGTAAGCGACCAGCTCAGTAGCTTTGTTTGACTGGATGGCGGACGGGATAGTGTGTGTCAAATGGGATAAGTGAGCGAGGGATATGGTCCTGCCAGACTCTTTCCGCTGAGCGATAAAAGAGAGAGAAAAAAAAAGGGAAACAGTTCTTTTGTAATTATATATTTTATGAAAGTACTGTATTATGTAAATTACTTTGTACTTCCCAACAAAGTAAATTGTGGGAAATGTTTTACATGATGTTTAAAGAAAAAAAAATTTCCCAAAAAAAAAAACGTCATGATTTAAAGAGAGAGAGATTAACCGGCGACATATGAGAGTACAATCTATCGCAGTTAGTGATAAAACTTAACTGTAATAGTATTGTATGATCTCTACGAGGGGTGGGCCGCCACAGTTGGTATCAGAGCGGGTTTACGGTTGGTGTAGTTTAGAATACCAACTGCTGCCACAGTTGGCATCAGAGCAGAATTACGGTTGGTTTAGTTTAGAATACCAACTGCTGCCACAGTTGGTATATCAGAGCAGTGTTGACCATATCCTAATTTGACACTTCGCGCATCCTGCACCGCTATCCAAGTAAGTAGTTTACTTAAGTTTAGTTAATTATTTTCTTATATGAAAATAATTATCTTATAGGTAGCAAGATAACCAGACCTCCTTATGTGAGACCACCGCTACCACGACCGATAGGGGTGTTACGGGTATGGACGAGACCTATTGTGAGGCCGTCTATTTCCCAACGACCAATAGTTAGACCCCCGATGCCTGAAAGACCACCAGCACCAGCACCAGCGCCAGTAGATGTAGTACAGCCACGACTGATACTTCATCCACCTGTGGTAGTGGACATTCTAGTTGTTGGTGGACGCCAACATATTGGGGTGAGAGTTTCGGCTTGGGCAGTATAGGCATTCAGAGCTAGCAGTCCCCCTATGTTTGATGGTGGACGACAGTCGATGGAGATAAAGGACTGGCTCCATGCCATGGAGAGGATTATGGTAATATGCGACATTGATCGAGAGATGTAGATCCAATTGGCCATCAGTATGTTTCAGGGAGACGCTCGAGTATTCTGGGAGTATTGTGACCAAGAGATTCTATTGGGATTTAGTTGGGCTGAGTTCTGTCAGCGATTGGCTGACCAGTTTCTGCCTAGGGATCCGGCACCTGCTCCAGCACCTCCAGAGACACGAGAGGCTGATACACCCGCGCACCCTGGATTTGATGAGGTTAGGGATTATATTCTCCAGACTGAGAGGATGGTCATGTTGTCTGGTGAGGCAGTTATGTCTTACGCAACACGATTTGAGGAGACCATTAGGAGGAGATGTCCGTTGCCCAACCTCACTGAAGCAAACTGTTGTGAGCTTTTCTGGAGAGGTTTACCCATGTAGTTGAGACAGAGGGTGATTAAGCTATATCCTCCTACGCTCCAAGAGTTTGTAGTGACGATCAGGACGATCGAGAGGGAGATTCTGATTGAGCATCTGACGCAGAGTCGACGAGAGACGCTGGGTCAAGATGAGATGTTCGCACGCATCTTTGGGCCGAGAAGAATGATGAACGATCATGAGGCTGGACCGTCTAGACCACGAGGAGGTGATGACTCAGGACAGGGAGCATTACCTAGAGGTGGTGATGACTCAGATGATCCAGAAGATGATGAGGATCCAGAAGAATATCCTCTAGTCCCAGACACAGGGGACGTGTGACCAGTAGATGTATACATGTACATAAGTAGCTTATAGAGAAAAGCTCTTTTGTATAGACTTGTGGCCAAGATGTGTATGATGGCCGATGTATATGACTGGTGATGGTTATGTATGATATATAAACGTTTTGCTATGAATGAAATATCGAAATGATTATATGTTGTACGATGATGTGTTACGATGATGTGGCTTTACATTACCCTGAATTTCATAAATTTATATGATTTTACGAATGTGGTCATGGAAAAGCTAACGGTGAATTATTGTGCCATAATAGGATAATAGGCAAGATGGTGGATTTGCGAAATCGACCAGAGGGACGAGAACGACGTCCTTATGTCATGGAGAGATTGGATCAGATACAAGCCTTACTAGAAGCTCAGATGCAGGAAAATGCTAATCTGAGACAACGGGTAGAGGAGTTAGAACAGAGACAAGGCTCTGAGGGTACCCAAGTAGAACAGGAAGCTGAGGTAGATCCAGTTATCCCTCCAGCTGCTGTACATGAGAGAGTTCCTGAACCGCAACCGATATTAAATCTGGAACCCCTCTATGAAAGATTCAGACGTATGAGGCCGCCAGAAATTGAAGGTTCTACAAATCCTCTAGAGGCTGAAGACTGGTTGTCATCATTGCAAGTGATCATGGAATTCATGAACCTAACTGACTGGGAGAAGGTCACATGTGCGTCTTTTGTGTTGAGAAAAGATGCTCGGTTTTGGTGGGACATTGTGCGAATGAGAAGAAATGTGTCTACCATGAGTTGGGCGGAATTTCTGGAAGAATTTAACTAGAAATATTACGACCCTGCATCTCTAATACAACAGCAGAAAGAATTCTCCGAATTGACGCAAGGAAATATGTTGGTGAGTGAAGTTTGCCGAAAGTTCGACCAGTTATCCCGTCTATGCCCTTATGTAGTCCCTACTGAGAGGGAGAAAATACAAAAAATGATCGGGATGCTCAGGCCAGAAATTGCTGCATTGGTAGATACTGGTTAGGTACCACCTACTTCTGTAGTAGATTGTGTGAGTCGGGCCATCAGAGCTGAGTTTCACGTAGCCCGACAGAAAGAGGAAAGAGAAAAGCACTGGGAGGCTAAGAAGAAGGAGAGGGCTTTGGCTAAGTCTGCACAAGTTGGTCAATCTAGCAAGCCTAATTAGAATGCTAAACCAAGCCAGGGCAATAGTCAAGGATCCCAGCAAAACAAGAGAAAATGCAATTTTTCTGGAAATCGCCAGGGAAATAATCGAAACCAGCAGCGAAGAACAGCTGGTAATGCGGAATCCAATGTACAAAATTGCCCTACATGCGGGAAGAGACATTCTAGGCAATGCAGATTTGGGCCACTTGTTTGCTAAGAATGTGGAAAGAAAGGTCATTATGCCAGAAACTGTCCAAACAATAGGCAGGGTAGACAAGGCATTTCCCAACCACACCAGACATGCCCACAATCTCATTCCCTTCAGGCCAGAGTTGAAGAGTCTCTAGTAAGGCCACAACGCCAGGAGCGTGTGCCACGTGCTGATGCTCATGTGATGTCCTACAGCAAAGAGGATGCGAGGCAGGAACATCGAATGTAGTGACAGGTCAGCTTACTGTCGCTAGTCATGTAGCCTCTGTACTATTTGATTCCGGTGCTACGCATTCTTTTGTTTCCTATGAATTTGCTGACAAGATAGGACTTCATAAGGATTATATGGGAAGAGTATTTAAGACAGCTTTACCCTCTGGGGAAGTATTGTTGTCCAATTACTGGTTACCTTATGTACCAGTATATGTGACAAATAGGGAACTATATGCTGAGTTGATCGTAAGGAAGATCATGGATTACGATGTGATTCTAGGTATGGATTTCCTAGGGAAATACCGAGCTATGATCGACTGTCGAAATCAAAAGATAGTATTCCAACTCGAGGAAGAAGAGAGTTTCGAGTACGTCGATGCTTCTCGAAAACCCGGGAAGAGGATGATCAGTTCGCTGAGAGCAAGCAAGCTGATAGCCAGTGGTTGTATGGGATATCTGGCATATGTGGTGGATACTACAGAGCAACAAAAGCTTCAACCTGAAGATGTTCCGTTGTTAATGAATTTCTTGACGTATTTCCGAAAGAGTTACCAGGGATACCTCCAGAGAGAGAAATCTCGTTCGAAATTGAGTTGATGCCTGGAACGGCACCTATTTCCAAAGCACCATATCGTATGGCTCCAGTGAAGTTAAAGGAGCTGCAGGTACAATTAAAGGAGCTTTTGGATAAGGGATTTATCAGACCGAGTTATTCTCTATGGGGTACACCTGTGTTGTTCGTCAAGAAAAAGGATAGAACGTTCCGGTTGTGCATTGATTACCGGGAGTTGAATAAGGTTACGATCAAAAATAGGTATCCGTTACGTAGAATTGATGACTTATTCGACCAGTTAAAAGGTGCAGCGGTATTTTCCAAGATCGACTTACAATCAGGATATCACCAGTTGAGAATTAAAGAAAGTGATATTCCTAAGACGGCGTTTAGGACTCGTTATAGTCACTACGAGTTTGTTGTGATGCCATTTGGATTAACAAATGCACCGGCAGCATTCATGGATTTGATGAACAGAATTTTTAAAGAGTATTTGGATAAGTTTGTCATTGTATTCATTGATGACATTCTTATATACTCAAAGACTCATGAGGAGCACATGGAGCATCTGAGGATCATGTTGCATACGATCAGGAAGCATCAACTGTATGCCAAATTCTCAAAATGCAAGTTTTGGCTGGACAGAGTACATTTCCTCGGACATGTTGTATCCTAGGAAGGTATTGCTGTAGATCCGACGAAAGTAGATGCAATTAACTAGTGGCCTGCACCCAAGAGTGTGACAGAAATACGTAGTTTCTTGGGGCTAGCTAGTTATTATCGGTGATTTGTAGAGGGATTCACACGATTAGTTACACCTCTTACTACTCTTACACGCAAGGAAAGGAAGTATGAGTGGACTATGGAATGCGAAAGAAGCTTCCAGGAGTTAAAGAGACAGCTGACAAGTGCACCAATCCTTACGCTTCCCACTGAAGGGGAGAAGTTTTTGATCTATAGTGATGCATCTAAAATAAGATTGGGAGCAGTCCTGATGCAAGGCGGCAAGGTGATTGCCTATGCTTCCCGTCAATTAAAGGATCATGAAAGGAATTACCCTACACATGACCTTGAACTTACTGCAGTAGTGTTAGCACTTAAAATTTGACGACACTATCTCTATGGAGCTCAGTGTTAGATTTTTACTGATCACCAAAGCTTGAAGTATTTCTTCACGCAAAAGGCGCTCAATATGCGGCAAAGACGATGGTTGGAACTGGTAAAGCATTATGATTGTGAAATCCTATACCATCCAGGAAAGGCCAACCGTGTAGCAGATGCTTTAAGCAAAAAGTCTACTATATCGCACCAGCTACCGATAAAAAGGCTTCCGAATCCATGCAGCAAGAGATAAATTCCTTGAACTTAGAGCTAATATCCGGAAGACTAGCTGCACTCCAAGTGGAATCATCGTTGTTTGAGGACATAAAGGAAGCTCAAAGACGAGATCCAAGAGTGACAAGTTCTCAAGAAGGAATTTCTAAGGATGGAATGATCCTTTATCAAGGAAGGATAAATGTTCCAGCTGATGAGGAACTTAGAAGACGGATCATGTCAGAAGCCCATGAGACACCATATTCGGTTCATCCCGGAGCTAGCAAGATGTATCAGGACTTGAAGTTACAGTTCTGGTGGAAAGGGATGAAGAATGATATAGTGAAATTCGTGAGCAGATGCATGACCTGTCAGAGAATCAAAGCGGAACATAAACATCCAGCAGGAAGATTGGAACCTCTGGAGATTCCCGAATGGAAATGGGAACACATTACGATAGATTTTGTAATGGGACTCCCAAAAACCCGAGAAGGTTATGATGCCATCTGGGTTATTGTGGACAGACTGACTAAGACGACACGGTTTATAGCTGTCAAGATGACCTTTTCGTTGGAAAAGTTTGCTCAGTTGTACGTAACTCATGTCGTCAGATTACATGGAGTACCAAAATCCATTGTATCAGATCGAGATGCACGATTCACTTCGAATTTCTGGAAGTGTGTGCAAGAGGCCATGGGTACTGAATTGAGACTCAGTACGGCATTTCATCCGCAAACAGACGGACAATCGGAGCGGACAATTCAGACGTTAGAGGACATACTTCGAGCTTGTATAATGGATTTTGCGGGAAATTGGAACGAGAAGTTACCATTAATTGAAATCTCATACAATAATAGTTACCAAGCTTCCATAGGTATGGCACCTTATGAGGCTTTGTATGGATGAAAATGCAGATCACCATTACACTGGTATGATTTGCGAGAAAAGCAGTTGTATAAGATGGATTTCATACAAAAGACTTCTGATGCAGTTGCTAGAATTCAGCGTCAAATGAAAATTGCGCAAAGTCGACAAAAGAGTTATGCAGATAAGAGGCGGAGATCCTTAGAGTTTGATGAAGGAGACTTCGTGTTTCTCAAGGTATCGTCCATGAAGGGGATTATGCGTTTCGGTAAGAAAGGGAAACTGAGTCCAAGATATATTGGGCCTTACGAAATTATCGAACGCATTGGAACGGTCGCTTACAGATTAGCGCTACCTCCAGAATTGTCGACAGTACATAATGTATTTCATGTGTCGATGCTGAGAAAGTATATACCATATCCGTCCCATGTGTTAAAGCATGAACCTATTCAGATCCACAAGGATTTGACATACGAAGAACAACCTATTCGAGTACTGGCTCGTGAAGAGAAAGTACTGAGAAATAAGACACTCCCACTAGTGAAGATTTTGTGGAAAAATCATAACATTGAAGAAGCTACGTGGGAACGAGAAGACGAGATGAGGAGTTTATACCCCCACTTGTTCTAATTTTCGAGGACGAAAATTTTATAAGGAGGGGTGAATGTGACAACCGGGAAATTCAAGCATTCTCGGAAGAAAATGTACAAATGTATGTATATAATAATTTGTACTATTTAAAGAGTGAAATAAATGTAATTATATTGTTTAGAATGTATTAAAATATTCTAACAATGCTGACGAGTAAAACTTCAGAGTTGGAAAAATTCGCTGAATTGAAATGGGCGGAACGGTGCCAAAAACGGCATTGAAAACCCTAACCGGGGCAATAAAAGATGAAAAACTTCCGGGATTGATTTTGATCAAATGGAGGTAGTTTAATTTGATCCGACTGCACAGGAGACCTTAGGAACCCGCCGTGAAGATTTCAGGAAAATTTCGGTTCGAACCGGTATCGGTCAAAAAGTAGTCGAATTAATATGAATAGTAAAAGTCAAAGTCAAAGTCAAAGTTTACTTTGCATTTATGACATCATAAATCCATTTAATAAATGAAAGAAAAATGGTGGTTGGTGGCATTAATGGCCAAGATTAAGTCGCTTTTTGATCTAAAGGCCAAGATTTGGCCAAAATTCCACCATTTTAACTTTTGAAGAATTTGGAAAGAATTAGGCTTGAAAGGTGGTGATTTTTGATTGGTTGAAAGCCAAATTAATTGATTTTGTGGTTAAGTCGGCAAAACTTGGAACAAATTGGCCGAGACAAATTCAAAGCCAAAAACAAAGGAAAAAAATGTTCTAAGTGTTCTCCCAAGAAGAACCGTAGGCAACCCAAGAGAAACCAAGTGAATACTTCAAGTTTACTTCACAAAATTGGTGTCAAACCCTTCCTTGAAGACAAAGGAAGCAAGTGAGCAAGGTAACTTTCCTTGGTTTGAAAATTTTCTTGATTTTTCTTCCAAAAATCCGTGTAATGAATAGTGTAAAGGATGGAAAATTTTTGGTTTGTTTTGATGGATTTGGTGTTTGGGTTTTGTTAAGGGTGTGATTAGAAGAAAAAAACCATGCATTTTGTTTAAAGAAAAACAAATTTTGGTTGGTTTTCCAAGGGTAAAACTGTGGGTTACCATGAGTAATCAATGATGAATTGTTGTGGTTTAAGTATTAACATGCTTTAAATCATATTTTGGTCAAATATAAAGCATGATTTGTATGATGGAAAGCTTGGAAAAAAATTTAGTGTGAAATTACCCTAATATGGCCGTGGGTTAATTAGGGTTTGAGGAAAAATTTTTGCATGATTTACTTGATGTTTGGATGATTTAAATCATGCATTTTATTATGGAAATGATGGATTTGTGATTGAAAGCGTGAAACAAAAAAATTGGTGTATGTTTCTCTTAATTTGGCCGTGGGTTGTAATGATGAAAAACCCTAGGAATTGTGTTGAAAAATGCGTTGAAATTGGCTTGAAAATGGGCTAGAAAATGACATTGGAATAGCCTAAAATTTGGTTGAAAAATCGAGAAGTTTTGGTTAGGTTTTGAGTGTAAAACCGTGGCCAAAACTAAGGGTAAAATTGAAAGAAATTTTGTGTAATGTGGTTCAAAATGTGAATTGGAATTTTGTGAGCTTTTATGTAAAAGTTTGGAAACCTTTTACATAAAATAGGCTTGTGGTATAGTATGTGGCAGGTACATATGGTTCGAGGCGTACCTAACGCCGCTAGCCTTAAATTTACGTCGAAATGCTGCCAAAATTTCGAAAACGGCATTTGGGGTAAAAAGGGAATTAAAAATAAAAGTTTAGGGTTGGGTTGGAAACCCAAGTCCCTAACGGAAAATTGAATAAGGGAAACCTAAGGGGTGGTTCGTGAATAGTAACCCGTCCCCTTAAAAATGTAAAATGCGAGTGAAATTGAAAAATCGACCCCGAGGGGGGGCGTTTTTGGAAACGAAATAAAGGTCCGAATCGGGCACGGAAAATCCGAGCCTCGGAGACCTAGATCGGGAATGTCTAGATGAACGTTTTAAATACTAGTAAAACGTCCATTTGAGGCTCCGAAACGATAGAAAATCACTAAACCGACGTGAAGGTCGGAATAGTATTTCCCGAGGGTCGGGAAAGTGAAAAATGGAAACAAAATAAAAACGAACCCAGTAATGATTAAAAAAGAGTCAGAAAAGTTCCTGAGAGTCAAAAATGCAGTTTGGATCAAGAAAATTCTGTCAGGGGCATAATTGCAATTTTACCAAAATATAGGGGCAAAATCGTAATTTTGTAAAAGTTGAGAAAAATGGGGAAAATGATAAATAAAGCCTAAAAAGTTATAAATAGGTTTTATTTAAGCTTTTTCATGAAAAATAAAAGTTATAAATGGAAATGAAATTAACAGACAAGGTTTTCTCTGTAGGATCCCAAAATCGACCTACAAGGAGGGCGATCAAAGATCCAAGAGAGAAAAGGGGAAGAGACTGATAAGGTAAGTTCAGACATTTACCTGTCTGCAACATATAGCATTATTATTGCTAACTTTGATGTACTAACTATAAGTTAGGTACATATGTGCTACGGGCACTATTATAGAGGAGAGAGAGACGTAATGTGCTACGAGCACTATTGAGAATGGACATATTGTTAATTGTACTTCGGGCACTAGAGTGAGGTTAATGAAACTCACTCACCTAAAATTAAAATGTAAACCATTCCTAACCATGGGACAATATGAAGTCATCGGGTTAGAATTTTAAAAAATCGGTAATGAAACCACTTTTGGCGTACCAGCCTTCCGTACAGGGAGGTAAATTTTGCCTTCGGGGCTATGAGATTAAGGCTGTGGAGGTCAGCACAGATGTACCGCTCCCAGTCATGTACAATTTTGCCTTCGGGGCTATGAGATTAAGGCTGTAGAGGTCAGCACTAATGTACCGCTCCCAGTCATGCGCACTTAAATGGTACTGCCAACCTGAGCTCAAAACCAGAACGTAATCAAAGATAATTACCTAAAACTGAAACTATGCCATAATTGAGCATAAGACAGTTTCGTGAGGGTACTAACATCGCGGTAGATATACTGTTGACATACTGTGTTATGGTCAAACTTACTATTCACAATGAATAATGGTCAAAGTTACTATTCATGTATGAATAGTGGTCAACGTTACTATTCATTATGAATAGTACTATTCATTATGAATAGTACAATAGTACTATTCATAGAAATTTTATTTCTTGCATGTTTGAACTTACTGAGCCTGTAGCTCACCATTTTTGCTTATGTTGCAGGTAAGCGACCAGCTCAGTAGCTTTGTTTGACTGGATGGCGGACGGGATAGCGTGTGTCAAATGGGATAAGTGGGCGAGGGATATGGTCCTGCCAAAGTTTTTCCGCTGAGCGATAAAAGAGAGAAAAAAAGGGAAATAGTGCTTTTGTAATTATATATTTTACGAAAGTACTGTATTATGTAAATTACTTTGTACTTGCCAACAAAGTAAATAGTTGGAAATGTTTTACATGATGTTTAAAGAAAAAAAAATTTCCCAAAAAAAAACGTCATGATTTAAAAAGAGAGAGATTAGCCGGCGACCCATGAGAGTACAATCTATCGCAGTTAGCGATCAAGCTTAACTGTAATAGTATTGTATGATCTCTACGAGGGGCGGGCCGCCACAGTTGGATACCGCTCTGATACCAACTGTGACGTCCTGTGGCCTTAGTGGCTCGGAGCGTCACTTAAAACTGCTACTTGTACTTTTGCTTAAAAACTGATGCTTAAACTTACATACTTAGATACCCTGATTTTAGGTATTTTTTTTTTATTGTGTACGTGGTTATTATTCACGTACGTATACAGTAAAAAATGTAAAATTTCAAATATAAGAAGTTTAATTATACATACATACATAATCATCAACTTCTTTAACTAATTACTATCCAAAAGATACTATTCAAATATACTATTAGCTGTTCAAAATATACTGTTGCTCAAAAAGACTATGCGGAAGATTAACTTGTTGTGGTATCCATAACCTCACCCTCACATCTGCCTCTGCCTTTGTCATCACCCATTAAGGTTTACGCTATAGGACACTTAACTACAGCATGAACATACATCGTGAGCTTTATTGCCCAGTAAGTACATGTTAACCGTAAAACATGTTTAAAACTTAGTACATACTTAAAATCATATAAGCATGTCATAAATCATCATATACCACTTATACATAGCACATACCAGATCATCACATAACATGTCATGGAATACAAAACTTCACATGCTATATGCATAGCAGATTCATCATGTACTGAATGCATCTTATGATAACTAGAAGCATAGTGAACTATATTATGAACAATGCATGGTCCGATTATATTCATTTATGCTTCAATATTCTCTTTCTTTCTCTTGTCTACTTAGGGCCTGTGTGTCAGCACCGTGTGCGCGTAAACCAACGGTAACGCCTGAGGTCACTAAAAAAATTAGAAGAGCCATCAATGGATGCTCAACTTTGCTTTAACTTACTTTAACTTGAAAACCTCTTCAACTGAAAAGGCCGGCATGACACGCTTACTAAATTTTGTCTTGTTTATCTGTTCTAGCCATATGCTTCTCTAAGCTGTCCTTAATCCTATGCGGTAGGGTTATATGGCATCTAACTTGTTTTTTTCATCAATCTACTCGATTGTGAAATTATATGCTCTTATATATACTGTGCAACATCGTGTGCATGATAGGCATACATACTTAACATACTATAAAAACATCATTTTAAATTCATTTCATTCATGCCATAGGCAGTGTTGTACTTACCTAGTTGCAATCAACTCGTATTCTCGCCTTTATTAGCTCACAGGTTACCATCTGTCATCAATAACATTTTTCGTTAATACTCTTGCTAAGTCACTATTACCGTTAGTGACTAAAGTAGATAAATCGCTTGGTATTGATTGCCGTTGGTACTAACGCGGTCTCTATCTCGAGAGTTTGCTTCTCTATATATGGTTAATTAATTTATTACCCAATAAATTAATTAACATCATTCTTTAGGTCACTAGTTCCGTTAGTGACTATAACTTGTGTTTCTATATGGTATCGAGGCCCATCGGTACCCTATTGACCTAACTTCTATTGTGTTTGATTAATTGTCCTCTTAATAGATGAATCATCGTTCCTCACAATGTTGTTCAAAACACGGTCCTTGACTGGTTTATCGACTAGTCAACTGACCAGTTACCTTGCATGTTGGTAACTAGGTAGCCTACCGGGTTACTATGCGTAAACTTAGTGTAGTAACCGACTGGCTTACCTTGCTTATTTGGGTGTGGTAGCCTACCGGGCTACTATGGCTTCTTTTGTTATTTAAGAAAATCATTTTGGTTGCCTTATAAAATTTTTGGGAAAATTCTTTATTTTGAAACCGTCCCCTTGCCACCCCGTTGGAAGGTGGGGGATGTTTTATTAAAACCACATTTTTATTTTAAAGTGTGTAAAACACATTTTTGATGCTACATTTTAAAGGTGGTTTTTTAACCACTTTCAAAAGCTGTTTTGAACTTGATCGAAATGACTTTGTTTGTAAATTTAGCGAACATGAAATATTTCTTCCTCGACGAGATGAACAATTCTCGTGTTCACCTTGGAGCTCAATTTTAACTAGAACGGGTCCTAATCTTACTAAACCCATGACTATTGTGCCCAATTTTTTATAAAAATTCCAGTTTTACATCATTTTAAAAACGGCTCTGTATGAGGCCTGAACCGGCCAAATTTTTAAAACATGCGTGAGTTGTCTTAAAGGTTTCGATGTGTTCTACAACTTTCATGTTGAACCCAAGGTCTAGTTCGAAACCGAAGTAGTCCATTTTTAACAAAACCTGAGACTGATTCTGGGTTCGGATTTTTCAATCCTAGTTTTGGACACCGAGTGAAAACCACTCGAAAAATCTATCATAATGTCATTTTTGCCAAAACCTATTTGATGCAAAAACCACCATATCAAAATTTCGTTAAATCTCTATGTTTCACCAAATCCCAAATTTAGAACCTAAGGGGGTCAAAATGGCCAAAAATCCGTGGCATTTTTCTGGGGACAGATTATGTCCAGCCATTCTAAACAAAACGTTCATGCTCACACATGCATACATCCATTTGTGAAAACATAAACATAACCATACAACCACAAACTTAAAAATGGAAATCTAAGGGCTCAAAATAAACTTATTATAACTCATGTGCATAAATAAATACACATAAATTCCTTGATCAAAATCTTAAAATCAACTAACCACAAAAAGAAGGGTTTTCTGTTTTTGCCTATTGTGCTTTGAACCGAGTACAAACTTGAGTCAAGGCTTGAGTGACTAAGTGGCTGTGGGAAACCAAGGAGATTTGGGGGTCGGTTTATGCTAGCAAAACACCAAAAATATTTCTCTTAATATCAACCCCAAAACAATACTAAAATTCACAAGTGATTGGTCTAGAACCTTACCCTTGGTGCACTTGAAATGGCTTGGAAATGGATCCTCCTAGCATAAGCTTAAAGAGATTTGTTTTTGGTAAAATTTTGGGCTTGAAAAATGGTGGTTTGGGGGCTTAAGTGCAGTTGGCAGTAGCAAAAGAAAGATGGAGAGAATGGGTTGTGTTTTTTGAGGTGTGAAAATGAAAGACTAGAACCTAAGGCCTCTCTTACCCTTTTATAGACAAACTTAAGCAACCATTAACCAAACCTAAGCTCACTTAATCAAGCTATTCCCAAGCTAATTTAGGGACAAAAATCTACTTCATTCAGCCCATCACCACTGAATTTTATATGGCCATAAATGGAGGGGAAATAAAAAATTTTTGTTTGATGGCATGTGCTTGATTTGTGACATTATTTATTCAATATGTCATAACATTCCTCATTTTTTTATTCTTGCTTTTTGGGGTTATTTTGCAGCTGAAAACAGCTGGTTTCTAGCCAAAGCACATGGTTTTTAAGGCCTAAATTTCATTTGCATTTGGTTCTCTTCGTAGTCCAGTTTCTACAGTTCGGTATCCGACCCTTTTTCGGTAGTGTTCTAGTTTTCATCCGGAATTGGATTTTCTGAATCCGATTTTTATACTGATGATTTCTAGTTGGTTTATACTGTCTAAAAGCCCATTCTACACTAATTTACTATTCATTTCCTATACTGTGGTTGTGTCTACACTGTGTCGTCCTTTCACACGTAAAACGAGGTGTTCTTGTGTAAAATTTCAGACACAGTCTCTCTTGACTAATTTGGACAACCTAATGCTAATTTTATCAGTTTTACATCCATTCAGGGTCATCTGGACCAATTTTTCGGATCTGTGTGACCCCACCTCAAAAAACATGTCAGGTGCCCGATTGACTAATTTGGGCGTCCTAAGTCTAAATATATCAGTTTCGGGGTGAGGTAAGATCGTCTTGACCCTTCCTAATACTACGTATCTCTCGGACAAAAATTCATATTTTGTGCCCAATTGACCAAATTGGGCCAGCTGACTGTGAATATATCAGTTTTAAGTCAATTTAAGGCCGTCTTGACCAGTAACTTGACACTGCATTTTTTACTATTCACTATTCGCTACTTTCTGTTCTAACTGACTAGTCTGAGAGTTCTGATTCCGATTTTGTTATTTATTTGATGAGAGGAGGTCATCTTGACTATTTTCTTGATACTGTACCTTTGCTAGGGTTATTTATCGCTATTGTGCTCAGATGTTCAGTCCGAGTGTTCTAGTGATCTATTCACCAGTCTTGTATCAGGAAATGGTCATTTGGACCAGTTTCCTAATATTGCGTATTTCATATACTTATACACATAATAGGGTGGACTGAGTCACTATCAGTCACCCCTTTCACTGCATGAACAGTACTTAAACAGTATTATACCTGTTTAGTCTATTCAATTGGAAATTATACTGTATTTTTCAACTTAATTACTCATTACCTAGTAATTAGGTTTCATGCATTTTGAGAGTCTGTATAGCGGCTCTCTGCTCATTACACGACCTTCTGCACAGGTTCTAACACGGGCGTGTACAACGCAACACGAGCGTGTATTGTCCGGACACGGGCGTGTGCTATTTGAGCTTGCTTAACATGGCCATGTCCTGAAATATGATCATTTACCCGAGCAGTACATGGCCACTTGCACAGCTGTGTACCTGACCGTGTCACACTACACGGCCATGTTCACTCACACAGCCTCTCTCACGTAAATAATCTGATCAGTAAACGGCTTCTTACACTACCGTGTACTTGATGTGTTCATCAAATTTGTAATAAAAGCCATCAAACTAACCCAAATTCATTACTCAATTTCTCATTATATAGAATTTAGGTTACATGAATATGGGGGTCCTTACAAATACTTCTCCTGAGGGTAGAGCTGTTCTAAATGTCATACCTATATTATCTTTTGGATATCCTATTTTGTTCACAAATTCGTATGAAATAAACGAATGCGTAGCTCCAAAATCAAATAAAACAGACGCGAGGTGATTAGCGACAAAAAGCTGACCTGTCACTACATTGGACGTCCCAGCTTCCGCATCCTCCTTTGTATAGACCATAACTCGAGCATCTACATGAGGCAAGTGGTCCAGTCTTTCTTACGTCTCCGAAGATGAAGGCCCTTTAATCTTTACCTGTAGTGCATGAGCTTGGGAACGTTGCTGCTGTGGCTGAAATGTTCCCTGCATATTTTGTCAATATTCAGGATAGTTCTTGGCAAAATGACCTTCCTTCCCACACTTAAAACAGGCATTCAGAGCAAGTTTGCATTGGCCTGAATGCCTTCTTACACACACAACATAGTCACGAACAACAACTAAGGCTGTGTTGTTCAACTTTCGCTACTGATTTCTCTTTCTGAAATTATTTCCTTTCCTCTTTCCTTCTGACTATTAGCCAGAAGTGCTTGATTGTCTGGCCTTAACATTCGAGTTCAGCTTGCTTCCTTGTCCAACATGGGATCCAGCTTGAGCAGCTTTGGCTAAGACTTTTTCCTTTTTCTTGGAGTCCTAAATTTTCTCCTTTTCTTTGCTCTATCGAGCTAGGTGATACTCAGCTCTTAAAGCTCAACTAACACAGTTTGCTATAGTAGTGGGTGGCATTAACCCACTATCTACCAAAGCTGCGATGTCGGGTTAGAGCATCCCAAGCATCTTTTGAACTTTCTCCCTCTCAGTAGGGACAACATAAGGACATAGGCAGGATAATTGATCAAACTTTTGATAGACTTCACTCACTGTCATATTTCCCTACTTCAACTCTGCAAACTCCCTCTGCTGGGGTCATAGCAGTGCAGGATCGTAGTACTTCTAATTAAATTTCTCTAAGAAGTCTACCCATGACATCATAGCCACGTTTCTTCTTATCTTGACAGTGTCCCACCAAAATCTCGCATCCTTTTTCAATACACAAGATACACACATTATCCTTTCTTGATCATTCAAATCCATAAATTCCAGGATCATGTGGAGTGAAGACAGCCACTCCTCTGCTTCTAGTAGGTTTATGGAACCCTCGAATTCTGGTGGCTTCATCTATCGAAATCATTCATAGAGTGGTTCCTAATTTACTCGGGGTTGCGGTTGGGATTCTACTACTATTTTAGGCACAACTAGTGGCATTTCTTTTTTAGGTGTAGCCATTTGAGAGGTTTGGCCTTTATCTTGGCCTTGCCTTTGTTCCATCTGTTCTAATCTCTGCCTTAGCTCAGCATTCTCTTTCATCTGAGCTTATATCAGGGCTTATAGTTCATCTACCCTTTCTGAAAGGATAGGATGCCCTCTCATATTTCACAGGTTTCGTGGGTTCACCATCTTTTCTACTTTCTACGATCATATGAAAATCAATCATTAGATTTTCAACAAACATATTTTTTCAATTTAAGTAAAAATAGTTTTCAAACATCTCGTTATTTTGAACATATCAAAATTTCATGTCATTTCATTTCAAAATTTTCATATACACATCAACTTGAAGTCTTTTTTTTTTTAAAACAGCCTTTCGATACAGTCATACATGTACATATACAGATATATACATTTATACATCTTATATGTTTTTACATCTAGTCCCCTGGTTGAGGTAGGTCTGAAACTAATAGAAATTCTTTCGGACCCTCTTCATCCTCATCCGTACCATTCCCAGCCCCGGATGGCGTTGATCCTCTAATGGGACTCGTCCCCTCTCGTCACCTTGATGGGCCAGCCTCATGGTCATTTGCCATAGGTCGCGCAACATAAAGACGATCTAGTATTGCCTCTTGCAATAATTGTTCGCATCGCTTACGCACCATGCTCTCCATCATTAATTCTTCCTCTACTTTAGCTACCATAACTATAAACTCTCGTAAAGTAGTAGGATATAAAGGGTTTACCCTTTGTCATAGATCTATAGTTAGCCCCTTCTAGAATATGTCGTAAAAATCCTCGTTAATGAGGTTGGACATGGGACATCTCCTCACAATGTTCTCCTCGAACCGTATTGCATAAGTGAAGACAGTATCACTAAGCAGCATCGCAGTCTCTCTGCCCAGAGAAAAAACTCTCTAACATCAGTGTATCTGGGCATAGTAGGTGGTGGTGTAACTACCCTACACTCTGGAGGGTCTAGAACCGGTGTTGGGCTCTTCTGTGGGAACTGCTGTATCATGATGTGTCTGAACTCAGCCCAATCAAGTCCTAACAGCATGTCCTGGTTGCAATATTCCTAGAATATCCGTGCATCCTCATGAAAGGTACCGACTACTAACAGGACCCAACAGTCCTTATCAATATCACATTGGCGCATAATCATCTCCACATCACACAGCCAATCCCTGGTAGAAATCCCTTGTTGACCTCCTTCGAAGGTGGGTGGATGACTACCTCAGAAAGCGTGTACCGCTCGTACTGACACTCTAACTCCTACATGGGCTCATCCTCCAACAATTGGAATATCTATATCGACTGGTGGGTTAACTACCGGTCGAGAAGGAGGTTCTTGGATCGGTGCTGGTGCTCTAGCCCATAGTGTTGGTAGCTCAGGCGTCAACGATCGATGTACTAGTCACTAAGACATGGACGGCCTAATCACAGACCTGGTCTATACCTGGATCGGTCCTCTCGGTCTATATGGCTAAGGTCTCACGTATGGTGGCCTAGTCATCGTATATCCTGCAAAATACATAACTTCATATAAACGAAAGTTAACTAACTTAAAGGAAGCTAACTTACTTGCATTGACGAGCAGGCTGCGTTTTGTGTCAATAGGGATATAGTCAACTACTCTGATACCAACCTGTGATGCCCCCAAACTTTGGTCACATGAAACTATCACAATTTGACTCTGTTGTCGATCGAGACAGCCTGTGCACCTCATCGGGTCGCCACTAAAACACTTTTACTTTGCAACTCTCATTTTACAGGGTCCAAAATTTACGCCCATTTTTTTTTAATACTTTCCTCATATGAAAGCCATGTATGAAAGCCATCTAAACTTTAAAACTAAACTTTTAGTTATCTTTTGTACAATACAACATAATTTACAAAGATATATTTTTTTCAACTTTGTTTCTCAAAATACATTTTTTTGAATCTCTCTCTTTGACGCTCGACGGGAAGACTGGTAGCAGGACTATAATCTACAGTGGATTCCCTGAGTACTCAATGATTTTTATGTGTAAAGTTGTAAAATAGATGATATAATATTATTTCAAATGCGATGAAATGTTCTGATGGTCCCGACAAGAGAGTGTTTGGGGACAAAAAATTTTACCGAAACGAAATCGGAGAAAATAAGCCTTTTCGATTTCAAAAATTTTAAGAATATACAATAAGCCACTAAAATACAAAATACTTGCAGGATGAAATTTTACGCAAACCGGAGTGAAATAAGGAAAACTGATCGCACGGATAGCCTCTGGAACTCGTCTACGTGATTTCGATGCAAAGCTTTTCGGTTTGACTTTTGGTCAAATGTTTGACCTAGAATTAATGGGGGGAGTGAAAGATTGGACATGAATCTTTGAAAGGATGTAAGGATACATTCAAATCGAAGGGCTAGGGTTTAAAGTCAAAAAAAATCAATGGTTAGGATTCAAAGTCAACAAGGAAAGTCAAAGGAAGCTTAAACAAAATTTCAAGAGATTTCTAGCGCACTTAGGTGGTGGATTTTGGGGCCAAAATCAGAAAAAAAAAACAACTGCCCAACTTTGATTAATTACAAAACAGCCCCTAAAGAGTGGAAAAATTACACAAAAAGTTTGTAAAAAGATCCTTAAATCAATTGCAACTTAGTCCTTCCTTTTTGGCTGATTATATACACGGTTTTGGGCACTTAGAAACCAGAAAAAAAAATCTGGTTTTTAGCCTCCATTGTAACCGTGCACCTCCCCCATTGAAAGCATAAACATTTCTTCAAGTTTGGTGCAAGAAAGTGTGAAAAATTCACACCCCCAAAGTTGAAGTAATCAAGTAAGCAAGGTAAACTTCTATTTTGGCATGATTTCTTCTTGTTTTCCATGGTAAAAATCCGTGTGATATGGGCTGTTTTGGAGTGGGAAAAATCAGCTTTTGTTTAAGGGATTTATGCTTGAAAGTCTGTTAATGGTGAGTGATTAAAATAAGTGTGGAATCATGAGCATGAAAATAAAGTTGTGTATGTGTTATCTCACTAAAAACCGAGGGTTATTCATGGTGCCTGAAGTTGAAATTTTGATGTTGTTTTGCTTGGTTTTTGGTGTTGAAAAATAAGTGGAAATGAAATGAAAGAAATGGATGAAATGAAATTGAAAAACACTAATTTTGATGCTTGTTTTTCAATTGAAACCATGGGTGGTATTAGGGGGAAAATGAGATTTTGTGTTGATGAATGTGTGTGATAAATGTGATTTTGATTTTGTGTAGAAAATAATAAAAAGAAATGGAAATGAAAACAAAATTTTGAGGTTGATTTTCCAAGGAAAATCCGTGGCTCTCTAAGGTGTTAATGTATGAAATTTTGATGAGTTATGCTAGGGTTTTATGATGTAATGTGAATGTGTTGATGTAAAAAATAAATAAGGGAAAAATAGAGCGATGAAACCAAAATTTTGTTCAATTTTTTTAGGAAAAACTGTGTGTAGGTTTAGTGAAAATGAGAAAGTTTGATAAAGCTATGTGAATATGTAAATGGTGTATAAAACCGGGCCTAAAAATATGAAAGAACGGGTTGAAATCTCATTAGAAACAGTTGAGTTTTTATGGAAACTCTTACGTAAAAAGTTTGTAACTTTTACGTAAAATTAGGTTTGTGGTATACTACTTGGCAGGGTAGAATAGGATAGATGGTTTCGAGGTGTTTCCTAAACGCTGAGAACCTAGAATTTCAGCAGAAATGCTGGCGAAATTGTCAGAACGCCTAAAGGACAATTTGGTAAACGAGGGGTAAAAATAGGGTCAGGAAACGAAAACCCGAGCCCTCTCAAGAACCTAGGCTCGAGAAAAGGATGACGGACGATTTCATAACTAGTGAATTGTCCATTTGAGGTCCCGAAAGGCTAGAAAAACAAGGAACGACCTCGAGGGTCGGAATAGTACCACCCGAGAGTCAGGTAAATAGTAACTTGAGCGTTTTGATGAGAAACATCGTAAAAGCTCGGTGAGACCTAAGAAAGATTGTTTTATGATTTTTGGAGATTAGAAAATTCAATTAAAACGTTAAAACGAAAATTTCACGGTTTGAGGTCCCGTTAGGGGCAAAATGATTGTTTTGACTAAAATTTCCCAAATTGCTAGAAAAAGGCCGTAAAAGCCTCAGAATGATTTTATTAAATTTCTAAAGGCTAAAATAGAGCCGTAAGCCAGAGAAACGAGGGAAAACCCCGTTAGGGACGAAATGGTCATTTTACCAAAAGTTAGAGGTAAAATGGTCATTTTGTCAAAAAGTTCAGAAAAGTGATATTTAGGCCCGAAATAATATTCTAAGCAGTAAAATAATTACAGAATTGAAAATATGAATCCCAAAACGTATAATTAGGGGAAATCCATATCAGAAATTTTATATTTTTATAATATTTTAAATATGAATTGAGTAGTAAAATAACCGTGATTTATTTCGGTTATAGGGAATCAATGAAAAGGTGATATAAGGAAGTCGATTTGCTCAGGAAAGGAATCACTAGCAAAATAGTAGTAAGTTCAAACATTTATTTGTCTGTAGCATGAATTTACTTGATATGTCTATATACTATGTATGATATGTAAATGGATATTCAGGTGCTATATGCACACTAATGTGTAACAATAAATAACCCCAACTAAGGAACAAGATGTAAAGAGTTCCAGACCCAGGAGGCAGTAATAATGCCACCGGTCAGGAACCATAAGAAAGTCAGTAATAAAACCAGTATTGGCTACCGGCCTCCCACACAGGTGGAGGTTCTACATATTCAGTTATGATATGACTTCCACACCGATGGTGGTATGTCTCAGGTATGGAAGTCTATTATTATGTAGACTGTAGAGGATTGGCTAGTGGGTCGCTCCCCAGAGTCCCTCTCAGTTATACGCGTACTACGGTACGACCAATCCAGAGGCCCAATACCAAAGTTAAAGCAAGATAAAGACATAAGACTTAAGATTTATTATAATTGAGCATAATATGTACTAATAGTATGTGTCTAGCAGTTAGGTCAACGCCAGCATGAATAGCGTGGTCAAAGTCAACCTTACTATTCATGATCAAAAGTCAAAGTTACTATTTATATGAATAGTATTTTTTATGATTTTATGTTTTATGTTCCAGTTTGTATGTTTGAACTTACTGAGCTTGTCGCTCACAAGTTTATTCATATTGCAGGTAAGAAGCCTATACATCAGTAGCTAATGAATGGACCAAGGGCGGGATCTGCATATGCCAACAGGGCTGGGCGAGGGGATGGTCCTGCTGATGTTTTCCGCTGAGCTGAATTTGAAAGCCATTTTGAATATTTATAACATGATGTAAATTAAGTATGACAGAATACGATATGTTTTACAGTATGTATTTTATGATGGGTTACGACTTTACAGTTTTAAGATCAGTTACAGTTTAAAAAAAAAATCCCAGTTTTTCCTAAGCTAAAAATTTAAGTTTTTAAAATTACGATCAGTAAACAGCAAATAGAAGTTATAAGTAAGTTACCGGTAACCCAATGAGGTGATAGTCTATCATAGTAGACTTCAGAGCTCTACTATGCTAGTATTGTTAGCCTCCATGAAGGACAGGCCACCACAATTGGTATCAAAGCAGTTGACCATGTCCCTCAAGGCCTGATGCACATCCCGTTCGTCGATCCAAGTAAGTTAAGTTTATTTTTATGAATAGTAACATGTTTATATACGTTAAGTAAACGTTATATAGGAATTAAACGATGAGACCACCCTATAGTAGACAGCCTCCATACAGAGCTAACGGTCCTCCTAGGGTGTGGAACAGACCTGTAATTAGGTCATCCCCACCCCAACAACAGATGGTACACTCTCCAGCACTGGCCAACCCTGCTATTCCATGAACAGAGGCACCGGTGACCACCAGAGCACCAACCCCTCTGCCAATACCCAATCCACCCCCAGTAGTAGTTGATATCCCAGTAGTTGGTGGACGAGATCACATAGGCTCGAGGGTATCTGCCAGGGCTACTCAGGCATTTAGAGCTTGCCAGCCCCCTATCTTTGATGGTGGGTGCCATTCCCCAGTAGTACAGGACTGGTTACACACGGTAGAGATCATATGTCGGTCCTGTGATATTAACCAAGATTACTAGGTCATTCTCGCTGTCAACACATTCCAAGGTAATGCCCGAATATATTGGGAGTTCTGTGATCAAGAGGCGTTGTTGAAACTTAACTGGACCAACTTCTGCTTGGTCATGAGAAAGCAATTTGAGCGAAGGAGCCCAGAACACTCTCCAGTTCCTCCTACTAGAAAAGAAAGTATGCCGCTACCAGCCTTACCCTGAATAACAGATGTTAGGGACTATCTATAGATGATCGAGAGATTTTAGATGATGCCTGGGGACACAGTGCTGACATATGCAGTGCGGTTTGAAGAAAATGTGGTTAAAAGTGCCAGCTCCCAAACTTTTCTGATGAAGATTTTCGTGAGATGTTTTGGAAAGGACTTACCCCAGAGCTGAAGTAAAGAGTAAGTCTCCTCCATTCCATTCCTAAGTGAGAGTTTGTTGCTAGCACCATTAGAATTGAGAGATCGCAGCTAAGAGAATGCATGGAAAAGCATCAATGGGAGCAAGATCACGAAGAAGGGGTGCTGACCTGTTTGTATGGACCCCCTCCGAGGGCAAATGATCATGAAGCCAGTTCGCCGCGATGAAGGATGACTGCGACTCATGACCAGGGAACGTCCACGGGTGATGATTCAAATGATGAAGATGAAGACTCTGAGGAATTTCCTTTAGGACAAGATGGATAGAATAGTTGGACAAAAAAAAAAAAAAGAAAAATATGTTTATATGTCTATATGTAAATATGTATGTAAAGAAACTAGGACAGATGTAGTCTAAACTTTACAGTATATGTAAATATTGTGTATGCTATGTGTGATGTAGGAAAGTGTTATGAAATAATATGAGATGTTTTGAGGTGTTTATGCTTTGCAGTAAATGATATGTTTAAAATTTCCGCCCTATTTCCAAGATTATTTTTGGGAAATCTAACTATTGGTTTTTAGGCAAGGCTAGAAGAGAGAGATCATAATGAGTGCAAGAAGAGGACGATGCCCTACATTAGTAGATAAACTGGAGGAAATGTAAGCCCTCCTAGAGAATCAAATGAAAGAAAATGCTGAACTTCGACAACAGTTATCTACTATGGAACAACGACAAGGCCAAGAAGAAGGCCATGCTTCTCAGGTGGCAGAGACAGTGCGAGTAGTGTCGTCAGCTGTTCCAGAGGTCCAGCAACCCCAGCCCAGGGGAAACCAGGAGCCCTTGTATGAAAGATTCCATCGGATGAAGCTGTTGGAATTCGAAGGTTCGATAGATTCACTTGAGGCAGAGGAGTGGTTTTCTTCTCTGCAGATGATTCTTGACTTTATGAATTTAACTGACCAAGAGAAAATTTTGTGTGCGTCCTTTGTACTCAAGAAGGATGCTCGGTTTTGGTGGGACACAGTCCGTATGAGGAAAGACATGACCACAATTACTTGGGATGAATTTCTGGAGGAATTTAACCAGAAATATTATGATCTAACTGCTCTACGCCCCCAACAGAAAGAATTTGCTAAACTGAAACAGGAAAACCAATCAGTGAGTGAAGTGTGTTGCAAATTTGATCAGCTATCCCGGTTGTGTCCGTATATGGTGCCAACAGAGAGAGAGAGAAGATTCAGAAAATGATTGGCATGTTTAGGTCGGAAATATCAATGTTAGTTGATAGTGGCCTAATACCACCCACTTCAATAGCAGACTGTGTAAGCAAAGCCCTTAGAGCTTAATACCATCTACTTAGACAAAAAGAGGAACGAGAAAAAGTCTGGGAAGCAAAGAAGAAAGAAAATATTTTAGCCAAGTCGGCACAAGCAGGGATGCAGACTGGACAGGGTAGTAAGTCTGGCCAGAATAGACCAAGTCAGTCGAACATACAAGGCTCTCAACAACAATAGAGCAAAAGAAAAGGAAATTTTTCCGGGAATAAAAGCCAAGACAGCCGCAACCAACAGCGGAAGACCAACCAGTGTTCAAGATCGAGTTTTCCCACATGTGCTACGTGTGGAAGCAGGCATCCAGGCCAGTGCAAATTTGGCACTAATACATGTTATTAGTGCGGACAAGAAGGGCATTTTGTAAAGAATTGCCCCATGAATCGTCAGAATACCGTAGGGCTAATGCAGCAACGCTAGCAATATCCTCCGCGTCAACCACCACCTCAAGCTCATGCCTTACAAGGAAGGATTAAAGGGCCTTTAGGAGTGCCACCTACATGGCTTGAATGCCCGGAACAAATTCCCAGACTAGATGCTCGCGTCACAGTTTTCACCAAGGAAGATGCTGAAGCGGGAACATCCAACGTGGTTACAGGTCAGCTTTCTATGTTTAACCACGTGGCATGTGTCCTTTTTGATTCAGAAGCTACACATTCTTTTATATTCTACGAGTTTGCTGACAAGTTAGGATATGCTAAGGATCCTATAGGAATGACTTTTAGGACAGCTTTACCTTTAGGGGAAGTGATGCTGTTAAATTACTAGTTACGTCATGTGCCGGTAATTGTAGCAAATAGGGAGTTATATGTCGATTTGATCATGATGAAGATCGTCGACTATGATATGATCCTAGGAATGGATTTCCTGGGAAAGTACCAAGCCACTATCGACTGTCGAAAGTGAAAAATACTCTTTTGACCAGACGAGCAAGAAAGTTTTGAGTATGTCGACACCTCTCATCAATTGAAGAAGATGTTGATCAGTGCAATGAGGGCGAGGAAGCTAATAGCTAGTGGTTGTGTAGGATTCTTGGCGTACATGACAGATATGACTAAGGAAAAGAATATGCAACCGGAAGATGTTCCAGTTGTCAACGAATTCCTTGATGTATTTCCAGAGGAATTACTAGGGTTGCCTCCGAAAAGGAAAATTTCGTTTGAGATTGAGATTATGCCAAGGACTGCTACAATTTTGAAGGCACCATATCGTACGGCTCCAGCAAAACTAAAAGAACTGCAAGTCCAATTGAAAGAGCTATTAGATAAGGGGTTCATCTGGCCAAGCTATTTCCCATGGGCCGCTCCAGTTTTATTCGTTAAAAAGAAAGATGAAACTCTCCGGATGTGTATTGATTATAGAGAATTAAATAAGGTTACCATCAAGAATAGGTATCCATTACCTAGGATTGATGACCTGTTCGACCAGCTAAAGGGAGCAGCAGTATTTTCAAAGATTGATTTATGTTCAGGATATTATCAGCTGAGAATTTGGGAAAGTGACATTCCCAAGACAGCGTTCAAAACCCGATACGATCACTATGAATTTTTAGGGATGCCGTTCAGACTGACCAATGCTCCAGCAGTGTTTATGGATTTGATGAACAGAGTTTTTAAGGAGTTTTTTGATAAGTTTGTCATCGTGTTTATCGATGACATACTTATATATTCAAAGACTCATAAAGAGCATGTGGAGCATCTAAGAACAGTTCTTCACACTGTGAGAAGCCATCAGCTGAATGCGAAATTCTCTAAGTATGAATTTTGGTTGAATAAAGTGCATTTTCTTAGGCACGTGGTGACAAAAGAAGGGATTGCTGTAGATCCAGTCAAGGTGGAAACAATTAATGAGTGGCCTGCTCCGAAGAGTGTGACTGAGATATAAAGTTTCTTAGGTCTAGCCGGCTACTACAGAAGGTTTGTAGAAGGGTTTGCACGACTAGCCGCACCCCTTACTGTGCTTACTTATAAGGAATAGAAATATAAGTGGACGCAAGAGTGTGAAAGAAGTTTTCAAGAATTAAAGAGGTGACTGACAAGTGCACCTGTTCTTACTTTACCCACCGAAGGAGAAAGATTCACAATTTACAGTGACGCTTCAAAGATAGGCTTGGGAGCTATACTCATGTAGAATGATAAGGTGATTACGTATGCATCGCGCCAGTTAAAAGACCATGAGAGGAATTATCCCACTCATGACCTGGAACTTGCTACTATAGTGTTCGCATTCAAAATCTGGTGACACTATTTATATGGAGCTCAGTGTCAAATCTTCACTGATCACCAGAGTCTGAAATACTTCACATAGAAGGAGTTAAACATGTGATAAAGAAGATGGTTGGAGTTGGTGAAAGACTATGACTGTGAAATTTTGTACCATCCGGGAAAGGCGAATCGAGTAGCAGATGCCTTAAGCAGAAAATCAACTACTCCACAATGATTGTCAATAGAGGAGCTACCAAGAGCCTTGCAGCAAGAAATTAACTCTCTTATATTAGAGTTAATCACTGGAAGGTTATCAGCCTTATGACTAGAATCCTCTCTGGTTGAAGATATTAAAGAAGCCTAGAAGTTGGATCAAAGTCCAGTAAAGCTCCAAGAAGAGGTTTCTGATGGCAAAAAGTCAGATATGAGCATTTCCAATGACGGAATGCTTTTGTACCGAGGAAGAATCTATGTCCCGGCTAATGAAGGACTGAGAAGACGAATCATGATAGAAGCACATGAAACACCGTATTCCGTCCATCCTGGAGCCAGCAAAATGTATCAAGACCGAAAGATACAGTTTTGGTGGAAAGGGATGAAGAATGATATTGCGAAATTCGTGAGTAGATGCCTGACCTGCCAAAGAGTCAAGGCCTAACATAGACATCCAGGAGGAAAATTGGAACCCTTAGAAATTCTGGAGTGAAAATGGGAGCATATTACCATGGATTTTGTGGTAGGGCTTCCCAAGACCCGAGAAGGGTATGATGCTATCTGGGTGATCGTTCATAGCCATGAAGACAACTTTCAAATTGGAGGAATTGGCACAATTGTACGTGACCAATATTATTCGGTTACATGTAGTCCTAAAGTCTATTGTTTCAGATCGAGATGTAAGGTTTACTTCAGCATTTTGGGAGTGCATACAAAAAGCAATGGGGACAAAATTACACCTCAATACATCTTTCTATCCCCAAACAGATAGACAGTCAGAGCGAACTATCCAGACATTGGAAGACATGCTCAAAGCCTACATTATAGATTTTCCTGGAAGCTGGAATGAGAAACTACCACTGATAGAATTTTCATACAACAATAGTTACCAAGCTTCCATAGGAATGGCACCGTATGAGGCTCTATATAGGCGAAAGTGTAGGTCACCTATTCATTGGTACGATCTACGAGAAAAGCAGCTGCATAAGATTGATTTCATACGAGAAACCACAGAGGCAGTTGCAAAAATTCATAAAAGAATGAAGATTGCTTAAAACCGACAGAAGAGTTACGTAGATAAACGGCGAAGATTCTTAGAGTTCAAAAGGGGCGATTACGTATTCCTCGAAGTGTCGCCAATGAAAGGCATAATGCGATTTGGTAAAAAGGGGAAGTTGAGTCCAAGATATATTGGGCCATTCGAAATCATTGAACGTATTGGGAAGGTAGCTTATAGGTTAGCATTACCTCCAGATCTGTCGACAGTGCACAATGTCTTTCATGTGTCGATGTTAAAGAAATATATATCAAATCCATCACATGTGTTGGAGCATGAACCAATACAAGTTTAAGAAGATTTGACCTACCCAGAACAACCAGTATAGATTTTGGCACGTGAAGAGAAGGTGTTGAGAAATAAGATAATCCCCCTAGTGAAGGTCCTATGGAGAAACCACAGTGTTGAAGAGGCTATGTGGGAATGTGAAGATAAGATGAGAGCTTTATACCCCCACTTATTCTAATTTTCGAGGACGAAAATTTTATGAGGAGGGGTAAATGTCATATTCAAGAAATTTCACGGTTTCTAGAAATTTTGTATAACCTGAGTACTCAATGATTTTTACATGTAAAGTTGTAAAATAGATGATTTAATATTATATTGAATGCGATGAAATGTTCTAACGGTCCTGACAAGAGAGTGTTCGGTGACGGAAAATTTTAGTGAACTGAAATCGGAGAAAATAAGCCTTTTTGGTTTCAAAAATTTTAAGAATATACAGTAAGCCACTAAAAGACAAAATACTTGCGAGATGAAATTTTAGGAAAACTGGAGAGAAATAAGGAAAATCAATCACACAGACAGCCTCAGGAACTCCTTTACGCAATTTCAATGCAAAGCTTTTCAGTTTGAATTTTGGTCAAAAGTTTGACCTAGAATTAATGAGGGGAGTGAAAGATTGGATGTGAATCTTTGCAAGGATGTAAGGATACATTCAAATCGAAGGGCTAGGGTTTGAAGTCAAGAAAATTCAATGGTTAGGATTCAAAGTCAACAAGGAAAGTCAAAGGAAGCTTAAGCAAAATTTCAAGAGGTTTCAAGGGCACTTAGGTGGCGGATTTTGGGGCCAAAATCAGAAAAAAAAAAATCTGTCCAACTTTGATTAATTACAAAACAACCCCTAAAGAGTGGAAAAATTACACAAAAAGTTTGTAAAAAGGTCCTTAAATCAATTACAACTTAGTCCCTCCTTTTTGGCTGATTATATACATGGTTTTGGGCACTTAGAAACTAGAAAAAATCTGGTTTTCAGCCTCCATTACAGCCGTGCACCTCCCCCACTGAAAGCATAAAAAATTCTTCAAGTTTGGTGCAAGAAAGTGTGAAAAATTCATCTCAAAGTTCAAGTAATCAAGTAAGCAAGGTAAACTTCTATTTTGGCATGATTTCTTCTTGTTTTCCATGGTAAAAATCCGTGTGATATGGGCTGTTTTGGAGTGGGAAAAATCAGTTTTTGTTTAAGTAATTTGTGCTTGAAAATGTGTTAATGGTGAGTGATTATGTGGGCGACCCCTTTAGCTTAGGTCATCCACCTTATCTTGCTTGCTTTCTTTATTCTTTGCTTAGTCTTACTTAGCTTACTTGTTTCTATAGCTTTCTTCTCCTTGGGGTTTAAAAGATTTGTTCTTGAAAAACTAGGAATATTTTTTTTTTCTTTAACTGGAGGAAACTACTAATTCTTGAAAATTGTGTATACATAAATATATACGTACTTCTTAATACTTTTTCCCAAAATATATTTTGGAGTCTTGTTACTTTAAAGTACGTAAAAATAGAAACATACTTTTAAGCTTGTTTCACTACTTTACATACTACACTCTTGTCTTGTCTTTATACATATATCTCACTATTACACTTTCTTTCTTTTGCACCTTGAGTACAGCGGAATTCTGTGAAACGGAACCATAACCCGTCCATGACATCGCTGGGATCTGCCTGTCAGTCCGCTACTCTTGTTTCATCTTGCTGGTTGCTTTCCTTTATTACCTACAGCACGAATAGACTAATGAGCTAAAGCTCAGTAAGTACAAACATACATACAAGTAAATAAGCTGAATACACCACTCTAGGGTTAGTCAACTTAGGACCAATTATTTTCTTTAGTCCTATACTACTTGTTCTTTCTATTCTATTTCTTTCTTTTCTTTGCTTTACTACATCTGCTTAATCTTTCACTTGTGGGCCCATGGTTGGACGTACCTAGTGCGCGCAAACCAATAGAGGATCAGGGGAGTGACCCACCGATCAACCCTAAGGTCATCTCTGGACTACTGACCTTATAGGTAGTAAGTCATGCCATAAACTACCTCATTATTAACGAGGCAGCGCCACACTTCTGGGGTGGAGGCAGGAAGTTAAGCCATAAACTACCTCATTATTAACGAGGCAGCGCCACACTTCTGGGGTGGAGGCTATCTGGGAACCTCACAACTGGGGAGGCCGGTACGCCAACCTTAACTTTTAAGTCTTATTAATTGACTTAACTTATTTCTCTTTTCTTTTTCTAATCTTGCTTACTATTCTCGTGAACATGTTAGTATCATGTCACAACTGAATAGCTTAAATGTGTATATATATATAACACAACTTTATGGTAAGTCCATTTGTGAGTAGACAATTAAATGTTCGTACATACCTTGTCAATCTCTTCTCTTCTTCTCTCTAGGATCTTTGATCGCCCTCCTTGTAGGTCGATTTTTGGATCCTATAGACAAACTTTGTCTGTTAATTTCATTTCCATTTATAGCTTTTATTTTTCATTAAAAAGCTTAAATAGAACCTATTTACACCTTTTTGGGCTTTATTTATCATTTCCCCAATTTTCCCCAACTTTTGCAAAATTACGATTTTGCCCCTATATTTTGGCAAAATTGCAGTTTTGCCCCTGACGGAATTTTATTGATCCAGACTGCATTTTTGGCCCTCAGGAACTTTTCTGACTCTTTTCTAATCATTACCGGGTTCACTTCTATTTTATTTCCACTTTTCACTTTCCCGACCCTCGGGAAGCACTATTCCGACCCTTACGTCGGTTTAGTGATTTTCTATCGTTTCGGAGTCTCAAATGGACGTTTCACTAATATTTAAAACGTTCATCTAGACATTCCTGACCTAGGTCTCCGAGGCTCGGATTTTTCCGTACCCGACTCAGACCTTTATTTTATTTCCAAAAACGCCCCCCCCCCTCGTGGTCGGTTTTTCCGTTTCACTCTCATTTTACATTTTTAGGGGACGGTCTACTATTTACGAACCACCCCTTAGGTTTTCCTTATTCAATTCTCCGTTAGGGACTCGGGTTTCCGACCCGACCCTAAACTTTTATTTTTAAATCCTATTTTACCCCGAAAGCCGTTTTCGAAATTTCGGCAGCATTTCGGCGTAATTTTAAGGCTTCCGGCATTAGGTACGCCTCGAACCATATGTACCTGCCACGTACTATACCACAAGCCTATTTTATGTAAAAGTTTTCCAAACTTTTACATAAAAGCTCACAAATTCCAATTTCACATTTTTAACCACATTACAAAATTTTTTCACAATTTTGCCCTTAGTTTTTTGGTTTCTATTTTCACCACCAAACCGAACCAAAATTTCTCAAACTTTTCAACCACTTTTTAGGCTATTCAATGCCATTTTTCTAACACTTTTTCAAGCCCATTTCCTTGTACTTTTCAACTAAATTCTTAGGGTTTTTAAGCCTCCCATAACTCACGGCCACATTAGTGAAAAACATGCCATCATTTTTGTTTCATGCTTTCAATCAAAAATTTCATCATTCACATCATAAAATGCATGATTTCAATTAACCAAACATCATATGAAACATGCAAAATTTTCACCAAAACCCTAAGTATTTCCCACGGCCACTTTGAGTAAATGAACACCAAAATTTTTCCAAGCTTTTCCATAATGAATTTCATGCTTTATTCTTAACAAAATTCAACTTGAAAGCATGTTAACACATAAATCACACAAATTTCTCATTGCTTACCAATGGTAACCCACGGATTTTCCTTTGGAAAACCAACCAAAAATTGGTTTTTCTTTTAACCAATTGCATGGTTTTCTTCCTCATTACACCCTTAACAAAACCCATCATCAACTTAATGAAAAACAACCAAAAATTTTCCATCTTAATTCACTATTCACCCCACGGTTTTCATGAAGAAAAACCAAGAAAAATTTCAATCCAAGGGAAGTTACCTTGTTCACTTTCTTCCTTTGTCTTCAAGTGATGTTTTGCCACACTTTTTGTATAGAAAACTTGAAGAAATAGCTTAATTCTCCTTTGGTCACCCACGGCTCACCATGGAAATGCCTTAGAAAAATTTTTGTTATGTTTTGCTTTCAATTTTTTGTCTCGACCTTTATCCCCCAAGTTTTGCCGACTTATGCATGGAAGAAAGCCAATTAATTTGGCTCTAAACCAATGAAATTTTGACACCTTTCATGCCTAATACTTTCCACCTTTTTCAAAAATTAAAAAGGTATATTTTTGGCCAAATCTTGGCCTTTAGATCAAAAGCAAATTAAATCATGGCCATTCATCCTACCTAACACCAATTTCTTTCCATTTCTTAAATGGATTTATGATGTCATAATTACTAAAGTGAAAGTTGACTTTGACTTTCACTATTCACATTAATTCGACTACTTTTTGACCGATGCCGGTTCGAGCCGAAATTTTCCTGAAATCTTCCCGGCGTGTTCCTGAGGTCTCCTGTGCAGTCGGATCAACTTAATCTACTTCCGTTTGATCAAAATCAATCCCGGAAGTTTACCGTCTTTTTGAGCTCCGGTTAGGGTTTCAATGCCGGTTTTGGCACCGTTTCACCCGTTTCAACTCAGTGAATTTTTCCAACACTGAATTCTTACTCGTCAGTATTGTTAGAACATTTTAATATATTCTAAACAATATAAATACATCTATTTCACTCTTTAAATAGTACAAATTATTATATACATATATTTGTACTTTTCTTACTGTGCTCTTACTTTGACTTGCCATATTCTTATCTTTATACTGTTCAGATACCGAAACTACTCCTTTTTGAGCGTTTTGGGCCTGAATTCACTTTCTTACTCATATACTTTATTCTCTACTTATTTTTTGGAGATTTTAATTTCCTCCAAAACATTTATTTATTTCTATCAACACTATAATTTGTCTAATTACAACCATAGTGTTTCTTTACATTCTTACTTACAGAACTCATAGAAAACCCTAGATTAAACTAGGTCACACCACTAAAATTCTCTGGTCATCACAGATTAAAAGAAGTGTGGAATCATGAGCATGAAAATAAAGTTGTGCATGTGTTATCTCACTAAAAACTATGGGTTGTTCATGGTGTATGAAGTTGAAATTTTGATGTTTTTTTGCTTGGTTTTTGGTGTTGAAAAATAAGTGGAAATGAAATGAAAGAAATGGATGAAATGAAATTGAAAAACACTAATTTTGGTACTTGTTTTTCAATTGAAACCTTGGGTGATATTAGGGGGAAAATGAGATTTTGTGTTGATGAATGTCAGTGATAAATGTGATTTTGATTTTGTGTGGAAAACAATAAAAAGAAATGGAAATGAAAACAAAATTTTGGGTTTGATTTTCCAAGGAAAATGCGTGGCTCTCTAAGGGGTTAATGTATGAAATTTTGATGAGTTATGCTAGGGTTTTGTGATGTAATGTGAATGTGTTGATGTGAAAAATAAATAAGGGAAAAATGGAGCCATGAAACAAAAATTTTGTTCAATTTTTTTAGGAAAAACCGTGTGTAGGTTTAATGAAAATGAGAAAGTTAGATAAAGCTATGTGAATATGTAAATGGTGTATAAAACCGGGCTTAAAAATGTGAAAGAACGGGTTGAAATCCCGTTAGAAACAGTTGAGTTTTTATGGAAAATTTTACGTAAAAAGTTTGTAACTTTTATGTAAAATTAGGGTTGTGGTATACTACTTGGCAGGGTAGAATAGGATAGATGGTTTCAAGGCGTTTCCTAAACACCGGGAACCTAGAATTTCAATAGAAATCCTGTCGAAATTTTCAGAATGCCCGAAGGGCAATTTGGTAAACGAGGGGTAAAAATAGGGTCGGGAACCGGAAACCCGAGCCCCCTCGGGAACCTGGGTTCGAGAAAAGGATGACGGACGATTTCATAACTAGTGAATTGTCCATTTGAGGCCCCGAAAGGCTAGAAAAACGAAGAACGACCCCAAGGGTCGGAATAGTACCACCTGAGGGTCGGGTGAATAGTAATCCAAGCGTTTTGGTGAAAAACATCGTAAAAGCTCAATGAGACCTAAGAAAGATTGTTTTATGATTTTTGGGGATTAGAAAATTAGTTAAAACATTAAAACGGAAATTTCACGGTCTGAGATCTCGTCAGGGGCAAAATCGTCATTTTGTCCAAAATTTTCCAAATTGCTAGAAAAAGGCCGTAAAAGCCTCATAATGATTTTATTAAATTTCTAAAGGCTAAAATAGAGCAGTAAGCCAGAGAAATGAGAGAAACCCCCGCTAAGACGAAATGGTCATTTTGCCAAAAGTTTGGGTAAAATAGTCATTTTGTCAAAAAGTTTAGAAAAGTGATATTTAGGCCTAAAATAGTATTCTAAGCAGTAAAATAATTACAGAATTGAAAATATGAATCCCAAAACATGTAATTAGGGGAAATCCATATCAGAAATTTTATATTTTTATAATATTTTAAATATGAATTGAGTAGTAAAATAACCGTGATTTATTTCAGTTATAGGGAATCAACGAAAAGGTGATATAAGGAAGTGGATTTGCTCAGGAAAGGAATCACTAGTAAAATAGCAGTAAGTTCAAACATTTATTTGTCTGTAGTATGAATTTACTTGATATGTCTATATACTATGTATGATATGTAAATGTATATTCAAATGCTATATGCACACTAACGTGTAACAATAAATAACCCCAACTAAGGAACAAGATGTAAAGAGTTCCAGACCTAAGAGGCAGTAATAATGCCATCGGTCAGAAACCATAAGAAAGTCAGTAATAAAACCAGTATTGGCGTACCTGCCTCCCACATAGGTAGAGGTTCTACATGTTCAGTTATGATATGACTTCCACCCCGATAGTGGTACGTCCCAGGTATGGAAGTCCATTATTATGTAGGCTGTTGAGGATTGGCCAGTGGGTCGCTCCCCCGAGTTCCTCTTAGTCATGCGCGCCCTACGGTACGACCAATCTAGGGGCCCAATGCTAGAGTTAAAGCAGGATAAAAACATAAGACTTAAGATTTATTATAATTGAGCATAATATGTACTAACAATATGTGTGTAGCAGCTTAGGTCAATGCTAGAATGAATAGTATTGGTCAAAGTCAACCTTACTATTCATGATCAAAAGTCAAAGTTACTTTTCATATAAATAGTACTTTTTATGATTTTATGTTTTATGTTCCAGTTTGTATGTTTGAACTTATTGAGCTTGTCGCTCACAAATTTATTCATGTTGTAGGTAAGAAGTCTGTACATCAGTAGCTAATGGATGGACGAGGGGCAGGATCTGCATCTGCCAACAGAGCTGGTTAAGGGGATGTTCCTGCTGATGTTTTCCACTGAGCAGACTTTGAAAGCCATTATGAATATTTGTAACATGATGTAAATTAAGTATGATAGAATACGATATGTTTTATAGTATGTATTTTATGATGGGTTACGACTTTACAGTTTTAAGATCAGTTACAGTTTAAAAAAAAAAATCCCAGTTTTTCCCAAGCTAAAAATTTAAGTTTTTAAAAGTACGATTAGTAAACAACAAAGAGAAGTTTTAAGTAAGTTGCTGGCGATCCAATGAGGTGACAGTCTATCATAGTGGACTTCAGAGCTCTACAATGCTAGTACTATTAGCCTCCATGAAGGGCGGGCCGTCACAATTTTACCCCTAACGGGTCTCAGGACCGTAACAATTTTGTTCTATCATTTTTCTGGGATTTTCTAAGTCCAAATACCATAAAATAATATTTCTTAAGTTTTGATATATTTTTACAATATTATTTGCTGAAATTTGGTAACTATTCCTCACCCAACCCCTAAGGTACTATTCATCCAACACCTAGGGTCGTTTCTCGTTTTTCTAGCGTTTCGGAGCCTCAAATGGGTATTTCACTACTCCTGAAACGTTTCTCATCCCGTTCCCAAACCTTGGTTCCCGAGGAGCTTGGGTTTTCTTTCCCGTCCATAAATTTTCCCCCTCATTTCCTAAAATACCCCTAATGTGAATTTTTCCCATACTCACATTTTAGACATTGGAGGTTTTACTATTCCTATTAGGTTTGGTTTTCCATTACCAACTCCAACATACCGAAGGGTCTTGGTTTCCTTTTCGAGCCTACATTTTTACCCTTCGTTTCCTGAAATGCTCTTATGCTGTTTTAGAAATTTCGGCAGTATTTTCGCTTATATTTTTAGATTTCTCCGGCATTAGGTACGCCTCAGAATCTTGGTACCTATCATGTACTATACCAGAGACCTATTTTACGTAAAACTTTTCCACATTAACATCATTTAAATCACAACATATCAATTCACCATTTTTCTCATCATAACCCACGGTTTTTCTCATGGTACTCAACACTAAAAATTTTCATCACACAACTCAATTATTACATTTCATTCTTAAGGTTTCTAATGCACATTTTAACATCAAAACCCTAAGAAATTTTTCATTCTAACCCTAGCCTTATGCCACAGTTTTCATGTCCAAAGCCATAAGAAAATTTTCTCGTATTCCTATGGTCTTCTATCACATTTCTTCATCAATTTTTCTCACAAAAATATCCATTTTCTCATGTATAAAGGCCATGGATTTTACAAAGAAACATGCATCAATTTTGCTTGTTTCAAGTTTCTAAATCATGCTTTCATCACTACATTACCAAATCAACATAAACACTCAACAATTCATCAAATTTTCAACATTTTTCTACACCAATAAGCCACAATTTTCATGAAGAAAATCAATAAGAAATGCTTCAAAATTGTGGCTCACCTTGTAAATTTGATCCCTTGATACTTGGACTAGGATTGAAGGCTAATTTTGTGACAAAAATTTGTCAAAATTTTGGCTTAAAGGGGGATGGAAGCTCACGGCCACAAGGGAGCAGAATTTGGCTGCATTTTTCTGATTTTCAAAGTGGATTTTCCTCACCTATTTATAGGCAAAAATGTAGAGGACCATTTGGTAATTTTTCCCAACAATTTAGAAATTATTTAGGGACTTTTTAGCAAACTTTTAGGGTCAAAATAAAAATTTTTGGCTGATTTTTGTTGCTTTTGGCCGAACCCCCTTTTCCTATATTTACCAAATTTTTTTCCAAGCCATTTTGGCTAAATTTGGCCCTCGATCCAAGATTCCCATTAATCTTAGCCATTAATGCTACCTACCTTCCTTTATAAGCCTTAAATTCCATTTATTACATCACATTTGTGATGTCACCATGACATCATCTAATTAATTCATATATATTAATTCGTGGTCAATGTTTGACAAAAAGTCAAACCAAACGGAAATTTACCGAAATCGCATAGGCGGGTTTCTGACCCCTCCGATGCAATTGGTCTGCCTTATTTTGCTTCCGTTTGACCAAAATTCATTACCATAAATTTTTGTCTTTTTGTACACTTTAGTGCATTCTCCAGGGTTTTTGGCTCCGTTTTAGGGCCGTCTCACCAGTTTTGGATCGGGTAGATTTTCCATCTCCGAACTTACACTCTTTAATACTGTTAGAACATTTTCATTGCATTCTAACCAATATTAAAACATAACTTTTTCACATTTTATCCATTAAAATTGTTATATATATACAATCTTAAATTTCTCCAAGAATCTCGAAATTCCCTATTATCACACTCTTTACGTAAAACTTTTATGTAGACATAAACTTTTCCTCAATGATATAATCTGTTCTTTTCCACTCAACATCTTGTTCCACACACAAAGTTTAACCCGTGGTTTTAATACCCATGATCATACTTAAAATTTTTCTTCACTAAACTTATTTTTTCACAACCCTAACCCTTGGATTATTCTATGTCTTCCATGGATAAAATTTGAATTTTAAGCTTCCAAACATTTAAACTTTCATTCGAATCAAACACCAATCAATTCACATGTTTACTTAACGTTTTAACCACCAAGCTAACAAAATTCAAACTTAAAATTCACTAACCCATTCAACCTCATAACACATGAATATTTTCATCAAAAATTCAATCAAAACTTCAGATAACAATCCTACCTCACGATGGTATTGAATACGTGATCAGTAGAGGATTTTATCACAATTGGGTGAACAATGTCTGAAGAAATTTTGGCTTAGATGGGGAAGGGTGAACACGGTAACTTTTGGGCAGCATGAGGGTTGAGTTTTTCTAATTTTTCTGTACTTAAGAACAGCCCCCTTTTATAGACAAAATCAAGGACCATTTAGCAATTTTCCTAGTGACCAATTTGTAAAATTTTTAGGGACTTTTTAGTAATTTCTTGTGGTCAATCTTGGCTTGAAAAAACACCACCTTGAAGAGTGCTAGAAGATTCTAGGTTAATCTTGGCTTTTCTTGTTTATTTTTTGACTTTTTCTTGTTGACTTTGAATCCTAACCATTGGATTAAAGCCTCTTTAAATCCTATCCATTAGATCATGCTATGCCATAAGATTTGTATGAGTATTGTATACCCTAAACTTCCTTTTACGACCTTATCTTAGTCAAACTTTTGACCGAAAGTCAAACCGATCAAATTTCTCAGCAAGTAGGCCGGAGGACTTACTTAGCCATTTGTGCTGTCGATTTGATCTAATTCAATCTCAATAGTCCTAAAAACCCTAAAAATATCTATCTATGGCTTACCTTAGCTTTGACTGGCCATTTCTTACTTCTATGTTTTTTGGTTATCGAAATCACTCAATTTTGAGTGTTTTGGTCTGAAATCATTCTTTCATGACTGAACTTCATCCAGTGGTTATTTTTGGAGATTTTGAATCTTTCAAAAGGTTTATTTATCATTATTAACCCTATTGTTTTTATTTTAACAAATACAGTGTTCATTTTCATTTTCATTTTACAGAAAAAATTTCAAGAGAAATACTAGCTTATATCTAGGTCATGTTAAAGAAATTTTTGGTCCTTCACAACTACAGTATATGCATATTTATTTTAAATCATCACACAAATTCATCAATAACACATACTATTAAAAAATTTGGCATAAACATCGTATTAGCACTTGAGTCATCGTCGCATCACCTAGAAAAATAACTCAATATAACGTAAGAATTAATTAATTATTTTATCCTCGCATGATCTACATTAATATCTAATGTTGATTTAATAAGCTATGGTTATTTAAAATTTGGACGTCACATAGCACCTTTCTCAACAGAAGAAATCTACGAAGTTATTAAAAGTATGGCTCCTGACAAAAGTCCAGGTAACTTTGGAATACTAGAAACAATGACTACTAATCAAACTTCACTATCAGCATAGCAAATAACTCTTAATAACCTTTTCTTTTGTTTTGGTTTTAATTTTGTTATACTTTTCAAATTTTTTTATATTTTCACTTAATCCACTATTTTGGAAGAACAAACAAAATTTTCTTAGTAGCATTAAGATTTTGTGGGAAGACTCTAATCACCAAAACATTCAAATATATAATTAATATCAATCAATACTTGTGATAATATAATAGTATCTGATATATCCATGTAGCACTAAGATTTGTTTATCTCAGGTGATTTATACTTGAAATATTCTCTCTTTTTCTTTTCTCAGGTGAAGACGGAATGTCTGCTATGTTTTCTCAAAAGCATTGGGATATTGTAGGATATCTAGTTATCAAGGCAATTAAAGATGTGATTGAAGATTGTTCAGATATTTTTCTAATTAACAAAACCCTCATCACATCAGTCCCTAAAACTTCAAATACTTCTTCTGCGACTGGATTCTATCCTATTAGTCTTTGTACGACCCTATACAAAATTTTAGCTAAAGTATTGGCAAACCGTTTTAGGGTTATCCTTCCGGAAGTAATCTCAGAGACCCAAAGTTCTTTTTTATTTGATAGAACAACTTTAGACAATATTCTTCTAGCTTTTGAATTGGTACATGTTATAAAGGATAGGAAGATAGGTAAAAAAGCTTTTGCTGCGCTAAAACTAGATAAGAGCAAAGTTTTTGATCGAGTTGAATGTATTTTTTTTTAGAGAAAGTCATGATTTGTATAGAATTTGATGTAATGGTTTGTGTTTATCATGCGTTGTGTAAGGTCAGTCTCATTTTCCTTCTTAATTAATGGTCAACCATGAGGAAGTTTTTAATTACACACACTTGTCTTTGCGGAACTATATTGAAAGGATATTTGGTATTTGGAAAGCGAGATTCAAAATACTGACTAAGATGAACAGTTACCCCAACGAGAAACAAGTGAAGATACCAATAGTTTGTGCGAAATTGCATAACTTCATAAGAATGCATGCAGCGGTGGAACTAGACTCGCTACTTCAGTCGTACATGCATGATGTGCCAACATGCAGTGCAAGTACATCTATGTCTACCTGTGCAATGGATACAGCTGATGCTGATGGGTTAGAAGATATTGATAATGTGTACGAGGACATACATATGAACGCAACTAACACCGACGCACAGCATCAACATTGAAGTGGGACCACGACTATGGCTCAGTTTAGAGATGCTATCGCAGACCAAATGTGGGAGAGATACTAATAGTATCCATGGTATAGACTTTTGACGTCTGTTGTAATGGATTGTGATATAATGCTTACCTATGTAATTAAAAAGGTCATGATAAATATTCTAACGCATGACTTACTGGCCTGCCGAAGGGTTTTGTATGTATAATTATGGCAAGCAATTGAATTGAGTGATTGTCTATACTTTTCGACCAGGGGTTTAACCGAATGTGTTGATTTACGAAATATGACTTTTTATAATTATTTTGTTTCACATTGACAATCATATTTGAATTGAGTTTTACAAACATTTTGTTGACATGGTGATTTTGGGGGGGTGTTTGGGGGAGGAGGCATTACTACTATATTTTGGGTTAGAAAAAAGTTGTTTTGGAAAATGTCAGTGGGAGAAAAAACCGTTTGAGCTGAAAAAATAATAAAATTTAAAAATGTTTATAGTAAAAAAATACGTACTAATATGGATATTGTTTCGTTGCTCTCGAAATTTTATGCAATTTAAAAAAAAATATCTCATTTGATGTCTTATACACAAAGTTATGAATTTTTAAAACAACTTTTTTAGATAAATACCCCCTATATATGATTATTTAAATTTAGTTTTAGATAAATATTTAACTCAGATAAGTTGTTATAGATATAAGAGGATTTGAATTTTAAATTATGTACATCAAATTTATTGTCTAACAATGCGCGCAAGTATTGAGCGATAAATATTGAACGCAAATGCTGGTTGTCATGAAGATATCAAAATCATATCTTCAAATTCTTCATCCAAACACTACCTTATTTTATCTATCATATAACACAAACTCCTATAAAGATTCTTTTTTTTCAATTATTTAATAATTTTTATACACTTTTTTCATAACAACTTTTTCCAAAAACTTTTATCCCAAACACAATCTCTAACACCATATCTCATCTCCAAAACCAACATCTCAAAAAATATATCTCCAAAACACCCCCCAAACCCTCCCTAAGTCATGTCATGTTTATAGTTACACTAATAGAGCTATCCATTAGTTGACATTTTATGCTCTTAATATTAATGATGAACTTGTTTGTTTAGAGGACTCACCCTCATCCATAAAACCTATTATTATATTGTACGTGTCTTATTTATAATAACAAATTTTAATTTTCTTTAAAAATAAAAATAACAAAACTACACTTATCAAAAATAATAATAAATAGTAAATAATTAAAAAAAAACCTTCAAAAAAATAATAATAAACAAACAAAAGCAAACAGTACGCCCAACGAGTACGCAGACAAACCCAAATTAATGAAGAGGGAAATGAGGAGCATGCAACAGGTGTTACGTTGCATGTCCTTCCAAACGTTGTAGCCTCATACACAAGCACATTTCATGACTCCTCCTCACCCTCTCTCCATCTCCAAAACATGATCTTCCCATAAAACTCTCAGTTTCGATTTCCCAGCAGTACTACGTACTTGGTCAAAACGCCCGAAGTTCATCATGGCAACAACGATAAAACATCTATCCTGTATCGCCAAGGACGTCGTTCAAAGATGCGCCATGTAAATACAAGACTTTTTTCCCCCCTCGGTTGGATTAAAGAAATTCATGAAATCAGACAAATTTTTTATTTTGTGAATATTTTGAAGTCGAGACTTTGGTTGCTTTGGTGCAGGAAAATGGGGAGTTCGGAGGAGCAATTGGTGGAGGAGTTTGAAGGTATTGTTTTGAAGGATAATATTATTGATGATGGGAATGTGAGTAGTACTGGTGGGAGTTACTCGAGGAAATTTGTAGAATTTTGCAGCGCCAAGGCTGTGAAGGAGTTTTGCCTAAAGGTGGAAGAGGAGATCTCAGATGGGTCGTTTAGTCGCTTCACCTTCGATATGATGCTTGCCTGGGAAATGCCTACCTCCGCTGAGGAAGAGGACCGTACGGTACATCTGTACTTTCTTGATCTTTCTTTCTTTTTTTTTTTTTTGGCGAAATTCAAAAAATTAAAAATAGAAAATCACAAGTGCTGTAGGGAATATTCATAATGTTTCTAAATAGAAAATTACTAGTGTTGTGTGGTATATTACACCGCATATGAGAGATTTCTTACGATGGATTTAAAATTTTTCTTGCAACAAATGGACACAGTCATAATCTGAAAAATCATCAATAAACATTTATGAACCTGCAAAGTGTACTGGCCGGAAGAAGACAGAATTTGCTCCTTCAAAACATCTTGAAGGTTCCAGTCCATCTTTTGCTACCGGAAATTAGAATTTTCGTTTGACAAGTCGAAATATATAGTAAGTTGACATCTGATATATACGCTTACTCTAGTTTTATCAATTATCTCGTTATTGTCAAGTTCCCGAATTTTCTTTTGTCTCTTTTTCTGTTTCTGAATTTGTTGTCTTAATTCTTTTTTCTTTCGTAGGAAAATGTGGCAAAGGAAAGAGAAGACAGGAAGAGATCTCAGAAAACAACTTCAGAACAAAATGACACCGCTCTTTTTTATTCAGACGTGATGCCTCTTCTCGTAAGCTAGAAATCCCATTATTCAGCTTGCGAATCCACTATATACACTGTATTGGTATTTTAGATGTTACAAATTTCATATGTACATCATGTGAAAATTAGAGAGAAAAAGTGGAATTTGAAATTGTTAAAAAATTGAACTTTCAACTTAAAAGGTCAAGTTGTTAAAGAGAATTGTCCAATATTTTTATATGTCTATAGTTATTGTTATGTTTTTACGATGTGGGACTGGAGATTGTTTTTAACCTTATCACATTTTGAGCCTATTGGGTTCTGAAACCATATGAAGATTAGAGAGGTAATGGAATTTGAGACTGTTAAAAGATTGAGTTTCTAACTTAAAAGGCCAACATATTAAGTGGAATAGTTTAATATTCTTATATATCTATAGTTATTGTTTTGTTTTTACGACGTGAACTCCGAGTTCCTTTTACACTTATATAATTACACGATATCCTAATCACATAATTATAATATATAAAATACAAATATATAATTATGCGAATTCTCCAATACATTGTATCATTACAAATGTGCATTGCTTTTATAGACTTAATGAATGTCATGTACTGATCAAATTCAGACAAATTATGTCTATCCGATACCACAAAGAATCTGCATTTGCTTTTGATCAAGGCGTAATTAAATTCGTATAGAGATGATCATTTAGTCAAATTCAGCATTGCTTTTTTGATATAAAAAATTATGCAAGTTCTGTAAATAGTAGAGTAGAGTTTGTTAAACAGCTTCTCACTCTCTCCCCAGTATGGCTGCTGCAGGTTAATAATGAGCCTAGTGTTGGAGAAGAAGCGTATGTATGGTTGGGGTTGCTGGTTCCTTTGGTTGTGGATGTCGTTAACGGGATATTTACCTTTGAAACTCTTACAGCATCTACGAGGAACCGGCTCCATTTTCCTGCTCATGACGAATTTCTATAGAATACACAAGTAGGCTACCATCTTTGGTTCCAGCTAAGAAGCATTCTTCCGGGGTCACTGTTAGAGATGTTATCACCTTTCCAATTCCATCATACTTTTTAATGACCTCAAATGCATTCATAGAGCGTAAAACTATCTGCCCTTGGTCTCCAGCACAGACAAGAACCTCACCACATCTACTTAGTTCGATACAATTGAGGCATCCATTGGATTCAGAAGAAGCAAGATGTTTACCATTAATCGAATAGACGTGCAAACTAAGATCATCATCACCATAAAACATGATATGACCATGCTGAGAGGCAATAAGCTTGGACAACGCACAGCCATTTGGATGGCGTAAGGATCTCACATATCTTCCCTCCCTTAAAGTATTGAAAACGCAGGTTCCATCTTTTGATTCACTAATAACTATGTCAAGCTCCATGCTAACAAATAAGCACGTAATTACGTCATAATGCCCACAAAGAATATGAAATGGAGTTTCAACTATCACAGAATCTTTCTGGGGTGGTTCAGTCTACGTCGGACGAACCCTTTTTTCTGGGTTTCTTCCACAAGCAACTTCCCAAACCATAACCTAGTGTCAAAACTTCCAGTGGCTAGGATGCTTCCATCAGATGTCACTGTAAGCAAACTATAATGATCTAAACATGCCAAACATAATCCAAATATAGCATATTGATCGAAATGCGGAAAAATTATCGAGACCAAAAAAAAAAAAATACCTCCAGCCATTGTTAGTTCCCCGATGAACCTACAAAAACTTAAAACCAAACGTTAAAAAACACACCGAAGGCTTGGCCTTCGAAGCTCTCAATTCTCACGAATGATGATGTAAAATGAAAAGCGATTTTTTTTTTTTTAAGAATCAAGCTCCGGGACCAAGATGTAGGAATAAAATCAGTAAAAACACATCAGAGCGGCGCAGTGGAACAACAAAAATTTTTCAAGATCGTTAAATATATCGTGATGTCATATACAATAAATTAATAATAATAAAACTCATACCTCAAGAGGACGCCAACTGTAGGAGGAGAATGATTGTAGGGCTTCAACCAACTAGCCTTCTCTACTATTCTCCAATTCCCGGATGGCAGAGTGTGTGGGCACTCGATTCCTCGACCAGTGTGCTAGCACTGCTAGTCTTCTTGCGACCACCCAGATCTCTAAAGAACTTATTGTCACGGTGAGTTGTGCAACAATAAGCCTGCTCACCTGAGAGTCTGTGGTCTAAGAGAACTGGAGTGGCAGGACTTCTATTTATAGACTTGCATGAGGTGATCCTCTGAATTCGAAATGGATTAGGAGAAGATTTTCTCCCTTATCCACTATGCAAAATCCAAAATTCCCTAGGCCATAATCAAGGGTAGATTCAGCCATTTTGGGATCTTTGCTTTCCAAATTCAAACAGGATTTTTTACTTGAATTTTATCTCCTCACACATTAACAAAAACCAAATTTCCTAAGGCCATAAACCTGTCCAGATTCGTCCATTAAAGTGTGAGGAGAATCAAAATCCAAATAGGATTTTCTAGCTCGAATTTTATCTCACCCTTATCCACTAAAATTTCCAAAATTCCCTTTGGATTTATCCAATAAATTTCTTCCACTTTAGGGAGGAGAGAGTCCAAATTCAACTGGGATTGAAACTTGAATTTTTCCCTGAACCTTATCCACAAAAACCGAATTATCTAGGAGGATTTTTCTCAACTAATTTTCGGCCACTTTTGTTAGAATTAGGATTCAAAATTCAAGTAAGATTCAAACAAGATTTTCCTCTCCTTTATCCAAATCAAACCCAAATTTTCTCTTGTGGATAATCCACAAAAATTCAAATCCTATATGGATTGTGATTCAAAATTTGAATTTCAAATTTCAAATTTCAAAGTTCAAATTTCAAAATTCAAAATTCAAACTTCAAATTCAAATTTTAAATTTAAATTTCGAACTCAAATTTCAAATTCAAATGTCAAATTCAAATTTCAAATTTAAATTTCAAATTCAAATTTCAAATTTCAAAATTCAAATTTCAAAATCCACAAAAAGTTGTATTTCAAATTTTCGTTCTCATGGATAATTTTCTACAACTCCAATCCAATCTCAAATAAAATCATGGCAACTTTATTTGGAGTTCGAATAATTGTGTACTCTATTATCCAAAACAAAATCCGAATTCAACCAGAGAGAATCTTGTTCACCATCCTAATCCTATGTCAACACCATCCATGCATAATCAACTAGCCAATAAGCATACACAAATTAATTTGCCAACCGTTAAGGAATTATGTGGAGCTAGTAGAGGGACCAATTGGACATATATAATTGGGCTCCCGTGAATCCATATGATCATCATTCTGTACCGAACAACTCAATCATATGATCACTAATTTCAGAGTCATACCACTATAAACCTGAAACTGAACTCCCAATTATACACCGTATTACGTAAGCCTATGATGAGCTACTGTCCAATGACCTTGTCATAAATGCAAAACCCTCATATGATATCCATGATCAGTCTTAGGTCAAAGTCCGTTTAATCCTATTGATCAGGCTATCTTAAAGTTTCATTATACTATCGAACAAGAAAATGATTATTCACCATGTGTGAATAAGAAGTAATCTGCCCAGCAGACGATCCAAGGCCTTATGCATTTTCACATCCAGTATAATGCCTTTAAGATGATACCTTTAACTCCTTAGAGCTATGATTCCGATATTTGTAAACAAACCCTTCATTGTATATAAGTCATTTACCCAACAAACCGGTCTATAAGCTTACTACCTCTGAGACACTTTAGCCATTGGAACATCAAAGTACACAAGTCATATACGTGAAGTAGTTCATTTACTCAGGATTAAGGTTATTGCATAATGAACGTCAAAAGCAAATTGATCAAAAATGGTGGAATTTTCATAATGGACGTTAGTTCATTTCCTAACACAAGAGCTAACGTCCTCCTTATGTTCTTTTCCATCAAGAGAATTTTCATAATATAAATGAAGGAATAATGGTGGAATTCATGGACCATAATCACGAATGGGTACAACGTTTAATATCAAAAACTGAATGAAAACCATTCGGTTACCAAGAGTAACCGACATTCTCCTACTTGGTCCATAAATTCTAACATTCACCAAGTAAGAAACAAAGTACATGAATCATGACGACAAGTCCTCTTAAGCACGAGTATTATCTTCCATGTATTACAATGCAATTTGTCCCCTTTAATAGCTCATATAACTTAATGAATATACACTATGTTTATTCTCCGTCCAAACATAAAGATATTTTCTCAAGACTAACATATGTATACACGAGGTGGCCAAAATGAGAAAACATCACAAAAAGAATTTCATTATAATAATGTCATTTTTATAACGAAATTACATAGAGGAACCAAGTCTCATTCTAACTATATGATCCTTGAATTTTTGTGCTGGCATGTCTTTAGTTAAAGGATCAGCAATCATCAATTCAGTGCTAATGTATTCAATGACCACTGATTTGTCTTTAACACATTCTTTTATGACTAGATACTTGATGTCAATGTGCTTACTTCGACTACTACTTTTATTATTCTTAGTCATAAAAACAGCAGCTGAATTGTCACAGTATATCTTCAGTGGCCTAGATATCGAATCCATAATTCTAAGCCCAGAAATGAAATTTTTTATCCATACACCATGTGAAGTAGCCTCAAAACAAGACACGAACTCAGCTTCCATAATGGAAGTAGCAATCAAGGTTTGCTTTGCACTTCTCCAAGAAATAGCTCCACTAGCTAGCATAAAGATGTATCTCGAAGTTGACTTCCGAGAATCAACATAGCCAGTGTAGTCTGAATCGGAGTAGACAGTCACTTCCAAAAGATCAGTCCGTTGAACATAAGTATGTAATTCTTGGTACCTTGAAGATACCTAAGCACCTTCTTTGCAGCTTTCCAGTGGTCTATACATGGATTACTCTGATGTCCTCTTAACATCCTGACTGCAAAAGCTATGTCAGGCCTTGTGCAGACCTGAGCATACATAAGGCTTCCTCCAACTTAAGCATAAGGAATATTTTTCATTTGTTCTCTTTCAAAACCATTCTTTAGACATTGATTTAAGCTGAGTTTGTCACCCTTCACAATAGGAGCTATATTCGATGAACAATCCTTCATCCAAAATCTCTCTAAAACCCTGTTGATATAGGTTTCTTGAGACATAACCAGAATACCACGCATTCTGTCTCTATATATCTTAATCCCAATAACATAAGATGCATCACCCATATCTTTTATTTTGAAGTTTTTATAGAAAATTGTTTCACCTCATGTAGCATACCCTTATCATTGATCACAAGTAAAATATCATCCACATATAGAATAAGAAAACAAATCTTGCACCCACTGACCTTCTAGTATATAAATTGATCTATAATGTTCTCTACAAATCCAAATGAAGAGATGACATCATGAAATTTCAAATACCACTGACGGGAAGCCTGTTTCAATCCATATATAGATTTCTTGAGCTTGTAAACCAAATGCTCACTACCACTTGTGACGACCAGAGAATTTTAGCGATGTGACCTAGTTTAATCTAGGGTTTTCTATGAGTTCTGTAAGTAAGAATGTAAAGAAACACTATGGTTCTAATTAGACAAATTATAGTGTTGCTAGAAATAAATAAATGTTTTGGAGGAATTAAAATCTCCAAAAATAAGTAGAGAATAAAGTATATGAGTAAGAAAGTTAATTCAGGCCCAAAACGCTCAAAAAGGAGTAGTTTCGGTATCTGAACAGTATAAAGATAAGAATGTGGCAAGTCAAAGTAAGAGCACAGTAAGAAAAGTACAAATATATGTATATAATAAATTGTACTATTTAAAGAGTGAAATAGATGTATTTATATTGTTTAGAATATATTAAAATGTTCTAACAATACTGATGAGTAAGAATTCAGTGTTGGAAAAAATTCACTGAGTTGAAACGGGTGAAACAGTGCCAAAACCGGCATTGAAACCCTAACCGGAGCTCAAAAAGACGGTAAACTTCCGGGATTGATTTTGATCAAACGGAAGCAATTTAAATTGATCCGACTGCACAGGAGACCTCAGGAACACGCCGGGACGATTTCAGGAAAATTTCGGCTCGAACCGGCATCGGTCAAAAAGTAGTCGAATTAATGTGAATAGTGAAAGTCAAAGTCAACTTTCACTTTTGTATTTATGACATCATAAATCCATTTACCAAATGGAAAGAAATATGGTGTTAGGTAAGATGAATGGCCATGATTTAATTTGCTTTTGATCTAAAGGCCAAGATTTGGCCAAAAATATACCTTTTTAATTTTTGAAAAAGGGAGAAAGTATTAGGGTGAAAGGTGCCTAATTTTCATTGGTGGATAGCCAAATTAATTGGCTTTCTTCCATGCATAAGTCGGCAGGTTTGGGAATAAAGTGGCCGAAGCCAATTTTCAAGCAAACAACCAAAGAAAATTTTCTAAGTCATTCTCCATGGTGAGCCGTGAGTGACCAAAGGAGAACTAAGCTATTTCTTCAAGTTTTCTATACAAAAAGTGTGGCAAAACATCACTTGAAGACAAAGGAAGAAAGTGAACAAGGTAACTTCCCTTGGATTGAAATTTTTCTTGGTTTTTCTTCATGAAAACCGTGGGGTGAATAGTGAATTAAGATGGAAAATTTTTGGTTGTTTTTCATTAAGTTGATGAAGGGTTTTGTTAAGGTTGTAATAAGTAAGAAAACCATGTAAATTGTTTAAAGAAAAACCAAATTTTGGTTGGTTTTTCAAAGGAAAATCCGTGGGTTACCTTAGGTAACCAATGAGAAAAAGTTGTGGTTAATTGCTAACATGCTTTCTAAGTTGAAATTGGTGAAGAATAAAGCATGAATTTCATTATGGAAAAGTTTGAAAAAAAAATTTTGTTGTACATTACCTAAAGTGGCCGTGGGAAATACTTAGGGTTTTGGTGAAAATTTTGCATGTTTCATATGATGTTTGGTTAATTGAAATCATGCATTTTATGATGTGAATGATGAAATTTTGATTGAAAGCATGAAACAAAAATGATGGCATGTGTTTTCTTAATGTGGCCGTGAGTTATGGGAGGCTTAAAAACCCTAAGAATTTGGTTGAAAAGTACAAGGAAATGGGCTTGAAAAAGTGTTAGAAAAATGGCATTGAATAGCCTAAAAAGTGGTTGAAAAGTTTGAGAAACTTTGGTGCGGTTTGGTGGTGAAAACCGAAACCAAAACTAAGGGCAAAATTGTGAAAAAATTTTGTAATGTGGTTAAAAATGTGAAATTGGAATTTGTGAGCTTTTATGTAAAAGTTTGGAAAACTTTTACATAAAATAGGCTTGTGGTATAGTACGTGGCAGGTACATATGGTTCGAGGCGTACCTAACGCCGGTAGCCTTAAAATTACGCCGAAATGTTGTCGAAATTTCGAAAACGGCTTTCGGGGTAAAATAGGAATTTAAAAATAAAAGTTTAGGGTCGGGTCGGAAACTCGAGTCCCTAACGGAAAATTGAATAAGGAAAACCTGAGGGGTGGTTCGTGAATAGTAACCCGTCCCCTAAAAATGTAAAATGCGAGTGAAACGGAAAAACCGACCCCGAGGGGGGGGCGTTTTTGGAAATGAAATAAAGGTCCGAGTCGGGTACGGAAAATCCGAGCCTCGAAGACCTAGGTCGGGAATGTCTAGATGAACGTTTTAAATACTAGTGAAACGTCCATTTGAGGCTCCGAAACGATAGAAAATCACTAAACCGACGTAAGGGTCGGAATAGTGCTTCCCGAGGGTCGGGAAAGTGAAAAGTGGAAATAAAGTAGAAGCGAACCCGGTAATGATTAGAAAAGAGTCAGAAAAGTTCCTGAGGGCCAAAAATGCAGTCTGGATCAATAAAATTCCGTCAGGGGCAAAACTGCAATTTTGCCAAAATATAGGGGTAAAATCGTAATTTTACAAAAGTTGGGGAAAATTGGGAAAATGATAAATAAAGCCCAAAAAGTTGTAAATAGGTTCTGTTTAAGCTTTTTAATGAAAAATAAAAGCTATAAATGGAAATGAAATTAACAGACAAAGTTTGTCTGTAGGATCCAAAAATCGACCTACAAGGAGGGCGATCAAAGATCCTAGAGAGAAAAGGAGAAGAGATTGATAAGGTAAGTATAGACATTTAATTGTCTACTCACGAATGGACTTACCATAAAGTTGTGTTATATATATATACACATTTAAGCTATTCAGTTTGTGACATGATACTAACATGTTCACGAGAATAGTAAGCCAGATTAGAAAAAGAAAAGAGGAATAAGTTAAGTCAAATAATAAGACTTAAAAGTTAAGGTTGGCATACCGGCCTCCCCAGTTGTGAGGTTCCCAGATAGCCTCCACCCCAGAAGTGTGGCGCTGCCTCGTTAATAATGAGGTAGTTTATGGCTTAACTTCCTGCCTCCACCCCAGAAGTGTGGCGCTGCCTCATTAATAATGAGGTAGTTTATGGCATGACTTACTACCTATAAGGTCAGTAGTCCAGAGATGACCTTAGGGTTGATCGGTGGGTCGCTCCCCTGATCCTCTATTAGTCTGCGTGCACCAGGTACGTCCAACCACGGGCCCACAAGTGAAAGATTAAGCAGATAAAGTAAAGCAAAGAAAAGAAAGAAATAGAATAGAAAGAACAAGTAGTATAGGACTAAAGAAAATAATTGGTCCTAAGTTGACTAACCCTAGAGTGATGTATTCAGCTTATTTACTTGTATGTATGTTTGTACTTACTGAGCTTTAGCTCATTAGTCTATTCGTGATGTAGGTAATAAAGGAAAGCAACCAGCAAGATGAAACAAGAGTAGCGGACTGACAGGCAGATCCCAGCGATGTCATGGACGGGTTATGGTTCCGTTTCGCAGAATTCCGCTGTACTCAAGGTGTAAAAGAAAGATAGTGTAATAGTGAGGTATATGTATAAAGACAAGACAAGAGTGTAGTATGTAAAGTAGTGAAACAAGCTTAAAAATGTGTTTCTATTTTTACGTACTTTAAAGTAACAAGACTCCAAAATATATTTTGGGAAAAAGTATTAGGAAGTACGTATATATTTATGTATACACAATTTTCAAGAATTAGTAGTTTCCTCCAGTTAAAGAGAAAAAAAAAATATTCCTAGTTTTTCAAGAACAAATCTTTTAAACCCCAAGGAGAAGAAAGTTATAGAGACAAGCAAGCTAAGTAAGACTAAGCAAAGAATAAAGAAAGCAAGCAAGATAAGGTGGATGACCTAAGCTAGAGGGGTCACCCACACCACTAGAGGAAAATCCTTCTGGTTGTTTCATGTAGACCTCTTCCTCTAGATCTTCATTGAGAAAGGCCGTTTTCACATCCATCTATTGCAACTTTAGGTCAAAATGTGCAACTAATGCCATGATAATATGAAGAGAATCTTTCTTAGATACAGGAGGAAAAGTCTCTATGTAATCGATTCCTTCCTTCTGAGTGAATCTTTTTACAACAAGTCTAGCCTTGTATCTCCCAATGTTGCCCAGTGAGTCTTTCTTTGTCTTAAAGACCCACTTGCATCCAATGGATTTTGCACCATCAGGCAACTCAATAAGGTCCTAAACACCGTTAGATGACATAGAATTCATCTCATCTTTCATAGCATCATGCCATAAGTTAGATTCCTTATAACTTATGGCTTACGAAAATGTTTCAAGATCAATTTTGACTCCAATGTTATAGTCTGACTCTTGTAGATAAACGATGTAATCACTAGGTACTGCTGACCTTCTTAGTCTAGTAGATCTTCTTAAGTAATTTCAACATTCTCTTGAAGATCGTGTTAATCAACTGGTTGTTCAACTATTCCTAGTACTTCTTGAACAACTTCATCTATTGGTTTATTATTAGTAGTTTGTGGAACCTCAACAACTGGTTGTTAAACACCCGTTGGAACTTGAGGGGCATTAACAATGACAATCATCTTATTACTTGATGTGGAAGACTGAGCATCAGTATGATCTCTTTCAGGAACAATGTCTTGAAATTGATCTCTCCTACTAATCATGTCATTCTCAAGAAACTTCGCATTTCTAGATTCCACAATCCTAGTGCTGTGAGATGTACAATAGAATCTGTATCCTTTAGACTTTTCAGCATATCCAATGAAATACCCACTAATAGTCCTTGGATCCAGCTTCTTTTCTGGTGGATTATAAACTCTAACTTCAGACGGGCATCCCCAAATACGTATATGACGCAAACTCGATTTCCAAACTCTCCATAACTCAAATGGCATTTTTGGGACAGCCTTGATTCGAACTCGATTTAATATATACGCTGTCGTTTTAAGAGCTTCAGTCCACAATGATATAGGAAGTTTGGCATTGCTGTACATACTCTTAACCATCTCCATTAAAATCCGGTTTCTTCTTTCTGTAACACCATTCTCGCTCGGAGAACCAGGATTGGTGTATTGAGCAACTATTTCATGCTCTTCAAGAAACTTAGCAAATGGACCAGGAGCTTGTCCATCCTCAGTGTATCTATCATAATACTCTCCTCCTCTGTCAGCTCTCACAATCTTAATTTGTTTTCCACATTGTTTCTCTACTTCAGTCTTGAAAATCTTAAAGGCATCTAATGCTTCATTTTTATTCTGAAGCAAGTAGATATACATGTAATGTGAGAAATCATCAATAAAGGAGATAAAGTATTTTGGACCACTTTGTATGTCCATATCTGGACAACAGATATCTGAATGGATGATCTCAAGTAATTCAAAACTTCTGTGCATATACTTATTAGATATTTTGGTCTGCTTCCCTTTAATGTAGTCCACACAGTTCTCGAAATCAGTAAAATCCAAAGTACTTAGTATTCCATCATTTACCAATCTCTTAATCCTATCTTTAGAGATATGTCCCAATCTCCGGTGCCACAACATAGAAGAATCCTCATTTATAACACATCGTTTTAAACTAGTGTGAACATTTATAGTATTATTAGTGGCATCATTTTGTAAATTAATAAAAAAAAAGACCATTAGATAAAATACTATTTCTAATAACATCAGATTTATAAAATACACTAAAAGATGTCTTTGAAAAGTTAAAGGAAAAACCCAATGGTATAAGCTTTGAAACAGAAATCAAGTTTCTAGAAAAACTTGGAACATAAATGGTATATTCTAAATTTAAAATAAAGCCACTACTTAAAATTAAACTACATGTCCCAATGGCCTCCACATGCGAGCCCATCTTATTTCTTGAAAAGATGTATTACTTATTTTCCACTGGTTTCCATAGATTTTGCATACCCTACAAGGTATTTAAAACATGGATTGTGACCCAGAATCAATCCACCATGTGTTATAACCAACATCAACCATATTAGATTCATAACAAACAAATGAGATTAGTTTACCTTTCTTCTCAAGCCATTTCTGGAATTTGGTGCAATCCTTCTTCATGTGTCCCTTCTTTTTACAGAAGAAATACTTGGATTATTTCTTAATTCTATCTTGCAGAGGTATTTTACCTTTCTCTTTCTTCTTGGCTTGCTTGTCATCCTTCTTGTCTGTTGCCATCATGACACTCTCACCTTGTTCCATTGTCAACCTGCCCTCTTCCTAAACACACATGGTCATGAGTTCATTAATTGACCACTTTTCTTTATGTGTGTTGTAGGAAATTTTAAAGGACCCATACTGCTGTGGAAGAGTGTTCAATATGTAATAGACAAGAAAGGTCTCAAACATTGTAACCTCAAGTGTTTTCAATTGAGCCATAAAATCCCTTATCTTCATGATGTGCTCTCCCACACCTTTCACTGTAGTGAGCCTCATCGATTAAAACTTCATTATTAAGGTGCTAGCAAGCGCCTTATCAGAAGTTTCAACCTGTTCATCTATAGTCTTCAGCAAATCTATGACCTTTTCATAGCCTTCGACGGAATCACGAATACCAGCAGAGATGTTAGTCTTTATGAACATGACATTTAGGCGATTAGATCGCTCCCATTTTTCATAAAAAGCAACATTAGCTTAAGTGCTGGTTTCAGTTATGGCAGGTGGTGTGACAACCAAGGAATTTTACTATTCTCAGGAAATAAGTACAATGTATGTATACAATGAATTTTGTGTATTAAATTGTAAATTGTATGATTTAATAGTATTTGGAACATAATGAAATATTCTAACAACACCAAAGAAAGTGTATTCAAGAATAGAAATTCTACCAAACCGAAATTGGACCAACGATACCCTTTTTAGTATCAAAAACACTAAAAATATACTGTAAGTCACTAAAAGACGAAATACTTATAGCATGAATTTTTAGTCAAACCAAAGTGAATTAAGGAAAACCAATCGCATGAACAGCCTCAGAAACCCATCTACGCGATTTCGGTGCAAAACCATTAGGTTTGATTTTTTGGTCAAAGTTTGACCAATATATATGTGGAGTCAATGGAAGCAAGGATACATTACAATCCAAAGGCTAGGGTTTAATGACTCTTTGATCCAATGGCTATGATGCAAAGTCAAACAAAAAAGTCAAGAAACAACTTAGAACAATTTCAAAAAATTTTCTAGGCATGCAAGGTGGCGGATTTCTATGGCAAATTCAAAACAAAATCAGCCAAGGTTTTCTTTCTTTGCAAAACAGCCCCTAAATGTTGTAAAAATTACATAAAAAGCTTGCAAAAATGCCCCCTAAAACATTGCAAAATGGTCCCTCAAATTTCAGCCATAAAACCACATGGTTTTTAGCCATTGAAACCAGAAAAAAAAATTTGTTTTCTACCTTCCCTAGCATCCGTGAGTTCCACCCCCCAAAACAGCCAAGTTTCTTCAAGTTTTCTTCACAAAAAGGTGTTCAAATTTCATCTCAAGCCCAAGGAAGTAACATAGCAAGGTGAGCTTCCATTTTTGCAAGTTTTCTTCTTGTTTTTCCATTGAAAAATCGAGTGAATGCAGGGCTATTTTGGGATGAAAATTTCAATTTTGTTTTGTTGGTTTTGTCTTAAAAAAAATAAGGTTAGCAAGTGAGGAAATAAAGCAATGAACTAGAATTCAAAAAACTAAAAATTTTCATGTTGGTTTCGCACCCAAAACCATGGCTGCCAACCTATTTTGGTGATGATTTTTAAGTGTTGAGTTGGGTTGGTTTTTAGTGTTGAAAATCATGCAGTAATGTGATGAAAGCAAGGGATGAAATAAAATTGAAAAAACACAACATTGTGCTTGTTTTTCAATGGAAAAACCATGGAGAAGTTAACATGAAATTTGAGTTGTGTTATTGAATTCTTGTTTCTGAATGTAGTGTTAGTACGTAAGGAATCAAGAAATGGAAAAAAAGAAATTTTGTGCATGTTTCCCTAATTAAAACTGTGAGCATTCCTTGGAAGGGGGGGGGGGGGGTGAATGAAGAATTTCATTGGATTTTAGGTGTTAATTGATTCCACGAAATTATGTGACATGTGTCTAAATTAATAAAGAAATACGGAACAAAAGAAATGGAATTTTGATGCTTGAAAGGTAATGAAATCCGTGGCTAGGGTTTGGTGAGAATAGAAAATTTTGTAAGGAAAATATGGATGTGTAATGTGAGTAAAACCAAGATTATGAATAGGTAAGAACGAACCAAAATGTCGTTACAAACGACTAAGATTATAAATGTATTTTTACATAAAAAGTTTGGATTTTACGTAAAGATTAGGTCTAATTTAGTAATTGGCAGGTATCAAGGGTTTTGAGATGTTACCTAAATGTTGGGAACCTATAAATTAGGCAGAAATGCTGTTGAAATATTTATGACGCCCCGAAGGACATTTTAGGAAACAAGGGGTAAATTAGGGTTAGGATTTGGAAACCCGAGCCCCTCAGTGACCTAGGCACGAGGAAGGGCAATAAACGATTTCAGAAGTAGTGAACTGTCTATTTAAGGTCCCGAGAGGTTAGAAAAAAGAGAAACGACATTGAGGGTCGGAATAGTACCACCCGAGGGTCGGGTGAATAGTAACCCAAGCGTTTCAGCAAGAAATATCGTAAAAGCTCGTTAAGGCCTAAGAAAAATTATTTTATGATTTTGGGCTTAGAAAACCCCCCTAAAATATTAAAATGAAAATTTTACGGTCTAAGGTCCAGTTAGGGGTAAAATGGTCATTCTGACCAAAATTTTCTAAAACGCCAGAAAAATACCGTTAAAGCTTTAGAATGATTTAATTAAATTTCTAAAGGCCAAACTAGAGCCGTAAGTCGGAAAAACAAGGAAAATCCCACTAAGGACAAAATGGTCTAGGACAACCGGAAATTCTGGCATTCTCGGAAGAAAATGTACAAATGTATGTATATAACAATTTGTACTATTTAAAGAGTGAAATAAATGTATTTATATTGTTTAGAATATATTAAAATGTTCTAACAATACTGACGAGTAAGAATTCAGTGTTGACAAAATTCACTGAATTGAAACGGGTGGAACGGTGCCAAAAACGGCATTGAAAACCCTAACCAGTGCATTATGGTGCACTAAAAGATGAAAAACTTTCGGGATTGATTTTGATCAAATGGAAGCAGTATAAATTGATCCGACTGCACAAGAGACCTCAGGAATCCGCCGGGATGATTTCAGGAAAATTTCGACTCGAACCGATACCGGTCAAAAAGTAGTCGAATTAATGTGAATAGTAAAGTCAAAGTCAACACTTTACTTTGCATTTATGAAATCATAAAGCAAATTTATTAAATGTGAAAATTATGGTGGTTGGTGGCATTAATGGCCAAGATTGATTCACTTTTTAATCTAAAGGCCAAGATTTGGCCAAAATTAGCCAAATAAATTTTGTGAAAATTTTGGAAAGAAATGGCTTGAAATGTGTTGAATTCTCATTGGTTGGAAGCCAAATTAATTGGTTCTTTTGCGACTTAAGTCGGCAAAACATGGAACAAAATGGCCGTAGCCATTTCAAAGCCAAAACATAAGAGAAAATTTTTTTTTTAAGTGTTGTCCAAGAGAACACCCGTGAGCAACCAAGAGGAACCAAGATAATCTTCCAAGTTTTCTTCACAAAAGTGGTGTCAAACACTTCATTGAAGTCAAAAGAAGCAAGAAAGCAAGGTAACCTTCTTTGGTTTGCAATTTTTCTTGATTTTTCTCCATGAAATCCGTGGGACGAATAGTGTGAAGGATGAAAAATTTTAAGTTGGTTTTGGTTGATTTGGTGCTTGGGTTTTGTTAATGGTTTAATTAGAAGAAAAACCATGCATTTTGTTTAAAGAAAAACAAAGTTTTGGTTGGTTTTCCAAGGGTAAAACCGTGGGTTACTTTGTGTGTTTGATGAGGAATTGTTGTTGTTTAAGTGTTGTAATGCTTTAAATCATGTTTTGGTTAAATGTAAAGCATGATTTGTATGGTTATAAAGCTTGGAAAAATTTTGGAATCAAAAACCCTAAAATGGCCGTGGGTTGTAATTAGGGTTTGACGAATATTTATGCATGATTAACTTGATGTTTGGATATTTTAAATTATGCATTTAATTATGAAAATGATGGTTATGTGATTGAAAGCATGAAACAAAATGTTGTGCATGTTTTTCCCTAAAATGGTCATGGGGTATGAATGTTGAAAAACCCTAGGAATTGTGTCGTAAAATGCATGAAAATTGGCTTGAAAATGTACTAGGTAATGACATTGGAATAGCCTAAAATTTGGTTGAAAAATTGAAAAGTTTTGGCTAGGTTTTGGATAGGAAAACTGTGGCTAAGACCTAAGGGCAAAATTGAAAGAATTTTATGGAATGTGGTTCAAAATGTGAATTGGAAATTTTGTGAGCTTTTATGTAAAAGTTTGGGAAACTTTTACATAAAATAGGCTTGTAGTATAGTACGTGGCAGGTACATATGGTTCGAGGCGTATCTAACACTGGTAGCCTTAAATTTACGCCGAAATGCTGCTGAAATTTCGAAAATAGCATTTGGGGTAAAAAGGGAATTAAAAATAAAAGTTTAAGGTCGGGTCGGAAACTCGAGTTCCTAAAGGAAAATTTAATAAGGAAAACTTAAGGGGTGGTTCGTGAATAGTAACTCATCCCCTTAAAAATGTAAAACGCGAGTAAAACTGAAAAACCGACCCCGAGGGGGGGTGTGTTTGGGAAACGAAATAAAGGTTTGAGTTGGGTACGGAAAATCCGAGTCTCGGAGACCTAGATCGGGAACGTCTAGATGAACGTTTTAAATACTAGTAAAACGTCCATTTGAGGTTCCGAAACGATAGAAAATCACTAAACCGATGCAAGGGTCGGAATAGTGCTTCCCGAGGGTCGGGAAGGTGAAAAGTGGAAATAAAATAGAAACGAACCCGGTAATGAATAAAATAGAGTCAGAAAAGTTCCTGAGAGCCAAAAATGCAGCTTGGATCGAGAAAATTCCGTCAGGGGTATAATTGCAATTCTACCAAAATATAGGGGTAAAATCGTAATTTTACAAAAGTTGAGAAAAATGGGGAAAATGATAAATAAAGCCTAAAAAGTTATAAATAGGTTTTATTTAAGCTTTTTAATGAAAAATAAAAGCTATAAATGGAAATGAAATTAACAGACAAGGTTTTGTCTATAGGATCCCAAAATCGACCCACAAGGAGAGCGATTAAAGATCTAAGAAGGAAAAAAGGGAAGAAATGGATAAGGTAAGTTCAGACATTTACCTGTCTGTAACATATAGCATTATTATTGCTAACTTTGATGTACTAATTATAAGTTAGGTACATATGCGCTACAGGCACTATTATAGAGTAGAGAGAGAGACGAAATGTGCTACGGGCACTATTGGAATGGGACACATGATAAATTGTGCTTCGGGCACTAGAGCGAGGTTAATGAAACTCACTCACCTAAAATTAAAATGTGAACCATTCCTAACCACGGGGCAATATGAAGTCACCGGGTTAGAACTTTAAAAAGTTGGTAATGAAACCACTTTTGGCGTACCAGCCTTTCGTACAGGGAGGTAAATTTTGCCTTCAGGGCTATGATGATGAGATTAAGGTTGTGGAGGTCAGCACTAATGTACCACTCCCAGTTATGTATAATTTTGCCTTCGGGGCTATGATGATGAGATTAAGGCTGTGGAGGTCAGCACTAATGTACCGCTCCTAGTCATGTGCACTAAAATGGTACTGTCAACCTGAGCTCAAAACGAGAACATAATGTAAGATAATTACCTAAAACTGAAACTATGCCATAATTGAGCATAAGATAGTTTCGTGAGGGTACTAACATCGCGGTAGATGTACTGTTGATATACTGTGTTGTGGTCAAACTTACAATTCATAATGAATAGTGGTATTCATTGAAATTTTATTTCTTGTATGTTTGAACTTACTGAGCCTGTAGCTCATCATTTTTGCTTATGTTGCAGGTAAGCGACCAGCTCAGTAGCTTTGTATGACTGGATGGCGGACGGGATAGTGCGTGTCAAATGGGATAGGAGGCAAGGGATATGGTCCTGCTAGAGTCTTTCCGCTGAGCGATAAAAAAGAAAGGGAAAAAAAGAAATAGTTCTTTTGTAATTATATATTTTGTGAAAGTACTGTATTACGTAAAATTACTTTGTACTTGCAAACAAAGTGATTAGTGGATAATGTTTCACAAGATGTTAAAAAAAAATTTCCCAAAAAACGTCATGATTTAAAGAGAGATAGATGAGCCGGCGACTCATGAGAGTACAATCTATCGCAGTTAGCAATAAAGCTTAACTGTAATAGTATTGTATGATCTCTACGACGGGTGGGCCGCCACATGGTCATTTTGCCAAAAGTTAAAGGCAAAATTGTCATTTTGTCAAAAAGTCAGGAAAGTGATATTAAAGTCCAGAATAGTATCCTAAGACCTTAATTAAGGTTTTAATAATCAAATTCAAATTTTTCAATAGTACACGAGCGTGAACTAGGAAAACACGGGTGTGTAATAAAAAAATTCACAAACCCGAGGGGTACACGTCCATGAACACGGCCGTGTACCAGGCCGTGTAAAAGAAAAATAAATAAATAAAATAATAACGAACCCCTAAACGTATTGTTAGGGACCCAGAATCAGAAATTTTATATTTTTATAATATTTTAAAAATAAAATGAATAGTAAAAATAACTGTGATTTATTTTGGTTATAGGGATCCAACTAAAAGGCGACAAAAGAACATCAGTTGACCCTGGCAAGGAAATGCTAACAAAATATCTGTAAATTTAAACATTTATTTGTCTGCAACATGAATTTATGTAATATATTTATATGTTATGTATGACATGTAAATAAGTATCAAGGTGCTATGTGCACACTAACATGGAAAATAAAATACCCACAAATAAAGAACGTAATGTAAAAAGTTTCCAGATCCATGAGGCAGTAATAATGCCACCGGTTAGGAACCACATGAAAGTCGGTAATGAAACCATTATTGGTGTACCAGCCTCCAACATACGTGGAGGTTTCTCATGTTTTGTTATGTTATATCAAGTGCATGTCATGTAGAGTGTAGAGGATTGGCCAGTGGGTCGCTCCCCAGAGTCCCTCTCAGTCATGCGCGCACTACGGTATGACCAATTATGGAATCCAAAACTAGAACCTGAGCAAGATAAAGACCTAAGACTTAAGACTTGCCCATAATTGAGCAAAATCAAGTTTAAAAAGTACTGACTATATGTCTAGGGTTTATGATACGATTTATGGTATACATTATTATTTTTATGTTTGAACTTACTGAGCCTATCGTTCATAAGTTTATTCATGTTGCAGGCAAGAAACCTGTACCTCAGTAGATATGGATAGACGAGAAGTGGGATCTGTATCTGTCACCAGGGCTGGGCGAGGGGAACGGTCCTGTTGATGATTTCTGCTGAGCAATTCTGAAAGAAGTTTTGAACAATGTAACATGATATAAATTAAGCACGATAATGTATAATATGTGTTTCAGTATATGTTTTATAATGTTCTATGACTTTATAGTTTCAAGATTAGTTTGAAAAAAAAAATTCCCAATTTTCACGATAAAATCAAGTTTTAAATTATAAAAGATAATTAACAAAGGCAAGTAACAAATAAGTTACCGGCGACCCAATAAGGTGACAGTCTATCATAGTTGACTTCAAAGCTTGATTGTGCTAGTACTATTAGCCTCCACGATGGGTGGGCCACCACAGGTGGTTCGTCTTTCCTTATGACATAATCAATGTCCATCCAGCCCAAATGAAGAAGAATTCTCTCCTTCCAGATCTTGTAATTATCGCCTTTTAATTCGAGAATGTCACACTTAAAATTAGAAAAATTCACAGGTTGTATAGTTACACAAATTAAATATACATTCTTAATTCATAATTTTTAAGGCTAAAACTTAAGTTATGCTTTACCAATGCAAAATATAAATATGAATCTAGTGACATAAAACTTGCCTGTGAGTTAAAGTTTTACTCAATTAAGTCCATTTCAAATAAATGATAAAACTATCAAATTATGTTCCTTTTCCTTAATTCCTGTAGGTAAATTAAGAAATATAATTTGACATTTCATCCTAATTAATTATACAAACACAACAAAATTCCCTGTGGGATAAATTTTATTGTATTATATATAATTAATCACAACTAATGTTATAATATGATCCTAAAAATTCTTAATATATAATTAACATAATTTAAAGATGCTGTGACTACTTTAAAAATTAAACAAATTGTATGGATCATACAACATTTAAATAACAGGATAATCATATAAATTGCATAATATCATGAGCAATATCAACAAAAATCAATAATATTGCAAAAAACCATAAGCAATATCAATAAAATTAATGTACTCCATTAATTAACTCAATGTTGCATGTATAATAAAATATAAATTTAAACACACAAACCCAAATAAGGTAATTAAGCACATTAAAATAAAACAATAATAATAAAAAAATTTTGGGAAGAAAAACGACAAAATCACGAAAACACGACAATAAAAATTTGTTGGAAGAAAAATAACACAATTTGGGCTTCCGAAAATGACATGTCATTTTGCCATCAGACTATCGCTTCCCAGCTGTCAAAACGACGTTTTGTTTTTCTTCTGATGAAGAAAAATAACATGATGACAGCGGCCCATCACCCCAAAAAAAAGCCATGTCATTTTCCAGATGCACATAAACGACATGTCATTTTTCCGGTCGTCTTCAACCTCTAGCTGGGTTTTACAGACCCGTTTCAACCCGGTTTCGACCCGAAATGAAATCCGATGATCTCTTGACCTTTCAGACACCAAAATTCACGTTTCAAAAGCCAGAATTCATAGAAATCAAATTTCCTAATGATTTCTGATCTTATTTTTCAAAAACAACGTCTAAAATTCAAGCCCAAAATCAAACACCATGAACGTAAGTTTTTGAAAAAAAAAATTTGCAGGTTTTCCAAACTAATAAGACAGAGGCATAAAAGTGGCTCTGATATCAATTGTAAGCAAATTATAATGATCTAAACATGCCAAACATAATCCAAATATAGCATATTGATCGAAATGCTAAAAAATTATAGGGACAAAAAAAAAAGTACCTCTAGTCATTGTTAGTTTTCCGGTGAACCTGCAAAAACTTAGAACTAAATGTTAAAAAACACATCGAAGGCTTGGCCTTCAAAGCTCTCAATTCTCATGAATGATGGTGTAAAATGAAAAACAAATTTTTTTTTTTTTTTTTGAGAATCAAGCTCTGGGACCAAGAGCCAACGTCCTCCTTATATTCTCTTCCATCAAGAGAATTTTCATAACATAAATAAAGGAATAATGGTGGAATTCATGGACCATAATCACAAACGGTTACAATGTTTAATATTAAAAACCAAATGAAAACCATTCAGTTGCCAAGAGTAACCGACAGTCATTGCCATACAGCTAACCACATCCTTATGCTATCTGATGCTTTGTACCATTCTGCCATCATTCAAGGATATAAGTTGGAAGCTATTTTCCCAATTGCCACATGAGATCAAGAAGTTATCTAATGGTGCTTGCATTTAAAATCTGTTAATTATAGTTAGCAGTTTGTTATTTCAGTTTTAGTTCTAACTACTTTTAGTTAGAGTAGTTAGGAAAGCTTAATCGTAGCTTATTTATAGTTAAGGTTGAGTTAGGTAGTTTGGGGACGTATATATACTCTTAAATGTATTTGAGAAATCAGTTGAATGAAAACAATCAGTTTCTTCCCTTCCATTTCTTCCTCTCTGAGACTCGTAATATGGTATCAAAGCACAACTTTCCACCGTCACCGATCGTAGAACTTTTGCTGATTAACTTGTTGATTCTTCCGTGATTCATGATTTCAGTCCAGTCCATGTTTGTTTCCGATCTCTAAATCACTTCCGTCCTCGAATCCTATGGAGTCACCGAGTTCTAGTAGTTCGATCGCTTCAACTGGCAAGTCCACCATTGATGATCCTCTCAACTCTTATTATCTTCACCATTCAGATAGTCTAGGTATATCTCTGGTCTCATAAGTGCTAATGGAAGACAATTATGCGTCATGGAACAGAGCAATGATGATCGCTCTATCTATGAAGAACAAATTAGGGTTCATCAATGGCTTCATTCCCAAACCAGAAGGTACCGATCTGAACCTTCTCAATTCATGGATTAGGAGCAATAATATGGTAATTTCCTGGATTCTAAACTCTGTGTCCAAGGAAATTTCTGCTAGTATAATTTTTTCAGAATTTACATATGAAATTTGGCTCGATCTTTGGGAGCATTTTCAACAGAGTAATGGTCCCAGAATACTCCAGTTGTGTCGAGAATTGCTTAATCTCAATTAGGGGTAGAATTCTATCAATGTGTACTTCACGAAGTTGAAAGCTCTCTGTGAAGAACTGGCTAATTACCGACCAATGTGTAACTACAGAAAGTGCACATGTGGTAGAGTTAAGGAACTCAATGCTCACTACCAGATGGAATACATCATGTCATTCCTCATGGGGCTTAATGACTCATTTGCTCAAATCAAAGGTCAGCTACTATTGATGGATCCTCTTCCACCTATAAATAAGGTGTTCTCGTTGATTTCATAAGAAGAACGATAAAAAGCTATTGGCCAACAAGGTTTGGTCTCTGATTCTATTAATGGAATGGCATTTGCTGTAAAAGGTGGTGATTCCAAGGCTTTAATCAACAACTCTGGAGGCAATAAATCACAGAAGAAGGAAGCACCTTTCTGTACTCATTGAAATTATCACAGTCATACCATTGAGAAGTGCTACAAACTTCATGGTTATCCACCCGAATTCAAACAACAAAAGAAGGGTCAGCCCAAAAATCAACCAGTGGCAGTTAATCAAGTTAACTTGGCTAAAACCAATGACAAGAACAATGGAGGAGCTGAGAACTTTTTCGAGAATCTTGACAAAACTCAGAACCATTAACTAATGACCATGTTCACAAATCACTTGACTTCCCTTGCTAAAGTCAGTGAACATCAAGATTCTCCCAGTACCTCACACTTCACAGGTACATGTTTATCTTTTTCTTTAATTCCATTGTTATCTGCCACAAATGTTGGATACTAGATTCAGGAGCTTCTAGGCATATTTGTTCAAATGCAAGTCTTTTTGTTTCCATGAGACCTATGAGGAGATCAACTGTCAGTTTACCAAACAATACTTGTGTTGCTGTCAATTTCTGCGATGATGTCAAGCTAAACCCAAAATTGTTCCAAAGAGATGTGTTTTTCACTCCAGAATTCAGGTTTAATTTACTTTCTGTGAGTGTACTTATGGTGGGCAGACAACTCACGATTAGTTTTTTCCATCACCATTTCATTATATAGGAAACTAGCTCCAAGAGGATGATTGGCAAGGGGATAGGCTACAAGATTTATGCGTTCTTGACACAGATAAACTAAGTACATATTTTTTTGTTAACAATGTCTCTATACATGTTTGGCACAATAGACTTGGGCATCCTTCCTTTAAAAGGCTGGACAGCTTAAGAAACTAATTGAATTGTGATTTTACGAATATTAACAAAAATGGTCCTTGTTACATTTGTCCCTTAGCTAAACAAAGAAGGTTGCCTTTTTTTTTTTCTCACAATCATAGACCTTTATTTCCATTTCAATTAGTTCACTGTGATATATGGGGACCTTACCATGCAACAACCTATTCGAGTGTGACGCCTTAAATTTTATTTAAGGGTCAATATATAATTTAAATAAAATTAGTGTGTCAAAAAGTAATTAAAAATCTTTTGGAAACCCAAGGTTGGTTTCCTAGTCAAATTCCACTCAAAAAGTCAACAATTTTAACTTCAAAAAAAAAACCCTAAAATATTCGGCCATCACTTGGGATTTTTAATTAAAATTTAAATCCCACAAATCCAAGGAGGATTCAAATTTAAATTTCATCCCTTAAATATAAAGAAGAATTTCGGCCATAAAGTGTAAGAAATAAAGGAGATTTTATATGAATTAAAAGCTAGGTCAAAACTCAATCAAAATTCAAATTATTTTTTTTTTCCTAAAAACTAATGGATAATTTTCGGCCACTTAAAGGGAAATAAGAGAGAAAACCCTAGCCTCAAAACAGTACAAAAACTTTCCCTTTTTCCCCTAAAATTTTCGGCCAAACAAGGAAGAGAAAGGGAAAGAAATACCTAGTATAAAAACCCTCTTTTAACTCTCATTCACCCTTCCTTTCACTCTCAAAAATTCGGCCAGCCTCCCCTTGTTTCCTCTCTGAATTTTCTCTCCCAAAACAACCCCAAAACAGCAAACATAAACCTACCTAAAAGCAACTCAAGGATTTAACAAATTTTGAGACAAAAACAAGGTGAGAAATAAACTTTTTCCTTCCTTCTCCTTTTGACTTTAAATTCGAAATTTATATGGTTTTCTCCACTGTTTTCCCTACTGTTTTGAAGACCCCAGCACTCACACAAATTCAGCCAAAAAGGAGACCAAGCATCAAAAATAGTGCAGCACAAACAAGGTGTGAATCTCTCTCCCAAACCCTAAAAACTTTGCCTCTTTGTTTCCCTTTCAAAAACCCTATTATCACATGTGTAAAATTTTATGTTTTTGTCAATTTGATTCTTGGGTTGTGTTAACCACATATAAATAAGGTCCTCCACAAAATTTCGTGATCAATGGATGAAAATTGACTTGATTTGAGACTAATTGAAATTCCGACACAGAAAAACAGAAATCTGGAAAATTACCATATGAACAGTAAATTTGTGTCAGCCATAACTTGAGTTTTAAAAACGATTTTCGAGTGATTCTTGAGGCTAAAATTAAATTCAAGATGTCCCCTAAATTTCTGAAAAATTTCAAAACCAAACTCATCCATTTGCCTAGTCAAAATAGTTTTCTAAGATAGGCGGACAGAACTGCCAGTTTTTGAACTGAAACTGAAACCCAGATTTTATGCCTGAAAACAACCCCTCGGATTTTGGCCTAATTGAATAACCAAACGATGTCCAAAAATTATAAAAATTATATGGAATTAAAGCTATGGATGTCTAGTTCAACATATTAAAAATTTAGAATTTTTGGGATTAAAAATGAATTAATATTAATTTTACAATCAGCCTAGGTCAGTCTGTCCATGTCCAGTAATATCCTAACTTAGAGTTTTTCACAAATTTTAAATCCCAAATGTTTATTAAACGTTTTGAAATCTTTTGTGGCACACTAAAATGATTGGATGATTACGTCTAGACCTAGACTGATCATATGTTGTGATTATAGGATTTATTTGACGTTCTTGCTGGATTTATGGATCACGTTATCGTAACACTTGTGCGATAATCAAGGTAGGACGTTCTAGCCTTTTCTGGGAGTAGTCAAGTGTTTTAAATTTCCCTGTTTTATCAATGGCATGCTGTTTTCAGTTCATGAAATTATTATATTGTTTTTGATGAAATAAACGCATGCAACGCATTTGGTAATTAAATGTGTATTTTAAAACGTGTTTTGATTTATGGCATAATATAACTTGGTAAATACCATCTTTTGAATAATCTGGTGAACATAATTGAGCTCTAGTTCACGATCATTGTAAATGATGCGTGCACCCCAAAGTTGACGCTATGGGGGAAGGTCCCTAAACCTGCGCAGGGCCGTTCAGCCTATTTAGACCGTAACGAGATGATCTAGGATAATTCAATTCGAGGCACGTATATTATAGCTACGACAAGTCCTCACTCAAAATATGATGGTTTATTTTAATGATTTATTATTTTAATATTGGGGCACGTATATTGCAGTTACGCTAAGTCCTCAGCAGAATAAAACTTATATTAAAAATGTTTTTACGAAATTATTGATTATTTGTTTTAAATGATTATTATGCCATGTATTCTTAAATTGTTGATTTTATTTTTGGAAACGAATATTATGCCATGCATTTAAATGCTACCTGTTTAATCCACTTTTGTTTCTGTCCTACTGAGCCAGCGCTCACGTCCCTTTTCTTTGTGATTTCGAAATGACTACTTCCAGGTGCGGGAGGTAGCAGTTCCGAAAATCGTTGAGATATCCGTTACTACCGAAGATGATGCTATCCGTTTTCTCCATCTTCTTCTTTATGTTTCTCGTTCTGATGTAATGAGACTTTAAGTTTGTACTTTATTTCACATCATTTAAATTTTATGCTTGGGAATATTTTATGGTTGGTAATTTCATTTGAAAACCGATTTTGTGTTTGATTTCTGCATTAAAAAGCATTTATTTTCTCCTTTATTTTATTATGTGGTTATGATGCTACTTTATAAATAATTAGGCTTAGCTAAATTATAATGTTGACCCGCTCTTCGTAATAAATGTTTTTCCTTAAATCTCGGGTTGATATTATGATTTGGCTGCCGTGTCACGTGTCTAAATTTTGGGCCGTGACAAATAATGGTATCAGAGCCCAGGTTTTCAAAAGGGCTTTTCATCAAAACGTTTTCAAAAGGGTTTTCATCAAAACGTTTTCAAAATACCCAAGCGTAGTTTTCCTTACTCTTAGAAGCTTATAGGATTTCCTCTTCCTTCAATCATATGCAGTAAAATGGCTCGTCCCGGCACGCGTAGTCAGAGGCAACAGAGAGGCAATGACCAAGAGAACCCCGGGAACACGCAGCCTCAAGGGAGACAGAATACAGCAGTTCCTACACCGAATGATCAGCTAACGGCAATGCAGAACCTCACGGCGGTGATACAGGCTCTCCTCACCATCTTACCTTTTAGAACACCTAACCCAACTCCTGTAGCCAATGATGTTCCTAATGAGACCCCGAGAGCGGGGAGTTCTTCTCAGACTCCTCAGCAAACGCCTACCACCGAAAACCCTACCTCTGGAGCAGTACCTACCCAGCCTATGATACATCCTAAACAGGCAGTCCTAACTCTTTTCTTTAAGCCTCACGTACCCACTTTCGACGGCACGGGCACAGAGATGGATGCCCACTACTGGTTTGATGCCATTCGCAAGCAGCTAAAGTTGACCGCCACACCCGCAGAGTTCTGGGTTGAGTTTGCTTCCAACAAGCTGGTGGGTCTAGCCTCTACCTGGTGGGCTAGTATCGAGGATGGTTTGACAGAGGAGCAGAGGACTTCTTGGACAGTTTTCGAGGAGCGTTTTCACGAGCGTTTCTTTTCAGCTTAGTTCCGCGACAGAAAAGCTAGGGAGTTCGTCCGTTTGAAGCAAGGGTCTATGTCAGTGCAGGAATATGAAGCCAAGTTCACTGAGTTGGCCCGGTATGCAAAGAATCAAGTTTTGGATGAAGCTACTAACTGTCTCCGCTTTGAGGAAGGGCTAAGCCTCTATGTGAAGAGGGGTATACAACCGTTCTAGATCAGGGATAGCTACAAGCAGATAGTTGCGAAGGCATTGACAGTGGAAGAGGGCGACAAGGAGTTCCTTGAAGCTCGTAATAGAAACAAGTCTGGACCAATCCGCAACAAGCCTCAGCACAAGCCGCAGACTCCTTACCAGAAGAACCAGCAGTCTCAGGGATCGGGTTTTCATCAATTTTTTAGACAGCGACAGGGCCGGGTGAATGTGATTACCTACTTCGAGTGTGGTGATGAAGGCCACAAAAGAAATGTCTGCCCGAAGAGACAGTCAAGAGACAATGCTCATAGACATCATCATCAGCGGAATCAGAATGGTCTTCCACAGAGGCAACAGATTACTTCCCAGTCTTCGCAGTCACAGCGTCCTCAACTTCCAGCTCCCTATCAGCCTCAGCGCATAAGCTAGTACACTACGCCTTATGCTCCACATGCTACACCACTACAGCAGTTCCCAGTGCCGAGTTATCAGAGACCACCACCACAGGGTCAGAGTACGGGCTATCAGCTAGTGAATACAGCTCAAAATCGTGATAAGGCACCACAGGTACACGCTCTTGGAGCTGACAGCATGGAGATAGATCATACACCGACTGCATTAGATGGTATAATTCCTATCTTTGGTATATATGCACATGTTTTGTTTGACACCGGAGCTACACACTCTTTTATAGCCCAACATTATGCTCGTTCACTTGGTTTAAAACTGCAAAATCTTGACTCTCCCTTATGTGTGAAATCCCTATTGGGCACGACTACCGTTAGTGATAGGTGTCAAGCCTATGTTTATGTTGGGGATGTTTGTTTAGAGGCATCACTTATGGTAATGCCTATGTTTGCCTATGATGTTATTCTGGGATATGACTGGCTTTCTCGATATGGGATTATGCTTGATTGTCGTAATCGTCGCGTTATCTTTACAACTGATTCCGGACATGTGGTGTCCTATTAGTTAAGCTTAGTTTCAGATGTTGATAAATCTGCTCTGAGGTTAGTATCGAAGAGTAGGCAGGGTATTCTTTGCTTCTTATCCTTGTGTGCAGTAGAAGGATCCAGTTCTGAAAAGAGTACCCAACCAATACCTGTTGTCGATAGTTTTCCAGATGTTTTTCCAAAAGCTCTTCCAGGTTTACCGCCTCATCGAGAAATAGAGTTTTGTACCGACTTAGTTCCCGGAACAGCTCCTTTTGCTTCTGCTCCGTATCGTATGGCACCTCTAGAGATGAAAGAGTTGAGCAAGCAGCTGGATGAGTTGAAATCGCTAGGCTTTATTTGAGACAGTAACTCACCTTGGGGTTCATCAGTCCTTTTTGTGAAGAAAGCCGACAGTTCGCTACATCTCTGTGTGGACTACAGAAAGCTCAATAGTGTGACCATCAAGAATAAGTATCCGTTACCACGTATAGATGACCTGTTCGATCAATTGGGTGGAGCTTGTTTCTTCTCCAAGGTTGATTTGAGATCCGGTTATCATCAGCTTTGTGTCAGAGAGGAGGATATCCCGAAGACAGCATTCCGAACGAGGTATGGCAGTTATGGGTTCTTAGTAATGCCTTTCGGTTTGACAAACGCGCCAGCAGCCTTCATGGATATGATGAATAGAGTCTTCCGACCTTTTCTTGATAAGTTCGTCATCGTATTCATCGACGACATCCTCATCTACTCCCGAACTCGCGAAGATCATGCACAGCATCTCAGTATAGTTTTACAGACTCTTCGTGAACATCAATTGTACGCCAAGAAAGAAAAATGTGAGTTTTGGATGACAGAGGTTAAGTTTCTCGGGCATATCATCTCAGGGGACGGTATATCAGTTGATCCATCCAAGGTTGAAGCGATTCTTAAGTGGGAACGACCGAAGAATGTTCCAGAGATCCGAAGCTTCTTGGGCTTAGCGGGATATTATCGACGTTTTGTACAGGACTTTAGCAAGCTTGCCACTCCCCTCACCAATCTGACAAAGAAGGATGTACCTTTCGTTTGGGACAACAGCTGTGAGTCAGTTTTCCAGGAGTTAAAGAGTCGTTTGACGTCTGCACCTATCCTTATCATTCCGGATCAGGATCAAGTATATGACGTCTACACTGATGCTTCTCATCAAGGTCTTGGAGCAGGTTTTGATGCAATAGAACCGAGTTTCGCTTATGCCTCATGACAGTTGAAACAACATGAACGAAACTACCCTACACACGATCTAGAGTTAGCTACAGTAGTGTTCGCGCTTAAGATTTGGCATTATTATCTGTATAGTGCTAGTTTTAGACTGTTTTCAGATCACAAGAGTTTGAAATACCTGGCTACACAGAAAGATCTCAACCTGCGTCAGAGAAGATGGGAAGAATACATGCAAGACTCCGACTTCCAAGTCGAGTACCATCCGGGTAAAGCAAATGTGGTCGCAGATGCACTAAGTAGGAAAAGAGAGGCAGTTCCCAATCTTGATCATGACGCTTCTATAATGGCTATGCAGATAGATGAGTGGGAAAAGGACAGAGTTCTTACAGCTTATCAGGTTCGTTTTGGCGAAGTTCAGGGTCACCCAGTGTTGTACAACTTAGTGATGGAACCAGACTACGTGCAGAGGATCAAGGAGAATCAGTTGGTAGATACACGTCTCGTTGACATTCGAGATAAATTGTTAAAGGGCAAGCATGTTGCAGAGTGGTCGACGGACGCCAGTGGAATTCTTTACAACAAGGGTCACTTAGCAGTGCCACACATCCCAGAGCTTATACAGGAGATCTTGTCAGAGTTTCATCAGTCGAGGTTCGCCATGCACCCAGGTGGACACAAGATGTATCAAAACTTAAGACGGCAGCTTTGGTGGAGAAGTATGAAGTTAGATGTGAAGAACTTCGTGGCCAACTGTTTGACGTGTCAGAAAGTAAAGGCAGTACGGGAGAGACCCGCAGGTCTGCTCCAACCACTTCCAATACCTCGGTGGAAGTGGGATAGTATAGGAATGGACTTCCTAACCGGCTTACCGAGAGCACAGGATGGATCTGCTGGAGTCTGGGTAGTTGTAGATCGTCTCACGAAGACCGCGCACTTCACCCCATTCAAGACGACTTACAGCAAGAACTAGCTAGCCGAGCTTTACATGAGGAACATAGTCAGATTGCATGGAGTCCCTTCAGTGATCATTTCTGATCGTGATACGAGCTTCAACGCTCGCTTTTGGCAAAGTCTACAAGAAGCTCTAGGCACAGAACTAAACTTCAGCACCGCTTTTCATCCGCAGATAGATGGTCAGTCGGAGCGTCTCATACAAATTCTCGAGGATATGCTACATGCCTGCGTTCTTGATCTTGGAGATGGATGGAGCAAACACCTCTACATGGCAAAGTTCGCATACAATAACAGTTATCAAGCGAGTATCGGAATGGCACCCATTGAAGCATTGTACGGAAAGCCTTGTCGATCACCCATCTATTGGGTTGATAACCAGGAAGCACCAGTGGGTGGACCCGATATAATCCTAGACCAGTACGAGAAGATTGCCATCATCAAACAATGACTTCTAACAGCACAGAGTCGACAGAAGAGCTATGCAGATCAATACAGAAAGCCGTTAGAGTTCGAGGTCGGAGAGTTTGTATTGCTAAAGGTGTCACCGAAGAAAGGTATCTCTCATTTTGGAGTTAAAGGGAAGCTAGCACCGTGTTACATTGGACCTTTCAAGATCGTACGCAGAGTTGGTAAGGTTGCATATGAGCTAAAGTTACCCGACACCTTGGGAGTGCACAACGTTTTCCATGTATCGATGCTGAGGAAGAGTGCACGAACAGAGTCCGAAGTTATTTCAACAGATGATGTAGAAATCCAACCAGATGTCTCTTACGTCGAGGTTCCAGTGAAGATTTTGGATCGTAAGGTCAAGCAACTGGAACGAAAACAATACCCATGGTGAAGGTTCTTTGGAGTAACCATGGTGAAGAGGAAGCCACATGGGAAACCAAGAAAGATATACGCGAGAACCGTGCCGAATGGTTCGCTAAGCAGTAGAGTACATATAATGTAGTCGACCTAAGTTTGTTTTGTAACTCTACTCTGTTCATAGTGGTAGATATACCACTATATGTTTTGAAAGGTGCATTTAGATCGCTTAATGAAATGAGAAGTTATTCATATTCTTATTCTCTTCTTTAGTGTGGAGTAATTCTTAAAGTTTCGAGGACAAAACTATTTTTAGTGGTTGATATTTGTGACGCCTTAAATTTTATTTAAGGGTCAATATATAATTTAAATAAAATTAGTGTGCCAAAAAGTAAATAAAAATCTTTTGGAAAACCTAGGTTGGTTTCCTAGTCAAATTCCGCTCAAAAAGTCAACAATTTTAACTTCAAAAAAAAAACCCTAAAATATTCGGCCATCACTTGGGATTTTTAATTAAAATTTAAATCCCACAAATCCAAGAAGGATTCAAATTTAAATTTCATCCCTTAAATATAAAGAAGAATTTCGGCCATAAAGTGTAGGAAATAAATGAGATTTTATATGAATTAAAAGCTAGGTCAAAACTCAATCAAAATTCAAATTATTTTTTTTCCTAAAAACTAATGGATAATTTTCGGCCACTTAAAGGGAAATAAGAGAGAAAACCCTAGCCTCAAAACAGCACAAAAACTTTCCCTTTTGCCCCTAAAATTTTCGGCCAAACAAGGAAGAGAAAGGGAAAGAAAAACCTAGTATAAAAACCCTCTTTTAACTCTCATTCACCCTTCCTTTCACTCTCAAAAATTCGGCCAGCCTCCCCTTGTTTCCTCTCTGAATTTTCTCTCCCAAAACAACCCCAAAACAGCAAACAAAAACCTACCTAAAGGCAGCTCAAGGATTTAACAAATTTTGAGACAAAAACAAGGTGAGAAATTAACTTTTTCCTTCCTTCTCCTTTTCACTTTAAATCCAAAATTTATATGGTTTTCTCCACTATTTTCCCTACTGTTTTGAAGACCCAAACACTCACACAAATTCAGCCAAAAAGGAGACCAATCATCAAAAATAGTACAGCACAAACAAGGTGTGAATCTCTCTCTCAAACCCTAAAAACTTTGCCTCTTTGTTTCCCTTTTAAAAACCCTATTATCACATGCGTAAAATTTTATGTTTTTCTGAATTTGATTCTTGGGTTGTGTTAACCACATGTAAATAAGGTCCTCCACAAAACTTCGTGATCATTGGATGAAAATTGAGTTGATTTGAGACTAATTGAAATTCGGATACAGAAAAACGGAAATCTGAAAAATTACCATATAAACATTAAATTTGTGTCAGCCATAACTTGAGATTTAAAAACGATTTTCGAGTGATTCTTGAGCCTAAAATTAAATTCAAGATGTCCCCTAAATTCTTTCAAAATTTCAGAACCAAACTCATCCGTTTGCCTACTCAAAATATTTTTCTAAGATTGGCGGACAGAACTGCCAGTTTTTGAACTGAAACTGAAACTCAGATTTTATGCCTGAAAACAACCACTCGGTTTTTGGCCTAATTGAATAAACAAACGATGTCCAAAAATTATAAAAATTTTATGGAATTAAAGCTACGGATGTCTAGTTTAACATATTAATAATTTAGAATTTTTAGGATTAAAAATGAATTAATATTAATTTTACAATCAGCCTAGGTCAGTCTGTCCATGTCCAGTAATATCCTAACTTAGAGTTTTTCACAAATTTTAAATCCCAAATGTTTATTAAACGTTTTGAAATCTTTTGTGGCACACTAAAATGATTGGATGATTATGTCTAGACCTAGACTGATCATATGTTGTGATTATAGGATTTATTTGACGTTCTTGCTGGATTTGTGGATCACGTTATCGTAACGCTTGTGCGACAATCGAGGTAGGACGTTCTAGCCTTTTCTGAGAGTAGTCAAGTGTTTTAAATTTTCCTGTTTTATCAATAGCATGCTGTTTTTAGTTTATGAAATTATTATATTGTTTTTGATGAAATAAACGCATGCAACGTATTTGGTAATTAAATGTGTATTTTAAAACGTGTTTTGATTTATGGCATAATATAACTTGGTAAATACCATCTTTTGAATAATCCGGTGAACATAATTGAGCTCTAGTTCACAATCATTGTAAATGATGCGTGCGTCCCAAAGTTGACGCCATAGGGAAGGTCCCTAAACCTGCGTAGGGCCGTTCAGCCTATTTAGACCGTAACGAGATGATCTAGGATAATTCAATTCGAGGCACGTATATTATAGCTACGACAAGTCCTCACTCAAAATATGATGGTTTATTTTAATGATATATTATTTTAATATTGGGGCACGTATATTGCAGCTACGCTAAGTCCTCAGCAGAATAAAACTTATATTAAAAATGTTTTCACGAAATTGTTGATTATATGTTTTAAATGATTATTATGCCATGTATTCTTAAATTGTTGATTTTATTTTTGGAAACGAATATTATGCCATGCATTTAAATGCTACCTGTTTAATCCACCTTTTTTTCTGTCCTACTTAAGCCAGCGCTCACGTCCCTTTTCTTTGTGATTTCGAAATGACTACTTCCAGGTGCGGGAGGTAGCAGTTCTGAAAATCGTTGAGATATCCGTTACTACCGAAGATGATGCTATCCGTTTTCTCCATCTTCTTCTTTATGTTTCTCGTTCTGATGTAATGAGATTTTAAGTTTGTACTTTATTTCACGTCATTTAAATTTTATGCTTGGGAATATTTTATGGTTGGTAATTTCATTTGAAAACCGATTTTGTGTTTGATTTCCGCATTAAAAAGCATTTATTTTCTCCTTTATTTTATTATATGGTTATGATGCTACTTTATAAATAATTAGGTTTAGCTAAATTATAATGTTGACCCGCTCTTCGTAATAAATGTTTTTCCTTAAATCTCGGGTTGATATTATGATTTGGCTGCCGTGTCACGTGTCTAAATTTTGGGCCGTGACATCGGGTCATAGATATTTTTTGATATTGGTTGATGATTGCATTAGATTTACTTAGGTATACTTACTCAAAAACAAGTCTGATGTGTCCACTGTAGTTCCAAATTTCTTTAATATGATTGATACTCAATTTGCTTACAAGATCAAGGAGTTTAGATCTGACAATGCAAAAGAATTGGCCTTTACAAATTTCTTCAATCAGAAGGGAGTTCTACATCAGTTTTCTTGTGTAGACAGGCCACAACAGAACTCTGTAGTTGAAAAGAAGCATCAGTACTTACTCAATGTAGCTAGAGCCCTATATTTCTAGTCACGGGTTCCCCTCTAGTTCTGGAGTGATTGTGTTTTAACAGCCACTTTTTTGGTGAATAGAACACCATCACCTCTACTTCAACACAAGTCTCCTTATGAGCTTGTTTATGGCAACATTGTTGAGTACGCTTTCTTCAAAGTATTTGGGTGCCTTGCATTTGCCTCCACCTTACCTAGTCAACGAAAAAATTTCATCCAAGGGTTCGGTCTTGTGTGTTGTTGGGCTATCCCCCTGGCATGAAAGGCTATAAGTTGTTTGACATTGAAAAGAAATAGATCTTTATGTCCAGAGATGTTGTGTTTCACGAAGATATTTTTCTCTTTCACTCTGTGACTACTGCAGACACATTGATTGATCCTTTTCCTAGTCTACTACTACCTAATCCTCCAAATGAAGTCTTAGATTAGACACTTGAAGTTCCTATGGTAGATTCATCTCCATCCTTTGAGGAACAAGCTTCTTTACCACCGGCTGCTCCAATCAAGAAATCTCACAGGATATCTAAGCTTCCATATTATTTGAGAGACTTTCACTGCAATCTAATGTCTCTTGAAGATACTGTTCAATCTGAAAGTAGGTATCCCATAGAGAACCACTTATCTTACAAGTCCTTGTCTCACTCTCACAAGAACTTTGTATTAAATGTGTCTTCTCACTTCGAACCTCAATTTTATCATCAAGCAATCAAGTTTCCACATTATAGGGAAGCTATGAAAGCTGAGTTAAGTGCTATGGAGGCAAATAATACTTGGTCGGTTGTTCACTTGCCCATCGGGAAACATTCAATTGGCTGCAGGTGGATATACAAGATCAACCATAACTCAAATGGTTCTGTGGATAGATATAAAGCCAGATTAGTGGCCAAGGGATACACTTAACAAAAAGGAGTGGACTTCATCGAAACTTTCTCTCCAATTGCAAAATTGGTTACTGTCAAAGCTTTATTAGCAATAGCTGCTAGTCAAAATTTGAACATTGCTCAACTAGATGTTAATTATGCCTTCCTTAATGGAGATTTATTTGAGGAAGTGTATATGGATCTACCTCTCAGTTATGTTAGACAGGGGGAGAAACACAAAAAAGGAAGAAAACTGGTTTGCAGACTGCACAAGTCCATTTATGGCCTCAAGCAATCATCCAGACAATTGCACTCTAAGTTCTCAAGTTCACTAATTCAACTTAGATTCTCACAGTCAAAGTCTGACTATTCCTTGTTCACCAAGGGCTTAGGTTCTTCATTTGTGGGACTGCTAGTCTATGTCGATGATATCCTTATTGCAGGTCCATCAATGTCCATCATTAACACCTTGAAATCTTCCCTTCAGACTAAATTCAAGCGTAAAGATTTAGGCCAGCTCAAGTATTTCCTTGGTCTTGAGATTGCAAGATCAAGCACAGGAATTGTTCTCTCACAAAGGCAATATACATTGTAGCTACTAGAAGATACTGGTTTTCTTGCTAGCAAACAAGTCATGGTTCCTATGGATCCCAAGACATAGTTAAATGCAAGTGATGGTGAGATTCTCAAAGATATTTCACAATACAGACGCCTTATTGGTAGACTTCTATATCTTACTTTATCAAGGCCAGATATCACTTTTGCTGTACACAAACTTAGTCAATTTCTGGCATAACCTAGATCTCCACATCTAGCTGCTGTTCATCATTTACTTCGGTATCTTAAGTCTGCTTCTAGCCACGGTCTGTTCTTCTCAGCTTCTTCTACTATTCAACTTAAAGCCTTCTCTAATGCTGATTGGGGTTCTTGCTCAGATACTAGGAGATCTGTGACTGGTTTTTGTGTTTTTCTTGGAGACTCATTAGTGTCATGGAAAGCTAAGAAGCAAAACACAATTTCCAGATCCTCCGCTGAGGTAGAGTATAGAGCTTTGGCAGCCACAACTAGTGAGTTGATTTGGTTAACTCAATTGCTAAAAGACTTAGGCATGAAGCCCTCTTCCCTTACTCTTCTTTTCTGTGACAATTAGGCAACGATTCATATTGCCACTAATCCCACTTTTCATGAGTGGACTAAGCACATCGAGATAGATTGTCATTTTGTCCGGGACAAAGTAGTTGATGGCTTCATCAAGCTCATGCCTATCTGGTCACACAACCAATTAGCAGACATGTTCACAAAGCCTTTAGCTTCTATTTTGTTGTCTTCACTCTTATCCAAGATGGCTGTTAAGGACATTTACAGTCCATCTTGAGGGGGAATTTCGGAGTCTGTTAATTGCAGTTAGCAATTTGCTATTTCAGTTTTAGTTCTAACTACTTTTAGTTAGAGTAGTTAGGAAAGCTTAACCGTAGCTTATTTATAGTTAAGGCTGAGTTAGTTAGTTTGGGGACATATATATACACTTGTATGTATCTGAGAAATCAGTTGAATGAAAACAATCAGTTTCTTCCCTTCCATTTCTTCCTTTCTGAGACTCGTAATAGAAATTGACAAGTAATTCCTCAAGTTCCCTTTGATGTTTCTTTTGTGTTTTAAATTGTTAAAAGGGACATCTATAAACAAGTCATGTTATGTAAATAAATCATTTAGATGATTTAACACTAAAGACGTTCATAGAAATTCAATTTTCTGTACACAACTTTTTTAAAACTCTCCCACATTGAAACTCAGCAGCATTACTATTGTATACTTTACTCTGCTTTTCATAAGCAATTTGTTTCTGGTGTCTTAAACTTATTTAAATATGGCCACTCAAAAATGGTATAATAAAATGGCCTTAGGTGCGTTAATATTGTATACTTTGTTGTGCTTTTCATAAGCAATTTTTTTCTGTTATCTTAAAGTTCAAATTATGGCCACTCAAAAATAGAATAGTATTAATAAGAAAGCTTGCATATTTACATTGGTTATTTGCACGATTTGTTTTCAGATTTGTGGTTTTGGTGTAATTTTATAGGTCCATAAAACACTTGCAAAAACAAACACCACCAACAGGTGTGGAGCTACGTGATGATGAATTTGTATTGCATGTACAGGGAACTGCCAGCTCACAAAGAGTAGTACGCCACATTGGCGGAACAAGTTGGCTTGGTTTGTCACACAGATTTCTTTTTTATCGTCAAGTTGTCTAGAACTAAAATCACTGCATTTGGTTTAGAAAAAACAGAAGCTGAATTTTTTTTTTTCTGATAATTATTACCACACTTATGTTCAGTGATGATTGGTCCGATTTTTCTAACCATTTAGGATTTCATTGTAGGTAGACTTACGTTAACCAACTATGCTCTTTATTTTGAGGCCTCCAGAGTGATAACCTATGAAGATGCACTGAAAATAGATTTCTCAAAGGACATTGAGCAGAGTGTGAAACCAGCTGTAACAGAACCTTGGGGTGCCCCGCTTTTTGACAAGGCTGTAATTCATGAGTCATCTAAGTTGTAAGTATTTAGTGCAAAAATTTATAAATGAGATTGAAATGCATCAGAACTTTCAATTTTATTTAATGTGGATACAAGTATAAAAGTCGGCTGGGATATTTTAGAGTAAAAATGGCCAAATAAATTTGTTGATAAATGGAAATTTCCCATTGCCGTGTTGCGTACTTGCATACTTTGTTTTCCTCAACACTAATCGATTTGCGTGGTGGTTACAGCTAGATTTGATGTTTTTATTTTGGCGACATTTTTTTTAATTATTTTTCAAACCAGAGGTAATTGTATTCAGTTTCCAGAGCTAACAAGCTCCACAAGACGTGACCATTGGCTTGCACTAACAAAGGAGATCATGCTTTTGCACCGGTTTTTATCCACATACGATGTGAAATGCCCAATGCAAGCATGGGAGATGCACGCAAGGACAATGCTTGGTATAATATGTAGGAATAAAATCAGTAAAAACGCATAAGAGCGGTGTAACGGAACAATAAAAAATTTTTAAAGATCGTTAAATATCTCGTGATGCTATATACAATAAACTAACAACAATAAAACTCATACCTCAAGAGGATGCCAACTGTAAGAGGAGAATGACTGGAGGACTTCAACCAACTAGTCTTCTCTACTATTCTCCAATTCCCGGATGGTAGAATGTGTGGACACTCGGTTCTTCGACTGGTATGCTAGCACTGTTAGTCTTCTTTCGACCACCCAGATCTCTAAAGAACTTATTGTCATAATGAATTATGCAACAATAAGGCTGCTCACCTGAGAGTCAGTGGTCTGAGAGAACTGGAGTAGCAGGACCTTTATTTATAGACTTGCACGAGGTGATCCTCTGAATTCAAATTGGATTAGGAGAAGATTTTCTCCCTTATCCACTATGCAAAATCCAAAATTCCCTAGGCCATAATCAAGGGTAGATTCGGCCACTTAAGGGATCTTGCAATCCAAATTCAAACAGGATTTTTACTTAAATTTTATCTCCTCATTCCCTCATAAAAAACCGATTCCCCTTTGTGCTAAAAACATGACTAGATTTGGTCATTAAAGTGTGAGGAGAATCAGAATTCAAATAGGATTTTCTAGCTTGAATTTAATCTCATCCTTATCCATAAAAAAAAAAATGAAAATCCCCATGAGATTATCCTCAAAATTTTGTCCAATCTAAGGAGGAGAGAATCCAAATTCAACTGGGATTGAAACTTAAATTTTTCCCTGAACCTTATCTACAAAAACCGTATTATCTAGGAGGATTTTTCTCAACTAATTTTCGGCCACTTTTGTTAGAATTAGGATTCAAAATTCAAGTAGGATTCAAACAAGAATTTCCTCTCCTTTATCCAAATCAAAACTGAATTTTCTCTTGTGGATAATCCACTAAAAATTCGAATCCTATATGAATTGTGATTCAAAATTTGAATTTAAATTTCAAATTTCAAATTTCAAAATTCAAACTTCAAATTCAAAATTCAAATTTAAATTTCGAATTCAATTTTCGAATTCAAATGTCAAATTCAAATTTCAAATTTAAATTTCAAATTCAAAATTCAAATTCAAAATTTAAATTTCAAATTTTAAATTTCAAATTTCAAAATTCAAATTTCAAAATCCACAAAAAGTTGTATTTCAAATTTTTGTTCTCATGGATAATTTTCTTCAACTCCAATCCAATCTCAAATTAAATCATGGCAACTTTATTTGGAGTTCGAATAATTGTGTACTCTATTATCCACAACAAAATATGAATTCGACCGGAGAGAATCTTGTTCACCATCCTAATCCTATGTCAACACCATTCATGCATAATCAACTAGCCAATAAGCATACACAAATCAATTTGCCAACCATTAAGGAATTATGTGGAGCTAGTAGAGGGACTAATTGGACATATATAATCGGCCTCTCGTGAATCCATATGATCATCATTCTGTACCGAACAACTCAATCATATGATCACTAATTTCAGAGTCACACCACTATAAATCTGAAACTGAACTCTCAATTATATACCATATTACGAAAGCCTATGGCAAGCTAATGTCCAATGACCTTGTCATGTATGCAAAACCCTCATATGATATCCATGATCAGCCTTAGGTTAAAGTCCGTTTAATCCTACTGATCAGGCTATCTTAAAGTTCCATTATACTACCGAATAAGAAAATGATTATTCACCATGTGTGACTAAGAAGTCATCCACCTTGCAGACGACCCAAGGCCTTATCCATTTTCACATCCAGTATAATGCCTTTAAGAGGATACCTTTAACTCCTTAGAGCTATGATTCTAATATCTGTAAACAAACCCTTCATCGTACACAAGTCATGCACCCAACGAACCGGTCTATAAGCTTATTACCTCTAAGATGCTTTAGCCCTTGGAACATCAAAGTATACAAGTCATATACATAAAGTAGTTCATTTACTTAGGATTAAGGTTATTGCATAATGAACGTCAAAAGCAGATTGATCCACTCATAGCGGACTACGTAGATCAATCACGTTTTAGTCCTGGTCTAATATGTTACCGCCAAGCAACATATCTATGTCTCTACTTGGGAGTCTATGCTCCGAACAGTCAAGACAAACAGTCCCCGCCATGGCTTTAGACAACATAATAGTCTTAACATGAGTTAAATGCTCGGTCTAACCCCATAGACTACAGACCTTAGTTTAGACCGCTTACTTTAAAACATTGTTTTCTCGCATACAAAAGTCCATTGCATGCAACGTTCTAACAGTTTTAACACAAGCAGTCAGTGAGCCATATTTGCTTACATTGACTTTAACTTGTAAATAGAATAAGGACAAACAGCAATGTAATGAATAACCTCTATATTATAATTTTATTATCCAGTTCAAAATAAATACATAAAATATCTCTAATGCTTAGGGCATTTCCTAACATAATAAGATTCCATGATACAAGAGAAATGCTAAGGATATCGCCTCCTGAGCCGACAAAGTTCTTAATTTTTGCCTTGTACGATGAAATTACAAAAGGAGACTATGTACTAGAGAAGCTTTATGAGAGTCTTGAGAAGGTAACTAGCAGACATCCATGTTGTGCTAGCTCAATACTCAGGCGGGTGAATGTAAGAGAATCAATTATCTCAAATCTGGAAGAAGAGGGAGTTGGCCAAGAAAGTTTAAGATGTCAAGTTGACAACATCTCGTCATTGGAAAGTGCTATAAATAAAGCTAGAAAGGAGGAAAAGCAAATTGCTGTTGCCAAAGCTACCACAGAGGAATTGAAAGAAGAAGGAATAACTGATAGCACCTTTCTCTTGATAGTAAGCATCTAACCTAAGGTGTATAACACTAACATTTCTATTCACTGGATTTTAACTTCATTCTCATTTTCCCAGGATTCTACTTCATTATTTTCTTGAAAAGGAAAAAAAAAAAAAAAAAAAAGATGCAACGGTATAGAAATGATGAGTGAGGTTCTTATCATAATTCCACTCTGCATGGCATATACATTTTCATCACACTTGAAAGATTCGCTGCCTTATCTGTTCACTTGAAAGATTTCATCACGCTTGGACCTCATAGATACTTAACTTTTATTACATGGTGTAGGAGCTACTAAAGCCACTTAAAAATGTCTTGCCTTGGTTTCAACAAATCCTCATGTGGGAAAGACCAGCAAGTACTCTAGTTGTGATCGCTGCATCTTTGATAATTGTCTACAAGTGAGTTCATGTGATAACCGGGAATTTTAGATTCTCGAAGTAGATTAAAATTGTATGTATGTACCAATTTTAATAAATACAATATGAAAAAGTTATGTTTTAATACTGTTGTGAATACTGTAAAAATGTTCCGGCAGTGTTAAAGTGAGTGAGTTCAGAGATGGAAAATCTTACCAAACAGAAACGGGTAAGACGGCTCGAAAACTAAGTCAAAAACCCTGAAGAGTGCACCGGAGTGCACTAAAAGACAAAAATTTAAGGTAGGGAATTCTGGCCAAACGGAAGCAAAATAAAATAAACCAATCGCACCGGAAGCGCCCGGAACCCGCCTATGCGATTTCTGTAAATTTCCGTTTGGTTTGACTTTCGGTCAAAATTTGATCACGAATTAATATACGAATTAATTCATTGATGTCATGGGATGACATCACATTTGTGATGTCATAAATAGAAAAATAAAACTTATAAAGTAATGTTGATAAGGGGTATGGCTAGGATTGGTTGAAGGCCATGATCTAGTCAAAATGGCTTGAAATTTTTTTTAGAAAATGGGAAAAAGGAGGTCGGAAAAAAGAGAAAAAAAATCAGCCAAAAATTTTAAATTTTGGCCCAAAAAGTTTGCATTAAAGTCCCTTGATAATTAGGAAATTATTGGAAAAAAATTGCTAAAAGGTCCATTGCTTTTGCGTATAAATAGGCTACAAAATTCACTTGAAAAAAATAAAGAAACTTGGCCAAACTCTTGCCATTTTTGCAGCCAAAAATCCGTGCCCCCTTAGTGGATTCCAAGCCAAAAATTTTCAAAATTTAACACTAAAATTAACTTCCAATCCTAGCCAACGTTGCAAGGGAACAAGTTCATAAGGTTAGCTTCAAATTTGAAGCATTTTTGGTGTTTTTTTCTTCAAAAAAATCCGTGTATATTGGTGTAGAAAAAAATGATGTAAATTTGGTGTTTAAGTTGGTTTGGGATTATGATTAATGAAGCATGATTTAGAATTAGGAATCAAGCAAAAATTTTGTATGTTTCCTATAAAAACCATGGCTTGCTTAGTGATGGAAAATGATGAAAGTTTGGTGTTTTGGTTAGTGGGTTGTGTTGGTTCAATGATATGTTGATCAAGGTATGAATTAGAATCAAGAAACAAGAAAGTTTTGATGTTTGTTTCTTATAAAATCCGTGGCTTATGTTGGGTGAAAATGAGAAAATTTTAATGTTGAAAAATGAAGAGGAATGTGTAATAAAAACCCTAGGAATGAGAACAAAATTTCCTATGTGTTTTAGCATGAAAAATCCATGGCTTAATGCTGGGGTTGGAATAAAATTTTGTTAGGTTTTTAATGTTGATATGTACATATGAAAACCTAAGAGTGATATGTGATAATTGTTAATGTGATGAAAAATATTTGGTGTTGTTTACCATGAGAAACCAAGGCTATAAGTGGGAAAATTTGATGATTTATGTTGAACTTTGAATGTTGTTTAATGTGGAAAATTTTTATATAAAGTTTGGGAATTTTGTATAAAATAGGCCTCTGGTATAGTACGTGGCAGGTACAAAGGTTCTGAGGCGTACCTAACGCCGGAAAAACCTAAAAATACAAGCACAAATGCTACCGAAATTTCTAAAACGGCATAAGGGCATTTCGAGAAACAAGGGGTAAAAATATTAAATTCGGAAAGGAAACCGAGACCCCTCGTTGGGTTAGAATTGAAAATGGAAAACCAACTCGAGACGAATAGTAAACCGACCCTTAATGACTAAAATGCCTAAAACGGGAAAAAAAGCACGTTAGGGGTATTTTAGCGAACGAGGGGGAAAAATTAGCTCGAGATAGGAAACCTGAGCCCCTAGTGAACTGAGGCTCGAGAACGGGATGAAAAACGTTTTAGAAGTAGTGAAATACCCCTTTGAGACTCCAAAATGTTAGAAAAACGAGAAACGACCCTAGGTGACGAATGAATAGTAATCGAAGGTAGAAAAATGAATAATTGTGATTTCATAGCAATTAAAACTGTAAAATAATACAAAAGCTTAGGAAATATTATTTTGTGATATTTGGGTTTAGAAAATTCAAAAAAAATAATAGAACGGAATAGTACGGTCCCGAGACCCGTTAGGGGCAAAATGGTTATTTCGACCAAAAATTTCCGAAAGGCTCGGAAAGGACCGTAAAGGATCTAGAATGTCTTAAATAAAATTCTAGAACCCAAAATAAAGATTTTAGACTCAAAAATCTAGAGTTTAAATAGTACACAGGCGTGTACTTTGAAACACTGTCGTGTAGAGTGAACCCGAGAGGTACACGGGCTGGAACACAGGCGTGTTGCAGGCCGTGTACCACAAATAAAGTTGAAATATGTTGAATTGTTAAGTAAAATGAATATATATCCAAAGTGATAATTAATTATGGGTATTAACAGACAATACTATGTCTGTAAGGATCCAAACTAGAGATAAAACAGCGGAAGAGTTCCAGAAGTGGACATTATCGCAGTGGTGGTAAGTTCAAGCATTTTCATGTCTGTAACATGAAATACTATATTATTTCGTTATGTATTGGTTGTACATTAGGCATTAAGTCCTATGGACATTGGGGGATTAGTTAGTATAACACATCCCACATAATAAGAGAAAGAGAATATCTAAGGCCTACGGGCGATGGAGGTTAATGACCTTGAGGTGACGATTAATGTCACTTGGTCAAAATTATAATTGAAAGATGGTAATAAAACCATTTAAAGCGTACCGCCCCTCCAACATTGTGGTGGAGGTTTTACAGGTCCTTCGGGGATATAATAATCGCTACAAGTGATGAGGGCTGGAGAGGAAGAAGCTCTAGGGTCGCTCCCTAGGCCCTCCCAATCAACACGCAAAATAAATTATCGGTACTGCCACAATGAGCTCAACACCAAAATACAAATAGAGAGAATAATCAATAATGTGACGAAAGCCATAATTGAGCATAATCGACACTAAGACTAAGTGTAGTGAACTCGGTTAGAGTAATACGAATAGTAATCGATTAGGGTAATGTGAATAGTAACTGATTAGAGTAATGTGAATAGTAACCAATTAAGGTAACAGTTACTATTCATCAATCAAATGTCAAAATTACTATTCATGGTAAATAGTACTATTCATGTATAATAGTACTATTCATAAGAAATTGTATTTTTTATATTTTTGAATCTATGTGATTCTTACTAAGTATGTTTGAACTTACTGAGCCTATTAGTTCATCAGTTTGTTCATGTTGCAGGTAAGAAACCTGTCCAGTAAACTACATGGATGGCAGTAGGACACGCAAGTGTCAACGAGATAGGGAATCCACTATGGATTTTGGTCCTGCTACCAGTCTTCCGCTGAGCGATAAGTTAGTGAATTGAAGAGAATGTATTTTGAAAAGCACAGTATATGTATATTGTATGTTGTACATTATGTCGTACTCAAAAAGATAACTAAAAATTAGTATTATACTTTACATGGCTTTCATACTTAGCTTTCTTTTAAGGAAAGTATGTATTAAAAAGAAAGGAAAAAAAATTATAAGCGAAATTTTGGGCCCTGAAAAATAAGAGTTAAGAGAAAAAGAGTTTTAAATGGCGATCCGAATTCGACACATGGGCTGTCTTGGTCGGTAACAGAGTCAGTTCATGACAATTTTGCGTGGTTGGATTCGAGGGCACCACAGTTCACCTACATTTAGTGCATTGTAATATGACTATAAAATACATGTCGCTACAACATGTCAAACACAGAATTCATCTGTTAGTTGTTACATCTTATTTCTAGGGAGGAAAGAGTGAAATTTATAGACAGTGGTACTTGATAAATTATATTTTCAATGCAGGGAGTGGGTTGGCAAGGGAATAGCAGTTTTCTTGTTTTGGGTGGTAGTAAAGATGATTAGGGCCAGACAAAGAAGAATGAGTGAGAAGTTGAATGAGATAGTTGTTTGTAAAGCTTCCGACCAGAGCACAATGGAAAATGTGGTATCATCTCAACATGGATTGCAGACTGTTTACGAGCTGGCACAGATGGCAAACATAACACTGTTGAAAATGCAGTCAGTGTTCATCTTAAAGGCCTGTAAGGTAATCCAACAAGCTTGTTGAACAATAACAGTAAATTCACTTGTACACCCTCGGCAAATTTAATAATATAACGTCGGAGCAGGTCGTTTATGATTCGTATTGAAGTGTGTCAAAAAGCATCGATTGATGTTTATCCATCCCTAAATCCATTGACTACAATGGTTTGTTTTCCGTCACTCTGGCATTTTTTTTTGTAAGAAAGTAGAGTTGGTTCTGAATGAACCATAAAATAATGCAATGTGCCATGAGTCACAGTTGAACTCCCTCTTTCAAATCACTGGAACTAATTTTTCGACAAAAAAATAAATAAATAAAATAAAAACATCAGTGGAATTAAATCAGGTTTGAATGTCTGTAATTTATGAATTCCATCTTCTAAAAAAAATCGACCTACTTTTCATAGACAACGATTCTAAACATCTGGTCAGAACACTTTTACAGTTTTGCTTGTTAACGGATCAAGAAATGTAGTAGTAGAAACCTACAAATATGCTTTCTCTACAAGTTGTACGCTTCAGTTCTGTTGAGGATTTTGAACGTTTTCTCTTCTAATGCTTGCAGCATGCAGACATGGTGATGATCGCATTAAGTGGGCTAGCTATATTAGTAGCCGTGATTCCAACTGAGTATATTATGATGGTCACCCTTTTGTATCTTTTCACCATGACATCAAAAGTAGAGCAGAACTCAGGAAGCAGCCAAAGAAACAGACGACTAACAGAATGGGGGGATTCAATTCCAGTGATTCCTGTAAGAGTTGTAGCGGACGACTATTCAATGTAACATTAAAGCAGTTTATTGTTTTTATTGTTCAATATGTTGTATCCTTGTTATCGTATAAAAGTTAATGAACTAGCTTAAAGCAAGTGTGTTTGTTACATAAGCTTAGACAGAATGTATTGATTTAATGTCAAATTTTCATGAGAGAACTACATAAAAGTGACGTCGTGCATATGATAAGACGTTGAGAATGCTCTTGGATAAGAAGCAGCATCTGATGAGTTCTTGCCGCAGAAACGGTGATATTGAAGAGGGTAACTATATCCGATATCTACACATGCACCATGCTCTTAAGCTGTTGATGAATGAGGCGACAAGTATAACATTATGATATACGAGCGTTAACATAATAACACAAGCAATTGCTTCAACCACTTAAACTAGTAAGCAAGATGTATCCATCTGATCACAAGATGAGACCCTGGGATCTACAATCACTAAAACGTTCATTAAAGAAAGAATACTATCCGTCCGTTAGTAGCATCAAATACAGCAGCATAAAACAGCTGAGCATTACTCTGAAGACGAAAGTTTAAAGTTCTGTAGCATGAGGCAGATGTATACATAAACAAGTATCAGTCTTGATTGTACTTCGGAATTTTATCTGACTCAAACGTTCAGTATTGACACCGATCATCTATCTAAAAGAGTTCTTCCATCTGAACACCGTCAGCAAGTTGTCGAAGCTTGTTATTGCTCCTTGTATCTAGTTTCCCCGGGCCTTTTCTAGGTCAGGGAGATCTGCAACCACATTACAATTCCATGGTAGGATTTAGAAAATCTTCAATGCAACCGAAACCAAAAATTGGCATTTGGATAAGATAACCATTCTCTGATGAACTTGTATGCTAATTGTCAAACATTGTCCATGTAGGTTTCAAATTTGGTATCAAGTGTAGTATATCCAAAATTTAACCCTGGTTGCTATCGGTTGATGTTCCACTGCTAAGGGATTTTTAATCAACATTTATTATAGTCATTTTCATCTACAGATTCAGTTTCCCAGTTTCAAGTTCCAAGGCTATAAATTAATGACAAAAGGTATGCCTAGCATTCGAAATACAGATTCAACTCATGTATCTCTTTACTCTTGTCCCTTTAGGGAATTTTTGAGGTTACAGGAAGAGAATTTCTGAGAGACATAGAGACAGGCTTTTTCGATTGAATTCAAAGGACTATGCTAAAAGCAAACTAGTGTAAAGATAAAGGGACGTGTTGCAAATAATTATTGCAAGAATTAGTTCTGAAAATGGATGGCAGCAAAAGTTGCAAACAAATTAAAATTATTTGGGAAATAAATTAACTTAGGACTCACAAAGCATTCCTTCTTCATCGCTGCTTTCATCATCTTCACCGACGTACTACAAAATGACAGAATATTACATGGTCACGTCACAATCACAAAAATTCATAAACTACTCGCTTCTACTTCTATCCCCAATACTAGACAATGAAAGAAGCAACATACCACATCATCATCATCATCATCATCATCATCAAAGGCCAGGTCAGCTGCAAAAGGCCGAATTCAGTAGAACCCAAATATACTCAACCCAAGAAATGGTATATATGCTTAAGCAAATTTGATAGTTGGAGCTCATGTGAAAATGCGAAAGATTATTTTAGCCTTTGCAGCTCATGAAAATGGAGTCCCAGCCATCCAAGTACAAGATATATTTGACTAGCATTGTGTACACACGCTAAACAAAGCATTGACATAAGTGATATTTTTGCAGGATAAAACTGGTCTACTTTATAGTTTAGCAGGTATCTTCAGTAAGATTCAACCAAAGCTATGTGACCAAATGCACAGCTAAAGACGTTGAGACAATTAAATATAGCAAAGAGCGGTGTGGAAATTATAGGTTATACCAATAGTTACAGGGAAATCCATATTCTCCATTATAAACCATGAAAATTAAATATAATCATCTAATAAGATTGAGACACCATGTTAGTTTACTAATTCTCACAAAAGCTTAAGCTGTTAGAAGGTTGGCCAGCCAACAATAGTTTTATAATTAAACACATTCGTATCCCACTACTTGCAAACTTCTACATTGTTCCATGATTTTTTTTTTCCCTAATTTTTAACTCTTTTATTGTTTTAGTAAAGCCTACGAAGCGTTGGTTAGATTTAGAAAACTCCCAAAATGTTTAAGTTACCAGTGTCACCAAAGTTTTAAGACGAAAATCGTGTTTCTTGGTAAGTGCTAGGGATAAATTCAATGGTTTTATTTTTATCTTTGATAAGTAAACAAAAGAACAATCCTAGTTAAGAAAAATAGTTCACTAGTTCTGTACTTTTAGTTGGAAACCTGATAGGCCATCGATCAAGCTGGTATACCAGAGAAGAAAGAAGAAGGGAAATAGGCAAGGCCTAGGCGGTAAATTCAGTCACCTACAGACGTGGAAAGGAAAGAATAAAAATGATTAGGTGGTCGCCAAAGTTAGTTAGGCCTAGGAGGGAGAGAGAGAAATCGGTTAAGGGTAGAGTATATGTAATGGGAGAGAGGCACGTTTTGAGTAAGGGAGTTCTGACTAGGAAGAGAAGGAGGCAGATAGCACCCTCGAAGCTGCTATCAATTTTGTTTTTCTTGCTCTCGCAATCTTGTCTTCTTTTATAAAATACAAATATCACTTTTTCTTTCCGAATTGTCTTTTATTTCTTTCCATTTCATAAAGATCTTGGTGGGTGTCTATCAAATTGGTATCAGAGCACCATTCGGTCCTAGATGGCGCAGAAGAAGGCGGAAGCGAGGTTGGATGTGGTGGAACAAGAGTTAGGGGGACTGAAAGAGTAGCTACAGAGGTTACCTGGCATCGAGCGCTCGGTAGAGCTGCTAGCGCAGAACGTGGTCAGAGCCCTGCAAGCGGCCGAAGAAACGCAGAAGATGGTGTCGGTTCTCACGAACCCAAGACCTTCCATGGGAAAAACAGTGGAAGAAGGGGATACTTCAGGTAGCACAATGGAGGAGTCAGGCCTTTCGATGAAGGAAACGCAGAATCAACCAGAAATACCTCAAAGTCAGGAGGAGCGACACGGCCAAGGATTCGACGGAACAGGTGCGCTAGGAGGAAGACGGGGAGTATTCAGCTCTTCTCCGATGAGTGGGGGCGACTGGCAAGGGGGTCGCAAGTTAGAAATGCCGGTTTTCACGGGGGACAATCCGGATGGGTGGGTTTTCCGGGCCGAGCGTTTTTTCAATTTGAATCGGTTAACGCCGGCCGAACGATTGGCAACTGCTGGGATCAGCCTCGATGGTGAGGCCCTTTCGTGGTTTCAGTGGACAGAAACGCGAGCATCGTTCGTGAACTGGGACAATTTCAAACAACGCTTACTAAGGCGGTTCCGACAATCACAACTCGGATCCTTGCATGAGCAATTCCTAGGCATTCGGCAACAAGGAACCGTAGCGGAATACCGGCAGAATTTCGAGATACTCTCGGCGCCGCTACACGGGTTATCAGCCGAAGTTCTAGAGAGTACGTTCATGAAAGGGCTGAGGCCTGAGGTAAGAGCTGAGTTGAGGTTGATGAGGCTAGATGGATTGGGCCTAATGATGAAGCTGACCCAACACATAGAAAAAAGAAATCTGGTATTAAGGAACCCAAGAACTGAGAAGGGGAATTTGGCCCACCCGAGTAAATCTCCCGAATCCTTCAACTCCAGATCAATTCTAATCGGGGAGAGACCTTCAGTCCAAAAGCGAGAAACGCCGACGAGGAGACTGGCGGAGTCAGACTGGGCAGACAGGAGAGCCAAGGGACTCTGCTTTCGTTGCGACGAAAAATACGCTCCAGGACATCGGTGCAAAAAACAAAAAACTCCGAGTATTGCTACTTTACGACGATGAAGTGGATGAGGGTGAAGAACAGACGACGGTGGGGGAGGCCCAAGCAACACGACCAGAGGTGCCGGAAACAGTGGAGCTTTCACTCAACTGTGGGACTCACTACCCCAGGCACGATGAAACTCAAAGGAATCGTCAACGACAAAGAGGTAACAATCTTGATTGATTGTGGGGTAACCCACAATTTCATTGATCTGGACTTGGTTTCTTATCTAGATTTGCAGTTGGATAATACCAATAGCTACGGGGTGGTCACGGGCACGGGGGTATCAGTTAAGGGGAAAGGTATATGCCGTGGAGTAATTATCACTATCCAAGGGCTCACCGTGATACAGGATCTTCTCCCCCTGGAGTTAGGCAGCACCGACGTGGTATTAGGAATGCAGTGGCTTAGAACGCTGGGTAGTATGGAAGTGGATTAAACCAGCTCACGATGAAGTTTAAATTCGGATATTCTGCAGTGAAGCTTCAAGGTGACCCTAGTCTCAATAAACAGGGTGTTTCTTTGAAAACTATGACACGGGATATTAGGTAGGAAGGTCAGGGGGTGTTAGTTGAACTTAGTTCTTCGACGACCGTTAAAAAAATCAGTGAGGGAGCCATTCCAGAGGCTATACAAGGGGTACTGGGGCAGTTCGGGTCAGTGTTTGAGTCACCGGTGGGGTTGCCAGCGGTAAGGAAGGTGGATCATGCCATCCGACTGAAAGAAGGAGCTTTGCCTATTAATGTGCGACCATACAGGTATCCACACCTGCAGAAGAATGAAATAGAAAGGTTGATTGAGGAAATGCTAACAGCAGGGATTATGCAGCCGAGTATTAGCCCATTTTCCAGTCCGGTACTCCTTGTCAAAAAGAAGAACGGGAGCTGGTGTTTTTGTGTGGACTACAGAGCTCTTAACAAAGCCACGGTACCTGACCGATTCCCTATCCCAGCTATCGACGAGTTACTGGATGAGCTCTATGGAGCCACAACCTTCTCTAAACTGGATTTGAAATCGGGGTATCATCAAATTCGGGTCCGCAGGGAGGATGTCCCAAAGACAGCATTCCGAACTCACGAGGGACATTATGAGTTCCTTGTCATGCCTTTTGGACTCACCAACGCATCGGTAACTTCTCAGTCCCTCATGAATGAGATATTCCGACCGCACCTCCGGAAATTTGTCCTCGTTTTCTTTGATGACATTCTAGTCTACAGTCGAGACTTGGAAGAACATGTAGAGCACCTAACAACCGTCTTAAAGATATTAGCTAGGGAAAGGCTTCATGTCAACCGCAGCAAGTGCTCTTTCACCCAGCCTCAAATCGAATATTTGGGGCATTTGGTCTCCGCCGCAGGGGTAGCAGCGGATCCCAGTAAGATAGAGCTATGGTCCAGTGGCCTTCTCCGAAATCTTTGAAGGAGCTGCGAGGATTTCTTGGTATCACCGGGTATTACCGGCGGTTCGTGGCGGGTTACGGCACCGTCGCGAAACCATTAACTCAACTACTGCGCAAGGATGCTTTCCAATGGAGCACCACAACGGAGGCAGCCTTTAACCAACTCAAGCAAGCAATGGTTTCTCTCCCTATTCTAACTTTACCAGATTTTTCAACGCCTTTTTTGATTGAGACAGATGCTTCAAGATCTAGAGTAGGAGTTGTCCTGACTCAAGGAAATGGACCAATCGCTTATTTCAGTCAAGCTTTGTCTGATAGAGCTCAACGGAAATCAGTATATGAGCGAGAGCTAATGGCCATCGTTCTAGCAGTACAAAAGTGGCGACATTATCTGTTAGGACGGCGATTCATAGTTCGCACAGACCAACGAGCCCTCCGGTATCTCTTGGAACAACGGGTGGTGCATGAGGAGTACCAAAAGTGGCTTTCCAAGCTACTAGGGTATGACTTCGAAATACAGTACAAACCGGGCCTGGAAAACAAGGCAATGGACGCACTCTCAAGGCGACCGACTACCATAGAGAATGCGGCTTTGACTATTCCAAAAGTGTTGGATGTCCAAACGGTGGCTTCGCAAGTGGATGCAAACCCCCTCATGTCCCGTATAAAGAGAGAAGTAAATGCCGACCCAAATGCGAGACCAAAGTACACCATTGATCAAGGATGTCTCCTGTACAAGGGCCGGTTAATGTTGCCGCATGGTTCTAGTTTGATTCCCCACCTCCTCCGAGAATTTCATGCCAGTTTGGTAGGGGGACATTCGGGGTTCCTCCGAACCTACAAGAGGGTCTCGGCAGATTTGTTTTGGCCTGGTATGAAAAAGGACATCAAGGACTTTGTGGAGACTTGCACCATTTGTCAACAGAATAAGTCCCAAGCACTATATCCAGTAGGAACTTTCCAACCACTTCCCATCCCACAAACAATCTGGGAAGACGTCACCATGGACTTCATTGAAGGCTTACCAAAGTCGCAAGGATATAATGCCATCCTCGTGGTGGTAGATCAGTTAAGCAAGTATGCACATTTCATTGCCCTTAAACATCCTTATACGGCAGAGTCAGTGGCAGCTGTTTTTGTCCAAGAAGTCGTGCACCTACATGGAGTACCCCCATCCATAGTCTCAGATCGAGACAGAATATTTCTTAGCCATTTTTGGAAAGAATTATTCCGGTTGCAAGGAACTAGCTTGCGAAGAAGCACGCCTACCACCCCCAGACTGATGGAAAGACGGAAGTAGTGAATAGGTGTTTGGAGGCATACTTGCGATGTTTTTCCTATGAAAAACCCAAGTCATGGAGTAAGTGGCTGGCTTGGGCAGAATACTGGTATAATACCACCTACCACTCCTCGATCGCAACAACCCCCTTTCGTGCTGTTTATGGGCGGGATCCCCCTCTACTACTGCGAGTTGGAGTTGGCAGAACAGCCATCTCAGCAACAGAGCAACAATTACAGGAGCGAGACTCCCTCTTGGATGAACTAAAAGGCCATCTAGCTCATGCTCAAGCAAAGATGAAGGGCCGGGCTGACCAACACCGCAGAGAAATACAGTTCCAGGAGGGTGATATAGTATATGTGAAGTTGAAGCCGTACCAACGCCGTTCCTTAGCTACGAGACTCAATGAGAAACTCTCACCTCGTTTCTTCGGCCCCTACAAGATAATACAGCGGATTGACCCCGTAGCCTACAAATTGGACTTGCCAGCCGACTCTCCAATCCACCCAGTTTTTCACATATCCCAACTTAAGCGTTTTTTGGGCACCGAAGTACCTTCTCAGCCGTTGCCAGCTATAATGGACTCAGAACTTGAATGGCTAGTAGAGCCGGAGGCAATACTGGACATCCGTCGCACCAAGGGGAACACGGCAGCAGACACCGAAGTCCTAGTCAAGTGGAAGCAACTGCCAGAATTTGAGGCATCATGGGAGCCGCTGACCTCATCATCAAACAATTTCCACAATTTCACCTTGAGGACAAGGTGGCACTTGTACCCGGGGGTATTGATAGGCCATCGATCAAGCTGGTATACCAGAGAAGAAAGAAGAAGGGAAATAGGCAAGGCCTAGGCGGTAAATTCAGTCACCTACAGACGTGGGCTGACGTGAAAAGAAAAGAATAAAAATGATTAGGTGGTCGCCAAAGTTAGTTAAGCCTAGGGAGGAGAGAGAGAAATCGGTTAAGGGTAGAGTATATGTAATGGGAGAGAGGCACGTTTTGAGTATGGGAATTCTGACTAGGAAGAGAAGGAGGCAGATAGCACCCTCGAAGCTGCTATCAATTTTGTTTTTCTTGCTCTCGCAATCTTATCTTCTTTTATAAAATACAAATATCACTTTTTCTTTCCGAATTGTCTTTTATTTCTTTCCATTTCATAAAGATCTTGATGGGTGTCTATCAAAACCCCTTTGGGATTTTATTATTTTTGAACCAAGAAATGCACCAATTAGACAAGATAATCATAATAGGTAACTGCAATTAAGACTGAACCAAGAACTCAATTTTCTAAACATTCTCCCAACATTAGCCTATATCTTGCCAGCATGGTCTTTCCATCTATTTCACTGTAGGACAAGCTGACATTTCTAACATTCATCCAAATAAGGATTTGTTGAAAAGATCAATTCCTTTTCAGTATTATAACTTTTTATCCTTTTTTTAACATATTTCAGAAAGATATTTGTAATACTAAAATCAGTGTCCAGAGCCGGTTTCTTCCTGATTAGAGCGTAAATATAGCTGTAAAAACAATAATCACATGTCTTGAAGAAATGTTTTTGCAACATGATTGAACAATTATGTAGACAGGTAATGCAGGGTGATAAAACTTCCCACCATTTTAGAACTTGAAATGAGAAGAAAAATAGTGAACTAAAACTTGAATTCAAGAATATTTTTCTCGTATTGAATCAATGGAATACAGCCACTATTTATATACAATTGCAGACATCTAAAAAGGGAAAAAATCACCTAATCAATCTCTTACAAATCAGCTGGAAATTACATTACAATTAGGATCTCTACAAAACAGGAAACTTCCTAATTCTACAAAACGGGAAACTTTCTAACTAATTTTCACAAAATCAAATCAAATAAAATCTTTCCATAATTCGACACTCCCCCTCAAGCTGGTAAATGAATATCCTTCATTCCAAGTTTGCTAACATTATCTTGAAACACAGTACTTGGTAGTCCCTTCTTGAGAATGTCTGTTAATTGATCCTTAGTCGAAACGAATGGAGTACAGATCTGTCCGCTATTAAACTTTTCCTTGATAAAATGTCTGTCCACTTCAATATGCTTCGTTCGATCATGCTGCACCGGGTTATGAGCAATACTGATGGCCGACTTGTTGTCACAGTATAACCTCATCAGACCTTCCCACTTTATCTTCAAATTGTCAAGGATTATCTTCAACCATAATAGCTCGCAGATTCCCATTGCCATTGATCTAAACTCGGATTCAGCACTTGACCTTGCCACTACATTCTGCTTCTTACTCCTCCAAGTCACCAGATTTCCTCCTAGAAATGTACAGTAACCTGAAGTAGACCTCCTGTTGTCTAGTGATCCTGCATAATCTGCATCAGTGTAGAATTCCAATGCCATTTCCTCTCCTTCTCTGAACAAAATACATTTTCCAGGGTTACCTTTCAGATATTGCAAGATCCTATGAACAGCCTTGAGATGTGCTTCTTTGGGATTGTGCATAAACTTGCTAACAACACTAACTGCAAATACTATATCTGGTCTTGTATGCGTCAAATAGATCAACCTTCCAACAAGTCGCTGGTATGACCCTCTGTCTACCACTCGATCTTCTAACGAATCACACAACCCATGATTGAACTCAATGGGAGTGTCAACTGGCTTGCACCCTAACTTCCCTGTCTCCTTTAACAAATCAAGCACATACTTCTGTTGTGAAATGAAGATTCCTTGTCTTGAATGAGCTACCTCAATGCCTAGAAAGTACTTCAATCTTCCAACCTCCTTGATGTCAAATTCTTCCAGGAGACGTCTTTTTAAATTGAGTATTTCCTCTGTATCATTTCCTGTCACTATAATGTCATCCACGTAAACTAGCAATGCTGTCACTCCCCCTGAATCTGAGTGTTTAACAAAAAAAGAATGATCTCCTTGACTCTGTTTATATCCCAAGGATTTCATAACTTTGATAAATCTTCCAAACCAAACTCTTGGCGACTGTTTTAGGCCATAAAGAGCCTTTTTTTAGCCTGCAAACCATTCCTTCTTTAGACTCAAAACCTGGAGGGACATCTATGTAAATTTCTTCTTCCAGGTCACCGTGGAGAAAAGCATTCTTAACGTCGAACTGCTATAGATTCCATCCAAAATTAGCAGCTAGAGACAACAGTACACGAACAGTGTTCATCTTTGCAACAGGAGTGAACGTCTCTTGGTAATCTATGCCGTAGGTCTGTGTGTACCCTTTGGCTACCAATCTTGCCTTGTATCTCTCAACTGATCTATCAGACTTATACTTCACTGGAAAAACCCATCTGCATCCTACTGGTTTCTTCCCCCTTGATAGCTTCGCCATCTCCCATGTCTTGTTCTTTTCAAGAGCTTCCATTTCTACCTTCATAGCATCTTCCCATTTCTTGTTCCCTAACGCCTCAAATAGATTTCTCGGAATGGGAATTGTGTGAAGGTTGCTTAAGAAGGCTCTATGAGTTTGGGAAAGATTTTGATAAGTCATGAACAAATATAAGGGATGTTTGGTACAAGTTCTGGTTCCTTTCCTAAGAGCAATTGGCAGGTCAACGTCACTTGTTTCTTCAAAGTCGTTAGGCTTAGTTGGTAATGGGTTACTTTCAGGGTTTTGAACAATAGCACGAATAGGAGATTGTACCTGTACTGATTGAGAGATTGGAACTTTCTTCCTGAAATAAGTTAGAAGTGGTCGACCATCATCTTGTTTCCCCTTATCTTTCATCACATTAGGCAACACAAATGAATCAATAGGCTGAAGAGATTGACTGGAAGGATATGGATCTGATTCAGATGTAGGTTCGGATGGACTTAACTCAGATGTGGGTTCGGATGGACTTGACTCAGGACTAGGAAATTCAAGAAGAAACATGTCCTTTGCTCTATCTTCAATCAAGTTCTCCCCCTGAAGATATGAATGTTGGAAAAAGGACTTATTTTCATCGAAAGAAACGTCAACAGAGACATAGAATTTCCGAGTAAAAGGATGATAACACTTATACCCCTTTTGTGTGGAGAAGTACCCAATGAAAATACACCTAAGTGCTCTTGGATCAAGTTTTCCCCTGTTTTGAGAATGCACATGAACAAAAGCAATACTTCCAAAAATTCTGAGAATGAGATTGTTAGAAGCGTTGAAATTCGGAAAAAATGATGTAAGATACCCAATTGGATTTTTGAAATCAAGAACACGTGTGGTAAGTCTATTGATAAGATGGGCAGCGGTTAAAACAGCTTCTCCCCAATACTGTTTAGGGACGTGTTTGTCAAAAAGTAGGGCTCTCGTGACATTTAGGAGATGGTCATTCTTACGCTCAGCTACACCATTTTGTTGTGGGGTGTTGACACAAGAGGATTCATGGATGATCCCTTCTTTTTGAAAGAATGGTGAGAGCACTTGGTTGAAATAATCCATAGCATTATCGGAGCGAAACCGTTTAATTCTCACATCAAACTGTGTTTTGATCATGTTGTAAAAATTCAGGAAAATAATTTTGACATCTGATTTATTTTTCATGAGATAGATCCAAGTTACGCGAGTACAATCGTCAATGAATGAGACAAACCACTTGGCACCAGAAATATTTGAGACCGTAGACGGTCCCCAAATATCACTATGAATGAGAGAAAAAGGGTTGACAGTTCTTGTATTACTTATTGAAAAAGAGGTATGCTTGTGTTTGGCAAGTTCAAAGTCATTACAATAAAAAGACTCAACGGACAAATCCTTAAACAGTGAAGGAAACATTTTCTTAAGAACATCAAAAGACGGATGACCTAAACGACGATGATAAAGCCAAACTTTTTGTTTATTTGACATGATAGACTCTGAAAAAAGTGATGTAGATAGAGGATTCTCAACTTTGGTTTTCCCACATTGATCTTCCAGGTAGTAAAGACCATTCCTCTCATCAGCACGTCCAATCATCTTCCTCGTGCCCTATTCCTAAAAAACATAGTATGAAGGAAAAAACGTTACACTGCACTTGGAGTCATCTGTGAGTTTCTTGATGGAAACAAGGTTGGCACACAGTTGTGGGACATGAAGGACATTTTTCAGTGTGAGGTGATCATTAATCTGTATATCCCCTTGCCCTGCTACTGTTGTGATTGACCCATTTGCTACTATAATTTTTCTATTGCTTGAACAAGGAGTATAGGTAGAAAAAAAATTTGGAAGAACAAGTCATATGGTCGGTGGCTCCGGAGTCTATTACCTACAAATTTTGAGAAATCTTATCCAAGACATTAGTAGCACAAGGAGAAGAAATACCTGAGAACGCCAGAGAACAATTACCTGTTGTAGGAGATTTTTCTAGGGTTTCAAGAAGAGTTTAAACCTCTCAATTTCCTCCTTGTTAAACTCTGGTAGGCTGCCTTTGTCTCTACCAGATTCAGTGCTTGCTACATGTGCTTGACTTTTCACGTTTGCACTTCGGTTTGGTCTGCCATGGAGTTTCCAGCATTGATCCTTGGTGCGTCGATGGTTCTTACAGTATGTGCAAAAAAGAGAATCACGGCTAGAGGTCTTAGACGGGCTGGTTTGGACATCGAATTGGCTGGAATCTTTTACACTCACTGCCTTGGTTAAAAGTGCGGAGCTGCTTCGTTTGTGCGACTCCAACATGACACTCCATCGTCCTTCTTCAGCCCGGATGATTGAGATTATCTCATTCAAAGAGGACAGCTTTTCTTTTCTCAAAATATGCACTCTAACAGCATCAAAATCAATGTTAAGACCTGCAAGAAATTCAAAAATACGCTCTTTTTCAATAAATCTCTTTAAAATCACGGAATCTTCACTGCTGCGCATCTCAATGCATTGATAATGGTCCAATTCCTGCCACAAACTCTGCAGTAAACTCGAGTATTCAGTAACAGTTCGAGTCCCCTGTTTGGTTGCTGAAATCCTTGTCTTGATTTCGTAAATCTAGGCTGCATCGTGGACCTTTGAATATGTTTGTCGGACAGCATCACAAATCTCCTTGGCGGTTCCGAGAAACATACACGTATCGCTGATCTCCAATTGCATCAAATTCCATAGCCATGACATCACCATCGAATCCTGTTCATCCCACGCTATAAATTTGAGATCTTCTTTTGAAGGACTCGTGCCCATCAAATGGCTGATTTTCCCTTTGCCCTTCAAGAATGTGCGAACGAGCTGTGACCACTTCAAATAATTTTTCCCATTCAAACGGTATGCTGGCTGTATGTGCTGTAGATCTCCAGTTGAATTGGCAGCAGTGTTCTCCATTGGAGCTGCATCAACCGCAGGGCTGGTAGGGCTGGTTTCGGTGATCTGGGACATTGTTGATAGAAGGGAGAGAGAAAGGGATAAAGAAAAGGATTATTCGAGATGAGAAGTGTGATGATCGGGGATTTCTGGCATTCTCGGAAGAAAATGTACAATTGTACATGCGTGACAACTTATACTGTTTAAAGAGTAAAATAAATAAATTTATATTGTTTAGAACGTAATAAAATATTCTGACAATGCTGACGGATAATAATTCGGTGTTGAGAAATTTTTCCAAATCAAAATGGGTAAAACGGTGTCAAAACAACATTGAAAACCTTAACCGGTACCTATGGTGCGCTAAAAGACGAAAAACTTCTGGAATTGATTTTGATTAAACGAAAGCAGAATAAATTGATCCGACTGTACCGGAGACCTCAAGAACCCGCCGAGGCGATTTCGGAAAAATTTCGCTCGGGTCAAATTTCAATCAAAAGTGACATGAATAGTAAAGTCAAAAAAGTAAGATAATGACTCATCATTAATGATGTCATTAAAGTAAATAATAAATGGTTAATTAGGATGGTAGGTAAGGTGGATGGCTAGGATTTAATGCACTTTTGATCTAATGGCCAAGATTAGGCCAAAATACCATCTTTTTTATTTTTTAAAAATAGTGGAAAGAAATGCCATGAAAGGTGCCAACTTCTTATTGGTTGTTAAGGGTGAATCATGCCAAAATTTGCTAAAGTAATTAGCTTCCTTAACATAAAAGATTCGGCCATTTTTGGGAGCAAAACCGTAGCAAAAACAACCAAAAGAAAACCAAGCAAAAATTTTCTAAGTCTTGTTCCAAGGGAAAACGTGAACCTCCTTGGTGAATCAAAGGATTTCTTCAAGTTTTTGGAAGCAAGAAATCAAGTTTAAGTAGCTAGCATCCAAGTGAACAAGGTGAGCCTTGAAATTTGAATTTTCTTCCTCATTTTTGGTTATGAAATCCGTGGGTGTGATGTAAAGAAAATGATGAAAAATTGTTGTTGATTTGTTGTATTTAAGTGTTGGTTTTGTGATATGTTGATTTAGGTAATTCATGTTAGGAAATGCCCTAAGTATTAGAGACATTTTGATGTATTCATTTTGAACTGGATAATAAAATTATACTTAGAGGTTATTCATTACATTGCTATCTGTCCTCGTCTTATTTACATGTTAAAGTAAATGTAAGCAAATATGGCTCACTGACTGCTTGTGTTAAAACTGTTAGAACGTTGCATGCAATGGACTTTTGTATGCGAGAAAACAATATTCTAAAGTTAGCAGTCTAAACTATGGTCTGTAGTCTATGGGGTTAGACCGAGCATCTAACTCATGTTAAGACTATTATGTTGTCTAAAGCCTTAGAGGGGACGGTTTGTCTTGACTGTCTAGAGCTGGACTCCCAAGTAGAGACATGGATATGTTGCTCGGTGGTGACATATTAGACCGGGACTAAAGCGTGATTGATCTACGTAGTCCGCTATGAGTGGATCAATCTGCTTTTGACGTTCATTGTGCAATAACCTTAATCCTGAGTAAATGAACTACTTCATGTATATGACTTGTGTACTTTGATGTTCCAATGGCTAAAGCGTCTCAGAGGTAGTAAGCTTATAGACCGGTTCGTTGGGTGCATGACTTGCATACGATGAAGGGTTTGTTTGCAGATATCGGAATCATAACTCTGAAGAGTTAAAGGTATCCTCTTAAAGGCATTATACTGAATGTGAAAATGGACAAGGCCTTGAGTCGTCTGCTGGGCGGATGACTTCTTATTCACATATGGTGAATAATCATTTTCTTGATTCGGTAGTATAATGGAACTTTAAGATAGCCTGATCAGTAGGATTAAACGGACTTTGACCTAAGGCTGATCATGGATATCATATGAGGGTTTTGCATATATGACAAGGTCATTGGATGGTAGCTCGTCACAGGCTTACGTAATACGGTATATAATTGGGAGTTCAGTTTCAGGTTTATAGTGGTGTGACTCTGAAATTAGTGATCATATGATTGAGTTGTTCGGTACAGAATGATGATCATATGGAATCACGGGAGCCCGATTATATATGTCCAATCAGTCCCTCTACTAGCTCCACATAATTCCTTAACGTTTGACAAATTGATTTGTGTATGCTATTGGCTAGTTTATTATGCATGGATGGTGATGACACAGGATTAGGATGGTAGACAAGATTCTCTCCGGTTGAATTCAGATTTTGTTTTGGATAATAGAGTACACAATTATTCGAACTCCAAATAAAGTTGTCATGATTTTATTTGAGATTGGATTGGAGTTGTAGAAAATTATCCATGAGAACAAGAATATGAAACACAACCGTTCTGTGGAATTTGAAATTTGAATTTTGAAATTTGAATTTTGAATTTTGAAATTTGAAATTTGAATTTTGAATTTGAAATTCGAATTTGAAATTTGAATTTGAAATTCGAATTTGAAATTCGAATTTGAAATTTGAAATTTGAAATTTGAAATTTGAAATTGAAATTTGAATTTGAAATTTGAAATTCAAATTTTGAATCACAGTCCAAGTAGGATTCGAATTTGTTGTGGAAAATCCACAAGGTTTGAAATTCGAATTTGAGTTGGATTTGGAGAGGATAATCTTGTTAGAATCTTACTTGAATTTTGAATCCAAATCCCAACAAATAAGGGACGAAATTTTTGAGGATAATCCTCATGAAAGATTTCGGATTTTGTGGATAAGATTCAAGAGTAAATTCAAACTTCAATCCTAGTTGAATTTGGATTCTCTCCTCCCTAAAAGTGGCCGAAATTTTGGAGCCTTTATCCTAGGAAATTCGGTTATTTTTTGGATAAGGTTGAGATGAGATTTAGCTTGAAAATCCTAGTGGAATTTTTTATTCTCCCTTATTCATAATGGCCGAAATTTTTTGGAGGATTTTCTCCTTGTGAATTTCGGATTTTTTGGTTGAAAAAGGGAGATAAAATTCTAGTTAAAATCTTGTTAAGAATTGGATTGGATTTATCTTAGGAAAAACCGAATTTATTGTTAGGATTATCCTATGGAAAAATTCGGATTTTTTGGTTAAAGATAAGGGAAAATATCTTTTCCTAATCCAATTCAAATTCAGAGATTCACCTCATGCAGGTCTATAAATAGAGGACCTACCACTCCAGTTCTCTAAGACCACAGACTCTCAGGTGAGCAGGCTTATTGTTGCACAGCTCATCGTGACAATAAAGTTCTTTAGAGATCTGGGTGGTCGGAAGAAGACTAGCAGTGCTAGCATACCGATCGAGGTTCAGAGTGCCCACACACTCAGCCATTCGGGAATTGGAGAATAGTAGAGAAGGCTAGTTGGTTGAAGCCTCCGGTCATTCTCCTCCTGCATATTGGCGTCCTTGAGGTATGAGTTTTAATTGTTGTTGATTTATTGTATATGGCATCATGAGATATTTAACGATCTAAAAAATTTTATTGTTCCGCTGCGCCACTCTGATACGTTTTTACCGATTTATTTTCCTACAATTCATGTATTGGATTTGCATGAAAAAATTTTAAATTTGGCATGTTTTTCCCCATGAAATCCGTGGGTTCAAAGGGTGTTATTGGTGATGAAAAATTGGTTGAATATATTGTTATGTTGTGTGAAAATATGTTTTGGAAGTTTAGAAACATAAACTTCATATTGAATTTACTAAGAAAAAAATTTGATAAAAATTGGTGTGAAAACCCTAAGAGGAAAACCGATTCTTGGTTTAGGGTTTTGGTGAAGAAATTTTGGAATTTAAGAGCTGTTTTGGAATAAAAATTATATTATGGTTTAAGTGTAAAAACCAAGCATAATGTGGTGAAAATGAAGAAAAATTTTACTAGGTTTGGTTAGTTCAAAACCGTGGCTTAATTAAAGGGGAAAAGTGGAAAAATTTTGTACATTGTGGTTGATTTATAAATTGGTGATTGTGCAAATTTTTATGTACAAGTTTGGGAAACTTTTACATAAAATAGGACTCTGGTATAGTACGTGACAAGTACACATGATTCGAGGCGTACCTAACACAAGTAGCCTTAAATTTACGCCGAAATGCTATCGAAATTTCAAAAAACGGCATTAAGGACAAAAAGGGAATCGAGAGTAAAAGTTTAGGATCGAGTCGAAAACCCGAGTCCCTTAAGGAAAATTGAATGAGGAAACCCAAGGGGTAGTTCGTGAATAGTAACCCATCCCCTTGAAAATGTAGAACGCGTGTGAAACAAAAAACCGACTCAGAGGGGGAGGGCATTTTTGAAAAACGAAGCAAAGGTCCAAGTCGGGTAAGGAAAATCCGAATCTCGGAGACCTAAATTGGAAAAGTCTAGATGAACGTTTTAAGGATTAGTAAAACACTCATTTGAGATTCTGAAACAATAGAAAAACACGAAACCGACGTAAAGGTCGGAATAGTATTTTTTGAGGGCCGGAAAGTGAAAATTTGGGATAATGAAAGAAAATTATCCAGAAAAGGTCCAGTAAAATTTTAAAAGATAATTTGACGATTTTTGGGCTTAGAAAATTAAGTCTAAGAATCTGGAATGAGAATTTGCGGTAAAATGACCCGACAGGGGCAAAATGGTCATTTTGACTAAAATTTTCCTAAACGTGGAAAAAGTGCCCTAAAGACCCCGGAATGGTAGAATAAGGTTCCTAAGCGTTAAAAGTGAATTGTTAAGTCGAGAAAATCCCATCAGGGGTATAATTGTAATTTTACCAAAATTTAGGGATAAAATCGTAGTTTTACAAAAGTTGGGGGAAAAATATGAAAATGGTTAATAAAGCTTAGAAAGCTGTCATAAAGCTTAATTAAAGGTTTTAAGACCAAATTTGAGCTTTTTATTTAAAATAAAAGTTACAAATGAAAATGACATTAACAGACAAGGTTTTTGTCTGTAGGGTCTCAAAGCCAGCCAAGAAAAGGGATGTTGGAGGATCCCAAGAAGCAGACACTAACAGACGTACTGTAAGTTCAGACATTTATTTGTCTGCAACATGTAGCATTATTATTGCTAACTTTGATGTACTAACTATAAGTTAGGTACATATGTGCTACGGGCACTATGATAAAATAGAGAGAGAGACGAAATGTGCTACGGGCACTATTGACAAATAGGACATATAATAAATTGTGCTTCGAGTACCAGAACGAGGCTAATAAAACTCACTCACATGAAATTAAATTTTAATCATTCCTAACCACAAGGCAATATGAAGTCACCGAGTTAGAACCTTAAAAAGTCGGTAATGAAACTACTTTTGGCGTACCAGCCTTCCGTACGGGGAAAGTATACTTTGTCTTCGGGGCTATGATGATGAGGTTAAGGCTGTGGAGGTCAGCACTAATGTACCGCTCCCAGTCATGTGCACTAAAATGGTATGGCCAACATGAGCTCAAAACCAGAACGTAAACAAAGATAATTACCTAAAACTAAAACTGTCATAATTAAGCATAAGACAGTTTGGTTAGATTACTAACATTGAGGTTGATGTACTGCTGACATACTATGTTGTGGTCAAAATCACTATTCATGATGAATAGTTGTCAAAATTACTATTTATGATGAATAGTACTATTCATAAAAATTTTATATCTTGCATATTTGAACTTAGTGAGCCTGTAACTCATCATTTTACTCATGTTACAAGTAAGCAACCAGCTCACTAGTTTTGTATGGCTAGATGGCGGACGGGATAGCAAGTGTCAAATGGGATGGGAAGCCAAGAGATATGGTCCTGCCAGAGTTTTTCGCTGAGCATCAAAAGAAAGGGAAAGAAAACAGTTCTTTTGTAATAACATGTTTTTTGCGAAAGTACTGTATTATGTAAATTACTTTGTATTTGTAAACAAAGTGAATGGTAGATAATGTTTTATATTTTGAAAAAAAAAATCCCCCAAAAATACCATGTTTTAAAGAGAAAAAGATTAGCCGACGATCCATGAGAGTACAATCTATCGCAGCTATGAAGGTTAACTGTAATAGCATTGTATGATCTCTATGAAGGGCGGGCTGCCACAAGAAGAAAAGGAATTCGGCCAGAAAAATCAGAATTCCAAGACAAAACTGAATGCTCTGATACCAACTTGAATTCTGGAATATTTTTCTCGTATTGAATCAATGGAATACAACCACTATTTATATACAATTGCAGACATCTAAAAAGGGAAAAAATCACCTCATCAATCTCTTACAAATCAGCTACAAATTACATTATAATTAGGATCTCTTCAAAACAGGAAACTTCCTAATTCTACAAAACAGAAAACTTTCTAACTAATTTTCACAAAATCAAATCAAATAAAATCTTTCCATAATTCGACACTAAGCATGCTTACTTCAACATCGAATTTGATATACTCAAAAAAGAAGGGAAATTGGGGAATGATTTGATCTCATTCATCAAGTAAGCTTTTATACAATTGCACCCTAACCAAATTAGGAAACTATATCACTAATTCTCGGAAACAAATAACTATTAACAAAAACTTTCCTAGTTTAAGAGACTACACTTTCTTGATTGTACAAAATTTATGCTTTCCTAATTTACAAAACAGTTTCAATTTTTCCACAATACTCCTCAAATTAGTTCAAAAATATCTTTCATAGCCAGCTTGCTAACTAGTAAATAGAACTGTTTTATAAGCAACCCCTTTGTGAACAAATCAGCAACTTGGACTTCAATCGAAACGTAGGTCATGCACACCAAGCCTCCTCCTACTTTCTCCTTAAGAAAATGCTGGTCCACTTCAACATGCTTCGTACGATCATGAACAACCAGATTGTAAGCAATAGAAATAACAGCCTTATTGTCACAATATAGCCTTATTATCACAAGCCTCCTTCTACTTTCTCATTAATAAAATACTTGTCAATTTCAACATGCTTCATACAATCATGAAGAACCAGATTGTGAGCAATAGAAATAGCAGTCTTATTGTCACAATACAGCTTTATAGGTAGGATTTCCGAAGCCCTCAACTCCTGTAGAATTCTCCTGATCAACATTACCTCACAAATCCCATGAGCCACTACCCTGAACTCAGCTTCTACATTACTCTTTGCAACTACATTCTGCTTCTTACTACGCCAAGTTACTAAGTTACCACCAACATACGTACAATATCTAGAGGTTGACCTTCTATCAATCATACATCCAGCCCAATCTGCATCACTATAAGTCTCAATCTGAAGGTGCACTTGGGATTTGAAGATAAGCCCTTTGCTTGGTGTTCCCTTTAAGTACCTTAGGATCCTGTAAACTGCCTCAAAATGCTCAGGACCAGGTAAGTGCATAAACTGATTAACTGTACTTACAGAGAAGGCAATGTCAAGACATGTGCATGATAGATAATTAAGCCTGCCAATAAGTCTTTGGTATCGCTCCTTATTCTTCACATCTTCCGTTTTGGCTAGCTGTAGCTTTACATTTGGTTCCATAAGAGTTTTTGCAGGTTTACAACCCAACATGCCAGTTTCATCTAGTAGATCAAGAACATACTTACGTTGATTTACTACAATCCCTTCCTTAGATCTTGCAAACTCCACTCCAAGGAAGTACTTCAAGACTCCCAGGTCTTTGATTTCAATCTCCTCGGCCAATCTCCTTTTCAGACTATCCATCTCATTGCAATCATCTCCTGTTAGGATAATATTATCAACATATACAATTAAGATGGCAACCTTACCTTCATTAGAATGCTTGTAAAACATGGTGTGATCCGCTTGACTCTGCATAAATCTGTACCTCTTCACCACTTTGCCAAAACGTTCAAATCATGCTCTTGGTAACTGCTTAAGTCCATACAAGGACTTTCTTAATCTGCAAACTTTTTCAACTCCAAGTTTCTCCTCAAAGCCCGGTGGTAGACTCATAAACACCTCCTCTTCTAGGTCACCATTTAAAAAGACATTTTTTACATCAAGTTGGAACAAGGGCTAATTAGAATTCACAACAAAAGACAACAAGACTCAAATTGTATTTATCTTCGCAACAGGGGCAAAGGTTTCTTGGTAATCTATCACATTGGTTTGAGTAAAGCTTGTTGCTACCAATCTGGCTTTATACCTCTCTATACTACCATCAGCCTTGCTTTTGATAGTAAACACCCATTTGCACCCCACAAACTTCTAGTCACTAGGTAACTCAACCACCTCCCAAGTACCATTTTTCCTCAACGCCTCCATTTCTTCAAGCGTAGCTAATCCCCATTTCGATTCATCCAATGCTTCCTTAATGTTTCTAGGCATCGCAGGTTTTGAAATCTTTATAATGAAAGCTCTATACTTGGCAGAAAGGTTATCATAGGACATACACTTAGCAATAGGATATCTGGTGCAAGCTCGGGTTCCTTTTCTTAAGGAAATGGGAAGATCAATGTCAGATTCTTGGGTGGACACAATGGGTACTGGATTTTGACAAGATTGAGAGACAACTATAGGGCTTGGAATAGAAGGCAAAGGAAGTGTAGGATTTGTGTTACCTAGTGCATTCGGATGGACTTCACTCAGGGATTCCTTGTAGCCGTGTGCTGGAAGAATTATAAGGTCTTTACTTCTTTCAAGGATATTCTTCCTAGAATAAACCACAGGCTCAAGATTCGATCGATTTTCTCTCATTCGTAGTATTTCCATATCTGACAGACCAATATCAGATTCAGTGTTTCCAGATTAAGTGATCCTAGTTTCCTTATCTATTTCAGCAGATTTTGTATAAATAGAATCAAAAACTATATTTGGTAAAGGTTCTGTTTCCCAAAAATTTGATTCTTCTAACTTCTCCCCCTAAATTAAATTTTTGCCGAAAAAAGGTAAATTTTAAAGGAAGGTTGCATTCATGGTAATATGAAATTTTTTAGTCAATGGATTAAAAAATTTGTAACCCTTTTTATTTGGAGCATACCCCAAAAACACACATTTTTCTGCCCTTGGGTCTAATTTAGACCGTGATCTCTTTGGGATGTGCACATATGCTATGCACCAAAGATTTTTAATGGCAGATCCGAGTTTATTCGAGATTCTAGGAAAAAAATTTTTAAGCAATCCAAAGGGTTGGTATACTGCAAAACTCTAGTAGGCATCCTACTAATCAAATATGATGCAATTAAGACAGCATCCCCTGAACACAAACAAACCAAGAAGAAAATCAAGAATAAAACACTGTTAAACTTTTTTATTTTCTGATGAATAATCCGGTTACAAGGGCTGCCTTTTATAGGCAAGTCTACAACATCTAAAAAAGGAAACATTTAAATAAGAGTAACTTTCTAAACTTTAAGATCTTAAAATAACAAGAATATTCTTAGATAGATACTTCCTAGGATCCTAAAGACCAAGAATATTCCTAGGAGAATATTTGCACACTCCCCCTCAAGCTGGGCTGTACAAATTGTACATGCCTACCTTGTCTATCAACCTTTCAAACAGAGCCTTAGGTATCGCTTTAGTCAAGACATCGACAGCTTGCTCTGTGGTAGGCACGTAAGTCATGCAGATGACTCCTTCGATTTTTCTTTAATAAAATGCCTATCAACCTCCATATGTTTGGTTCTGTCATGATGAACTGGATTGTGAGAGAGATTTATTGCAGCCTTATTATCACAATAGACTTGTAGTGGTAGTGTCACTCCCACCATTAGTTCTTCCAGCAGAATTTTCAACCACAATATCTCACAAATACCGTGAACCACTGATCTCAATTCTACCTCAGCACTGCTTCTGGCAACCACCGATTGCTTTTTGCTTCTCCAGGTTATCAAGTTCCCCCAAACAAAGGTGTAATAACCTGATGTAGACCTCCTGTCATCAGTAGTTCCGGCCCAGTCCGCATGTGTATATACTTCCACACCTCTGTCTGTGTCTTTCTTAAAGAATAACCCTCTCCCTGGTGTTTCTTTCAGATATCTCAAAATCCTGAAGACTGCTTCCATACGAGTCTCTGTAAAGGCATCCATATATTGACTTAACTAACTGTAAAAGCGATATCCGATCTAGTATGAGACAAGTAAATCAGTCTACTGTTAGGACTCCAGTACACTTCACCTACATGAGGCGTAACCGTAAGCAAGGGTAGAATAATATTTAGAATGATTAGGGCGGCGATCTCTAGGAGTTTGTTATGAGAATGGTTAAGGCGGTTAGCAAAGGCGGGAATTCGGGAAGAACTGTAAGAAAAAATAGAGTTATATAAGGGGAGAGTAATAAGAGTAAGAGTCAGGAAAGAAGTCAGGAGTAATAGAAGGGAAAGCTAGCAGACCTCTCTAACTGTCTGCCATTCTATCTGTATTCGTTTGATCTTTCTTTGCTTTTGAATAAAGAAACACAATAGCCAAACAGCCCATTCTTAGTTCATAACAAAGTGGTATCAGAGCACTTCCGACCTGGAGATGGCGACCAAAAGGGTGGACGAACGTCTAGAGACGGTGGAAGAACAGGTGGGGTCAGTAAGGGAGGAAATGCAGAGAGAATGAGAGGGGTTCTCAATCGGATACCTACCTTGGAGAGAAATCTGAAAATGTTGATGGGAAAATTGGAATTGTTGTTAAAGCCTCCGATCAACACTAACAAAGAAAGCTCGGACCATGTAACGCCTACTCTGATATCGACAGCCACTACTATGGGTCGTTCGAAAGAGCCGCCTCGCGAGGGAGACGGAAGGTGGGAGAACCAAGGACAACGGATAGAGATGCCGATCTGTGGGAAAATACGTGAAACTAGCTATTTTAGGAAACAAATATTTTGTTAGTCTTGCTTTCTTTTTTTTTGGTTTGTACAGCTAGAGGTCCCATAATTTATGCGATATGACAGAGGATAGTTTCCTATTTTTTAGTAGGATAGTTTCCTATTTTTTTGCTAGGGATTTGTGTATAAAAGGCTGACCTAACTCTGTATGTAATATACAATTAATTTGACAGAATTTCTCTCCTTCATTAATCATATTTTCCTTCTGTTCAAAATCTAAGATGGTATCAGAGTAGTTCTTTCTTGGGGACTGCTTCTGATTTCGCTGCTACCTAATTATTTTCCAACATTCTCTTCTTTTGGCCGGCCTTAATTGCTAGGTTTCTTTCCTCTGTTCGACCAGCCTTAATTACTGGTGTTTCTGGTTTCTTTTCTCCTGTTTTCCTTCAGCCCTAATCACTGGTTTCTTCTCTTCGTTTAATCAACCTTAATTGCTAGTGGTTGCTGCTTTCTTTTCTCAGTTTGATCAGCCCTAATCACTGGTGGCCGCTGGTTAAAATATGTCAGACATAACAGAGACCACTGCCCAGTCCGAGGAGGAAATCCGAGTCCAACAGGCCGGTGAACTTCAAAGCATTCAGCCCGCATATAGACTAAATGGAAAAAATTACCTTAAATGGTCTCAGCTTGTCCAAGCGACGTTGAAAGGAAAGGGAAAAATTAGTCATCTCACGGGGCCAGGACCGAAGAAGGAAGATCCCAAATTTGAAGCATGGGATGAAGAAGACTCTATGATCATGGCTTGGTTATGGAATTCTATGACCGCGGAAATCAACGACACTTGTATGTTCTTGAACACTGCCAAGGACGTTTGGGATGCTATCCAAGAGACTTATTCCAAGTCTAAAAATGCGGCTCAGGTGTATGAAGTCAAGATGAAGACGATGGCAGCGAAACAAGGGACGAAAACAGTGACCGAGTATGCCAATCAATTAAAGTCGCTGTGGCAGGAGCTCGACCATTATAGGGTGATAAACACTAAGTGCTCAGCGACACTTGTATGTTCTTGAACACTGCCAAGGACGTTTGGGATGCTATCCAAGAGACTTATTCCAAGTCTAAAGATGCGGCTCAGGTGTATGAAGTCAAGATGAAGACGATGGCAGCGAAACAAGGGACGAAAACAGTGACCGAGTATGCCAATCAATTAAAGTCGCTGTGGCAGGAACTCGACCATTATAGGGTGATAAACACTAAGTGCTCAGCGACACTTGTATGTTCTTGAACACTGCCAAGGACGTTTGGGATGCTATCCAAGAGACTTATTCCAAGTCTAAAGATGCGGCTCAGGTGTATGAAGTCAAGATGAAGACGATGGCAGCGAAACAAGGGACGAAAACAGTGACCGAGTATGCCAATCAATTAAAGTCACTGTGGCAGGAACTCGACCATTATAGGGTGATAAACACTAAGTGCTCAGCTGATACAGCAGTTTTAAAAGAATTTATTGAAAAAGACAGAGTCTATGATTTTCTGTGTGGACTGAATCCTGAATTTGACCAAGTGAGAATCCAGGTCCTTGGTAGACAGGAACTCCCGAGCCTCAATGAAGTCGTAGCACTAATTCGAGGAGAAAAGAGTAGGAGGTCTGTGATGCTGGAACCACAAAGTGTTGATAGCTCGGCTATGGTGGCTAGTGATGCCAAAACTGCCTTAGACCCGAAGAAAGGAGTAGCCCTTGAAGCAAGGAGGAGTAATCAACCTAGGTCACAGAATCGTGATGAGATATTCTGTACTTATTGCAAAAAACCTCCACATACTCGAGAGAAGTGTTGGAAGCTTCATGGAAAGCCCCCGAGCCGAGAGTGGAATCAAAAGGGAGACCAGGCAAGGAATAATGGGCCTCTAAGTCGTGCTGGACAAGTACACATCGCTGCTGCACCACGAAGTGAAGCCACATCACAAGAGCTGAGTGGTCTTAACCAGGAGGAAATTGAGAGGGTGAGATCTCTTATCAGCCGTCTTGAGAAGCCTTCAGGTACTTGTTCTTTGGTATATTCAGGTAAGTTTCCCTTTTCCATTGGATTAAATGCTTCAGATACACCCTTCATCAACTCCTGGATCATGGACTCAGGAGCCACCGATCATATGACCCACTCATCCAAATACTTTTCAACCTATACCCCATGTCCTAGTAGCCGGAAAATAGCCACAGCCGATGGATCTCTAACAACTGTTGCAGGAGTAGGAGATGTTCAAATAAACCCAACCATGACCCTAAAAAATGTCCTTCACGTCCCCAAATTATCCACCAATCTTGTCTCCATACAAAAGCTTACCCAAGATCTATCCTGCAATGCGGTCTTTTACAGTGACTGTTGTGTGTTTCAGGACAAGGGTTCGGGGAGGACGATTGGACGTGCTAAAGTAAGGGACAGCCTCTATTACCTTGAGACGCCAAGACAGCTGAACATGGCCAAAAGCAAGGGTCTAATATCAGAAACCAGTTTATCCAACAAGGAGAAAATTCTTCTTTATCATCGTCGTTTAGGACATCCATCATTTAGGGTTGTTAAGGTTTTGTTTCCAACATTGTTTTTGAATTTAAGTGTTGACGAATTTCATTGTGAAGTGTGTGAACTCGCCAAACATAAGCGAGTGTCTTTTCCTATCAGTAATAAAAAAAGTTCTGTTCCATTTTATCTCGTTCATACTGATATCTGGGGTCCTTCTACCATTCATAATGTCTCTGGAGCACGATGGTTTGTTTCTTTCATTGATGATTGTACTCGTGTCACTTGGCTATTCTTGTTAAAGTATAAGTCTGATGTTAGTACTGTACTACCAAATTTCTGTTCAATGGTTAAAAATCAATTTGGGGTCGATGTCAAGAGATTCAGGTCTGACAATGCCAGGGATTACTTCAACCAGGTCCTCACTCCTTACTTTCAAAAAGAGGGGGTTATTCATGAGTCATCTTGTGTAAGTACTCCACAACAAAATGGAGTAGCAGAAAGGAAAAATGGTGACCTCCTTGAGAAGACTCGAGCAATGTTGTTTCAGAAAAATGTGCCTAAAACCTTCTGGGGGGAAGCAGTTCTTACAGTCACGCATCTCATAAATTGTTTGCCTTCTCGCGTCTTGCAATACAAAAGTCCAATGGAAGTTCTCTCATCCTTTTATCCTGACTTAAGAACCACAAATAATCTTGTTCCTAGAGTCTTTGGGTGTGTGTCTTTTGTTCATGTTCATGGTCCAAACAGGGGAAAACTTGATCCTAGAGCTCAAAAATGTATCTTTGTAGGGTACTCTTCAACTCAAAAAGGATACAAGTGTTACCATCCTCCATCAAAGAAATTCTATGTCTTCATAAATGTCACATTCAATGAAAAGGAATCTTACTTTACCAGATCTTATCTTCAGGGGGAGAACCTCACTCAGGAAGATGAGAATCAAGAAGGTTTCTTTTTGGATCCACTTAATCTGTCCACTAGTCCTAGTAGTCCTCCCGTTTCTATTGCTCCTATGTCCACTCCTGACTTTGCTCCTCCTTTGCCTGAAACTGGTACTGCCATTCCTGATGACGCCACTGCTGAGACCGCTCCTGATACTGCTAGAAGACTTGATGAAGACATGAGATATGCAAAGAAATACAAAAAGAAGAGATTAAAGGCTATCCCTGAACCTGCACAAATCCAAGAGTCTAACCCTGAGCCAGTGAATGAGGTAATAGTTTCTAATCCAAACTCACAGGTTGAAGTCGAAAGTCAGTTGGAAAATATTTCTCAACCCATTACCGTGGCTGAAACACAGGGTCAACAGGTTGTTGATGATGAACTAGATTTACCCATTGCCGTTAGAAAGAAACCCAGAGAGTGCAGAAACCGACCTCTATATCCTTTAGCCCATTACCTATCCTTCAAAAAATTCTCACCATCTCACAGAGCCTTCCTTGTTAGCCTAAACACCATCACTATCCCTACTAGTGTGTCTGAAGCTATGTCTAATGAAAAATGGAAACAAGCTATGGATATAGAGATCGAGGCATTGGAGAAGAACAAAACCTGGGAGTTGGTGAGGTTGCCTAGTGGAAAAAAGCCCGTGGGTTGTAAATGGGTGTATACAGTCAAATACAAGGCAAATGGGACGATTGAGCGATATAAGGCTCGATTGGTAGCAAAAGGATATACACAGACTTATGGGATTGACTATCTAGAGACTTTTGCTCCTGTTGCAAAGATGAACACAGTAAGGGTTTTGCTAGCGCTTGCTGCTAACTATGGATGGGACTTGCAACAGTTTGATGTTAAAAATGCATTCTTACATGGGGATCTAGAGGAAGAGATTTATATGGAGGTTCCACCGGGTTATGGTAAGAACTTGGGTGCTCACATCGTGTGTAAATTGAAGAAGGCCCTTTATGGTCTTAAGCAATCTCCTCGGGCATGGTTTGGAAGATTTGCAAGGGTTATGTTGGCAATGGGGTATAAACAGAGCCAAGGTGATCATACATTGTTCATTAAACATTCTCCTTCAGGGGGAGTCACAGCTCTACTTGTGTACGTTGATGATATAGTGATAACAGGGAATGATGATGAGGAGAAGCAGGCATTGAGTCGGTGTTTAGCTAAAGAATTTGAGATCAAAACATTGGGAAGGTTGAAGTATTTCCTTGGAATCGAGGTTGCTCATTCGAGACAAGGAATCTTTATCTCACAGCAGAAGTATGTTACAGATCTTCTCAAGGAAACAGGCAAGACAACATGCAAGCCAATGACCACCCCCATGGACCCGAATCTCAAGCTTGGGACAGCAGAAAGTGATGCTGCAGTAGACCGGGAAATGTACCAACGATTGGTAGGGAGACTCATTTATCTCTCTCACACACGACCGGATATAGCATTTGCAGTAAGTGTAATCAGTCAATTTATGCACAGCCCGAAGGAGGTTCATTTTCAAGCAGCTTATAGGTTCATTTCCATAGTGAACCCCGACTCAGCGGAGCCTTGCTGGACGAGTCTGGCCTTAATCTGCACGAGTTGCTCATCTTGATCTACTTGTCTCATTAATTTTGCCAGATCGAACGATAAAGAAATGGATATCGCCGCTAGTGTCATATAGCGCATCAGCCGCTTTATTCTCCAAGCCGGGTCGATATTGAATCTCAAAATCATACCCAAACAATTTGGAAAGCCACTTTTGATGCTCCCAGCTCACCAACCGCTGCTCTAGTAAGAACTTTAAGCTCTTTTAGTCGGTCCGGACCACAAATCGTCTTCCTAACAAATAGGGTCTCTATTTTTGGACTGCCAATACAATTGCCATTAATTCCCTTTCGTATATCGACTTCAAGCGAGTTTTAGGAGATAACACATGGCTGTAGTAAGCCACGGGCCGTTGGCTTTGCATAAGGACCGCCCCAAGGCCCGTCCCAGATGCATCGGTTTCTAGCACGAAGGTATGCGAGAAATTCGGTAGAGCCAAGACAAGTACTGTACTCATAGCCTCCTTAAGTTGGTTAAATGCCTCTTCGGCCTCGGGGGTCCATTTGAAATTGTCCTTCCGAAGCAAAGCTGTTAAAGGGCTGGCAATTCTCCCATACCCTTTTACAAACTTTCGGTAATACCCCGTTAGTCCCAAAAATCCCCTCAACTCACGCAGGGTACGGGGCGTTGGCCACCCCATCATTGCCTCAATCTTTGACCGATCCGCAGCCACCCCGTCCGAAGATACAATATGTCCCAAGTACTCCAGTGTTGTCTTCCCAAAGCTGCACTTCTTTTGATTAGCCAGTAGTTGATGTTGCCTCAGCGAGCTAAGCACAATAGTCAAATGGCCTGCGTGTTCCTCGAGTGTGCGGCTGTACACGAGGATATCATCGAAGAAGACAAGTACGAATCGGCGTAGGTATGGCTTGAAGACTTCATTCATGAGAGCTTGAAATGTTGAGGGTGCATCGGTTAGTCCGAAGGGCATCACGAGGAACTCATAGTGCCCCTTGTGCGTCCGAAAGGCCGTCTTGGGCACATCCTCGGGTCGAACTCTAATCTGGTGGTACCCCGAGCGTAGGTCCAACTTGGAAAAGACGCAGGCCCCACAGAGTTCATCCAACAACTCGTCTATGACAGGAATCGGGAACTTATTGGGTACGGTGGCGTTGTTGAGTGCCCGATAGTCGACACAGAACCTCCAACTTCCATCCTTCTTTTTGACGAGTAACACCGGACTCGAATATGGACTGGTACTTGGCTGTATGATCCCTGCCCTCATCATTTCTCCAACCAGTCGTTCTATTTCATCTTTTTGAATTTGTGGATAGCGATACGGTCTAACATTAATGGGAACGGTACCTGGTTTGAGTACTATTGCATGGTCCCTCGCCCGAACTGGAGGTAGCCCTTGGGGTTCAGAGAAGACATCCTCAAATTGTTGTAAAACTTGCTAGATTTCTACAGGAATCTTCTCCCGATTTTCTTTCCCTTCGACTACCACCGAGCCGAACTCAACCAGAATTCCATTTCCCTCTGCCCTGAGTACCCGACGCATCGACTTCAACGAGATCAAAGTCTTGCTTAAGCCGGGGTCCCCTTGAAGGGTTACCAGTCGGTCCCCAATCGTAAACTCCATGGTTAAAGTGGACCAATTAACATGCATTCCTCCCAAAGTTTCCAACCATTGCATGCTTAAAATTACGTCTGAGCTTCCTAGTTCCATAGGCAGGAAATCTTCAACCACCTCGATCGTAGGAAGTGAAAGCAACACTCCCTTGCAAAGTCCTTTCCCCATAACCAACCCCCCTGTCCTTAGCATCACCCCATATTCTTCAGTTTTCGATACTGGTAAACCCACCTTCCTTACTATTTGTGAGGATATGAAATTGCGCGACGCCCCACTGTCAATTAGCACTACCACCGCCTGGGTTACAATCGTCCCTCTTACCTTCATCGTTCTTGATGTAGTTAATCCCACTACGGAGTTGAGAGATATTTCTGCCACCTCTCTAGTCACTTCCTCTATTTCTTCCACTGATTGTTCTACTAGTCCTCTCCCTTCTTCAGATACTTCCTGATCATCCACAATCAACACCTGTAGCTCTTTTTATTTTTGCATACGTGTCCTATAGTATACTTGTCATCACACCTATAACACAGACCATTTTCTCTCTTGGCTATTAATTCTGATTCAGTCAATCTTTTAAAAGGGAGAGTGTTTTTGTTACCTGGGACTCTGTCCACCGGAGGAGTATTCTTGGCCCCTGCTTCATAAGTCCGGTTCCATGTCTGGGAAGTGGGCTTTTGGGCCCAAGTAAAAATGGATGGCCCACGTGTTGCATATGCCGGATTTGGCCCCTTAGAGGAACGGAGGATCCCATTTCATTCTTCTACTCGCTGAGCCGCTGCCATTATCCTAGTCAATCCGATAGGCTGCATGAGACGGATCTCGGCTCGAATCTCCGGTTTAAGGCCGTTGATGAAGTGCCCTTCCAACACCGGTTTTGAAATGTCCGTCAGCGAGGCGGATAATATCTCGAACATGCGCCAGTACTCCTTCACCGTGCTGTCCTGCCTTAGCGACAGAAACTGCTCATACATATTCCCCTCTTGTGAGGGTCGGAATCTCTCGAGCAACTGGGTCCTCAACTCTTCCCAACTCCGGATAGGTCGCCGTCTATCCTCCCATTAAAACCAGGCCAAAGCATCGCCATCCAAACTTGCCACCGCCGCTTCCAATTTCCCTGAATCAGTCAGTTTGTGCAGGCCGAAGTACCTCTCAGCCCGATAAATCCATCCATCGGGATTACCACCATCAAACAGCGGCATCTCCATCCGCAGTCCTCGACTATCCCATCGTCGTTCCCCTTCTGTCACCGCCTCTCCCTGTTTACCGGCCTCACTTGACCACACCGATTTCCTAGAAGAAGATTCGCATTCGGCTTCCTCGTCATTCCGGATGAGTCTTGCGAAATCTCTGCTCGCATCTTAGTCAAAAGATCCAGCATCGTCGACATGCTCCTCTCCATCGCCGGTATTTTCTGTTAGTCCTCCCTCACTTTTCCGATCTCTCGTTGAACTTTGTCCCTCACCGACCCAATTTGCTCCTCCACAGTTTCCAGCCGTGTTTCCATTTTCTTTCCAGTCATTCCCAGGAAGCTACTCTGATACCAGTTTGGTATGCCCCTGGTAGTGTTAACAGAACAAATAAAAGAACCAACAATAATTTCCTCCACGAGGAAATTGAAGAGTAGAAAACAAAGGAAATCCCTCTTGTTTAGTATTGCATGAAAAAGATAGCATAGGGATACAGAGTATTCGAGAGCTCTGCAACTCTCCCAAAAATACCCAAAAACTGCCTACCTCTCCTTCTCTCGGCTCCCTTTTTATTTTTTTGGCCCTCAGAATCCTTGTCTCGGTTACCACGCCCTCTCAAAACCAACTCACGTTTTACAACCATCAAAAATAACAAACTGATTTCTAAAAATAACCAAAATACCCTAAAATGTCCACAACAGACAAAAACAGTAACAGAAATAAAATGCAACCTAGAAAGACACATCTACCCTTATTTTTTATGGTGCCGAGTATAAGTGAATCTTATTGGGGGTTTATCAGTTTCCTTCTTCCACATCACCTCCTGTCAAGATAATATCATCAACATAGACAATAAGTATGGTAATCTTACCATTCTTGTGATGATAGAACAACATATAGTCGCTCTCAGATTGCTTGTATCCTTGCCCTTTTATTACCTTAGTGAATCGGTCAAACCAAGCTTGTGGAGATTGTTTAAGGCCAAATAAGGACTTCTTTAGTCTGCAAACATACTAACTGTTACCGCCTTTATCATGCCCATGTGGCAACTCCATGTAGACCTCTTCATCCAAGTCACCATTTAAAAAGGCGCTTTTAACATCCAATTGTTGGAACGGCCAACCAAGGTTCATAGCCAAGGACAATAGTACACGAACAGTTTAGCAACTAGTGCGAATGTCTCTTAATAATCTATCCCATAGGTTTGTGTACAACCTTTAGCCACCAACCGAGCCTTAAACCTCTCAATCGAACCGTCTGCTTTATATTTAACAGCTGGTACCTTGTCTCTGGGTTTATTGACAATTTCCCATGTATTATTTCTTTAAAGAGCTCCCATATCTTCTTCCACGGCTTGCTTCCATTCATCATTCTTCACAGCCTCCTCGACGGTTTTAGGAACTTCAATGTTTGCCATGTTGGACACCAAGGCCTTGACTATATGAGATAAGTGATCATACCCAACATAATTAGCAATAGGATGCATTGTGCACACCTCACCCCCTTTCTCAATGCAATTGGGATTTCCAGGTCATCCAAATCTTTCTCAGAAACGATCATTGAGTCAGATTCTTGGTAGTGAGGAACTTTCTGTTGTTTTACTACTTTTCGGACTTATCTGCGTGAGTAGGTTATATCAAATGGTTCTTGACCACTTTCCTTTATTTGTTTTTGCATTATAGACGTTGGATCTTCATGGATTTGTGGGTCATTGGTCGGTTCTTGTGATTCAGGCTCGAGTTGGCGAGATGGGCTGGGTATAGGATTTGAATTAGGCAAGTTTGGTTCGAATACATTTGACAATTCATTTCCCGTATTCAAAGATGGAAAGTCAACCCCATTTGAATTCGAATTTGTACCCAGATTTTCAGAGGAAGACTTGGTTGGAACACAAGGGCTAAGATTTGAAGTTTCTAAAGATGGAGAGAAGTCCCAAAAATATTCCCGTGATTCCCAAAAATTTGAATTTTTTGGGATTGAAAATTTAGGATACTCAGAACTTGAAAATCTTGATTGTTCCCAAAAATTAGTTTCCCCTTTTTTCTCCCCTTTAAAGGAATTTTTGGAAAAATAAGACTTATTTTCAAAAAACGTGACATCCCTTAAGGCAAAATATTTTTTTCTTTTCAATGGAATAACATCAATACCCTTTTTGAGTGCCAAAATATCCCAATAAAACACATTTATAAGCTCTAAAGTCAAACTTTCCCTGATTTGGATCTAAATTATGGACAAAAGCTATACACCCAAAAACCCACAAATCCAAAGAGGACGAGATACGAGATTGAGGTTATGACTCATAAAGGCACTCTATAGGAGTTTTGAACTTTAAGGTGCGTGAGGGAACCCTTATTTATGAGGTAAGTTGCTGTTAAAATGGCATCTACCCAAAACTGTTTAGGTAGGTTGGCTGTAAACAGTAAGGATCTAGCAACTTCTAAGAAGTGACGATTTTTTCTCTCGACCACTCCATTCTGTTGGGGTGTGCTAATGCATGAACTCTGATAGATAATCCCACACTCGATCACAAAATCACCCAAAATGGCATTAAAAAATTCAGTTCCATTATCAACACGCAGCATTTTGATGTTTTGATCAAATTGTGTTTTGACCATTGAATGGAATTGCTCAAAAATATTCCCAACTTCAGTTTTTTCCTTAAAAAGATAAACCCAGCAAACCCGAGTATGGTCATCAATGAAGGTTATAAACCACCTTTTATTGGTTAAACTTGAAATTTTAAAAGGCCCCCAAATATCACTATAAATCAAAACAAAGGGTTTAGATGCATGGTAAGGTACAGGAGGAAAAGGAACACGAGTAAGTCTGGCTAATTAACAGATTTCACATTGAAATTTCTCATTATTCTTGAACAAAGAGGGAAACAAAAATTTAAAAACCTGAAAACTTAGGTGTATTAGTCTATAATGCAATAACATAATTTGTCGAATTCTAGAAAGTGAAGTGCTTGTAACCAATTGAGCTTAACCACCAATAACAGAATCATCCTCGAAGTAGTATAGGCCATCCAGTTCTCTAACACTGCCAATCCTCTTCCCGGATAGCCAGTCCTAAAAAACACAGATAAAAGAGGAGAAATTTCCTACACAATCCGAATCTTTTGTAATCTTGCTAATAGACAGGAGATTAAAGCTTAAATTTCGAACATGCAAAACCCCTCTAAGAATAACATTCGGTCCAATTTTAACATTACCAACATTAGCCACCACTGAACCAGTACTATCTGCAATTTGCACCTTTCGATTTCCTAGACTAGGAAAATATGTGGTGTAAAGTTTTGCACTTCCAGTCATACGATCTGTAGCCCTAAAGTCTATAATCCATGGCTCACCTTTTTCTTTTAAGCCTTCGAAAACAGTTAGGGCCGTACCTGTTTGGGCCATTAAAAAGGCAGGATGGGACTGTGACATCATCTGTATCAACTGCTCCATTTGTTCCGTAGTGAATATTGCAACATTGGATTCCATCTCGATTTGCTTTTCTGTGACAGCCTGAAATCCTTTGCCATGGTTTTGACTTGGTGTCCAATTTGCAGGCTTTCCATGTAACTTCCAACAGGTTTCTTTGGTGTGAAAGGGTTTTTTACGGTGATCACACCATTTTTTATTTGCCTTAGGTTCTCCTTGATTCTCCTGTCCACGAATAACAAGGGCAGAGTTCTCCATAATTGTTTGGTCACCCCCAAGCATCACACGTCTCCTTGATTCCTCTCTACGAACTTTGGCAAAAATCTCTTCAATTTGAGGAAGCAATCTCATTTCTAATAAACGTCATCTAACTTCATCCAGATCTTTTTTTAATCCTGCATGAAAATCATATACACAATCTTGGTCCACCATCTATTTGTAAACGATTGCATCTTCCGGATCCTTAAAAGCAGGAGACTTGAATAAGTCCCGTTCTTGCCATAACTTTGTTAACTCATGATAATACTGAGCAACGTTGTTCTCCCCCTACCTTAGATCCCTGGTCCTGTTCTTTAATTCAAACATCTGAGATGTATTCTCCAGATCTGAATAAGCCATATTGACTGCATCCCATATCTTTTTGGCTATAGGAAATAGGATATATGTGTCTGCAATATTTTCTTCCATTGAATGGATTAGCCACACCATCACCATAGAGTTTTGAGCCTCCCAATTTGCAAAGCCTGGGTCATCTATTTTTGGCATAGTAAGTGAACCGTCTAGATATCCTAATTCCCCTTTTCCCTTGATCACCATCAACATAGATCGAGACTGCTTGAGAAAATTTTTTCTATTTAATTTCTGAGTGGTGATTTGTCAAGAGGAATGAATTAAATTTTAAAAAATAGCAGTGGGAGCAATTTTAGAGGTTGTCTAAGAGACACTCAAGGCATCCTCAGAAACATCACCTCTGCTTGCTCTAGTCAAAGCCTTTCTATACATAGTTTTCTACAACCCAACGTTTGGCCCAGTCTCTGATACCATGAACACAAACAAACCAAGGAGAAAAACAAGAAAAAATAAAACACTACAAAAACTTTTTTATTTTCTGATGAATAATCCGATTACAAGGGCTGCCTTATATAGGCAAGTCTACAAAATCTAAAAAAGAAAACATTCAAATAAGAATAACTTCCTAAACTTTAGGATCCTAAAATAACAAGAATATTCCTAGGTAGATACTTCCTAGGATCCTAAATACCAAGACTATTCCTAGGAGAATTTTTCCAAGAATATTTCCACATCCCCCCACAAATATTTTGGCAAATTCATGTAAAACATCATAGCTCGAGCTACTTCTAAAAGATGTTTATTCGCTCGGCTATTCCATTTTGTTCAGGGGTATCTGGACATCAAAATTGGTGTAAAATTCCTTTTTCTTGTAAAAAAGTTTTCAAAACTTCATTGTAATACTCCGTTCCATTATCAGATCTTAAAAGACTTATTTTTGTCTGAAATTGATTTTTTATCCTATTGTAAAAATTTTTGAATATTCTTTCAACCTCAGATTTTTTACACATCAAATAGACCCAACATAGACGAGTATGGTCGTCTATAAAAGTTACAAACCATTTTTTTTCCTGAAAACATGGTTACCCTTGAAGGCCCCCAAACATTGCTATGGAAAAGATAAAACGGTTTTAAAGGTTTTTATGGTTTTGAAATATAGCTTTTTCGTTGGCTTTTTGCAAGTAAACAATTTTCACACTTTAATACCAACAGGTCAACATTCTTAAATAATGATGGAAACAAATGTTTTAGATATATAAAACTAAGATGGCCCAATCTATAAGCCAAACTATTATTTGTTCATAAGTAGACATAGAACTAATACTACTAAACCCTTGAGCTGATTTAGAACTAGGGATATTATCCTCAAAATAATAAAAGCCATTGATTATTTTAACACTGCCAATCGTCGTCCCTGAGTAATTGTTCTGAAATACACAATGAAATTAGAAAAAGGTAACAAAACAATTAGAGTCTTTGTAAAGTTTGCTAACCGACAAAAGGTTACAAGCAAGTTTAAGGACATGAAGAACAGATTTAAGACTTATTTTTTCTAAAATTTGTATCAAACCTTTCGCTACAATGGTTCAAAAACTGCCATCTGCAATCTTAACCTTTTTGCTACCAGGACACGATGTATGGGACTGAAACATTTTAAAGGAATTGGCCATATAATCAGATGCTCCTGAATCTATTATCCATGGAGCAAAAGAGTTAATGCAGCAAGATAGTGCTTTGGATTCATTACTTATGTGTGCCAAAGAAACACTAGGAGAATCAGATGACAATGAACCAAATTTCAGCAGTGTATGAAGATGCTCCATTAATGCTTTGGTAAATGGACTGGTTTCGGCCTCATTAGTCGTGGGGAAGCTACGTCCTGTTTTCTCTCCTGCCTTGCTCTTCCAGTTTGCAGGTTTTCCGTGCAGTTTCCAGCGAGTTTCATGAGTGTGGCATGGTTTGTTATAGTAGTCACACCATACACGTGGTTTCTCACCGGGTTTGTGCTGATACATGGGAGTTTTAGAGGCGGTTGCCCCAGTAGTCACCAAGGGCAAGCCCTCCACAGCAGTCCCAGGTGCTTTCTTGCCCAACATAACACTCTTCCGATTTCTTCTCTCCTAACTTCTGAAAACACCTCACCAATTGAGAGAAGGGGCTGTCTCCCAATGATTCTCCCCCTGACTTCATCAAACTCGACATTGAGTCCCACCAAGAACTTGAAGAAACGACTATCCTCCACAGTTCTCTTGTGGTGCCATGCATCTTCTGGAGATTTCCACTCATAGGTGTTAAAGAGGTCCAGATCCTACCAGATATGCTTCAACGAATTGAAGTACTTGGTAACGTTGTCCTCTCCTTGTCGCATCTCGCCAATTTTGAGAGTCAACTCAAATATCTAGGATTGATTCCCCAAATCAGAGTACATCTGATTTACATTCTTCCACAGCTCTTGTGCTGTTGAATAACACATATATTTGAGCCAATATCCTCTTCCATAGAATTCACGAGCCATGTCATAACCATGGAATTTTTAGCATCCATGTAGCATAGGCCAAATCTCTCTCTAATGGAGCCTTCATTTCCCCTGTCAAGTATCCCATCTTTCCACATCCTCAAATGTACATCCGAACGTCTTGTGACCAACGCAAGAAATTATCTTCATTCAAGCGGATGGTTGTAATCTGAATGGAGTGAGAATCTCCACTAGTTTTGATGGGGTCGACTGTATTCTGGGAGGAAGAAGAGGTTTGTAGAACATAGTTTGTGGGAGAGTGGTGGACTCGGTTGACATATCAAACATGGTGATTCGTGGGCTGCAAAGGACGAGGAAGAAGAGGAAAAGAAAGGGAATTCTGGAAGGTTGCAGACCTGCTCTGATACCAACCCGAAAAAGAAGGGAAATTGAGGAATGATTTAATTTCATTCATTGAGTAAGCTTTTATACAATTACAACCTAACCAAATTAGGAAACTATATCACTAATTCTAGGAAACAAATAACTATTAACAAAAACTTTCCTAGTCTAACAGATTACACTTTCTTGATTGTACAAAATTTATACTTTTCTAATTTACACTTTCCTAATTTACAAAATAGTTTCAATTTTTCCACAAATATGAACTGCAAAAGCTAGAAATTTCAGGACTTAACTCTATTCCTAGTATTTGTTAGTAAACCTACTCCTAGGCAACAACGTTAGTGTACCGTAGGGTAAGTTTTGCAGAAATAAAGTATTTTGCAAGCTTAAAGCTTATTTTTATTGTGAGCATAGAAGTGTCTATATATAGGATCAATATAAGTTTTTAAATATTATCACCACTGTCGATCTCCGTTATTATACTAGTTTAAGAAAATCATAGCTTGATAAATTCAGGAATAACCTGAAAACAAAGAAATGATGTATACATGGGAGGTAAAATTACTGAAAGAAACCTTTAACGACATATACAAAGGAAGAAGTAATCAAAACAGCATACCAGAACCAATCCTATTAAGTGGTCTAGTTTATATATTAGTGAAAAGTTAAAAGTTACCAAATTAGAAGATCCCACCTTTTTATTTTTTTTTTCCTTGTGTGGGATAAGATGTCAAAGTTATCAGCCCCATCCCTGTTCTTTCCTTTTCCCAATTCCTGGACCATGGCACCTTTCTCTCTCCTCTAAACTTATTTAACCGTCGTTATAAACAATTACATAAGCAAAACCAAACAACAAAACGTTTATTCATTCAGACACTTGATTACTAAAGAAATCAGAAGCTCTGCTTAACCTACTACACGCTTCATGAGTTAGATCCTCGCGACTATAGCAAACTACTGCATTAATTCCCAACCGTTTATTCTAACATTAACTTCACAAAATTCAGTAGAATTCATTTACCACTTATAATTATAAGTCTATTATGGTGGAAATTTACAAAGATATTGTTTCTTATATGATAGAACAATTCGAACAAGAAAGAAAGCACGGATGCACAAGAATAATGTTCAAATAAAAAAGCCCAACACAAGGAAAATGCTATACGCTTACAGCTGGACTCTTCCTCATCCTCATCACACCACTTGTTCCAATCGACCTTAAGATAAGGTGCCGGTTTTTCTTCTGATTTTAGCAGTCGTTTCCACCATCCTTTCTGTTCTTTCTGGATTGAGCATGGTATGTTTCTTAAGCCAACCTTAGTTTTGCAACCCTGCACCATTGTAATATAAACAACCCAAACGGGCGTACGACAAACCTCGGATGATAAAACATAAAAAGCTTAGTACTGCAAAATCATAGCCCAAATATCAAAAACTTACTGAGTCTCATCAGAGACGTACTTCAAGAGTTGCATATTAATGAGCATGAATTCAACACTCTACGAGTTACCTAAAAACACGAAACACTAGGAAATCCGAACCCATCTCATAGAATCCAATTATTATTATTATTATTAACATTTTTTGAAAATTTTATTGGGTACTTATACAAGTAAAACTAATGGGTCAGTGAGTGTGACTTACATCAGGGACTATAGGGCCGTAAAGTGGCAAAGTGAAGTGAAAACGTTGTCGGCCTTGAAGTCCCAACGCAGAGAAAGTGAACAAACCCTGAGGATCACACTTAATATTGATGTCTTTGGCATCGGGAAGAGCCACCGTCAAGTAAACTTTGTCCGATCGCTGAGCCCAAAGAACCTCCGGATGCCGACTGCAAATCCCAAAAATAAATAAATAAATAAAAAGTTAAAAAGGAATGAGTTATTATTGAATAAGGAGAGAAACTACCTCATATTGAAGAAGGAAAAACAGAGAGAGAGAGAGCGAAAGAGATAGAGTCCAAGTTCAGGGTTTAGCTTTGAACTTCTGCTCCCTCTATTCGGTGGTCATCTTAAGTGACTGCAAATTTTCCCCAAAGACAGGTTTTTATTTTTATTTTTGTAACTCAGTTGCGAAGTTTGGTCTTGTGTGGACTTTCGCCATTTGGATGGGTTGTATTTTATTTTTAAATAAAAAATTTTTAGGTATAAAATATGAGTGGATGGTTGGATTTTTTTTTTTCAAGAGGGAAAAGTTGTTTGGATTAATGAAAATATTTTTTTTATAAAGTTTTTTTTTATTTTTTAAATATAAAAGTTTTGGATTTTTAGATATGAAAATTAAAAAAAGTTCATTCTATTAGAATGAAAGATTTTTCGTTTTTTAAATTTAGGGTGGTCAAACAAATATAGTATCAAAACTTAGAAATAGAGTTTTCAAAGTCGTACTCTAATTTTATTTTTATTATTATTATTATTATTATTTAAGCAATATTATATAAGGCATCAATAATATTAAGTATTATTTACTAATAAAAAATAAATTTTTTAATATATAAACTATAAATAAGAATCATCTTTTATTAGTAATGATACTTAATAGTGATGGTGCTTTCCAAGTATTTTTCTTATTATTTTGGCTTGCTAAGAAGAGATCAATAGCACAACCAAACAAAAAGGAAAGCTCCTAGTCAATTAAAGGTCAAGAGAAATTCTAAGGTAGGTACTCAAAAAGAGCACATGTTGATATGAACTTCTTTTAAACCATTCAAATATAATTAAACTACCGAAATATTGTTTAAGCATGTATCTTAGCTCATAAAATTATAGATTAAGAGGAAAACAAAAACCTTTAAAAAAATCCCCCAACCTCACCGGCGATCTATGCCCACCCTACCCCCTACCCACTAACCTCAACAGCCTCCCTCCCTCGACTCTCCACCAACAAAATCAACCCCCTCCCCTAACCTTCAACCAGCGAGATATGGCCTATGTCGAAGTTGGCCTTGGCCTTGGCAACTTCGTCTTCGGTCTCAATGAAGATGCCGATGGGGGCGCCGACAAGGGTGGTCTCGCCATCAGGAATAATAATGATAGTGAGGATGCCATCATGGAAGGTCTTAACATCCATGTCAGCCTTGTCGGACTCAATGACAATGACGTTTTTGCCCATGGAGAGTATGTCACCCTTGGACTTGACCCAGGAGACGATCTTGCCCTTGATCATGGTGGAGCTCAGTGTCGGCATGAATATCTCCCTAATCTTGGCTTCAATGATTGAAGCTCTGGCGAGATCGCAAGTGCCAACAAGATCTTTAATGTCAACCCTTTCCCTATTTTCTCTCTTCTCCTCTCTTTCTCCCTCTACAATGATGTCTCTATTCCTCACAAAGGCCACGGTGGCCACCACCACCATCTCCTTCTCCTTCTCCTCCTTCATCTCCATCTTATTCCTGTGGTCTTTCTCTTACCCCTCCTCGGTGGCATTTGTTAGGAAATACCCTAAGCATGAAAGACATTTTGATGTATTTATTTTGAACTAGATAATAACATTATATATATAGAAGTTATTCATTACATTGCTACTTGTCCTTATTCTATTTACATGTTAAAGTAAATGTAAGCAAATATGGCTCACTGACTGCTTGTGTTAAAACTGTTAAAACGTTACATGTAATGGACTTTTGTATGCGAGAAGACAATATTCTAAAGTAAGCGGTCTAAACTAAGGTCTGTAGTTTATGGGGTTAGACCAAGCATCTAATTTCTATTAAGACTATTATGTTGTCTAAAGCCATGATGGGGACAGTTTGTCTTGACTGTCCGGAGCATAGACTCCCGAGTAGAGACATAGATATGTTGCCTAGAGGTGACATATTAGATCGGGACTAAAGCGTGATTGATCTACGTAGTCCGCAATGAGTGGATCTATCTGTTTTTGACGTTGTTTATGCAATAACCTTAATCGTGAATAGATGAACTACTTCATGTATATGACTTGTGTACTTTGATGTTCCAATGGCTAAAGCGTCTCAGAAGTAGTAAGCTTATAGATCGGTTCGTTGGGTGCATAACTTGTATACGATAAAAAGTTTGTTTGTAGACATCGGAATCATAGCTTTAATAAGGAGTTAAGGGTATCCTCTTAAATACATTATACTAGATGTGAAAATAGATAAGACCTTGGGTCGTCTGCTAGGTGGATGACTTCTTATTCACATATAGTGAATAATCATTTTCTTATTCGATAGTATAATGGAACTTTAAGATAGCCCGATCAATAGGTTGAACGGACTTTGACCTAAGGCTGATCATGGATATCATATGAGGGTTTTACATACATGACAAGATCATTAGACATTAGCTTGTCACAGGCTTTCATAATACGGTATATAATTGGGAGTTCAGTTTCAGGTTTATAGTGGTGTGACTCTGAAATTAGTAATCGTATGATTGAGTTGTTCGGTACAAAATAATGATCATATGGAATCACGGGCGCCCGATTATATATGTCTAATTAATCCCTCTACTAACTCCACATAATTCCTTAATGAAAGGTAAATTGATCTGTGTATGCTTATTAGCTAGTTGACTGTGCATGGATGGTGTAGACATAGGATAAGGATGGAAGACAAGATTCTCTCCGGTTGAATTTGGATTTTGTTTTGGATAATAGAGTATACAATTATTCAAATTTCAAATAAAGTTGCCATGATTTTATTTGAGTTTGAATTGGAGTTGTAGAAAATTATCCATAAGGACAAAATTTGAAATATAACTTTTTGTGGAGTTTGAAATTTCAAATTTCAAATTTAAATTTTAAATTTAGTATTAGAATTTGAAATTTAAATTTGAAATTCGAATTTGACATTTGAATTTGAAATTCGAATTTGACATTTGAATTTGAAATTCGAATTTGACATTTGAATTTGAAATTCGAATTTGAAATTTAAAATTTGAAATTTAAATTCGAAATTTAAATTTGAAATTTAAATTTGAAGTTTGAATTTTGATATTTGAACTTTGAAATTTGAAATTCAAATTTTAAATCACAATATCTTGTAATAACTGAATTTGTTGTGGATAATTCTATAAGGTAAATTTCGGATTTTATATGGATAATGGAGAGGAAGATTTTGTTTGAATCTTACTTGACTTTTAAATCCTATATCTATCAAGAATGGTCGAATTAGTTAAGGCAAATCTACCCTAGGAGATTTCGGTTTTTGTGGATAAGGATAAAGGGGAATTCAAGCTAGAAAATCTTACTTGAATTTTGATCTTCTCCCTTACAATGGTGGCCGAAATTCTATGGATAAGTCTAAAGGAAATTTCAGTTTTTGATGGATAAGGATGAAGGAAAATTCAAGTAAGAAAATCCTATTTGAATTTTGATTCTCCTCACACTTGGATGGCCGAATCTAGCCTCATTCTTGGGCTAAAGGAAAATTCGGTTTTAGTGCATAATAATGAGATAAAATTCAGTTAAAATCCTGTTTGAATTTAGAATGCAAAATCCACTAACGTGGCCGAATCTCCCCATGATTATGGCTTATAGGGAATTCAGATTTTGTGAGGAAAGATAGAGAGGAAATCTTCTCCTAGTCCAATTCGAATTCAAGGGATTATCTCATGCTAGTTTATAAATAGGGGTCCTACCACTCCAGTTCTCTCATACCACAGTGTGGCGCCCTCGACCTCGGTCCACCGAAACTATTACAATCAAGCTCCTTAGCCGACTGAAATAGCTCATGAACTTCGTCGGGTCGCCTAAATTCTTTTCTTTCCTTTGAACCCTTTGTGAAATTTGGAATCATTTTTTTTAAATACTTTTTCTTGTTTGTAAACATAACGTAATTAAACTGAACTATGTTTGTCACTTTTAAAAATACAAACATAGTTTATACACAATACATAATTCAAATTTTTTTGCAATACATGTCTCTTTTTTCAACGCTTAGTAGAAAACTTATAGCAGGACCATATCCACAGTGGATTCCATATCCCTTTGACACGCTCGCATCCTACTGCCATTCAGAAATCTACTAGACATATTTCTTACCTGCAACATGAACAAACTGATGAGCTAACAGGCTCGATAAGTTCAAACATACATAGTAAGAATCATATTGATTCAAAAACACTAAAACTCAATTTTCTATGAATAATACTATTCATTATGAATAGTAACTTTGACTTTTGACCGATAAATAGTAACAGTTACCCTAACTGGTTACTATTCACTTTACTCTATCGAGGTACTATTCACATACCCTAACCGAATTTACATTACTCTAGCGTAAGTTTCGATTATGCTCAATTATGATTTTTATTGATTGTTTATTCTCTATTTGATTTCTAGTTTAGAGCTTTGTTTATGGCAGTACCGATGATTATTAGCGCGCTGACTAGGAGGGTCTAAGGAGCGACCTTAGAACATCGGCCTCCACAGCTCTGATATCCTTGTAGGATCTGAGAAAAACCTCCACCACTATATTGGAGGGGCGGTACGCCTTAGTGGTTTCATTACCATCTTTCTTATAGTTCCCCACCGACGACATTTATATGAATCATCCCACGGTGGAACTCTTATTGTCCGTAGGTCTTTACATTTATTTCTTTATGTGTGTTTTTAATTAACCATACTATAGTGCCCTAACACTTCTCCATAGTGTATTATTTATACACTTTTTAATTTCTCATTTCATTAGATGAGTTAGTTTAACTACACCGCTATTGCCCGTAGGACTTTACAAGTTTGTACGAAAAGTACTTAAATCAATCAAATAGTAATTCATGCTACAGACATGTAAATATCTGAGCTTACTAAACATTTATCATAGCATCGCGCTATGAAACATTCATATAACACATAAACCTAGACATAACAGATCAATTCATTCATATAATGAACAACATCAGAATGTTCATGAGCAAACAAATGAATGCTGGAATTTACACATATCACACTTAGACATAATAGTCTATTCATATTGCAGTCAATTAAATGTTTGAACTTACAGATACTTTCTCTAGCATTTCCTTCCCTGGCTCCACAGACGTTCCTTTGCCGTGACTGGATCGGGTTCTTATAACCGGAATAACCACGGTTATTCTAAATCTTCATTTCATATTCAAAATTTAGTAAAACGTAAAAATTCTACGTTTTATTTCCCGTAAATGGTCTTAGGAATCTAAAATCCCATTTTCCATTTTTACACTAACTCTTGGCAAAATTACCATTTTGCTCCTGATTTGATTTCTCATTATAAACCTACTTTTTGTTGGTTTAAGACCTAAATTTAACTTTTATAATTTCATTTTAACTATCCTTAGGCATTCACGATCCTTTCCGAGCCTTTCGGAAATTTTTGGTCAAAATGACCATTTTGCCCCTGACGGGTCTCAGGACCGTTATATGCTCACTGTGACTTTTAACAGGATTTTCTAAGCCCAAATATCATAAAATAATGTTTCTTAAGCTTTTACACACTTTTACAGCATCCATTGCTGTTCCATAGACGACTATTGGTCATCCGACCCTTGGGTGGTACTATTCCGACACCTAGGGTTGTTTCTTGTTTTTCTCATGTTTCGGAGTCTTAAATGGGTATTTCACTACTCCTGAAACGTTTGTTATGCTAATCCCTAGCCTTAGACACCGAGTAGGCTCAGGTTTTCATCCTAACCTCAAATTTACCTTTCGTTTCCTAAAATACCCTTGATATTGGTTTTCCCGTTCTCTTGCATTTTCACAACCTTAGAGGGATGGTTTACTATTCCTCAAAGGTTCATTTTCCCATTTTCCGAGCCTAACTCATCGAGGGGTCTCAGTTTCCATTACAGAATACAATTTGCCTCTCGTTTTTCATCGAAATGCCCTTAGTACCGTTTTCAAAATTTCGACAGTATTTCCGCCAAATTTTTAGGTTCCCGGCGTTTAGGAAATGCCTCAAAACCATCTGACCTATTTTATTCTACCACGTACTATATCAGAGACCTAATTTTTACCTAAAACTCAACTTTTTACGTAAAAATATTCACATTTCCCATACATTTTCTTTTTTCGATATTTCATTCATTTTACTTTTTTTTTTCTTTTTACAATTTGAATACAAATTACATACAAATCATTCCAATACATAAATAAGGAATGAAGGGAAACGAAATCGCTACCGAAATCGTCTCGTTGGCGATCGGACGAACCGTTGGTCTCGACCGCGCAAACTTTTTGTCTCTGTTCTTTACGTTTGGAATCTCGGTTGGAAATTCTGATGCCGCGGATGTGTCCAGAACGTCGAAAATAGGCCAACGGGCCATTCTTCATTTTTCCGCCCCCGGGTCGCCGTTGACCGGCGTTGACCACGTTGACCGGCGTTAACTCTGGCATTGACCGGCGGCGGATGGCGGCGGCGCGAACAACGGAGGTGTCCACCTTGAAGATCTCGACAAGAGGAGTCCATTGGTGGTGTCAATTTCACCATTGGAGGCTCCGATCGTCGACAATCAGCCTCGAAAACTTGACCCACGGCGGCGGCGTTGAATCTCCGCCGTGCTGGGGTTGTTGCTCGAAATTGTTTGAGAGCTTTTGCTTCCCGTTCTTCTCTGATCATTTTGAGACCAGTAGTGTGGCTTAACTCCGCCGGAATCGACGGATTCCACAGCGGCTTCATGGCGGCGATGTCGCGGCTTCGGGTAGCACGATCCGGCGGCCGTTGAGACGATCCACTGGCTGGATTTTGTAGTTCTCTTTAAGACGAAGCTTTTGGGACTGGAATCATGTCGATCGGAGGTCGGACGGCGGAGATATGGCCGTTTGAAATTTTCGGCCACCGGCGGCTTCGGGTGGCGCGTGCGACATTCTCCGACGTCGGTTCCGTCGATTCAGCACACCGTTGGACTCAGCTCATCAAGAGCTTTCCAACGAGACCGGCGGTGTCGAAAATAGACACCGTTTCCAGTGGTCGGTTACTGTTCACCGACGGTGTAGGTGTGGGGGAGAAAAATCTAGAAAAAGGTAATTATTGGGCCTTTTCTACAATTTCGACCTTTTATACACTTTTTGTTCAAAATTTTAACATGAGCTATCCTAACTAATTTGGACGTGCTGAACCCAAATATATCAGTTTCGTTTTCATCCGAGATCATTTCGACCAGTTTTCGGTACTGCGAATTCCCGGTCAAAAATTACCTTTGTACTCAATTAACTAATTTGAGCATTTTGATAGGCTATACTGACTAATTTGGACGTCCTGAATCCAAATATATCAGTTTCGTCGTCATCCGAGGTCATCTCAGTCAGTTTCTGGTACTGTATATTTCCTAATCAAAATTTACTTTTTGTGCTCAAATGACTAATTTGAGCATTCTGATCCCCAAATATATCAGTTTTATATCAAGAAAATATCATCTTGACCAATTTCTTGATACTGCATATCTCCGGGTCAAATATTACTTTTCATGCTCAATTGACTAATTTGAGCATACTGAATCTAAATATATCAATTTTAGGTCAAGAAGAGATCATCTAGACCAACTTCTCAATACTGTGTGTAACACACACACGCACTCACGTCTAAAATCACTTCTATCAGTATTTTATCTTTTTGTGCACTCAGCTTACCCTGAGTTACCTACTAGGGTTTACAGTTCACTGTTTTTCCCCATCCCAATTCGGCATGCTTTTACATCACCGAATTCTTAATTTATAATATCGTTAGAATATTTTATCTCGTTCTACACAATATTAATCATACATTTCACATTTTAAACATGAAATTCATCATGTACATGTAATTTTGTCACGTCCCAAAACCCGGGACAGCGACAGGTGTCACTTCCCAAAAAAACGGGGATAGTGACGGATATTAAATTTTAAAAGAATAAAAGAAAGGAGCGCTCAGATTCCTAAGTCTATCAATTTTTATATCTTACCCTTTACCGATTCTTTAAACTTGTTTATAAATTATGCTTGTATATTTTAAATTAATTGATATTCGTTTTTCTGTTTTTATCGCAATATCAGGTGGTGAGGTACTCATATCCCACAGATGCATACTTAGATAAAATAAAATAACTGAAATTGCAAGAAAATAAAGTTTAGAATTTACAGTCCCGGAATGCTTTATACATACTTTGTCCTAATGTACAGGTCACTACTTCAAGTCCTAGATCTTGTCGTCCACGAACAGTTCCACGTCACCTGTATTCTCTAATCAGCTTTCTCTCCTGGGGGTTTACCAGTTTTAAAACAGTGAGCGAAAGGCCCAGTAGGATATTCTTTAAAAAAAATGTTTCAACATTTTAATTTAACCATCATACTAAGTATGTCAATGCAATACCGAATCATAAACGTGGAATCGTGATTATGCAAATTGTGTCCCTATATACATCTAGTTCGTGTACGGTCCGTATGAGCCTCCCTCACCATGCCGAAGCATAATGAGTGATCCTCGATCGAGATGTGCACTCTTCGCACGTGTGTGCTGGCTCCCGGTATACTTTAACACCAAATCCAACTTTCAACATTTCATGTGAACATATGATTCACATACTAAAAATATACCGTATTGTTTTTCAAAAAAAATCCGTAACCGGATATTTTTCCTTTAATTTCCGAAATCGTGACATTTTCTAAATCACGTAAATTTCAAAGCTTTATGAACACATTTTCTTCAAATGATTTTTGGCCAAATCATTAAAACAAAATTGGCTGCCAAGAAAGGGTAAAGTATCCTACCTCGTCAGCAATTTGACCTACGATCAATTTCTCGCACGAATTCCAAGATAGTCTCTCTTTCCGAATTCGATCTACGAGTACCTAAAACAAGAAACACAGATAATTTAATTATCTGTCCAAGAATTCCGTAATCGAATTACGGTAAACTCAACTAATTAGTATGCCATTGAATTTTTCTAGAATTTAAAATGATACTTTATTTTAACACCGAGATTTTAAAATAGCAATTTTTAACACAATTATCCAAAATATAGATATATATTTTTTAAAAATTTCGGCATGACCTACCCTAAAAATAGGCTTCCCCAAAAGCTCCAAAATGTTCAACCTGCAGAAAAATTTTCCAATTCCCAGAACAGTTCAAAATACAAATTTCAAATCAAATTTAAAATCAAAAGCTAAAAATCATTATTGTTATTATTATTATTATTATTATTATTGTTATTATTATTATTACTACTTATTATTATACATATATATATTTATGAAAACACACACACACACAGTTATACAATATATATATACGTATACAGCATTTTTTTTTCCTTTTTCGCTGAAGGGAGTCGGCCGGCAGAAAGGGACTCACGGCAGCAGGGGTGGCGGCAGCATCGGGCACTCGGCGTCGGGCACAGCGGTCGGCGGCGCGGCGAGGGCGTTGGTGGCTCGGGCTCGCGAGGGAACGTCGGCGTGGGTGGCTTGGCGGACGGCGCGGGGCGCGGTTGTTCGGGTTCATCGGCTTGGCGGGGACTTCGGGCGCGGACTGGCGAACGGCGGTGGCTGTGGATCGGCTGGGCTCGGTTTCGACGTGGACGGTCGGTCGATCGTGGCTCGCGACTGGCGGTCTTCGGTCAACGTGCTTGGCAGCGGTGCGGCGAAGACTCGGTGGTGGGTTGGTTTGGGTGCCGTTCGGCCGGAAGAAAGAAGAGAAAGAAGGAAAGAAAAAAAAAAGATGGGGAGGATGGGTGGCTGGTTCGGCCGAAGGAAAAGAAAAGAAAAAGAAGAAGAAGAAAAAAGAGATGGGGAGGGGAAGAAGGAGTCGACGAAGAAGAAGAAGAGAAAAGAAAAGAGAAGAAAAAAAAATAGAAATAGGGCGTGAGGGAGAGAGACGGGAAGCAGAAGAAGAAAAGGAAGAGGAAAAAAAAATAAACAGAGGTGAAAGGGGGATTAATTCGGTGGAGGGAGAGAGAGAAAATGCAGGGAAAGTGAGGAAGAGGAATGAGGGAGTGAGGCGGTGGATCGGTGAAGAAGAAAGAAAAAGAAAAAAAAATGAGAAGGGGAAAATTCCGGAAGAATCCGGAAAGAAAAAGAAAGAGAAAAAAAAATAAATGAATAAATAAAAAATTTAATATTTGTTAAATTTTGATTGGTTAAAAATTATTAAAACTTTAAAATTTGTAACAATGTTTTAAATATCCTCAAATTAGTATTTAATACCCCGAAAATTTAAAATTGAATTCTCATGATAATAAGAAAAATTTTATTGACACACCAACAAATTGAGTTTATACATTCACGCGCGAAATTTTAAATTCAAAAATTTCGCAGCGTGACAAATTTACTATATTCCGAGAACAGTAAAATTTCCCGGTTATTACACACAGACTCTCAGGTGAGCATGGTTATTGTTGCATAACTCACCGTGACAATATGTTCTTTAGAGACCTGAGTGGTCGGAAGAAGACTAGCAGTGCTAGCATACCGGTCAAGGAACTGAGTGCCCACATGCTCTGTAATCTGGGAATTGGAGAATAGTAGAGAAAGCTAGTTGGTTGAAACCCTCCGGTCATTCTCCTCTGCAGTTGGCGTCCTCTAGAGGTATGAGTTTTATTGTTGTTAGTTTATTGTATATGACATCACGAGATATTTAACGATCTTGAAAAATTTTTGTAATTCCGCTGTGTCACTCTAATGCATTTTTACCAATTTTTTCCTACAATTGGTTTCAGAGCCATCTCATGATTATAATTAGAAAATTAGTTAGTCTTTTTATTTATATATGGATTTGATATTTAGAAAGTAGCATTTTAGGATTCTTTTGTGTTGTTATCATGAATTATGTATATAGTATGTCGTTATTTTAATTTTTTAAATTATTATAAACATGCTTGTTTATGCCGGTTATGGTTCCTTAGAATTTAGAAAAATCGTATTTAGGATTTTTTGTGTAACCATGGGACATTACCGTAATTTTCTCATGGATTTTAAATTTTTGTCTCTTAGAATTATTATGATTAGAATTTTTATACACTGGAAACGGTTTAGGAAATTTTTATGTAATTATTCTTGGAAGAGATTAAAATTTGAAGACTGTACTTTATTTTTCCCAAAAGTTAAATTTAATTTAAAGGTTGAAATTTTTGTTTGTGTGGAAAATTCCAATTTAATTAGGATTTAAATTATTTTTTGGAGATCTTAATAGGTAAATTGGAATATGACATGGAAATCAAGGACCGACCCCTCGAGACGGGCCACCAGCCTTGGTGGGGCTTCAGCCTCTGCCCTCGGGCAGGATGGGGCTGCGGCAGCCCCTGTCCAGGGCTGGACCACCCACGGTCGCAGGCTGTGCCTGCAGCTAGGGGTGGCCGTGGCCCCACCAAGGGGCTATCGAGGCCTTGGGCTGCAGCCTAGGGGGCTGCTACACCCAACCGGGGGTGCAACCCGTGGCTGCAGGTTGTAGCCTAGCAGAGCTGCACCTACCCAGGGCATGGGCTGCCAGCACCTCTGGGGGCTAGGGGCTGCCCACGGCGACTGCGGACCTCTGGGCCCCGTGGGCCGACAGGTCGAAAAACAAAAAATTTCGATTTTTAAATTTGAGATTTAATTTTTAATCATGTTTAAAAATATGTAGTTGAAAATTTGAAATTTTTGAAATTACATATTATTACACATGAAATTTAAATTGTTCAAAATTTTAAATTTGAAACATAAATTTTAAATTCAAATTTGAAATTTAAAATTTAAATTTATTGAAATTTGATTTTTAAAATGATTCTTGGGATGAGAAATAAATTGAGAGGCTACATGAAGATGGATACAAGAAGACGGAACAAAATTCAAGACTCAAAGAATGTTTTGTATGGAATTTTGTAATCTTTATTTTCTTTGTTCTAGGATGGAACTATGGCTTGGTTATTTTTCCGTCAATTATTTTTTCTGTGATATGTCATAGATGGATGAATATGTATTGATGGATGAATTGGATGCATATTTGATAATTTGTCATATAGGATAGGTGAATGCTGCTCAGACTATATTGATTATACATTTTTCAAAACTTGCATGTTTTTCAAAATATTGAGTGGGAGAAGGTTTCAAACAAAACCCATGGCCTCCATTGTTGATCTATATATGAAAGCATGGTAATGCTTCGCGCCAGTTCTGCCTTGACCACACCCCTCGGTAGGTGTTTACCGCCGCTAGTATACTAGGTTGGATCTCCTATGTGGAAAACGTGTTCGGGCATGATTCTATTTATGATCACCCCTCAGTGGCTTAGTAGGACATGGATCGGACTGCGTAAATAATGGTTATACACTCAATACTCGTTTAGTTATTAATCTTCCCTAGAAACTCTGTTAACTAAACTGGTGGCCAAAATAAGTAGTTATTAGTATATGTCTTAACCTTGGAGGAATTAAGGCAACATATATTAATTGGATAGGGTCCATGTTCCGGTTATTTGTCTCATGACCACCCTTCGGGAGCTTGGGGCACTAGGTGTGGCGGCCCGGCCTTCATAGAGGCTAACAGTACTAGCATAGTAGAGCTTTGGAGTCCACTATGATAGACTGTCACCTTAATGGGTCGTCAGTAACTTACTTGTAACTTATATTTGTTATTTCCCATTCGTTTTTTGAACTTAAATTTTATCGTAAAAACTGAGGATTTTTTTTTAAACCGATCTTGAAACTGTAAAGTTGTAAAACATTATAAACATATACTAAAATACATGTCATACTTTGTCGTGCATAATTTACATCATGATACAATATTTCAAAACAATTTTCAGAATTACTCAGCGAAAAACATCAACAGGACCATTCCCCTCGCCCAGCCCTGACGGCAGATGCAGATCCCGCTCCTTGTCCACCCACTATCTACTGATGTACAGGCTTTTTACTTACAACACGAATAAACTTATGAGCGACAGGCTCAGTATGTTCAAACATAAAAACATATAACATACATCATATCATAAACCCTAATCATACTTGTTAGTACTTGTTAGACTTGATTATGCTCAGTTATGGGCAAATCTTAAGTCTTAGGTCATATCTTGCTTTAAGTTCTGATTTTGGACCCCGTGATTGATCGTATCGTAGTGCGCGCATGACTGAGAGGGACTTTAGGGAGCGACCCACTAGCCAATCCTCTATAGTCTACATGATATGAACTTGATAAAACATAACATAACATGAGAAACCTCCACCTGTGTGGGAAGTCGGTACGCCAATATTGGTTTCATTATCGACTTTCATGTGGTTACTAACTGGTGACATTATTGCTGCCTCTTGGGTGTGGAACACTTTTACATTACATTCTTTATTTGTGGTTATTTTATTTTCCACGTTAGTGTACATATAGCACTTTGATACTTATTTACATGTCATACATGTGACGTCCCGTACCCTTAATAGCCCGGACCGTCACTTAAAAACTTCTACTTAAACTGATACTTATACTTTCTTACAAACCATTAATACTTACTTAAAACTTATTAACTTAGATACCTTAATTTTACGGGGATTTTTTATATACGTACATATTTACTATTCACGTACGTATATTTTAAGTATACATCGTCTAAATATTTGGGAGTTCAATTACCCATACACACTTATAATACTGTTTAACTATTTACTATTCAAAAATACTACTTAACGGTTACTATTCAAAAATACTGTTTAACTGTTACTATTCACAAATACTGTTTAACCGTTACTATTCAAAATACTGATTAACTGTTACTATGCAAAAATATTGTTTGCTCAAGCTGTGCAGAAGATTAACTTGCGGTGTCTCTATAATCTCGTCTCACATCCGCCTCCGCTGCCATCATCGCCTATTGATTTCTTAAGCTGTAGGATGATTACCTACAACATGAACACATTCCGTAAGCTTTACACTCAGTAAGTATAACATGTTAACCACAAAATATGCCTAAACATAATACATACTTAAAATCGTATAAGCATGCCAGGTATCAATATGTATCACTTAAACATGTCACATAGTAGATAATCACATATCATATCACTGAATCAACTTCACATACTATATGCATGAGAGAAATCACCGTTTACTGAAATGCATTTTACTATGAATGAAAGCATAGTGAACTATTGCATACCATGTACAATGCATGGTCCGGTTATGCTCATTTATGCTTTGTTATTTTCTTTTCTTTCTTATGTCTGCTTAGGGCCCGTGTATCTGTACCGAGTGCGTGCAGACCATCGGTAACACCCATGGTCACTAAAAAAAACGAAAAGCCATCAACGGATGCTCAACTTAACTTTAACTTGAAAAACCTCTGCAGCTGGAGAGGCCGGTACGACACGATTCTTAATTTCTGTCTTATTTATATGTTTCAGCCATATGCTTTTCTTAGCTGTCCCTAATCCTACATGATAGGGATATATGGCATTCAACTTTGTTCTTTCATCAATCTACACGATTGTGAACTATATGCTTCTTTTACATGCTGTGCATAACTGTGCTTAATGCATACTTAAAATACTATAATACCATTTTTTAAATTCATTTTATTCATGCTGTAGGTGGAATTGTACTTACCTAGTTTGCACGCAAACTCGTACCCTTGCCTTTATCAAATTTATAGGTAACTACTTGTCATCATAACGTTTCTCATCAATACTTTTGCTGAGTCACTAATATTATTAGTAACAAAAGCAGATAAAATCATTTAGTACTGATTGCTGTCGGTACAACTTGCTCTCCTTTTCAACGTTTGAATCTCTAGACGTGTTTAATTAATTTATTGCCTCATAAATTAATTACAACGTTCTCTAGTCACTATTACCGTTAGTGATTGTATCTTGTATTGTGATATGGTACCGAAGTCTATCAATACCCTGTTACTCTGTTTGGGGATTTGGTGTTTAACTTCTATCGTGTTTGATTAATTGTTTTCTTGACAGATCAATCATCATTCCTCACAGTATCGTTCGAAACACGGTCCTTGATTGGTTGTCGACCAGTTAACTGAACGGTTATCTCATGCGTCGTTAACTAGGTAGTCTACTGGTTTACTATGTGTAAACTTGGTGTAGTAACCAACCGAGTTACTGTGCTTGTTTGGGTGTGGTAGCCTACCGGGCTACCCACACTGTTTTAGTCATTTTTGAAAAATGGTTTGGTTGCCTTGTAAAATTTTTTTTTTTGGGAAAAATTACGTTCTTTAAAACTGTACCCTTATCACCCCGTTGGAAGGTGGGGACGTTTTATGATAACCATATTTTATTTTGAAAGATTAAAACATATTTTGGTGTTTGTATTAAAGGGTGGTTTTTGAACCATTTTCGAAAATTGTTTTGAAACTTAATCGAAACGACTTAGTTTGCAAATATGGTGAACATAAAATTTTTCATCCTCGACGAGATGAACAATTCTCATGTTCATCTCGGAACTCAAATATAACTCAAACGGGTCCTAATCTTACTAAACCCGTGGCTATTGTGCCTAGTTTTTTTTTTTTTTTTGAGTAAAAATTATAGTTTTACATCATTTTAAAAACAACTCTGTTTGAGACCCGAAATGACCAAATTTTTAAATTCCATACAAGTCTTCTTAAAGGTTTCGACGTGTTCTACAACTTTTATGTTGAGCCTGAGATCCGGTTCGGACTCTAAATAGTCCATTTTTAACAAAACTTAAGACTAATTCTGGGATCGAATTTTTTTTGTGTCCTAGTTTTGGGCACTGAATGAAAACTACTCAAAAAACCTATCTTAAAATCGTTTTTTGCCAAAATCTATTTGAGGCAAAAATGACCGTAATGAAATTTTCTTAAAACTTTGTGTTTTATCAAATCCTAAATTCAAACCGTAAGGGGGTCAAAATGGTCAAAACCCGTGGCCTTTCCTAGGGGTAGATTGTGTCCAGCCATCCTTAAAACAAAACGTTCATGCTCACACATGTACACATCCATTTGTAAAAACGTAAACACAACCATATAATCACAAAATTAAAAATGGAAAGCTAACAGCTCAAAATAAACTTATTACAACCCATATATATAAACAAATACACATAAATCCTTTGATCAAAATCTTAAAAACAACTAACCACAAAAGGGAGGTTTTCGGTTTTTATCTCTTGTGCTATGAACCAAGCACAAATTTAGTCAAGGCTTGAGTGACCAAATGGCCGTGTGAATCAAGGAGAGTGGGGGTCGATTCTATGCTAGCAAGACACCAAAATTTTTTTCTTTAATATCAACTCAAAACAATAACCAAAAACCATAAAGATTGGTTTCAAAAACTCACCCTTGGATGGACTTAAAATTAAAATGGCTTGAAATGAATCCTCCTAGCTCAAGCTTGAAGGGGGTTAAATTTTGGTAAACTTTTGTCTGTGTTCTTGGCTTGAAAAATGGTGGTTTTGGTTGAAGAGGATGGTCGGCTGCAACAAGAGAAATGAGAGAGAGAATGAGTTGTGTTTTGGGGTGTGAAAAAGAAAGGAACACAACTAAAGCTAGGTTCACCCTTTTATAGACAACTCTAAGCAAACATTAACCAACCTTAAGCTTGATTAATCAAGCTAACCTTAAGCTAATTTGGGATAAATTTCAGCCCATTTCAGCCCTCAAAACCGAGGAGGCTTGCGGCCATTTGGGGGGGGGGGGGAGAAATAAAAAAATGTTTGATGGTAAGTGGTGGAAATGAATTATTGTTTAATGGGTTTTGTATCATAACTTGCCCAATTTTTTTGTTGCTACTATTTGGGGTTTTTATGCAGCTAAAACAGTTGGTTTCCAGCCAAGGCACATGGTTTTTAAGGCCAAAATTCATATGCATTTTGGTTCTCTTCGCAGTCTAGTTTTCTACTGCGGTATTCGATCTTTTCTCGGTAGTGTTCTAATTTTCATCCGAAAATTAGATTTCTAAATCTGATTTTTATATTGATGATTTCTAGTTGGTTTATATTGTCTAAGAGCCCATTCTACACCAATTTACTATTTATTTTCTATATTGTGGTTGTGTCTACACTGTGTTGTACTTGTGCATGCATAACGAGGCGTTCTTGTGCGAAATTTTCAACATAGTCTTTCTTGATTAATTCGGACGTGCTGATTTCAATTTTATCAGTTTTACGTCCGTCTGGGGTTGTTTGGACCAGTTTTCGAGGTCTGTGTGACCCCGCCTTAAAAAACGTGTCAGGTGCCCAATTAACTAATTTGGGCGTCCCGAGTCTAAATATATCAGTTTCGGGGCGAGATAAGGTCATCTTGACCTTCTTCCTGATACTGCATATCTCTTAGATAAAAATTCACGTTTTGTGCCCAATAGACTAAATTGGGCCTGCTGACTGTGAATATATCAGTTTTGAGTCAAATTAAGGCCGTCTTGGCCATTACTTAACACTGTGTTTTTTCACTATTCATTATTCACAGTTTTTTGTCTAACTGGCTAGTCTGAGTGTTCTGACTCCGATTTTGTTAGTTTCTAGGTAAAGAGAGGTCATCTGGACCTTCGTTCTCGATAATGTACCTCTGCTAGAGTATTTCTTGCTGTAGTGCTCAAATATTCGGTCCAAGCGTTCTAGTGATCTGTTCACCAATCTTGTGTCAGGAAATGATCATCTGGATCAGTTTCATGATACTGCACATCTCATACACTTGTACATATAATAGGGTGAACCGGGTTCACTGTCGGTTACCCCCTTTCACTACATGAATAGTTATTAACAATATTGTATCTGTTTAGTCCATTCAATTAGAATTCATACTGTACTTTCAACTTAATTTCTCATCATGTAGTAATTAGGTTTCATGAATTTTGGAGAGTCATTGTAACAGCTCTCTGCTCATTACACGGCCTTCTACACGGGTTCTAACACAGGTGTGTATTGTCCGAACATAGGTGTGTACTAGTTGAGCTTACTCAACACGGGCATGTCCTGAAAACATGTTCATTTACCCGAGCAGTACACGGCCACTTAAATGGTCATGTACCTGACCGTGTTACACTACACGGCCATGTTCACTCACATGGCCTTTTTCATATATACAGTCCGATTAGTACACGACTTCTTACACGGCCATGTACCTGATCGTGTTCTGCGAATTTGCACCAAATGGCATCAAATTATTCCTCAATATCTCATTATATGAAAATTAGGTTATAGGAATAGGCGGTCCTTACAGCCTACCCCCTTTACAAAATTTTCATCCTCGAAAATTAGAATAAATCTAAGAAGTCTCTTTTCATATCTTCTTCCCGTTCCCATGTAGCTTCTTTGAGGTTATGGTTTCGCTACAATACTTTTACAAGCGGTATAACCTTATTCCTAAGTACTTTATCTTTTTGGGTTAAAATTCGCACTGGTTTCTCTTCATATGTTAAATCGGCATGGACTTCAACCGGCTCTTGGCTTAGAATATGAGAGCTATCTGGCACATACTTCTTTAACATCGAGACGTGGAAAACATTATGTACGAAAGCTAGTTCAGGAGGGAGTGCTAATCTGTAGGCTACCTTCCCGACTCTTTCGAGGATCTCGAAGAGTCCTATATATCTAGGACTGAGCTTCCCTTTTTTCCCAAAGTGCATCACCCCTTTCATGGGTGCCACCTTGAGAAAAACTGAATCTCCTTCTTGAAATTCGAGGGGTCTACGTCGTTTATTTGCGTAACTCTTCTGGCGGCTATGAGCTGTATCTTGTCTCTCTCTTATAAGCTTCATATTTTCTGTTGTATTCTTGACCAAGTCCGTGCTGGTGAGCTGTTTCTCCCCAGTTTCGTGCCAATGCACCGAAGATCTACATTTCTTTCTGTAAAGTGCCTCGTACGAAACCATCCCAATTGAGGAATAGTAGCTGTTGTTGTACGAGAACTCAATTAATGGTAGCTTTTAGTCCCAGTTCCCTTTGAAGTCTAGGACACAAGCTCTCAGCATATCTTCCAACGTTTGTATAATCCTTTCGGACTGACCGTCAATCTGAGGATAAAAAGCTATGCTAAACTTCAACTTGGTCCCCAATGAAGCTTGGACACTCTGCCAAAACCTTGAAGTGAAGCGTCCGTCGCGATCTGAAATGATAGACTTCGGTACTCCATGCAACCTTACTATCTGAGCCACGTACATTTTGGCTAGTTTTTCCATTGAGTAGCTCAGCTTCATAGCTAAAAATCGTGCTGATTTCGTCAGTCGGTCCACAATTACCTAGATTGCATCGTTTTCGCTTGATGTTATGGGCAGTCCGACCATGAAATTCATTGTAATCTACTCCCATTTTCACTCGGGCAGCTCAATTTTCTGTAGTTTTCCTCCCGGTCGTTGATGTTCTACTTTAATTTTCTGGCATGTGAGACACTTTGCTACGAATTCGGCGACACTATTTTTCATCTTAGGCCATCAAAAACTCTCTTTCAACTCTTTGTACATTTTGTTTGCCCCTAGATGTACTGAGTATGGCCTCTCATGGGCCTTTGAAAGGATCCTTTTCCTAAGTTCTTCATCCTTTGGAACACACACTCTATCTCCGAAATAGAGTATGCCATCCTTAGAGACTTGAAACTCTGAACTCTGGCCCTCCATTGCCTCCCCTTTGAGCTTGATTAGGGTTAAATCAAGGTCTTGGCCGGCTTTAATTTCTACTAGGAGCGTCGACTAGAGGGTCATTTCGGACAACCTCCCTGCTAAAATCTCGATCTCGCTGCTGTGTAGCTCCTTTGTAGTGCTTCCGACAAGGCATGGATAGCCATAAGCGACGAGGTATGTTTTCTACTCAGTGCATCAGTCACCTTATTGGCTTTGCCTGGATGGTAAAGGATTTCACAATCATAATCCTTAACCAGTTCCAACCATCTTCGTTGCCTCATGTTGAGCTTCTTCTGCGTGAAGATGTACTTGAGGCTCTGGTGGTCCGTATATATCTCACTCTTGACGCCATATAAGTAATGCCTCCAAATCTTGAGTGCAAAAACGACCGCTGCAAGCTCCAGGTAGTGCATTAGGTAGTTCCTTTCATGGTTTTTGAGTTGTCGCGAAGTGTATACGACCATTCTACCATTCTGCATTAACACGACACCTAGTCCGGTCTTGGAGGCGTCACTGTAGATTACAAAATTCCTTATACAATGTTTGGGATGGTCAGAATCAGAGCGCTTGTGAGTCTTCATTTTAGCTCTTGGAAGCTTTATTCGCACTTATCAGTCCACTCATGCTTCTTCTCTTTCTTGGTAAGTGCTGTAAGTGGTGCGGCTAACTTTGAGAAACCTTCAACAAAGCGTCGGTAATAGCTTACTAATTCTAAGAAGCTGCGGATTTCTATTACGTTCTTTGGGTCGGCCATTCGCTAACTGCTTCGACTTTCGCTGGGTCTACTAACACTCCTTCGTTAGAGACTACATGGCCAAGGAAGTGGACTTTCCCTAGCCAAAACTCACACTTAGAGAATTTGGCGTATAGTTGATGATTTCGTAGCCTGAGTAGGATGGCTATCAGATGCTCCTCGTGTAGTAAATAAATCGGTAAAAACATCTCAAGTGGTGCGGCAGAACAACAAAAATTTTTCAAGATCGTTAAATATCTCATGATGCCATATACAATAAACCAACAACAATTTAAACTCATACCTCAAGGACGCCAATCTTGCAGGAGGAGAATGACCAGAGGGCTTCAACCAACTAGCCTTCTCTACTATTCTCCAATTCCCGAATAGTTGAGTGTGTGGGCACTCTGAACCTCAATCGGTATGGTAGCACTGCTAATCTTCTTCTGACCACCCAGATCTCTAAAGAACTTATTGTCACGGTGAGTTATGCAACAATAAGCCTGCTCATTTGAGAGTCTGTGGTCTTAGAGAACTGGAGTGGCAGGACCTCTATTTATAGACTTGCATGAGGTAATACTCTGAATTCGAATTAGATTAGGAGAAGATATTCTCTTTTATCCATAACCAAAAAATCCGAATTTATCAAGGCCAAATCCCAACAAGAAAATTCAGCCACTTTAGGATTTTTTCCATTCAAAATTCAAACAAGAATTTAACTAGAATTTTATCTCCCCTTTTTCAACCAAAAAATCCGAAAATCCTTAAGGATATTCACCAAATAATTTCGGCCACTTTAGGATAAGGGAAGAATCAAAATTCTACTAGGATTTTCAAGCTTGAATTTTATCTCATCCTTATCCAAAATAATCGAAAATCTACAAGAGGTCCTCCCTCAAAATTTCGGCCATAATCTAGGGAGGAGAGAATCCAAATTCAACTGGGATTGAAACTTGAATTTTTCCTTGAACCTTATCCACAAAAATCTGAAAATTTCATGAGGATAATTCTCAAAATTTTCGTCCATTATTATTAGGATTTGGATTCAAAATTCAAGTAGCATTCTAACAAGGTTTTCCTCTCTATATCCAACTCAAATTCGAATTTCATTCCTTGTGGATTTACCACAAGAAATTCGAATCTTACTTGGACTGTGATTCAAAATTTGAAATTCAAATTTGAAATTTCAAATTTTAAATTCGAATTTCAAATTTCAAATTTCAAATTTTAAATTCGAATTTCAAATTCAAATTTCAAATTCAAATTTCAAATTCAAATTTCAAAATTCAAAATTCAAAATTCAAAATTCAAATTTCAAATTTCAAATTCAAATTCAAATTTCAAATTCAAATTTCAAATTTCAAATTTCAAAATTCAAAATTCAAATTTCAAAATTCAAAATTCAAATTTCAAAATCCACAAAACAGTTGTATTTCAAATTCTTGTTCTCATGGATAATTTTCTACAACTCCAATCCAATCTCAAATAAAATCATGGCAACTTTATTTGGAGTTCGAATAATTGTGTACTCTATTATCCAAAACCATATTTGAATTCAACTGGAGAGAATCTTGTCCACCATCCTAATCCTATGTCAACACCATCCATGCATAATAAACTAGCCAATAGCATACACAAATCAATTTTGTCAAACGTTAAGGAATTATGTGGAGCTATTAGAGGGACAAATTGGATATATGTAATCGGGCTCCGGTAAATCCATATGATCATCATTCTTTACAGACCAACTCAATTATATGATCACTAATTTCAGAGTCATACCACTATAAACTTGAAACTGAACTCCCAATTATATACCGTATTACGTAAGCCTGTGACAAGCTATCGTCCAATGACCTTGTCATGTATGCAAAACCCTCATATGATATCCATGATCAGCCTTAGGTCAAAGTTCGTTAATCCTACTGATCAGGCTATCTTAAAGTTTCATTATACTACCGAATAAAGAAATGATTATTCACCATACGTAAATAAGAAGTCATCCGCCCAACAGACGACCCAAGGCCTTGTCCATTTTCACATTCAGTATAATGCCTTTAAGAGGATACCCTTAACTCCTCATTAGAGCTATGATTCCGATATCTGTAAACGAACCATTCATCGTATACAAGTCATGCACCCAACGAACTGGTCTATAAGCTTACTACCTCTGAGACACTTTAGCCATTGGAACATCAAAGTACACAAGTCATATACATGAAGCTGTCAATCTACTCAGGATTAAGGTTACTGCACAATGAACGTCAAAAGCATATCGATCCACTCAAAGCGGACTTCGTAGATCAATCACGCTTTAGTCTCGGTCTAATATGTCATCACCAAGCAACATATCTATGTCTCTACTTAGGAGTCAATGCTCCGGACAGTCAAGACAAACCGTCTCCTCCAAGGATTTAGATAACATAATAGTCTTAACATGAGTTAGATGCTCGGTATAACCCCATAGAGTACAGACCATAGTTTAGACCGCTTATTTTAGAACATTGTCTTCTCGCATACAAAAATCCATTGTATGCAACATTCTAACAGTTTAACACAAGCAGTCAGGGAACCATATTTGCTTATATTTACTTTAACATATAAATAAAACGAGGATAGATAGCAATGTAATGAATAACCTCTATATATAATTTTATTATCCAGTTCAAAATAAATACATCAAAATGTCCCTAATGCTTAGCGCATTTCCTAACAATCTCCCACTTGCACTAAGCCAGCAGATGTGCCATGTTACGCATCCCCATCGCCTCTACGTGCCTCTCAAAGCTTCTAGCCACCAAAGTCTTAGTAAAGGGATAGGCAATGTTGTCCTCGGATGCGATCTTACATACATCTACTTGGCCTGTCTCCACGTGCCTTCTAATAATATGATATCTCCGATCTATGTGCTTGGTCCTCTTGTGGTGCCGAGATTCCCTTGTGTTGGCAATAGCCCCAATGTTATCACAGTAAAGTGTGATAGGCTTGTCAACACTAGGAATGACCTCAAGGTCTCTAAAAAACTTGCGGAGTCAAACCGCTTCTTTAAATGCCTCAGCTGCAGCCACATACTCAGCCTCCGTAGTAGAGTCAGCTATGTAGTCCTGCTTCACGCTCCTCCACACAATGGCGCCTTTTCCGAGCAAGAACACTGATCCAGATGTCAATTTCCTCGAATCCTTACAAGTCTGGAAGTCTGAGTCCGTGTATCCTACGGGTGTTAGGTCCCCTCCAGAATACACCAGCATATAATCCCTCGTTTTCTTAAGATACTTGAATATATGCTTTACTACTTGCCAGTGCTTGGTTCCGGGATTCGCTTGATATCGACTCACCATACCTACTACAAAACATATGTTTGGGCGAGTGTAAAGCATAGCGTACATAAGGCTACCCACAGTGGATGCATAAGGGACCTTACTCATACACTCTCTTTCTTCCGATGTCTTTAGACAGTCATCCAATGAAAGAGTTAGACCGGTAATAAAAGGTTGTATACCTTTCTTTGCCTCTTGCATTGCATATTTATCAATTATTTTATCTACATATGAAGCTTGGGATAACGCTGTCATTTTGTTCTTTCAATCTTTGATGAGACGAATGCCTAGAACATAATTAGTTTCTCCCAAATCCTTCATATCAAACTGTTAGTGTAACCAAAACTTGACCGATGATAAGTTTCCTACATCATTCCCAATTAGTAGTATATCATCGACATAGAGTATCAGAAAAACCACTTTTCCATCCTTAATACGTTTATAAACATAGGGTTCATTAACGTTCTGCTCAAAACCGAAAGTCTTGATCGCTTGATCAAATCTCTGGTTCCATGAGCGGGATGCTTGCTTTAATCCATAAATGGATCTAAGTAACTTGCAGACTTTCCTTTCTTGGCCTTTCGCTATGAACCCTTCGGGCTGTATCATATAGATACACTCCTCAAGACGGCCATTCAATAATGTCGTCTTGACATCCATTTGCCAGATTTCGTAATCGAGAGCCGCAGCAACAGACAAAAGAATACGGATAGACTTCAGCATAGCAACAGGTGAAAAGGTTTCATCGTAATTGATTTCAGCCTTTTGCATGTACCCCTTTGCAACCAGTCTAGCTTTGAAAGTTTCCACTCTCCCTTCCGCATCCTTATTTCTTTTGTAGACCCATTTGCATCCAATAGGTTTTATCCCATCCGGTAAATCTATAAGTTCTTAAACAGAGTTGGATTTCATAGAATCCATCTCATTGTTCATAACCTGTTTCCAAGATTTAGAATTAACATCATTTATAGCTTCATCATAGGTGACCGGATCATCCTCATGCTCATGAGCCTCGGCCTGGTATACCTCAGCATCATACATGAAGAAATTAGGTTTTTTCAAAACCCTCCCACTACGACGAGGCACCCTAAATTATTGATCGTCTGCAAGTTTTTCACTAGAACTTGGACTTGCGTCCAAGATCGAAACATGTGGAGTAGTTCTTTCACCCGATAACTCCTCTAGCACCACTTTGCTTCGAGGCTTAAAGTCATTCATGTGACTTTCCTCCAAAAATGTTGCATGGGTTGAAACAATGACTTTTTGTTCCTTCGAATTATAGAACAGACCTCTTTTTGTTCCCTTTGGATACCCTACAAACATGCATAATTCTGATCTTGGTTCCAACTTCTTCACATTCTCATCCAGTGCATATGTCGGGCAGCCCCATATTCTCATATGTCCAAGGGAGGGCTTCTTGCCTCGCCACAATTCATACGGAGTTCTAGGAATTGACTTGCTTGGAATCTGGTTTAGAATATAGCACGCCGTTTGTAAAACATATCCCCAAAATGATAATGGCAGCATTGAATAACTCATCATGGACCGTACCTTATCCAACAAGGTCCTGTTTCTCCTTTCGGCTACACCATTCTGTTGTGGAGTACCAGGTGCAGTTAATTAGGATAATATCCCATTCTCTACAAGATGTCCAAGAAATTCGTCAGAGAGGTATTCACCACCTCAATCAGATCGAAGTGTCTTTATGGATTTATCCAATTGCTTTTCCACTTCCGCACGATACTCTTTGAACTTGTCAAAGGTTTCGCTCTTGCGATGCATCAGATACACATATCCATACCTCAAGTAATCGTCTATAAAGGAGACATAATACTCGAATCCTCCTCGTGCTATGACATTCATGGGGCCACATACGTCAGTGTGCACAATTTCTAAGAGCTTTGAGCCCTTGTACCCTTAACTCCAAAAGACCTCTTAGTCATCTTTCCCTCTAGACAAGACTCACATTGAGGAAGACATATTTCCTCTAGAGATTCTAGAGGACCGTCTTTCATTAATTTTTGAATCCTATCCTGATTAATATGTCCAAGTCTTAAATGCTAAAGATACGCCTTGTTAGAGTGAGAAACTTTCAACCTTTTAGAGTTATGTATTAATTCAGTGTCAAGCAGTGAGTGTATCTTTGGTTTGATCAAATATAGGTTTCCATCCATCTAAAAGACTTATTTCTACGAATATCAACTCTTTTACTAAAAGAAACTGAATAAGAATCCTTTATTAAACAAGCTACCGATATAAGGTTCCTCCTAAAATTAGGAACATAAAAACAGTCTTTCAATAAAATAAACCTAAATTCATCAAAATAAAGATAAATATCTCCCACTCTTAGCCACCACCAAGCTGCCGTCTCCAGTCCGCAACGAGAGGCTCCTATCATGTAGACTTCTCGTTTCCACGAACCCCTGCATAGAAACATAAACATGATTAGTGGCGCCCGAATTAATGACCCAAGTGTCTTTTGATTCTTCCACCAAACACGCTTCCAAGTAGTGAAGTTCTTTACCTTCCTTGCCCTTGGCGGCTAGGATTTCTCGGCAAGCCTTCTTAAAGTGACCTATCTTCCCACAACAGAAGCACTTGGACTTTTTAGGGTCCCTAGGCTTCTTGTTCTTGTTCTTCTCCTTCTCATCCGAGACAGGAGGATTAGAAGAACTCGAAACCGCTTACTTCTGATTTGGCCTCTTTCTCTTCCGTGAGGGTTTGGAAGATCCCGCCAAATTGGCCTCTCCTTTAGGTTGGATCACATCCCCATCCCTGATCATCCGCTCATAAGCTTGGAGTTGCTTCATGAGCTCAGTAAGTCCTAACTCCCTTGTCGCCAGATTTTATGCGGCCTTAAACCCCACAAAATCTTTAGATGGAGTTTTGAACGCCATCTCGATCTGGATGTTGTAGTCCAACTCAGCACCGTTCTCGGCAGCCTCAGTGAAGAATCCCGTTAGAGTGATCATATGGTCATTCACCGGAGTACCCGCCTTTTACTTAGAGTTCATAATACTTTTTTCTTGGCCTCTGAACATGTCCTCCAGATTTTCCATGATCTCCACAGCAACTTGATAAGTCTCATGCTGCTTTTGTAAAGCACTCGTCATGCTAGCCAGAATGTAGTATCGAGCTATCTCATTGGATTCTCTCCAACGAGTATAGGCAACAGGGACCTCCTCAAGCGGTGTGTCAGGTTTGGGCCCTAGTGGGCATGATTCGTCCAGTATGAACTTGTGTCTCTCGCAGCTGAGAACTATCAGCAGATTTCTTTTTTAATTCTTATAATTATTGCCATTCAGTTTATTCTCAGTAAATTGAAACGAGGGGTGTCGGTGACATTTTGAATTGAAATAAAAATTATACTAGACATCATTACAAAGCCCAAGCAAATATACAGATAATTTAGCAAATAAAACATACAAGTATGTTCCTACATGAAACTTGAAAAACATATAGCATTGCAAAGGTAATTCTCAGCACCTATTGCCCCAAGCCACCGAGGGGTGATCATGAAACAAATAGCTGGAACATGAACCCCGTCCAATTAATATATGTTGTCTTAAATCCTCCAAGGTTAAGACATATATTAATAACTGCTTATTTGGCCACCAGTTTAGTTAACAGAGCTGCTAGGGAAGGTTAATAACTAAACGAGTCTTGAGTGTATAACCATTGTTTACGTAGCCCGATCTACGTCCTACCAAGCCACCGAGGGATGGTCATGAATAGAATCGTACCCGAACACGTTTTCCACATAGGAGATCCAATCTAGTATACCGGCGGCGATAAACACCTACCGAGGGGTGTGGTTATGATAGAACTGACGCAAGGCGTTACCATGCTTTTACATATGGATCAACATTGGAGGCCGTGGGTTTTGTTTGAAACCCTCTCCTACTAAATATTTTGAAAAACATCCGAACACGTTTTCCACATAGGAGATCCAATCTAGTATACCGGTGGCGGTAAACACCTACCGAGGGGTGTGGTTATGATAGAACTGACGCGAGGCGTTACCATGCTTTTACATATGGATCAACACTGGAGGCCGTGGGTTTTGTTTGAAACCCTCTCCCACTAAATATTTTGAAAAACATGCAAGTTTTGACAAATATATATGATCAATATAGTATGAGCGGCACTCACCTATCCTATATGATATGTTATCAAATATGCATATAAAACATCTATCAATACATATTTATACATCCATGACATATCACAGAAAAAATAATTGACAGAATAACCAAGTCATGATTCCATCCTAGAACAAAGAAAATAAAGATTACAAAATTCCATCTAAAGCATTATTTTGGTCTTGAATTTTGTTCCGTCTTCTTGTATCCATCTTTATGTAGCTTCTCCATTTATTTTTCATCCCAAGAATCATTTAAAATTTAAATTCCAAAAATTTAAATTTCAAATTTAAATTCTGAATTCGAATTTCAAATTTAAATTTCAAATTCAAATTTTAAACAATTTTAAACATCATGTGTAATAATATGTAATTTCAAAAATTTTAAATTTTCAATTACATATTTTTAAACATAATTTAAAATTAAATCTCAAATTTAAAAATCAAAATTTTTCGATTTTAGAACTGTCGCCCCACCGCCCTCAGAGGCCGGCGGCTGCCGTGAGCAGCCCCCAGCCCCCGAGGGGCTGGCAGCCCACGGCCGTCCCTTGTGCAGCCCTACAGGGCTGCACGCCTAGGCTGGGCGCAGCAGCCGACAGGCTGCACGCCCAGGCTTTGGGAGGCCACGGCCACCCTCGGCTGCAGGCCAAGCCTGCGGCCGTGGGTAGTCATGGCCTGTCAAGGGGCTGCCGTGGCCCCATCCTGCTCGAGGGCAGGGGCTGCAGCCCCATCAAGGCCCAATGGCCTATCCCAAGGGGTCGTGTCTCGATTTTCATGCTATATTCCAATTTATCCATTAGGATCCTCAAAAATTAATTTGAATCCCAATTAAATATAAATTTTCCACACAATCAAAATTTCAACCTTTAAATTAAATTTAACTTTTTGGGAAAAAATAAATAAAGGTCTTCAATCTTCAATCTCCTCCAAGAATAATTACATAAAATTTCCTAAACTGTTTCCGGTGTACAAAAAATTCTAACCATAAAAATCTAAGAGACAAAAATTAAAATCCATGGGAAAATTACAATATTAATAAACTGCTCCAATGGTTACATAAAAATTCCTCGATACAATTTTCTAAATTCTTAGAAACCATAACCGGCATTAACGAGCATGCTTATAATAATTCAAAAAATTAAAATAACCACATACTACATACATAATCTATGATAACAACATAAAGGAATCCTAGAATGCCACTCTCTAAATATCAAATCCATTCATAAATAAGAAGACTAATTAATTGTCTAATTTATGTACATGGCATAGTCATGAGATGGCTCTGATACCAATTGTAGGAAATAAATAGGTAAAAATGTATCAGAGTGACGCAGCGAAACAATAAAAATTTTTCACGATCGTTAAATATCTCATGATGCCATATATAATAAACCAACAACAATTTAAACTCATACCTCAAGGACGCCAATCTTGCAGGAGGAGAATGACCAGAGGGCTTCAACCAACTAGCCTTCTCTACTATTCTCCAATTCTCGAATGGCTGAGTGTGTGGGCACTCTGAACCTCGATCGGTATGGTAGCACTGCTAGTCTTCTTTCGACCACTCAGATCTCAAAAGAACTTATTGTCACGGTGAGTTATGCAACAATAAGCCTGCTTACCTGAGAGTCTGTGGTCTTAGAGAACTGGAGTGGCAGGACCTCTATTTATAGACTTGCATGAGGTGATTCTCTGAATTCGAATTGGATTAAGAGAAGATATTCTCCCTTATCCACAACCAAAAAAATCCGAATTTGTCAAGGCCAAATCCCAACAAGAAAATTCGGCCACTTTAGGATTTTTTCCATTCAAAATTCAAACAAGATTTTAACTAGAATTTTATCTCCCATTTTTCAATCAAAAAATCCGAAAATCCTTAAGGATATTCACCAAATAATTTCGACCACTTTAGGATAAGGAAAGAATCAAAATTCTACTAGGATTTTCAAGCTTGAATCTTATCTCATCCTTATCCAAAATAACCGAAAATCTACAAGAGATCTTCCTCAAAATTTCGACCATAATCTAGGGAGGAGAGAATCTAAATTCAACTGGGATTGAAATTTGAATTTTTCCTTGAACCTTATCCACAAAAATCTGAAAATTTCATGAGGATAATCCTCAAAATATTTGTCCATTATTGTTAGGATTTGGATTCAAAATTCAAGTAGGATTCTAACAAGATTTTCCTCTCCATATCCAACTCAAATTCGAATTTCATTCCTTGTGGATTTACCACAAGAAATTCGAATCCTACTTGGACTGTGATTCAAAATTTGAATTTCAAATTCAAATTTCAAATTTCAAAATTCAAAATTCAAAATTCAAAATTCAAAATTCAAAATTCAAATTTCAAAATCCACAAAACAGTTGTATTTCAAATTCTTGTTCTCATGGATAACTTTCTACAATTCCATTCCAATCTTAAATAAAATCATGGTAACTTTATTTGGAGTTCGAATAATTGTGTACTCTATTATCCAAAACAAAATCTGAATTTAACCGGAGAGAATCTTGTCCACCATCCTAATCCTATGTCAACACCATCCATGCATAATAAACTAGCCAATAGCATACACAAATCAATTTTGCCAAACGTTAAGGAATTATGTAGAGCTAGTAGAGGGACCAATTGGACATATATAATCGGGCTCCCGCAAATTCATATGATCATCATTCTTTACCGAACAACTCAATCATATGATCACTAATTTCAGAGTCACACCACTATAAACCTGAAATTGAACTCCCAATTATATACCGTATTACGTAAGCCTGTGACAAGCTATCGTCCAATGACCTTGTCATGTATGCAAAACCCTCATATGATATCCATGATCAGCCTTAGGTCAAAGTCCGTTAATCCTACTGATCAGGCTATCTTAAAGTTTCATTATACTACCGAATAAAGAAATGATTGTTCACCATACGTGAATAAGAAGTCATCCGCCCAACAGACGACCCAAGGCCTTGTCCATTTTCACATTCAGTATAATGCCTTTAAGAGGATACCCTTAACTCCTCATTAGAGCTATGATTCCGATATCTGTAAACGAACCCTTCATCATATACAAGTCATGCACCCAACGAACCGGTCTATAAGCTTACTACCTCTGAGACGCTTTAGCCATTGAAACATCAAAGTACACAAGTCATATACATGAAGCTGTCCATCTACTCAGGATTAAGGTTATTGCACAATGAACGTCAAAAGCATATTGATCCACTCAAAGCGGACTTCGTAGATCAATCAAGCTTTAGTCTCGGTCTAATATGTCACCACCAAGCAGCATATCTATGTCTCTACTTGGGAGTCAATGGTCCAGACAGTCAAGACAAACCGTCCCCTCTAAGGCTTTAGACAACATAATAGTCTTAACATGAGTTAGATGCTTGGTCTAAACCCATAGATTGTAGACCATAGTTTAGACCGCTTACTTTAGAATATTGTCTTCTCGCATACAAAAGTCCATTGCATGCAACATTCTAACAGTTTAACACAAGCAGTTAGGGAGCCATATTTGCTTACATTTACTTTAACATGTAAATAAAACGAGGACAGATAGCAATGTAATGAATAACCTCTATATATAATTTTATTATCCAGTTCAAAATAAATACATCAAAATGTCCCTAATGCTTAGGGCATTTCCTAACACCTCGTGCTTTTCCTTTGTCTTGGAATATACAATTATGTCATCGATAAACACAATGACAAACTTGTCTAAGAATTCCTTGAAGACACGGTTCATTAAGTCCATGAAGGCTACAGGGGCGTTTGTCAGTCCAAACGATATAACGAGGAACTCATAATGCCCATATCGCATTCAGAATGCCGTCTTGGGTCATCTTCCTCCCAGATTTGTAGTTGGTGGTATCCAGAACACAGGTCTATCTTTGAGAATACTGCTGCACCTCAGAGCTGGTCGAATAAATCGTCGATCCGTGGCAACGGATACTTGTTCTTTATCGTGATCTTGTTCAGCTTCCTATAATCTATACACATCCTCAGCGTTCCATCCTTTTTCTTTAAGAACAAAACCGGTGCTCCCCACGATGAGCGGTTTTGTCGGATGAAGCCTTTGTCCATAAGATCCCTCAACTAAGTCTGAAGTTCTTTTAACTCTGCCGGGGCCATTTTGTAGGGGGCCTTGGAAATGGGGGCTAATCCTCGTAGGAGTTCGATCTTAAATGCTATCTCGCGCTCTGGCGGAAGTCTTGGGAGATCCTCTGGTAATACTTCTACGAACTCTTTAACTACTGGTACACTGTCAGGTCCTGTCTCTACTTCCTGGGTCGTGTTCACTATGTGTGCGAGGAAGCCGGTGCATCCACTGGATAGTAGCTTGTGAGCCTTCATTGCCGATATTATCATCTTCGACCACTTTAGCGATAAGCCCTCGTAGACAAACTTCTCATGATTGATCGGGTCGAAGATAACTTCTCGTCTTTGACTGTGACGACCGTGACTTGGTGCGCCATTGCGGTCGAGCTCTAAAGCTGACTGTGATAGACCATTGCCTCATGGGTCGTCGGTAACTTATTTTTAACTTACTTTTAACTTGCACTGATACCAAACTGTGGCAACTGGTATCTTACTTTTAACATACTTATTTTAACTTCCCATTTGAACGTGAAAATAGGGAATAAATATTTTTTTCTTTCTTAACTTTAAAATTGAAAACCGTATCATCGTAAAACATTTACTAAAGTAAATCTTTTACATTGTCGTAACTTGATATACATCATAAACCATCATTTCAATACTCTTCTTAAGCATCTCAGTGGAAGATTCATAGTAGTACCATAACCCTCGTCCAGTCCCTTGGCACATGCAGATCTCATTCATCATCTATCACTTGTCTTATCGTCGTGCAGGTTGCTTACCTGCAACATGAACAAACTTATGAGCAACAAGCTTAGTAAGTTCAAACATACATGCATAACATATAAATATTCTAACCATATATGGCATAGCATTAACATAACATAAAATATAACTTGCTTAAAATTCATACTTAAACATACTTAACATCACTCATACCATATCGGACAGAGCATATCTGATACCAACTGTGGTATCAGAAAATTAACATAACATATATCATACATGACTTTAAATTTCATACTTAACGTACATAACATTATAAACATACTTGTACATACTTGAACATACTTTACATCATAATCATACTTAACATACTTATCGTCGTAAACAGACTTAACGTACTTAACATCATGAACATACTTTCATACTTAACATACATAATATCATAAACATATCATATTTTAACATGGCATACTTAACATATGTTTAAACATCGTAAACATAACATACTTAACATACTTCTCATCGTGAAATACTTTCACCTTTAACATCATAAATACACTTATTATACTTAAATACATAAAACTTTATAAATATACTTAAGCATCGTAAATATACTTACGTATGCTTAAACATCCTTAATATCCAACATAGTATGGATCATTGACATAACAAATAACATGCATTATTTATGGATTACTATTCATTATGAATAGTGACTCTGACCATGAATATGAATAGTACTATTTACTGTGAACAGTGTCGTTGACCATGAGCAATAACTTTGACTACAACGGTACTCGTAGTGTAAGTATATCTTATGCTTGTTTATGGGCTGCATTTTTAGTCTTGGGTATTTATCTTTCATTACATTCTAGTTTTGGACCCCATGATTGGTTGTACCTTAAACTTGAACATTAGACTTTCGCACCCGGGACGCACTACTATCGGATTGGAAGCCATAACATAACTTAATATGAGAAACCTCTACCTGTGTGGGAGGCCGGTACGCCAATAGTAGTTTCATTACCAACTTTCATGTAGTTCCTAACCGGTGGCATTATTTGTGTGTATTTTATTTACATATTAGTGTGCATATAGCACCTTGGTACATACTTTATATGTCATACATAGCACATAAACATGTTATGTAAATTTATGTTACAGATAATAAAATGTCTGAACTTACTATATATAACACATGGATATAAACATGTTAAGCCAATTTACAATTGACTTAGATATAACACATAATTCATAACATGGTTTTCGTAACATTCATATTATAGCATACTACGTACATTTATGTTGCAGTCAACTAAATGCTTGAACTTACAACATATAACACATAAAAGTCCATACATGTTGTACACATAGAAATATTTGAAACCTACCACATATGACACTTAGACATAATAGTCTATTCATGTTGCAGATATAGAAATATTTGAACTTACATACTGCACATAGATCACATAGACATAGAAGTCAATTCATGTTGCAGTTAATTAAATGTCCGAACTTACAGATACTTCTACTCGTATCTCTTTTATTACTTTCTTAGTTCACAGACGTTTCTTCATCGTGTCTGGAGCGGATTCTTATAACCGAGATAATAACGGTTATTTTCGTTACTTAAATCATATATAAAACTTAATAAAACGTAAAAATTCTACGTTTCATTTCCCAATCATGAACTTAGGGGTCTAATATCCCATTGATAATTTTTCTGCTAACTTTTGGCAAAAATGACTTTTATGTCATGAACTTTTGGCAAAATTACCATTTTGCCCCTAACAAGATTTTTCATCATAATCTTACTTTTCTTTGATTATAACTTGGTTTTAACCTTTAAAATCTTAATTAAGGCATTCTAAGTCCCTTAGGGCCCTTTTCTATCATTCCTGAAATTTTCTGTCAAAATGACCGTTTTGCCCCTAACAGGTTTTTAAGCTGTATCATTTTCATTTTAAATACTTAGACTGGATTTTCTAAACTCAAAAATCATAAAATAATTTTTCTTAGACCTTACTGAGTATTTACAGCATTAATTACTAAAATTCTTGGTTTACTATTCACCGACCCTTGGGCGGTACTATTGCGACCTCAGGTCACCGAGGGGGCTCTGGTTTCCATCCTGACCATATTTTACCTCTCGTTTCCTAAAATGCCCCTTTGTGCCGTTTTTGAAATTTTGACAGAATTTCCGCTTAATTTTTGAGTTCCCAGCGTTTAGGAAACACCTCGAAACCATCTAACCTAATTCTAATCTGCCACGTGCTATACCAGAAGCCTAATTTTTACATAAAAATTCATACTTTTTACGTAAAAATCTTTACATTACACACATTTTCTTATTCGACCATTTTTCATACAAATAGTCTATAATTAACATTTAATCATCTCAATTAACAAATTGAGGAATTAAAATAGTTGAGATCACTACCGGAGTCGTTCAACGACGTCCATCTGGTAGGTAGACTCCAATCAGCGATCGACGGAGTCGTTCGATCTCGCGCGTGCAAACTTTATTTCTCTATTCTTTACTTTTCAAGTTTTGGTTTACAAATCCGATGCCGCAGATTTGTCCAGAACGTTGAAAATAGGCCAACGGGTTATTCTTCAATTTTTGGTCACCAGTTGCCGTTGACCAGCGTTGACCGTCGTTGACAGGTCGTTGATTGCTCTGGCGATTAAAAATGCGGCCACCATCTTGAAGAGCTCGATGAGAGGAACCCATTGGTGATGTCAATTTCACCAATAAGTGCTCGAATCACCAGAAATCGAGCCTCGAAAATCGAAAGGCGGCGGTGAGGTTGGTTCTCTATCATGCCGGCTTTGTTGCCCAAATTGACTTGGGGCTTTTGATCTACGCATCATTCTGAGTATTTTGGCATCGATGGTTTCGCTTAACTCTACCGGAATCGACGGATTCCATGGTGGCGACACGGCGGCAACGGCGAAGGCGAAGTGTTGGACGGCGCGATTTGGCAGCCGTTGAGCTGAAATGAGGCCTGAGTTTTGTTCTACTCTCCACTATGAATCCATTGGGACCTTAATTATGGCATTTGGACGTCGGACGGCGGAGATATGACGGATTGAATTTTTCGTCTCCGGTGGCATTCGGGCGGCGCGTGCGGCGTGCTCCGGCGGCCGTTCCGTCGACTCAACCACCGTTGGACTCAGCTCAGCGAGAGCTTTCGAAGGTGCTGGCTGTGTTGAAAACGGACACCGTTTTCTGTGGTCGATTACTGTTCACATTTGGTGTGTGGCAGGAAAGAGAAGAAAAGAAAAATTATGAGGGCTTATTTTCAAATTTCTGATTTTTTGCCTTTATATATACTTTTTTTATCCAAAATTTCAACATGAGTTATCTTGACTAATTTGGGCATGCTGAACCCAAATGTAGCAGTTTTATTTTCATTCGAGGTCATTTTGACGAGTTTTCTAGTACTGCATGTTTCCCGGTCAAAAATTATTTTTTGTGCTCAAATGACTAATTTAAGCATTCTGATTCCAAATATATCAATTTTATTTTAAGAAAAGGTCATCTTGACCAATATCTTGATACCGCATATTTCTTGGTTAAAATTAACTTTTTATGCTCAATTGACTAATTTGAGCATATGTTAGGAAATGCCCTAAGCATTAGAGACATTTTGATGTATTTATTTTGAATTGGATAATAAAATTATATATAGAGGTTATTCATTACATTACTATATGTCCTCATTTTATTTACATGTTAAAGTAAATGTAAGCAAATATAGCTCCCTGACTGCTTGTGTTAAACTGTTAGAATGTTGCATGCAATGGACTTTTGTATACGAGAAGACAATGTTCTAAAGTTAGCGGTCTAAACTATGGTCTGTAGTCTATAGGGTTAGACCGAGCATCTAACTCATGTTAAGACTATTATGTTGTCTAAAGCCTTGGAGGGGACGGTTTGTATTGACTGTCTGGAGCATTGACTCCCAAGTAGAGACATAGATATGTTGCTTGGTGGTGACATATTAGACCGGGATTAAAGCGTGATTGATCTACGAAGTCCGCTTTGAGTGGATCGATCTACTTTTGACGTTCATTGTGCAGCAACCTTAATCCTGAGTAAAAGGACAGCTTCATGTATATGACTTGTGTACTTTGATGTTCCAATGGCTAAAGCGTCTCAAAGGTAGTAAGCTTATAGACCGGTTCATTGGGTGCATGACTTGTATACGATGAAGGGTTCGTTTACAGATATCGGAATCATAGCTCTAATGAGTAGTTAAGGGTATCCTCTTAAAGGCATTATACTGAATGTGAAAATGGACAAGGTCTTGGGTCGTCTGCTGGGCGGATGACTTCTTATTCACATATGGTGAATAATCATTTTCTTTATTCGGTAGTATAATGGAACTTTAAGATAGCCTGATCAGTAGGATTAAACGGACTTTGACCTAAGACTGATCATGGATATCATATGAGGGTTCTGCATACATGACAAGGTCATTGGACGATAACTTGTCACAGGCTTACGTAATACGGTATATAATTGGGAGTTCAGTTTCAGGTTTATAGTGGTGTGACTCTGAAATTAGTGATCATATGATTGAGTTGTTTGGTAAAGAATGATGATCATATGAATTTGCTGGAGCCCGATTATATATGTCCAATCAGTCCCTCTACTATCTCCACATAATTCCTTAACGTTTGGCAAATTGATTTGTGTATGCTATTGGCTAGTTTATTATGTATGGATGGTGATGACACAGAATTAGGATAATAGATAAGATTCTCTCCGGTTGGATTCAGATTTTGTTTTGGATAATAGAGTACACAATTATTCGAATTCCAAATAAAGTTGCCATGCTTTTATTTGAGATTGGATTGGAGTTGTAGAAAATTATCCATGAGAACAAGAGTTTGAAATACAACTGTTTTGTGGATTTTGAAATTTGAAATTTGAAATTTGAAATTTGAAATTTGAATTTGAAATTTGAATTTGAAATTCGAATTTGAAATTTAAATTTGAAATTTGAAATTTGAAATTTGAAATTTGAATTTGAAATTCGAATTTGAAATTTGAAATTTAAATTTTGAATCACAGTACAAGTGGGATTCGAATTTGTTATGGTAAATCCACTAGGAATGAAATTCAAATTTGAGTTGGATATGGAGAGGATAATCTTGTTAGAATCCTACTTGAATTTCGAATCCAAATCCTAACTAAAGTTGGACGAAAGTTTTGAGGATTATCCTCAATGATTTTCGGATTTTTTGTGGGTAAGGTTCAAGGAAAAATTCAAGTTTCATCGCAGTTGAATTTGGATTCTCTCCTCCCAGAAAGTGGCCAAAATTTTGGAGTGAATCTCCTAGGAGATTTTCGGTTATTTTGGATAAGGATGAGATAAGATTCAAGCTTGAAAATCCTAGTGGAATTTTGATTCTCCCTTATCCAAAAGTGGCCGAATTTTTTGTGGAGATTTTCTCCTCAGAATTTTCAGATTTTTTGGTTGAAAAAGGGAGATAAAATTCTAGTTAAAATCTTATTTAGATTTGGATTGGATTTATCCTAAAGTGGCCGAATTTTATTGTTGGGATTTTCTCTTGGAAAATTCAGATTTTGTGCTTGTGGATAAGGGAGAATATTTTCTCCTAATCCAATTCGAATTCAGAGAATCACCTCATGCAGGTCTATAAATAGAGGTCCTGCCACTCCAGTTCTCTTAGACCACAGACTCTCAGGTGAGCAGGCTTGTTATTGCATAGCCCACCGTAACAATAAGTTCTTTAGAGATCTGGGTGGCCGGAAGAAGACTAGCAGTGCTAGCATACCGATCGAGGTTCAGAGTGCCCATACACTCAGCCATTCGGGAATTGGAGAATAATAGAGAAGGCTAGTTGGTTGAAACCCTCCGGTCATTCTCCTCCTGCAGATTGGCGTTTTTGAGGTATGAGTTTTAATTGTTGTTGGTTTATTGTATATGGCATCTTGAGATATTTAACGATCTAAAAATTTTTATTGTTCCGCTGCGCCACTCTGATACGTTTTTTCCAATTTATTATCCTGCGATTGGTATCAGAGCCATCTCATGACTATGCTATGTACATAAATTAGATAATTACTTAGTCTTTTTATTTATGTATGGATTTGATATTTAGAGAGTGGCATTCTAGGATTCCTTTATGTTGTTATCATGTATTATGTATAAAGTATGTGGTTATTTTAATTTTTTGAATTATTATAAGTATGCTTGTTTATGCCGGTTATGGTTCCTTAGAATTTAGAAAAATTGTATTTAGGAATTTTTATGTAACCATGGGAGCAGTTTATTGATACTGTAATTTTCCCATGGATTTTAATTTTTGTCTCTTAGAATTATTATGGTTAGAATTTTGTACACCGGAAACCGTTTAGGAAATTTTATGTAATTATTCTTGGAGGAGATTGAAGATTGAAGACCGTGATTTATTTTTCCCAAAAGTTAAATTTAATTTAAAAGTTAAAATTTTGATTGTGTGGAAAATTTCAATTTAATTGGGATTCAAATTAATTTTTGGAGATCCTAATAGGTAAATTGGAATATGGCACGAAAATCGAGACACGATCCCTTGAGATAGGCCGTCGGTTCTTGGTGGGGCTGCAGCTTCTGCCCTCGGGCAGGATGGGCTGTGGCATCCCCTGTGTAGGCCATAACCACCCACGACCGCAGGCTTAGCCTGCAGTCAAGGGTGGCCGTGGCCTCCCCAAGGTTGGCCGCAGTCTGGGCGTGTAGCCTGTGGCTGCAGGCACTACCTGCAGCCTGCCGGCTGCTGCGCCCAGCCTGTGGCTGCAGGCGCTGCCTGCAGCCTGCCCTGTAGGCTACTGCGTCCAGCCTGGGCGTGTAGCCTAGAGCCTGGCAGGGCTGCACATGGGCGGCCGTGGGCTGCGAGGCCACCCGGGGCTGGTGGCTACCCACGGCGGCTGTCGCCTCCGGGGACGGTAGTGCGACGATTCAAAAATCGAAAAATTTTGATTTTTAAATTTGAGATTTAATTTTAAATCATGTTTAAAAAATATGTAATTGAAAATTTGAAATTTTTGAAATTACATATTATTACACATGATGTTTAAAATTGTTTAAAATTTGAATTTGAAATTTAAATTTTTGGAGATTTAAATTTTAAATGATTCTTGGGATGAGAAATAAATAGAAAGGCTACATAGAGATGGATACAAGAAGACAGAACAAAATTCAAGACCCAAAGAATGCTTTGGATGGAATTTTGTAATCTTTATTTTCTTTGTTCTAGGATGGAACCGTGGCTTGGTTATTCTGTCAATTATTTTTTCTGTGATATGTCATGGATGTATAAATATGTATTGATGGATGTTTTATATGCATATTTGATAACATGTCATATAGGATAGATGAGTGCCACTCATACTATATTGATCATACATAATTTGTCAAAACTTGTATGTTTTTCAAAATTTTGAGTGGAAGAGGGTTTCAAACAAAATCCACGGCCTCCATTGTTGATCCATATGTGAAAACATGGTAACGCCTCACGTCAGTTCTACCTTGACCACACCACTCGGTAGGTGTTTACCGCCGCCAGTATACTAGATTGGATCTCCTATATGGAAAATGTGTTCGGGTACGATCCTATTCATGACCACTCCTTGGTGGCTTGGTAGGACGTGGATCGGGCTACATAAACAATGGTTATACACTCAAGACTCGTTTAGTTATAACCTTCCCTAGAAATTCTGTTAACTAAACTGGTGGCCAAATAAACGGTTATTAATATATGTCTTAACCTTGGAGGATTTAAGGCAATATATATTAATTGGACGGGGTCCATGTTTCGGCTATTTGTTTTCATGACCACCCCTCGTTGGCTTGGGGCAATAGGTGCTGAGAATTACCTTTGCAATGCTACATGTTTTTCAAGTTTCATGTAGGAACATACTTGTATGTTTTATTTGCTAAATTATTTGTATATTTGCTTGGGCTTTGTAATGATATCTAGTATAATTTTATTTCAGTTCAAAATGTCACCGACACCCCTCATTTCAATACTTACTGAGAATAAACTGAATGGTAATAATTATAAAGATTTGAAAAGAAATCTGTTGATAGTTCTCAGCTACGAGAGGCACAAGTTCGTACTGGACAAACCATGCCCACCAGGGCCAAAACCTAACACACCACTTGAGGAGGTCCCGGTTGCTTATACTCGTTAGAGAGAATCTAATGATATAGCTCGATGCTACATGCTTACTAGCGTGACGAGTGCTTTACAAAAGCAGCATGAGACTTATCAGATTGCTAGGGAGATCATGGACAATCTGGAGGACATGTTCGGAGGCCAAGAAAAATTGGCTCGACAGTCTGCTATCACCAGTATTATGAACTCCAAGTAAAAGACGGGTACTCCGGTGAAGGACCATATGATCACTCTAATGGGATTCTTTGCTGAGACTGCCGAAAACGGTGCTGAGTTGGACTACAGCACCCAGATCGAGAAGGTGTTCAAAACTCTGTCTAAAGATTTTGTGGGGTTTAAGGCCACATACAATCTGGCGACAAGGGAGTTAGAACTAACCAAGCTCATGAAGTAACTCCAAGCTTATGAGCAGATGATCAGGGATGGGGATACGGTCCAACCCAAAGGTAAAGCCAATTTGACGGAATCTTCCAAACCCTCACGGAAGAGGAAGAGGCCAAATTAGAAGCAAGTGGTTTCTAGTTCTTCTAATCCTCCTGTCTCGGATGGGAAGAAGAAGAAGAAGAAGAAGAAGCCCAGGGACCCTAAAAAGTCCAAATGCTTTCGTTGTGGGAAGGTAGGTCACTTTAAGAAGGCTTGCCTGGAATTCCTAGTCGCCAAGGACAAGGAAGGGGTTCGTGGAAACGAGAAGTCTACATGATAGGAGCCTCTTGTTGCGAATTGGAGACGGCGGCTTGGTAGTGGCTGAGGTAGTGGAGGATATTTACCTTTACTTTGATCAATTTAGGTTTATTTTATTGAAAGACTGTTTTTATGTTCCTAATTTTAGGAGAAACCTTATCGGTAGCTTATTTAATAAAGGATTCTTATTCAGTTTCTTTTAATAAAAGAGTTGATATTCGTAGAAATAAGTCTTTTATCTCTTCTGGATGGATGGATGGAAACCTATATTTGATCAAACCAAAGATGTACTCACTGCTTGACACCGAATTAATAGATAACTCTAAAAGGTTGAAAGTTTCTTACTCTAACAAGGCGTATCTTTGGCATTTAAGACTTGATCATATTAATCAGGATAGAATTCAAAGATTGGTGAAAGACGGTCCTCTGAAATCTCTGGAGGAGGTACGTATTCCCCAATGTGAGTCTTGTCTAGAGGGTAAAATGACTAAGAGGTCTTTTGGAACTAAGGGTACAAGGGCTCAGGAGCTCTTAGAAATTGTGCATACTAACGTATATGGCCCCATAAACGTCACAGCACGAGGAGGATTTAAGTATTATATCTCTTTTATAGATGATTACTCGAGGTACGGATATGTGTATCTGATGCACCGCAAGAGCGAAACCTTTGACAAGTTCAAAGAGTATCGTGCGGAAGTGGAAAAGCAATTGGATAAATCCATAAAGACACTTCGATCTGATCGAGGTGGCGAATACCTCTCCGATGAATTTCTAGGACATCTTATAGAGAATGGGATATTATCCCAATTGAATGCACCTGGTACTCCACAACAGAATGGTGTAGCCGAAAGGAGAAATAGGACCTTGTTGGATATGGTACAGTCCATGATGAGTTATTCAACGCTGCCATTATCATTTTGGGGATATGCTTTACAAACGGCGTGCTATATTCTGAACCGGATTCCAAGTAAATCAATTCTCAAAACTCCGTATGAATTATGGCATGGCAGGAAGTCCTCCCTTGGTCATATAAGAATATGGGGCTGCCCGGCACATGTACTGGATGGGGTTGCGAAAAAGTTGGAACCAAAATCAGAATTGTGCATGTTTTTAGGGTATCCAAAAGGAACTAAAGGAGGTCTGTTCTATAATCCGAAGGAACAAAAAGTCATTGTTTCAACCCATGCGATATTCTTAGAGGAAAGTCACATGAATGACTTTAAGCCTCGAAGCAAAGTGGTGCTAGAAGAGTTATCGGGTGAAAGAACTGCTCAACAGATTTCGATCTTGGACGCAAGTCCGAGTTCCGGTGAAGGACCTGCTGACGATCAACAATTTAGGGTGCCTCGTCGTAGTGGGAGGGTTTCGAAGAAACCTAATTTCTTCATGTATGATGCTGAGGTATACCAGGCCGAGGCTCATGAGCATGAGGATGATCCGGTCACCTATGATGAAGCTATAAATGATGTTGATTCTAAATCTTGGAAACAGGCTATGAACAATGAGATGGATTCTAAGAAATCCAACTCTGTTTGGGAACTTGTAGATTTTCCGGATGGGATAAAACCCATTGGATGCAAATGGGTCTACAAAAGAAAGAAGGATGCGGAAGGGAGAGTGGAAACTTTTAAAGTTAGACTGGTTGCAAAGGGGTACACGCAAAAGGCTGGAATCGGTTACGATGAAACCTTTTCGCCTGTTACTATGCTGAAGTCTATCCGTATTCTTCTATCCATTGCTGCGACTCTCGATTACGAGATCTGGCAAATGGATGTCAAGACGGCATTCTTGAATGGCCATCTTGAAGAATGTATCTATATGATATAGCCTGAAGGGTTCGTAGTGAAAGGCCAAGAAATGAAAGTCTGCAAGTTGCTTAGATTCATTTATGGATTAAAGCAAGCATCCCGCTCATGGAACCAGAGGTTTGATCAAGCGATTAAGACATTTGGTTTTGAGCAGAACGTTAATGAACCCTGTGTTTATAAACGTATTAAGGATGGAAAAATGATCTTTTTAGTACTCTATGTTGATGATATACTGCTCATTGGGAGTGATGTGGGGAACTTATCATCCGTCAAACTTTGGCTGCACCAACAGTTTGACATAAAGGACTTGGGAGAAGCTAATTATATTCTAGGCATTCGTCTCTTCAGAGATCGAAAGAATAAAATGATAGCTTTATCCCAAGCTTCATACATAGATAAAATAATTGACAAATATGCAATGCAAGAGGCAAAGAAAGGTTCACAACCTTATATTGCCAGTCTAACTCTTTCATTGGATAACTGTCCTAAGACATCGGAAGAAAGAGAGCATATGAGTAAGGTCCCTTATGCATACGCTGTGGGTAGCCTTATGTATGCTATGCTTTGCACTCGCCTGGACATATGTTTTGCAGTAGGTATGGTGAGTTGATATTAATAGAATCCTGAAACCAAGCACTGGCAAGCAGTAAAGCATATACTAAAGTATTTTAAGAGAATGAGGGATTATATGCTGGTGTATTCAGAAGGGGACCTAACACCCATAAGATACACGGACTCAGACTTTCAGACTTGCAAGGATTCGAGGAAACACTGTGATAACACTGGGGCTATTGCGAACACAAGGGAATCTCGGCACCGCAAGAGGACCAGCACATAGATCGGAGATATCATATTATTAGAGGGCACGTAGAGACAGGACAAGTGGATGTATGTAAGATCGCGTCCGAGGACAACATTGCCGATCCCTTTACTAAGACTTTGGTGGCTAGAAGCTTTGAGAGGCACGTAGAGGCGATGGGGATGCGTAACATGGCACATCTGCCGGCTTAGGGTAAATGGGAGATTGTTAGGAAATGCCCTAAGTATTAGAGATATTTTGATGTATTTATTTTGAACTGGATAATAAAATTATATATAGAGGTTATTCATTACATTACTATATGTCCTCATTTTATTTACATGTTAAAGTAAATGTAAGCAAATATGGCTCCCTGACTGCTTGTGTTAAACTGTTAGAATGTTGCATGCAATGGACTTTTGTATGTGAGAAGACAATGTTCTAAAGTTAGCGGTCTAAACTATGGTCTATAGTCTCTGGGGTTAGACCAAGTATCTAACTCATGTTAAGATTATTATGTTGTCTAAAGCCTTGAAGAGGACAGTTTGTCTTGACTGTCTGGAGCTGAACTCCCAAGTAGAGACATAGATATGTTGCTTGGTGGTGACATATTAGATCGAGACTAAAGCGTGATTGATCTACGAAGTCCGCTTTGAGTGGATCGATCTGCTTTTGACGTTCATTGTGCAGTAACCTTAATCCTGAGTAAAAGGACAGCTTCATGTATATGATTTGTGTATTTTGATGTTCCAATGGCTAAAGCGTCTCAGAGGTAGTAAGTTTATAGACCGGTTCGTTGGGTGCATGACTTGTATACGATGAAGGGTTCGTTTACAGATATCGGAATCATAGCTCTAATGAGGAGTTAAGGGTATCCTCTTAAAGGCATTATACTGAATGTGAAAATGGACAAGGCCTTGGGTCGTCTGCTGGGCGAATGACTTCTTATTCAGATATGGTGAATAATCATTTTCTTTATTCGGTAGTATAATGGAACTTTAAGATAGCCTGATCAGTAGGATTAAACGGACTTTGGCCTAAGGCTGATCATGGATATCATATGAGGGTTCTGCATACATGACAAGGTCATTGGACGATAGCTTGTCACAGGCTTTCGTAATATGGTATATAATTGGGAGTTCAGTTTCAGGTTTATAGTGGTGTGACTCTGAAATTAGTGATCATATGATTGGGTTGTTCGGTAAAGAATGATGATCATATGGATTTGCGAGAGCTCGATTATATATGTCCAATCAGTCCCTCTACTAGCTCCACATAATTCCTTAACGTTTGGCAAATTGATTTGTGTATGCTATTGGCTAATTTATTATGCATGGATGGTGATGACACAGGATTAGGATGGTAGACAAGATTCTCTCCGGTTGGATTCAGATTTTATTTTGGATAATAGAGTACACAATCATTCGAACTCCAAATAAAGTTGCCATGATTTTATTTGAGATTGGATTGGAGTTGTAGAAAATTATCCATGAGAACAAGAGTTTGAAATACAACTGTTTTGTGGATTTTGAAATTTGAAATTTGAAATTTGAAATTTGAATTTTGAAATTTGAAATTTGAAATTTGAAATTTGAAATTCGAATTTGAAATTCGAATTTGAAATTCGAATTTGAAATTCGAATTTGAAATTTGAAATTCAAATTTTGAATCACAGTCCAAGTGGGATTTGAATTTGTTGTGGTAAATTCACAAGGAATGAAATTCAAATTTGAGTTGGATATGGAGAGGATAATCTTGTTAGAATCCTACTTGAATTTCGAATCCAAATCTTAACTAAAGTTGGACGAAAATTTTGAGGATTATCCTCAATGATTTTCGGATTTTTTGTGGATAAGGTTCAAGGAAAAATTCAAGTTTCAATCCTAGTTGAATTTGGATTCTCTCCTCCCAAAAAGTGGCCGAAATTTTGGAGTGAATCTCCTAGGAGATTTTCGGTTATTTTGGATAAGGATGAGATAAGATTCAAGCTTGAAAATCCTACTGGAATTTTGATTCTCCCTTATCCAAAAGTGGCCGAATTTTTTGTGGAGATTTTCTCCTTAGAATTTTTGGATTTTTTGGTTGAAAAAGGGAGATAAAATTCTAGTTAAAATCTTGTTTTGATTTGGATTAGATTTATCCTAAAGTGGCCGAATTTTATTGTTGGGATTTTCCCTTGGAAAATTCAGATTTTGTGCTTGTGGATAAGGGAGAATATTTTCTCCTAAACCAATTCGAATTCAGAGAATCACCTCATGCAGGTCTATAAATAGAGGTTCTGCCACTCCAGTTCTCTTAGACCACAGACTCTCAGGTGAGTAGGCTTATTGTTGCACAGCTCACCGTGACAATAAGTTCTTTGGAGATCTGGGTGGTCGGAAGAAGACTAGCAGTGCTAGCATACCGATTGAGGTTCAGAGTACCTACACACTCAGCCATTTCTTGAATTAGAGAATAGTAGAGAAGGCTAATTGGTTGAAGCCCTCTGGTCATTCTCCTCCTGTAGATTGGCGTCCTTGAGGTATGAGTTTTAATTGTTGTTGGTTTATTGTATATAGCATCATGAGATATTTAACGATCTAAAAATTTTTATTGTTCCGCTGCGCCACTCTGATACATTTTTTCCGATTTATTATCCTACAGTATATTGATTCTAAATATATCAGTTTTATTCCAAGAAAAGGTCATCTTGGCCAATTTCTTGATACTGTGTATGACACACACGCGTACACATATAAAATCACTACATTTGCACATTTTAAACATGAAATTCATCGTGTATATTTCATGTACCGATTTTTCGAGAATGATGAAAATTCTCGCTTATCACATTGAGATTCTATGATGGCATTATATTTGGTGAGGAAGTCCATTCCCATGATTACGTCGTAGTCGCACATATTGATGATGATTAGGTCCACGCTCAGCTCGTGCCCACTGATAACTACTGGCACGTGACGTATCCAATAGCTAGACAACAAAACTTCCCCAGAGGGAAAGGCAGTTTGAAAAGTTTGATCCATTTTATCTAGGTTCTTGTCTAACTTCCTAGCAAACTTTGAAGATGCAAATGAATGCGTGGCTCCAGAATCAAACAATACTAGTGTAGTGGAATTGGTGACAAAAAGTTGACCTATCACCACCATTGAGGTTCCGCCCTCTGCATCCTCTCTGTTGAGGGCGTAGATCCTCCCCTATGTCTCTAGAGCTTCCAATCTACCCTGAGTGATTGATGGATCCTCAATCTTGGTTTTAATGGCATGCAGTTGGCCGCTAGTAGCACGGGCTTAGCCTTGTTGATTTTGTGGGTTGGAGCGACAATTCTTGACATAATGGCCTTCTTTGCCACAGATGTAGCAACCACTGGTTTCTAGACAGCATTCTCAGGGATGGTTCTTTCCACACTTTAGACAAGGTGGGTGTGGGTTGCCATTTCCTTCTCGGTTACTCTTCTTTTGAGGGAAGTTCCTCTACTACCCTTGATTACTTGAATTTCCTTTCCTCTTGTTGTTGGGGTGGGATTGTCTATGATTTTAGCCGTTCCCCGCATTCTGACCCTTATGTTGCAAGTCAGGATGCTGTCTGCCCTTGGTTGGCTTGGCTTGTGTTTTCTCTTCTCTTCTGGTCTTGAAGAGTTGAGCCTTTCGCTTCTTGTCCTAGGCCAACCAATATTTTGCTCGGATGGCTCGGCTGACACACTCTGCTACTGTTACGGGCCGTGGCTACCACTGCAGACTTGGACAGCGATATCCATCCTGAACATTTTCAACATTCTTCTGACCTACTCCTTCTTCGTCGGCACTAAGTCTAGGCAGAGTCGAGCCATTTGCTTAAACTTCCTTACTGCCTCCATGACAGTCATGCTGCCCTGGCGCAGATTGTTAAACTCGTCCTATTATGCTGCTAGGGCTTCATCATTAAAATACATCTTCTTGAACTCGTTGATGAAATCTACCTAGTTCATCTTGTTAATGCTCCTTCGGATGGCCACGATCTTTCACCATTGGTGTGCCCCCTTGCATAGGGTAAGGGATGTACACAATACCTTCTCCCTTTCTGTCAAGCCAACGAGGTCTAAGATGACCTGGACATTAGTCAGCCAGTCATCGGCTTTGATAGGGTTCGTAGTCCCTTCAAATTCTGGCACCTTCATGCGCCTAAATCATTCGTATAGGTCACCTTCTCTCTGGGCTGGCACAAGAATGTTGACTGCTACAGGAGCAGCCATAGCCGATGGTGTTGGCGTTGTCTGGACTAGTAGGGCCACTTGTTTTAGGGGGTGTCGGGGGTTACTGGTGCTGCTTGGATTGGCACCTCTACCGAGTGTGGTGCTTGGGACTGTTGGTTTAATCACTCCTTGAGTTGAGTAAGTTCTTGTTGTTGATTTAGCATCATCTCTTGCATGGTTGCGAGCCGTGCCATTAGCTCATCTTCTCGGGTAGCTTGATTAGTTTGAGCTTTTATTCTCGCCATTGCTTCTTATATAACCCTATCACACAGCGGGAAAGAGAACTATGAGTCTTTTAAACGTTGTACTTGGGACTCGTACCACATATTATCTTCTTACTTAACAATCTTACTTAAACATTATAGACATAAATATACGTATTATATCTTTCTTTTCTTTCTTATTCTGTGATGTTCACTACAATTGTCTCATTATATTGGGACATCGTCTAAGTGCCAGGAACCATCCTGCACCTTTTGTCTCACTGCTGACATGTATGGAAATTCATCAAATTTAAGCCCTCTGGGCAAAACTATATTGCTTTTCATAATATATTTCACAAAATATATACATATATATTCAAAACTCTAGTTTAGTGAGAGTGATACATACTTCCTAATATTTGATCCCACAAGTACGTTTAGTTAAGTCTAGTGGGGAAAGCTACTGTTTCCCTCTGTATATTTACATAAAAAAATTTCTCGTAGAAAGGGTTACTACTACTCGAAGGACATTCTTGACTCGGCATCGGACATCATCTCGTCCTCACTGTCACTAAGTGGGAACTCCTCTTTGTCCTTCTCCTCATCTCCCTAGATAATATTGCCTTCGTCGTCGCTGGCAATGATAACTTAGGGCTCATACATTTCTATCCACTTATCGTCACTAATATGATCAGGGATTTCCTCCCTCTCATCGTCAGGTTGAGCATCGGGGAGAGCCTCATCATCGTTTTCATCCATGTGGTGTCCAAGAGATGGAGGGGCTAGTTCGGGGTCTTGTCACGGCCCAAAATTTAGACACGTGACACGGCAGCCAAATCATAATATCAACCCGAGATTTAAGGAAAATATTTATTACAAAAACAACGGGTCAACATTATAATTTAGCTAAGCCTAATTATAAAGTAGCATCATAACCACAAAACAAAATAAAGTAGAAAGTAAATACCTTTTAATGCGGAAATCAAACACAAAATCGGTTTTCAAAAGAAATTACCAACAATAAATATTCCCAAGCATAGAATTTAAATAACGTGAAATAAAGTCCAAACTTAATGTCTCATTACATCAGAACGAGAAACAGAAAGAAGAAGATGGAGAAAACGGATAGCATCATCCTCGGTAGAAACGGATAGCTCAACGATTTTCGGAACTGCTACCTCCCGCACCTGGAAGTAGTCATTTCGAAATTACAAAGAAAAAGGGACGTGAGCGCTGGCTCAGTAGGACAGAAACAAAGGTGGGTTAACAGATAACATTTAAAAATATGGCATAATATTCGTTTCCAAAATAATCAATAATTTAAAAAAAATACATGACATGATAATCATAAAATAATCAACAGTTTCGTGAAAAACATTTTTAATACAAGTTTTACTCTGCTGAGGACTTAGTGTAGCTGCAATATACGTGCCCCAATATTAAAATAATAAATCATTAAAACAACCATCATATCATGAGTGAGGACTTGTCGTAGTTATAATATACGTGCCTCGAATTTGAATTATCCTAGATCATCTCGTTATGGTCTAAATAGGCCGAACGACCCTGCGCAGGTTTAGGGACCTTTCCCCATGGCGTCAACTCTGGGACGCACGCATCATTTACAATGATCGTGAACTAGAGCTCAATTATGTTCACCGGATTATTCAAAAGATGGTATTTACCAAGTTATATTATGCCATAAATCAAAACACGTTTTAAAATACACATTTAATTACCAAATACGTTGCATGCGTTTATTTCATCAAAAACAATATAATAATTTCATAAACTGAAAAACAGCATGCCATCGATAAAACAGGGAAATTTAAAATACTTGACTACTCCCAGAAAAGGCTAGAACGTCCTACCTCGATTATCGTACAAGCGTTACGATAAGGTGATCCACAAATCCAGTAAGAACGTCAAATAAGTCCTATAATCACAACATATGATTAGTCTAGGTCTAGACATAATCATCCAATCATTTTAGTGTGCCTCAAAAGATTTTAAAACGTTTAATAAACATTTGAGATTTAAAATTTGTGAAAAACTCTAAGTTAGGATATTTCTGTTCATGGGCAGACTGACCTAGGCTGATTGTAAAATCAATATCAATTCATTTTTAATCCCAAAAATTCTAAATTTTTAATATGTTAAACTAGACATCCGTAGCTTTAATTCCATATAATTTTTATAATTTTTAGACATCATTTGGTCATTCAACTAGGCCAAAAACCGAGGGTTGTTTTCAGGCATAAAAATCTGGGTTTCAGTTTCGGTCCAAAACCTGGCAGTTCTGTCCGCCTATCTTAGAAAAATATTTTGACTAGGCAAACGGATGAGTTTGATTCTGAAATTTTTCAGCCATTTAGGGGACATCTTGAAGTTAATTTTAGGCTCAAGAATCACTCAAAAATCGTTTTTAAAACTCAAGTTATGGCTGACACAAATTTACTGTTCATATGGTAATTTTCCAGATTTCTGTTTTTCTGTGTCCGAATTTCGATTGGCCTCAAACCAATTCAATTTTCATCCAATGATCACGAAATTTTGTGGAAAACCTTATTTATATGTCATTAACACAACCCAAGAATCAAATTGACAAAATCATAAAATCTTACACATATGATAATAGGGTTTTTGAAAAGGGGATCAATGAGGCAAAATTTTAGGGTTTGAGAGAGAAATCACACCTTGTTTGTGCTGCACTATTTTTGATGTTTGGTCTCCCTTTTGGCTGAATTTGTGTGAGTGTTGGAGTCTTCAAAACAGTAGGGAAACAGTGGAGAAAACCATATAAAATTTCGGATTTGAAATCAAAAGGAAAAGGAAGGAAAAAAAATTTTGATTTCTCACCTTGTTTTTGTCTCAAAGATTGTTGAATTTTTGAGCTGCCTTTTGGTAAGTTTTGTTTGCTGTTTTGGGTGTGTTTTGGGAGAGAAAATTCAGAGAGGAAAGAAGGGAAAGCTGGCCGAATTTTTGAGGGTGAAAGGAAGGGTGAATGAGAGTTAAAAGGGGGTTTTTATACTAGGTTTTTCTTTCCCTTTCTCTTCCTTGTTTGGCCGAAAATTGTAAGGGGCAAAAGGGAAAGTTTTTGTACTGTTTTGAGGCTAGGGTTTTCTCTCTTATTTCCCCTTAAGTGGCCAAAATCATCCCTTAGTTTTTAAGGAAAAATAATTTGAATTTTGATTGAGTTTTGACTTAGCTTTTAATTCAATAAAATCTCCTTTATTTCCTACACTTTATGGCCAAATTTCTTCTTTATATCTAAGGAATGAAATTTAAATTTGAATCCTCCTTGAATTTGTGGAATTTAAATTTTAATTAAAATCCCAAGTGATGGCCGAATATTTTAGGGTTTCTTTTTGAAGTTCAAATTGTTGACTTTTTGAGCGGAATTTGACTAGGAAACCAACCTAGGGTTTCCAAAAGGATTTTTAATTAATTTTTTTGGCACACTAATTTTATTTATATTATATATTGACCCTTAAATAAAATTTAAGGCGTCACAGGTCTTCCCTGGGTTCCCTATCAACCTCGGGTACTGCTGGCTGGTGTGTGGCCATGAACTCTTCGTCGACCGGTTGGGGTGCTACGTCCACCGAGTTACCTTCCATGTTAGTAGCTGTTGTTGCTACAAAGCCTTCACCAGGTGCAGGGTGTTAGGAAATGCCCTAAGCATTAGGGACATTTTGATGTATTTATTTTGAACTGGATAATAAAATTATATATAGAGCTTATTCATTACATTGCTATCTATCCTCGTTTTATTTACATGTTAAAGTAAATGTAAGCAAATATGGTTCCCTGACTGTTTGTGTTAAACTGTCAGAACGTTGCATGGAATGGATTTTTGTATGCGAGAAGACAATGTTCTAAAATAAGCGGTCTAAACTATGGTCTGTAGTCTATGGGGTTAGACCGAGCATCTAACTCATGTTAAGACTATTATGTTGTCTAAATCCTTGGAGGGGACGGTTTGTCTTGACTGTCTAGAGCATTGACTCCCAAGTAGAAATATAGATATGTTGCTTGGTGGTGACATATTAGATCGGGACTAAAGCGTGATTGATCTACGAAGTCCACTTTGAGTGGATCGATATGCTTTTGACGTTCATTGTGCAGTAACCTTAATCTTGAGTAGATGGACAGCTTCATGTATATGACTTGTGTACTTTGATGTTCCAATGGCTAAAGCGTCTCAGAGGTAGTAAGCTTATAGACCGATTCGTTGGGTGCAGACTTGTATACGATAAAGGGTTTTTTTTACGGATATCGGAATCATAACTCTAATAAGGAGTAGAGGGTATCCTCTTAAAGGCATTATACTGGATGTGAAAATGGACAAGGTCTTGCGTCGTCTGCTGGGTGGATGACTTCTTATTCACATATGGTAAATAATCATTTTCTTATTCGGTAGTATAATGGAACTTTAAGATATCTTGATTAGTAGGATTGAACAGACTTTGACCTAAGGCTGATCATGGATATCATATGAGGGTTCTGCATACATGACAAGGTCGTTAGACAATAGCTTGTTATAGGCTTACGTAGTACGGTATATAATTGGGAGTTCAGTTTCAGGTTTATAGTGGTGTGACTCTGAAATTAGTGATCATATGATTAAGTTGTTCAGTAAAGATGTTAGGAAATGCCCTAAGCATTAGAGACATTTTGATGTATTTATTTTGAACTGGATAATAAAATTATATGTAGAGGTTATTCGTTACATTGCTATCTGTCCTCGTTTTATTTACATGTTAAAGTAAATGTAAGCAAATATGGCTCCCTGACTGCTTGTGTTAAACTGTTAGAATGTTGCATGTAATAGACTTTTGTATGCGAGAAGACAATGTTCTAAAGTTAGCAGTCTAAACTATGGTCTGTAGTCTATGGGGTTAGACCGAGCATCTAACCCATATTAAGACTATTATGTTATCTAAAGCCTTGGAGAAGACGGTTTGTCTTGACTGTCTGGAGCTGGACTCTCAAGTAGAGACATAGATATGTTGCTTGGTGGTGACATATAAGACCGGGATTAAAGCGTGATTAATCTACGAAGTCCGCTTTGAGTGGATTGATCTGCTTTTGATAAACATTGTGCAGTAACCTTAATCCTGAGTAAAAGGACAGCTTCATATATATGACTTGTGTACATTGATGTTCCAATGGCTAAAGCGTCTCAGAGGTAGTAAGCTTATAGACCAGTTCATTGGGTGCATGACTTGTATACGATGAAGGGTTCGTTTACAGATATCGGAATCATAGCTCTAATGAGGAGTTAAGGGTATCCTCTTAAAGGCATTATACTGAATGTGAAAATGGACAAGGCCTTGGGTCGTCTGCTGGGCGAATGACTTCTTATTCAGATATGGTAAATAATCATTTTCTTTATTCGGTAGTATAATGGAACTTTAAGATAGCCTGATCAGTAGGATTAAACGGACTTTGGCCTAAGGTTGATCATGGATATCATATGAGGGTTCTGCATACATGACAAGGTCATTGGACGATAGCTTGTCACAGGCTTACGTAATACGGTATATAATTGGGAGTTCAGTTTCAGGTTTATAGTGGTGTGACTCTGAAATTAGTGATCATATGATTGAGTTGTTCAGTAAAGAATGATGATCATATGGATTCAAGGGAGCCCGATTATATATATCCAATTGGTCCCTCCACTAGCTCCACATAATTCCTTAACGATTGGAAAATTGATTTGTGTATGCTTATTGGTTAGTTGATTATGCATGGATGGTGTTGTCATAGAATTAGGATGGTTGACAAGATTCTCTCCGGTTGAATTCATATTTTGTTTTGGATAATAGAGTACATAATTATTCGAACTCCAAATAAAGTTGCCATGATTTTATTTAAGATTGGATTGGAGTTGTAGAAAATTATCCATGAGAACAAAAATTTAAAATACAACTGTTTGTAGATTTTGAAACTTGAATTTTGAAATTTGAAATTTAAATTTTGAATTTAAAATTTGAATTTGAAATTTAAATTTGAAATTCGAATTTGACATTTGAATTTGAAATTTAAATTTGAAATTTGAAATTTGAATTTGAAATTTGAATTTTGAAATTTGAAATTCAAATTTTGAATCACAGTCCAAGTGGAATTCAAATTCTTTGTGGATAATTCCACAAGGCTAGATTTCGAATTTAAGTTGGATTATGAAGAGGAAAATCTTGTTGGAATCCTACTTGAATTTTGAATCCCAATCCTAACTAACTTGGTCGAAAATTTTGAGGAATATCCTCATGGAATTTTTGAAATTTTTATGGATAAGATTCTGGGAAAAATTCAAGTTTCAATCCCAGTTGAATTTGGATTCTCTCCTCCTTAAAAGTGGTCGAAATTTTGAGGGAAAATCTCTTTGAGATTTTCCGTTATTTATGGATAAGGATGAGATAAAATTCAAGCTATAAAATCATATTTGGATTTTGATTCTCCTCACACTTTAATGACTGAATCTAGTCATGTTTTTGGCACAATGGGAAATTGGTTTTTATGAGGGAATGAGGAGATAAAATTCTAGTTAAAATCCTGTTTGAATTTTGAATGAAAAATCCTTAAAGTGGCCGAATTCATTATGGTTGGATAAGGCCTAGATTTTTCAGATTTTATGAGTGGATAAGGGAGAAAATCTTCTCCTAATCCAATTCAAATTCAGAGGATCACCTCATGCAAGTCTATAAATAGAGGTCCTGTCACTCCAGTTCTCTCAGACCACAGACTCTCAGGTGAGTAGGCTTATTGTTGCACAACTCACCGTGACAATAAGTTCTTTAGAGATCTGGGTGGTCGGAAGAAGACTAGTAGTGCTAACATACCGATCAAGGTTCAGAGTGCCCACACACTCAGCCATTCAGGACTTGGAGAATAGTAGAGAAGGCTAGTTGGTTGAAGCCCTCCGATCATTCTCCTCCTGCAGATTGGCGTCCTTTGAGGTATGAGTTTAAATTGTTGTTGGTTTATTGTATATGGCATCATTTGGTATTTAACGATCTTGAAAAATTTTTATTATTCCGTTGCGCCACTCTGATACGTTTTTTATCGATTTATTTCCTTCACAGGGTTGAGTATTACTCTCTTGGCTTCTACTATATCCCGGGCAAGGCGCCTCAGGTCTTCATGCTATGGAGGGTACGGAACAAGGTCTCTTACGTACCACGGTCTCCCTCTCCATTGCAAGTCAGCTATTTCTGCAAAGGGTCAGTCAAAAGAGATGTGGGGAAGCATCGCATCCATGAACCTCTCACAGTAGTGCACCATGGTCTCTCCCTCATAGATATCCCGGATGTCAGAGAGGACCTGGTATCGCCTCTTATGCATATCATCCCATATATCTCTATCTCGGGCTGGTTCAACGCTATCACGGAGGTCACGGTAGAACTCGACCCACTGCACCGGATGCCCGATCTTGAGTCGTTCATTCCACCAGGTCAGTACTGGTCCATCTAATCTACTGCTGGCCAATACCACCTACAGGCGGGATGGGATGTGGCATGTCTTGAAAATAACCTCCAAGTGATGGATCCAATATGGAAGTTCGCTTGAGCGACGACCATCATATATGTCAGGTCGTATGATGGCAAAAGTTAAGCTCGCTTGACGGTCCTCTTGCACTTGATGAGGGTCGATCAGTACAACCATTATCTCTTATTATAATTTAAATGTTAACTTATATTCTAACTCTGAAGGAAAAATAAACCTAACTTACTTAAACAGATGAGGCAGGCGTATGGCAATGTGAGGTAGGGTGGCAGGAAACCACTCTGATACCAACTGTGATGTCTCATACCCTTAGTGGCCTGGACTGTCAATTAAAAACTTCTACTTAAACTGATACTTATACTTTCTTGCAAACCATTAATACTTACTTAAAATTTATTAACTTAGATACCTTAATTTTAGGGTTTTTTTTATATGTGTACGTATTTACTATTCATATATGTATATTTTAAATATACATCGTCTAAATATTTGAGAGTTCAATTACCCATACACACTTATAATACTGTTTAACTATTTACTATTCAAAAATACTGTTTAACGGTTACTATTTAAAAATACTGTTTAACTGTTACTATTTACAAATACTATTTAATCGTTACTATTCAAAATACCGATTAATTGTTACTATGCAAAAGGGCTATTTAACTGTTACTATTCAAAAATACCGATTAACTATTACATGCAAAAATACTGTTTTCTCAAGCAGTGCGGAAGATTAACTTGCGGTGTCTCCATAACCTCATCTCACATCCGCCTCCGCCGCCATCATCGCCCATTGATTTCTTAAGCTGTAGGATGCTTACCTACAGCATAAACACACTCCATTAGTTTTATGCCCAATAAGTACAACATGTTAACCGCAAAACATGCCTAAACATAGTACATACTTAAAATCGTATAAGCATGCCAGGTATCAACATATATCACTTAAACATGTCACATACCAGACAATCACATATCATATCCCTGAATCAACTGCACATACTATATGCATGGCAAATATCACCGTATACCGAAATGCATTTTACTATGAATGGAAGCATAGTGGACTATTGCATATCGTGTACAATGCTTGGTCCGGTTATGCTCATTTATGTTTCGTTATTCTCTTTTATTTATTATGTCTACTTAGGGCCCGTGTGTCTGTCCCCAGTGCGCACAGACCATTGGTAATGCCCATGGTCACTAAAAAAAATGAAGAGCCATCAACGGATGCTCAACTTAACTTTAACTTGAAAAACCTCTGTAGCTGGAGAGGCCGGTATGACACACTTCTTAATTTCTATCTTGTTTATCTATTCTGGCCAGATGCTTTTCTTAGCTGTCCCTAATCCTATGTGATAGGGATATATGGTATCTAACTTTGTTCTTTCATCAATCTACGTGATTGTGAACCATATGCTTCTTCTACATGCTGTGCATAACTGTGCTTGATGCATACTTAAAATACTATAATGCCAACTTTTAAATTCATTTTATTCATACTGTAGGTGGAGTTGTACTTACCTAGTTTGCATGTAAACTCATTCCATCGCCTTTATCAAATTTACAGGTAACTACCTGTCATCATAACGTTTCTCATCAATACTTTTGCTGAGTCACTAATATTGTTAGTGACAAAAGCTAATAAAATCATTTGGTACCGATTGCCATCGGTACAACTCGCTCTCCTTTCCAGCGTTTGAATCTATAGACGTGTTTAATTAATTTATTGCCCCATAATTAATTACAACGTTCTCTGGTCACTATTATCATTAGTGACTGTATCTTGTATTATGGTATGGTACCGAGGTCTATCGGTACCCTATTACTCTATTTAGGGATTTGGTGTCTAACTTCTATCGTGTTTGATTAATTGTCTTCTTGATAGATTAATCATCGTTCCTCATAGTATCGTTCGAAACACGGTCCTCGATTGATTGCCGACCAGTCAACTGACCGGTTACCTCACGCATCATTAACTAGGTAGTTTACTAGTTTACTATGTGTAAACTAAGTATTGTAACTGATCGGGTTATTGTGCTTGTTTGGGTGTGGTAGCCTATCGGGCTACCCACACTATTTTAGTCATTTTTGAAAATTGGTTTGGTTGCCTTGTAAAATTTTTTTTTGGGGAAAAATTACGTTCTTTAAAACCGTCCCCTTATCACCCTGTTAGAAGGTGGGGGGCGTTTTATGAAAATCATACTTTATTTTAAAAGATTAAAAAAACACATTTTGATGTTTGTATTAAATGGTGGTTTCTGAACCATTTTTGAAAACTGTTTTGAAACTTGATCGTAACGACTTAGTTTGCAAATATGGCGAACATAAAATTTTTCATCCTCGACGAGATTAACAATTCTCATGTTCACCTCGAAGCTCAAAACTAACTCAAACGGCTCCTAATATTACTAAACTCGTGGCTATTGTGCCCTGTTTTTTTTTTTGTAAAATTTCCAGTTTTACGTCATTTTAAAAACGGCTCTATTTGAGCCCTGAAACGGCCAAATTTTTAAAACACTTGTAAGTCGTCTTAAAGGTTTCGACGTGTTCTACAACTTTTGTGTTGAGTCCGAGATTCGGTTCGGACTCTAAGTGGTCCATTTTTAACAAAACCCGAGACTAATTCTGGTTCAGATTTTTTTTTGTCTCAGTTTTGGGCACAGAATGAAAACCACTCGAAAAACCTATCTTAGTGTCGTTTTTAGCCAAAACACACAAAAACAACCGTAACGAAATTTCCTTAAAATTTCATGTTTTACAAAATCTCAAATTCAGACCCTAAAGGGGTCAAAATAGCCAAAACCCGTCGTCTTTCCTGGGGACAGATTGTGTCCAGCTATCCTTAAAACAAAACGTTCATGCTCACATGTGTGCACATCCATTCATAGAAACGTAAACACAACCACATAACCACAAACTTAAAAATGTAAAGCAAAGGGCTCAAAATAAACTTATTACAACCCATATACATAAACAAATACACATAAATATCTTGATCAAAATCTTAAAAACAACTAACCACAAAAGGGAGGGTTTTCGATTTTTACCTCTTGTACTATGAACCAAGCACAAATTTGAGTCAAGGCTTGAGCGGCCAAATGGCTGTATGAACCAAGGAGAGTGGGGTTCGGTTCTATACTAGCAAGACACCAAAAATTTTCTCTTTAATATCAACTCAAAACAATAACCAAAAACCACAAATATTGGTTTTAAAAACTCACCCTTGGATGGACTTAAAATCAAAATAGCTTGAAATGAATCCTCCTAGCTCAAAACAACCCCATATTCACACGGTTTTTCAATGGAAAAATAAGAAGAAAGCTTGCAAAAATGGAAGCTCACTTTGCTATCTTGCTTCCTTAGAGTTAGGGATGGATTTTGCACACTTTTGGTGAAGAAGACTTGAAGAAATTTTCTTGTTTTGGTGAAGGAAAGCTCACCGTTGCAATGGAGGAAAAATGGCTGAAAATTTTCTGATTTTTGGCCACTAAAACTGTGTATATATCAGCCCAAAAAGGAGGGACCAATTTGCAAAGAGTCTTGGACAATTTAGTAACAATTCAAGGGCTTTTTAGCAACTTTTTAAGGACTAGTTTGCAATTATAAAAATTTTTGGCTGATTTTTTTCCATTCTCCAATCAAAATCTGCCACCTTGAACCCTAGAAAATTCTTGCATTTTTGCAAGATTGATTTTTGACTTTTTTGTGTTGACTTTGCATCATGGCCATTAGATTAAAATGACTTTAAACCCTAGCCCTTAGATCTTAATGTAAGTTTGCATCCTTTGAATGTTTCACACCCAATCTTTGACTCCTCATATACATTTTGGTCAAACTTTTGATCAAAAGTTAAATCGAATAGTTTTGCACCAAAATCACGTAGACGAGTTTATGAGACTGTCCATGTGATCGGTTTTCCTTAATTCACTCTGGTTTGAGTAAAAATCTATATCGTAAGTATTTCGTCTTTTAGTGACTCACAGTATATTTCTAGGGTTTTTGAAACCGAGAAAGGCATCATTTGTCTGATTTCGATTCGGTAAAATTTTCCATTCTTGAACACCCTCTCTTTGGCATAGTTAGAACATTTCATTGCGTTCTAAATAGTATTAAATCATACATTTTATAATTATACATAAAAAAATCATTGTATACATTCATTGTACATATTTTTCGAGAGTAGTAAAATTTCTCGGTTGTCACATTCATCTCTCCTTACAAAATTTTCATCCTTGAAAATTAGAATAAGTGAAGGTATGAAGCTTTAATCTCGTCTTCACGTTCCCACATAGTCTCTTCAATATGTGATTTCTCCATAAAACCTTGACTAGTGGGATCATCTTATTTCTTAATACCTTTTCTTTACGTGCTAAAATTTGCACTGGTTATTCTTCATACGTCAAATCTTCTTGGACTTATATCGATTCATACTTCAACACATGTGATGGATCAGGTATGTACTTCCTAAACATCGACACATGGAAGACATTATGTACTGTCGATAGATCTGAGGGTAATGCCAACTTGTAGGCTACCTTTCGAATGCGTTCGATTATTTCAAATGACCCAATATATCTTGGACTCAATTTTCCTTTTTTATCGAAACGCATCACGCCCTTCATTGGCAATACCTTGAGGAATACGAAATCTCCTTTGTTAAACTCCAGGAATCTTCATCATTTGTCTGCATAACTTTTCTGTCGGCTTTAGACGATCTTCATCCTTCTCTAAATCTTTGCAACTGCCTCTGGAGTTTTCTGTATAAAATCAGTCTTGTGCAACTGCTTTTCTCGTAGATCGTACTAGTGAATAGGTGATCTACACTTTCGTCCATATAGAGCCTCATACGGTGCCATTCCTATGGAAGCTTAGTAACTATTATTGTATGAAAATTCTATCAACAGAAGTTTCTCATTTCAACTCCCGGGAAAATCTATAACACAGGCTCTGAGCATGTATTCCAATGACTAGACGGTTTGCTCTGACTATCTATCTGTCTGGGGATGAAAAACTATGCTAAGGCGTAACTTTGTCCCTATAGCTTCTTGTATACACTTCCAAAATGCTGAAGTAAACCGTGCATCGTGATCAGAAATAATAGACTTTGGAACTCCATGTAATCGAATAATATTGGTCACATACAGATGTACCAATTTTTCCAATGTGAAGGTTGTTTTCATGGCTATGAATCACACTGTCTCGGTCAGTCTATCAACAATTACCCAGATAGTATCATACCCTTCTCGGGTCTTGGGAAGCCTTACCACAAAATCCATGGTAATGTGTTCCCATTTCCATTCCAAAATTTTTAGAGGTTCCAATTTTCCTCCAGGATGTCTATGCTCAGCCTTGACTCTTTGACAAGTCAGGTATCTACTCATGAATTTCGCAATATCATTTTTCATCATTTTCCATCAAAACTGTATCTTGAGGTCCTGATATATTTTGCTGGCTCTAGGATGAATGGAATACAGTGTTTCATGAGATTCTGCCATGATTCGTCTTCTAAGTCCTTCATTGGCTGGGACATAGATTCTTCTCTGGTATAAAAGCATTCCATCATTAGAAATGCTTACATCTAACTTCTTGCTATCGGAAGCCTCTTCTCGGAGCTTCATTGCACTTGGATCCAACTTCTGGGCTTCTTTAATATCTTTAAGCAAAGAGGACTCCAATTATAGTGCTGATAACTTCCTAGCTGTTAACTTTAATCTAAGGGAGTTAATTTCTTACTGTAATACTTTTGGTAGCTCCTCTATTAGTAACCATTACAGAGTAGTCGATTTTCTGCTCAGGGCATCAGCTACTCGATTTGCTTTCCGGGATGGTAAAGGATTTCACAGTCATAGTCCTTCACCAACTCTAATTATCGTCTTTGTCGCATGTTTAACTCCTTCTGAGTGAAGAAGTATTTCAGACTCTAATGATCAGTGAAGATTTGGCATTGAGCTCCATATAAATAATATCACCAGATTTTGAGTATGATCACTACTGCAGCAAGTTCCAAGTCATGCATGGGGTAGTTTCTCTCGTGGTTTTAACTGATGCGACGCATATGCAATTACCTTGTCATTTTGTATTAATACAGCTCCTAAGCCTACCTTTGAAGCATCACTGTAGATTTTGAACTTTTCTCCTTCAGTAGATAGTGTAAGAATGAGTGCACTTATTAGTCGTCTCTTCAATTCTTGAAAACATCTTTCACACTCTTGTGTCCACTCGTATTTCTTTTCCTTACGAGTGAGAGCAGTGAGGGGTGCAGCTAGTCGTGCGAACCCTTCCACAAACCTTCTGTAATAGCTGGCTAATCCTGAGAAGCTTTGTATCTCCATCACACTTTTAGGAGCAGGCCACTCATTAATTGCTTCCACCTGAGCAGAATCTACAGTGATTTCTTCCTTTGTCACCACGTGTCCAAAAAAGTACACTTTATCTAACCAGAATCCACACTTAGAGAATTTCGCATACAACTAATATCTTTTCACGGTGTAAAGAACAATTCTCAGATGCTCCTTGTACTCTTTATGAGTCTTTGAATATATAAGTATGTCATTAATAAATATGATGACAAACTTATCAAGAAATTCTTTAAAGACACTGTTCATTAAATCCATAAATACAACTAGAGCATTAGTCAATCTGAACGACATCACTAAAAAGTCACAGTGACCGCAACGGGTTCTAACGTCGTCTTGGGAATGTCGCTCTCCCAGATTCTTAGTTGATGGTATCCCGAGCGTAAGTCAATCTTCGAGAATACCACTGCACCTTTTAATTGGTCGAACAGGTCATCAATTCAAGGTAATGGATACCTATTCTTGATGGTAACCTTATTCAACTCTCTATAATCAATATACATCTGGAGAGTTCCATCATTCTTTTTAACGAATAAAACTAGAGCTCCCCATGGAGAGTAGCTTAGCTTGATAAATCCCTTATGCAGCAGTTCTTTTAACTGTACCTATAGTTCTTTCAATTCTGCTGGGGCTATACGATACGGTGACTTGGATATTGGGGCAGTCTCTGGCATAATATCGATCTCAAACAAAATCTTCCTTTCTGGAGGTAAACCCGGCAATTCCTTTGGGAATATATCGAGAAATTCGTTGATAACAGGAACATCTCCTAGTTGCAATTTCTTTTCCTCTATCACATCTGTTACGTATGCTAGGTATCCCATACAACCACTGGCTATCAACTTCTTCGCTTTCATTGCACTAATCAACATCTTCGTCGATTGATGGGATGTGTCGACATACTCAAAACTCTCTTTCTCGTCAGCTTGAAAAATAATTTTCCACTTCTGACAGTCGATTGTAGCCTGATATTTTCCTAGGAAATCTATTCTTAGGATCACATCATAGTCGACGATCTTCATTACAATCAAATCGACATACAACTCCCTATTTGCCACAATTACTGGTACATGGCGTAACCAGTAATTTGACAGCATCACTTCTCCTGAAAGTAGAGCTGTCCTAAAAGTCATTCCCATATCATCCTTAGCATATCCTAACTTGTCAGCGAATTCATGAGATACAAAGGAATGTGTGGCTCCTGAATCAAAAATGACACATGCCACGTGGTTAAATATAGACAGCTGACCTGTAACCACATTGGATGTCCCCGCTTCAGCCTCCTTATTGGTGAAGACTATAACGTGAGCATTTGTTTGTGGGGTCTACTCTTGGCGTTCGGACCATGTTGGTGGCACTACCAAAGGCTCTTCAATTCTTCCCTGTAAAGCATGAGCTTGAGGCGGTTGAGGACGGGAAGGATATTGTTGACGCTACTGCATTGGCCCTGAGGTATTCTAGTGGTTTATCAAACAATTTTTAGCAAAATGGCCCTCTTGTCCGCACTGATAACATGTGTTGGTGCCAAATTGGCACTGGCCTGGGTGCCTTTTTCCACATGTGGCGCACATCGGAAAACTCAGTCCTGTATCTTGATTGGTCTTCCGTTATTGATTGCGGCTATCTTGACTTCTATTCCTAGAAAAATTCCTTTTTCTTTTACTCTGCTGTTGTTGGGAGCCTTGAATGTTGGACTGATTGGGTCGATTCTGACTGGACTTACTGCCTTGACCCGTCTGCGTCCCTGCCTATGCTGACTTGGCTAGGATCTTTTCCTTTTTCTTTGCCTCCCAAACTTTCTGCCTTTTCTCCTTTTGTCTGAGTAGGTGATATTCAACTCTAAGGGCTCGGCTTACACAATCCGCCACTGAGGTTGGTGGTACTGGCCCACTATCAATTAAGGCAGCTATTTTTGGCCTAAACATGCTAATCATCTTCTGAATCTTCTCTCTCTCAGTTGGCACCACATAAGGGCACAAGTGGGATAGCTGATCAAATCTCCTACATACTTCACTCACCAACTGATTTCACTATTTCAATTCGGCAAATTCTTTTTGTTGGGGGCGTAAAGCAGCCGGATCATAATATTTCTAATTGAATTCCTCTAGAAATTCGTCCCAAGTCATAGTGGTCACATCCCTTCTCATGCGACAGTGTCCCACTAGAATCACGCAACCTTTTTCAGCACGAAGGACGTATACAAAATCTTTTCTTGGTCAGTCAAATTCATAAACTCTCAGATCATTTATAGAGAAGAAAGCCACTCCTCTACCTCCAATGGATCAATTGAACCCTCGAACTTCGACGACTTCATCCAACAGAATCATTTATATAAGGGTTCTTGGTTCACCCTAGGTTGGGGTTGCTGGACCTCTGGAACAACCGGTGGCACTGCTGGTATGATTTCTGCCGCCTGAGAGGCATGGCCTTCTTCTTGGCCTTGTCGTTGTTCCATTACAGATAACTACTGTCTTAATTCAACATTTTCTTTCATTTAGGTCTCTAGGAGGGCTTGTAATTCCTCCGCTCTATCTACTATTGGAGGACGTCGTCCTCTTCGTGCACTCATTGTGTTCTATTTCTTCTAGCCTAGCACAATGATCAATAGTTAGATTTTCCATAAATAATTTGGTAATGTAGCAAAATTTTAAACATGTCATTTACTATATAATATAAGCATTTCAAAACGTCTCATCTCATTTCATAGCATTTCTTGCATCATATATAGCATACATGAACATTTACATACACTGTAATATTTAGACTATATTTGTCTTAGCTTCTTACTTCATATAAACATACATACATATTTAAATATGGACATGTGTTTATACAAATCTTAGGTTTCAACTATCCTATTCATCTTGACCTAATGGAAATTCCTCCGGGTCTTATTCGTCCTCATCGAAGTCATCTCCAGTAGACGTCCCCTGATCATGAGTCGTATGTGTTCTTTGTCGCGATGGACCGGCTTCGTGGTCATTAGTCGTCGGTGGTAGTCCATATAAACATGTCAATGCCCTTTCCTCGTGATCTTGTTCCCATTGATACCTGTCCATACGTTCCCTTAACTGCACCCTTTTAACTCTAATGGCGCTAGTAACAAATTCACGCCTAGTAACGGAATGAAGTAGACTCACCCTTTGTTTCAAATCTGTTGTGAGTCCTTTTCAAAACATTTCACAAAAATCTTCATCAGAGAAATTCGGAAGCGGGCACTTTTTAACAACATTCTCCTCAAATCGCGCCGCATATGTAAGTACTGTATCCCCAGGAGTCATCTGAAATCTTTCTGTTCTTTGGATAAACTCCCTAACGTCCCTTATTCGAGGTAGTGTAGGCAACGGCGTACTTTCCTCACTAACCGGAGGAACTAGAGTTGTCTCTGGGCTCCTTAGGGAAAATTGCTACCTCATGTCATACCGAAGTCAGCCTAATTAAGCCTCAGCAATCCATCTTGATGGTAATATTCCCAGCATATTCGGGCATCTCCTTGGAAAGTGTTCACTGTGAGGATAACCTAATAATCTAGGTCTATATCACAGGACTGGCGAATCATCTCCATAGTATGCAGCCAATCCTGTACTTGTGCTAATTGATGTCCTTCATCGAAAATAGGTGGCTGGCAAGCCCTAAAAGCCTGGGTGGCTCTGACAGAAACTCTTGTGTCAATATGCTCTCGTCCGCCTACTACCGGGATGTCGACTACTACTGATAGTGGATGGAGTACTGGTGGAGGGGTTGGTGCCCTAGTAGTCGTCGGTGCCTTTGCTCGTGGAGTAGCAGGGTTGGCCAGTGTCAGGGAGCGTACCGTCTGTCATCGGGGTGGGGATGGCCTAATTATGGGTCTAGTCCATACCCTAGGAGGACCCCTAACTTGGTATGGATATGGTCGGATGTATGGTGGTCTCGTCATCTAGCTCCTACATAGGGTTCACTTAACGTAAATAAACATTTTACTAATTGTAAAAATAAACTTAACTTACTTGGATCGACAAACGGGATACGCATCAGGCCTTGAGGGACATGGTCAACTGCTCTGATACCAACTGTGGCGGCCCGCCCTTCATGGAGGCTAACAGTACTAGCATAGTAAAGCTTTGGAATCCTCTATGATAGACTGTCACCTCAATGGGTCACCGGCAACTTACTTGTAACTTGTATTTGTTATTTACCATTCGTATTTTGAACTTAAATTTTATCATAAAAACTGGGGATTTTTTTTAAAACCTATCTTGAAACTATAAAGTTGTAAAACATTATAAACATGTATTGAAATACATGTCATACTTTGTCGTGCATATTTTACATCATGATACAATATTTCAAAACAAGTTTCAGAATTGCTCAGGAGAAAACATCAGTAGGACCATTTCCCTCGCCCAGCCCTAACCGTAGATGCAGATCCTGCTTCTCATCCATCCACTATCTACTGATGTACAGGCTTCTTACCTGCAATATGAATAAACTTATGAGCGACAGGCTCAGTAGGTTCAAACATAAAAAGAAATAACATACATCATACATCATATCATAAACCCTAACCATACTTGTTAGTACTTGTTAGACTTGATTATGCTTAGTTATAGGCAAATCTTAAGTCTTAGGTCTTATCTTGCATTAAGTTCTGGTTTTGGACCCCGTGATTGGTTATATTGCAGTGCGCGCATGACTGAGGGGGACCCTGGGGAGCGACCCACTGGCCAAGCCTCTGCAATCTACATGACATGAACTTGATAAAACATAACATAACATGAGAAACCTCCACCTGTGTGGGTGCCCAGTATGCCAATGTTGGTTTCATTACTGACTTTCATGTGGTTTCTAACCGATGGCATTATTGCTACCTCCTGGGTTTGGAATACTTTTACATTACGTTTTTTATTTGTGGTTATTTTATTTTCCACGTTAGTGTGTATATAATACCTTGATACTTATTTACATGTTATACATAACATATAAACAAATTATGTAAATTCATATTGCAGATAAATAAATGTTTGAACTTACAGATATTTTACTAACGTTTCCTTGCCAGGATCAACTGCATCCTTTTATCACCTTTTTGTTGAATCCCTATAACCGAAATAAATTATGGTTATTTTTACTATTCATTTCATATTTAAAATATTATAAAAATATAAAACTTCTAATTCTAGATCCCTAATTATTCATTTAGGGGTTTATTTTTCATTTTTGTATTTATTGCACGGCCTGGTACATGACCGTGTCCATGGCCGTGTACCTCTCGGGTTTGTGAGTTATTTCCCTACGCACCCGTGTTCTCCTAGTACACGCCAATGTGCTCTTGAAAACTTTGAATTTGATCATTAGAATCTTAATTAAGGCCTTAGGATGCCATTCCAGGCCTTAATATTACTTTTCTTTTTGACAAAATGACCATTTTGTTCTTAACTTTTGACAAAATGACCATTTCATCCTTAGTAGGATTTTTTCCCCGTTTTTGGACTTACAACTTTATTTTGGCCTTTAGAAATTCAGTTAAATCATTCTGAGACTTTTACGGTCCTTTTCTAGTGATTTAGAAAATTTTAGTCAAAATGACCATTTTGCCCCTAATGGGACCTTAGATCGTAAAGTTTATATTTTAGCATTTTAACTAGGTTTTCTAGTCCCAAAATCATAAAATAATTTTTCTTAGACCTTACCGAGCTTTTACGACATTTCTTATCAAAATGCTCAGGTTACTGTTTACCGACTCTCGGGTGGTACTATTCTGACCCTTGTGGTCGTTTCTCTTTTTTCTAAACTTTCGGGATCTCAGATGGATATTTCACTACTTTTGAAATTGTCCATTGCCCTTCCTCGAGCCTAGGTTCTCGAGAGGCTCAGGTTTTTAATTCTCGACCCTAATTTACCCTTCGTTTCCTAAAATACCCTTCGGGCACGCAAAAAATTTTGGTAGCATTTCTGCTTAATTTTTAGGTTCTCGGCGTTTAGGTAACACCTTAAAACCCTTGGTACCTGCCAATTACTAAACCGGAGACCTAATTTTTACGTAAAAAACAAATTTTTTACGTAAAAATACATTTATAGCCCCCGTCATTTTCAACGACGTTTCGGTCCATTTTTACCTATTCTTACTCGCTGTTTTCATCTATATTACTCTTTCACATATTCCTTACAAAATTTTCATTTTCCACCAAAACCCTAGCCACGGATTTTGTTGCCAAATAAGTACTAAAATTTAATTTTTCTTGTCCCTAACTTTATCCATAATTTCATTACATACTAACATAATTTATAAAGTCAAAACATTACCCTAGACAAGTGAAAATTTTCAATCAAATCCTTTCCTTAACCCATGGATTTTTCTTGGAAAATCATGCACAACATTTTATTCTTCCTATTTCATTCCATTCCTTGCTTCCAATACATGTTAACACCATATTTACAATCTAAAATCATCAACATAATGCTTACATTTCCATGTTGTCCCATGGATTTTCATAAGAAAATAAGCATAGGAGGTGGTGTTTTTTAATTTCTATTTCATCCCTTTCTTTCATCACTTTCCCACATGATTTTCAACACCAAAAACCAACCAAGTTTATATCAAAATTTCGCCATTCCATACCATGAATAGCTCACAGATTTTGTGAGCAAATATGCACTAAACTTGATTTTTCATGCCCTTAATCCTTGCTTGTTTTAGCTTTATGCCATTAACACTCTTTTAAGCAAAAACCAACCAAACAAAAACTGAAATTTTCATCTCAAAACGGCCCCATATTCACACGATTTTTCAATGGAAAAACAAGAAGAAAGCTTGCAAAAAATGGAAGCTCACCTTGCTATCTTGCTTCCTTAGAGTTAGGGGTGGATTTTGCACAATTTTGGTGAAGAAGACTTGAAGAAATTTTCTGGTTTTTGTGAAGGAAAGCTCACGGCTGCAATGGAGGAAAAATGGCTGAAATTTTCCTGATTTTTGGCCACCAAAACCGTGTATATATTAGCCCAAAAAGGGGGGGCCAATTTGCAAAGAGTCTTGGACAATTTAGCAACAATTCAAGGGATTTTTAGCAAATTTTTAAGGATTAGTTTACAATTATAAAATTTTTTGGCTGATTTTCTTTCATTCTCCAATCAAAATCCGCCACCTTGAACCCTAGAAAATTCTTGAATTTTTACAAGATTGATTTTTGACTTTTTTGTGTTGATTTTGCATCATGGCCATTGGATCAAAATGACTTTAAACCCTAGCCCTTGGATCTTAATGTAAGTTTACATCCTTTGAATGTTTCACACCCACTCTTTGACTCCTCATATATATTTCGATCAAACTTTTGACCAAAAGTCAAATCGAACGGTTTTGCACCGAAATCACGTAGACGAGTTTTTGAGGCTGTTCGTGCGATCGATTTTCCTTAATTCACTCCGATTTGACTAAAAATCTATACCGTAAGTATTTCCTCTTTTAGTGACTCATAGTATTTTTCTAGGGTTTTTGAAATAAAAAAGGCATTATTTGTCTGATTTCTGTTTGGTAATATTTTCTATTCCTGAACACCCTTTCTTTGGCATAGTTAGAACATTTCATTGCGCTCTAAATAGTATTAAATCATACATTTTACAATTATACACATAAAAATCATTGTATACATTTGTTATACATATTTTCGGAGAGTAGTAAAATTTCTTTGTTGTCACACTAGGTGCTGAGAATTACCATTACATTGCTATATGTTTTTCAAGTTTCATGTAGGAACATACTTGTATGTTTTATTTACTAAATTATCTATATATTTGCTTAGGCTGTGTAGTGATGTCTAGTATAATTTTATTTCAGTTCAAAATGTCACTGACACCCGTTATTTCAATACTTACTGAGAATAAACTTAATGGCAATAATTGTAAAGACTGGAAAAGAAATCTGCTTATAGTTATCAGCTGCGAGAGTCACAAGTTCATACTGAACGAACCGTGCCCACCTGGATCCAAACCTGACATACCGCTTGAGGAGGTCCCGGTAGCCTTGTTAGAGAGAATCCAATAAGATAGCTCGGTGCTACATTCTTACTAGCATGATGAGTGCTTTACAAAAGCAGCATGTGACTTATCAAGTTGTTAAGGAGATCATAGAAAACTTGGAAGACATGTTCGGAGGCCAAGAAAAATTGGCTTGATAGTTTACTATCACCACTATCATGAACTCTAAGCAGAAGGCAGGTACACCGGTAAAGGACCATATGATCACACTTATGGGATTCTTTGCTGAGCCTGCCGAAAACAGTATTGAGTTGGACTATAACACCCAGATCGAAATGGTGTTTAAAACTCTGTCAAAGGATTTTGTCTGGTTTTAAGCCACATATAATCTGGCGACAAGGGAGTTAGGACTCACCGAGCTCATGAAACAACTCCAAGCTTATGAGTGGATGATTAGAGATGGGGATGCTGTCCAACCAAAAAGAGAGACTAATTTGGTGGGATCTTCCAAACCTTTAAGGAAAAGGAAGAGGCCAAATAAGAAGCAACCAACCTCCAGTTCTTCTGCTTCTCCTGTCTCAGATAGGAAGAAGAAGAATAAGAAGCCTAAGGACCCTAAAAAGTCCAAGTGCTTCCACTGTGTGAAGGTAGGTCACTTTAAGAAGACTTGTCAGGAATTCCTAGCCACCAAGGGTAAGGAAGGTAAGGAACTTCTTTATATAAAAACGTGTTTAGTGGAAGAATCAAAAAACACTTGGGTCATTAATTCGAGAGCCACTAATCATGTTTGTGCTTCTATATATGGGTTCGTGGAAACGAGAAGTCTACATAATAGGAGCCTCTCATTGCAAACTAAAAACGGTAGCTTGGTGGAGGCTGAGGCAGTGGGAGATGTATATCTTTACTTTGATGAATTTAGGTTTATATTATTGAAAAACTGTTTTTATGTTCCTAATTTTAGGAGGAACCTTATATCGGTAGCTTGTGTAATAAAAGATTCTTATTTAGTTTCTTTTACTAAAAGAGTTAATATTCATAAAAATAAATCTTTTATCTGTTCTGAATGGATAGATGGAAATCAATATTTAATCAAACCAAAGATGTATTCACTGCTTGACACCGAATTAACTAATAACTCTAAAAGGTTGAAAGTTTCTGACTCTAACAAAGCTTATCTTTGGCATTTAAGACTTAATAATATTAATCTAGATAGGATTCAAAGGTTGGTGGGAGACGGTCCTTTAGAATATCTATAGGAGGTACATCTTCCTCAATATGAGTTTTGTCTTGAGGGTAAGATGACTAAGAGGTCTTTTGGAGTTAAGGGTACTAGGGCTCAGGAATTCTTAGAAATTATGCATACCGACGTATATGGCCCCATGAATATCATAACATGAGGAAGGTACGATTATTATATCTCATTTATAGATGATTAGTTGAGATATAGATATATATACCTGATGCACCGCAAGAGCGAAACTTTTGATAAGTTCAAAGATTATCGTGCAGAAGTGGAAAAGCAATGGGGTAAATCTATAAAGACACTTCGATTTGATCGAGGTGGCGAATACCTCTCTGATGAATTTTTATGACATCTTGTTGAGGATGGGATATTATCTCAATTGACTGCATCTAGTACTCCACAACATAATGGTATAGTCGAAAGGAGAAACATGATCTTATTGGATATGGTACGGTCCATGATGAATTATTCAACACTGCCGTTATCATTCTGGGGATCTGCATTATAAATGGCGTGCTATATTCTGAACCAGGTTCTAAGTAAGTTAATTCTTAGGACTCTGTATGAATTGTGGCGTGGCAGGAAGCCCTCTCTTGGATATATAAGAATATAGGATTGCCTGGCACATGTATTGGATGGGGATGCAAAGAAGTTGGAACCAAGATCAGAATTGTGCATGTTTGTAGGCTATCCTAAGGGAACTAAGGGAGGCCTGTTCTATAAGCCGATGGGACCAAAAGGTTATTGTATCAACCCTTGCAACATTCTTGAAGGAAAGTCACATGAATGACTTTAAGTCTCGAAGCAAAGTAGTGCTAGAGGAGTTATCGGGTGATAGAACTACTTCATAGATTTCGGTCTTGGACGCAAGTCTGAGTTCTAGTGAAAGATCTGCAGACGATCAACAATTTAGGGTGCTTCTTCTTAGTGGGAGGGTTTCTAGGAAACCTAATCTCTTTATGTATGATGCTAAGGTATACGAGGCCTAGGCTCATGAGCATGAAGATGATCCGATCACTTATGGTGAAGCTATAAATGATTTTGATTCTTAATCTTGGAAATAGGCCATGAACAATGATATGGATTTTATGAAATCCAACTCTATTTAGGAACTTGTGGATCTACTAGATGGGATAAAACCAATTAGATGCAAGTGGGTCTACAAAAGAAAGAAGGATACAAAAGAGAGAGTGGAAACTTTCAAAGCTAGACTAGTCGCAATGGGGTACATACAAAAGACTGGAATCGATTACGATGAAACCTTTTCGCTTGTTGCTATGTTGAAGTCTATCTATATTCTTCTGTCCATTGCTGCGGCTTTCGATTACGAGATCTAGCAAATGGACGTCAAGACGGCATTCTTAAATGGCTATTTTGAGGAAAGTATCTACATGATACAGCTTGAAGGGTTCGTAGTAAAAGGCCAACAGAGAAAAGTTTGCAAGTTACTTAGACCCATTTATGGATTAAAGCAAGCACCCCGCTCATGGAACCAAAGGTTTGATCAAGTGATCAAAACATTCGGTTTTGAGCAGAACATTGATGAACCCTGAGCAGAACGTATTAAGAATGGAAAAGTGGTCTTTCTGATACTCTATGTCGATGATATACTGCTAATTGGGAATGATGTAGGGAATTTATCATCGGTCAAACTGTGGCTACACTAACAGTTTGACATGAAGGACTTGGGAGAAGTTAATTATGTTTTAGGCATTCATCTCTTTAGAGATCAAAAGAACAAAATGATAGTATTATCCCAGACTTCATACATAGATAAAATAATTGAAAAATATGCAACGCAAGAGGCAAAGAAAGGTTCACAACCTTCCATTGCTGGACTAACTCTTTCATTGGATGACTGTCCCAAGACATCGGAAGAAAGAGAGTGTATGAATAAGGTCCCTTATGCATGCGCTGTGGGTAGTCTTATATACGCTATGCTTTGCACTTGCCCGGATATATGTTTTACAGTAGGTATGGTGAGTCGATATCAGGCAAATCCTGGAATCATTCACTGACAAGCAGTAAAACATATATTCAAGTATCCTAAGAGAATGAGGGATTATATACTGGTGTATTCTGGAGGGGACCTAACACTCATAGGATACACAGATTCAAACTTCCAAACTTGCAAGGATTCGAGGAAATCGACATCAGGATCAGTGTTCTTACTCGGAAGAGGCATCATTATGTGGAAGAGCGTGAAATAGGGTTGCACGGCTGACTCTACAATGGAGGCTGAGTATGTGGCTACAGCTGAGGTATCCAAAAAAGTGATTTGGCTTCGCAAGCTCTTTAGAAATCTTGAGGTCATTTCGGATGTTGACAAATCTATTACATTTTATTGTAATAATAGTGCCGCTATTACCAACACAAGGGAATCTAGCCACTACAAGAGGACAAAGCACATGGATCAGAGGAACCACATAATAAGAGGGTACGTGGAGACAGGATTAGTAGATGTATTTAAAATCACATCTGAGGACAATATTGCCGACCCCTTTACTAAGACTTTAGTGGCTAGAAGCTTTGAAAGGCATGTTAAGGCGATGGGGATGCGTAACATGGCATATCTACTGGCTTAGAACAAGTGGAAGATTGTTAGGAAATGCCCTAAGTATGAAAGACATTTTGATGTATTTATTTTGAACTGGATAATAAAATTATATATATCTATGTTATTCATTACATTACTATTTGTCCTTATTCTATTTACATGTTAAAGTAAATGTAAGCAAATATGGCTTACTGACTGCTTATGTTAAAACTATTAAAACATTGCATGCAATGGACTTTTGTATGCGAGAAGATAATGTTTTAAAGTAAGCGATCTAAACTAAGGTTTGTAGTCTATGGGATTAGGTGGAGCATTTAACTCATGTTAAGACTATTATATTGTTTAAAGCCATAGTGGGGACAGTTTGTCTTGACTATCCGGAGTATAGACTCCCGAGTAGAGATATAGATATGTTGCTTAGAGGTAACATATTAGACCGAGACTAAAGCGTGATTGATCTACGTAGTCCGCTATGAGTGGATTGATCTGCTTTTGACGTTCATTATGTAATAACCTTAATCCTAAGGAGATGAACTACTTTATGTATATGACTTGTGTACTTTGATGTTCCAATGGCTAAAGCATCGTTGAGGTAGTAAGCTTATAGACCAGTTCGTTGGGTGCATGACTTGTATACGATAAAGGATTTGTTTGCAGATATCGGAATCATAGCTCTAATAAGGAGTTAAGGGTATCCTCTTAAGGCATTATACTGGATGTGAAAATAGACAAAACCTTGAGTCGTCTGTTAGGTGGATGACTTCTTATTCATATATGGTGAATAATCATTTTCTTATTTGATAGTATTGTAAGGACCTCTATATTTATAGAACCTACTCACCGTGTAATAAGTCATTATGGAATGAATTTGGATAATTTGATGTCTTTTAGTACCATTTGAAGAACACGGCCAGGTATACGGCCGTGTAAGTAATCGCGTACCACTCGAGTAGATGAACATGTTTCCAGGACATGGCCGTGTTGAGCAGTCTCAACTAGTACACGCCCGTGTTGCCTTGGACACGCCGTGTAGAAGGCCATGTATTGAATGGAGAGCCGCTGTAATGACTCTCATGATTCATGAAACTTAATCACTATGTAATGAGTAATTAAATTGATAAATACAGTAAATTTTCTAGTTGAATGGATTAAACGGGTATAGTAACATTTAATTACTATTCATGCAGTGAAAGGGGGTAACCGACAGTGAAATTGGTCTACCATATTAAGTGTAAGAGCGTATAATACACGCAATATCAAGAAACCGGTCCAGACGACCATTTCTTGACACAAGACTGGTGAGCAGATCATCAGTACGCTCAGACTGGTTATCTGAGCATAGCAGCGATAGTAACCCTAGCAGGGGTATAGTATCGAGAAACTGGTCCAGATGACCTCTTCTTACCCAGAAACTGATAAAATCGGAGTCAGAACACTCAGACTAGTCAGTTGAACAAAAAATAGTGAATAGTAGAAACGCAGTGTCAGGTTAATGCCAAGATGGCCCTAATCTGGCATAAAACTGATGCATTAACAGTCAGTAAGCTCAATTTTGTCAATTGAGTATAAAATAAGAATTTTTTGTTTGACAGATATGCAATATAGGGAAGAGGGTCGAGACGAATTTTTCTAAACTCGAAACTGATATATTTAGACTTAGAAAGCCCAAATTAGTTAAGTGGGCACCTGATACGTTTTTCGAGACGGGATCGCACAGATCCCAAAAACTGGTCCAAACGACCTCAGATGGACGTGAAACTGATAAATTTGAAATCAGAATGTTCAAATTAGTCAGGAGAGACTATGTTTGAAATTTCGCACTAGAACGCCTCGTTATACATGTGTAAGGACAATACAGTGTAGACACAACCATAGTATAGAAAATAAATAGTAAAATAAACTCAAAATGGGCTCTTAGACATTACAACCCAACCAGAGATTAACAGTATAAAAATTGGATTCAAAAAATCTAATTCCGGTTGAAAACTAGAACACTGCAGAAAAAGGGTCGGATACCAAAAGGCAGAAATTAGACTGTAAAAAGAAGACTTTACAGATGAAATTTTCCTCTAAAAAACCTTGTGCAAGCAGCTAGAATACAGCCAAATGTAGCCCTAAAAAGAGGGAAAAGTTTTCCCTAAAGTTAGGGATGTGTTGGCCACCTTTTTGATTAAACAATGTTAGAATTCCATCACATGGCCAATAAAGGAATTTTTCATTTGGCCCCTTCCCCATGCGTGCAGCCCTTGGCCTTGGAGGCTGAAAAATGGCAGCAATTTTTTCCCTAATTAGACAAAAATTTGGTTAGTTAATTGAGCTTAAGTTTGGGTTAGATTTGCCTATAAAAGGCATACTTGACCTGAAGGGGTCACTTTCTTTCTTTTGCACCCAAAACACAACCATTCTTCTCCTTCTTTTCCTAGCTGCAGCCGACCACTCCACAGCCCCCAAACCAACCATTTTCAAGCCAAAAATCCAACCAAAAACACACCAAAAGCTAGCCACCACTAAGCTTGTGTTAGGAGGTTTCCATCCAAGCCATTCTAAGTTCACTCAAGGGTAAGTTTTTAGAACCAATCATTGTATTTTTAGTTGTTATTTTGGTTTGGTGATAAGAGAAAATTTTTGGTGTCTTTTTTAGCAAATGTGATAACCGGGAAATTCAGGCAGTTCTCGGATGAAAAATGTACAATTGTATGTATATAACAATTTGTACTACTTAAAGAGTGAAATAAATGTGTTTATATTGTTTAGAATATGTGAAAATGTTCTAACAATACTGACGAGTAAGAATTCAGTGTTGGAAAAATTCACTGAGTTGAAACGGGTGAAACGGTGCCAAAATCGGCATTGAAAACCCTAATCGGAGCAATAAAAGACGGTAAACTTCCGGGATTGATTTTGATCAAACGGAAGCAGATTAAATTGATCCGACTGCACAGGAGACCTCAGGAACACGCCGGGACGATTTCAGGAAAATTTCGGCTCGAACCGGCATCGGTAAAAAAGTAGTCGAATTAATGTGAATAGTGAAAGTCAAAGTCAACTTTCACTTTTGCATTTATGACATCATTAATCCATTTAATAAATGGAAAGAATTATGGTGGTTGGTAGAATGAATGGCCATGATTCATTTAGCTTTTGATCTAAAGGCCAAGATTTGGCCAAAAATTTCCATTTTTAATTTTTGAAAAATGGGGAAAGAAATGGCATGGAAAGATGTCAAATTTTGATTGGTTTAGAGCCAAATTAATTGGCTTTCTTGCATGGTTAAGTCGGCAAAACGTGATAAAGTGGCCGAAGTTCATTTTCAAAGCAAAACCAAAGAGAAAAAAATTTCTAAGTTTTCTTCCATGGCATGTACGTGAGCCACCCAAGGGAAACCAAGCAATCTCTTCAAATTTTCTTCACAAAAAAGTGTGTCAAAACACTCCTTGAAGACAAAGGAAGCAATTGATTAAGGTATCTTCCCTGGCACTTGATTTTTTCATGGTTTTTCTTCTTAAAATCCGTGGGTGAATAGTGATAAAAAGAAGGAAAATTTTTGGTTGTTTTTCATGGATTTAATGTTGGGTTTTGTTAAGGATGTATTAAGGAAGAAAACCATGCAAATTCATTAAAGAAAAACCGAATTTTGGTTGGTTTTTCAAGAGGAAATCCGTGGGTTACCTTAGGTAACCAATGAGAAAACTTTGTGGTTAATTGTTAATATGCTTTCTAAGTTTAATTTGGTGAAGATTAAAGCTTGTATTTTATTGTGGAAAGTTGAAAAAAAATTTTGGTATGAATTGTATAAAGTGGCCGTGAGTTTACAATGGGTTTGGAAGAAAATTTTGCTTGGTTTTATGTGGTATTTGGTTGATTGGAATTATGCATTTTAATATGCAAATGATGAAATTAAAATGGAAAGCATGAAACAAAAATGTTGAGCATGATTTTCATTAATAAGGCCGTGGGTTATAAGTGCATAAAAACCCTAAGAATTTGGTTGAAAATGCATTGAAAATGGGCTTGAAAAAGTGTTAGAAAAATGGCATTGAATAGCCTAAAAAGTGGTTGAAAAGTTGGACAAAATTTGGTTCGGTTTAGTTGTGAAAAACCGAAACCAAATTAAGGGTAAAAATGTGAAAAAAATTTTGTAATGTGGGTGATAATGTGAAATTGGAAATTGTGGGCTTTTATGTAAAAGTTTGGAAAACTTTTACATAAAATAGGCTTGTGGTATAGTATGTGGCAGGTACATTCGGTTCGAGGCGTACCTAACGCCGGAAGCCTTAAAATTACGCCGAAATGCTGCCGAAATTTCAAAAACGGCATTCGGGGTAAAATAGGGATTTAAAATAAAAGTTAGGGCCGGGATGGAAACCCGAGTCCCTAACGGAAAAAGTGAATAAGGGTAATTTAAGGGGTGGGTCGTGAATAGTAACCCGTCCCCTTAAAAATGAAAAACGCGTGTGAGATTGAAAAACCGACCCCGAAGGGGGGGCGTTTTTGGAAATAAAATAAAGGTCCGAGTCGGGAACGGAAAACCCGAGCCTCAGAGACCTAGGTCGGGAAAGTCTAGATGAACGTTTTAAATACTAGTGAAACGTCCATTTGAGACTCCGAAACGATAGAAAATCGCTAAACCGACGTAAGGGTCGGAATAGTACTTCCCGAGGGCTAGGAAAACAAAAAGTGGAAATAAAATAGAAACGAACCCGGTAATGATTAGAAAAGAGTCAGAAAAGTTCCTGAGAGCCAAAAATGCAGTCTGGATCAATAAAATTCCGTCAGGGGCAAAACTGCAATTTTGCCAAAATATTGAGGCAAAATCGTAATTTTGTAAAAGTTGGGGGAAAATGGTGAAAATAATAAATAAAACCTAAAAAGTTATAAATAGGTTTTATTTAAGCTTTTTAATGAAAAATAAAAGCTATAAATGGGAAAGAAATTAACAGACATAGTTTTGTCTGTAGGATCCCAAAATCGGCCTACAAGGAAGGTGATTCAAGATCCAAGAGAGAGAAAGAGAACAGTCTGATAAGGTAAGTTCAGACATTTACCTGTCTGCAACATATAGCAATATTGTGCTAACCTTAATGTACTAACTATAAGTTAGGTACATATGTGCTACGGGCACTATTATAGAGTAGAGAGAGAGACGAAATGTGCTACGGGCACTATAAGAATGGGACACATGGTTAATTGTGCTTCGGGCACTAGAGCGAGGTTAATAAAACTCACTCACCTAAAATTAAAATGTGAACCATTCCTAACCACGGGACAATGTGAAGTCACCGGGTTAGAAGGTTAAAAAGTCGGTAATGAAACCACTTTCTGGCGTACCAGCCTTCCGTACAGGGAGGTACTTTTGCCTTCGGGGCTATGAGATAAGGCTGTGGAGGTCAGCACTGATGTACCGCTCCCAGTTATGTACTATTTTGCCTTCGGGGCTATGAGCTTAAGGCTGTGGAGGTCAGCACTAATGTACCGCTCCCAGTCATGCGCACTTAAATGGTACTGCCAACCTGAGCTCAAAACCAGAATGTAAATAAAGATAATGACCTAAAACTGAAACTGTGCCATAATTGAGCATAAGACAGTTTAGTGAGAGCACTAACATCACGGTAGATGTACTAGTGTGATACAGTGTTGTGGTCAACTTTACTATTCACGTATGAATAGTGGTCAAAGTTACTATTCACATATGAATAGTAGTCAACGGTACTATTCACGATGAATAGTACTATTCATAGAAATTTTATTTCTTGCATGTTTGAACTTACTGAGTCTGTAGCTCACCATTTTTGCTAATGTTGCAGGTAAGCGACCAGCTCAGTAGCTTGTTTGACTGGATGCGGACGGGATGGCGCGTGTCAAATGGGATAACTGGGCGAGGGATATGGTACTGCCAGAGTCTTGCCGCTGAGCGTTAAAGTGAAGGGAAAAAGGGGGAAACAGTTCTTTTGTAATTATATATATTTTACAAAAGTACTGTATTATTTATATTACTTTGTACTTGCCAACAAAGTAAATAGTGGGAAATATTTTACATGATGTTTAAAGAAAAAAAAATTTTCCCCAAAAACGTCATGATTTAAAAAGAGTAGAGAGATAAGCCGGCGACCCATGAGAGTACAATCTATCGCAGTTAGCGATAAAACTCAACTGTAATAGTATTGTATGATCTCCACAAGGGGCGGGCCGCCACAGTTGGTATCAGAGCGGGTTTACGGTTGGTGTAGTTTATAATGCCAACTGCTGCCACAGTTGGTATCAGAGCCTGGTTTTCGAGTGGCTAAGTTTTGAATACCAATTGCCGTCACAGTTGGTATATCAGAGCAGTGTGACCATATCCCGATTTGACACTTTGCGCATCCTGCACCGCTATCCAAGTAAGTAGTTTACTTAAGTTCAGTTAATTATTTTCTTATGTGAAAATAATTATCTTATAGGTAGCACGATGACCAGACCTCCATATGTGAGACCACAGCTACCACGACCGAGAGGGGTATTACGGGTATGGACGAGACCTATTGTGAGGCCGCCCATTTCCCAAAGGCCGGTAGTTAGACCCCCGGTACCCGAGAGACCTCCCGTACCAGTACCAGCACCAGTGCCAGCGCCAGTAGAGATAGTACAGCCACGACCGATAGTTCATCCACCGGTAGTAGTGGACATTCCAGTTGTTGGTGGACGCCAACATATTGGGGTGAGAGTGTCGGCACGGGCAGTACAGGCATTTCGAGCCAGCAGTCCTCCTATGTTCGACGGTGGACGACAGTCGATGGAGACCAAGGACTGGCTCCATGCCGTAGAAAGGATCATGGTGATATGCGACATTGATCGAGATATGTGGATCCAGTTAGCAGTCAGTATGTTTCAGGGAGACGCTCGAGTGTTCTGGCAATATTGCGACCAGGAGATTTTATTGGGATTCAGTTGGGCTGAGTTCTGTCAGCGGTTGGTTGATCAGTTTCAACTTAGGGATCCAGCACCTACTCCAGCACCTCCAGAGAGACGAGAGGCTAATGCACCTGCGTACCCTGGATTCGATGAGGTCAGGGATTACATTCTCCAGACTGAGAGGATGGTCATGCTGTCTGGTGAGACAGTGATGTCTTACGCAGCACGGTTTGAGGAGACCATTCGGAGGAGATGTCCGTTGCCTAACCTCACGGAAGCAAACTGCTGTGAGCTATTTTGGAAAGGCTTATCCTTGGAGCTGAGACCGAGGGTGATCAAGCCGTTTCCTCCGACGCTCCAAGAGTTCGTGGTAACGATCAGGGCGATCGAGAGAGAGATTCTGATCGAGCATCTGACGCAGAGTCGACGAGAGACGCTGGGTCAAGATGAGATGTTTGCACGCATATTCGGGCCGAGAAGAATGATGAATGATCATGAGGTCGGATCGTCTAGACCACGAGGTGATGACTCAGGACAGGGAGCATTGCCTAGGGGCGGTGACGACTCAGATGAGTCAAATGACGACGAGGATCCAGAAGAATATCCTCTAGTCCCAGATGTAGGGAACGAGTGATCAGTAGATGTGTATATGTACATAAGTAGCTTAGAGAGAAAAGCTCTTTTGTATAGACTTGCGGCCATTTTGTATAAACGGCCGATGTATATATGACTGGTGATGCCTATGTATGACATATAAATGTTTTGCTATGAATGAAATACCAAAATGATTATATGTTGTACGATGATGTGTTATGATGATGTGGCTTTACAGTGCCCTAAATTTCGTAAATTGATATAATTTTACGAATGCGGTTATGGAAAAAGTTAACGGTGAATTATTGTGCCATAATAGGACAATAGCCAAGATGGTGGATTTGCGTAATCGACCACAGGGACGGGAGCGACGTCCTGATATTATGGAGAGACTGGATCAGATACAAGCTTTGTTAGAAGCTCAGATGCAAGAAAATGCGAATCTGAGGCGACGGGTAGAGGAGCTAGAATAGAGACAAGGCTCTGAGGGTACCCAAGTAGAACAACAAGCTGAGGTAGATCCGGTTATTCCTCCAGCTGCAGTACATGAGAGAGCTCCTGAACCACAACCAGTATTGAATTTGGAACCCCTCTATGAAAGATTCAGGCATATGAGACCGCCAGAATTTGAAGGGTCTACAAATCCCTTAGAGGCTGAAGACTGGTTGTCGTCATTACAAGTGATCATGGAGTTCATGAACCTAACCGACCGAGAGAAGGTTGCATGTGCGTCTTTTGTGCTGAGAAAAGATGCTCGGTTTTGGTGGGACACCGTGCGAATGAGAACAGATGTGTCTACCATGAGTTGGGCGGAATTTCTGGAAGAATTTAACCAAAAATATTACGAACCTGCATCTCTGAGACAACAACAGAAAGAATTCTCAGAGCTGACACAAGGGAACATGTCGGTAAGCGAAGTCTGCCGAAAGTTCGACCAGTTATCCCGTCTATGTCCCTATGTGGTTCCTACTGAGAGGGAAAAGATACAGAAAATGATCGGGATATTCAGGCCGGAAATTGCTGCGTTAGTAGACACTGGACTAGTGCCACCTACTTCTGTAGCCGATTGTGTGAGTCGGGCCATCAGGGCTGAGTTCCATGTAGCTCGACAGAAAGAGGAAAGAGAGAAACACTGGGAGGCTAAAAAGAAGGAGAGGGCTTTGGCGAAGTCTACGCAAGTTGGTCAATTGAGCAAGCCTAGTCAGAATGCGAAACCAAGTCAGGGCAACAATCAAGGATCCCAGCAAAATAAGAGAAAAGGGAATTTTTCTGGGAATCGCCAGGGTAATAATCGAAACCAGCAGCGGAGAACAGCTGGTAATGCAGAGTCTAATGTGCAAAACTGCCCTACATGCGGGAAGAGACATTCTGGGCAATGCAGATTTGGGCCACTTGTTTGTTACGAATGTGGAAAGGAAGGCCATTACGCCAGGAACTGTCCAAATAGGCAGGGTGGACAAGGCACTTCCCAACCACACCAGACACGCCCACAAGCTCATTCCCTTCAAGTCAGAGTGGAAGAGTCACCAGTAAGGCCGCAACGCCAGGAGCGTATGCCACGTGCTGATGCTCGTGTGATGGTCTACAGCAAGGAAGACGCAGAGGCAGGAACATCAAACGTGGTGACAGGTCAGCTTCCTGTCGCTAGTCATGTAGCCTCTGTACTATTCGATTCCAGTGCTACGCATTCATTTGTTTCCTATGCATTTGCTGACAAGATAGGACTTCCTAAGGATAATATGGGAAGGGTATATAAGACAGCCTTACCTTCTGGGGAAGTATTGTTGTCCAATTACTGGCTACCTTATGTACCAGTATATGTGGCAAATAGGGAATTATATGCTGAGTTGATCGTAATGGAGATCATGGATTACGATGTGATTTTAGGCATGGATTTCCTAGGGAAATACCAAGCTACGATCGACTGCCGAAATCGAAAGATAGTCTTCCAACCCGAGGAAGAAGAGAGTTTCAAGTATGTTGATACTTCTCGAAGACCCGGGAAGATGATGATCAGTTCGCTGAGAGCAAGCAAGCTGATAGCCAGTGGTTGCATGGGATATCTGGCGTATGTGGTGGATACTGCAGAGGAACAGAAGCTTCAAGCTGAAGATGTTCCTGTGGTTAATGAGTTTCTTGACGTATTTCCAGAAGAGTTACCAGGGATACCGCCAGAGAGAGAAATCTCGTTTGAAATTGAGTTGATGCCTGGAACAGCACCTATTTCCAAAGCACCATACCGCATGGCTCCAGTGGAGTTAAAGGAGCTGCAGGAGCAATTAAAGGAGCTTTTGGATAAGGGATTCATCAGGCCGAGTTTTTCTCCATGGGGTGCACCTGTGTTATTCGTCAAGAAAAAGGATGGAACATTCTGGCTGTGCATTGATTATCGAGAGTTGAATAAGGTTACGATCAAAAATAGGTATCCATTACCTAGAATTGATGACCTATTCGACCAGTTAAAAGGCGCAGCGGTATTTTCCAAGATCGACTTACGATCAGGATATCACCAGTTGACAATTAAAGAAAGTGATATTCCTAAGACGGCGTTTAGGACTCGTTATGGTCACTACGAGTTTCTTGTGATGCCATTCGGATTGACGAATGCGCCAGCAGCGTTCATGGATTTGATGAACAGGATTTTTAAAGAGTATTTGGATAAGTTGGTCATTGTATTCATTGATGACATTCTTATATACTCGAAGACTCATGAGGAGCACAAGAAGCATCTGAGGATCGTGCTGAATACGATACGGAAGCATCAACTGTATGCCAAATTCTCAAAATGTGAATTTTGGCTGGACAGAGTACATTTCCTCAGACATGTTGTATCCCAGGAAGGTATTGCGGTAGATCCGACAAAGGTAGAGGCAATTAACCAGTGGCTTGCACCCAAGAGTGTAACTGAAATACGCAGTTTCTTGGGATTGACTGGTTATTATCGACGATTTGTAGAGGAATTCACGCGATTAGCTGCACCTCTTACTGCTCTTACACGCAAGGAAAGGAAGTACGAGTGGACTATGGAATGCGAAAGAAGCTTCCAGGAGTTAAAGAGGCGACTGACAAGCGCACCAATCCTTACGCTTCCCACTGAAGGGGAGAAGTTCGTGATCTACAGTGATGCATCGAAAATAGGATTGGGAGCAGTCCTGATGCAAGACGGCAAGGTGATTGCCTATGCTTCCCGTCAGTTAAAGGAGCATGAAAGGAATTATCCTACGCATGACCTTGAACTTGCTGCAGTAGTGTTCGCACTTAAAATTTGGCAACACTATCTCTATGGAGCTCAATGTCAGATTTTCACTGATCACCAAAGCCTGAAGTATTTCTTCACGCAAAAAGAGCTCAATATGCGGCAGAGACGATGGTTGGAACTGGTGAAGGATTATGATTGTGAAATCCTCTACCATCTAGGAAAAGCCAACCGTGTAGCGGATGCTTTAAGTAGAAAGTCTACTATATCGCACCAGCTACCAATAAACAGGCTTCCGAAGCCATTGCAGCAAGAGATAAATTCGTTGAACTTGGAGCTGATATCTGGAAGATTAGCTGCACTCCAAGTGGAATCATCACTATTTGAGAAAATAAAGGAAGTTCAAAGGCGAGATCCAATGATGGCAAATGCTCAAGAAGGAATTTCCAAGGATGGAATAATCCTTTATCAAGGAAAGATAAATGTTCCAGCTGATGAGGAACTTAGAAGACGGATCATGTCAGAAGCTCATGAGACACCCTATTCGGTTCATCCCAGAGTGAGCAAGATGTATCAGGACTTGAAGTTACAGTTCTGGTGGAAAGGGATGAAGAACGATATAGCTAAATTCGTGAGCAGATGCATGACCTGTCAGAGAATTAAAGCGGAACATAAACATCCAGCAGGAAGATTGGAACCGTTGGAGATTCCTGAATGGAAATGGGAACACATTACGATGGATTTTGTAGTGGGACTCCCAAAAACCCGAGAAGGTTATGATGCCATCTGGGTTATTGTGGACAGACTGACCAAGACGGCACGGTTTATAGCTGTCAAGATGACTTTTTCGCTGGAAAATTTTGCTCAGCTGTACATAGCTCATGTCGTCAGACTACATGGAGTACCAAAATCCATTGTATCAGATCGAGATGCACGATTCACCTCAAATTTCTGGAAGTGTGTGCAAGAGGCCATGGGTACTGAATTGAGACTCAGTACGGCTTTTCATCCGCAAATAGACGGGCAATCAGAGCGGACAATTCAGACGTTAGAGGACATGCTTCGAGCTTGCGTTATGGATTTTGTGGGAAATTGGAACGAGAAGCTACCATTGATTAAATTCTCGTACAATAATAGTTACCAAGCTTCGATAGGCATGGCACCTTACGAGGCTTTGTATGGACGGAAGTGCAGATCACCATTACACTGGTACGATTTGCGAGAAAAGCAGTTGCATAAGACGGACTTCATAAAAGAGACTTCCGATGCAGTTGCTAGAATTCAGCGTCAAATAAAAATTGCGCAAAGCCAGTAAAAGAGTTATGCGGACAAAAGGCGGAGATCCTTGGAGTTTGACGAAGGAGACTTCGTGTTTCTCAAGGTATCGCCTATGAAGGGGACTATGCGTTTCGGTAAGAAGGGGAAACTGAGTCCAAGATACATTGGACCTTATGAAATTATCGAACGCATTGGAAAGGTCGCTTACAGATTAGCGCTACCCCCAGAATTGTCGGCAGTGCATAATGTATTTCATGTGTCGATGCTGAGAAAGTATATACCAGATCCGTCCCATGTGCTGAAGCATGAGCCTATTCAAATCCACGAGGATTTGACATATGAGGAACAACCTATTCAAGTACTAGCTCGTGAAGAGAAAGTACTGAGGAATAAGATAATCCCACTAGTGAAGATTTTGTGGAAAAATCACAATATTGAAGAAGCTACGTGGGAACGAGAAGATGAGATGAGGAGTTTATACCCCCATTTGTTCTAATTTTCGAGGACGAAAATTTTATAAGGAGGGGTGAATGTGATAACCGGGAAATTCAGGCAGTTCTCGGATGAAAAATGTACAATTGTATGTATATAACAATTTGTACTATTTAAAGAGTGAAATAAATGTGTTTATATTGTTTAGAATATGTGAAAATGTTCTAACAATACTGACGAGTAAGAATTCAGTGTTGGAAAAATTCACTGAGTTGAAACGGGTGAAACGGTGCCAAAATCAGCATTGAAAACCCTAACCGGAGCAATAAAAGACGGTAAACTTCCGGGATTGATTTTGATCAAACGGAAGCAGATTAAATTGATCCGACTGCACAGGAGACCTCAGGAACACGCCGGGACGATTTCAGGAAAATTTCGGCTCGAACCGGCATCGGTAAAAAAGTAGTCGAATTAATGTGAATAGTGAAAGTCAAAGTCAACTTTCACTTTTGCATTTATGACATCATTAATCCATTTAATAAATGGAAAGAATTATGGTGGTTGGTAGAATGAATGGCCATGATTCATTTAGCTTTTGATCTAAAGGCCAAGATTTGGCCAAAAATTTCCATTTTTAATTTTTGAAAAATGGGGAAAGAAATGGCATGGAAAGATGTCAAATTTTGATTGGTTTAGAGCCAAATTAATTGGCTTTCTTGCATGGTTAAGTCGGCAAAACGTGATAAAGTGGCCGAAGTTCATTTTCAAAGCAAAACCAAAGAGAAAAAAATTTCTAAGTTTTCTTCCATGGCATGTACGTGAGCCACCCAAGGGAAACCAAGCAATCTCTTCAAATTTTCTTCACAAAAAAGTGTGTCAAAACACTCCTTGAAGACAAAGGAAGCAATTGATTAAGGTATCTTCCCTGGCACTTGATTTTTTCATGGTTTTTCTTCTTAAAATCCGTGGGTGAATAGTGATAAAAAGATGGAAAATTTTTGGTTGTTTTTCATGGATTTGATGTTGGGTTTTGTTAAGGATGTATTAAGGAAGAAAACCATGCAAATTCATTAAAGAAAAACCGAATTTTGGTTGGTTTTTCAAGAGGAAATCCGTGGGTTACCTTAGGTAACCAATGAGAAAACTTTGTGGTTAATTGTTAATATGCTTTCTAAGTTTAATTTGGTGAAGAATAAAGCTTGTATTTTATTGTGGAAAGTTGAAAAAAAATTTTGGTATGAATTGTATAAAGTGGCCGTGAGTTTACAATGGGTTTGGAAGAAAATTTTGCTTGGTTTTATGTGGTATTTGGTTGATTGGAATTATGCATTTTAATATGCAAATGATGAAATTAAAATGGAAAGCATGAAACAAAAATGTTGAGCATGATTTTCATTAATAAGGCCGTGGGTTATAAGTGCATAAAAACCCTAAGAATTTGGTTGAAAATGCATTGAAAATGGACTTGAAAAAGTGTTAGAAAAATGGCATTGAATAGCCTAAAAAGTGGTTGAAAAGTTGGACAAAATTTGGTTCGGTTTAGTTGTGAAAAACCGAAACCAAATTAAGGGTAAAAATGTGAAAAAAATTTTGTAATGTGGGTGATAATGTGAAATTGGAAATTGTGGGCTTTTATGTAAAAGTTTGGAAAACTTTTACATAAAATAGGCTTGTGGTATAGTACGTGGCAGGTACATTCGGTTCGAGGCGTACCTAACGCCGGAAGCCTTAAAATTACGCCGAAATGCTGCCGAAATTTCAAAAACGGCATTCGGGGTAAAATAGGGATTTAAAATAAAAGTTAGGGCCGGGATGGAAACCCGAGTCCCTAACGGAAAAAGTGAATAAGGGTAATTTAAGGGGTGGGTCGTGAATAGTAACCCGTCCCCTTAAAAATGAAAAACGCGTGTGAGATTGAAAAACCGACCCCGAGGGGGGGGCGTTTTTGGAAATAAAATAAAGGTCCGAGTCGGGAACGGAAAACCCGAGCCTCAGAGACCTAGGTCGGAAAAGTCTAGATGAACGTTTTAAATACTAGTGAAACGTTCATTTGAGACTCCGAAACGATAGAAAATCGCTAAACCGACGTAAGGGTCGGAATAGTGCTTCTCGAGGGCCGGGAAAACAAAAAGTGGAAATAAAATAAAAACGAACCCGGTAATGATTAGAAAAGAGTCAGAAAAGTTCCTGAGAGCCAAAAATGCAGTCTGGATCAATAAAATTCCGTCAGGGGCAAAACTGCAATTTTGCCAAAATATTGGGGCAAAATCGTAATTTTGCAAAAGTTGGGGGAAAATGGTGAAAATAATAAATAAAACCTAAAAAGTTATAAATAGGTTTTATTTAAGCTTTTTAATGAAAAATAAAAGCTATAAATGGGAAAGAAATTAACAGACATAGTTTTGTCTGTAGGATCCCAAAATCGGACTACAAGGAAGGCGATTCAAGATCCAAGAGAGAGAAAGAGAACAGTCTGATAAGGTAAGTTCAGACATTTACCTGTCTGCAACATATAGCAATATTGTGCTAACCTTAATGTACTAACTATAAGTTAGGTACATATGTGCTACGGGCACTATTATAGAGTAGAGAGAGAGACGAAATATGCTACGGGCACTATAAGAATGGGACACATGGTTAATTGTGCTTCGGGCACTAGAGCGAGGTTAATAAAACTCACTCACCTAAAATTAAAATGTGAACCATTCCTAACCACGGGACAATGTGAAGTCACCGAGTTAGAAGGTTAAAAAGTCGGTAATGAAACCACTTTCTGGCGTACCAGCCTTCCGTACAGGGAGGTACTTTTGCCTTCGGGGCTATGAGATAAGGCTGTGGAGGTCAGCACTGATGTACCGCTCCCAGTTATGTACTATTTTGCCTTCGGGGCTATGAAATTAAGGCTGTGGAGGTCAGCACTAATGTACCGCTCCCAGTCATGCGCACTTAAATGGTACTGTCAACCTGAGCTCAAAACCAGAATGTAAATAAAGATAATGACCTAAAACTGAAACTGTGCCATAATTGAGCATAAGACAGTTTAGTGAGAGCACTAACATCGCGGTAGATGTACTAGTGTGATACAGTGTTGTGGTCAACTTTACTATTCACATATGAATAGTGGTCAAAGTTACTATTCACGTATGAATAGTAGTCAACGGTACTATTCACGATGAATAGTACTATTCATAGAAATTTTATTTCTTGCATGTTTGAACTTACTGAGCCTGTAGCTCACCATTTTTGCTAATGTTGCAGGTAAGCGACCAGCTCAGTAGCTTGTTTGACTGGATGCGGACGGGATGGCGCGTGTCAAATGGGATAACTGGGCGAGGGATATGGTACTGCCAGAGTCTTGCCGCTGAGCGTTAAAGTGAAGGGAAAAGGGGGAAACAGTTCTTTTGTAATTATATATATTTTACAAAAGTACTGTATTATTTATATTACTTTGTACTTGCCAACAAAGTAAATAGTGGGAAATATTTTACATGATGTTTAAAGAAAAAAAAAATTTCCCCAAAAACGTCATGATTTAAAAAGAGTAGAGAGATAAGCCGGCGACCCATGAGAGTACAATCTATCGCAGTTAGCGATAAAGCTCAACTGTAATAGTATTGTATGATCTCCACAAGGGGCGGGCCGCCACAGCAAAAGCCGACCCTAAACTCCCTTGGTTCATAAGGCTATTTGGTCACCCAAGTCTTGATTCGGTGTGCTTGGTTCAAAGCACGTGAGGTAAAACCGAAAACCCTCCTTTTGTGTTTAGTTACTTTTTAAGTTTTTGATCAAGGAATTTATGTGTATTTATTTGTGCAATAGGTTATAATAAGTTTATTTTGAGCCCTTAGTTTTTCATTTTTAAGTTTATGTGGTTGTGGTTTAAATTTTATGGATGGATATGTGTGTGTATGGACGTTAAGGTAGCTGGACACAAATCTGTTCCCAGATTTAGGCCACGGGTTTTGGTCATTTTGACCAGGTTAGAGTCCAAATTTGGGATTTGGTAAACACAAAGTTTTAAACAAATTTCGTTGCGGTCGTTTTTGTATAGATTTTGGCTAAAAATGACTTTAAGATAGACTTTTCGAGTAGTTTTGAACTGGTGCCCAAAACTGGGACTAAAAATCTGAGCACAGGAACAGTCATGGGTTTTGTTAAAAATGAACCATTTAGAGTCAGAACCGGATCTCGGGCTCAATACAAAAGTTGTAGATCTTGTCGAACCTTTAAGGCGACCAATGTGAGTTTTAAAAATTTGGCCGTTTCAGACCTCAAATAGAGCCATTTTTAAAATAGCGTAAAACTAGAAACTTTTCAAAAACTGGACATAAGTAGATACTAGTTTAGTAAGTTTAGGACCCGTTAGAGTTTGATTTGAGTTCCAAGATGAACACGAGAATTATTTATCTCGTCGAGGACAAAAAGTTTTATGTTTACCAAATTTACAAACTAAGTCGTTTCAAATACGTTTTTAAAATAGATTCGGTAAATGGTTTAAAAACCACCTTTAAAATGCAAACACCAAAATGTGGTCTAACCTTTATAAAATAAGAATATAGTTTTAATAAAACACCCCCACCTTCCAACGGGGTGATAAGGGGGTGGTTTTAAAGCACATAATTTTCCCAAGAATTTTATAAGGTAACCAAAACAATTTTGATAAATAAACAAAATAGTAGCGGTAGCCCAGTAGGCTATCACATCAAACAAGCTTAGTAACCCGGTAGGCTACCGAGTCAATAATGCGCAAGGTAACCGGTCAGTTGACTGGTAGGTCAACTAGTCAAGGACTGAGTTTGAACAATATAGTGAGGAACAATGATTAATTTATCCAGTAGACAACTTAATCAAACACGATAGAAGTTAGATACCAAATTTCCAAAGTAGAACAGTTGGGTACCGATGGACCTGGTATCATACAACGATACAAGTTATAGTCACTAACGGTAGTAATGACTAAAAAACGACGTTAATTAATTTATTGGGTAATAAATTAATTAGCCACGATTAGACAATCAAACTCACCAAAAGAGATTAAGTTAGTACTGACGGCAATCGGTACTATACGTAAGTATTTGCTTTAGTCACTAACGGTATTAGTGACTCAGTAAAAGTATTAATGGAATCCGTGTCGATGACAGGTAGTTACCTATAACATCATAAGGGCAAAAGTAGTAGTTTGCTTGCAAACTAGGTAAGTACAACTCCACCTGCAGCATGAGTAAAATGAATTTAAAGTATTGAATTTTATAGTATGTTATGTATGCAATTCATGCACTATTGACGCATAGCATGTTAAGAAAGCATATAGTTTCATAATCGTGTAAATTGATGAAAGTATGAGTTAGATGCCATGTGCCCCTATTGCGTAAGATTTGGGATAACTTGGTAAAGCATATGGCCAGATCAGTTAAACAAGACAAAAATTAATAAGCGTGTCGTACCAGCTTTTTCCATTGAAGAGGTTTTTCAAGTTAAAGTAAGATGAGCCTCCATTGACGGCTCTTAAGTTAGTGATCATGGACATTTCTGATGATCTATGTGCACTCGGTACAGACACACGAGCCCTCAGCTAGACATAGGAAAGAAAAAGAATATTGAAGTGTAAATGAGTATAACCGGATCATGCATTATTCACGGTATGCATTAGTTATAGTTGACTATGCTTCCAGCTATAGTAGATATGTATTCAGTACACGATGTTTTTGTTATGCTATGTTTCAGTTCTGCATTCAGTGATATGTGTTGTTCTGGTATATGAAGTGTTCAGTAGTATATGTTGATATATGACATGCTTATATAGTTTTAAGTATGTATTATGATTTAAACATGTTTTGCGAATGACATGTTGTACTTACTAGCATAAAGCTCATAGTGTGTGTTCATGCTGTAGGTAAGCGACCTATAGCTTAGAGCTCAATGGGCAATAACGGCGGTGGAGGCAGATATGAGGGCGAGGTTGTGGATATCACCGCGAGTTTAAAACTTCCATACAGTTTTTGAGTAAACAGTACTTTTTAAATAGTAATTAGCTAAACAGTTTTTATAAGTATGTATGTGTAATTGAACTCCCTATGATATAAACTTCGTATTTTTAAAGTATACGTACGTGAATAGTACACACGTACGCATTCACAAAAAAATCCCTAAAATTACACTATCAAATTAAGTAAGTTTAAGTAATAGTTTTAAGCAAGTAAGTATCAATAGTAGTTTTAAGTGACGGTCCGGGCTACTCAGGGCACGGGACGTCACAGTTAGTATCAGAGTGGTATCCTGCCACCATACCTCACATTGCCGCATGCCTAACTCATCTGTCCAAGTAAGTTAGTTTCATTTTTCCTTCGGCGTTAGTATGTAAGTTGACGTTTAAATTATAATAAGAGATAATTGTCACACTAAGAGATCCCTATCAAGTATAAGAAGATCGACAAGCAAGCCTGGCTTTCGTCGCCATGCGACCAGACCTATATGATGGTAGCCACCCACGTGAACTCCCATATTGGATCCACCATATGGAGGTTATTTTCGAAACTTGTCATATCCCACCTTATCTATAGGTGGTTTTGGCAAGTAGCAGGCTGGAGGGACCAGCGTTGGAATGGTGGAACGAATGACGTAGGATCAGGGATTCGACGATGCAGTAGGCCAAGTTCTGCTGAGACCTCCGTAATTCTGATGGACTAGCTAGAGACGGAGATATCTGGGACGACATATATGAGAGGCGATACCAGATCCTCTCTGACATTTAGGATGTCTATAAGGGGGAGGCCATGGCACACTACTGTCAAAGGTTTTTGGATGCTATGTTACCTCATATCCCTCTAGATAGGCCATTTAAAGACATAGCCAACCTGTTGTGGAAAGGGACTCTATGGTACATGAGGGATCTCATCCACTACCCTCCGTAACATGAAGACCTGAGGCACTTTGTCCAGGAAATAGTGGACGCTGAGAGAGAAGCGCTCAACCCAGCACTAGCCCAAGGCATTGGAGCAGCCGCTGACATGAAAGGTAACCCGGCAGACCCTGCACCCTAACCGGTTGACAAAGAGTTCATAGCTGAATACTAGCCCGAGACACCCGAGGGCAATGGGGAACCGATAGAGAACCTCGAACCAGCTCTTCTGTCTCCCAAACACCACGTGGAAGAGGATGATGACGAGGCTCTTCTTGACGCCTATTCCGACGATGAGGGAGAGGAGATCCCTGATCACTTTAGTAATGACGAATGGATGGGGATGTATGAGCCCTAAGTTATCATAGCCAGCAACGACGAAGGTAGTTTCGTCTGGGGGGACGAGGAAGAGGATCCAGAGGAGTTTCCTCTTAGTGATAGTGATGATGAGGAAATGTTTGATACGGAATCAGGATTGTCCTCTGTGTAGTAGTAACCCTTTTCACGGGAATTTTTGTTATATAAAGAGGGAAGCAGTAACTTTTCCCATCAGACTTAGCTTAACGTACCCTGTTGGGATTATGTATCGGGAAGTGTGCGTCACTCCCACCGAACTAGAAGCTTGTACATATTTTTAAGTGTATATATATATGTATTTTGTGAAATATATTATGAAAAGCAGTACAGTTTCGCCCAAAAGCCCAGATAGGATCATAGTGTGACAGAAAGTGCAGGACGAATCCTGGCACTCAGTCAATGTTCTAATACAATGTAGCAATTGTATTGAACATCACAGTATAAGAAAAAGAAAGATATAATATGTATGCTTATATCTAAGCTTGTTAAGTAAGAAAATGATATGTGGTACAAATCCTAGGTACAGAATTTAAAAGACTTATATTTTCTTTCTTGCTGTGTGATAGGGTTACATAGGAAGCCATGGTAAGAATGAGATCTCAGTCGAATTAAGCCACCCGAGAAGACGAACTAATGGTACAACTCACAGTTATGCGAGAAATGATGCTGAACCAACAATAGGAACTTACCCAGCTTAGGGATCGATTGGACCAGCAGCCCCAGGCACCACAACCAGCAGAGGTGCCAGTCCAAGAGGCTCTAGTAGCCCCCGATACTCCTAGAGAGCAAGCGGCTTCCCCAGCTCAGACGACACCAACACCCTCAGCCGTGGCTGCTCTCATAGTGGCCAATGTTCTTGTGCTAACCCCTAGAGAAGGCGATTTGTACAAGAAATTCTGACGTATAAAAGTGCTAGAGTTCGAAGGAACCAGAAATCCTATTGAGGCCGACGACTGGCTAACCGACATCCAAGTGAACTTGGACCTTGTGGGATTGACGGAGAGGGAGAAAGTATTGTGTGCATCCCTTGCCCTATACAAGGGGGCACGCCAACGGTGGAAAATAGTGGCCATCAGAAGAAATGTCAATGAAATGAGTTAGGTAGACTTCATTGACGAGTTCAAGGAGATGTATTTTAATGATAAAGCGTTGGCAGCGTAACAAGATAAGTTTAACAATCTATGCTAGGGTAGCATGACCGTAATGCAGGTAGTCAGGAAGTCTGAATAATTAGCCCGACTCTGCCCTAACCTAGTGCCCACCGAGAAGGAAAGAGTCAGACGGATGCTGAAGATGTTCAGGACGGACATCATCGTCCAAGTTTGCAGCGGTAGCCATGGGCCCGCAACAGTGGCAGAATGTGTTAGTAGAGCCATCAGAGCTGAATACTGGTTAGCTCAGGGCAAGGAATGAAAGGCACAGATCTTCAAGTCTAGAGGAGAGGAGAAAACACAGGCCAAGTAGACCAAGGGGAGACGAAACCCCGAATCACAGCATAAAGGGCAAAATATGAGAGCCAGTCAACACAATAGGCAATCTGTCACGACCCAAAATTTAGACATGTGACACGGCAGCCAAATCATAATATCAACCCGAGATTTAAGGAAAAACATTTATTACGAAGAGCGGGTCAACATTATAATTTAGCTAAGCCTAATTATTTATAAAGTAGCATCATAACCACATAATAAAATAAAGGAGAAAATAAATGCTTTTTAATGCGGAAATCAAACACAAAATCGGTTTTCAAATAAAATTACCAACCATAAAATATTCCCAAGCATAAAATATAAATAACGCGAAATAAAGTACAAACTTAAAGTCTCATTACATCAGAACGAGAAACATAAAGAAGAAGATGGAGAAAACGGATAGCATCATCTTCGGTAGTAACGGATATCTCAACGATTTTCGGAACTGCTACCTCCTGCACCTGGAAGTAGTCATTTCGAAATCACAAAGAAAAGAGACGTGAGCGCTGGCTCAGTAGGACAGAAACAAAGGTAGATTAAACAGGTAGTATTTAAATGTATGACATAATATTCGTTTCCAAAAATAAAATCAACAATTTTAAGAATACATGGCATAATAATCATTTAAAACAAATAATGAACAATTTCGTGAAAACATTTTTAATATAAGTTTTATTCTGCTAAGGACTTAGCGTAGCTGCAATATACGTGCCCCAATATTAAAATAATAAATCATTAAAATAAACCATCATATTTTGAGTGAGGACTTGTTGTAGCTATAATATACGTGCCTCGAATTGAATTATCCTAGATCATCTCGTTACGGTCTAAATAGGCCAAACGGCCCTGCGCAGGTTTAGGGACCTTCCCCCATGGCGTCAACTTTGGGACGCACGCATCATTTACGATAATCGTGAACTAGAGCTCAATTATGTTCACCGGATTATTCAAAAGATGGTATTTACCAAGTTATATTATGCCATAAATCAAAACACGTTTTAAAATACACATTTAATTACCAAATACGTTGCATGCGTTTATTTCATCCAAAACAATATAATAATTTCATAAACTGAAAACAGCATGCCATCGATAAAACAGGGAAATTTAAAACACTTGACTACTCCCAGAAAAGGCTAAAACGTCCTACCTCGATTATCGCACAAGCGTTACGATAACGTGATCCACAAATCCAGTAAGAACGTCAAATAAATCCTATAATCACAACATATGATCAGTCTAGGTCTAGACATAATGATCCAATCATTTTAGTATGCCACAAAAGATTTTAAAACGTTTAATAAACATTTGGGATTTAAAATTTGTGAAAAACTCTAAGTTAGGATATTACTGGGCATGGACAGACTGACCTAGGCTGATTGTAAAATCAATATTAATTCATTTTTAATCCCAAAAATTCTAAATTTTTAATATGTTAAACTAGACATTTGTAGCTTTAATTCCATATAATTTTTATAATTTTTAGACATCGTTTGGTCATTCAATTAGGCCAAAATCCGAGGGGTTGTTTTCAGGCATAAAATCTGGGTTTCAGTTTCAGTTCAAAAACTGGCAGTTCTGTCCGCCTATCTTAGAAAAATATTTTGACTGGGCAAACGGATGAGTTTGGTTCAAAATCGTTTTTAAAACTCAAGTTATGGCTGACATAAATTTACTGTTCATATGGTAATTTTCCAGATTTCCGTTTTTCTGTGTCCGAATTTCAATTAGTCTCAAATCAACTCAATTTTCATCCAATGATCACGAAATTTTGTGGAGGACCTTATTTATATGTGGTTAACACAACCCAAGAATCAAATTGACAAAAACATAAAATTTTACACATGTGATAATAGGGTTTTTGAAAGGGAAACAAAGAGGCAAAATTTTTAGGGTTTGAGAGAGAAATTCACACCTTGTTTGTGCTGCACTACTGTTGATGCTTGATCTCCTTTTTGGCTGAATTTGTATGAGTGTTAGGGCCTTCAAAACAGTAGGGAAAACAGTGGAGAAAACCATATAAATTTCGGATTTAAAATCAAAAGGAGAAGGAAGGAAAAAGTTGATTTCTCACCTTGTTTTTGTCTCAAAATTTGTTAAATCCTTGAGCTACCTTTAGGTAGGTTTTTGTTTGTTATTTTGGGGTTGTTTTTGAGCTGCCTTGTTTCAGAGAGGAAACAAGGGGAGGCTGGCCGAATTTTTGAGAGTGAAAGGAAGGGTGAATGAGAGTTAAAAGAGGGTTTTTATACTAGGTTTTTCTTTCCCTTTCTCTTCCTTGTTTGGCCGAAAATTTTAAGGGGCAAAAGGGAAAGTTTTTATGCTATTTTGAGGCTAGGGTTTTCTCTCTTATTTCCCCTTAAGTGGCCGAAAATTATGCATTAGTTTTTAGGAAAAAAAATAATTTGAATTTTGAATGAGTTTTGACCTAGCTTTTAATTCAAATAAAATCTCCTTTATTTCCTACACTTTATGGCCGAAATTCTTCTTTATATTTAAGGGATGAAATTTAAATTTGAATCCTCCTTGGATTTGTGGGATTTAAATTTTAATTAAAAATCCCAAGTGATGGCCAAATATTTTGTGGTTTTTTTTTTAAGTTAAAATTGTTGACTTTTTGAGCGGAATTTGACTAGGAAACCAACCTAGAGTTTCCAAAAGATTTTTAATTACTTTTTGACACACTAATTTTATTTAAATTATATATTGACCCTTAAATAAAATTTAAGGCGTCACAAATATCTACCACTAAAAATAGTTTCGTCCTCGAAACTTTAAGAATTACTCCACACTAAAGAAGAGAATAAGAATATGAATAACTTCTCATTTCATTAAGCGATCTAAATGCACCTTTCAAAACATATAGTGGTATATCTACCACTATGAACAGAGTAGGGTTACAAAACAAACTTAGGTCGACTACATTATATGTACTCTACTGCTTAGCGAACCATTCGGCATGGTTCTCGCGCATATCTTTCTCGGTTTCCCATGTGGCTTTCTCTTTACCATGGTTACTCCAAAGAACCTTCACCATGGGTATTGTTTTCGTTCTCAGCTGCTTGACCTTACGATCCAAAATCTTCATTGGAACCTCGACGTAAGAGACATCTGGTTGGATTTCTACATCATCTGTTGAAATAACTTCGGACTCTGTTCGTGCACTCTTCCTCAGCATCGATACATGGAAAACGTTGTGCACTCTCAATGTGTCGGGTAACTTCAGCTCATATGCAACCTTACCAACTCTGCGTACGATCTCGAAAGGTCTAATGTAACGCGGTGCTAGCTTCCCTTTAACTCTGAAACGAGAGATACCTTTCTTCGGTGACACCTTTAGCAATACAAACTCTCCGACCTCGAACTCTAACGGCTTTCTGCGTTGATCTGCATAGCTCTTCTGTCGACTCTATGCTGTTAGAAGTCGTTGTTTGATGATGGCAATCTTCTTGTACTAGTCTAGGATTGTATCGGGTCCATCCACTGGTGCTTCCTGGTTGTCAACCCAATAGATGGGTGATCGACAAGGCTTTCTGTACAATGCTTCAAAGGGTGCCATTCCGATACTCGCTTGATAACTGTTATTGTATGCGAACTCGGCCATGTAGAGATGTTTGCTCCATCCATCTCCAAGATCAAGAATGCAGGCACGTAACATATCATCGAGAATCTGTATGAGACGCTTCAACTGACCATCTGTTCTGCGGATGAAAAGCGGTGCTGAAGTTCAGTTCTGTGCCTAGAGCTTCCTGTAGACTTTGCCAAAAGTGAGCGTTGAATCGCGTATCACGATCAGAAATGATCACTGAAGGGACTCCATGCAATCTGACTATGTTCCTCATGTAAAGCTCGGCTAGCTGGTTCTTGCTACAAGTCGTCTTGAACGGGATGAAGTACGCAGTCTTCGTGAGACGATCTGCAACTACCCAGACTCCATCAGATCCATCCTGTGCTCTCGGTAAGCTGGTTAAGAAGTCCATTCCTATACTATCCCACTTCCACCGAGGTATTGGAAGTGGTTGGAGCAGACCTGCGGGTCTCTCTCATACTGCCTTTACCTTCTGACACGTCAAACAGTTGGCCACGAAGTTCTTCACATCTAACTTCATACCTCTCCACCAAAGCTGCCGTCTTAGGTTTTGATACATCTTGTTTCCACTTGGGTGCATGGCGAACCTCGACTGATGAAACTCTGACAAGATCTCCTGTATAAACTCTGGGATGTGTGGCACTGCTAAGCGACCATCGTTGTAAAGAATTCCACTGGCATCCATCGACCACTCTGCAACATGCTTGCCCTTTAACAATCTATCTCGGATGTCAACGAAACGTGTATTTGCCAACTGATTCTCCTTGATCCTCTGCACGTAGTCTGGTTCCATCACTAAGTTGTACAATACTGGGTGACCCTGAACTTCGTCAAAACGAACCTGATAAGCTGTAAGAACTCTGTCTTTTTCCCACTCATCTATCTGCATAGCCATTATAGAAGCATCATGATCAGGATTGGGAACTGCCTCTCTTTTCCTACTTAGTGCATCTGCAACCACATTTACTTTACCCGGATGGTACTCGACTTGGAAGTCGTAGTCTTGCATGTATTCTACCCATCTTCTCTGACGCAGGTTGAGATCTTTCTGTGTCGCTAGGTATTTCAAACTCTTGTGATCTAAAAACAGTCTAAAACTGACACCATACAGATAAAAACGTCAAATCTTAAGTGCGAACACTACTGCAGCTAACTTTAGATTATGTGTAGGGTAATTTCGTTCATGTTGTTTCAGTTGTCGTGAGGCATAAGCGATAACTTGGTTCTGTTGCATCAAAACTGCTCCAAGACCTTGATGAGAAGCATCGGTGTAGACGTCATATACTTGATCCTGATCCGGAATGATAAGGATAGGTGCAGACGTCAAACGACTCTTTAACTCCTGGAAAACTGACTCACAACTGTTGTCCCAAATGAAAGGTACATCCTTCTTTGTCAGATTGGTGAGGGAAGTGGCGAGCTTGCTGAAGTCCTATACAAAACGTCGATAATATCCCGCTAAGCCCAAGAAGCTTCGGATCTCTGGAACATTCTTCGGTCGTTCCCACTTAAGAATCGCTTCAACCTTGGATGGATCAACTGATATACCGTCTCTTGAAATGATATGCCCGAGAAACTTAACCTCTGTCATCCAAAACTCACATTTTTCTTTCTTGGCGTACAACTGATGTTCACGAAGAGTCTGTAAAACTATACTGAGATGCTGTGCATGATCTTCACGAGTTCGGGAGTAGATGAGGATATCGTCGATGAATACGATGACAAACTTATCAAGAAAAGGTCGGAAGACTCTATTCATCATATCCATGAAGGCTGCTGGTGCGTTTGTCAAACCGAAAGGCATTACTAAGAACTCATAACTGCCATACCTCGTTCGGAATGCTATCTTCAGGATATCCTCCTCTCTGACACGAAGCTGATGATAACCGGATCTCAAATCAACCTTAGAGAAGAAACAAGCTCCACTCAATTGATCGAACAAGTCATCTATACGTGGTAACGGATACTTATTTTTTATGGTCACACTATTGAGCTTTCTGTAGTCCACACAGAGACATAGCGAACCGTTGACTTTCTTCACAAAAAGGACTGATGAACCCCAAGGTGAGTTACTGTCTCGAATAAAGCCCAGTAATTTCAACTCATCCAGCTGCTTGCTCAACTCTTTCATCTTTAGAGGTGCCATACGATATGGAGCAGAAGCAAAAGGAGCTGTTTCGGGAACTAAGTCGATACGAAACTCTATTTCTCGATGAGGCAGTAAACCTGGAAGAGCTTTTGGAAAAACATCTGGAAAACTATCGACAACAGGTATTAGTTGGGTACTCTTTTCAGAACTGGATCCTTCTACTGCACACAAGGATAAGAAGCAAAGAATACCCTGCCTACTCTTCGATACTAACCTCAGAGCAGATCTATCAACATCTGAAACTAAGCTTAACTGATAGGACACCACATGTCCAGAATCAGTTGTAAAGATAACGCGACGATTACGACAATCAAGCATAATCCTATATCGGGAAAGCCAGTCATATCTCAGAATAACATCATAGGCAAACATTGGTATTACCACAAGTGATGCCTCCAAACAAACATCCCCAACATAAACATAGGCTTGACACCCATCACTAACGGTAGTCGTGCCCAATGGGGATTTCACACATAAGGGAGAGTCAAGATTTTGCAGTTTTAAACCAAGTGAACGAGCATAATATTGGGCTATAAAAGAGTGTGTAGCCCCGGTGTCAAACAAAACATGTGCATATGTACCAAAGATAGGAATTATACCATCTAATGCAGTCGGTGTATGATCTATCTCCATGCTGTCAGCTCCAAGAGCGTGTACCTGTGGTGTCTTACCACGATTTTGAGCTGTATTCCCTCGTTGATAGCCCGTACTCTGACCTTGTGGTGACGGTCTCTGATAACTCGGCACTGAGAACTACTGTAGTGGTGTAGCATGTGGAGCATAAGGCGTAGTGTACTGGCTCGTGCGCTGAGGCTGATAGGGAGCTGGAAGCTGAGGGCGCTGTGACTGCGAAGACTGGGAAGTAATCTGTTGCCTCTGTGGAAGACCATTCTGATTCCACTGATGATGATGTCTATGAGCATTGTCTCTTGACTGTCTCTTCGGGCAGACATTTCTTTTGTGGCCTTCATCACCACACTCGAAGCAGGTAATCACATTCACCCGACCCTGTCGCTGTCCAGATAACTGATGAGAACCCGATTCCTGAGACTGCTGGTTCTTCTGGTAAGGAGTCTGCGGCTTGTGCTGAGGCTTGTTACGGATTGGTCCAGACTTGTTTCTGTTACGAGCTTCAAGGAACTCCTTGTCGCCCTCTTCCACTGTCAATGCCTTAGCAACTATCTGCTGGTAGCTATCCCTGATCTGGAACGATTGTACACCCCTCTTCACATAGAGGCTAAGCCCTTCCTCAAAGCGGAGACACTTAGTAGCTTCATCCAAAACCTGATTCTTCGCATACCGGGCCAATTCAGTGAACTTGGCTTCATATTCCCGCACTGACATAGACCCTTGCTTCAAACGGACGAACTCCCTAGCTTTTCTGTCGCGGAACTGAGCTGAAAAGAAACGCTCGTGAAAACGCTCCTCGAAAACTGTCCAAGAAGTCCTCTGCTCCTCTATCAAACCATCCTCGATACTAGCCCACCAGGTAGAGGCTAGACCCACCAGCTTGTTGGAAGCAAACTCAACCCAGAACTCTGCGGGTGTGGCGGTCAACTTTAGCTGCTTGCGAATGGTATCAAACCAGTAGTCGACATCCATCTCTGTGCCCGTGTCGTCGAAAGTGGGTACGTGAGGCTTAAAGAAAAGAGTTAGGGCTGCCTGTTTAGGATGTATCATAGGCTGGGTAGGTACTGCTCCAGAGGTAGGGTTTTCGGTGGTAGGCGTTTGCTGAGGAGTCTGAGAAGAACTCCCCGCTCTGAGGGTCTCATTAGGAACAACATTGCCTACAGGAGTTGGGTTAGGTGTTCCAAAAGGTAAGACGGTGAGGAGAGCCTGTATCGCCACTGTGAGGTTCTGCATCGCCGTTAGCTGATCATTCGGTGTAGGAACCGCTACATTCTATCTCCCTTGAGGCTGCGTGTTCCCGGGGTTCTCTTCGTCGTTGCCTCTCTGCTGCCTCTGACTACGCGTGCCGGGACGAGCCATTTTGCTGCATACGAGTGAAGGAAGAGGAAATCCTATAAACTTCTAAGAGTAAAGAAAACTATACTTGTGTATTTTGAAAACGTTTTGATGAAAACCCTTTTGAAAACGTTTTGATGAAAAACCCTTCTGAAAGCCTGGGCTCCAATACCATTATTTGTCACGGCCCAAAATTTAGACACGTGACACGGCAGCCAAATCATGATATCAACCCGAGATTTAAGGAAAAACATTTATTACGAGGAGCGGGTCAACATTATAATTTAGCTAAGCCTAATTATTTATAAAGTAGCATCATAACCACATAATAAAATAAAGGAGAGAATAAATGCTTTTTAATGCGGAAATCAAACACAAAATCGGTTTTCAAATGAAATTACTAACAATAAAATATTCCCAAGCATAAAATTTAAATAACGTGAAATAAAGTACAAACTTAAAGTCTCATTACATCAGAACGAGAAACATAAAGAAGAAGATGGAGAAAACGGATAGCATCATCTTCGGTAGTAACGGATATCTCAACGATTTTCGGAACTGCTACCTCCCGCACCTGGAAGTAGTCATTTCGAAATCACAAAGAAAAGGGACGTGAGCGCTGGCTCAGTAAGACAGAAACAAAGGTGGATTAAACAGGTAGCATTTAAATGTATGGCATAATATTCGTTTCCAAAAATAAAATCAACAATTTTAAGAATACATGGCATAATAATCATTTAAAACAAATAATCAACAATTTCGTGAAAACATTTTTAATATAAGTTTTATTCTGCTGAGGACTTAGCGTAGCTGCAATATACATGCCCCAATATTAAAATAATAAATCATTAAAATAAACCATCATATTTTGAGTGAGGACTTGTCGTAGCTATAATATACGTGCCTCGAATTGAATTATCCTAGATCATCTCGTTACGGTCTAAATAGGCCGAACGGCCCTGCGCAGGTTTAGGGACCTTCCCCCATGGCGTCAACTTTGGGATGCAAGCATCATTTACAATGATCGTGAACTAGAGCTCAATTATGTTCACTAGATTATTCAAAAGATGGTATTTACCAAGTTATATTATGCCATAAATCAAAACACGTTTTAAAATACACATTTAATTACCAAATACGTTGCATGCGTTTATTTCATCAAAAACAATATAATAATTTCATAAACTGAAAACAGCATGCCATCGATAAAACAGGGAAATTTAAAACACTTGACTACTCCCAGAAAAGGCTAGAACGTCCTACCTCGATTATCGCACAAGCGTTACGATAACGTGATCCACAAATCCTGTAAAACGTCAAATAAATCCTATAATCACAACATATGATCAGTCTAGGTCTAAACATAATCATCCAATCATTTTAGTATGCCACAAAAGATTTTAAAACGTTTAATAAACATTTGGGATTTAAAATTTGTGAAAAACTCTAAGTTAGGATATTACTGGGCATGGACAGACTGACCTAGGCTGATTGTAAAATCAATATTAATTCATTTTTAATCCCAAAAATTCTAAATTTTTAATATGTTAAACTAGACATTTGTAGCTTTAATTCCATATAATTTTTATAATTTTTAGACATCGTTTGGTCATTCAATTAGGCCAAAATCCAAGGGGTTGTTTTCAGGCATAAAATCTGGGTTTCAGTTTTAGTTCAAAAACTGGCAGTTCTGTCCGCCTATCTTAGAAAAATATTTTGACTGGGCAAACGGATGAGTTTGGTTCAAAATCGTTTTTAAAACTCAAGTTATGGCTGACATAAATTTACTGTTCATATGGTAATTTTCCAGATTTCCGTTTTTCTGTGTCCGAATTTCAATTAGTCTCAAATCAACTCAATTTTCATCCAATGATCACGAAATTTTGTGGAGGACCTTATTTATATGTGGTTAACACAACCCAAGAATCAAATTGATAAAAACATAAAATTTTACACATGTGATAATAGGGTTTTTGAAAGGGAAACAAAGAGGCAAAATTTTTAGGGTTTGAGAGAGAAATTAACACCTTGTTTGTGCTGCACTACTGTTGATGCTTGATCTCCTTTTTGGCTGAATTTGTGTGAGTGTTAGGGTCTTCAAAACAGTAGGGAAAACAGTGGAGAAAACCATATAAATTTCGGATTTAAAATCAAAAGGAGAAGGAAGGAAAAAGTTGATTTCTCACCTTGTTTTTGTCTCAAAATTTGTTAAATCCTTGAGCTGCCTTTAGGTAGGTTTTTGTTTGTTGTTTTGGGGTTGTTTTGGGAGAGAAAATTCAGAGAGGAAACAAGGGGAGGCTGGCCGAATTTTTGAGAGTGAAAGGAAGGGTGAATGAGAGTTAAAAGAGGGTTTTTATACTAGGTTTTTCTTTCCCTTTCTCTTCCTTGTTTGGCCGAAAATTTTAAGGGGCAAAAGGGAAAGTTTTTGTGCTATTTTGAGGTTAGTGTTTTCTCTCTTATTTCCCCTTAAGTGGCCGAAAATTATCCATTAGTTTTTAGGAAAAATAATTTGAATTTTGAATGAGTTTTGACCTAGCTTTTAATTCAAATAAAATCTCCTTTATTTCCTACACTTTATGGCCGAAATTCTTCTTTATATTTAAGGGATGAAATTTAAATTTGAATCCTCCTTGGATTTGTGGGATTTAAATTTTAATTAAAAATCTCAAGTGATGGCCGAATATTTTAGGGTTTTTTTTTTAAGTTAAAATTGTTGACTTTTTGAGCGGAATTTGACTAGGAAACCAACCTAGGGTTTCCAAAAGATTTTTAATTACTTTTTGGCACACTAATTTTATTTAAATTATATATTGACCCTTAAATAAAATTTAAGGCGTCACACAATCCCACAATAATAACAAGACAAAGGGGAACCAAAGTAACTAAGGGCTACAAAGGAACTTCCCCCAGAAGAAGAATAACCAGGGAGGAAATGGCAATCAACACTCGCCATGCCCAAGGTGTGGAAGAAATCATCCCAGAAAGTGCAAACAAGGAACCAGTGGCTGCTACACATGTGACAAGGAAGGCCACTATGCTAAGAACTACAGCTCCAACACGTAGAATCACCAAGGCCAAGCCTGTGCCACTAGCGGTCAACTGCACGCCGCCCAGACTAGGATCAAAGGTCATTCGATCGCTCAGGGAAGATTAGAGGCACCAGACATTCAGGGAAGAATCTATGCCTTCACTAGAAATAATGCGGAAGCTGGAACTTCCTCGGTAGTGACAGGTCAGCTTTCTGTCGCCAACTCTGCTGCATTAGTTTTGTTTGATTCTGGAGCCATGCATTCATTTGCATCCTCATAACTTGCTAGGAAGATAAACAAGAACTTAGATAGAATGGAACAAACTTTCTGAACTGCCTTTCCCTCAGGGGAAGTTTTGTTGTCTAATTACTGGGTACATCACGTGCCAGTAATTATCTGCGAGTGAGAGTTAAATATCAACCTGATTATCCTCGACATATATGACTATGACGTAATCATGAGGATGGAATTCCTCACTAAGTACAATGCCATCATAGATTGTCAAAGATGGGAGGTTACCTTCGAACCAATTGGATGCGAGAAGTTTATCTACAAGGGTTTATCATTGAAGTAGCCAAGAACGATAATATCAGCAATGAAGGCCCATAAATTATTATCCAGCGGATGCACCGGTTTTCTACCGCACATAGTGGACAAGGCCCAAGAAGCAAAGATAGGGCTGGATAGTGTCCTAATGGTTCGAGAGTTCATGGAAGTGTTTCCAGAGGATCTTCTAGGGCTTCCGCCAGAATGCGAAATATCATCCGAGATCGAGCTCCTACCAGGATTAGCTCCCATCTCTGAGGCCCCATACCGAATGGGCCCTGCAAAATTAAAAGAACTCCAAGTCCAGCCGAAGGACTTAATGGACAAGGGTTTCATCCGATAAAGCTTTTCACCTTGGGGAGCACCTGTTTTATTCGTGAAGAATACTAAGGATGTACATAGATTACAAGGAGCTGAACAAGATCATGATAAAGAATAAGTATCTGTTGCCACGGATCGATGATCTGTTCGATCAGCTTCGAGGTACTGCAGTATTCTCGAAGATTGACCTGCGTTCCTGGTACCACCAGTTGCGAATCAGAGATGCAGACATAGCCTAAATAGCTTTCTGAACACAATACGGATATTACAAGTTTCTGGTCATGTTGTTCGGATTAACTAACGCACCAACGGCCTTCATGGACCTGATGAACCATGTGTTCAAGGATTTCTTAGACAAGTTTGTCATTGTGTTCATCGATGACATAATTGTATATTCTAAGACGAAGGAGGAGCACGATGAGCATTTGAGGGCCATCTTACATAAGCTAAAGGATCATCAGCTGTATGCTAAATTCTCTAAGTACGAGTTTTGATTGGAGATGGTTCACTTTCTTGGCCACGTAGTCTCCGAGGAGGGAGTATCAGTAGATATAGCAAAGGTGGAAGCAGTAAGCACATGGCCAACACCAAGAAATGGAACGGAAATCTGTAGTTTTCTAGGACTAGCAGGATATTATCGGCGCTTCATCGAAGGCTTTTCGAAGCTAGCCGCTCCACTTACAGTACTTACTAAGAAGGATAAGAAGTATGAGTGGATGGATTAGTGTAAAAAGAGCTTCCAGGAGCTGAAACGAAGACTCACAAGTGCCTCAATACTAACCATTCCAGATGCTAGTTAGGGAAACTTTGTGATCTACAGTGATGCATCCAAGATGAGTTGGGAGCTGTGCTGATACAAAATGGTAGAGTGGTCACATACGCTTCGCGGCAACTCAAGGACCATGAGAAGAATTACCCAACATATGACCTGGAGCTAGCAGGGGTCGTTTTGCACTTAAGATTTGGAGGCACTACTTATATGGTATCAAGTGTGAGATTTATATGGACTACCAGAGTCTCAAGTATATTTTCATGCAGAAGGAGCTTAATATGAGGCAATGGAAATGGTTGGACCTAGTAAAGGATTACGATTATGAAATCCTATACCATCCAGGAAAAGCCAATAAGGTGGTCAATGCGCTGAGTAGAAAGCATTCCTCATCGCTTATGGTTATTCATGTCTTGCCGGAAGCACTACAAAAGGAGCTACGCAGCAGCGAGATCGAGATTTTGGCTGGGAGGTTATCTGAAATGACCTTCCAATCGACGCTCCTAAAAGAAACTAAGGCCGGTCAGGACCTCGATTCGTCCCTGAACAAGCTCAGAAAGGAAGCTAAGGTCGGTTAGGACCAAAGTTCATAGTTCAGAGTCTCTAAGGACGGTGTACTCTATTACAAAGGAAGAGTATGTGTCCCGAAGGATGAAGAACTCAAGAAACGAATCCTTTCAGAGGCTCACGAAACGTCATATTCTGTACATCCGGTGGCAAATAAGATATATAAGGACTTAAAGGAGAGTTTTTAGTGGCCTAAGATGAAGAACGACGTCACCGAGTTCGTTACAAGATGCCTCACGTGTTAAAGGATTAAGGTAGAACATCAATGACTGGTAAGAGAACTATAGAAAATCGAGCTACTCGAGTGAAAATGGGAGCAGATTACAATAGATTTCATGATCGGATTGCCTAGGATGTCAAATGGCAATGACGCAATCTGGGTAATTGTGGATCGATTGACGAAATCAGCTCGATTTCTAGCTATGAAACTGAGCTACTCGATGGAAAGACTAGTAGAGATGTATGTAACTCAGATAGTGAGACTGCATAGAGTGCCGAAATCTATTATCTCAAATCGCGATGGACACTTCACCTCCAGGTTTTGGCAGAGCGTCCAGGCTTCATTGAGAACTAAATTGAAGTTTAGCACAGTCTTACATCCTCAGACTGATGGTCAGTTCGAAGGGGTCATACAAACACTGGAGGATATGTTGAGAGCTTGTGTCCTAGACTTCAAAGGAAACTGGAACCAAAAGCAACCTTTGAACGAGTTCTTATATAATAACAGCTACCATTCCTCGATCGGGATGGCACCATACGAGGCACTCTATAGAAGAAAATGCACATCTCCGGTGCATTGGCGTGAAACCGGAGAGAAATAGCTTACCAACATGGATTTGTTAAGAATACAACAGCAGATGTGAAGCTTATACGAGAGAGACTCGATACAGCATATAGTCGCCAAAAGAGATACGCAGAAAAATGATGCAGACCCCTCAAGTTTCGAGAAGGAGACTCAGTTTTTCTCAAGGTGGCACCCATGAAAGGGGTGATGCATTTTGGGAAGAAAGAAAAGATCAGTTCTAGGTATATAGGACCCTTTGAGATTATTGAGAGAGTCAGGAAGTTAGCCTACAGATTAGTGATAACTCTATGAAATAGAGTTATTACAACTATTTGGGGATGTAAAAAGATGTTTGGTCCATTGAGTTTTTGACATTTTAATAGTTAACTAAAGCATTTTTTGGTTTTTAATGCAGTCTTTTATTTTTAGAATGTTAAATTTAATTTTTCAAGTTAGTTTATATTGCTTTTAAGTGTTTTGCAGAGTTGAAGTAGCAGAAGATTGTTTGGATAAGGAGGTCAAGCTGCAGCTAGGATGGAATTGCAAAAATTGGAGAAAAATGACAAAGAAGACTGATTTCAGGCGTTGCTACAGCAATGCTATAACATTACTATAGCAAACTGGGCAGAAAATGTTCAGCTATTTTGATAGGTCAACATACAGCTAGCAGCCAATTTTATTGGTGAACTGGGCAGAAAGGACAGGCGTATGAGCTTTCTTAATCCAAGGACACCAAACAAAAGCTCAACCATTAGATTATGTACATATGTACATCCTCCATTTGCCCTAACACTTTAAAGGAAACATGTTGCATTCAAAAAAAAGAAGCAGACAAGGGGCAGAGAGAATATACGGAAAAGAGGCAGACAAGGGGCAGAAAGAATATATGGAAAAGAGCAGGACAGAAAGAGGGGAACCCGGAAGAGAAAGGAAATGTACAAAGATTGGAGGAGATTTCGGCATATTCTGGAAGGAGAAATTAAAAAAGTAGCTGTGTACCGTGTGCACGTCTATTTGTCAATCTTTCCTCCATTTTCGGTTGTACTCTTGTGTTTACTTTTTCCCGTACAATGTTTTCTTTTTCCGGTGGGTTTGAACAATCAACTATGAACTAATTTCTTTTAAGATTGGGAGGATAAAGTACCCATTTCTGCGACTAGATTTGTATGTTGAGATTGCTACTTTAATGTTATTTAGTTTATTCAACATCATTTGTTGGTTTATTTGTGTTCTTTGACTGGCCATCTTGTGATTTCAGTTGGTTGGAAAAATAATTGGAATTAGACGGGTGTTGGATAATGTGTGTTTAGTTGGGTTTGTGTAGTAACTTAATTAATTTTGCAAGTTAAGCAGGAATACATGCTTGTCTCATATAACCTTTCGGAACCTAAGCTTAATTTGACTTCATACTCCATTTAGCATAGGAATATGTTGAAAATGACGCAAAAAGTTATTAGCATAAGTATTTCAAAAGAAACTTGTGAAATTTTGAGTTCTAGGTTAACTAAGTAATATTGCTGTAGCAATGCTGTAGCATTGCTGTAGCATACTGAGTCAGGTTGCAGAAAAAAGAGAAATTGAATCTCAGTCATTCCATTACCAATTGTTATTAAGTCTGTTTTATTCAGTTTGTAATTGCTTTGTGCATTTTTATTTCATACTAGTATAGTGAGTTTAAGACAATTTTAATTCTCCATCAATTCCTGCATATTCTTAATTTTGATTTTAATTTAGATGAAGTGGTGATAACATTCTCTGTGGGACGATATCCATACTCTTGTACACTGTATTACTTGTATGCGACACGTGCACTTGCGTAGCATTTTAAAGAAGCAACAATTAGCACTCCCTCCTGAATTAGCATTCGTACATAATGTTTTCCACGTCTCAATGCTGAAGAAGTATATGCCAGATAGCTCCCATGTTCTGAGTCAAGAACCTGTTGAAATCTATGACGATCTGACATATGAGGAGAAACCCGTGTGGATCTTAGCCAAAGAAGATAAAGTACTTAGGAATAAGATTATACCGCTTGTAAAAGTGTTGTGGCGAAATCATAATATAGAGGAAACCACATGAGAACGAGAAGAAGATATGAAAAGAGACTTCCCGGAATTGTTCTAATTTTCGAGGATGAAAATTTTGTAAGGGAGGTAGGTTGTAAGTACCCGCATATTCATGGAACCTACTCACTGTGTAATAAGTCATTATGGAATGAATTTGAATAATTTGATGCCTTTTAGTATGCATTTGAAGAACACAGCCAGGTACACGGCCGTGTAAGTAGCCGTGTACTAGTAGGGTACAAAATCCGAAATTATCAAGGCTAAATCCCAACTAAATATTTCGGCCACTTTAGGATTTTACCATTTAAAATTCAAATAGGATTTAACTGGAATTTTATCTCCTCTTAACCAACCAAAAATCCGAAAATCTCTTTAGGATTTTCTCAAATATTTTCGGCTACAAAAAGTAAGGGAAGAATCAAAATTCTATTAGGATTTTCAACTTGAATTTTATCTCATCCTTATCTAAAATAACCGAAAATCTCCTCATGAGATCTCTCTCTCAAAATTCGGCCATTCTCTAGGGAAGAGAGAATCCAAATTCAACTAGGATTGAAACTTGAATTTTTCTCTGAACTTTATCCACAAAAAAATCCAAAAATTCCATGAGGATAATCGTCAAAATTTTCGACCATGTTTGTTAAGATTTGAATTCAAAATTTAAGTAGGATTCAAACAAGATTTTCCTCTCCATATCCAACTCAAATTGGAATTTCATCCCTGTGGATTTACCACAAGAAATTCGAATCCTACTTGTACTGTGATTCAAAATTTGAATTTCAAATTTTAAATTCAAATTTCAAATTTCAAATTTCAAATTTCAAATTCGAATTTCAAAATCCACAAAATAGTTGTATTTCAAATTCTTGTTCTCATGGATAATTTTCTACAACTCCAATCCAATCTCAAATAAAATCATGGCAACTTTATTTGGTGTTCGAATAATTGTGTACTTTATTATCCAAAACAAAATCTGAATTCAACCGGAGAGAATCTTGTCCACCATCCTAATCCTATGTCAACACCATCCATGCATAATCAACTAGCCAATAGCATACTCAAATCAATTTGCTAAACGTTAAGGAATTATGTGGAGCTAGTAGAAGGACCAATTGGACATATATAATCGGGCTCCCGTGAATCCATATGATCATCATTCTTTACCAAACAACTCAATCATATGATCACTAATTTCAGAGTCACACCACTATAAACCTGAAACTGAACTCTCAATTATATACCATATTACGTAAGCCTATGACAAGCTATCATCCAATGACCTTGTCATATATGCAGGACCCTCATATGATATCCATAATCAGTCTTAGGTCATAGTCCATTCAATCCTACTGATCAGGCGATCTTAAAGTTCCATTATACTACCGAATAAGAAAATGATTATTCACCATATGTGAATAAGAAGTCATCCGCCCAGCAGACGACTCAAGACCTTGTTCATTTTCACATCCAGTATAATGCCTTTAAGAGGATACCCTTAACTCCTTATTAGAGTTATGATTCTGATATCTGTAAACAAACTTTTCATCGTATACAAGTCATGTACCCAATGAACCGGTCTATAAGCTTACTACCTCTAAGACGCTTTAGCCATTGGAACATCAAAGTACACAAGTCATATACATGAAGCTGTTCATCCACTCAGGATTAAGGTTACTGCACAATGAACGTCAAAAGCAGATCGATCCACTCATAGCGGACTACGTAGATCAATCACGCTTTAGTTCCGGTCTAATATGTCACCACCAAGCAACATATCTATGTCTCTACTTGGGAGTCTATGCTCCAGACAGTCAAGACAAATCATCCTCACCATGGTTTTAGATAACATAATAGTCTTAACATGAGTTAGATGCTCGGTCTAACCCCATAGACTACAGACCTTAGTGTAGACTGCTTACTTTAGAACATTGTCTTCTCGCATACAAAAGTCCATTGCATGCAACGTTCTAACAGTTTTAACATAAGCAGTCAGGGAGCCATATTTGCTTACATTTACTTTAACATTTGAATAGAATGAGGACAAACAGCAATGTAATGAATAACCTCTATATATAATTTTGTTATCCAGTTCAAAATAAATACATCAAAATATCTCTAATGCTTAGGGCATTTCCTAAAAAAATTGTCATACAATTCTCTATTTGCCACAATTACTGGCACATGACGTAACCAGTAATTTGACAACATCACTTCTCCTGAAGGTAAAGTTGTCCTAAAAGTCATTCTCATAGGGTCCTTAGCATATTCTAACTTGTTAGCAAATTTCTGAGATACAAAGGAATATGTAGCTCCTGAATCAAAAAGGATACATGCCATGTGGTTAAATATAGAAAGCTGACCTGTAATCATATTGGATGTCCCCGCTTCAGCATCTTCTTTAGTGAAGACCGTAACGTGAGCATCCGTTCGTGGGGTCTACTCTTGGCGTTCAGACCATGTTGGTGGCACTACTGAAGGCCCTTCGATCCTCTCCTGTAAAGCATGAGCTTGAGGCGATTGTTGACGTCGAGGATATTGTTGGCGCTGCTACATTGGCCCTGAGGTATTTAGACAGTTCATTGGACAATTTTTTGCAAAATGGCATTCTCATCTGCACTAATAACATGTGTTAGTGCCAAATCGGCACTGGTCTGGGTGCCTTTTTCCACACGTAGCAGACATGAGAAAACTTAGTCCTGTGCCCTGACTTATCTTTAGCTGTTGATTGCGGCTATCTTCGCTTCTGTTCCCAGAAAAATTTCCTTTTCTTTTGCCTTATTGTTGTTGGGAGCCTTCAGTGTTGGACTGATTGGGTCGATTCTGACTGGACCTACTGCCTTGCCCAGTCTGCATCCCTGCTTCTGCATACTTGGCTATGATCTTCTCCTTTTTCTTTACCTCATAGACTTTCTCTCTTTCTTCCTTCTATCTGAGCAAGTGATATTCAGCCCTGAGGGCTCAGCTTACACAATCCACCACTGAGGTTGGTGGTACTGGCCCACTATCAACTAGGGCAGATATCTCTGGCCTAAACATGCCAATCATCTTCTGAATCTTTTCTCTTTCGGTTGGTACCACATAAGGACATAACTAGGACAGCTGATCAAATCTTCGGCATACTTCACTCACCAACTGGTTTCTCTGTTTTAATTCAGCAAATTCTTTTTATTGGGGGCGTAAGGCAGCTGGATCATAATATTTTTGGTTAAACTCCTCTAGAAATTCATCTCAAGTCATTGCAGTCACGTCTCTCCTCAAGCGAACTAAGTCCCACAAGAATTGAGCATACTTCTTTAGTACAAAGGACGCATACAGAATCTTTTCTTGATCAGTCAAATTCATAAATTTGAGAATCATCTGTAAAGAAGAAAGCCACTTCTCTACCTCCAATGGATCAATCGACCTCTTGAACTCTGGTTGCTTCATCTGATGGAATAGTTCATATAAGGGTTCCTGGTTCACCATAGGTTGGGGTTGTTGGACTTCTGGAACAACCGGCAGCACTACTGGTCTGATTTCTACCGCCTGAGAGGCATGGCCTTCCTCTTGGCCCTATCGTTGTTCCATGGCAGATAGCCGCTGTTGTAGTTCAGCATTTTCTTTCATTTGGTTCTCTAGGAGGGATTGTAATTCCTCCACTCTGTCTATTATGGTAAGGGGTTGTCCTCTTCTGGCACTCATGGTGTTCTCTTTCTTCAAGCCTTGCACAATAATCAAAGGTTAGATGTTCCATAAATAAATTTCATAACATTGCAGAAATCTTAAACATATCATTTACTGCATAATATAGGCATTCCAAAACGTCTCATCTCATTTCATAGCATTTCTTAAATCATACATGAACATTTATATGCACTGTAGTATTTAGACTGTATTTGTCTTACTTCTTACTTCATATAAACATACATACATATTTACATATTTACACATGGACACGTATTTACACATATTTCAGGTTTCAACTACCCTATTCATTTTGACCTATTAGAAATTCCTCTGGGTTTTCTTCACCTTCATCAGAGTCGTCGCCGGTAGACGTCCCCTGATCATAGTTTGTATTTGGCCTATGGCGTGAGGGATGTGCCTCGTGGTCATTAGCCATCACCGGTGGTCCATATAAACATGTCAACACCCCATCCTCGTGATCTTGTTTCCATTGATGCTTTTCCATGCATTCCCTTAACTACGCCCTTTCAACTCTAATGGCGCTAGCGACAAACTCACACCTAGTAAGGGAATGGAGTAGACTCACTCTTCATTTTAACTCTATGATGAGTCCTTTCCAGAACATTTCACAAAAGTCTTCATTGGAAAAATTTGGGAGCGGCACCTTTTTACAACATTTTCCTCGAATCGCACCATATACATAAGTACCGTATCCCTAGGTGTCATCTGAAGTCTTTTGGTTCTCTGAATATAATCCCTGATGTCTGTTATTCGGGGTAATGCCGACGGTGGTGTACTTTCCTCACTAGCCGAAGGAACTGGAGTCATCTCTGGGCTCCATCAGGAAAATTGCTGTCTCATAGTCAAGTAGAAGTTGGCCTAATTAAGCCTTAGCAATACATCTTGATCGCAATACTCCCAATATACTCGAGCATCTCCTTGGAAGGTGCTCACAGTAAGAATGACCTAGTAATCTCAGTCTATATCACAAGATTGGCAAATCATCTCTATAGTGTGCAGCCAATCCTGTACTTGTGCTGAATGATGTCCTCTACCAAAAATAGGTGGCTGGCAAGCCCTAAAGGCCTGGGTAGCTCTGGCAGAAACTCTCGAGCCAATATGATCTCGTCCACCAACTACGGGGATGTCGATGACTACTAAGGGGGTATAGAGTACTGGTGGAGGGGTTGATGCCCTGGTGGTCGTCGATGCCTCTGCTTGTGGAGTGATAGGGTTTGTCGGTGTCAGAGAGCGTACCGTCGGTCGTCGAGGTAGGGATGGCCTAATTATGGGCCTAATCCACACCCTAGAAGGACCCCTAACTCGGTATAGATGTGGTTTGATGTATGGTGGTCTCGTCATCTAATTCCTACATAAGATTCACTTAACGTAAATAAACATTTTACTAATCGTAAAAACAAACTTAACTTACTTGGATCGACGAACAGGATACGCATCAGGCCTTAAGGGACATGGTCAACCTGCTCTGATACCAACTGTGGTGGCCCGTCCTTCATGAAGGCTAACAGCATTAGCATAGTAGAGCTTTAGAGCCTACTATGATAGACTGTCACCTTAATGGATCACCGGAAACTTACTTGTAACTTGTTTTTATTATTTACCATTCGTATTTTAAACTTAAAATTTTATCGTGAAAAATGGGGATTTTTTTTAAATGATCTTGAAACTATAAAGTCGTAAAACATCATAAAACATGAAATGAAATACATAACATACTTTATCGTGCATAATTTACATCATGATATAATATTTCAAAACAACTTGCAAAATCGCTCAGCGAAAAACATCAGCATGACCATTCCCCTCACCCAGCCCAAACGGCAGATGCAAATCCCGTTTCTCGTCCATCCATTATCTAGTGATGTATAGGCTTCTAATTGCAACATAAATAAACTTATGAGCGACAGACTCAGTAAGTTCGAACATAAATACCGGAACATAAAACTTAAAATCATAAAAAGTACTATTTATATAAATAGTAACTTTGACTTTGACCATAAATAGTAAAGTTGACTTTGACCATACTATTCATGTTGACTTTGACTTAGGATGCTACACATAAAGTTAGTACATATTATGCTCAATTATGGCAAATCTTAAGTCTTAGGTCTTATCTTGTATTAAGTTCTGATGTTGGGCCCCATGATTGGTCGTATCGTAGTGCGTGCATGACTGAGAGAGACTCTAGAGAACGCCCCACTGGCCAATCCTCTACAGTCTACATGAACTTGATATAACATAATATAATATGAGAAACCTCCACCTGTGTGTGAGGTCGGTACGCCAATATTGATTTCATTACCGTCTTTCATGTGGTTCCTAACCGGTGGCATTACTACTGCCTCCTGGGTCTGGAACACTATTACATTACATTCTTTATTTGTGGTTATATTATTTACCACGTTAGCGTGCATATAGCACCTTATTACTTATTCACATATTATACATAACATATGAACATATTAAGTAAATTTATGTTGCAAACAAATAAATGTTTAAACTTACAGATATTTTGCTAGCGTTTCCTTGTCAGGATCAACCAGCGTCCTTTTATCATTTTTTTATTGATTCCCTATAACAGAAATAAATCATGGTTATTTCTACTACTCATTTCATATTTAAAATACTGTGAAGATATATTATTTTCACTTCTACTTGACCTAACCTCACACCATTAACACTCTTTAAAGCAAAAATCCATCAAAACAAAAAACTGAATTTTCACTTCAAAATCAGCCTTATGTCCCACGGTTTTCCAACAAAGAAATGGTGAAGAAAACTTGGAAAAAAGAGGGTTTACCTTACTTTGTTAATTTTTTGATGCTAGGGATGGATTTTGCACACTTTTTAGTGGAAAATTTTTGAAGAAATTAACTTGGCAATGGTGGAAAGCCCACGGCTACAAGGGAATGGCTGAAACACAAATTTTTTTTCTTCTAGTTTTTGGGTTGCCAAAACTATGTATAAATGGATCCAGAAAGGAGAGACTAAATAGCAAAACTTTTGGGGACCTTTTTGCAAGTTTTTTGTGTAATTTTCACAACCTTTAAGGGCTTTTTCATACTGAATCAAAATTTGGCAGATTTTTTTTCTGATTTCCAGCCAAAATCCGCCACCTAATGTGCCCTAGAATTTTCTTGAAATTTTGCTAAGCTTTCTTTAACTTTTTGTGTTGACTTTGCATCCTAACCATTGGATCAAAGTGTCTTTAAACCCTAACCCCTGGATTTGGATGTAATCTTACATCCATTCAATGTTTCACATCCAACTTTGACTCCACATAATTATTTGGGTCAAAATTTTTTACCAAAAGTCAAACCGAACGGTTTTGCACCAAAATCGCGTAGATGAGTTTCTAAGGTTGTCCGTGCATCGGTTTTCTTTAATTCACTCCAGTTTGACTAAAAATACATGCCATAATTATTTCGTCTTTTTGTACGATACGATATCTTTTTAGAATTTTTGAAACCGAAAAGGCATAATTTGTCCGATTTCGGTTCGATAAAATTCTCCGTTCCTGAACACACTCTCATTGGCATAGTCAAAATATTTTGTTGCGTTCTAAATAGTACTAAATCATACTTTTCACACTTATATACATAAATATCATGGTGTACATACATTATACAAAATTTCTGAGAATAGTAAAATTTCTTGGTTGTCATAACATACCTCCTTTAGAGTATATAAAGAGTCGTCTTTTACCAATTTTTGAATCCTATCTTGATTAATATAACCAAACCTTAAATGCCAAAGATATGCCCTGTTAGAGTGAGAAACTTTTAATCTTTTAGAGTTATCAACCAATTTAGTGTCCAGCATGAGTACATCCTAGGTTTGATTAAATAAAGATTTTCATCTATCCATTCAGAACAGATAAAAGACTTGTTTTTGTGAATATCTATTATTTTATTGAAAGATACTGAATAAAAATTCCTTATTAAACCAGCTACTGATATAAGATTCCTTCTAAAGTTAGGAACATAAAAATAGTCTTTTAATAAAATAAACCTAAATTCATCAAAATAAAGATGTATATCTCTCACTACTTCAGCTACCATTTCTAGTCTACAACGAGAGACTCCTATCATGTAGACTTTTCGTTTCTACAAACCCCTACAAAGAAACACAAACATAATTAGTGGCGCCTGAATCTATGACCCAAGTGTCTTTCAAACAAACTTCCAAATAAAGAAGATCCTTATTTATCTTGCCTCTAGCGGCTAGAAATTCCTTGCAAGACTTTTTAAAATGGCCTACCTTCCTTTAGTGGAAGCATTTGAACTTTTTAATGTCCTTAGGCTTCTTGTTCTCCTTCTTTTTTTTTTTTTTCCATCCATGATAGGAGGAATAGATGAACTATAAGCCCCTTATTTCTTCTTTGGCTTTTTCTTATTCCCAGAGGGTTTGGAAGAAAAATTAAACGACAATAATTATAAAGATTGAAAAAGGAATCCCATCATTGATTATCAACTCATAAACCTATAGTTACTTCATGAGCTCAGTAAGTCCTAACTCCCTTGTTACCAATTTGTAAGTAGACCCCACAAAATCCTTAGATAGAGTTTTAAACCTTATCTGAATCTAGGTGTTGTAGTCTATCTTGACACTGTTGTCAGTAGTCTTAGTAAAGAATGCTATAAGTACAAGCATATAATCTTTCACTGGATTACTCACCTTCTACCTAAAGTTCATTATACTTGTTATAGCGGAGTGTCAAGGCCAACTTTTATTGGCCTCTGAGCATATCCCTCCAAGTTTGTCATGATCTCTCTAGCAACTTAATAGGTTTCATATTGCTTTTGTAAAGCACTCGTCATGCTAGCGATGATGCAGCATCGAGCTATCACTTTGGATTCTTTCTATTGAGTACACATGACAGAATCCTCTTCAAGTGGTGCACCAGGTCATGGCTTTAGTGAGCATGATTTGTCCAATTAGAACTTGTGTCTCTTACAACTGAGAACATTTATCATATTTCTTTTCTAGTCTTTATAATTATCACCGTTTAGTTTGTTTTTATTGACTATTGAAATTAGAGGTGTTGGTGACATTTTGAACTAAAATAAAAAAATGTATGTCATTATAAAGCCCAAGCATATATAAAAGATATTTAGCAAATAAAATATACAAGTATGCTTCTACATGAAATTGGAAAAAAACATATAGCATTACAATAGTAATTCTCAGCATCTATTACCCCATGCCACCTAGGGGGATCATGAGACAAATAGCTAAGACATGGACTCCTTCTGATTAATATATGTTACCTTAAAATCTCCAAGGTTAAGACATATATTAATAATCGCTTATTTTGACCACTAGTTTACTAATAGAGCTTCTAGTAAAGGTTTATAGTTAAACGAGTCTTAAGTGTATAACTATTATTTACATAGTCTGATCCATGCCCTATGCAAGCCATCGAGAAATTGTCCCAAATAGAACATGCCAAACACATTTTCCACATAGGAGATCAAACCTAGTATACAGACGGTGGTAAACACCTACTGAGAGGTGTGGTTAGGGTAGAATTAACACGAAGTGTTACCATACTTTCACATATGGATCAACAATGAAAGCCGTGGGTTTTGTTTGAAGTCCTCTTCCACTCAATAATTTATAAACATACAAGTTTTTTATTGAACATATATGATCAATATAGTTTGAGTGGCATTCTTTTATCCTGTATGATATGTTAAATATGTATTCATCCATCCTTGACAAGACATAGAATAAATAAACGATGAAAAATTAAATAACCTAGCCATAGTCCTATCCTGGAAAAAAGAAAAATTAAAGATTACAAAATTACATGCAAAGAATTCTTTAGGTTTTGAATTTTATTTCATCTTTCTGTATCCATCTTCATATAGCTCCTCTATTTATTTCTCATCCCAAAAATTATGTAAAACTCAAATTTGCAAAACTTCAAATTTTAAAAAATTTTAAATTTCACATATAATAGTATGTAATTTCAAAATTTAAACTTACAATTACATATATTTATACACAATTTAGAATTATATCTCAAATAAAAATGAAATTTAAGAACCTTGACGCATTGGGCTACGAGCCTGAAGGTCCACAGGCCACACCGGTAGCCCGGCCCTTGGCAGGTTAAGCAGCCCCTCTACTTGTAGTCCAGTTGGACCTCAGCCCTGGCCGGGCTATAGCCAGGGGTTATTGCAGCCCTTCCTACCCACAGGTAGGGGTTGTAGCCCTACCAAGGCCCACAGCTTTCCTTGCCAACATGTACCTCAATGTACATGTTGGTTAGTGTACCATCCCCTTGGGAGTTGGTTCTCTCGTATTTTGTACCATATTCCCAATTTACCTAGTAGAATCCTAAAATATTTTAGAATCCTAATTATATTAGGATTTTCCATACAAAAAAATTTTCAATCATTAAAATTAAATTTAATTCTTGGGAAAAATAAATTATAGCCTTCAATCTTCATCTCCTTCATGAATAATTACATAAAATTCCTATACCATTTCTGGTGTATAAAAGTTCTAAAATTCAAATAATCAAAAAAATAAAAAAAAGAATATAAATCTATGAGAAATTATAATGACGATAAACCGCTTTCATGGTTACATGAAAAATCCTAGATATAATTTTTCCAAACTTTAAAAAACCATAACCGGTAAAATTAAGCATGCTTATAATAATTTTAAAATTAAAATAACCACATACACCATACTTAATGCATGATAATAACATAAAGAAAACCTAAAATGCCACTCTCTAAATATTAAATCCATATATAAAGGAGAAAATTGATCGTTTAGTTTATGTATATAACATAATTATGAGTTGGCTTTGATACTAATTGTAGGAAAAAAAATAGTAAGACTTACACAGTAGAATTTAACAAAAAAAACTTAAGATCTTTAAAAACTTGCATTGTCATATATAATAAATTATTTAACAATCATTATACTTTCACAAGAAAACACTAGGAATGCCGGAGGATGTGATTGAGAAGTTTCAACCAATTAGCCTTCTTTACTATTTTCTAATTCCTGGACGGTAGAGTGTGTGGGCACTCGATTCATTGATCGGTATTTTAGTGCAGCTTGTTTCCTTCCAACCACCTAGATTTTTGAGAATTTATTATTATTAGTAAGAGGTATAATAATGAATTCGCTTACCTAAGGGTCTGTGGTAAAAAAAAAAAAAAAAAAGAAGCCTTAAAGGGCCTATTTATAAAATTGTATTAAGTGACTTTTAGAATTTGAATGAGACTCAAGAAAAGATTTTTTTCTCTCTCTCCTCACCCCTAAAGGTAGATTCTCTCTTTACGCAAACCCTTTGAAAAATTCAGCCACCACAAGGAAGAAGGTATTCAAAATTCAAACAGGATTCTAGAAAAAAAATTTCTTTCTCCTTCCCCTAACTGTGGCCAAATTTTATCCCTAGGACCCAAAAAATTTGTTCACTATAGATGTTGGGATCTAAAATTTGATTCAAATTTTAAACCCCATAAATCTTGTGATTTTATTTATATGGATAATATTTTACAACTGCAGCATAAATTCAAAATAAAATTATGACAACTTTATTTGAATTTAAATAATTATGTAATCTCTTATCTAAAACAAAATTAGATTAGGAGAAAATCTTGTCTTCCAAATCCAAGTGTAGCTAACCCTTATTAGTGTGCTAGGACAAGATTTTGTTAAATTCAAATTTAAATAAGATAATCTTTTAAATTTCAAAATATTTATTTAAACAAGATTTTGAAAATTTAAATCAATCTCATATTTATCTTTTAAAAGATAAATACAATTAATTTAAATTTCAAATCTTATCTTTAAAAATACTATTCATCCAAATTAAATATTTATCTCATTTATTAAATAATATAAAATTATAATTTTTCCCTTAACTTCTAAAGAAAAACACCTACACAAAGAAAAACGCTTACATCTTGGAATAGGTAATTCAGAATTTTTTCTTCATTAAATACAAGAATACAAGCAATAAAAAATACCTTAATCAATTACCATCCGTTAAGGAATTATACGGAGCTAATAAAAGGACCGATTAGACATATATAATATGAGTTCTAATAATCCATGTACCTATTATTTATACTAAATAAACTCATTACATAATTATTAGTTTTAGAGTCACACCACTGTAAATCTGAAACTGCACTCCTAATTATATATCGTATTATGCAAGCCAGTGATTAGCTATCATCTAATGATCTTGTCATGTTTGCAACACCATCATATGATATCCATAATCAACCTCAGGTCAAAGTATGCTCGACTTGTCATCAAGCTATCTTAAAAATCCATTATACACCTAATTAAGAAAATGATTATTTACCATATATGAATAAGAAGTCATCTGCCAAACAAACGACCCAAGACTTTGTATATTTTCACATCTATAACCCTATAATCTATGATGAGGCTGTGAATGATATTGATATTAAGCTCTACAAACAGGCCATGCATAATGAGATGGATTCAATGAAATCCAATTTCATATAGGAACTTGCAGAACTTTTGAAAGGATAAAACTCATTGGGTGTAAATGGTTTTGCAAGAGAAAGAGGAATGTCAAAGGGAAAGTTAAACTTTTAAGGCTAGACTTGTAATAAAAGAATACATGCAAAAGGCTAACATTGATTATGATGAAACATTTTCACTTGTTGTGATACTATAGTCTATTCATGTTCTTTTCTCCATTGCTATGGCTCTCAACTATAAGATTTAGCAAATGGACGTCTAGATGATATTTTTGAATAATCATCTTGATGAGAGTATCTATATAGTACAACCCAACAAATTCATGGTGAAGGCCAAGAGAAAAAAGTTTGCAAATTATTTAGATCCATTTATGGATTAAAGTAAACATCCTGCTCATAGTACCAAAGCTTTAATCAAGCAATCAAGACCTTCAGTTTTGAGCAAATCTTGATGAACCTTGTGTTTATAAATATATAAAAGATGGCAATGTGGTCTCTCTGATTCTCTATGGTGATAATATACTACTCATTAAGAATGATGTAGGGAATTTATCATCAATCAAACTTTGGTTGTTTTAACAGTTTAACATGAAGGATATGGGAGAGGTAACTATATTTTAAGCATTTATCTCTTTGGAGATCGAAATAACAAAATAATAGTTTTATCTCAAGCTTCATACACAAATAAGATTACTGACAAGTTTGCAATGCAAGAGGTAAAAAAAGGTAATCAATCTTCTATTACTAGTTTAACTCTTTCATTAGATGACTATCCTAAGACATTTGAAGAAAGAAAGCGTATAAGTAAAGTACCTTATGTATATACTATGGGTAGTCTCATGTATGCTATACTTTGAACATGCTCAGATATTTTTTATGCAGTTGGTATAGTAAGCTGATATCGATCGAACCATTGAGCCAAGCATTGGCAAACGATGAAACATATACTTAAGTATCTTAAGAAAACAAGGAACTATATGTTGTTATATTCTAAAGGGAACTTACCACTTGTAAAATATATGGATTTAGACTTCCAAACTTGTAAGAATTCGAGGAAATCGACTTCGGGATCTGTGTTCATCCTTAGAGGAAGCGACATTGTATGGAAAAGTGTAAAACAAGATTGCACTATTGACTCTATGATGGAAGCAGAATATGTGGTTGTGGCTGAGGCTTATAATGAAGTGGTTTGGCTCTATAAGTTCTTTGAAGACCTTAAAGTCATTCGAACTGTTAACAAGGATACAACACTTTATTGTGATAATAGTGCGGCTATTGCCAACACAAATGAATCAAGGAACAATGAGCAGACCAAATACAAAGATAAAAAAAATTATCATATTATTAGGGAATACATGGAGGATAAACCAGTAGATGTTTGTAAGATCACGTATGAAGACAACATTATTGATCCCTTTACTAAGAATTTTATGGTTAGAAACATTGAAAGGCACGTTAAGGCTATAGAGATGTGAGATATGACACATTAACTAGTTTTGGATAAGTGAGAGATTACTAGGAATGCCCTGAGTGTGAAAGACATTTTTGGATATATTTCATTTATTTGGAATCAATTAATAATATATTTGAGATTTTTTTTATTATATATTTGCTATACTATCCTCATCTTTATTTATATATTAAAGTAAATGTAAACAAATATAACTTATTAACTAATTGGTATTTAAACTATTAGAATACTACATATAATGGATTTTGTATGTAAAAAGACAATATTCTAAAATAAGCAATCTAAATCTGTAGTGTATAATCTATAGGGTTAGAGCAAGCATTAAACTCATATAAAGACTATTATGTTGTGTAGATCTCATTGGGGAGATTATTTATTTTGACTATCTGAAGCGAGCTAACTCTTAAGTATAGACAGAGATATATTACCTAATGGTTGTGATATATTGGACTTGGATCAAAGTGTAATTAATCTATAAATTACTTGAATAGATTAATTCACCTTTAATGTTCATTATATAATAAATTTAATTTTGAGTAAATAAATGACTTCATATTTATGACTTGTATATTTTGATGTTTTAAAGGCTAAAGTATCTTGAGGTAATAAGCTATTAGCCTGTTTTATTAGGTATATGACTTATATTTGATGTGGGTTTTACTTATAGGTATGTAATCATAATTCTTGTAAAGAGCAACTGTTATCTTCTTAACGACATCATACAAATTCTGAAAATTGATAAAGCCTTAGGTCATTTGCTTGGCAAATGATTTGTTATTCATATTTAGTGAATAATCATTTTTTTATTGGATGTATAATAGATCTTTAAGACAGAGTGATCTGAATGGAATTTGATCTTAAGCTGATCATGAATATCATATAAGGGTGTTATATATATGACAAGGTCATTAGGCTATGGCTACACATTGGCTTATGTAACACGATATATAATTCAAAGTACAGTTTCAGGTTTATAGTGATGTGACTTTGAAACAAATAATTATGTAATTAATTTATTTATATAAAATAATTAATTACATAGATTATTAGAGCTCATATTCTATATGTTCAATTGATCCCTTTATTATATCAATATTATTTTTTAACGGATGGTTATCAATCGAATATTCATTGTGACTTTACTTATTGGACTTAATATAAAGAAAAATCTAGATCGTCTCTTATATAGGTATAACTGGTGTTTTTTACATTAAGGATAAAATGAGAATTTAGTTTCATTCAATTAACTAGATAAATATTTGGTTCAGATAAATATTTATTTAAAAGATAAGATTTGTAATTTAAAATAATTATATGTATCTTTTATGATAAATATGAGATTAATTTAAATTAAGAGTTATAGATAAATTAATCATTTGAAGAATTAATTTAAATATCTTAATATCTTATTTAAATTAAATAATTTAAAACTAAATAGGGTTATTATTTTATTTGAATTTGAATTGAAATAATATCTTGTTATAATCTACATATGGTAGGCGTTTTCCACTAAGATAAGGTAAGGAAAAAGATTTTTTCCTTATTTATTTTATTTGGATAATTAGTACATAATTATTTAATTCAAATAAAGTTTTTATGATTTTATTTAAATTTAAATTAGATTTATAGAATATTATCCATATAAATAAAACCACAAGATAAATAGAGATTTAAATTTAAATCAAATTTTGAATCTCCTACACCTAAAGTGGGTTCATATTTTGTTCTCCCGGGGTTTGGAAAAATTGTCCATATTAGATAGAAGAGCAAGAAAATTTTTTTTTAAGTGTCATATTTAAATTCAAATTCCACCTAATCTATTTACTATAAATAGGACTTTAGGGGCTCATGTTTTAGCTAGACCACAGATTCTAGAGTAAACGAGCTTATTATTATTCTCCCATTAACAATAATAATAAGTTCTAAGAGTTCTAGATAGATGGAAAGAGAAAGCCTTGAACATCGATTGAGAGACTGAGTGCCCACACACTATATTATGCAGGAATTAGAGAATAGTAAAGAAGACTAGTTGGCTAAAGCTCTCATAGTTATCTTCTTCAACATTCCTATTATTCTCTCTTCAAGGTATACAGATTGTAGAATAATTTATTATATATGGTAACTAAAGTTAGTAGGATCTAAATAAAAATTTTAAAATTTTGTTGCGTGAAATATCTATTTTTTCCAACGGTCCCTCTGTCTTTCCACTCATCTCTCTCCCTTGTCTTAAACTGTTTGTTATCTCCATCGCCATACGACCAATGATGATAAACGTCTTCAGCCTCTAGATATTGATCATGACAACTGTTAGGAAATGCCCTAAGTATTAGAGACATTTTGATGTATTCATTTTGAACTGGATAATAAAATTATATATAGAGGTTATTCATTACATTGCTATCTGTCCTCGTCTTATTTACATGTTAAAGTAAATGTAAGCAAATATGGCTCACTGACTGCTTGTGTTAAAACTGTTAGAACGTTGCATGCAATGGACTTTTATATGCGAGAAGACAATGTTCTAAAGTTAGCAGTCTAAACTATGGTCTGTAGTCTATGGGGTTAGACCGAGCATCTAACTCATGTTAAGACTATTATGTTGTCTAAAACCTTAGAGGGGACGGTTTGTCTTGACTGTCTGGAGCTGGACTCCCAAGTAGAGACATGGATATGTTGCTCGGTGGTGACATATTAGACCGGGACTAAAGCGTGATTGATCTACGTAGTCCGCTATGAGTGGATCAATCTGCTTTTGACGTTCATTGTGCAATAACCTTAATCCTGAGTAAATGAACTACTTCATGTATATGACTTGTGTACTTTGATGTTCCAATGGCTAAAGCGTCTCAGAGGTAGTAAGCTTATAGACCGGTTCGTTGGGTGCATGACTTGTATACGATGAAGGGTTTGTTTGCAGATATCGGAATCATAGCTCTGAGGAGTTAAAGGTATCCTCTTAAAGGCATTATACTGAATGTGAAAATGGACAAGGCCTTGGGTCGTCTGCTGGGCGGATGACGTCTTATTCACATATGGTGAATAAACATTTTCTTGATTCGGTAGTATAATGGAACTTTAAGATAGCCTGATCAGTAGGATTAAACGGACTTTGACCTAAGGCTGATCATGGATATCATATGAGGGTTTTGCATATATGACAAGGTCATTGGATAGTAGCTCGTCACAGGCTTACGTAATACGGTATATAATTGGGAGTTCAGTTTCAGGTTTATAGTGGTGTGACTCTGAAACTAGTGATCATATGATTGAGTTGTTCGGTAAAGAATGATGATCATATGGAATCACGGGAGCCCGATTATATATGTCCAATCAGTCCCTCTACTAGCTCCACATAATTCCTTAACGTTTGGCAAATTGATTTTGTGTATGCTATTGGCTAGTTTATTATGCATGGATGGTGATGACACAGGATTAGGATAGTAGACAAGATTCTCTCCGGTTGGATTCAGATTTTGTTTTGGATAATAGAGTACACAATTATTCGAATTCCAAATAAAGTTGCCATGATTTTATTTGAGATTGGATTGGAGTTGTAGAAAATTATCCATGAGAATAAGAATATGAAACACAACCGTATTGTGGAATTTGAATTTTGAATTTTGAAATTTGAAATTTGAATTTTGAATTTGAAATTTGAATTTGAAATTTGAATTTGAAATTCGAATTTGAAATTTAAATTTGAAATTTGAAATTTGAATTTGAAATTTGAATTTGAAATTTGAAATTCAAATTTTGAATCACAGTCCAAGTAGGATTCGAATTTGTTGTGGAAAATCCATAAGGTTTGAAATTCGGATTTGAGTTGGATTTGGAGAGGATAATCTTGTTAGAATCCTACTTGAATTTTGAATCCAAATCCCAACAAAAGTGGACGAAATTTTTGAGGATAATCCTCATGGAAAAATTCAGATTTTGTGGATAAGGTTCAAGGGAAAATTCAAGCTTCAATCCTAGTTGAATTTAGATTCTCTCCTTCCCTGAAAAGTGGCCGAAATTAGGGAGAATATCTCCTAGAAAATTCGGTTATTTTGGATAAGGTTGAGATAAGATTCAAGCTTGAAAATCCTAGTAGAATTTTTGATTCTCCCTTATCCATAATGGCCGAAATTTATGAGGAGATTTTCTCCAAGAAAAATTCGGATTTTTTGGTTGAAAAAGGGAGATAAAATTCAAGTTAAAATCTTGTTTAGATTTGGATTGGATTTATCCTAGGAAAAACCGAATTTAATTGTGGAGATTCTCCCTTGGAAAATTCGGATTTTTTGGTTATGGATAAGGGAGAAAATCTTTTCCTAGTCCAATTCGAATTCAGAGAATCACCTCATGCAGGTCTATAAATAGAGGTCCTGCCACTCCAGTTCTCTTAGACCACAGACTCTCATGTGAGCAGGCTTATTGTTGCATAGCTCATCGTGACAATAAAGTTCTTTAGAGATCTGGGTGGTCGGAAGAAGACTAGCAGTGCTAGCATACCGATCGAGGTTCAGAGTGCCCACACACTCAGCCATTCGGGAATTGGAGAATAGTAGAGAAGGCTAGTTGGTTGAAGCCTCCGGTCATTCTCCTCCTGCAAGATTGGCGTCCTTGAGGTATGAGTTTTAATTATTGTTGGTTTATTGTATATGGCATCATGAGATATTTAACGATCTAAAAATTTTTATTGTTCCGCTGCGCCACTCTGATACGTTTTTACCGAATTATTTTCCTACAATTGGTATCAGAGCCATCTCATGACTATGCCATGTACATAAATTAGACAATTACTTAGTCTTTTTATTTATGTATGGATTTGATATTTAGAGAGTGGCATTCTAGGGTTCCTTTATGTTGTTATCATGGATTATGTATAAAGTATGTGGTTATTTTAATTTTTTGAATTATTATAAGCATGCTTGTTTATGCCGGTTATGGTTCCTTAGAATTTAGAAAAATTGTATCTAGGAATTTTTATGTAACCATAGGAGCAGTTTATTAACACTGTAATTTTCCCATGGATTTTAATTTTTGTCTCTTAGAATTTTTATGGTTAGAATTTTTGATATACCGGAAACGGTTTAGAATTTTTTATGTAATCATTCTTGGAGGAGATTGAAGATTGAAGACCGTAATTTATTTTTCCCAAAAGTTAAATTTGATTTAAAGGTTGAAATTTTGATTGTGTGGAAAATTTCAATTTAATTGGAATTCAAATTAATTTTTGGAGATCTTAATAGGTAAATTGGAATATAGCACGAAAATCGAGACACGACCCCTCGGGATAGGCCGACTGGCCTTGGTGGGGCTGCAGCCCCTGCCCTCGGGCAGGATGGGGCTGCGGCAGCCCCTAAGCAGGCCCACATCACCCCGGCCGCAGGCTTGGCCTGCAGCCAAGGGTGGCCGTGGCCTGCCCAAGGCTGGCCGCAGCCTGGGCGTGCAGCCTCTGGCTGCTGTACCCAGCCTGGGCGTGCAGCCTGGCGCTGCAGGCTTGGCCTGCAGCCCGGCACGGCTGCACAAGGGGCGGCCGTGGGCTGCCAGCCCCTCCGGGGTTGGTGGCTGCCCACGGCGGCTGCCGCCTACGGGGGTGGCGGTCCGACGGTCCAAAAATCAGAAAATTTTGATTTTTAAATTTGAGATTTAATTTTAAATCATGTTTAAAAATATGTAATTAAAAATTTCAATTTTTTTTGAAATTACATATTATTACACATGATGTTTAAAATTGTTTAAAATTTAAATTTGAAATTTAAATTTGAAATTCGAATTTGGAATTTGAATTTGAAATTTAAATTTTTGGATATTTAAATTTTAAATAATTCTTGAGATGAGAAATAAATGGAGAGGCTACATAAAGAAGGATACAAGAAGACGGAACAAAATTCAAGACCCAAAGAATGTTTTGGATGGAATTTTGTAATCTTTATTTTCTTTGTTCTAGGATGGAACCATAGCTTGGTTATTCTGTCAATTATTTTTTCTGTGATATGTCATGGATGTATAAATATGCATTGATGGATGTTTTGTATGCATATTTGATAACATGTCATATAGGATAGGTGAGTGCCGCTCATACTATATTGATCATACATAAATTGTCAAAACTTGTATGTTTTTCAAAATATTGAGTGGGAGAGGGTTTCAAACAAAACCCACGGCCTCCATTGTTGATCCATATGTGAAAGCATGGTAACGCCTCGCATCAGTTCTGCCCTGACCACACCCCTCGGTAGGTGTTTACCGCCGCCGGTATACTAGATTGGATCTCCTATGTGGAAAACGTGTTCGGGTGCGATCCTATTCATGACCACCCCTCGGTGGCTTGGTAGGATGTGGATCGGGCTACGTAAACAATAGTTATACACTCAAGACTCGTTTAGTTATTAACCTTCCCTAGAAGCTCTGTTAACTAAACTGGTGGCCAAATAAATGGTTATTAATATATGTCTTAACCTTGGAGGATTTAAGGCAACATATATTAATTGGACGGGGTCCATGTTCCGACTATTTGTTCTCATGACCACCCCTCGGTGGCTTGGGGCAATAGGTGCTGAGAATTACCGTTGCAATGCTACATGTTTTTTCAAGTTTCATGTAGGAACATACTTGTATGTTTTATTTGCTAAATTATCTGTATATTTGCTTGGGCTTTGTAATGATGTCTAGTATAATTTTATTTTAGTTCAAAATGTCACCGACAGCCCTCATTTCGATACTCACTGAAAATAAGTTGAATGGCGATAATTATAAAGATTGGAAAAGAAATCTATTAATAGTTCTCAGCTGCGAGAGACACAAGTTCGTACTGGACAAAACCATGCCCACCTGGGCCCAAACCTGACACACCACTTGAGGAGGTCCCGGTTGCCTATAATCGTTGGAGAGAATCCAATGAGATAGCTCAATGCTACATCCTTGCTAGCATGACGAGTGCTTTACAAAAGAAGCATGAGACTTATCAAGTTGCTGGGGAGATCATGGAAAATCTGGAGGACATGTTCGGAGGCCAAGAAAAATTGGCTCGACAGTCCGCTATCACCAGCATTATGAACTCTAAGCAAAAAGCGGGTGCTCCGGTGAAGGACCATATGATCACTCTAATGGGATTCTTCGCTGAGGCTGCCGAGAATGGTGCTGAGTTGGACTACAACACCCAGATCGAGATGGTGTTCAAGACTCTGTCTAAAGATTTTGTGGGGTTTAAGGCCGCATACAATCTGGCGACAAAGGAGTTAGGACAAACCGAGTTCATGAAGCAACTACAGGCTTATGAGCGGATGACCAGGGATGAGGATGTGGTCCGACCTAAAGGAGAGGCTAATTTGGCGGAATCTTCCAATCTCTCACGGAAGAGGAAGAGGCCAAATAAGAAGCAAGTGACTTCTAGTTCTTCTAATCCTCCTGTCTCGGACGGGAAGAAGAAGAAGAAGAACAAGAAGCCGAAGGATCCTAAAAAGTCCAAATGCTTCCATTGTGGGAAGGTAGGTCACTTCAAGAAGGTTTGCCGGGAATTCCTAGCCGCCAAGAGCAAGGAAGGTAAGGAACTTCATTACTTAGAAGCGTGTTTGGTGGAAGAATCGAAAGACACTTGGGTCATTGATTCGGGCGCCACTAATCATGTTTGTGTTTCTATGCAGGGGTTCGTGAAAACGAGAAGTCTACATGATAGGAGCCTCTCGTTGCGGACTGGAGATGGTAGCTTTGTGGTGGCTGAGGCAGTGGGAGATGTTCACCTTTATTTTGATCAACTTAGGTTTATTTTATTGAAAGACTGTTTTTATGTTCCTAATTTTAGGAGGAACCTTATATCGGTAGCTTGTTTAATAAAGGATTCTTATTCAGTTTCTTTTAGTAAAAGAGTTGATATTCGTAGAAATAAGTCTTTTATCTGTTCTGGATGGATGGATGGAAACCTATATTTGATCAGACCAAAGATGTACTCACTGCTTGACACTGAATTAATTGATAACTCTAAAAGGTTGAAAGTTTCTCACTCTAACAAGGCGTATCTTTGGCATTTAAGACTTGGTCATATTAATCAGGATAGGATTCAAAGATTGGTGAAAGACGGTCCTCTGGAATCTCTGGAGGAGGTACGACTTCCCCAATGTGAGTCTTGTCTAGAGGGTAAGATGACTAAGAGGTCTTTTGGAGCTAAGGGTACAAGGGTTAAGGAGCTCTTAGAAATTGTGCACACTGACGTATGTGGCCCCATGAACGTCATAGCACGAGGAGGGTTCGAGTATTATGTCTCTTTCATAGATGATTACTCGAGGTATGGATATGTGTATCTGATGCACCGCAAGAGTGAAACCTTTGATAAGTTCAAAGAGTATCGTGCGGAAGTGGAAAAGCAATTGGATAAATCCATAAAGACACTTCGATCTGATCGAGGTGGCGAATACCTCTCCGATGAATTCCTAGGACATCTTGTAGAGAACGGGATTTTATCCCAATTGACTGCACCTGGTACTCCACAACAGAATGGTGTAGTCGAAAGGAGAAATAGGACCTTATTGGATATGGTACGGTCCATGATGAGTTACTCAACGCTGCCATTATCATTTTGGGGATATGCTTTACAAACGGCGTGCTATATTCTGAACCAGGTTCCGAGCAAATCAATTCCTAGAACTCCGCATGAATTGTGGCGTGGCAGGAAGCCCTCCCTTAGACATATGAGAATATGGGGCTGCCCGGCACATGTACTGGATGGGGATGCGAAGAAGTTGGAACCAAGATCAGAATTATGCATGTTTGTAGGGTATCCAAAAGGAACTAAAGGAGGTCTGTTCTATAACCCGAAGGAACAAAAAGTCATTGTCTCAACCCATGCGACATTCTTGAAGGAAAGTCACATGAATGACTTTAAACCTCGAAGCAAAGTAGTGCTAGAGGAGTTATCGGGTGAAAGAACTGCTCCACAGATTTCGGTCTTGGACGCAAGTCCGAGTTCTAGTGAAAGACCTGCAGACGATCAACAATTTAGGGTGCCTCGTCGTAGTGGGAGGGTTTTGAAGAAACCTAATTTCTTCATGTATGATGCTGAGGTATACCAGGCCGAGGCTCATGAGCATGAGGAAGATCCGGTCACATATGATGAAGCTATAAATGATGTTGATTCTAAATCTTGGAAATAGGCTATGAACAATGAGATGGATTCTATGAAATCCAACTCTGTTTGGGAACTTGTAGATTTGCCGGATGGGATAAAACCCATTGGATGCAAATGGGTCTACAAAAGAAAGAAGGATGCGGAAGGGAGAGTGGAAACTTTCAAAGCTAGACTGGTTGCAAAGGGATACACGCAAAAGGCTGGAATCGATTACGAGGAAACCTTTTCGCCTGTTGCTATGCTGAAATCTATCCGTATTCTTCTGTCCATTGCTGCGGCTCTCGATTACGAGATCTGACAAATGGATATCAAGACGGCATTCTTGAATGGCCATCTTGAAGAGCGTATCTATATGATACAACCCGAAGGGTTCATAGCGAAAGGCCAAGAAAGGAAAGTCTGCAAGTTGCTTAGATCCATTTATGGATTAAAGCAAGCATCCCGCTCATGGAACCAGAGGTTTGATCAAGCGATTAAGACATTTGGTTTTGAGCAGAACGTTGATGAACCTTGTGTTTATAAACGTATTAAGGATGGAAAAGTGGTCTTTCTGATACTCTATGTCGATGATATACTACTCATTGGGAATGATGTAGGGAACTTATCATCGGTCAAGCTTTGGTTACACCAACAGTTTGACATGAAGGACTTGGGAGAAGCTAATTATGTTCTAGGCATTCGTCTCTTCAGAGATCGAAAGAACAAAATGATAGCTTTGTCCCAAGCTTCATACATAGATAAAATAATTGACAAATATGCAATGCTAGAGGCAAAGAAAGGCTCACAACCTTCTATTGTCGGTCTAACTCTTTCATTGGATGACTGTCCCAAGACATCAGAAGAAAGAGAGCGTATGAGTAAGGTCCCTTATGCATCCGCTGTGGGTAGCCTTATGTACGCTATGCTTTGCACTCACCCAGACATATGTTTTGCAGTAGGTATGGTGAGTCGATATCAAGCGAATCCTGGAACCAAGCACTGGCAAGCAGTAAAGCATATACTCAAGTATCTTAAGAGAACGAGGGATTATATGCTAGTGTATTCTGGAGGGGACCTAACACCCGTAGGATACACGGACTCAGACTTCCAGACTTGTAAGGATTCGAGGAAATCGACATCTGGATCAGTGTTTTTACTCGGAGGAGGCGCCATTGTGTGGAGGAGCGTGAAGCAGGGCTGCATAGCTGACTCTACTATGGAGGCTGAGTATGTGGCTACGGCTGAGGCATCTAAAGAAGCGGTTTGGCTCCGCAAGTTCTTTAGAGACCTTGAGGTCATTCTGGGTGTTGACAAGCCTATCACACTTTACTGTGATAATACAGGGGCTATTGCCAACACAAGGGAATCTCGGCACCACAAGAGGACCAAACACATAGATCGGAGGTATCACATTATTAGAGGGCATGTGGAGACAGGACAAGTGGATGTATGTAAGATCGCGTCCGAGGACAACATTGCCGATCCCTTTACTAAGACTTTCGTAGCTAGAAGTTTTGAGAGGCATGTAGAGGCGATGGGGATGCGTAACATGGCACATCTACTGGCTTAGGACAAGTGGGAGATTGTTAGGAAATGCCCTAAGTATTAGAGACATTTTGATGTATTCATTTTGAACTGGATAATAAAATTATATATAGAGGTTATTCATTACATTGCTATCTGTCCTCATCTTATTTACATGTTAAAGTAAATGTAAGCAAATATGGCTCACTGACTGCTTGTGTTAAAACTGTTAGAACGTTGCATGCAATGGACTTTTGTATGCGAGAAGACAATGTTCTAAAGTTAGCAGTCTAAACTATGGTCTGTAGTCTATGGGGTTAGACCGAGCATCTAACTCATGTTAAGACTATTATGTTGTCTAAAACCTTAGAGGGGACGGTTTGTCTTGACTGTCTGGAGCTGGACTCCCAAGTAGAGACATGGATATGTTACTCGGTGGTGACATATTAGACCGGGACTAAATCGTGATTGATCTACGTAGTCCGCTATGAGTGGATCAATCTGCTTTTGACGTTCATTGTGCAATAACCTTAATCCTGAGTAAATGAACTACTTCATGTATATGACTTGTGTACTTTGATGTTCCAATGGCTAAAGCGTCTCAGAGGTAGTAAGCTTATAGACCGGTTCGTTGGGTGCATGACTTGTATACGATGAAGGGTTTGTTTGCAGATATCGGAATCATAGCTCTGAGGAGTTAAAGGTATCCTCTTAAAGGCATTATACTGAATATGAAAATGGACAAGGCTTTGGGTCGTCTGCTGGGCGGATGACTTCTTATTCACATATGGTGAATAAACATTTTCTTGATTCGGTAGTATAATGGAACTTTAAGATAGCCTGATCAGTAGGATTAAACGGACTTTGACCTAAGGCTGATCATGGATATCATATGAGGGTTTTGTATATATGACAAGGTCATTGGATAGTAGCTCGTCACAGGCTTACGTAATACGGTATATAATTGGGAGTTCAGTTTCAGGTTTATAGTGGTGTGACTCTGAAACTAGTGATCATATGATTGAGTTGTTCGGTAAAGAATGATGATCATATGGAATCACGGGAGCCCGATTATATATGTCCAATCAGTCCCTCTACTAGCTCCACATAATTCCTTAACGTTTGGCAAATTGATTTTGTGTATGCTATTGGCTAGTTTATTATGCATGGATGGTGATGACACAAGATTAGGATGGTAGACAAGATTCTCTCCGGTTGGATTCAGATTTTGTTTTGGATAATAGAGTACACAATTATTCGAACTCCAAATAAAGTTACCATGATTTTATTTGAGATTGGATTGGAGTTGTAGAAAATTATCCATGAGAACAAGAATATGAAACACAACCGTATTATGGAATTTGAAATTTGAATTTTGAAATTTGAAATTTGAATTTGAAATTCGAATTTGAAATTTGAATTTGAAATTTGAATTTGAAATTCGAATTTGAAATTTGAATTTGAAATTTAAATTTGAAATTTGAAATTTGAAATTTGAAATTTGAAATTCAAATTTTGAATCACAGTCCAAGTAGGATTCGAATTTGTTGTGGAAAATCCACAAGGTTTGAAATTCGGATTTGAGTTGGATTTGGAGAGGATAATCTTGTTAGAATCCTACTTGAATTTTGAATCCAAATCCCAACAAAAGTGGACGAAATTTTTGAGGATAATCCTCATGGAAAAATTCAGATTTTGTGGATAAGGTTCAAGGGAAAATTCAAGCTTCAATCCTAGTTGAATTTAGATTCTCTCCTTCCCTGAAAAGTGGCCGAAATTAGGTGATAATAGTGCGGCTATTGCCAACACAAATGAATCAAGGAACAATGAGCAGACCAAATACAAAGATAAAAAAAATTATCATATTATTAGGGAATACATGGAGGATAAACCAGTAGATGTTTGTAAGATCACGTATGAAGACAACATTATTGATCCCTTTACTAAGAATTTTATGGTTAGAAACATTGAAAGGCACGTTAAGGCTATAGAGATGTGAGATATGACACATTTACTAGTTTTGGATAAGTGAGAGATTACTAGGAATGCCCTGAGTGTGAAAGACATTTTTGGATATATTTCATTTATTTGGAATCAATTAATAATATATTTGAGATTTTTTTTATTATATATTTGCTATACTATCCTCATCTTTATTTATATATTAAAGTAAATGTAAACAAATATAACTTATTAACTAATTGGTATTTAAACTATTAGAATACTACATATAATGGATTTTGTATGTAAAAAGACAATATTCTAAAATAAGCAATCTAAATCTGTAGTGTATAATCTATAGGGTTAGAGCAAGCATTAAACTCATATAAAGACTATTATGTTGTGTAGATCTCATTGGGGAGATTATTTATTTTGACTATCTGAAGCGAGCTAACTCTTAAGTATAGACAGAGATATATTACCTAATGGTTGTGATATATTGGACTTGGATCAAAGTGTAATTAATCTATAAATTACTTGAATAGATTAATTCACCTTTAATGTTCATTATATAATAAATTTAATTTTGAGTAAATAAATGACTTCATATTTATGACTTGTATATTTTGATGTTTTAAAGGCTAAAGTATCTTGAGGTAATAAGCTATTAGCCTGTTTTATTAGGTATATGACTTATATTTGATGTGGGTTTTACTTATAGGTATGTAATCATAATTCTTGTAAAGAGCAACTGTTATCTTCTTAACGACATCATACAAATTCTGAAAATTGATAAAGCCTTAGGTCATTTGCTTGGCAAATGATTTGTTATTCATATTTAGTGAATAATCATTTTTTTATTGGATGTATAATAGATCTTTAAGACAGAGTGATCTGAATGGAATTTGATCTTAAGCTGATCATGAATATCATATAAGGGTGTTATATATATGACAAGGTCATTAGGCTATGGCTACACATTGGCTTATGTAACACGATATATAATTCAAAGTACAGTTTCAGGTTTATAGTGATGTGACTTTGAAACAAATAATTATGTAATTAATTTATTTATATAAAATAATTAATTACATAGATTATTAGAGCTCATATTCTATATGTTCAATTGATCCCTTTATTATATCAATATTATTTTTTAACGGATGGTTATCAATCGAATATTCATTGTGACTTTACTTATTGGACTTAATATAAAGAAAAATCTAGATCGTCTCTTATATAGGTATAACTGGTGTTTTTTACATTAAGGATAAAATGAGAATTTAGTTTCATTCAATTAACTAGATAAATATTTGGTTCAGATAAATATTTATTTAAAAGATAAGATTTGTAATTTAAAATAATTATATGTATCTTTTATGATAAATATGAGATTAATTTAAATTAAGAGTTATAGATAAATTAATCATTTGAAGAATTAATTTAAATATCTTAATATCTTATTTAAATTAAATAATTTAAAACTAAATAGGGTTATTATTTTATTTGAATTTGAATTGAAATAATATCTTGTTATAATCTACATATGGTAGGCGTTTTCCACTAAGATAAGGTAAGGAAAAAGATTTTTTCCTTATTTATTTTATTTGGATAATTAGTACATAATTATTTAATTCAAATAAAGTTTTTATGATTTTATTTAAATTTAAATTAGATTTATAGAATATTATCCATATAAATAAAACCACAAGATAAATAGAGATTTAAATTTAAATCAAATTTTGAATCTCCTACACCTAAAGTGGGTTCATATTTTGTTCTCCCGGGGTTTGGAAAAATTGTCCATATTAGAGAGAAGAGCAAGAAAATTTTTTTTAAGTGTCATATTTAAATTCAAATTCCACCTAATCTATTTACTATAAATAGGACTTTAGGGGCTCATGTTTTAGCTAGACCACAGATTCTAGAGTAAACGAGCTTATTATTATTCTCCCATTAACAATAATAATAAGTTCTAAGAGTTCTAGATAGATGGAAAGAGAAAGCCTTGAACATCGATTGAGAGACTGAGTGCCCACACACTATATTATGCAGGAATTAGAGAATAGTAAAGAAGACTAGTTGGCTAAAGCTCTCATAGTTATCTTCTTCAACATTCCTATTATTCTCTCTTCAAGGTATACAGATTGTAGAATAATTTATTATATATGGTAACTAAAGTTAGTAGGATCTAAATAAAAATTTTAAAATTTTGTTGCGTGAAATATCTATTTTTTCCAACGGTCCCTCTGTCTTTCCACTCATCTCTCTCCCTTGTCTTAAACTGTTTGTTATCTCCATCGCCATACGACCAATGATGATAAACGTCTTCAGCCTCTAGATATTGATCATGACAACTGTTAGGAAATGCCCTAAGTATTAGAGACATTTTGATGTATTCATTTTGAACTGGATAATAAAATTATATATAGAGGTTATTCATTACATTGCTATCTGTCCTCGTCTTATTTACATGTTAAAGTAAATGTAAGCAAATATGGCTCACTGACTGCTTGTGTTAAAACTGTTAGAACGTTGCATGCAATGGACTTTTATATGCGAGAAGACAATGTTCTAAAGTTAGCAGTCTAAACTATGGTCTGTAGTCTATGGGGTTAGACCGAGCATCTAACTCATGTTAAGACTATTATGTTGTCTAAAACCTTAGAGGGGACGGTTTGTCTTGACTGTCTGGAGCTGGACTCCCAAGTAGAGACATGGATATGTTGCTCGGTGGTGACATATTAGACCGGGACTAAAGCGTGATTGATCTACGTAGTCCGCTATGAGTGGATCAATCTGCTTTTGACGTTCATTGTGCAATAACCTTAATCCTGAGTAAATGAACTACTTCATGTATATGACTTGTGTACTTTGATGTTCCAATGGCTAAAGCGTCTCAGAGGTAGTAAGCTTATAGACCGGTTCGTTGGGTGCATGACTTGTATACGATGAAGGGTTTGTTTGCAGATATCGGAATCATAGCTCTGAGGAGTTAAAGGTATCCTCTTAAAGGCATTATACTGAATGTGAAAATGGACAAGGCCTTGGGTCGTCTGCTGGGCGGATGACGTCTTATTCACATATGGTGAATAAACATTTTCTTGATTTGGTAGTATAATGGAACTTTAAGATAGCCTGATCAGTAGGATTAAACGGACTTTGACCTAAGGCTGATCATGGATATCATATGAGGGTTTTGCATATATGACAAGGTCATTGGATAGTAGCTCGTCACAGGCTTACGTAATACGGTATATAATTGGGAGTTCAGTTTCAGGTTTATAGTGGTGTGACTCTGAAACTAGTGATCATATGATTGAGTTGTTCGGTAAAGAATGATGATCATATGGAATCACGGGAGCCCGATTATATATGTCCAATCAGTCCCTCTACTAGCTCCACATAATTCCTTAACGTTTGGCAAATTGATTTTGTGTATGCTATTGGCTAGTTTATTATGCATGGATGGTGATGACACAGGATTAGGATGGTAGACAAGATTCTCTCCGGTTGGATTCAGATTTTGTTTTGGATAATAGAGTACACAATTATTCGAATTCCAAATAAAGTTGCCATGATTTTATTTGAGATTGGATTGGAGTTGTAGAAAATTATCCATGAGAATAAGAATATGAAACACAACCGTATTGTGGAATTTGAATTTTGAATTTTGAAATTTGAAATTTGAATTTTGAATTTGAAATTTGAATTTGAAATTTGAATTTGAAATTCGAATTTGAAATTTAAATTTGAAATTTGAAATTTGAATTTGAAATTTGAATTTGAAATTTGAAATTCAAATTTTGAATCACAGTCCAAGTAGGATTCGAATTTGTTGTGGAAAATCCATAAGGTTTGAAATTCGGATTTGAGTTGGATTTGGAGAGGATAATCTTGTTAGAATCCTACTTGAATTTTGAATCCAAATCCCAACAAAAGTGGACGAAATTTTTGAGGATAATCCTCATGGAAAAATTCAGATTTTGTGGATAAGGTTCAAGGGAAAATTCAAGCTTCAATCCTAGTTGAATTTAGATTCTCTCCTTCCCTGAAAAGTGGCCGAAATTAGGGAGAATATCTCCTAGAAAATTCGGTTATTTTGGATAAGGTTGAGATAAGATTCAAGCTTGAAAATCCTAGTAGAATTTTTGATTCTCCCTTATCCATAATGGCCGAAATTTATGAGGAGATTTTCTCCAAGAAAAATTCGGATTTTTTGGTTGAAAAAGGGAGATAAAATTCAAGTTAAAATCTTGTTTAGATTTGGATTGGATTTATCCTAGGAAAAACCGAATTTAATTGTGGAGATTCTCCCTTGGAAAATTCGGATTTTTTGGTTATGGATAAGGGAGAAAATCTTTTCCTAGTCCAATTCGAATTCAGAGAATCACCTCATACAGGTCTATAAATAGAGGTCCTGCCACTCCAGTTCTCTTAGACCACAGACTCTCAGGTGAGCAGGCTTATTGTTGCACAGCTCATCGTGACAATAAAGTTTTTTAGAGATCTGGGTGGTCGGAAGAAGACTAGCAGTGCTAGCATACCGATCGAGGTTCAGAGTGCCTACACACTCAGCCATTCGGGAATTGGAGAATAGTAGAGAAGGCTAATTGGTTGAAGCCTCCGGTCATTCTCCTCCTGCAAGATTGGCGCCCTTGAGGTATGAGTTTTAATTGTTGTTGGTTTATTGTATATGGCATCATGAGATATTTAACGATCTAAAAATTTTTATTGTTCCACTGCGCCACTCTGATACGTTTTTACCGAATTATTTTCCTACAACCTTTCTCTCATCGAATATGGCCCACCGTGAGTTTGAGGTTCCTTAATTGAAGATTGTTGCGTGTTTAAGGTCTACCTCCTTTGCCGGAGATAGAGGCCATTTCTAGTATAGATGGTGGCCTCCTTTGTCGGTGCCAACCAGAGTTTAAAAAAAATAGAAAATATGCATAGCAACATTTTAAAAATTTCTTAAAAGATTATACTAACTTGTATTGTCATGTACAATAAATTATTCAAAATTCTATATGTCTTATGAGGAAAATACCAGGTATGTAGGAGGATATGACTATAAAATCTTTAACTAATTAGCATTCTATACTATTCTCCAATTCTTGGACGGTAGAGTGTTTAGGCACCCGGTTTCTCAATTGGTATCGTGCAGCTTGTTTCCTTTCAACTACCTAGAGCTCTAAAATTTATTATTATTAGTGAGAGTTATAATAAAAAATTTGCTTATCTAAAAGTCTATGGTCTAAGTAAAATAAAAGTCTCAAGGGTCATATTTATAGTAAACATACTGGGTGGATTTCAAATATAAATAGGACATTTAAAAAAGATTTTTCTCTCTCCTTTTTACCTATTTGGCATTTTTTCTACCCTGGGACGCCCCATAAAATTCGACCGCTTCAGGTGCAAGAGACTCAAAATTTTTTTAAATTTCAATCTGTATTTATCTTGTGATTTTATTTGCATTGATAATGTTTAATAAATCCAATTTAAATTCAAAATAAAATTATGACAAATTTATTTGAATTAGACAATTATGTAGTAATTATCCAAATAAAATCAATAAGAAGAAAATATTTTTTACTGTCTTATTTGCAAACAATATGCCCACTCGTAGTAGACAAGGATAAGATTTTGTTCCAATTCAAATTTAAATAAAATAATCTCCATATTTAATTTTAAATATTTATTTAAATAAAAATATCTAGATATTTAAATTAATTATTCAAATTATTATTTTATCCATATCTTTTAAATTTAAGTCAATCTCATAATTATCTCAAAAGATAAATACAATCAATTTAAATTTCAAATCCTATTTTCTAAATAAATATTTATACAAATAAAATATTTATCTAATTAATTAAATGAAATAAAATTCCTATTCTACCCTTAGTGTGAAAAACGCCTACACCTATAAGAAGGTGATCCGGATTTTTTTCTTAAAGTCAAATCCTATTTTACCCTCAGTGTGAAAAACACCTACACTTATAGGAAGGCGATCCAGATTTTTCTCTTTATTAAGTCCAAGAATTAAAGTCACAAAGAATATCTTGATTAATTACTATCTGTTAAAGAATTATATGAAACTAGTAAATAAACTGATTGGACATATATAATATAGGCTCTAAAAATCTATATAATTAATTATTTTATACTAAATAAATCAATTATACAATTATTAGTTTTAGAGTCGCATCACTATAAATCTGAAATTGCACTCCCAATTATATATCTTATCACATAAGCCAGTGAACGGTCACAGTCTAATGTTATACATGCAACACCCTCATATGATATCCATAATCAAATTAAGGTCATAATTGTTCAACCTTTTGATAATATTATCTTAAAGATCCATTATATATCCAATAGGAAAATGATTATTCATCGTATGTGAATAATAAATCATTTATCAAGCAAACAACCTAAGGTCTTGTCCATTTTCATATCTTGTAAATGTCGTTAAGAGAATAACTTTTCCTCCTTATTAGAGTTATGATTCCATATATATAAGCAAACCTTCATCTAAGATAAGTATGTACCCAATGAATTGGTCCAGTAGCTTACTAGTTTGAGACACCTTAGCCTTTGGAACATCAAAGTACACTAATTAGACATATACTTACTTAAGATTAAGTATATTACTTAGGATTAAAGTTATTACACAATGAATGTCAAAAATAATTTAATCTATTTAAGTAGATTGTAGAGATTAATTATACTTTTGTCTAAGTCTAACATGTCACCACCACTATGTAACATATCTATGTTTCTACGTAGCGGTTAGCTCGCTTTAGATGGTCAAGACAAACTATCTCCCCAATTGGCTTTAGACAACATTATAATCTTAACATGACTTAGACACTTATTTTAACCCTATAGATTACGAACTATAAATTTAGACTACTTATTTTAGAATGTTGTCTTCTCGCTTACAAAAAACCATTGTATGCAATATTTTAATAGTTTAACATCAAGTGGTTAATAAACTATATTTGCTTACATTCACTTTAACATGTAAATAACACAAGAATATATAACAATGATGTTATGAATAAGCTCTAATATATTATCAATCACTTAAAAGTAAATAAAATACAATAAAATATTTTTCCCTTTTAGGGCATTCCTAAAAACAGTCTGCAAAGGTAGAGAGAAAGAGAGAGAAAGAGAGAGAGAGAGAAAGTAAGAAACTAAAACAACTTATTTTCATTTCCAAAAAGTCAAAAAAAAAAAAAGATTGGGAATGATGTTTTGTAAATGTATCTCAAATTTTCAATAACTAAACACCATTAACAAACCATTTTTGTTTTCATTGTTTTGGAAAATGTGTAGACCATTTTCAAAAAGATTACCAACACCCCTTTGGTGCTCCCTATTCTCTCTCTTTCTTTCTCTCTCTCTCTCTTTTTTGGGTGAAAAGCTCATTTGACTTTTAGGTAATGCTATGGTAGGAACCCATTTAAAGTTCTTACTGTAGATACTCATTTTTAAGCTATTCAGATGTAATTAAATGACTAAAATTTGCTTATACATGATAATTATTATATACATTAGCTCATTGTATCATAGACTAACAAATAAAAAAATGAAAAAAGGCCTAAACCCCTTCCCCAAACTTAACCTGTCATCTGCTGCCAAGGAAATGCTGTTAAAAAAAATTGGTAAAAATGCATCAAAGTGGCATAGCGAAATTACAAAAATTTTTCAAGATCGTTAAATATCTCGTGATACTGTTAGGAAATGCCCTAAGCATTAGAGACATTTCGATGTATTTAGTTTGAACTGGATAATAAAATTATATATAGAGGTTATTCAATACATTGCTGTGTGTCCTCATTCTATTTGCATGTTAAAGTAAATGTAAGAAAATATGACACCTTGACTGCTTGTGTTAAAACTGCTAAAACGTTGCATGCAATGGACCTTTTGTATGCGAGAAGACAATATTCTAAAGTAAGTGGTCTAAACTAAGGTCTGTAGTCTATGGAGTTAGACCGAGCATCTAACTCATGTTAAGACTATTATATTGTCTAAAGCCATGGTGGGAATGGTTTGTTTTGACTGTCTAGAGCACAGACTCTCAAGTAGAGACATAGATATATTGCTTGGTGGTGACAAATTAGACCGAGACTAAAGCGTGATTGATCTACGTAGTCCGCTATAGGTTGATCAATCTGCTTTTGACGTTCATTGTGCAGTAACCTTAATCCTGAGTAAATGAACTACTTCATGTGTATGACTTGTGTACTTTGATGTTCTAATGGCTAAAACGTCTCAGAGGTAGTAAGCTTATAGACCAATTCGTTGGGTGTATAACTTGTATACGATGAAGAGTTTGTTTATAGATATCGGAATCATAGCTCTAATAAAGAGTTAAGGGTATCCTCTTAAAGGCATTATACTGGATGTGAAATTGGACAAGGTCTTGGGTCGTCTGCTGGGCTGATGACTTCTTATTAACATATGGTGAATAATCATTTTCTTATTCAGTAATATAATGGAACTTTAAGATAGCCTAATCAGTAAGATTGAACGGACTTTGACTTAAGGCCGATCATGAATATCATATGAGGGTTCTGTATACATGACAAGATCATTGGATAATAGTTTGTCACAGGCTTTTGTAATCCGGTATATAATTGGGAGTTCAGTTTCAGGTTTATAGTGGTGTGACTCTGAAATTAGTGATCATATAATTGAGTTGTTCGGTACAGAATGATGATCATATGGATTCATGGGAGCCCAATTATATATGTCCAATTGGTCCCTCTACTAGCTCTACATAATTCCTTAATGATTGGAAAATTGATTTGAGTATACTATTGTCTAGTTGATTATGCATCGATGGTGTTGACATAGGATTAGGATGGTGGACAAGATTCTTTCTGGTTGAATTCAGATTTTGTTTTGGATAATATAGTACACAGTTATTTGAACTCTAAATAAAGTTACCATGATTTTATTTGAGATTGGATTGGAGTTGTAGAAAATTATCCATGAGAACAAAAATTTGAAATACAACTGTTTGTGGATTTTGAAATTTGAATTTTGAAATTTTAAATTTGAATTTTGAATTTCAAATTTGAATTTGAAATTTAAATTTGAAATTCGAATTTGAAATTTGAATTTGAAATTTAAATTTGAAATTTGAAATTTGAATTTTGAATTTTGAAATTCAAATTTTGAATCACAGTCCAAGTGGAATTCGAATTCTTTGTGGATAATTCCACAAGGCTAGAATTTGAATTTGAGTTGGTTTATGAAGAGGAAAATCTTGTTTGAATCCTACTTGAATTTTAAATCCTAATCCCAACTAATTTGGTCGAAAATTTTGTGGAATATCCTTATGGAATTTTTGAAATTTTTGTGGATAAGATTCAGGAAAAAATTCAAATGTCAATCCCAGTTGAATTAGGATTCTCTCCTCCCTGTATTAGCCGAAAATTTTGACTAAATCTTCAAGGAGATTTTCGGGTATTTTGGATAAGGATGAGATAAAATTCAAGCTTGAAAATCCTAGTTGAATTATTGATTCTCTCCCTACTTTTGTGGCCTAAATTTTTAAGGAAATCTTAAAAGAGATTTTCAGATTTTTTGGTTGGGTAATGGTGAGATAAAATTCAAGTTAAAATCCTATTTAAATTTAGATTGGATAATCTCCAAAAGTGGATGAATTTTTTTGGTTGGATAAGGCCACAAAAAATTCGGATTTTGTGGTGGATAAGGGAGAAAATCTTCTTCTAGTTCAATTCAAATTCAGAGGATCACCTCATGCAAGTCTATAAATAGAGGTCCTGCCACTCCAGTTCTCTCAAACCATAGACTCTCAGGTGAGCAGGCTTATTATTGTATAACTCACCATGACAATAAGTTTTTTAGAGATCTGGGTGGTCGAAAGAAGACAAGCAGTGCTAGCATACTGATCAAGGTTCAGAGTGCCCACACACTTAGCCATTCGGGAATTGGAGAATAGTAGAGAATACTAGTTGGTTGAAGCCCTCTAATCATTCTCCTCCTGCAGATTGGCGTCCTTTGAGGTATGAGTTTAAATTGTTGTTGGTTTATTGTATATGGCTCATGAGATATTTAACGATTTGAAAAATTTTTATTGTTCTGCTGCGCCACTCTAATACGTTTTTACCGATTTATTTCCTACAATTGGTATCAGAGCTATCTCATGACTATGCCATGTACATAAATTAGACAATTAGTTAGTCTTTTTATTTATGTATGGATTTGATATTTAGAAAGTGGTATTCTAGGATTCTTTTATATTGTTATCATGTATTATGTATGTAGTATGTGGTTATTTTAATTTTTTAAATTATTATAAGCATGCTTGTTTATTACCGGTTATGGTTCCTTAGAATTTAGAAAATTGTATCTAGGATTTTTTATGTAACCATGGGAGCAGTTTATTATCACTGTAATTTTCCCATGGATTTTAATTTTTTGTCTCTTAGAATTATTATGATTAGAAATTTTTTGTATACCGGAAATGGTTTAGGAAATTTTACGTAATTATTCTTATAGGAGATTGAAGTTTGAAGACCGTAATTTATTTTTTCCAAAAGTTAAATTTAAATTTAAAGGTTGAAATTTTGATTGTGTGGAAAATTTTAATTTAATTAGGATTCAAATTAACTTTTAGAGATCCTAATAGGTAAATTGGAATACTGCACAGAAATCGAGGACCGACCCCTAGGGACAGACCACCAGCCGTGGTGGGGCTGCAGCCCCTGCCCCCGACTGCACCACCCATGGCCGCAAGCTCTGCCTGCGGTCGAGGGTGGCCGTGGCCCCTAAAGGGCTAGCCGCAGCCTGGGCATGCAGCTCGGTTTGGCTGCACATGGCCGTGGGCTACCAACCCCCCCGGGTTGGGGGCTGCCCACGGTGGCCGTCGACCTCTGGGGCCGTGGGGTTGATGGACCGAAAATCAAAAAAAAAATTTGATTTTTAAATTTTAGATTTAATTTTTAAATCATGTTTAAAAATATGTAATTTAAAATTTTTGAAATTACATATTATTACACATGATATTTAAAATTGTTTAAAATTTGAATTAGAAATTTAAATTTGAAATTCGAATTTGGAATTTGAATTTAAAATTTAAATTTTTGGGATTTAAATTTTAAATGATTCATGGGATGAGAAATAGATGGAGAGGCTATATAAAGATGGATACAAGAAGACGGAACAAAATTCAAGACCCAAAGAATGTTTTGGATGGAATTTGTAATCTTTATTTTCTTTGTTCTAGGATGGAACCATGACTTAGTTATTTATCTGTCAATTATTTTTTCTGTAATATGTCATGGATATATAAATATGTATTGATAGATGTTTTATATGCATATTTGATAATATGTCATATAGGATAGGTGAATGCCACTCATACTATATTGATCATACATATTTGTCAAAACTTGCATATTTTTCAAAATATTGAGTGGGAGAGGGTTTCAAACAAAACCCACGGCCTCCATTATTGATCCATATGTGAAAGCATGGTAACACCTCGCGTCAGTTCTACCCTAACCACACCCAAGGGTAGGTGTTTACCGCAGCCGGTATACTAGGTTGGATCTCCTATGTGAAAAATGTGTTCAGGAACGATTCTATTCATGACCACTCCTCGGTGGCTTGGTAGGACATAGATCGGGCTACGTAAACAATGGTTATACACTCAATACTTGTTTAGTTATTAACCTTCCCTAGAAGCTCTTTTAACTAAACTGATGGCCAAAATAAACGGTTATTAATTTTTGTCTTAACCTTGGAGGATTTAAGGCAACATATATTAATTGGACGGGGTCCATGTTCTGGCTATTTGTTTCATGACCACCCCTCAGTGGCTTGGGGCAATAGGTGTTGAGAATTACCGTTGTAATGCTACATGTTTTTTTTTTTGAGTTTTATGTAGGAATATACTTGTATGTTTTATTTGCTAAATTATCTGTATATTTGCATGGGCATTGTAATGATGTCTAGTATAATTTTATTTCAGTTTAAAATGTCACCGACACCCCTCATTTCAATACGTACTGAAAATAAGCTGAATGGCGATAATTATAAAGACTGGAAAAGAAATTTATTGATAGTTCTCAGCTGCGAGAGACACAAGTTCGTGCTGGACGAACCATGTCCACCTAGGCCTAAACCTGACACACCGCTTGAGGAGGTCCCGGTTGCCTATACTCATTAGAGAGAATCCAATGAGATAACTCGGTGCTACATACTTGCTAGTATGACGAGTGTTTTACAAAAGTAGCATGAAACTTATCAAGTAGCTGGGGAGATCATGGAAAATCTGGAGGACATGTTCGGAGGCCAAGAAAAATTGGCTCGACAGTCTGCTATAACCAGTATTATGAACTCCAAGTAGAAGGCAGGTACTCCGATAAAGGACCATATGATCACTCTAATGGGATTCTTTACTGAAGCTGCCGAAAATAGTGCTGAGTTGGACTACAACACCCAAATTGAGATAGTGTTTAAAGCTCTATCAAAAGATTTTGTGGGGTTTAAGGCCACATACAATCTGGCGACAAGGGAGTTAGGACTCACTGAGCTCATGAAGTAACTCCAAGCTTATGAGTAGATGATCAGGGACGGGGATGCAGTCCAACCAAAAGGAGAAGCCAATTTAGAGGAATCTTCCAAACCCTCAAGGAAGAGGAAGAGGCCAAATTAGAAGCAAGCGGCTTCCAGTTCTTCTAATCCTCCTGTCTCGGATGGGAAGAAGAACAAGAAGAACAAGAAGCCCAGGGACCCTAAAAAGTCCAAGTGCTTCTACTGTGGGAAGGTAGGTTACTTCAAGAAGGCTTGTCGGGAATTCCTAGCAGCCAAGGGCAAGGAAGGTAAGGAACTTCACTATTTAGAAGCTTGTTTAGTGGAAGAATCGAAAGACACTTGGGTCATTGATTCGGGCGCCACTAATTATGTTTATGTTTCTATGCAGGAGTTCGTAGAAACGAGAAGTCTACATGATAGGAGCCTCTCGTTGGGGACTGAAAACGGTAGCTTGGTGGTGGCTAAGGCAGTGGGAGATGTTTACCTTTACTTTGATGAATTTAGGTTTATTTTATTAAAAGACTGTTTTTATGTTCCTAATTTTAGGAGGAACCTTATATCGGTAGCTTGTTTAATAAAGGATTCTTATTCAGTTTCTTTTAGTAAAAGAGTTGATATTCGTAGAAATAAGTCTTTTATCTATTCTGGATGGAAGGATGGAAACCTATATTTGATCAAACCAAAGATGTACTCATAGCTTGACACCAAATTAATAGATAACTCTAAAAGGTTGAAAGTTTCTCACTCTAACAAAGCGTATCTTTGGCATTTAAGACTTGGTCATATTAATCAGGATAGGATTTAAAGGTTGGTGAAAGACGGTCCTCTAGAATCTCTAGAGGAAGTACGTCTTCCTCAATATGAGTCTTCTCTTGAGGGTAAGATGACCAAGAGATCTTTTGGAGTTAAAGATACTAAGGCTCAAGAACTCTTAGAAATTATGGACACTGACGTTTGTGGCCCTATGAACGTCACAACACGAGGAGGGTTCGAGTATTATGTCTCCTTTATAGATGATGTTAGTAAATGCCCTAAGCATTAGAGACATTTTGATGTATTTATTTTGAACTGGATAATAAAATTATATAGAGGTTATTCATTACATTACTATGTATCCTCATTCTATTTACATGTTAAAGTAAATGTAAGCAAATATGGCTCCCTGACTGCTTGTGTTAAAACTGTTAGAATGTTGCATGCAATGGATTTTTGTATGCGAGAAGACAATATTCTAAAGTAAGTGATCTAAACTAAGGTCTGTAGTCTATGGGGTTAGACCGAGCATCTAACTCATGTTAAAACTATTATGTTATCTAAAGCCATGGTGGGGACAGTTTGTCTTGACTGTCTAGAGCAAAGACTCCCAAGTAAAGACATAGATATGTTGCTTGGTGGTGACATATTAGATCGGGACTAAAGTGTGATTGATCTACGTAGTCCGCTATGAGTGGATCGATTGCTTTTGATGTTCATTGTGCAGTAACCTTAATCCTGAGTGAATGAACAGCTTCATGTATATGACTTGTGTACTTTGATGTTCTAATGGCTAAAGCGTCTCAGAGGTAGTAAGCTTATAGATCGGTTCGTTGGGTACATGACTTGTATACGATGAAGGGTTTGTTTACAGATATCAGAATCATAGCTCTAATAAGGAGATAAGGGTATCCTCTTAAAGGCATTATACTGGATGTGAAAATGGACAAGGCTTTGGGTCGTCTGTTGGGCGGATGACTTCTTATTTACATATGGTGAATAATCATTTTCTCATTCGATAGTATAATGGAACTTTAAGATAGCCTGATCAGTAGGATTAAATGGACTATGACCTAAGGCTGATCATGAATATCATATGAGGGTTCTGCATACATGACAAGGTCATTGGACGATAGCTTGTCACAGGCTTACGTAATACGGTATATAATTGGGAGTTCAGTTTCAGGTTTATAGCGGTGTGACTCTAAAATTAGTGATCATATGATTGAGTTGTTCAGTAAAGAATGATGATCATATGGATTCGTGGGAGCCCGATTATATATGTCCAATTGGTCCCTCTACTAGCTCCACATAATTCCTTAACGTTTGGAAAATTGATTTGTGTATGCTATTGGCTAGTTGATTATGCATGGATGGTGTTGACATAGGATTAGGATGATGGACAAGATTCCCTCCGATTGAATTTAGATTTTGTTTTGGATAATAGAGTACACAATTATTCGAACTCCAAATAAAGTTGTCATGATTTTATTTGAGATTGGACTGGAGTTGTAGAAAATTATCTATAAGAACAAGAATTTGAAATGCAACTATTTGTGGATTTTGAAATTAGAATTTTGAAATTTGAAATTTGAATTTGAAATTTGAATTTGAAATTCGAATTTGAAATTTGAATTTGAAATTCGAATTTGAAATTCGAAATTCGAATTTGAAATTCGAAATTTAAATTTGAAATTTGAAATTTGAAATTCGAATTTGAAATTTAAATTTTAAAATTTGAAATTCAAATTTTGAATCACAGTTCAAGTGGAATTCGAATTCTTTGTGGATAATTCCACAAGGCTAGAATTCGAATTTGAGTTGGATTATGAAGAGGAAAATCTTGTTTGAATCCTACTTGAATTTTGAATCCTAATCCCAACTAACTTGATCAAAAATTTTGAGGAATATCCCCATGGAATTTTTGAAATTTTTGCGGATAAAATTCATAAAAAAATTCAAGTTTCAATCCCAGTTGAATTAGGATTCTCTCCTCCCCGTATTGGCCGAAAATTTTGACTGAATCTCCAAGGAGATTTTTGGTTATTTTGAATAAGGATGAGATAAAATTCAAGCTTAAAAATCCTAGTTGAATTATTGATTCTCTCCCTACTTTTGTGGCTAAAATTTTTAAGGAAATCTTAAAAGAGATTTTCGAATTTTCTGGTTGGTAATGGTGAGATAAAATTCAAGTTAAAATCCTGTTTAAATTTGGATTGGATAATCTCCAAAAGTGGACGAATTTTTTTGGTTGGATAAGGCCATGAAAAATTCGGATTTTATGAGTGGATAAGGGAGAAAATCTTCTCCTAATCTAATTCAAATTCAGAGGATCACCTCATATAAGTCTATAAATAGAGGTCCTGCCACTCCAGTTCTCTCAGATCACAGACTCTCAGGTGAGTAGGCTTATTGTTGCATAACTCACCGTGACAATAAGTTCTTTAGAGATCTGGGTGGTCGGAAGAAGACTAGCAATGCTAGCATACCGATCAAAGTTCAGAATACCCATACATTCAGCCATTCGGGAATTAGAGAATAGTAGAGAAGGCTAGTTAGTTGAAGCCCTCCAATCATTCTCCTCCTGCATATTGGCGTCCTTTGAGGTATGAGTTTAAATTGTTGTTGGTTTATTGTATATGGCATCACGAGATATTTAATGATCTGAAAATTTTTTATTGTTTCGCTGCACCACTCTGATACGTTTTTACCGATTTATTTCCTACAAATACCATATACAATAAACTAACAACAATAAAACTCATACCTCTAGAGGAGGCCAACTGTAAGAGAAGAATGACCGGAGAGCTTCAACCAACTAGTTTTCTCTACTATTCTCAAATTCCCAAATGGCAGAGTATGTGGATACTTAGTTCCTTGGCTAGTATGCTAGTATTGCTAGTCTTCTTCAGACCACCCAGATCTCTAAAGAACTTATTGTCACGGTGAGTTATGCAATAATAAGCCTGCTCACTTGAGAGTCTGTGGTCTGAGAGAATTGGAGTGGTAGGACCCCTATTTATAGACTGGCACGAGGTGATCCCTTGAATTTAAATTGGACTAAGAGAAGATTTCCTCCTATCCTCACAAAATCTAAATTCCTTATAGGCCATCATCATGGGAAGATTCGGCCACCTTAAGGAATTTTGCATTTCAAATTCAAACAGGATTTTAACTTGAATTTTATCTCATCATTATGCACTAAAACCAAATTTTCCTTTAGCCCACGAACAAGGCTAGATTTGGCCATCCACGTGTAAGGAGAATCAAAATTCAAATAGGATTTTCTTGCTTGAATTTCCCTTCATCCTTATCCACCAAAAACGGAAATTTCCTTTAGACTTATCCATAGAATTTCGGCCAACATTTTGAGGGAGAGGATCAAAATCTAAGTAGGATTTTTTAGCTTGAATTCCCCTTCATCCTTATCCACAAAAACTGAAATCTCTTAGGGTAGATTTGTCTTAACTAATTCGGCCATTCTTGATAGATTTAGGATTTAAAATTCAAGTAGGATTCAAACAAAATCTTCCTCTCCATTATCCATATAAAATCCAAAATTTACCTTGCGGAATTATTCACAAAAAATTCGGTTATTACAAAATATTGTGATTCAAAGTTTGAATTTCAATTTCAAAGTTCAAATTTCAAAATTCAAACTTCAAATTCAAATTTCAAATTTAAATTTCGAATTTCAAATTTCAAATTTAAATTTCAAATTCAAATATCAAATTCGAATTTCAAATTTAAATTTCAAATTCAAAATTTAAATTTCAAATTTCAAACTGCACAAAAAGTTGTATTTCAAATTTTGTCTTCATGGATAATTTTTTACAACTCCAATTCAAATTCAAATAAAATCATAGCAACTTTATTTAAAATTCGAATAATTGTGCACTCTATTATCCAAAACAAAATCTGAATTTAACCGGAGAGAATCTTGTCTTCTATCCTTATCCTATGTCTGCACCATCCATGTATAGTCAACTAGCCAATAAGCATACACAGATCAATTTACCATTCATTAAGGTATCATATAGAGCTAATAGAGGGACTAATTGAACATATATAATCAGGCTCCCATGATTCCATATGATCATTATTCTGTACTGAACAACTCAATCATATAATCACTAATTTTAGAATCACACCACTATAAACCGGAAACTGAACTTCCAATTATATACCATATTATAAAAGCCTGTGACAAGCTAATGTCCAATGACCTTGTTATGTATGCAAAACTCTCATATGATATCCATGATCAGCCTTAGGTCAAAATCTGTTCAATCTACTGATCAAGCTATCTTAAAATTCCATTATACTTGTGACGTCTCGTGCTCTGGTGGCCTGGACCGTCACTTAAAACTACTACTAGTACTTACTTGCTTAAAACTATTACTTAAACTTACTTAATTTGATAGTGTAATTTTAGGAATTTTTTTTTAATGCGTACATGTATACTATTCAAGTATGTATACTTTAAAAATACGAAGTGTACATCATAGGGAGTTCAATTACACATACATACTTATAAAACTATTTAGCTAATTACTATTCAAAAAGTACTGTTTACTCAAAAACTATGCGAAAGTTTTAAACTCGCGGTGATATCCATAACCTTGCCCTCACATCCGCCTCCGCCGCCGTCATTGCCCATTGAGCTCTAAGCCATAGGTGGCTTACCATCAGCATGAACACACACTGTGAGCTTTATGCCCAATAAGGACAACATGTCATCCGCAATACATGTTTAAATCATAATACATACTTAAAATCATAAAAGCATGTCATTTATCAATATATACTACTGAAACATTCCACGTACCAGAACAACACATATCACTGAATATAGAACTTAAACATAGCATAACAGAAACATCGTGTGCTGAATGCATGTCTACTATAGCTAGAAGCATAGTGAACTATAACTAATATATACTGTGAACAATGCATGATCTGATTATGCTCATTTGTGCTTCAATATTCTTTTTCTTTCCTATGTCCAGCTGAGGGCCCATGTGTCTGTATCAAGTGAGCGTAGATCATCGAAAACGTCCGTGATCACTAACTTAAGAGCCGTTAATGGAGGCTCATCTCACTTTAACTTGAAAAACATCTTTAACGGAAAAGGCCGGTATGACACGCTTATTAATTTCTAACTTGTTTAACTGATCTGGCCATATTCTCTACTAATCTGTCCCAAATCTTCAGCGATAGGGACGCATGGCATCTAACTCATACTTTCATCAATCTACGCGATTGTGAAACTATATGCTTTCTTAACATGCGATGCGTCAACAGTGCATGAATTGCATACTTAACCGACTGTAAAAATCAATATTTTAAATTTATTTTGCTCACGCTGTAGGCGGAATTGTACTTACTTAGTTTGCAAGCAAACTTGTACTCTCGCCCTTATCATATTATAGGTAACTACTTGTCATCAACATGGATTCCATTAATACTTTTGCTGAGTCACTAATACCGTTAGTGACTAAAGCGGATGCAAACATATGGTACTGATTGCCGTCGGTACTAACTTACTCTCTTTTGGTGAGTTTGATTATCTAATCGTGGCTAATTAATTTATTACCCAATAAATTAATTAACATCGTTTTTTGGTCACTACTACCTTTAGTGACTATAACTTGTATCATTGTATGATACCGAGGTCTATCGGTACTCAACTGTTCTACTTTGGGAATTTGGTATCTAACTTCTATCATGTTTGATTAAGTTATCTACTTGACAAATTAATCATCGTTCCTCACTATATCGTTCAAACTCAATCCTTGACTGGTTGATCGACCAGTCAACTGACCGTTTACCTTGCGCGTTGTTGACTCGGTAGTCTACTAGGTTACTAAGCTTGTTTGATGTGGTAGCCTACCGGGCTACCACTACTGTTTTGTTTATTTTGCAAAATTGTTTTGGTTGTTTTATAAAATTCTTGGGAAAATTATGTGCTTTGAAACTATCCCTTTATCACCCCGTTGGAAGGTGGGGGCATTTTATTAAAACCATATTCTTATTTTAAGAAGGTTAGAACACATTTCGGTGTTTGTATTTTAAAGGTGGTTTTTGAACTATTTACCGAAACTGTTTTAAAAACATATTCGAAACGACTTAGTTTGTAAATTTGGTGGACACAAAACTTTTTGTCCTCGGCAAGATGAACAATTATTGTGTTCATCTCAGAGCTCAAATCAAACTCTAATGGGTCCTAAACTTACTAAACCTATAGCTACTTATACCTAGTTTTTGAAAAGTTTTCAGTTTTACGCTATTTTAAAAATGGTTCTGTTTGAGGTCTGAAACGGCCAAATTTTTAAAATTTGCATAGGTCATCTTGAAGATTTTGACAAGATCTATAACTTTTATGTTGAGCCTGAGATCCAGTTCGGACTCTAAGTGGTTCATTTTTAACAAAACCTGAGACTATTCTTGTGCTCGGATTTTTAGTCCCAGTTTTGGGCACTGGTTCAATACTACTCGAAAAGTCTATCTTAGAATCATTTTTGGCCAAAGGTTGCAAAAATGACCATAACAAAATTTTCTTAAAACTTCATGTTTTACCAAATCCTAAATTCAGAATCTAACATGGTCAAAATGGCCAAAACCCATGGTCTAAATCTGGGGACAAATTCGTGTCCAACTACCTTAACATCCATACACACATATATCCATCCATAAAATTTAAACCATAATCACATAAACTTAAAAATCAAAAGCTAAGGGCTCAAAATAAACTTATTACAATCCATTGTACAAATAAATATATATAAATTCCTTGATCAAAAACTTAAAAATAACTAAACACAAAAAGAGGATTTTCGGTTTTACCTCACGTGCTATGAACCAAGCACACCGAATCAAGGTTTGGGTGACCAAAATGGCTGTGTGAACCAAAGGGGTTTAGGGTTGGCTTTTGCTAGAAAAGATACTAAAAATTTTCTCTTATTACCAAACCAAAATAACAACTAAAAACACAAGGATTGCTTCTAAAAACTTACCCTTGAGTGAACTTAGAATGGCTTGGATGGAAACCTCCTAACATAAGCTTGGTGGTGGCTACCTTTTGGTGAGTTTTTAGTTGGATTTTTGGCTTGAAAATGGTTCGTTTGGGGGCTGTGGAGTGGTCGACTACAGCTAGGAAAAAAAGGAGAAGAATAGTTGTGTTTTAGGTGCAAAAGAAAGAAAGTGACCCCTTTAGGTCAAGCATACCTTTTATAGGTAAATCTAACCTAAACTTAATCAAACATAAGCTCAATTAAATAATCAAATTTTTGCCAAATTAGGGAACAAATTGCTATCATTTTTCAGCCTCTAAGGCCGAGGACTATGCTCATGGGGAAGGGGCCAAATAAAAAATTCCTTTGTTGGCCATGTGATGGAATTCTAACATTGTTTAATCAAAAAGATGGCCAACACATCCCTAATTTTAGGGAAAACTTTTCCCACTTTTTAGGGCTGTATTTGGCTATGTTCTAACTACTTGCACATGGTTTTCTAGTGGAAATTTCATATGCAAAATCTTCTTTTCGTAGTCTAATTTCTGCCTTTTGGTATCCGATCCTTTTGTGGCAGTGTTCTAGTTTTCAACCAGAATTTGATTTTCTGAATTTGATTTTTATACTGTTAATCTCTGGTTAGGTTGTAATGTCTAAAAGCCCATTCTGAATCTATTTTACTGTTCATTTCCTATACTGTGATTGTGTCTAAACTGTGTTGTCCTTGCGCACGCATAACGAGGCATTCTCGTGCGAAATTTCAAACACAGTCTCTCCTGACTAATTTGGATGTACTGATTTCAAATTTATCAATTTCATGTCCATCTATGATCGTCTGGACCAGTTTTTGAGATCTATGCAAGCCTGTCTCAAAAAACTTGTCAGGTGCCCAATTGACTAATTTGGGCGTTTTGAGTCTAAATATATCAGTTTCGAGCTGAGAGAAGGTCGTCTTGACCCTCTTCCCAATACTGCGTATCTCTCAAATAAAAATTCTCGTTTTATACTTAATTGAATAAATTGAGCTTGTTGATTATTAATACATCAGTTTTATGCAAGATTAGGGTAGTCTTAGCCATTAACCTAACACTGCGTTTCTACTACTCACTATTCACTATTTTTTATTCAACTGACTAGTCTGGGTGTTCTAACTCCGATTTTGTCAGTTTTTGAGTGAGAAGAGGTCATCTGGACCAGTTTCTTGATACTGTACTCCTGCTACGGTTACTATTGCTACTATGCTTAGATAACCAGTCTGAGCGTACTGATGATCTGCTCACCAGTCTTGTGTCAAGAAATGGTCATCTGAACCGGTTTCTTGATATTACGTGTATTATATGCTCTCATACTTAATAGGATGGACCGATTTTACTGTCGGTTACCCCCTTTCACTGTATGAATAGTAATTAAATGTTACTGTACCCATTTAATCCATTCAACTGGAAAATTTAGTGTATTTATCAACTTAATTACTCATTACATAGTGATTAAGTTTTATGAATCATGAGAGTCATTACAGCGGCTCTCCACTCAATACATGGCTTTCTACACGGGCTCTTACACGGGTATGTACAAGGCAACACGAGCGTGTACTAGTTGAGACTAGCAGACTAGCATATCGATCGAGGTTTAGAGTGCCCACACACTCAACTATTCAGGAATTGGAGAATAGTAGAGAAGGCTAGTTGGTTGAAGCCCTCCAGTCATTCTCCTCCTGCAGATGGGCGTCCTTGAGGTATGAGTTTAAATTGTTGTTGGTTTATTGTATATGGCATCATGAGATATTTAACGATTTTGAAAAATTTTATTGTTCCGCTGCGCCACTCTGATACGTTTTTATCGATTTATTTCCTACAATTGGTATTAGAGCCATCTCATGACTATGCCATGTACATAAATTGGACAATTAATTAGTCTTTTTATTTATGTATAGATTTGATATTTAGAGAGTGGTATTCTAGGATTCCTTTATGTTGTTATCATGAATTATGTATAAAGTATGCGGTTATTTTAATTTTTTGAATTATAAGCATGCTTGTTTTTGTCGGTTATGGTTCTTTAAAATTTAGAAAATTGTATCTAGGAATTTTTATGTAACCATGAGAGTAGTTTATTAATACTGTAATTTTCCCATGGATTTTAATTTTGTCTCTTAGAATTATTATGGTTAGAATTTTTGTAACCCGGAAACAGTTTAGGATTTTTTTATGTAATTATTCTTGAAGGAGATTGAAGTTTGAAGACCGTAATTTATTTTTCCCAAAAGTTAGATTTAATTTAAAGGTTGAAATTTTGTTTGTGTGGAAAATTTCAATTTAATTAGGATTCAAATTAATTTTTAGAGATCCTAATGGGTAAATTGGAATATGACACGAAAATCGAGACACGACCCCTCGGGATAGGCCATCGGCCTTGGTGGGGCTGCAGCCCCTGCCCTCGGGTAGGATGGGGCTACAGCAGCCCTTGTACAGGCCATGACCACCCACGGCCGCAGGCTCTGCCTGCAGCCGAGGGTGGCCGTGGCCCCCCCTTGGGCTGGCCGTAGCCTGGGCGTGTAGCCTGTGGCTGCAGGCGCTGCCTGCAGCCTACCGGCTGCTACGCCCAACCTAGGCGTGTAGCCTGGGGCTACAGGTTTGGCTTGCAGCCCGACAAGGCTTCACATGGGGTGACCGTGGGCTGCCAACCCCTCGGGGCTAGGGGCTGCCCACGGCAGCTGCCGGCCTCCAAGGCCGTGGAGGCAACGGTTCAAAAAATCGAAAATTTTTGATTTTTAAATTTGAGATTTAATTTTAAATCATGTTTAAAAATATGTAATTGAAAATTTAAAAATTTTGAAATTGCATATTATTGCACATGATATTTAAAATTTTTTAAAGTTTGAATTTGAAATTTAAATTTGAAATTCGAATTTGGAATTTGAATTTGAAATTTAAATTTTTGGAATTTAAATTTTAAATGATACATGGGATGAGAAATAAATGAAGAGGCTACATAAAGATGGATACAAGAAGACGGAACAAAATTCAAGACCCAAAGAATGCTTTGAATGGAATTTCGTAATCTTTATTTTCTTTGTTTTAGGATGGAACCATGGCTTGGTTATTCTGTTAATTATTTTTTCTGTGATATGTCATGGATGTATAATTATATATTGATGGATGTTTTATATGCATATTTGATAACATGTCATATAAGATAGGTGAGTGCCGCTCATACTATATTGATCATACATATTTGTCAAAACTTACATGTTTTTCAAAATATTGAGTGGGAGAGGGTTTCAAACAAAACCCACAGCCTCCATTGTTGATCCATATGTGAAAGTATGGTAACGCCTCACATCAGTTCTGCCCTGACCACACCCCTCGGTAGGTGTTTACCGCTGCTGGTATACTAGGTTGGATCTCCTATATGGAAAACGTGTTCGGTGCGATCCTATTCATGACCACCCCTCCATGGCTTGGTAGGACGTGGATCGGGCTACGTCAACAATGGTTATATAAAAGACTTGTTTAGTTATTAACCTTCTCTAGAAACTCTGTTAACTAAAATGGTAGCCAAAATAAGCGGTTATTAATATATGTCTTAACCTTGGAGGATTTAAGGCAACATATATTAATTGGACGGGGTCCATGTTCCGGCTATTTGTCTCATGACCACCCCTCCGTGGCTCGGGGCAATAGGTGTTGAAAATTACCGTTGCAATACTGCATGTTTTTCAAGTTTCATGTAGGAACATACTTGTATGTTTTATTTGCTAAATTGTCTATATATTTGGTTGAGCTTTGTAATGATGTCTAGTATAATTTTATTTCAGTTCAAAATATCACCGATACCCCTCATTTTAGTACTTATTGAAAATAAACTGAATAGCGATAATTATAAAGACTGGAAAAGAAATCTATTGATAGTTCTCAACTGCGAGAGACACAAGTTCGTACTGGACGAACCATGCCCACCTGGGCCCAAACCTGACAAACCGCAAGAAGAAATCTCGGTTGCCTATACTCGTTGAAGAGAATCCAATGAGATAGCTCGGTGCTACATACTTGCTAGCATGACGAGTGCTTTACAAAAGTAGCATGAGACTTATCAAGTTGCTAGGGAGATCATGGATAATCTGGAGGACATGTTCGGAGGCCAAGAAAAATTGGCTCAACAGTCTGCTATAACCAGCATTATGAACTCTAAGTAAAAGGCGGGTACTCCGGTAAAGGAACATATTATCACTCTAATGGGATTCTTTGCTGAGACTGCCGAGAATGGTGCTGAGTTGGACTACAACACCCAGATCAAGATGGTATTCGAAACTTTGTCAAAAGATTTTGTGGGGTTTAAGGCTGCATACAATCTAGCGACAAGGGAGTTAGGACTAACAGAGCTCATAAAGCAACTCCAAGCTTATGAGCGGATGATCAGGGATGGGGATGCGGTCCAACCCAAAGGAGAGGCCAATTTGACGGAATCTTCCAAACCCTCACGGAAGAGGAAGAGGCCAAATCAGAAGCAAGCGGCTTCCAGTTCTTCTAATCCTCCTGTCTCGGATGGGAAGAAGAAGAAGAAGAAGAAGAAGAAGAACAAGAACAAGAAGCCCAGGGACCCTAAAAAGTCCAAGTGCTTCCGCTGTGGGAAGGTAGGTCACTTCAAGAAGGCTTGTCGAGAAATCCTAGCCACCAAGGGAAAGGAAGGTAAGGAACTTCACTATTTGGAAGCGTGTTTGGTAGAAGAATTGAAAGACGCTTAGGCCATTGATTCAGGGGGCACTAATCATGTTTGTGTTTCTATGTAGGGGTTCGTGGAAACGAGAAGTCTACATGATAGGAGCCTCTCGTTGCGGACTGGAGACGGTAGCTTGGTGGTGGCTGAGGCAGTGGAAGATATTTATCTTTACTTTGATGAATTTAGGTTTATTTTATTGAAAAACTGTTTTTATGTTCCTAATTTTAGGAGAAACCTTATATCGGTAGCTTGTTTAATAAAGGATTCTTATTCAATTTCTTTTAGTAAAAGAGTTGATATTCATAGAAATAAGTCTTTTATCTGTTCTGGATGGATGGATGGAAACCTGTATTTAATCAAACCAAAGATGTACTCAATGCTTGACACCGAATTAATAGATAACTCTAAAAGGTTGAAAGTTTCTCACTCTAACAAGGTGTATCTTTGGCATTTAAGACTTGGTCATATTAATCAGGATAGGATTTAAAGATTGGTGAAAGACGGTCCTCTAGGGTTTCTGGAAGAGGTACGTCTTTCTCAATGTGAGTCTTGTCTAGAAAGAAAGATGACTAAGAGGTCTTTTGGAGCTAAGGGTACTAGGGCACAGGAGCTCTTAGAAATTGTGCACACTGACGTATGTGGCCCCATGAACGTCATAGCACGAGGAGGGTTCTAGTATTGTATCTCCTTTATAGATGATTACTCGAGGTATGGATATGTGTATCTGATGCACCGCAAGAGTGAAACCTTTGACAAGTTCAAAGAGTATCGTGCGAAAGTGGAAAAGTAATTGGATAAATCCATAAAGACACTTCGATCTGATCGAGGTGGTGAATATCTCTCCGATGAATTTCTAGGACATCTTGTAGAGAATGAGATATTATCCCAATTGACTGCACCTAGTACTCCACAACAGAATGGTGTAGCCGAAAGGAGAAACGGGACCTTGTTGGATATAGTACAGTCTATGATGAGTTATTCAACTTTGCCGTTATCATTTTGGGGATATGCTTTACAAACGGCATGCTATATTCTGAATCAGGTTCTAAGCAAATCAATTCCCAGGACTCCGTATGAATTGTGGCGTGGCAGGAAGCCCTTCCTTGGACATATGAGAATATGAGGCTACCCGGCACATGTACTGGATGGCGATGCGAAGAAGTTGGAACTAAGATCAGAATTGTGCATGTTTGTAGGGTATCCAAAGGGAACTAAGGGAGGTCTGTTCTATAACCTGAAGGAACAAAAAGTCATTGTTTCAACCCATGCGACATTTTTGGAGGAAAGTCCCGTGAATGACTTTCAGTCTCGAAGCAAAGTGGTGCTAAAGGAGTTATCAGGTGAAAGAACTGCTCCATAGGTTTTGGTGGTGGACGCAAGTCTGAGTTCCGGTGAAAGACCTGCAGACGATCAACAATTTAGGGTGCCTCGTCGTAGTGGGAGGGTTTCGAAAAAACCTAATTTCTTCATGTGTGATGCTGAGGTATACCAGGCCGAGGCTCATGAGCATGAGGATGATCTGGTCACCTATGATGAAGCTATAAATGATGTTAATTCTAAATCGTGGAAACAAGCTATGAACAATGAGATGGATTCTATAAAATCTAACTCTGTTTGGTAACTTGTAGATTTGTCAGATGGGATAAAACCCATTGGATGCAAATGGGTCTACAAAAGAAAGAAGGATGCGGAAGGGAGAATGGAAACTTTCAAAACTAGACTGGTTGCAAAGGGGTACACGCAAAAGGCTGGAATCGATTATGAGGAAACCTTTTCGCCCGTTGCTATGCTGAAGTCTATCCGTATTCTTCTGTCCGTTGCTGCGACTCTCGATTACGAGATCTGGCAAATGGATGTCAAGACGGCATTCTTGAATGGCCATCTTGAGGAGTGTATCTACATGATACAACCCGAAGGGTCTGTAGCGAAACGTCAAGAAAGAAAAGTATGCAAGTTACTTAGATCTATTTATGGATTAAAGCAAGCATCCCGCTCATGGAACCAGAGATTCGATCAAGCGATCAAGACTTTTGGTTTTGAGCAGAACGTTGATGAACCCTGTGTTTATAAACGTATTAAGGATGGAAAAGTGGTCTTTCTGATACTCTATGTCGATGACATACTGCTCATTGGAAATGATGTAAGGAACTTATCATCGGTCAAGCTTTGGCTACACCAACAGTTTGACATGAAGGACTTGGGAGAAGCTAATTATGTTTTAGGCATTCGTCTCTTCAGAGATTGAAAGAACAAAATGATAGTGTTATCCCAAGCTTCATACATAGATAAAATAATTAACAAATATGCAATGCAAGAGGCAAAGAAAGGTACACAACCTTCTATTGCCGGTCTAACTCTTTTATTGGATGAGTATCTAAAGACATCGAAAGAAAGAGAGCGTATGAGTAAGGTCCCTTATGCATCCGTTGTGGGTAGCCTTATGTAAGCTATGCTTTGCACTCGCTCGGACATATGTTTTACAGTAGGTATGGTGAGTCGATATCACGCGAATCCTGGAACCAAGCACTGGCAAGCAGTAAAGCATATACTCAAGTATCTTAAGAGAACGAGAGATTATATGCTGGTGTATTTTGGAGGGGACCTAACACACGTAGGATACACAGACTCAGACTTCTAGACTTGTAAGGATTCGAGGAAATCGACATCTGTATTGGTGTTCTTACTCGGAGGAGGCGCCATTGTGTGGAGGAGCGTGAAGCAGGGTTGCACAGCTGACTCTACTATAAAGGCTGAGTATGTGGCTGCGGTTGAGGCATCTAAAGAAGCGGTTTGACTCCGTAAGTTCTTTAGAGACCTTGAGGTCATTCCGGGTGTTGACAAGCCTATCACACTTTACTGTGATAACACTAGGGCCATTGCCAACACAAGGGAATCTCGACACCACAAGAGGACTAAGCACATAGATCCGAGATATCACATTATTAGAGGGCATGTAGAGACAGGACAAATAGATGTATGTAAGATCGTGTCAGAAGACAACATTACCAATCCCTTTACTAAGACTTTGGTGGCTAGAAGCTTTGAGAGGCATGTAGAGGCGATGGGGACGTGTAACATGGCACATCAGCTGACTTAGGGCAAGTGGGAGATTGTTAGGAAATGCCCTAAGTATTAGAGACATTTTGATGTATTTATTTTGAACTGGATAATAAAATTATATATAGAGGTTATTCATTACATTGCTGTTTGTCCTCATTCTATTCAAATGTTAAAGTAAATGTAAGCAAATATGACTCCCTGGCTGCTTGTGTTAAAACTGTTAGAACGTTGCATGCAATGGACTTTTGTATGCGAGAAGACAATGTTCTAAAGTAAGCAGTCTAAACTAAGGTCTGTAGTCTATGGGGTTAGACCGAGCATCTAACTCATGTTAAGACTATTATGTTATCTAAAACCATGGTGGGGATGATTTGTCTTGACTGTCTGGAGCATAGACTCCTAAATAGAGACATAGATATGTTGCTTGGTGGTGACATACTAGACCGAGACTAAAGCATGATTGATCTACATAGTCCGCTATGAGTGGATCGATCTGCTTTTGACGTTCATTGTGCAGTAACCTTAATCCTGAGTGGATGAACAACTTCATGTATATGACTTGTGTACTTTGATGTTCCAATGGCTAAAGCGTCTCAGAGGTAGTAAGCTTATAGACTAGTTCGTTGGGTGTATGACTTGTATACGATGAAGGGTTTGTTTATAGATATCGAAATCATAGCTCTAATAAGGAGTTAAGCGTATCCTCTTAAAGGCGTTATACTGGATGTGAAAATGGATAATGCCTTAGGTCATCTACTGGGCGGATGACTTCTTATTCACATATGGTGAATAATCATTTTCTTATTCGGTAGTATAATGGAACTTTAAGATAGCCTGATCAGTAGGATTGAACGGACTATGACCTAAGGCTGATCGTGGATATCATCTGAGGGTTCTACATACATGACAAGGTCATTGGACGATAGCTTGTCACAGGCTTACGTAATACGGTATATAATTGGGAGTTCAGTTTCAGGTTTATAGTGGTGTGACTCTGAAATTAGTGATCATATAATTGAGTTGTTCGGTAAAGAATGATGATCATATGGATTCGCAGGAGCCGATTATATATGTCTAATTGGTCCCTCTACTAGCTCCACATAATTCCTTAACATTTGGCAAATCGATTTGAGTATGCTATTAGCTAGTTGATTATGCGTAGATGGTGTTGACATAGGATTAGGATGGTGGACAAGATTATCTCCGGTTGGATTCAAATTTTGTTTTGGATAATAGAGTACACAATTATTCGAACTCCAAATAAAGTTACCACGATTTTATTTGAGATTAGATTGGAGTTGTAGAAAATTATCCATGAGAATAAGAATTTGATATACAACTGTTTTGTGGATTTTGAAATTTGAAATTTGAATTTGAAATTTGAATTTGAAATTCGAATTTGAAATTTGAATTTGAAATTCGAATTTGAAATTTGATTTTGAAATTTAAATTTGAAATTTGAATTTGAAATTTGAAATTTGAAATTTGAATTTGAAATTTGAATCACAATCCAAGTAGGATTCGAATTTTTTATGGTAAATCCACAGGGATGAAATTCGAATTTGAGTTGGATATGGAGAGGAAAATCTTGTTTGTATCCTACTTAAATTTTGAATCCAAATCTTAACAAACATGGTCGAAAATTTTGACTATTATCCTCATGGAATTTTCATATTTTTTTGTGGATAAGGTTCAGGGAAAAATTCAAGTTTCAATTGCAGTTGAATTTGGATTCTCTCCTCCCTAGAGAATGGATGAAATTTTGAGAGAGAGATCTCATGAGGAGATTTTCGGTTATTTTGGATAAGGATGAGATAAAATTCAAGCTTGAAAATCCTAGTGGAATTTTGATTCTTCCCTTACTTTTTGTGGCTGAAAATATTTGAGAAAATCCTAAAGAGATTTTTTGATTTTTGGTTGGTTAAGAGGATATAAAATTCTAATTAAAATCCTGTTTGAATTTTGAATGGTAAAATCCTAAAGTGGCCGAAATATTTAGTTGGGATTTGGCCTTGATAATTTCGGATTTTGTGAGTGGATAAGGGAGAAAATCTTCTCCTAATCCAATTCGAATTTAGAAGATCACCTCATGCAAGTCTATAAATAGAGGTCCTGCCACTCCAGTTCTCTTAGACCACAGACTCTAAGGTAATTCGGCTTGTTGTTGCACAACTCACCGTGACAATAAGTTCTTTAGAGACCTGGGTGGTTGGAAGAAGACTAGCAGTGCTAGCATACCGATCGAGGTTCAGAGTGCGCACACACTCAGCCATTCGGGAATTGGAGAATAGTAGAGAAGGCTAGTTGGTTGAAGCCCTCCGGTCATTTTCCTCCTGCAGATTGGCGTCCTTGAGGTAGGAGTTTAAATTATTGTTGGTTTATTGTATATGGCATCATGAGATATTTAACGATCTTGAAAAATTTTTATTGTTCCGCTGCGCCACTCTGATACGTTTTTACCAATTTATTTCCTACAGATTTGATCGTAATGAAGATCGTCGACTATGATGTGATCCTAGGAATGGATTTCTTAAGAAAATACCAGGCCACAATCGACTGTCAGAAGTGGAAAATAGTCTTTTGACCGGACGAGAAAGAAAGTTTTGAGTATGACGACACGTCTCGTCAATCAAGGAGAATGCTGATCAGTGCAATGAAAGTGAAGAAGCTAATAGCTAGGGACTGTATTAGATACCTGGCATGCGTGACAGATGTGACAGAGGAAAAGAAATTGCAACCGGAAGATGTTCCAGTTGTCAACGAATTTCTCGATGTATTCCTTGAGGAATTGCTAGGATTGCCTCTAGGAAGGGAAATTTCGTTTGAAATCGATATTATGCCAGGGACTGCTCCAATATCTAAAGCGCTGTATCGTATGGCCCTAGCAGAGCTGAAAAAACTACAGGTACAGTTAAAAGAACTACTTGACAAGGGATTTATCCGACCAAGCTACTCCCTATGGGGCACTTCGGTTCTATTCGTTAAAAATAAGGATGGAACTCTCTGAATGTGTATAGATTACAGAGAGTTGAATAAGGTTACCATCAAGAATAGGTATCCATTACCTAGGATTGATGACCTGTTCGACCAGTTAAAAGGAACAACGGTATTCTTGAAGATTGACTTACGTTCAGGATACCATCAACTGAGAATTCAGGAGAGCGACATTCCCAAGACGGCATTCAGAACCTGATATGGTCATTATGAATTTTTATTGATGCCATTCGGACTGACAATGCTCTAATCGCATTTATGGATTTAATGAACGGGGTCTTTAAAGAATTTCTTGATAAGTTTGTTATCGTATTTATCGATGACATACTTATATATTCAAAGACTCATGAAGACCACAAGGAGCATTTGAGAAGTGTTCTTTACAACGTGAGAAGGCATCAGTTGTATGCAAAATTCTCTAAGTGTGAATTCTGGTCGGATAAAATGCACTTTCTTGGACACGTGGTGACAAAGGAAGGAATCGTTGTAGATCCAGTCAACGTGGAAGCAATTAATGAGTGGCCTGCTCTTAAGAGTGTGACTGAAATACACAGCTTCTTACGATTAGCTGGCTACTACAGAAGGTTTATGGAAGGGTTCGCATGCTTAGCCGCACCCCTCACTGTTCTCACTCGTAAGGAAAAGAAATACGAGTGGACATAGTAGTGTGAAAGAAGTTTTCAAGAATTGAAGAGAAGATTGACAAGTACGCCCATTCTTACACTACCCACTAAAGGAGAAAAGTTCACAATCTAAAGTGATGCTTCAAGAATAGGCTTGGGAGCTGTATTAATGCAGAATGACAAGGTAATTGCCTATGCGTCACGCCAGTTAAAGGACCAAGAGAGAAATTACCCCATGCCTGACCTGGAACTTGCTATAGTAGTGTTCGCACTCAAAATCTGACGACACTATTTATATAGAGTTCAGTGCCAAATATTCACTGATCACCAGAGTTTGAAACACTTCTTCACACAGATGGAGTTAAACATGCGACAATGATGATGGTTATAGTTGGTGAAGGACTATGACTATGAAATCCTTTACCATCCTGGAAAGGCAAACCGAGTAGCCGATGCCCTGAGCAGAAAATCGACTACTCCACAACGGTTACCAATAGAGGAGTTACCAAAAGCATTGCAGCAAGAAATTAACTCCCTTAGATTGGAGTTAATAACCGAGAAGTTATCAGCACTACAATTAGAATACTCTCCGTTTGAAGATATTAAAGAAGCCCAGAAGCTGATCTAAGTGCAATGAAGCTCCTAGAAGAGGCTTCTGATGGCAAGAAATCAGATGTGAGCATTTCCAGTGATGGAATGCTTTTATATCGGGGGAAAATCTATGTCCCAGTCAATGAAGGACTTAGAAGATGAATTATCACAGAAGCTCATAAAATGCCGTATTTCGTTCATCCTGGAGCCAGCAAAATGTATCAGGATCTCAAGATACAGTTTTGGTGAAAAGGGATGAAGAATGATATTGCAGAATTTGTGAGTAGATGCCTGACCTATCAAAAAGTCAAGGCCGAGTATAGACATCCCGGAAAAAAACTGGAACCTCTAGAAATCCCGGAGTGGAAATGGGAGCATATTACCATATATTTTTTGTTAGGACTCCCTAAGACTCGAGAAGGGTATGATGCTATCTGGGTAATTATTGATAGACTTACCAAGACGATGCGATCATAACCATGAAGACAACCTTCACATTGGAAAAATTGGCACATCTATATGTGACCAATATTATTCGGCTACATGGAGTCCCAAAGTCTATTGTCTTTGATCGTGATGCATGATTCACTTCAGCATTTTAGAAGTGCATACAAGAAGTTATGGGGACAGAGTTACGCCTTAGCACAGCTTTTCATCTCCAGACAGATGGACAGATAGAGAGAACCATCCAAACATTGGAAGACATGCTCAGAGCTTGCATTATAGATTTTCCTAGGAGTTGGAATGAGAAACTACCATTGATAGAATTCTCATATAATAACAGTTACCAAGCTTCCATAGGAATGGCACCGTAAGAGGCTTTTTATGGATGAAAGTGTAGGTCGCCTATCCATTGGTATGATCTATTAGAAAAGCAGCTACGCAAGACTGATTTTATACAAGAAACTTCAGATGCAGTTGCAAAGATTCAGAGAAGGAAGAAAATCACTCAAAGCTGATAGAAGAGCTACGTAGATAAACGATGAAGATCCTTGGAGTTCAACAAAGGAGACTTCGTATTCCTCAAGGTATTGCCAATGAAGGGTGTAATGCGATTTGGTAAAAAGGGAAAATTAAGCCTAAGATATATTGGGTCATTTGAAATAATCGAACGCATTAGGAAGGTAGCCTACAAGTTAGCATTACCCCCAGATCTGTCGGTAGTACACAATGTCTTCCATGTATCAATATTGAGAAAGTACATGCCTGACCCATCTCATGTTCTGAAGTACGAGCCGATACAAATCCAAGAAGATTTGACATACGAAGAACAACCGGTGCAAATTTTAGCACGTGAGGAAAAAGTGTTAAGGAATAAGACCATCTCACTATCAAGATTTTATGGAGAAATCACAGTGTTGAAGAGGCTACGTGGGAACGTGAAGATGAGATGAAAGCTTCATACCCCTACTTATTCTAATTTTCAAGGATGAAAATTTTATAAGGAGGGGTGAATGTGACAACTGAGAAATTTTACTGCTCTCAGAAATTTTGTATAATGTATGTACACAATGATATTTATGTATATAAGTGTGAAAAGTATGATTTAGTACTATTTAGAATGCAACGAAATGTTCTAACTATGCCAATGAGAATGTGTTCAGGAACAAAAAATTTTACCGAAACAAAATCGAACAAATTATGCCTCATTAGTTTCAAAAATTCCAAAAATATACTGTATCATACTAAAAGATGAAATACTTAAGGCATGGATTTTTAGTCAAACTAGAGTGAATTAAGGAAGACCGATCGCACGGACAGCCTCAGAAACTCGTCTACGCGATTTCGGTGCAAAACCATTCGTTTGACTTTTGGTCAAAAAGTTTGACCCAAATAATTATGTGAAGTCAAAGATTGGATGTGAAACATTAAATGGACGTAAGATTACATCCAAATCCAAGGGTTAGGGTTTAAAGACACTTTGGTCTAATGGTTAGGATGCAAAGTCAACACAAAAAGTCAAAGAAAGCTTAGCAAAATTTCAAGAAAATTTTAGGGCACATTAGGTGGTGGATGTTGGTGGGAAAATTAGAAAAAAAATCTGCCAAATTTTGATTCATTACAAAATAGCCCTTAAAGGTTGTGAAAATTACACAAAAAGCTTACAAAAAGGTCCCCAAAAGTTTTGCTATTTGGTCCTTCCTTTTTGGATCCATTTATACACGGTTTTGGCAACCCAAAAACTAGAAAAAAAAAATTTGTGTTTCAGCCATTCCCTTGTAGCCGTGGGCTTTCCATCATTGCCAAGTTAATTTCTTCAAAAATTTTCCACTAAAAAGTGTGCAAAATCCATCCCTAGCATCAAGAAATCAACAAAGCAAGGTAAACACTCAGTTTTTTGTTTTGATGGATTTTTGCTTTAAAGAGTGTTAATGGTGTGAGGTTAGGTCAAGTAAAGAATAAGAGCATGAAAAATCAAGTTTTAAGTGAATTTTGTGCACAAAATTCGTGTGCTCTTCATGGTAGGAAAGGGTGAAAAATTTTGATACAAACCTTGATTATTTGGTGTTGTTGTTATGTTATTGTGTGAAAGAGTATTATGGAGACTTGAAACATAAAGTTTGTATGTGTTTCAAGTGCAAAAATCCGTGGGATACAATAGGTAAAATGGGGATTTTTGTGTTGATGAATTTGGATTTTAAATGTGGCATTGCTTATGTATTAGAAACAAGAAATGGAAATGGAAATGAAAACAAAATTTTGAGTTTGATTCTTAAAGAAAATCCATGGGTTAAAAAAGGGCTTGAATGAAAATTTTTACTTGTTAGGGTAATGTTTTGAATTCATTAAGTATGTTGGTATGTGATGAATTTATTGATAAAGTTAGGGACAAGAAAAATTAAATTTTGGTGCTTGTTTGGCAACAAAATCCGTGCCTAGGGTTTTGATGAAAATGAGAAATTTTGTTAGGATTATGTGAATATGTAATGTGAATTAAACCGGGCCTAAAAATGAGAAAGAACGGGTTGAAATCCCATTAGAAACGAGTAGGTTTAATGGAAAATTTTACGCAAAAAGTTTGTAACTTTTATGTAAAATTAGGTTTGTGGTATAGTACGTGGCTGGATAGAATAGGTTAGATAGTTTTGAGGCGTTTCCTAAATGCCGAGATCCTAAAAATTAAGCAGAAATGCTTCCGAAATTTTTAGGGCACCCAAAGGGCGTTTTAGGAAACGAGAGGAAAATAAGGGTCGGGATTTGAAAACCCAAGCCCCTCGGGGACCTAGGCTCGAAAAAGGATAATGGATGATTTTAAAAGTAGTTAATGTCCATTTAAGGTCATGACAGGTTAGAAAAACGAGAAACAACCCCGAAGGTCAGAATAGTGCCACCCGAGGGTCGGGTGAATAGTAATCCTAGCATTTCGATAATAAAATGTCGTAAAAACTTGGTAAGGCCTAAAAAAATTATTTTATGATTTTTGGGACTAGAAAATCCAATTAAAACGCTAAAATGAAAATTTTACGGTCTAAAGTCCCGTCAGGGGAAAAATGGTCATTTTGATCAGAATTTTCTAAAATGCTAGAAAAAGACTGTAAAAGTCTTAGAATGATTAAATTAAATTTTTAAAGACCAAAATAAGGCTGTAAGTAAGAAAAACGAGGAAAAATCCCACAAATGGACGAAATGGCCATTTTGTCAAAAGGTAAGGGTAAAGTGGTCATTTTGTCAAAAGGTTAGGAAAAGTGATATTAAGGCCCGGAATAGTATCCTAGGCCCTGTAATAAATACAGAAATGAGAATAAAACCCTAAACGTATAATTAGGGATTTAAAATCACAAATTTTATATTTTCACAGTATTTTAAATATGAAATGAGTAGTAGAAATAATTACGATTTATTTCAGTTATAGAGAATCAACAAAAAGGCTATAAAAGGACACTGGTTAATCCTGGCAAGGAAACGCTAGCAAAATATCTGTAAGTTCAAACATTTATTTGTCTGTAATATGAATTTACTTAATATGTTTATCTGTTATGTATAATATGTGAATAAGTAACAAGGTGTTATATGCACACTAACATGGTAAATAAAATAACCATAAATAAAGAATATAATGTAATAGTGTTCCAGACCAAGAAGGTAGCAGTAATGCCACCTATTAGGAACCATATAAAAGACGATAATGAAACCAATATTGGCATACCGGCCTCCCACACAGGTGGAGGTTTCTCATGTTATGTTATGTTATATTATATTAAGTCCATGTAGACTGTAGAGGATTGGCCAGTGGGTCGCTCCCCAGAGTCCCTTTCAGTCATGTGTGCACTACGGTATGAACAATCACAGGGCCCAACACCAGAACTTAATGCAAGATAAGACCTAAGACTTAAGATTTGCCATAATTAAGCATAATATGTACTAACTTTATGTGTAGTATCCTAAGTCAAAGTCAACATGAATAGTATAGTCAAAGTCAACTTTACTATTCATGATCAAAGGTTAAAGTTACCATTCATATGAATAGTACTTTTATGATTTTAAGTTTTATGTTCCGGTATTTATGTTTGAACTTATTGAGCCTGTCGCTCACAAGTTTATTCATGTTGTAGGTAAGAAGTCTGTACACCAGTAGATAATAGATGGATGAGGAGCGGGATCTGCATCTACCGTCTGAGCTGGGTGAGGGGAATGGTCCTACTGATATTTTCCGTTGAGCGATTTTGCAAGTTGTTTTGAAATATTGTATTATGATGTAAATTATGCACGATAAAGTATGTTATGTATTTCAGTATATGTTTTATGATGTTTTACGACTTTATAGTTTCAAGATCCTTTTAAAAAAAATTCCCAGTTTTCACGATAAAATTTTAAGTTTAAAATATGAATGGTAAATAATAAAAACAAGTTACAAGTAAGTTACCGACGACCCATTGAGGTGATAGTCTTTCATAGTAGGCTCCAAAGCTCTACTATGCTAGTACTGTTAGCCTCCATGAAGGGCGGGCCACCACATACATTTTCCTTAATGTGAGTCTTGCTTTAAGGATAAGATGATTAAGAGGCCTTTTGTAGCTATGGGTACTAGGAGTAATGAACTATTAGAAATTATGTATACCGACGTATGTGGCCCCATGAACATTAAGGCTTGAGGAGGGTATGAGTATTATGTCATTTTTATAGATGATTACTCAAGATATGGATATGTGTATGTGATGCACCATAAGAGCAAAACCTTTGACAAGTTCAAAGAGTATCGTGCTGATGTGAAAAAGCATTGAGTAAATCCATAAAGACACTTTGATCTGATCGAATTAATGAATTCCTCTCTGATGAATTTATAAGATATCCTATAGAGAATGTGATTTTATCCTAATTGACTACATCTAGTAATCCATAACAGAATGATGTAGTCAAAAGGGGAAACAGAACCTTGTTGGATGTGGTACAGTCCATGTTGAGTTATTTAACATTACCATTATTATTCTGGAGATATGGGGCTGCCTGGCACATATATTAGATATGGATCTGAAGAAGTTATAATCACGTTCCGAATTATGCAAATTTTTAGGGTATCCTAAGTGAACTAAGAGAGGTTTGTTTTATAACTCGAAGAAACAAAAGGTTATTGTTTCAACCCATGCGACATTCCTAGAAAAAAGTTATACAAATGACTTTAAGTCTCAAAGTAAAATGGTGCTAGAGGAGTTATCGGGTGATAGAATTGCTTTATAGGTTTCAATTTTGGATGCTAGTCCGAGTTCTAGTGAAAGACCTACAAACGATCAACGGTTTAGAGTGTTTTAACATAATGGAAGAGTTTCTAGGAAACTTAATTTCTTCATGTATGATGCTGAGGTATACCAGGCTAAAGCTTATAAGCATAATGATAACCTTATTACCTACAATGAAGTTATAAATGATATTGATTCAAAATCTTAGAAACAGACCATGAACAATGACATGGATTATATGAAATCTAACTTTGTTTAGGAACTTGTAGACCTGTCGATGGGATCTAACCCATTTGGTGTAAGTGGGTCTACAAAAGAAAGCTTATAAGCATAATGACAACCTTATTACCTACAATGAAGTTATAAATGATATCGATTCAAAATCTTGGAAACAGGCCATGAACAATGACATGGATTATATGAAATCTAACTCTGTTTAGGAACTTGTAGACCTGCCGATGGGATCAAACCTATTGGGTGTAAGTGGGTCTACAAAAGAAAGAGCGATGTGGAAGGGAAAGTTGAAAAATTTTAAAGCTAGACTTGTGGCAAAGGGGTACACAGAAAAGGCTGGAGTCGATTACAATAAAACCTTTTTGCCTATTATGGTGCTGAAGTCTATCTGCATTCTTTTATTCATTACTATAGCTCTCAATTTCAAGATCTGACAAATGGACATCAAAACAACATTCTTGAATGGGCATCTTAATGAAAGTATCTATATTATATAGCCTAAAGGGCTCATGACAAAAGGTCAAGAGAAGAAAGTTTGCAAGTTACTTAGATCAATTCAAGAATTAAAGCAAGCATCCTACTTATGGAACTAAAGACTTGATCAAGCGATCAAAACATTCAGTTTTGAACAGAACATTGATGAACCATGTCTTTATAAACATATAAAGGATAGTAAAGTGGTTTTTCTGGTATTCTATGTTAATGATATGCCACTCATTGGGAATAATGTAGGGAGCTTACTATCGATCAAAACTGTTATCCCAATAATTTGATTTGAAGGACTTGAGAGAAGCTAATTATATTTTAGGCATTCGTCCCTTCGGAGATCAAAAAAACAAAATGATAGTGTTATCCCAAGCTTCATACATAGATAAGATAATTGAAAAGTATGTAATGCAAGAGGCAAAAAAAGGTTTACAACCTTCTATTACTAGTCTAGCTCATTAGATGACTATTTCATGACATTGGAAGAAAGAAAGTATATCAATAAGGCCCCTTATGCATCTGTTGTGGGTAGCTTTATGTATATTATGCTTTGCACTTACGTGGACATTTGTTTTATAATAGGTATGGTGAGTCAATATCAAGTAAATCCTAGAATTAAGCATTGGCAAACCGTGAAGCATATACTTAAGTATCTTAAGAGAACAAATGATTATATGCTACTATATTCTAGAATGAACCTAACATCCATAGGATACACAAACTCAGACTTCCAAACTTATAAGGATTCAAGGAAGTCAACTTTGGGATCAATGTTCATACTTGGAGGAGGCACCTTTATGTGGAGGAGCGTGAAACAGGGTTGTACTGCTAACTCTACAATAGAGGCTGAGTATGTGGTTCTGACTGAGACATCTGAAGAAATAGTTTGGCTTCGCAAGTTCTTTAGAAACCTTGAGGTCATTCCAGGTGTTAACAAGCTTATTACACTATACTGTGATAATAGCACGGCTATTGCTAACACAAGGGAATCTGAGCACTACAAGAAGACCAAGCACATCGATTGGAGATACCATATAATTAGAGGGCATGTGGAGGTAGATCTAGTAGATGTATGTAAGATCGCGTCTGAAGACAACACTTTCGATCCCTTTGCTAAGACTTTGGTGGCTAGAAGTTCTGAAAGGCATGTAAAGGTGGTGAAGATGCGTGATATGGCAAATTTACTATTTTAGGGCAAGTGGGAGATTTTTGTGAATGTCCTAAGCAGGAATGTCATTTTTGTAGGAAAAAATTGGTAAAAATACATTAGAGTAGCGCAGCGAAATTACAAAAATTTTTCAAGATCGTTAAATATCTCGTGATGTCATATACAATAAACTAACAATAATAAAACTCATACCTCTTAGAGGACGCCAACTGTAGGAGGAGAATGATCGGAGGGCATCAATCAACTAGCATTCTCTACTATTCTCCAATTTCCAGATGGCAGAGTGTGTGGGCACTTAGTTCCTCAACTTGTATGCTAGCATTGCTAGTCTTCTTCTGACCACCCATATCTCTAAAGAACTTATTGTCATGGTGAGTTATGCAACAATAAGCTTGCTCACATAAGATTCTGTGGTCTAAGAGAACTAGAGTGGTAGGACCCCTATTTATAGACTGGAATGAGGTGATCCCTTGAATTCGAATTGAACTAGGAGAAAATTTTCTCCCTTCCTTTACTTACAAAATTTGAATTCCCTATGGGCCATAATCATGAGAAGATGCGGCCACATTAGGGGATTTTGCATTCCAAATTCAAACAGAATTTTAACTTGAATTTTATCTCTTCATTATCCATTATAACAGAATTTTCCTTTAGCCCAAGAACAAGCTTAGATTCAGCCATCCAAGTGTGAGGAGAATCAAAATTGAAGCAGGATTTTCTAGTTTGAATTTTATCTCACCTTTATCTACAAAAAATATGAAATTTTCCTTGGGTTTATCCACTAGAATTCGACCATTTTTGTGAGGGAGAGAATCAAAATTCAATTAGGATTTTCTAGATTGAATTTCCCTTTATCCTTATCCACAAAAATCGAATTCTCCTAAGCATAATCTCTCCTAACAAATTCAGCCACTTTTGGTTAGGTTTAGGATTCAAAATTCAATTAGAATTCAAATAAGATTTTTTTCTCCATTGTCCATATCAAAACCGATTCTTACCATGTTGAATATCCACAAAAAATTCAAATTTTACTTGGATTATGATTCAAAATTTGAATTCAAATTTCAAAGTTCAAATTTCAAAATTCAAACTTTAAATTCAAATTTCAAATTTAAATTTCGAATTCAAATTTCAAATTTTGAATTCAAATTCAAATGTCAAATTCGAATTTCAAATTCAAATTTAAAATTTAAAATTTAAAATTTAAAATTTCAAACTCCATAAAAAGATGTATTTCAAATTTTGTCCTCATGGATAATTTTCTACAACTCTAATTCAAATTCAACTAAAATCATGACAACTTTATTTGGAGTTCGAATAATTGTGTACTCTATTATACAAAACAAAATCTAAATTTAATCAGAGAGAATCTTGTTTTTCATCCTTATCCTATGTCTACACCATCCATGAATAGTCAACTAGCCAATAAGCATACACAGATCAATTTGCCATTCGTTAAGGAATTATGTAGAGGGACCAATTGGATATATATAATCGGGCTCCCGTGAATCCATATGATAATCATACTATACCGAACAACACAATCATATGATCATTAATTTCATAGTCACACCACTATAAACCTGAAACTGAACTCTCAATTATATACCATATTACGAAAGCCTGTGATAAGCTAATGTCCAATGACCTTGTCATATATGTAAAACCCTCATATGATATCCATGATCAGCCTTAGGTCAAAGTTTGTTCAAGCTACTGATTAGGCTATCTTAAAGTTCCATTATACTACCGAGTAAGAAAATGATTATTCATCATATGTGAATATGAAGTCATCTGCCTAACAGACGACCCAATGTCTTGTCCATTTTCACATCTAGTATAATGCCTTTAAGAGGATACCCTTAACTCCTTATTAGAGCTATGATTCCGATATCTGCAAACAAACCCTCCATCGTATACAAGTCATGTACCCAACGAGCCGGTATATAAGCTTACTACCTCTGAGACGCTTTAGCCATTGAAACATCAAAGCACACAAGTCATATACATGAAGTAGTTCATTTACTCAGGACTAAGGTTATTGCATAATGAACGTCAAAGATAGATTGATCCACTCATAGCAGACTACATAGACCAATCACACTTTAGTCCTGGTCCAATATGTCACCACCAAGTAACATATCTATGTCTCTACTCGAGAGTCTATGCTCCGGATAGTCAAGACAAACCATCCCCACCATAACTTTAGACAATATAATAGTCTTAACATAAGTTAGATACTCGGTCTAACCCCATAGATTACGGACCTTAATTTAGACCGCTTACTTTATTGTCTTCTCACATGCAAAAGTCTATTACATGCAACGTTTTAACAGTTTTAACATAAATAGATAGTGAGCCATATTACTTACATTTGCTTTAACATGTAAATAGTGTAAGGACAAACAGTAATGTAATGAATAACCTCTATATAATTTTATTGTCCAGTTCAAAATAAATTAAATATATCAAAATGTCTTTCATGTTTAAGGCATTTCCTAACAATCTCCTACTTACCTTAAACCAATAGATGTGTCATGTTACGCATTCTCATCACCTCAACATGCCTTTCAAAGTTTCTAGCTACCAAAGTCTTGATAAAGGGATCGATAATGTTGTCCTCAGACGTGACTTTACATACATCCACTTGCTCGGTCTCCACGTGCCCTCTAATACTGTGGTGCCTCTGATCTATGTGCTTGGTCTTCTTGTGGTGTTGAGATTTCTTTGTGTTAGCAATAGCCCCGCTGTTATCACAGTAGAATGTAATGGGCTTGTCAATACCCGGAATAACCTCAAGGTCTCTAAAGAACTTGCGGAGCCAAACCACTTCTTTAGATGTCTCAGTCGCAACCACATACTCAGCATCCATCGTAGAGTCAGCCGTGTCACTCTGTTTCATGCTCCTCTACATAATGGCGCCTTATCTGAGCAAGAACACTGATCCTGATGTTGATTTTCTCGAATCCTTGGAAGTCTGGAAGTCTGAGTCTGTGTATTCTATGGGTGTTAGGTCCCCTCCAGAATACACCAGTATATAATCTCTCGTTCTCTTAAGATACTTGAGTATATGATTTACTGCTTGCCAGTACTTGATTCCAAGATTCGCTTAATATCGACTCACCATACCTACTATAAAACATATATCCCGGCGAGTGCAAAGTATAGCATACATAAGACTACCCACAGTGGATACATAAGGGACCTTACTCATATACTCTCTTTCTTCCGATGTCTTAGAACAGTCATCCAATGAAAGAGTTAGACTGGCAATGAAAGGTCGTGAACCTTTCCTTGCATCTTGCATTGCATACTTGTCAATTATTTTCTCTATGTATGAAGCCTAGGATAATGCTATCATTTTGTTCTTTCGATCTCTAAAGAGACGAATGCCTAGAACATAATTAGCTTCTCCCAAGTCCTTCATGTCAAACTGTTGGTGCAATCAAAGTTTGACCGATGATAAATTTCCTACATCATTCCCAATGAGCAGTATATCATCGACATAGAGTACCAGAAAGACTACTTTTCCATCCTTAATATGTTTATAAACACAAGGTTCATCAACGTTCTATTCAAAACTAAATGTTTTGATCGCTTGATCAAACCTTTGGTTCTATGAGCAGGATGCTTGCTTTAATCCATATATGGATCTAAGTAACTTGTAGACTTTCCTTTCTTAGCCTTTTATCACGAACTCATCGAGCTGTATTATGTAGATACTTTCCTTAAGATGGCCATTCAAGAATGCCGTCTTGACGTCCATTTGCTAGATCTCGTAGTCGAGAGCCGCAGCAATGAATAGAAGAGCACGGATAGACTTTAGCATAGCAACAGGTGAAAAGGTTTCGTCGTAATTGATTTCAGCCTTTTACGTGTACCCCTTTGTGACCAGTCTAGCTTTGAAAGTTTCCACTCTTCTTTCCGCATTCTTCTTTCTTTTGTAGACCCACTAACATCTAATAGGTTTTATCCCATCCAGTAGATTCACAAGTTCCCAAACAGAGTTGGATTTCATAGAGTCCATCTCATTGTTTATGACCTGTTTTCAAGATTTAAAATCAACATCATTTATAGTTTTATCATAAGTGACCGGATCATCCTCATGTTCCTGAGTCTCGGCCTGGTATACCTCAGCATCATACATAAAGAAACTGTGTTTTCTTGAAATCCTCCTACTACGACAAAACATCCTAAATTGTTGATCGTCTACAGGTCTTTCACTGGAACTCAGACTTGCGTTCAAGACCGAAATCTGTTGAGCAGTTCTATCACCTAATAACTCGTCTAGCACCACTTTACTTCGAGGCTTAAAGTCATTCATGTGACTTTCCTCAAGAATGTCATATGGGTTGATACAATGACTTTTTGTTCCTTCGGATTATAAAACAGACTTCTCTTAGTTCCCTTAGGATACCCTACAAACATGCACAATTCTGATCTTGATTCCAACATCTTTGCATCCCCATCCAGTACATATGTCGGGCAGCCCCATATTCTCATACGTCCAAGAAAGGACTTCTTGCCATGTAACAATTCATACGGAGTCCTGAGAATTGACTTACTTGAAACCTGGTTCATAATATAGCATGCTGTTTATAATGCATATCCCTAGAATGATAACGACAGCATTGAATAACCTATCATGGACCGTACCATATCTAATAATGTCCTGTTTCTCCTTTCGACTACACCATTTTATTGTGGAGTACCAGGTACAATCAATTGGGATAATATCCCATTCTCTACAAGATATCCTAGAAATTTATCGAAGATGTATTTGCCACCTCGATTAGATCGAAGTGTCTTTATGGATTTACCCAATTTCTTTTCCACATCCGCATGATAGTCTTTGAACTTGTCAAAGGTTTCGCTCTTGCGATGCATTAGGTACATATACCCATACCTCGAGTAATCGTCTATAAAGGAAACATAATACTCGACCCTCCTAGTGCTACGACGTTCATAAGGCCACATACGTCGGTGTACATAATTTCTAAGAGTTCCTGAGCCCTAGTAGCCTTAGCTCCAAAAGACCTCTTAGTCATCTTACCCTTAAAACAAGACTCATATTGAAAAAGACGTACCTCCTCAAGAGATTCTAAAGGACTATCTTTCACCAACTTTTGAATCCTATCCTGATTAATATGACCAAGTCTTAAATGCTAAAGATATACCTTATTAGAGTGAGAAACATTCAACCTTTTAGAGTTATTAGTTAATTCAGTATCAAACAGTGAGTACATCTTTGATTTGATTAAATACAGGTTTCCATCCATTCATCCAGAACAGATAAAAGACTTATTTTTGTGAATATCAACTCTTTTACTAAAAGAAACTGAATAAGAATCTATTATTAAACAAGCTACCGATATAAGGTTCATCTTAAAATTAGGAACATAAAAATAGTCTTTCAATAATATAAACCTAAATTCATCAAAATAAAGATAAACGTCTCCCACTACCTCAGCCACCACCAAGCTATCATCTCCAGTCCACAACGAGAGGCTTCTATCATGTAAACTTCTTGTTTCTATGAACCCCTGTATAGAAACACAAACATAATTTATGGCACCTGAATCAATGACCTAAGTGTCTTTCGATTCTTCCACCAAACACACTTCTAAATAAAGAAGTTTCTTACCTTCCTTGTCTTTGGTGGCTAGAAATTCCCGACAAGCCATCTTGAAGTGACCTACCTTCTCACAGTAGAAGCACTTTGACTTTTTAGGGTTCTTAGGCTTCCTGTTCTTGTTCTTCTTTTTCCCATCTGAGACAGGAGGAATAGAAGAACTGGAAGCTGATTGCTTCTTATTTGGCCCCTTTCTCTTCTTTGAGTGTTTGAAAAATTCTGCCAAATTGGCCTCACTTTTTGGTTGGACTGTATCCCCATCCCTGATCATCCGTTCATAAGCTTGGAGTTACTTCATGAGCTCGGTGAGTCCTAACTCCCTTATTGCCAGATTATATGTGACCTTAAACCCTATAAAATCCTTTGACAGAGTTTTAAACACCATTTCAATCTGGGTGTTGTAGTCCAGTTTAGCACCATTTTCGGCAGCCTTAGCAAAGAATCCCATAAGAGTGATCATATGGTCCTTCACCGGAGTACCTGTTTTCTGCTTTGAGTTCATAATACTGGTGAAAGTAAACTGTCGAACTAATTTTTCTTGGTCTCAGAACATGTCTTCCAGGTTTTCCATGATCTCGCTAGCAACTTGATAAGTCTCATGCTGCTTTTGTAAAGCACTTATCATGCTAGAAAGAATGTAACACCAAGCTATCTCATTAGATTCTCTCCAACAAGTATAGGCAACTGAGATCTCCTCAAGCGACGTACCAGGTTTGGGACCAGGTGGGCATGGTGTTAGGAAATGCCCTAAGAATTAGAGACATTTTATGTATTTTGAACTGGTTAATAAAATTATATATAGAGATTATTCATTACATTGCTGTTTGTCCTCATTCTATTTACATGTTAAAGTAAATGTAAGCAAATATGGCTCACTGACTGCTTGTGTTAAAACTGTTAGAATGTTGCATACAATGGAATTTTTTATGCGAGAAGACAATGTTTTAAAGTAAGCGGTATAAACTAAGGTCTATAGTCTATGGGGTTAGACCGAGTATTTAATTCATGTTAAGACTATTATGTTGTCTAAAGTCATAGTGGGGATGGTTTATCTTGACTGTCTAGAGCATAGACTCCCAAGTAGAGACATAGATATGTTACTTGGTGGTAACATATTAGACCGGGACTAAAGTGTGATTGATTTGCGTAGTCCGCTATGAGTGGATCAGTCTACTTTTGACGTTCATTATACAATAACCTTAATCCTGAGTAAATGAACTACTTCATGTATATGACTTGTGTATTTTGATGTTCCAATGGCTAAAGTGTCTCAAAGGTAGTAAGCTTATAGACCGATTCGTTGGGTGCATGACTTGTATACGATGAAGGGTTTGTTTACAGATATCGGAATCATAACTCTAATAAGGAGTTAAGGGTATCCTCTTAAAGGCATTATACTGGACGTGAAAACGGACAAGGCCTTAGGTCGTCGGCTGCGTAGATGATTTCTTATTGACATATGGTGAATAATCATTTTCTTATTCGGTAGTATAATGGAACTTTAAGATAGCTTGATCAGTAGGATTAAATGGACTTTGACCTAAGGCTGATCATGGATATCATATGAGAGTTTTGCATATATGACAAGATCATTGGACAATAGCTCGTCACAGGCTTACGTAATACGGTATATAATTGGGAGTTCAGTTTCAGGTATATAATGGTGTGACTCTGAAATTAGTGATCATATGATTGAGTTGTTCGGTAAAGAATGATGATCATGTGGATTCACAAGAGCCCGATTATATATGTCCAATTGGTCCCTCTACTAGCTCCACATAATTCCTTAATGATTGGAAAATTTATTTGTGTATGCTTATTGGCTAGTTGATTATGCATGGATGGTGTTGACATAGGATTAGGATGGTGGACAAGATTCTCTCCGGTTGAATTTATAATTTGTTTTGGATAATAGAGTACACAATTATTCGAACTTCAAATAAAGTTGCCATGATTTTATTTGAGATTGGATTGGAGTTGTAGAAAATTATCCATGAGAACAAAAATATGACATACAACTTTTTGTGGATTTTGAAATTTGAATATTGAAATTTGAAATTGAAATTTGGAATTTGAAATTTGAAATTCGAATTTAAAATTTGAATTTGAAATTTAAAATTTGAAATTTGAATTTGAATTTTGAATTTTGAAATTTGAAATTCAAATTTTGAATCATAGTCCAAATGGAATTCGAATTCTTTGTGGATAATTCCACAAGGTTAGAATTCGAATTTGAGTTGGATATGGAGAGGAAAATCTTGTTTGAATCCTACTTGAATTTTGAATCCCAAATCTACCAAGGAAAACCAAATTTGTTAAGGAAAAATCTCCCAAGGTAATTTCAGATTTTATGGATAAGATTGCAGGGAAAAATTTAAGTTTTAATCCCAGTTGAATTTGGATTCTCTCCTCCCTGGAAGTGGCCGAAAATTTTGAGTGAATCTCAAGGGAGATTTTCGGTTATTTATGGATAAGGATGAGATAAAATTTAAGCTAGAAAATCCTATTGGAATTTTTATTCTCCTCGCACTTTAATAGACGAATCTGGATAGGTTTATGGCCTTAAGGAAATTTGGATTTTTGTAGATAAATGGGGAGATAAAATTCTAGTTAAAATCCTGTTTAAATTTTGAATACAAAATCCACAAAATGGCCGAAATCTTTTGGTGGTTTTTAGCCCTAGAAAATTCAGATTTTGTGTGTGGATAAGGGAGAAAATCTTCTCCTAATCCAATTCGAACTCAGAGGATCACCTCATGCAAGTCTATAAATAGAGATCCTACCACTCCAGTTCTCTCAGACCACAGACTCTCAGGTTAGCAGGCTTATTGTTGCACAACTCACCGTGACAATAAGTTCTTTATAGATCTGGGTGGTTGGAAGAAGACTAGCAGTGCTAGCATACCGATCGAGGTTCAGAGTACCCATACACTCAGCCATTCAGGAATTGGAGAATAGTAGAGAAGGCTAGTTAGTTGAAGCCCTCCGATCATTCTCTTCCAGTAAATTGGTGTCCTCTGAGGTATGAGTTTAAATTGTTGTTAGTTTATTGTATATGGCATCATGAGATATTTAACGATCTCGAAAAATTTTTATTGTTCCGCTGCGCCACTCTGATACGTTTTTACCAATTTTATTTCCTACAATTGGTATCAGAGCCATCTCATGACTATGCCATATACATAAATTAGACAATTAATTAGCCTTTTTATTTATGCGTGGATTTGATATTTAGAGAGTGGCATTCTAGGATTTCTTTATGTTATTATCATGTATTATGTATACAGTATGTGGTTATTTTAATTTAATGAATAACTATAAGCATGCTTGTTTTATGCCGGTTATGATTCCTTAGAATTTAGAAAATTATATCTAGGAATTTTTACGTAACCATGGGAGCAGTTTATTAACACTGTAATTTTCCCGTGGATTTTTATTTTTTATCTCTTAGAAGTATTATGATTAGAATTTTTTGAACACTGGAAACGGTTTAGGAAATTTTATGTAATTATTCTTGGAGGAGATTGAAGACCATAATTTATTTTTCCCAAAAGTTAAATTTAATTTAAAGGTTGAAATTTTGATTGTGTGGAAAATTTCAATTTAATTAGGATTCAAATTAATTTTTAGATATCCTAATGGGTAAATTGGAATATGACATGAAAATCGAGGACCACCTCCTCGGAATGGACCACCAATCGTGGTGGGGCTGCAGCCCCTGCCCTCAGGCAGGATAGGGCTGTGGCAGCCCCTTTCCACGGCTACACCACTCACGGCCGCAGGCTCTGCCTGCAACCCATGGCTGCAGGCGACGCCTGCAGCCTGGCGGGCTGCTGAGCCCACCCGGGCGTGCAACCAAGCCTATAGTTGGGCATGGCTGCACATGGCCTGCGACCGTGGGCTGCCAAGCCCCCAAGGGCTGGGGGCTACCCACGGCGGCTACCAGCCTCCGGGGTCGTGGGGCTGATGGTTCAAAAATCAAAAATTTTTGATTTTTAAATTTGAAATTTAAATTTTAAATCATGTTTAAAAATATGTAATTGAAAATTTAAAGTTTTTTGAAATTACATATTATTACACATGATATTTAAATTGTTTAAAATTCGAATTTGAAATTTAAATTTAAAATTCGAATTTGAAATTTGAATTTGAAATTTAAATTTTTGGAATTTAAATTTTAAATGATTCCTGAGATGAAAAATAAATGGAGAGGCTACATAAAGATGGATACAAGAAGACGGAACAAAATTCAAGATCCAAAGAATGCTTTGGATGGAATTTTATAATCTTTATTTTCTTTGTTCTAGGATGGAACATGGCTTGGTCATTATTCTGTCAATTATTTTTTCTGTGATATGTCATGGATGTATAAATATGTTTTGATGGATGTTTTACATGCATATTTGATAACATGTCATATAGGATAGGTGAGTGTCACTCATACTATATTGATCATACATATTTGTCAAAACTTGCATGTTTTTCAAAATATTGAGTGGGAGAGTGTTTCAAACAAAACCCACGGCCTCCATTGTTGATCCATATGTGAAAGTATGGTAACGCCTCACGTCAGTTCTGCCCTGACCATACCCCTCGGTAGGTGTTTACCACCGCCGGTATACTAGGTTGGATCTCCTATGTGGAAAACGTATTCGGGTATGATTCTATTCATGACCACCCCTCGGTGGCTTGGTAGGACATGGATCGAGCTACGTAAATAATGGTTATACACTCAAGACTTGTTTAGTTATTAACCTTTCCTAGAAGCTCTATTAACTAAACTGGTGGTCAAAATAAGCGGTTATTAATATATGTCTTAACCTTGCAGGATTTAAGGCAACATATATTAATTGGACGGGGTCCATGTTCCAGCTATTTGTCTCATGACCACCCCTCGATGGCTTGGGGCAATAGGTGTTGAGAATTACCATTGTAATGCTACATGTTTTTCAAGTTTCATGTAGGAACATACTTGTATGTTTTATTTGCTAAATTATCTGTATATTTGCTTGGGTTTTGTTATGATGTCTAGTATAATTTTGTTTCAGTTCAAAATGTCACCGACATCCCTTATTTCAATACTTATTGAAAATAAGCTGAATAGTGATAATTATAAAGACTGGAAAAGAAATCTACTGATAGTTTTTAACTGCGAGAGACACAAGTTCATGCTGGACGAACCATGCCCACCTGGGCCCAAACCTGACACACCGCTTGAGGAGGCCCGGTTGCCTATACTCATTGGAGAGAATCCAATGAGAAAGCTCGGTGCTACATTATGGCTAGCATGACGAGTGCTTTACAAAAGCAGCATGAGACTTATCAAGTTGCTGGGGAGATTATGAAAAATCTGGAGGACATGTTCAGAGGCCATGAAAAATTGACTTGACAGTCTACTATTACCAGCATTATGAACTCTAAGCAAAAAGCAGGTACTCCGGTGAAGGACCATATGATTACTCTAATGGGATTCTTTGCTGAGGCTGCCAAGAACGGTGCTGAACTGGGTGTTCAAAACTCTATCAAAAGATTTTATGGGTTTAAGGCCGTATATAATTTGGCGACAAGGGAGTTAGGACTAACCGAGCTTATGAAGCAACTCTAAGCTTATGAGCGGATGATCAAGGATGGGGATGCGGTCCAACCAAAAGGAAAGGCTAATTTGACAGAATCTTCCAAACCCTTACGGAAGAGGAAGAGGCTAAATCAGAAGCAAGCGGCTTCCAGTTCTTCTAATCCTCCTGTCTCGGATGGGAAGAAGAAGAACAAGAACAAGAAGCCCAGGGACCCTAAAAAGTCCAAATGCTTCCGCTGTAGGAAGGTAGGTCACTTCAAGAAGACTTGCCGAGAATTCCTAGCCACCAAGGGCAAGGAAGGTAAGGAACTTCATTATTTAGAAGCGTGTTTGGTGGAAGAATCAAAAGACACTTGGGTCATTGATTCGGACGTCACTAATCATGTTTGTGTTTCAATACAAGGTTTTGTGGAAACGAGAAGTCTACATGATAGGAGCCTCTCGTTATGGACTGGAGATGGAAGCTTGGTGGTGGCTGAGGCAGTGGGAGATGTTTACCTTTACTTTGATGAATTTAATTTAATTTTATTAAAAGAATGTTTTTATGTTCCTAATTTTAGGAGGAACTTTATATCGGTAGCTTGTTTAATAAATGATTCTTATTCAGTTTCTTTTCGTAAAAGAGTTGATTAAGTCTTTTATCTGTTCTGGATGGATGGATGGAAACCTATATTTGATCAAACCAAAGATCTACTTGACACCAAATTAATAAATAACTCTAAAGGTTGAAAGTTTCTCACTCTAACAAGGCGTATCTTTGGCATTTAAGACTTGGTCATATTAATCAAGATAGGATTCAAAGATTGATAAAGGACGGTCCTCTAGAATCTCTGGAGGAGGTACGTCTTCCTCAGTGTGAGTCATGTCTTGAAGGTAAGATGACTAAGAGGTCTTTTAGACCTAAGGGTACTAGGGCTCAAGAACTCTTAGAAATTGTGCACACTGATGTATGTGGCCCCATGAACGTCACAGCACGAGGAGGGTTCAAGTATTATGTCTCCTTTAGAGACGATTATTTAAGGTATGGATATGTGTACCTAATGCACCGCAAGAGTGAAACTTTTGACAAGTTCAAAGAGTATCGTGTGGAAGTGAAAAAGTAATTGGGTAAATCTATAAAAACACTTCAATCTGATCGAGGTGGCGAATACCTCTTTGATGAATTTCTAGGACATCTTGTAGAGAATGGGATATTATCCCAATTGACTGCACCTGGTACTCCACAACAAAATGGTATAGCCGAAAGGATATTAGGGCAAGTGGGAGATTGTTAGGAAATGCCCTAAGCATTAGAGACATTTTATGTATTTTGAACTGGATAACAAAATTATATATAGAGGTTATTCATTACATTGCTATTTGTCCTCATTCTATTTACATGTTAAAGTAAATATAAGCAAATATGGCTTATTGACTGCTTGTGTTAAAATTGTTAAAACGTTGTATACAATGGATTTTTGTATGCGAAAAGACAATGTTCTAAAGTAAGCGGTCTAAACTAAGGTCTGTAGTCTATGGGGTTAGATCGAGCATCTAACTCATGTTAAGACTATTATGTTGTCTAAACCCATGGTGGGGACGGTTTGTCTTAACTGTCTGGAGTATAGACTCGCAAGTAGAGACATAGATATGTTGCTTGGTGGTGACATATTAGAACGAGACTAAAGCGTGATTGATCTGCATAGTCCGCTATGAGTGGATCAATCTGCTTTTGATGTTTATTATGCAATAACCTTAATCATAAGTAAATGAACTACTTCATGTATATGACTTGTGTACTTTGATGTTCCAATGGCTAAAGCGTCTCAGAGGTAGTAAGCTTATAGATCGATTCGTTGGGTGCATGACTTGTATACGATGAAGGGTTTATTTACAGATATCAAAATCATAACTCTAATAAGGAGTTAAGGGTATCCTCTTAAAGGCATTATACTGGATGTGAAAACGGACAAGGCCTTGGGTCGTCTGCTGGGCAGATGATTTCTTATTCACATATGGTGAATAATCATTTTCTTATTCGGTAGTATAATGGAACTTTAAGATAGCTTGATCAGTAAGATTAAACGGACTTTGACCTAAGGCTGATCATGGATATCATATGAGGGTTTTGCATATATGACAAGGTCATTAGACAATAGCTCGTCACAGGCTTACGTAATACGGTATATAATTGGGAGTTCAGTTTCAGGTTTATAGTGGTGTGACTCTGAAATTAGTGATCATATGATTGAGTTGTTTGTTAAAGAATGATGATCATGTGGATTCACAGGAGCCCGATTATATATGTCCAATTGGTCTATCGGCTAGCTCCACAGAATTCCTTAACGATTGGCAAATTGATTTGTGTATACTTATTGGCTAGTTAATTATGCGTGGATGGTGTTGACATAGGATTAGGATGGTGGACAAGATTCTCTTCGGTTGAATTTATAATTTGTTTTGGATAATAGAGAACACAATTATTCGAACTCCAAATAAAGTTATCAGGATTTTATTTGAGATTGGATTGGAGTTGTAGAAAATTATCCATGAGAACAAAAATATGAAATAAACTTTTTGTGGATTTTGAATTTTGAATTTTGAATTTGAAATTTTAATTTGAAATTTAATTTGAAATTCGAATTTGAAATTTTGAATTTGAAATTCGAATTTGAAATATGAATTTGAAATTTAAATTTGAAATTTGAAATTTGAAATTTTAATTTGAAATTTTAATTTTGAAATTTGAAATTCAAATTTTGAATCACAGTCCAAATGGAATTCGAAATCTTTGTGGATAATTCCACAAGGTAAGAATTCAAATTTGAGTTGGATATGGATAGGAAAATCTTGTTTGAATCCTACTTGAATTTTGAATCCTAAATCTACTAAGGAAAACTGAATTTGTTAAAGAAAAATCTCCCAAGGTAATTTCGGATTTTATGGATAAGATTGCAGGGAAAAATTCAAGTTTCAATCCCAGTTGAATTTAGATTCTCTCCTCCCTGGAAGTGGCCAAAAATTTTGAGTGAATATCAAGCGAAATTTTTGGTTATTTATGGATAAGGATGAGATAAAATTCAAGCTAGAAAATCCTATTGGAATTTTGATTCTCTTCATACTTTAATAGATGAATCTGGACAGGTTTATGGCTTTAAAGAAATTCAAATTTTTGTGGATAAATAGGGAGATAAAATTCTAGTTAAAATTCTGTTTGAATTTTGAATACAAAATCCACAAAATGGCCGAAATCTTTCGGTGGTTTTTGGCCCTAGAAAATTTAGGTTTTGCGCATGGATAAGGGAGAAAATCTTCTCCTAATCCAATTCGAATTCAGAGGATCACCTCACGCAAGTCTATAAATAGAGGTCCTGCCACTCCAGTTCTCCCAGACCACAGACTCTCAGGTGAGCAAGCTTATTGTTGCACAACTCACCATGACAATAAGTTCTTTAGAGATCTGGGTGGTCGAAACAAGACTAACAGTGCTAGCATACCGATCGAGGTTCAGCGTGCCCACACACTCAGCCATTCGGGAATTGGAGAATAGTAGAGAAGGCTAGTTGGTTGAAGCCCTCCGATCGTTCTCTTCCAGCAGATTGGCGTCCTCTGAGGTATGAGTTTAAATTGTTGTTAGTTTATTGTATATGGCATCATGAGATATTTAACGATCTTGAAAATTTTTTATTGTTCCATTGCGCTACTCTGATACATTTTTACCTATTTTATTTCCTTCACATGGTTCATCCAGTACAAACTTGTGTCTCTCGTAGCTGAGAACTATTAGTAGATTTCTCTTCCAGTTTTTACAATTATCACAATTTAATTTATTTTCCATAAGTATTGAAATGGGGGGTATCGGTGACATTTTGAACTGAAATAAAAATATACTAGACATCATTACAAAGCCCAAGCAAATATAAAGAGAATTTAGCAAATAAAACATACAAGTATGTTCCTACATAAAACTTGAAAAAAATGTAGCATTGCAGCGGTAATTCTTAGCACCTATTGCCCCAAGACACCGAGGAGTGGTCATGAGATAAATAGCCGGAACATGGATCTTGTCCAATTAATATATGTTGCCTTAAATCCTCCAAGGTTAAGACATATATTAATAACCGCTCATTTTGACCACCAGTTAAGTTAACAGAGCTTCCAGGGAAAGTTAATAACTAAACGAGCCTTGAGTATATAACCATTGTTTACGTAGTCCGATCCATGTCCTACCAAGCCACTGAGGGGTGGTCATGAATAGAATCATGTCCGAATACGTTTTCCATATAGGAAATCTAACCTAGTATACCGGTGGTGGTAAACACCTACCGAGGGGTATGGTCAGGGCATAATTGACATGAGGCGTTACCATACTTTCACACATGGATCAATAATGGAGGCCGTGGGTTTTGTTTGAAACCCTCTCCCACTCAATATTTTTGAAAAACATGCAAGTTTTGACATATATGTATGATCAATATAATCTGAGCAGCATTCACCTATCCTATATGATATGTTATCAAATATGCATCCAATTCATCCATCAATACATATTCATCCATCCATGACATATCACAGAAAAAATAATTGAAGGAAAAATAATTAAGCCATGGTCTCATCCTAGAACAAAGAAAATAAAGATTAAAAAATTCCATCCAAACCATTCTTTTGGGTCTTGAATTTTATTCCGTCTTCTAGTATCAATCTTCATGTAGCCTTTCCATTTATTTCTCAGCCCAAGAATCATTTAAAATTTAAATTTCAAAAATTTAAATTTCATGTGTAATAATATGTAATTTCAAAAATTTCAAATTTTAATTACATATTTTTAAACATGATTTAAAATTAAACCTCAAATTTAAAAATTAAAATTTTTGTTTTTCGGCCGGTCAGCCCACGTGGCCTGGAGGCTCGCAGCCGCCGTGGGCAGCCCCCTACCCCTAAGGGGGTTGGCAGCCCACGCCAGGCCAGGTATGGCCCTGCCGGGCTACAGCTAGAGCCTGCAACCTCAAGCTGTACGCCCGGGTGCTACACATTCGGGGAAGGGCCACAGCAGCTCGCCAAGCTACAGGCAGTGCCTGCAGCCATTGGCTGCACACCCCGAGTGGGCACAGCAGCCCGTCAGGCTGCAGGCAGCGCCTACAGCCATGGGTTGGAGCCTAGGGCCTCGACAGCCCCTAGGGGGGGGGGGGGGGCACGGCCACCCCTAGTTGCAGGCATAGCCTACGACTGTGAGTGGTCTAACCCTAGACAGGGGCTACCGCAGCCCCATCCTGCCCGAGGGTAGGGGCTGCAGCCCCACCAAGGTCGATGGCCCGTCTCGAGGGGTCGGTCCTCGATTTATGTGTCATATTCTAATTTATCCATTAGGATCTCCAAAAATTAATTTGAATCATAATTAAATTGGAATTTTACACACAAATAAAAATTTTAATTTTCAAATTAAATTTAAATTTTGGAAAAAAATAAATTACGGTCTTCAAACTTTAATCTCCTCGAAGAATAATTACATAAAATCTCCTAAACCATTTCCGGTATACAAAATTCTAATAATAAAAATTCTAAGAGACTAAAATATTAAAATCTAGAGAAAATTACGGTGATTATAAACTGCTCCCATGATTACATAAAAAATCCTAGATATAATTTTTCTAAACTCCAAGGAACCATAACCGGCATAAATAAGCATGCTTATAATAATTTAAAAAATTAAAATAACCACATACTATATACATAATTCATGATAATAACATAAAGGAATCCTAGAATGCCACTCTCTAAATATCAAATCCATACATAAATTAAAAGACTAACTGATTGTCTAATTTATGTACATGGCATAATCACGAGATAGCTCTGATACCAATTGTAGGAAAAAATCGGTAAAAACGCATTAGAGTGGCGCAACAGAATTACAAAAATTTTTCAAGATCTTTAAATATCTCGTGATGCCATATACAATAAACTAACAATAATAAAACCCATACCTCTTAGAGGATGCCAACTGCAGGAGGAGAATGATCGAAGGGTTTCGACCAACTAGCCTTCTCTACTATTCTCTAATTCCTAGATGATAGAGTGTGTGGGCACTCAGTTCCTCGACCGGTATGCTAGCACTGCTAGTCTTCTACTGACCACCCAAATCTTAAAAGAACTTATTGTCACGGTGAGTTATGCAACAATAAGCTCGCTCACCTGAGAGTCTGTGGTCTGAGAGAACTGGAGTGGTAGGACCCCTATTTATAGACTAGCATGAGGTGATACCTTGAATTCAAATTGGACTAGGAGAAGATTTTCTCCCTTCTTTTTCTCACAAAATCCAAATTACCTATAGGCCACAATCTATGATGACCACCCTATACGTGTAAACCTAATTACTATGTAATATGTAATTTTGTTTATAATGCGGTGTAAATTGCCAATTGAATGCATTAAATGAGTACAGGATCGTTTAATTATTATTCATGCAATGAAGGGGCTACCGACAAATACAATCAATTAGCCTCGATATACGTGAAAATACGCGTGAGACACGTCGTATCCAGAAAACGGCCCAGACGGCCATTTCTTGACAAAGAACAGATGAACTAGTCATCGGTACACTCAGACTGGTCGTCTGAGCACAATAGTGAAATCTTGCTTGCTAAATATACCGTACCGAGGAAATAGTCGAGGTGACAATTTCTTGACATGGAACTGGTGTATTTATAGTTTGCAGGCCCAATCGGGTCAATTGGGCATGAAATACGAGGTTTTGTCCGAGAGACACACAGTATCGAGAAAGTAGTCAAGACGACCTATTCTTAGCCCAAAACTGATATATTTAGTTTCAGAACGCCGAAACTGGTCGATTCAGCACAGAAGATGATTTCCGGTTGGGAATCACACAGATACAAAAAAACAGATCCAAACGACTCTGGATGGGCGTAAAACTATTAAAAATGGATTCAGCACGCCCAAATTAGTTAGGATAGCCTGTGTTGGACATTGCGTGTGAAAAAGTTGTATTACGTGCGCGCAGTGTCGGTACAGTAAAAGACACAACCACAGTGCAGGAAATGAATAGTGAATAGTGACCAAGTGGGCTCATAGGCATTATAACCCAACCGAAAATATCTAGAAATAACTAGAATGAAAATTGGAAGCCATAAGTGCAATTTCGGATGAAAATTAGAACACTGCCGAGCAAGGATAAAAAATCACAGTAAAAAACTGGACTGCAAAGAAACCGACTAAGTTATGATGTCCTTTCTGGTATTTGGGATGTTTATGAAGGAGAGACCTTGGCACATTATTGCCAGAGGTTTGTTGATGGGATGCTACCCTACATCCCTTTGGATAGGCCTTTCAGGGAGGTGGGTGAGCTCCTATGGAGGGAAGTTCCCTGGTACGTGAGGGACTTTGTCCACTACCCTCCGCAGCATGAGCATTTGGAGAGCTTCATTTGAGACATATTAGATGCCGAAGCGGCATTGATCGGCCCTAGGAATCCTGCCCCAGCTCATGATGAAGTAGGTCCCACCAACACTGAAGATGACCCAGCGGAACCAAACCCCCAACCCGCCGGCGAGGACCCCGTGGTTGAGCTTCCGCCAGAGGTGCTAGAAAATGCAAAAGAACCTATGGAAGAGGATCCTATCCCTGCAATACCCCTAGCTGTACATTATCCCGAGGAGGATGATGATAACTATCTTGGGGAAGATGAATGGGAAGAACCCGAACCTGAGCCTCAAATCATTATAGCTAGTGATGACGAGGACAGCTCCGGTTCAGAGGTCGAGGAGGAGGACCCAGAGGAGTTCTTTTTTGACGAGATTGACAACGAGGATGTCTCTGATGTAGAGTCTATTTTGACCTCGGAGTAGCTAGGATGTACTTTAGTATATCCCTTTTTGACTATATGTATGCATGTATAAGGGTAGGCCATAGCCTACTCTCGCTTTATTTAGCCCAGCCCGTTCTTTTAAGTATATGTACCGGGGAGTGTGTGTGTTCACCACTTCCAACAAACTAAAGTTATGTATTATCATATATGATATATGAAAGACAAAATAGTTTTGCCGAGGGCTCAAGATATGATCTCTCACACGTAAGCGTAGTGCGACAGAAAGTGCAGGACGAATCCTAGCACCTAATGATGCTCCCATGCGACACGGTAGTCGCATTAGGACATCACAGTACTAAGCAAGTGAAAGTTATAAAATATATATATGTATCTTTATAATTAAGTAAGAAAGGAAAATGATATAAGATCTAATTCCCGAACACGAGGCCAAAGCCTTACCTTTTCTTTTCTTGTTGCATGATAGGATTCCAAGAGACGACATGGCAAGGACACGAAGTCAAACGACGCAACCCTCCCAAGAGGAGGAATAGGCAACACAGCTCGCAGCCTTGTGAGAAATGGTAGAGGACCAACAACGAGAGTTGGCCCAACTTAGAGCCCAACAGGGCCAACAGAACCAAGCACCACCCACGACAAGGGTACCAAGTCAAGAAACCCCATTGGCATCTAAAACTCCATGGGAGCAAGTGACTCCCCCAGTTCAGGAGATCTTGCATGGGCACGAGATCCCCGAACCATCACTAGTGCCTCCTGCAGCAACAGCTGCCCCTGCAACGGTAAGTGTTCTTCCACCAGTTCACTGGGGAATCGACTTATATGAAAGGTTCAGGCACATGAAGGTGCTAGAGTTTAAGGGAACCGCCAACCTGATAGAGGCGGATGATTGGTTGATTGAAATTCAAATGGGCCTAGACCTTATGAGCCTGACAGATAGGGAAAAAGTACTATGTACATCTTTCACCCTACGCAAAGAGGCACTGCAGTGGTGGAAAACAATATCAATCAGGAGGAACATCCAGGAGATGACCTGGAATCAATTCATCAAAAAATTCAAGCAAATGTATTTCAATGAGGAAGCCTTAGCGGTATAGCAGGATAAGTTCAACAATCTACGATGGGGAGGTATAACTGTCATGAAAGCAGTCAGGAAGTTTGAGCAACTGGCTCGACTCTATCCAGATTTAGTTCCCACTGAAAAAGAGAAGGTCTGACAGATGTTGAAGATGTTGAGGACTAATATTGCTATGCAAGTTTGCAGTGGTAGCCATGGACTAGCTACGGTAGCGGATTGTGTCAGTAGGGCCATCTGGGCTGAGTACTGGCTGGCACAGGACAAGGAACGGAAGGCTCAATTTTTCAAAGCTCGAAAGGAGGAGAAGTCTCAAGCAAAGCAGACTCAGGGGAGACAGCACCCGGAGTCCCATCAGGGGGGACAGAACATGGGGAACGGCCAGAACAACCAGAACCCCACCACAACAACAAGAGAAACGGGAACACCAACAATTAAGGTTCCCAAAAGAATTTTCCTCAGAAAAGAAACAACTGTGGAGTAAACAACAACCAAAACCCGAAGTGCTCAAAATACGGAAGGAACCATCCTGGCGAATGTAGACAGGGAACGAGTGGCTGCTTCATTTGTGGCAAGGAAGGCCACTATGCCAAGAACTACTATTCAAACCCTCAGAATTAGCAGAATCAACCCCGCACAGTAAATAGTCAACTCCACGCCGCCCAGACTAGAATTGAAGGCCCATCAATTGCTCAAGGTAGGCTCGAAGCTCCGGAAACCCAGGGAAGGATCTATGCTTACACTAGAGACGATGCTGAAGCTGGAACGTCTGTAGTGGTGACAGGTCAGCTTTCTATCGCCAACTCAAGTGCATTAGTATTGTTTGATTCTGGAGCCACACACTCCTTCATATCATCAGAGTTTGCTAGGAGGCTAGATAGGGGTTTAGATAGGATGAATCAAACTTTCAGAACTGCAATTCCCTCAGGGGCGGTTTTGCTGTCTAATTACTGGATACGACATGTGCCAGTAATTATCCGCGGTCGAGAACTGAGCGTCAACCTAATCATCATCGACATGTACGACTACGATGTGATCTTGGAAATGGACTTTCTCATGAAATACGACACCATCATCGACTGCAAGAGGCAGAAAGTTGCCTTTGAACCCATGGGATGCGAGAAGTTCACTTATACGAGTCTATCGCTGAAGCAACCACGGACGATGATCTCAACGATGAAGGCACACAAGCTGATATCCAATGGATACACAGCATACCTAGCACACGCGGTATACAATACCCAAAAGGCAGAGATAGGACCCGAGAACGTACCGGTGGTCAGAGAATTCGTGGAGGTATTTCTTGAGGATCTTCCAGGACTTCCACTAGAGCGCGAGATTTCGTTCGAAATCGAACTATTACTAGGATCTGCTCCTGTATCTAAGGCTCCATATAGAATGGCTCCAGTAGAGCTTCAGGAACTCCAAACCCAGCTAAAGGACCTGATAGACAAGGGCTTTATTTGCCAAAGTTTTTCACCCTGGGGAGCACCTGTGCTGTTCGTGAAGAAGAAAGACGGAACTCTAAGGATGTGCACAGACTACAGGGAGCTAAATAAGATCACGATCAAGAATAAGTACTCGTTGCCACATATTGATGACTTGTTTGATCAACTCTGAGATGCAGCAATATTCTCCAAGATTAACCTATGCTCAGGGTACCACCAGCCACAAATCAAGGATGAGGATATACCTAAAACAGCCTTCCGGAAGCGATACAGACATTACGAGTTCCTCGTTATGTCATTTGGACTCACTAACGCGCCAATAGCCTTCATGGACTTGATGAACCGAGTATTCAAGGAGTATTTGAACAAGTTTGTTATTGTATTTATCGATGACATACTGATATACTCCAAGACTCAGGAGGAGCATGCAGAGCACCTAAGGACAGTACTGCGGGCATTAAAAGAGCATCAGTTGTACGCCAAGTTCTCTAAGTGTGAGTTTTGGCTGGAGAAGGTGCATTTTCTAGGACATGTAGTCTCCAAGGAGGGAGTATCTATGGACCCAGCAAAGATTGAAGCAGTCAGTGCATGGCCAACTTCGAAGAACTTGATAGAGATATTTTTGGGATTAGTAGGGTGTTACAGGCGCTTTGCCGAAGGCTTTTCAAAGCTAGCCACCACACTCACAATGCTTACTAAGAAGGAGAAGAAGTTTGAGTGGACTGATAAATGTGAGCAGAGCTTTCAAGAGCTAAAACGGAGGCTCATGAGTGCTCCAGTGCTAACCATTCCGGATGTTAGTTAGGGAAATTTTGTGATCTTCAGTGACGCATCTAAGACGGGATTAGGAGTAGTGTTGATGCAGAACGGTAAGGTAGTTGCATATGCCTCGAGACAGCTGAAGGAGCATGAAAGGAACTACCCTACACACGACTTAGAGCTAGCCACAGTAGTTTTTGTGCTAAAGATATGGAGACACTACCTTTATGGCATCAAGTGCGAAATCTACACAGACCATAAGAGCCTTAAATACATTTTCACGCAGAAAGAGTTAAACATGAGGCAATGTAGATGGCTCGAGGTGGTGAAAGACTACGACTACAAGATCTTATATCACCCAAGAAAGGCCAATAAAGTGGCCGATACATTGAGTCGGAGGCACTCCACGTCACTTATGGCCATCAGCGCCTACCGAGAGCTTCACAAAAGGATATGTGCAGCAGTGAGATCGAGATTCTGTCAGGGAAATTATCCAAAATGACTCTCCAGTCGACACTCTTTGACGAGATCAAGGCTAGCTAAAAGCTCGATTTGTCCTTAACCAAGCTAAGGAATGAGGCTAAGGAGGGTAAAAACTCAGATTTTAAAGTCTCAGAGGACGGCATGCTCTATTATAAGGGCAGAGTGTGTGTGCCGAAGGAGGGAGAGCTCAAAAAGTGAATCCTCTCAGAGGCTTACGAGACGTCGTATTCCCTACATCCAGGAGCCAATAAGTTGTATAAGAACCTGAAAGGAAGCTTTTGGTGGCCTGGAATAAAGAATGACGTAGCAGAATTCATCACCAGATGCCTTACGTGTCACAAAGTTAAGGCCGAACATTAGCGTCCAGTAGGAGAATTATAGAAAATCGAGCTACCCGAGTGGAAATGGGATCAGGTCACGATGGATTTTGTTGTCGGACTGCCAAGGATGTCCAGCGAAAATGACGTAATCTGGGTGATTGTAGATCGATTAACGAAATCAGCCAGATTCCTAGCCATAAAGATCAGCTGCTCGGTGGAACAACTAGCAGAAATTTATGTGACTCAGATCATAAGGTTGCACGGAGTGTTGAAATCGATTATCTCAAATCACGACGGATGCTTCACCTCCAGATTTTGGCAGAGTGTACAAGCCGGTTAGGATCCAAGTTGAAGTTTAGCACGGCCTTCCACCCTCAGACTGATGGTCAGTCTGAGAGGACCATACAGACACTAGAGGACATGCTACGCGCATGTGTTTTGGACTTCAAGGGAAACTGGGATCAGAAGCTGCCACTGATCGAGTTCTCGTACAACAACAGCTACCATTCCTCGATAGGGATAACACCATACGAGGCACTCTGTGGAAGAAAATACAGATCCCTGGTCCACTGGCATGAGACCAGAGAGAAACACGTAACTAGCACGGACTTCGTCAGGGATACGACAACAGCCGTGAAGCTGATACGGGAAAGGCTAGAAACAGCACATAGCCACCAGAAGAGCTACGCAGACAAGTGCTGCAGGCCTCTCGAGTTTCAAGTAGGAGACTCAGTCTTTATCAAGGTCGCACCCATAAAGGGAGTAATGCGCTTTGGAAAGAAAGGGAAGCTCAGTCCTAGGTACATAGGACCCTTCGAGATAATCGAGAGAATCAGGAATGTAGCCTCCCGAGTTAGCTTCGGTACATAATGTCTTTCATGTCTCAATGTTGAAGAAGTATGTGCCAGATAGTTCACATATCCTAAGCTAAGAACCCGTTAAAGTTCACGCTGATCTGACCTACGAGGAGAAACCTGTGCAGATTCTGGCCAGAGAGGAGAAAGTACTTAGAAATAAAGTTATACCACTTGTAAAGGTGTTGTGGCGGAATCATAAAATAGAAGAAGCCACTTGGGAATGGAAAGAAGACTTGAGGAGAGACTTCCCAGACTTGTTCTAATTTTTGAGGACGAAAATTTTATAAGGGGAGAAGGTTATGATGACCACCCTATATGTGTAAACCTAATTACTGTGTAATACGTAATTTTTTTTATAGTGCAGTGTAAATCACCAATTAAATGCATTAAACGAGTACATGATCGTTTAATTATTATTCATGCAATGAAAGGGGCTACCGACAAGTACAATCGGTCTACCTCAATATACGTGAAAATACGCGTGAGACACGTTGTATCTAGAAAATGGCCCACACGGCCATTTCTTGACACAAAACAGATGAACTAGTCATCCGTACGCTTAGGCTGATCATCTGAGCACAATAGTGAAATCTTGCTTGATAAATATACCATACCGAGCAAATAGTCGAGGTGACAATTTCTTAACATGAAACTAGTGCATTTATAGTCAGCAGGCCCAATCGGGTCAATTGGGCATGAAATACGAGGTTTTGTCTGAGAGACATGCAGTATCGGGAAAGTAGTCAAGACGACCTATTCTTAGCTCGAAACTGATATATTTAGTTTCAGAACGCCGAAACTGGTCGGTTCAGCACAGAAGGTGATTTCTAGTTGGGAATCACACAGATACAGAAAACTGATCCGAACGACCCCAGATGGGCGTAAAACTAGTAAAAATGGATTCAACATGCCCAAATTAGTTAGGATAGCCTGTGTCGGACATTGCGTGTGAAAAAGTTGTATTACGTGCACGCGATGTCGGTACAATGAAAGACACAACCACAGTGCGAAAAATGAATAGTGAATAGTGATCGAGCAGGCTCATAGGCATTACAACCCAACCAAAAATATCTAGAAATAACTAGAATGAAAATCGGAAGCCATAAGTGCAATTCCGGGTGAAAATTAGAACACTGCTGAGAAAGGATCGAAAATCGTAGTAGAAAACTAGACTGCGAAGAAACCGACTCAGTTAGATTGTAACCACCCCAAAACCGTGTCCACTTGGATGGAAAATAGCTAATTTGATTAGTTAGAAAACCCCAAAAAGTAAGAATAAACAATGGGGAAAAAGTACACCAAAAACCCCATAAACAACAATTTATTTTTATCACTATTTCACACCAAATTGATAAAAAATTGGCTTGTTCTTCCCAAGGTGTGTGCCATTATGGGGGGGCTACATACATAAGAATTTGTCTCTTAGTTAGGCAAAATTTTGGGTTAATTTGGCTTGATTTGGTGAAGCTAATTGTGCTTAAGTTTGCCTATAAATAGGTGTCACCTCCCTTGCCCTTCATTTCCTTTCTTTTAGCTCCCAAAAGCCAAGTATTCTCCCTTCTCCTTACAGCGAAAAATCCACCCCTTTTCCCCTTAGCCAAACACCAAAATTTCACATAAAAACTCTTACACAAGGTTTGCCTACAAGGGTGCTTAGGAGTACACATCTTGAAGCTTATTTCGTTAAGGTCTTAGAACCAAGTTCAATTGTGGTTTAGTGTTATGTTTGGTTTGATATTAAGAGCAAAATTGTTGTGTTCTCTCCTAGTTTACATTGACCCCTTAACCCTTGGATCCCACAGCCTTTTAGTCATTCAAGCCTAGCTCAGATTTGTGCCTGAACTGAAGCACACAAGGTATAAACTGAAAACCTTACCTCTTTGTGGTTAGTTGTTTCTAAGTTTTCGATCAAGAAGTTTATGTGTATTTGTTTATGCAAATGGGTTGTAATAAGTTTATTTTGAGCCTTTAGCCTTCTATTTTCATGTTTGTGGTTGTGTGGTTATGTTTACATGTTTTTACGAATGGTTTGTGGATGAACAATGCATGGACATGTTAGAGAAAAACTAGAAACAAATCTGTCCAATTTTAGGGCCACGGATTTGGCTATTTTAGGACATGTGGTGGTCTGGTTTTGAGAAAATGTAAAACATAACACTTTAAGGAAATTTCGTTACGAGCATTTTTGTGTAGAGCTCGGCCAAAAATGGCTCTAAGATAGGGTTTTAAACTGTTTTTCAACCGAAGGTCAAAACTGGGGCCGAAATCCAGATTCCAGGAGCCGCCTTAGATTTTCATTAAAATGACCCATTTTGAGTCCAAACCGAACTTCGGTCAAAATATAAAAGTTTTAGATCTTGATGAAACCTTAAAACTGACTTGTATGGGTTTCAAAAATTCGGCTGTTTCGGGCCCCAAACAGACACGTTTTTAAAAGTGCACAAACTGGAAATTTTTGGTAAAAACTGGACATGAAATTTGGTCACGGGTTTTTATGATTTCAGACCCGTTGGAGGTCAAACCAAGCTCCGAAATGTTCACAGGAGTTGTTTATCTCATCGAGGATAAAAACTTTTACGTTTACCAATTTCACAAATAAAATCGTTTCGAATAAGTTTTATATGGTTTTCCGAAAAAGGGTTCAAAAACCCCCTTAACAAATGAACACCAAAATGTGTTCTCCATTTTAAAAAATGAAAAATGATTTTTGTAAAAATTCCCCCACCTTCCAATGGGGTGCTAAGGGGTCAATTTTAAATAATCATGTTGCTCCAAAACTTTACAAAATTTTTAGAACATTTTTCATAAAACTGGTGAAGTAGCCCGGTTGGCTACCAAGCAAAACTGTAAGATAACCGGATAGATGACTAGCCTAACTAGTCAATAGGCCCAATGTGAGGGAACCAGTTAGTGGACTACCCGGTTAAACAGTCCAAATGTTGGGTAACCTGATAGGTTACACGGTCCATGCACTAGGTAACCCAATGGGTTACACAATCTAATACGCAAAGAAGCCACCGTTGGCAAAACATGAGGTAACCGGTCAGTAGACTGGCCGGTCAGCCGGTCAGTAGACTGGCTGGTCAGCCGGTCAGTAGACTGGCCAGTCAGCCGGTCAAAGACCGAGTTTGAACGTGAAGGTGAGATACGTCGATTAATTCGTCAAGAAGACGAATTAATCAGTCTCGTTAGATACCAGTACTATCAAAGTAGAACAGCTAGGTACCGAGGGGCATCGGTAACCTATAATAGTAAGAAGTTATAGTCGCTAACAATCGAAGTGGCTTAAAAATGAATATTAACGACAATGCGTTATGATTACAGGACATTACTTGTAAGTTCATCGAGGTGAAGTACAAACTGTTGGCTAACAAGTAAGTACAACTCCGCCTATAGTATGAACAAAAATGTGTTTAAATGGTTGTTTAACCTATGTTAAAGTATGTTGTATTTTATGTTGGTTGCATGACATTTAGGGGTTCATAATCACGTAGATTAATGAACTTTATAAGGTGCCGATTCATCCCCATCAGGGCATGATGAAGGATAAGCCCAGTTAAGCATAGGACACATGGTTATTAGTACTCATAATCCACAATTAGGTAATCAGATTAAAGGTGTCAGTCTAACGGGCCCCGTTGGGTCCACAAGAAAGACAAGTATAAAAAGATAACGAGCCAAGCCGGGCCCATGAACACGGTGAATCCGATGATCCATGCGTAGTAGTACTGACACTAGGGCCCTTCAGATAAGAAAAGATAAATAATAATGAAGCATAATTTGAGCATAACTGGTTCATGCATTGTTCACGGTATGCATTAGTTTTAGATATAGTATGCTTCCCAGTTGCATGACATAATATGATATGTTTCTCATGCTACATGATGTGATTGAATAACTTACACTCTGTGAGATGCTACATGATATGTTCCCGTGTTCTGTGTATGTTGTAATGCGTGATACATGTGATATATTGTTTATGGTTTACTATGCCACCGAGTATGGCTTATGTTTTAAATCCGGTTTTGCAGATGATACGTTGTACTTATTGAGCGTTAAAGCTCACATAGTGTGTTCATGCTGTAGGTAAGAGACCTATAAGTTAAACACTGCTGGGTGATGACGGCGGTAGGGCGGATGTGAGGGTGAGGTTGTGGATACCACCACCAGAGTCTACTTCTGCAAATTATTTTGAGAGTTTATTTTATGAATAATAATTTAACAGTTTGGTATTTTGTGTATGTATATGTTAATCCAAATTGTACTGAGATCTTTGTATGGTTTTAAGTATAAGTATGCAATACGTAATTTGGTAAACGCCCTATTCAAAAAAGAAATCCCTAAAATTCAGTATCTATAAGTAATGGTTTTTCAAGCGAGATAAGTTAAGACAAGTTTTTTTAGTGATGGTTTGTGCCATTAGGGCACTGGTCGTCACACAATCATGGGAAGATTCAGTCATCTTAGGGGATTATGCATTCCAAATTCAAACAGGGTTTAACTTGAATTTTATCTCATCATTATCCATTATAACCGAATTTTCCTTTAGCCTAAGAACAAGGCTAGATTCGGCTATCCAAGTGTGAGGAGAATCAAAATTCAAACAGGATTTTCTAGTTTGAATTTTATCTCACCCTTATTCACAAAAAATCTAAAGTTTTCCTTGGGTTTATCCTCTAAAATTTGGCCACTTTTGTGAGGGAGAGAATCAAAATTCAACTAGGATTTTTTAGCTTGAATTTCCCTTTATCTTTATCCACAAAAACCGAATTCTCCTAGGCATAATCTCTCCTGACAAATTTGGCCACTTTTGGTTAGGTTTGGGATTCAAAATTCAAGTAGGATTCAAACAAGATTTTCCTCTCCATTATCCATATCAAAACTGATTCTTACCATGTGGAATTATCCACAAAAAATTTGAATTTCACTTGTATTGTGATTCAAAATTTGAATTCAAATTTCAAAGTTCAAATTTCAAAATTTAAACTTTAAATTCAAATTTCAAATTTAAATTTCGAATTCAAATTTCAAATTTCAAATTTGAATTTCAAATTCAAATGTCAAATTTGAATTTCAAATTTAAATTTCAAATTCAAATTTCAAATTCAAAATTTAAAATTCAAATTTCAAAATTCAAATTTCAAACTCTACAAAAAGTTGTATTTCAAATTTTGTCCGCATGGATAATTTTCTATAACTCCAATTCAAACTCAAATAAAATCATGACAACTTTATTTGGAGTTTGAATAATTGTGTACTCTATTATCCAAAAGAAAATCTGAATTCAATCGGAGAGAATCTTATCTTCCATCTTTATCCTATGTTTACACCATCCATGCATAGTCAACTAGCCAATAAGTGTACACAGATCAATTTTCCATTCGTTAAGGAATTATGTGGAGCTAGTAGAAATTAGACATATATAATTAGGCTCCCGTGAATCCATATGATCATCATTCTATACCGAATAACTAAATCATATGATCACAAATTTCAGAGTCACACCACTATAAACCTAAAACTAAGCTCCCAATTATATACTGTATTACGAAAGCCTGTGACAAGCTAATGTCCAATGACCTTGTCATGTATGCAAAACCCTCATATGATATCCATGATCAGCCGTAGGTGAAAGTCCGTTCAACCTACTGATCAAGCTATTTTAAAGTTCTATTATATTACCGAATAAGAAAATGATTATTCACTATATGTGAATAAGAAGTCATCTACCTAGCAGATGACCCAAGGCCTTGTCCATTTTCACATATAGTATAATGCCTTTAAGAGGATACCCTTAACTTCTTATTAGAGTTATGATTCTGATATCTACAAACAAACCCTCCATCGTATACAAATCATGTACCCAACGAGCCGGTCTATAAGCTTACTACCTCTGAGACGCTTTAGTCATTGGAACATCAAAGTACATAAGTCATATACATGAAGTAGTCATCTACTCAGGATTAAGGTTATTGCATAATAAATGTCAAAAGCAGATTGATCTACTCATAGCGGACTCGTAGATCAATCACGTTTTATTCCCGGTCTAATATGTCACTACCAAGCAATATATCTATGTCTCTACTCGGGAGTCTATGTTTCGGACAGTCAAGACAAACCATCCCTACTATGGCTTTAGACAATATAATAGTCTTAACATGAGTTAGATGCTCGATCTGACCCCATAGACTATGGACCTTAATTTAGACCGCTTACTTTAGAACATTGTCTTCTCGCATACAAAAGTCCATTGCATGCAACCTTTTAACAGTTTTAATACAAGCAGTCAGTGAGTCATATTTGTTTACATTTACTTTAACATGTAAATAGTATAAGGACAAACAGCAATGTAATGAATAACCTCTATATAATTTTATTATCCAGTTCAAAATAAATGAAATACATCAAAATTTCTTTCATGCTTAGGGCATTTCCTAACAATTTTAATGTATTTCGTTTATTTTGAATCGATTTTTAATATATTAGAGGTTATTCATTACATTACTATATGTCCTCATTCTATTTACATGTTAAAGTAAATATAAGTAAATATGGCTCACTGACTACTTGTTGTTTAACTATTAAAATGTTGCATAAATGGACTTTTGTGTACGAGAAGACAACGTTCTAAAGTAAGTACTCTAAATCTATGGTCCGTAGTCTATGGGGTTAGAGTGAGCATCTAACTTATGTTAAGACTATTATGTGTTTTAAAGCCAATTGGAGAAACAGTTTATTTTGATTATTTGGAGCATTTAACTCCCGAGTATAAACATCGATATGTTGGTTAGTAGTGATGTATTGGACTTGAACCAAAGTGTAATTAATTTGCGTAGTCTGTGATTGCGCCCAAATTGTGACAAAACAAAGCGGTCAGTTATAGTACAATTAGGACGGTCGATCCTACGAGTAGGTGATAAAAACAAATAAAAGAAATTAGTAGAACACAAGTGTTAGAGAGATACGTAGTTAAACAAGAAAAGAAAGAAAATGTTTTTATGATTTTAGAGCAATTTGATTGAAAGATAATACAATTTAAAGTAGAGAAAATTCAATAGTTAAAAATGGTAAGATATCGAGAATCCCCTATATATTTCATTCACCTATTTGAATTTTAATTTACAAATTGACGCAATTGAAAGTTTCACATTTCAAACAATTAATTGGAAGATAAAATTTGAAGAACATGCGAATTAAATGTATTTGAGTAAATAAAATTCTTACGTTAAGTGCTAGAAAATATTATCTTATAAGAAATCTAAAATCGACAATATGTCACTGACGATAATGTAGTAAAAGACTACTTATAAAACCATGTTTATCAATATATTGTATCATACAACAATCACATAAAAAAAGCTTAACTGAATTTATATAAAAGTTGTCAACAAAATATGTTGATATGAGAAATAAATGAGATGAAAGAAAATTATTTACTGAAATGTATAAACCTTACAAACTATAGAGAGTCAAAATACAAACAAGCTCACTATACATATAGGATCATCTCTAGCCTCACTCAAGAACTCTAGCCTAACTTGCAAAACATTCTCACAATATTCTAGAGAGAAAACATGAGAATGAAAGCGAGGCAAAAATGAGAGAGACAAAGTGTATCCTCCCCTCCTTTAATGTCTTCAAGAATGCCCCATTTTATAAGCATAAATTTATACATTCCACCTAACTTTCATACAAATTTTTCAAATCTGCTATAGTATTTGGTACCCACACAATATAAATTTTCAAACATGCTACAGTATTCGGTGTTACACAACACAAATTTTCAAACTTGCTACAATGCTATAGTAATATGTGCACATGTGCTACAGTGATCAGATTGCTATAGTGTCGACGCATGCTTATTACAGTACTACAATATTCAGCACACACTTGTTACATTGCTACTACAGTGTCAGTACATGTTTGCTATAGTGTCGGGCATGCTTGCTACAGTGCTGCTACAGTAGCTACAAATCCAGTGCATGAAATTACGAAGGATCCTGTGATACCTTAAATTTTATTTAAGGGCCAATATATAATTTAAATAAAATTAGTGTGTCAAAAATTAATTAGAAATCTTTTGAAAACCCTAGGTTGGTTTCTTAGTCAAATTTCACTCAAAAAGTCAACAATTTTAACTTCAAAAAAAACCCTAAAATATTCGGCCATTACTTGGGATTTTAATTAAAAATTTAAATTCCACAAATCCAAGGAGGATTCAAACTCAAATTTCAACCCTTAAATATAAAGAAGAAATTCGGCCATAAAGTGTAGGAAATAAAGGAGATTTTATTTGAATTAAAACCTAGGTCAAAACTCAATCAAAATTCAAATTATTTTTTTTCCTTAAAAACTAATGGATAATTTCGGCCACTTAAGGAGAAATAAGAGAGAAAAACCCTAGCCTCAAAACAGCACAAAAACTTTCCCTTTTGCCCCTCAAAAGATTCGGCCAAACAAGGAAGCAAAAAGGAAAGAAAAACCTAGTATAAAAACCCTCTTTCAACTCTCATTCACCCTTCTTTTCACTCTCAAAAATTTGGCCAGCTTTCCCTTCTTTCCTCTCTGAATTTTTCTCTCCCAAAACACACCAGAACAGCAAGCAAAAACCTACCTAAAGGTAGCTCAAAGATTCAACAACTTTTGAGACAAAAACAAGGTGAGAAATCAACTTTTTCCTTCCTTCTCCTTTTGATTTTAAATCTGAAATTTTTATGGTTTTTCTCCACTATTTTCCCTAATGTTTTGAAGACTCCAACACTCACACAAATTCAGCCAAAAAGGAGACCAAGCATCAAAAATAGTGCAGCACAAACAAGGTGTGATTTCTCTCTCTAAAACCCTAAAAATTTTGCCTCATTGATCCCCTTACAAAAAACCCTATTATCACATGTGTAAATTTTATGATTTTTGCCAATTTGATTCTTGGGTTATGTTAATGACATATAAATAAGGTTCTCCACGAAATTTCGTGATCATTAGATGAAAATTGAATTGGTTTGAGGCTAATTGAAATTCGGACAGGAAAAACGGAAATGTGGAAAATTACCATATGAACAGTAAATTTGTGTCAGCCATAACTTGAGTTTTAAAAATGATTTTTGAGTGAATCTTGAGCCTAAAATTAAATGTGAGATGTCCCCTAAATGCCTACAAAATTTCAGAACCAAACTCATCCGTTGGCCTAGTCAAAATATTTTTCTAATATAGGTGGACAGAACTGCCAGTTTTTGAACTGAAACTGAAATCCTGATTTTATGCCTGAAAACAACCCCTCGGGTTTTAGCCTAATTGAATAACCAAACGATGTCAAAAAATTATAAAAATTATATGGAATTAAAGCTACGGATGTCTAGTTTAACATATCAAAAATTTAGAATTTTTAGGATTAAAAATGAATTAATATTGATTTTACAGTCAGCCTAGGTCAGTCTGCCCATGTCCAGTAATATCCTAACTTAGGGGTTTTCACAAATTTTAAATCCCAAATGTTATTAAACATTTTAAAATCTTTTTGTGACACACTAAAATGATTAGATGATTTTGTCTAGACCTAGACTGATCATATGTTGTGATTATAGGATTTATTTGACGTTCTTGCTTGATTGGTGGATCACGTTATCGCAACACTTGTGCGATAATCGAGGCAGGACTTCTAGCCTTTTCTGAGAGTAGTCAAGTGTTTTAAATTTTCCTGTTTTATCGATAGCATGCTGTTTTCAGTTTATGAAATTATTATACTGTTTTTGATGAAATAAAACGCATGCAAAGTGTTTTGTAATAAATGTGTATTTTAAAGCGTGTTTTGATTAATGGCATAATATAACTTGGTAAATACCATCTTTTGAATAATCCGGTGAACATAATTGAGCTCTAGTTCATGATCATTGTAAATGATGCGTACGTCCCAAAGTTGACGCCATGGGGGAAGGTCCCTAAACCTGCGCAGGGCAGTTCAGCCTATTTAGACCGTAACGAGATGATCTAGGATAATTCAATTCGAGGCACGTATATTATAGCTACGACAAGTCCTCACTCAAAATATGATGGTTTATTTTAATGATTTATTATTTTAATATTGGGGCACGTATATTGCAGCTACGCTAAGTCCTCAGCAGAATAAAACTTGCATTAAAAATGTTTTTCACGAAATTGTTGATTATTTTTGGAAATGATTATTATGCCATGTATTCTTAAATTGTTGATTATTTTTTGAAACGAATATTATGTCATACTTTTAAATGTTACCTGTTTAATCCACCTTTGTTTCTGTCCTACTGAGCTAGCGCTCACGTCCCTTTTTCTTTGTGATTTTGAAATGACTACTTCCAGGTGCGGGAGGTAGCAGTTCCGAAAATCGTTGAGCTATCCGTTTCTACCGAAGATGATGCTATCCGTTTTCTCCATCTTCTTCATTCTGTTTCTCGTTCTGATGTAATGAGATATTAAGTTTGGAATTTATTTCACGTTATTTAAATTTTATGCTTGGGAATATTTTATGGTTGGTAATTTCTTTTGAAGACCGATTTTGTGTTTGGTTTCCGCATTAAAAAGTATTTATTTTCCACTTTATTTTATTATGTGGTTATGATGCTACTTTATAAATAATTAGGCTTAGCTAAATTATGATGTTGACCCGCTTTTCGTAATAAATGTTTTTCCTTAAATCTCGGGTTGATATTATGATTTGGCTGCCGTGTCACGTGCCTAAATTTTGGGCCGTGACAGATCCAGTGCAATAGAATGCGTGATAAGCTTAGTTTTTGCAGTTTCCTGACATGAATGGTGATGCCCTCTTTGACGCTACAGAAAAATAAAGTGCTAAAATTAGATATTTCTAAAATAAAATGTTATAAATAGACTCATTGGAAATATTTAATATTAAGCTTGTTTAATATACTATTAGAAAAAATGAAAACTAAATAAAAACTTTACGAAATTTATAAAAATCTAAATTAAAGTACACAAAACAAAATAAATCAAAAACAAATAAAAAATGACTAAAATTCTCAAGAACAAGCTAATTGTTGTGCATGAAAAAGTGGTAAAATAACTCTATTTTATAGAGTTATCACACTCCTAAACTTAAGATTTGCTTGTCCTTGAGCCAAAGAAAAGAAAGAAAAAAAGAAAGAAAATATTTTATTAGTAATGGTGATTTTCAGAAATTTCCTCATAGGTTGCTGTAAAAGATATAGTCTACAGGAAAAACGTAAATTATGATCAAAAATTTGAGTTTAATTTAAGAGTATATCTACTTACCATTAGATATTCTGTGTATGTATGTGCAAAATTTCTTTTTCATTAAACTGTATATAATTTAGATGAGTTGTTGAGAAATGAAACAATCGATCTCATATGATTATCAAATCCCATATGTTCATTTTTCATTTCTCTCTCCACTAATGTCGACAAACACAAATCTAAGGATCATTAGGGCTTTATTAGGCTTACAATATGTGGATGAGGTAAATGTAAGATATAGGATAATATAGTTTAGATCACCCTTCAACACATTAATCATTTTAGGACCTGTTGTAGAGCTTTTTATTTACACCAAAGTAACACTCTTAAACTTATTCACACTTTCCTTTATCAAAAATATTTTTTTTTAATTCGTTGTTGTTTTGTATTTTTTTTTTTAAGAATAACTATATCCCTAAACTTATTATGATAAACAAAGGATATAGTATTCTTTTTTTCTCTCTCTCTTTTTACTTTTTTTTTTTTTTTGTATTTTGTAATCCTAACCTTCCTCTTAAATTTCAGCATAGCTCAAAATAATTTCAAAAATGATCACCATACTTAAGGGCTAAGGGTTAGATATTTTATTTTGAAGGCTAGGCTAAAAATGTGGGTAACGAAGAAAATGTTGTATAAAATAAGGCACAAAAAGGGTAAACTAAGGATAAAAATATTTCAGGGTTGGTTTGAAAAGCTCAAACGTTCCAAAAAAAAACACAGCCTAAATCATTTCCTTATTTTTTTATATTGTCTGGGATTTCACCTCGAGAGAAAATCAAACAAATTCTAGAACTTATGAAATTAGAAATATTTCATATTCATAAAACTTTCTCTAAACAAACACATAACTTTTAGATAAAGAATTAATACTCAAATATTGAATATCACAACTGAGTTAGACTAATTCAAAAATTTAAAGGCAAATTTAATCAAAATTTATACTTTTCTGAAACACTATGTAAAATAAAGCAACCAAAATTTTCATCATTAGATCTGTGGGAAATCACCCCTTTTTTTTTATTTTTTATTTTATTTTTTTTTTGTTTTTTAAATAAAGACAAAACAATGATATAAGGAAACAATCATTACTATAAGATGCGCATCAAGAGTACTAAAAGTAACTCTTTACTCTACCATCTTATAAATAATGAATCTAGTTATTTAAATTTTTTTTTTCGTTTTTTTTTAATGGTAAAAACACAAGAAACTGAACCAAAAAAAAAAAATCAAACTATTCTCTCCCACAACCTAATTGAGACATTGTCTCCAATATCTAATGTAGATAAGTAGAGAATGAATGGTGTCACTTAATTTGGTGTTATTGAAGCAAAAACTCACAAACTGAAACTAAGACAGAAAATCAAATGTTATGGGTAAAACCAACAAGTTAAGGAATGTTACAACCGTAGTATCAAATCCAACCCTCGCTTCTTACTACTTTTGTTGTCCGTAGTTGACCATACTACCTATGACATTAATGGGTCATGTTCAGGCATAAAGATCTATAGTTGATCAATCAGCTAATCAGCAGTTGGAGCTGAGACTAGGATTTTATGAGCCAATGGTGTAATGAATTCCTATTCTACATCATGATCTAGAAAATACAACAAACCATCATAAAAACCATTAACATTTAACAATCCTAATGGCTTTTGATGGAGATTAAGTTGGGCTCAAGAGGCAGTGTTGAAAATCTCTTCCAGAGTTCCTAAACCACCAGGTAAAGCAATAAAGGCATCTGCATTACACATCATTTTATCCATTCTCTTATGCATAGATGAGACCTTTAACTCATTACCCAAAGTATAACCAGTGATTTTTTTGTCAGCTAAAACATTATAAATGATACCTAAGACTTTGCTGCCCCTCACATATGCAATGGATGACACACAACTCATTAACCCAAGACTTCCTCCCTCATATATTAGATTAATTTGTCTAACGGCTAACACCCTACCAAGGTTGTTTGTTGCTTCCAAAAACTCTCCATCTTTTCCCAAACTAGTCCCACTGAAAACACAAATAGTTTTAAACTTATGAATTGAAGGACCTTCCATCTCAACTCACTTCTTTCTAACCTTACAAATGGATATGTGTATGATGAAAATGGTGAAAATGCATGCATATTTATAAGGTGAGGGAAGATGATGCTGAGTTAAGTCTATCAAGAGGTAAATCGAATATTTGTCAGATAACTTTGAAAAATAATAAGAAAAAGTAAAAAATACACACTTGATGCAAAAAGAAAAAGTCAAAAATACACACTCGATGGAAAAAGAAAAAAAAAGACAAAAATATAGACTTAATGCAAAGAAAAAGTCAAAAATGCAAACTCGATGCAAAATAATGATTACAGTGAAACATGAGAAAAATAAGCAAGATTTATAGAGTAGTTGTGGTTGTAGCTCATATCTTCCTCTGGTTTTACATCCAATAATAGCTTAAACGCCTTCTATAAGTCGAGGATGAGCTTCCCATCTAGGTTTCTTATAAAATGGCAAACAAGGTCTTTTAACATCAGATTCTCTAGACTGTAGCGCTTCCGTTTATCTATGAATAAACTCCATAAATTGATAATGATATCTTGAACTTGTTCATTAGGATGTGCATCAAGAGACAAAAAGAAATTATCCAATCCATCATTTATGAACTGGAATTTGTTATCTCAATTTATGGAGGTCATTCTTACGTGACTAATAGAAAACGCATAAAAGGAATATAGATGAGCTTCTTAAAATGCTTTTCTACAAAAACAAACACATAAAAGCATACCAAAATTAAAAAGACAAAAGATTCATAGAAAAAAAATGTTAAAGAAATTAATGAGACAAACATATATATTTATATGATACACAACGGTCGGAACCAATTTCTCAGGGTTGGTAAACTAGAGCCTCGAGAGTGACTTCTTCAACCTGACTCCTTCACTCAATGTAGTGTTTTAATCTCTAGTCATTGACTCTGAATATCCTCCCATTGCTTGGATCCTTGACCTCGATAGCACCGTTAGGAAAAAATTGTTTCACCATAAATGAGCCAGTCCACCATGACCTCAACTTACCTAGATGGAGATATAGACGGGAGTCATAAAGATGTACCTATTGATTTGGCTCGAAGTTTTTTCATAGGATCTATTTGTCATGAGCTGCTTTTAATCTTGCTTTGTAGATCCTGGAGTTGTTATATGTATCATTTCTTAATTCCTCAATTTCTGATAATTGGAGCCTCTGTTGGATACTATAGCATTGAGATCAAAGTTAAGGGCTTTGATAGCCCAATAAGCCTTATGTTCAAGCTCTACAGGTAAATGACAGGCTTTGCTAAAGACAAGCCTATTGGGTGACATCCCAAGAGGGGATTTATAAGCAATGCAATATGCCCAAAGAGCATCTAAAAGACATGAGGACCAATCCTTATGATCGGAGCTTACCGTCTTTTCTAGAATCTATTTGATCTCCCTATTTGCCAACTCATCTTGACCATTTGTTTGTGGATGGTATGCAGTGGCAACCTTGTGAATAACACCATACTTACACATGAGAGCCTCAAAAAAACGGTTGCAGAAATGAGTGCCTTGATCACTGATGATAGCACGTGGAATGCCAAACCTAGATAACATATTTTCTTTCAAGAATTTTACAACTATTGCATTATCATTGGTTCGACACGGCACAGTTTCTACCCGTTTTGACATGTAATCCATAGCAAAGGGAATGTAAAGGTAACCAAAAGAAGGTAGAAATGGTCCCATAAAATCGATCCCCCAAAAATCAAAAATTTATATCATAAGAATCAGGTTTAAGGGCATCACATGACGACGAGACAAAGCACCTAAATTTTGGCATCATATACAAGATCGACAAAAATCATTAGTGTTCTTAAACAAAGTGGGCCAATAAAGACCACACTGCAAGATTTTTGTAGCAGTTTTCTTCATAGAGAAGTGACCACCACATGCATCATTATGGCAAAAATTTAGGACACTAACAACCTCATCATCAGGAATGCATCGCCTCATGATTTGGTCGGGGCAGTACTTGAATAGATACAGATCTGTCATGATCAAGAAATTTTACTGTTTCTAGAAATTTTATATAACTTGTGTACTCTACGATTTTTATGTGTAAAACTGTAAAACATATGTTTTAATATTATTTAGAATGTGATGAAATGTTCGGACAGTGCAGACAAGAGTGTGATTAGAAACGGAAAATTTTACCAAACCGAAATCGGACAAAATGTACCTTTTCGATTTCGAAAATTTTGAAAATATACTGTAAACCACTAAAAGACGAAATACTTACGGTATTGATTTTTAGGCAAACTGGAGCGAAATAAGGAAAATCAATCTTGTGGACAGCTTCAAGAACTCGTCTACGCGATTTCGGTGCAAAACTTTTCAGTTTGACTTTTGGTCAAAAGTTTAACTCCAAATATACATAAGGAGTCATCATTTCTTCTGGTTTTTCATGAAGAAAAACCGTGTGAATGGGCTGTTTTAATGAAAAGAAAATCAGTTTTTGTTTCATGTATTTTTGGTTGAAAGTGTGTGAATGATGTGAGATTAAGTGAAACAAAAAACAAGAGCATGGAAAATCAAGTTTTATGTACATTTTGCCCACTAAATCCATGGGTTGTATATGGAATGGAATGATGAATTTTTCATGTTGCTTTGCATGGTTTTGGGTGTTGATTTTCATGTGGGAGAGTGATAAAGAAAGTGAATGCAATGGAAGTGAAAAACATGAATTTTTATGTTTGTTTTTCAAGAAGAATCCGTGGCCACCTTAGGAAAAAAAAAGTGGAAATTTATGTTGTTGATTGAATGTGGAAATTTGATATTGATGAAACAAATGAGGGAATGAGATGAGAAAAATAAAAGTCTGTGCTTGAGTTTTCATTGAAAAGCCATGTCTTTTTAAAGGGTAAAAGTGAGAAAAAAATTGATGAATTATGCTATGGTTTGTGATAAAAAAAATGAATGTGTTGATGTGGAAAATAAATAAGAAAAATTTGAGTTATAAAACAAAAATTTTTGTTTAGGGTTTTTGAGAAAAAACCCTGTATAGTTTTGGTGGAAAATGAGAAAGTTTTGTTAAGACAAGTAAATGTGTAATTTGAGTATAAAACCGGGCCTAAACATAATAAAGAATGGGTTGAAATCTCGTTAAAAATGAGCAAGTTTTGTGATGAAATTTTACGTAAAAAGTTTGTAACTTTTACGTAAAATTAGGTTTGTGATATAGTACTTGGTGGGGTAGAATAAGATAGATGGTTTCGAGGCGTTTCCTAAACGCCGGAAACCTAGAATTTCAGTGGAAATGCTGCTGAAATTTTCAGGACACCCGATGGGCAATTTGGTAAACGAGAGGTAAAAATAGGGTCGGGAACCGGAAACCCAAGCCCCCTAGGAAACCTAAGCTCGAGAAGAGAATAAGAGACAATTACATAACTAGTAAAATAGCCATTTGAGGTCCCGAAAGGCTAGAAAAACGAGAAACGGCCCCGAGGGTCAAGTAAATAGTAACCCGAGCGTTTTAACAGAAAATGCCGTAAAAGCTCGGTAAGACCTAAGAAACGTTATTTTAGTATTTTTGGGATCAAAAAATCCTGATAAAACGATAAAACGAGGATTTCCCAGTCCATAGTCCCATCAGGGGAAAAATGGTCATTTTGACCAAAATGTTCAGAAAAGTGATATTAAGGCCCAAAATAGTTTTTCATGCAGCATAATAATTTTAGAATTAAAAATATGAATTCCAAAACGAGTAATTAAGAGTTCCAATTACAAATTTTATACTTTCACTATATTTTAGATATGTAGTGAATAGTAAAAATAACCGCGATTTATTTCGATTATAGGAAAGCGACCAAAAGGCAAATTAAGGCATTCGGTTGACTCAGGAAAGGAATCGCTAGTAAAATATCTGTAAGTTCAGACATTTATTTGTCTGCAGCATGGATTTACTCAGTATGTTTATGTGATATAGATGACAGAAATTTCGTAGTCAGGTGTTGTATGCACACTAACATAAGATGTAAAATCTTAAGAAAACTATAGAATAAATTACAGAATAAATTTAAAGAGTTCCAGACCCTGGAGGCAGCATAATTGTCACCGATCAGGAACTACCAGAAACTCAGTAATTAAATCAGTATTAGCGTACCGGCCTCCCACACAGGTGGAGGTTTCTCAGATTTCAGTTATAGTTATAATAGAACTCCAAACTGCTGGTGATATTTCTTGGGTTTGGAAGTCTGATATATTCAGACTGTAGAGGATTGGCCAGTGGGTCGCTCCCCAGAGTCCCTCTTACTTATACGCGCATTACGGTACGACCAATTTAGGGGCCCAATAGCAGAATTCAGTATCAGATAAAGACTTAAAATTTCAGAACTGCCATAATTGAGCATAAAATGTACTAACTGCATGTGTAGTAGTTTAGATACCAGTTGACGTGAATAGTATCAATCAAAGTCAACCTTACTATTCATGATCAAAAGTCAAAATTACTATTTATATGAATAGTATTTTTTCATGATTTTGTGTTTTATGTTCCTGTATGTATGTTTGAACTTACTGAGCCTATTACTCACTAGTTTATTCATGTTGTAGGTGAGAAACCTATACACCAGTAGACCGTGGATGGACGAGGAGTGGGATTGCATTTGCCTCCAGGGCTGGGCGAGAGGAATGGTCCTGCTAATGTTTTTCACTGTGCAGATTTTGAGTATTGTTGTGAGATCAGATTTTGAATTATATTTTGAAAACACATCTTGATGTAAATTATGTACGACCAGTATGACGGTAGTGTATCTTATGTTTTATGATGCTTATATTTTTATAATTTACGATTACCAACAGTTTAAAAAATATATATATATCCCTCGATTTTCAGAATAAAAATATCTGAATTACAAATAGTAATTTAACAAAAACAAGTTATAAGTAAGATGCTGGCAACCCATTGAGGTAACGGTCTACCATAGCAGACTTTAAAGCTCTACTATGCTAGTATTGTAGTCTCAATTCAGGGCGGGCCGCCACAGTTGGTATCAGAGCAGTTGACCACGTCCCTCAAGGCCCGATGCGCATCCTGTTCATCGATCCAAGTAAGTTAATTTTATTTTATGATTAGTAGCATGTTTATTTGTATAGAGTGCACTTTATGTAGGAGCCAGATGATGAGGCCACCTTATTACCGACTGCATCCATATCGAGGTAGGGGTCCCCCAAGGGTGTGGACCAGATCCATAATTAGACCGTCCCTACCCCGACAACCGACAGTACAACCCTCTGCACCAGTTGACTCCGTTATTCCCAGAGTAGAGGTACCGGCCACTGCCAAGGCACCAACCCCTCCACCAGTATGCCATCCCCCACCTGTAGTAGTTGATATACTAGTAGTTAGTGGATGAGACCATATTGGGTCCAGGGTATCTACCAAGGGTACCCGAGCATTTAGAGCCTGCTTGCCCCCTAGTTTTGATGGAGGGCGCCAGTCCCCACCTGTACATGATTGACTACACACTGTGGAGCTGATTTGTCGATCCTGTGATATCGACAGAGATTACTGGGTCATTTTTGCAATGAGTACTTTTCAAGGAAATGCCCGAGTTTACTGGGAATACTGTGATCAAGAGGCATTACTGAGGCTTAATTGGGTTGATTTTTATCGGATCATGAGACGACAGTTTCCCCAGAGGAGCCCAAAGCTGACCCCAGTTCCTTTAGCTAGGGAGGAAAGTGCACCACTAACATTACCACGCATAACAAATGTTAGGGACTATCTACAGAGGATTGAGAGGTTTCAGATGGCACCCGGGGATACGATGCTGACCTATGCCATGCGGTTTGAGGAAAACGTGGTTACAAAGTGCCCGCTCTCAAACTTTTCTAATGAAGACTTTCGTGAGATGTTTTGGAAAGGACTCACCCCAGAGTTGAAGCGAAGAGTGAGCCTGCTCCATTCCATCCCCAGACGCGATTTCGTCGCTAGTGCCATCAGAATTGAGAGAGCGTAATTATGAGAATGCTTGGAAAAGCACCGATGGGAGCAAACTCATGAAGAAGGGGTACTGACATGTCTATATGGAAGCGCATCGATGGCTGATGATCACGAGGTTGGTCCCTCGCGACAGAGGACAAATACGACTCGTGACCCAGGGGCGTCCAGGGGAGATGATTTTGAGGAAGGTGATGAAGACCCCAAGGAATTTCTGACAGGGCAAAATGAATAGGATAGTTGAATCCTAAAAGTGGGTCAATACACTACATGTGTAAATATATGTATATATGTATGTATGTGTGGAAAAGCTAAAACAGATGTTGTTACAGTATATGTAAATGTTGTGTATGCTATATATGATGTAAGAAAGTGCTATGGAATAATATGAAATGTTTTGTGGTGTATGCTTTACAGTAAATGACATGTTTAAAATTCCCATTCAAAATTTCAAAAAAATTAATTATGGGAAATCTAATGATTGGTTATTTTGCAAGATTAGAAGAAATAGATCAAAATGAGTGCCAGAAGAGGCCGACGCCCTACATTAGCTGAGAGGTTGGAGGAAGTACAAGCTCTCCTTGAAAACCAAATGAAAGAAAATACTGAACTATGATAGGGACTTTCCACTATGGAACAACAAAGACAGGCCTAAGAAGAGGGCAATGCTTCCCAGGCGGCTGAAATAGTACCAGCAGAGCCACTAGTCGTTCCAGAAGTTCAGCAGCCTCAACCAAGGGTGAATCAGGAGCCCTTGTATGAACGATTCTGTCGGATGAAGCCGCCAGAGTTTGAAGGTTCAATTGATCCACTTGAGGCAGAGGAGTGGCTTTCTTCCCTGCAAAGGATCCTCGACCTCATGAATTTAACAGATCAAGAGAAGATTTTGTGTGCGTCCTTCATGCTGAAAAAAGATGCCTATTTTTGGTGAGATACGATCCGCATAAGGAGAGATGTGACTAACATGACTTGGGAAGAATTTCTGGAAGAACTTAATTAGAAGTATCATGACCTAGCTACTCTCCGCTGTCAACAAAAAGAGTTTGCTGAACTAAAACAGGGAAACCAGTCTATGAGTGAAGTGTGCAGGAGATTGGATCAGTTATCCCGATTATGTCCATATGTGGAGCCAACAGAAAGAGAAAAGATTCAGAAAATGATAGGCATGTTCAGGCCAGATATAGCAGTAGTAGTTGACAGTGGGCCAGTGCCGCTTACTTCAGTGGCGGATTGTGTAAGCAAAGCCCTCAAGGCTAAATACCACTTACTCAGGCAGAAAGAGGAAAAAGAGAAAGTTTGGGAAGCTAAGAAAAAAGAGAAGATCCTTACCAAATCAGGACAAGCAGGGATGCAGACAGGACAGGGTAGCAAATCTGGCCAGAGTAGGCCAAACCAGTCCAACCCTCAAGGCTCGAAACAACAGCAGGGAAAAAGAAAAGGCAATTTTTCCAGGAATAGAAGTCAGGACAATTATAATCAACAGCGGAAGACCAGTCAGGGCACAGGACCGAGTTTTCCCACATATGTTATGTGTGGAAGGAGGCATCCAGGCCAGTGCAAAATTGGCATTACAGCATGCTATCAGTGTGGAAGAGAAAGGCATTTTGCAAAGAATTGTCCAATGAACCGCCAGAATATCCCAGGACCAGTGCAACAGCGCCAACAATATCCTTCACGTCAGCAACTGCCTCAAGCTCATGCTTTATAGGGGAGGATTGAAGGGCCTTCAAGAGTGCCACTAGTATGGTCTGAGTGCCCAGAACAAACCTCATGACCAGATGCTCGTGTTACTATTTTTACTAAGGAAGATGTTGAAGCGGGAACATCCAATATGGTTATAGGTCAGATTTCTGTATTTAACCACGTGGCATGTGTCCTTTTTGATTCAGGAGCCACACATTCCTTTGTGTCCCATAAATTTGCTGACAAACTAGGGTATGCTAAAGACCCTATAGGAATGACTTTTAGGACAGCTCTACCCTCAGGGGAAGTGATGCTGTCAAATTACTGGTTACGTCATGTGCCAGTAATTGTAGCAAGTAGGGAGCTATATGTCGATCTGATCATAATGAAGATCGTCAACTATGATGTGATCCTAGGAATAGATTTCCTGAGAAAATACCAAGCCACCATCGACTGTCGGAAGTGAAAAATAGTCTTTCGACCGGAAGACATGGAAAGTTTTGAATATGTCAACACATCTCGTCAATCGAAGAAGATGTTGATCAGTTTAATGAAAGTGAAGAAGTTAATGGTTGTATGGGATACCTGGCATACGTGACAGATGTGACTAAAGAAAAGAAATTACAACCAGAAGATGTTCCAGTTATCAATGAATCCCTCGATGTATTTCCAGAGGAATTGCCAGGGTTACCTCCAGAAAGAGAGATTTAATTCAAAATTGAGATCATGCCAGGGACTGCTCCAATTTCCAAGGCTCCATATCGTATGACCCCAGCAGAATGGAAAGAACTACAGGTACATTTAAAGGAGCTACTTGAGAAGGGATTTATCCAACCAAGCTATTCCCCATGGGGCGCTCTAGTACTATTTATTAAAAAGAAAGACGGAACTCTCTGGATGTGCATTGACTATAGAGAGTTGAATAAGGTTACCATCAAGAATAGGTATCTACTACCTACGATTGATGACCTGTTCGACAAGTTAAAGGGAGCAGCGGTGTTCTCAAAGATTGATTTACGTTCAGACTATCATCAGTTGAGAATTCGGGAGAGTGATATTCCTAAGACAGTGTTCAGAACCCGATACGATCACTATGAATTTTTAGTGATGCCGTTCGGATTGACTAATGCTCCAGCAGCGTTCATGGATTTGATGAACAGAGTCTTCAAGGAGTTTCTTGATAAGTTTGTTATCGTGTTTATTGATGACATACTTATATACTCAAAGACTCACAAGGAGCATGAGGAGCATCTAAGAATTGTTCTTCACACAGTGAGAAGCCATCAGTTATATGCAATATTCTCTAAATGTGAATTTTGGTTGAATAAAGTGCATTTTCTTAGACACGTGGTGACAAAGGAAGGCATTGCAGTAGACCCAGCCAAGGTGGAACCGATTAATGAGTGGCCTACTCCTAAGACCGTGACTGAGATACTTAGTTTCTTAGGGTTAGCCGGCTACTACAGAAGATTCGTAGAGGGATTTGCAAGATTGGCTGCACCTCTCACTGCTCTCACTCGTAAGGAAAAGAAATACGAGTGGACGCAAGAGTGTGAAAGAAGTTTTCAAGAGTTGAAGAAGCGACTGACGAGTGCACCTATCCTTATTTTACCTACGGAGGGTGAAAAGTTTACAATTTACAGTGATGCTTCAAAGATAGGCTTGGTAGCTATACTCATGCAGAATAATAAGGTGATAGCTTATGCGTCGCACCAGTTAAAGAACCATGAGAAGAACTATCTCACTCATGACCTAGAACTTGCTGCTGTAGTGTTCGCACTAAAAATCTAATGACACTATTTATATGGAGCTCAGTTTCAAATCTTCACTGATCACCAGAGCCTGAAATACTTCTTCACACAGAAAGAGTTAAACATGCGTCAGAGAAGATAGTTAGAGTTGGTGAAAGACTATGACTGTGAAATTCTCTACCATCCAGGAAAGGCAAACTGAGTAGTGGATATCATTAGTAGAAAGTCAACCACACCACAAAAACTGTCCATAGAAGAGCTACTAAGAGCCTTACAACAAGAAATTAACTCCCTTCAATTAGAGTTAATAATCGGGAGGTTATCAGCCCTAAGATTAGAATCTTCTGTGTATGAAGATATTAAAGAAGCCTAGAAGCAGGATCCAGGTACGATAAAACTCCGAGAAGAAGCCTCAGAAAATAAAGAATCAGATATAAACATGTCCACTGATGGAATGCTTCTGTATCGAAGAAGAATCTATGTTCTGGCTAATGAAGGACTGAGAAGACGAATCCTGCTAGAAGCTCATGAAACACCGTATTCTATTCATCCTAGAGCTAGCAAAATGTATCAAGATCTTAAGATACAGTTTTGGTGGAAGGGGATGAAGAAAGATATTGCAGAGTTGGTGAGTAGATGCCTGACTTGTCAAAGAGTAAAGGCCGAACATAGACATCCAGGAGGAAAATTAGAACCCTTAGAAATTCTAGAGTGGAAATGGGAGCATATTACCATGGATTTCGTGGTAGGACTTCCTAAGACCAGATAAGGGTATGACGCTATCTGGTAATTGTTGACAGACTGACCAAGACAACACAATTCATAGCCATGAAGACAACTTTCACATTGGAGAAATTAGCATAGTTGTATGTGACCCATATTATTCGGCTACATGGAGTGCCAAAGTCTATAGTATCAGATCGTGATGCAAGATTTACTTCTGCATTTTGGGAGTGTGTACGAAAAGCTATGGGGATAGAATTATGCTTTAGTACAGCTTTTCATCCCCAAACAGATGGACAATCAGAGCGAACTATCCAGACACTAGAAGATATGTTCAGAGCCTGCGTTATAGATTTCCCCGGGAGTAGGAATGAGAAACTGCCATCGATAGAGTTTTCATATGACAATAGTTACCAAACTTCCATAGGAATGGCACCTTATGCGGCTTTATATGGAAAAAAGTATAGGTCTCCTATCTATTGGTACGATCTATAAGAAAAGCAACTACATAAGACTGATTTTATAAGAAAAACTACAGAGGCAGTTGCAAAGATCCAGAAAAGAATGCAGATCGCTCAAAGCCGACAAAAGAGTTATGCAGACAAACGGCAAAGATTCTTGGAGTTCGAAAAGGGGAATTACGTATTCCTCAAAGTATCGCCTATGAAAGGCGTAATGCATTTTGGTAAAAAGTGAAAATTAAGTCCAAGATATATTGGGCCATTTGAAATAATCAAATGTATTGGGAAGGTAACTTATAGATTAGCATTACCCCCAGATTTGTCGGCAGTACACAATGTCTTCCATGTGTCAATGTTAAGGAAGTACATACCCGATCCTTCGTATGTGCTGGAGTATGAACCGATACAAGTTCAAGAAGATTTGACTTATCCAGAACAACCAGTGTAGATTTTGACACGAGAAGAGAAGGTGTTAAGAAATAAGATGATCCCATTAGTCAAAGTTTTATAGAGAAACCACAGTATGGAAGAGGCTACGTGGGAGCGTGAAGATGAGATGAGAACTTTATACCCTCACTTATTCTAATTTTTGAGGACGAAAATTTTATAATTAGGGGAGAATGTCATAATCGAGAAATTTTACTGTTTCTATAAATTTTATATAACTTGTGTACTCTACGATTTTTATGTGTAAAACTGTAAAACATATGTTTTAATACTATTTAGAATGCGATGAAATGTTCGGATAGTGCAGACAAGAGTGTGATCAGAAACGAAAAATTTTACCCAACCGAAATCAGACAAAATGTGCCTTTTCGGTTTCAAAAATTTGGAAAATATACTATAAACCACTAAAAGACGAAATACTTACGGTATTGATTTTTAGGAAAACCGATTGTGCGGACAGCCTCAAGAACTCGTCTACGTGATTTCGATGCAAAAATTTTCGGTTTGACTTTTGGTCAAAAGTTTGACTCCAAATATATATAAGGAGTCAAAGATTGAGTGTTAATCTTTGAAAGGAAGTAAGGATACATTCCAATCCAATGGCTAGGGCCTAAAGTCAAGAAAAATCAATGGCTAAGATGCAAAGTCAACTAGAAAAGTCAAAGGAAGCTTAAGCAAAATTCAAGAGAGTTCTAGGGCATGAAAGATGGTGGATTTTGGGGCCAAAATCAGACAAAAATCTGGTCCCCTTTGTTTAATTATAAAACAGCCCCTAAAGAGTAGAAACATTACACAAAAAGTTTGTTAAAATACCCTTAAATTAATTGCAACTTAGTCCCTCCTTTTTGGCTGCATATATGCACGATTTTAAGCCATTAGAAACCAGAAAATTTTCTGGTTTTCAGCCCCCATTGAAGCCGTGTATCTCCCCCATTGAAAGCTCAAAAATTTCTTCAAGATTTTTGCAAGAAAATGTAAAAAATTCATCACAAGGTTCAAGTTAGCAAGCAAGCAAGGTAATCTTCTAATTTGGCATCATTTCTTCTTGTTTTTCATGAAGAAAAACCATGTGAATAGGCTGTTTTAATGAAAAGAAAATCAGTTTTTGTTTCATGTATTTTTGGTTGAAAGTGTGTGAATGATGTGAGATTAAGTGAAACAAGAAACAAGAGCATGAAAAATGAAGTTTTATGTGCATTTTGCCCACTAAATCCATGGGTTGTATATGGAATGGAATGATGAATTTTTCATGTTGCTTTGCATGGTTTTGGGTGTTGATTTTCATGCGGGAGAGTGATAAAGAAAGTGAATGCAATGGAAGTGAAAAACATGAATTTTTATGTTTGTTTTTCAAGAAGAATCCATGGCCACCTTAGGGAAAAAAAAGTAGAAATTTATGTTGTTGATTGAATGTGGAAATTTGATATTAACATGTTGATGAAACAAATAAGGGAATGAGATGAGAAAAATAAAAGTTTGTGCTTGAGTTTTCATTGAAAAGCCGTGGCTTTTTAAAGGGTGAAAGTGGGAAAAAAATTGATGAATTATGCTATGGTTTGTGATTAAAAAAAAATGAATGTGTATATGTGGAAAATAAACAAGAAAAATTTGAGTTATAAAACCAAAATTTTTGTTTAGGGTTTTTGAGAAAAAACCCTGTATAGGTTTGGTGGAAAATGAGAAAGTTTTGTGAAGACATATGAATGTGTGATTTGAGTATAAAACTGGGCCTAAAAATGATAAAGAACGGGTTGAAATCCCGTTAAAATTGAGCAAGTTTTGTGATGAAATTTTACGTAAAAAGTTTGTAACTTTTACGTAAAATTAGGTTTGTGGTATAGTACTTGGCAGGGTAGAATAGGATAGATGGTTTTGAGGCGTTTCCTAAATGCCGAGAAACTAGAATTTCAGCGGAAACGCTGTCGAAATTTTCAGAATGCCCAAACGGCAATTTGGTAAACAAGAGGTAAAAATAGGTCAAGAACCGGAAACCCGAGCCCCCTCGAAAACCTAAGCTTGAGAAGAGAATAAGGGACAATTATATAACTTGTAAAATAGCCATTTGAGGTCCCGAAAGGTTAGAAAAACGAGAAACGACCACGAGAGTCGGAATAGTGCCACCCGAGGGTCGGGTGAATAGTAACCCGAGTGTTTTGGCAGAAAATACTGTAAAAGCTCGGTAAGACCTAAGAAACGTTATTTTAGGATTTTTGGGATCAGAAAATCCAGATAAAACGATAAAACGAGGATTTCCCGGTCTATAGTCCCATCAGGGGTAAAATGGTCATTTTGACAAAAATGTTTAGAAAAGTGATATTAAGGCCTAGAATAGTTTTTCATGCAGCATAATAATTTCAGAATTAAAAATATGAATCCCAAAACGAGTAATTAAGAGTTCCAATTACAAATTTCATACTTTCATTATATTTTAGATATGAAGTGAATAGTAAAAATAACCGCGATTTGTTTCAGTTATAGGAAATCAACCAAAAGGAGAATTAAGGAAGCCGGTTGACTCAGGAAATGAATCGCTAGTAAAATATCAATAAGTTCAGACATTTAGTTGTCTGCAGCATGGATTTACTCAGTATGTTTATGTGATATAGATGACAGAAATTTCGTAGTTAGGTGCTGTATGCACACTAACATAAGATGTAAAATCTTAAGAAAACTATAGAATAAATTACAGAATAAATTTAAAGAGTTCCAGACCCTGAAGGCAGCATAATTGCCACCGGTCAGGAACCACCAGAAACTCAGTAATTAAATCAGTATTGGCATACCGACCTCCTACACAGGTGGAGGTTCCTCAGATTTCAATTATAGTTATAATAGGACTCCAAACTGCTGGTGATATTTCCCGAGTTTGGAAGTCTGATATATTCAAACTGTAAAGGATTGGCTAGTGGGTCGCTCCTCAGAGTCCCTCTCAGTTATGCGCGCATTACAGTACGACCAATTCAGGGGCCCAGTAGCAGAATTCAGTATTAGATAGAGACTTAAAATTTCAGAACTGTCATAATTGAGCATAAAACATACTAACTGCATGCGTAGTAGTCATGAATAGTATCGATCAAAGTCAACCTTACTATTCATGGTCAAAAGTCAAAGTTACTATTTATGTGAATAGTACTTTCATGATTTTGTGTTTTATGTTCCTACATGTCTGTTTGAACTTACTGAGCCTGTCGCTCACCAATTTATTCATGTTGTAGGTAAGAAACCTGTACACCAGTAGACCGTGGATGGACAAGGAGCGGGATTGTATCTGCCTCCAGGGTTGGGCGAGGGGAATGATCCTGTTGATATTTTTCACTGTGCAGAAGTTGAGTATTATTTTGAGAGCAGATTTTGAATTATATTTTGAAAATACATCCTGATGTAAATCATGTACGACCAGTATGACAGTAGTGTATCTTATGTTTTATGATGCTTATATTTTTATAGTTTACGATCACCAACAGTTTAAAAAATATATATATATCCCTCGATTTTCAGAATAAAAATCATCTGAATTACAAACGGTAATTTAACAAGAACAAGTTATAAGTAAGATACCGGCAACCCATTAAGGTAACGGTCTACTATAGCGGACTTTAAAGCTCTACTATGCTAGTACTGTAGCCTCAATTCAGGGTGGGTCGCCACAGGATCATCCCAAAAGAAATTACGCACCTCAACCAGAAACTTGCGCTTATCTTGAGCACTCCAACAGAAGGAAGTTCATTAGTCACCAAGCAATTGATAATGTGAGCATAACAAGGTAGCTCTGTGACTGTGAAAAGATTTTCATCAGGAAAGTCATCTCGGATGGTAGGAGTATCGATGGAGTCTTTAAAGTCCAATCGAGATAAGTGATCTGCCACAACATTCTCAACACCCTTCTTGTCCTTAATAGTTAAATCAAATTCTTGTAATAGAAGGACCCACCGAATTAGTCGTGCCTTAGCATCCTTTTTAAAAAGGAGATATTTAAGGGTAGAATGATTTGTGAAGATGGTGATTGGTGAATGATTAAATAGGTGCAAAACTTGTCAAGTGTGAAAACTATAGCAAGCAACTCTTTCTCAGTCATTGAGTAGTTTATTTGAGCGTTATTCAGAGTTCTACTCACGTAATACACAACAAAGGGCTTCTCTTCCCTTCTTTGACCTAGGACAGCCCTAACAACATGGTTGCTTGCGTCACACATGATCTTGAATGGCAAGCTCCAATCTAGTGGTTGAATGATAGGGGTAGAAGTTAACTTCACCACAAGTGTTTGGAAGGAATCCTCACACTTAGGCATCCACTCAAAAACAACATCTTTGACTAGGAGGTTACACAATTGGCATGAAATTATAAAAAGGTTTATATGAATCTCCTATAGAAACTAACATGCTCCAAAAATGACCGAACTTCTTTGATAGACCTAGGGGTAGGCATCTCGGAGATGAGTTCAATCTTAGATTGATCAACCTCAATCCCTTTATTAGAAACAACGTGGCCTAAGACTATGCCAGATGGTACCATGAAATTGCACTTCTCCCAGTTGAGAACGAGACCTTTTTCTTCATATCTTGTTAAAACAGCTTCCAAGTTGAGAAGGCATGATTCGAAAGAGTCACCAAAGACGGTCAAATCATCCATGAACACTTCCATACACTTCTTGACCATGTTGTTGAAAATGCTCATCATATACCTTTGGAAGGTGGTTGGTGCATTACATGGCCCAAATGGCATGCGTCGAAAAGCATAGGTACCAAAAGGACAGGTAAATGTGGTCTTGTCTTGATCCTCCAATGCAATTTCAATTTGATAATAGCTTGAGTAGTCATCAAGGAATCAATAATAGGGATGACTGGCCACACATTCTAGGATTTGGTCGATGAATGGCAGTGGAAAGTGATCCTTACGAGTAGCAGCTTTTAACTTTCTATAGTCAATACACATACGCCAACCCGCAATGATTTTTGTGGGGATAAAAGTTCCTTTCTCATTCTTCAACATTGTTACCCTCGATTTCTTTGGAACTACCTGAGTTGGACTAACCCAATTGCTATTAGCTATCAGATAGATGATCCGTGCATCCAGAAGCTTCAAAACTTCATTCTTCATGACTTCTTTCATTATCGAGTTCAATTTCCTTTGGTGATCCCTTTGTGGAATAGCTGCATCTTCCAAATGTATGCGGTGAGAACAAATCAAGGGGCTAACACCCTTAATGTTAGCTATCGTCCAACCTAATGTCGATTTGTGCTCACGCAGCATGTCAACTAACTGCTGCTCTTAAGATGCATTAAGTTTAGATGAAATGATAATAGGAAAGGTATCATCAGCTCCCAGGAAGACATGTTTGAGATCCTCAAGTAGTTGAGCCAGCTTGAGCGTTGGGGTCTCTTCAGTAGATGGTTCTAGCTTTTCTTTCCCTCGAGGAAGCTCTTCAAAGTGTGGTTCCAAAAACTTGGTTCCTTTACCTTATGAGTCTTTGAAGATGGCAACATTGTTTACCAACTCACAAGGACAGGAATTTTCAGTGCAAAGGAGATCATCGAGTTCATTAGGATCACTATATAGCTTAACCTCCTTTGAGACTATTGTGTCGATCAGAAATTTTTGTGACACTTGTCATCATCATGTGGTTGCTTCAAAATATAAAAAACATTTACTTCTAAAGTCATGTTCCCAAAAGATATCTTCATAAGACCATTCCTACAGTTAATGAGAGCATTGGCTGTAGCAAGGAATGGTCTATCGAGGATAATGGGAAATTTAGATTCCATGCTTCCACAGATTAGGTGTCCAAAATAAGAAAATCAATAGGATAATAGAACTTCTCGACTTGAACCAGAACATCCTCGATTATACCTCGAGGCTTCTTGATTGACCGATTAGCGAACTACAACGTCACTGATGTGGGCTTGATTTCTCTAAGACCAAGTTGTGAGTAAACAGAATAAGGCATGAGGTTGACACTAGCTCCTAAGTCAAGCAAATCTTGGCTAAATTCATGAGCCACAATTTGACACGAGATGGTGGGACAACCAAGATCTTTGCATTTAGGTGGTGTTTTCTATTCGATCACCGCACATACTTGTTCTATCAAGAATGCAGTCTTTTTGACGTGGTGCTTTCTTTTTATGGTGCAAAGATCCTTGATAACTTCGGCATAAGCCAGCACTTGCTTGATCATGTGAAGCAAGGGAAGATTAATCTTCACTTGAGTTAAGTGCTCTAGGATCTCACTTTGATTTTCCAATACTTTTCCAAGATGTCGCAGAGCATGGGAAAAAGGCACCTTAGCTAGAAGATTGGTTGGCTATTCTTTCTCAGGGGTGACTTCTTAACCTATTAAAGTGGCTGTGGTTGTTGATGGATTGTCTAAAATCCTACCTCTATGAGTGGTGACAGCATTGAGCTCTTTGATATTATGATCCTCAGAGTCAAAGGTTTGTGCTATGTGTTTTCCCTTTTGGGTTAGATTAAGCTTGTGAAGGGAATTTGCCACGTTCTTGAGAAGAAACAGCTAAAGCTTCAGTTAGCTTTGAAATCTGGATCTTTATCTCTTTTCTTTCATCCATTATTTGCGTAAAAAGAGATTTAAACTCCTGGTTCATCTTATTCTACATTTCCATGAAAGCCTACACAGTATTCTCAAAAGAACTCCTTAATGGTTGTACATGGTACTAAGGTACAGAATACGCCTTTAATGGCTGTGGCTATTGCTCAGTTTTCCATTGTCCTCCTGATGATTGTGTTTGATTGGAATCTCTCGAACTAAAGTTCGGATGGTTCTTCCAGCCAAGATTGTAGGTTTTAGAGAAAAAGGTTGTTGTATGCCCCTAAAGCATTACATTGCTCCTCGTAAACCCCTCTCACTTCACTGTAAGTAGGGCAATCCTTAATTAGATGTTCCACCCCTCCATAAACAAAGCATGACTCTTGTGATTCCACCCTTGCGACCATGTGGATTCCTCTACTTTCTTTGGTTTTAAAGGCCTCAAGTTGTGGGGTTAAAGACTCGATTTGGGCCTTGAGGTTGTCCTCTTCCCTTAGTTGGTAGATTCCAATAGGTCGAGATCGACTAGTACTGTCAACAGTACTTGGTCCAGTCCATGTGTGGGATATCTCGGCTAGCTTGTTGAGATACTTAAAAGCTTCTGCAGGGTCTTTTTGAAGAAAGTCTTCGTTGCACATCATATCCATAAATTGGCGTTCTCAGATCATGAGTCCTTCGTAAAAATAGCTGACGAGACACCAACTCTTGTAGCCATGGTGGGGATATTGATTTAACAGATCTTTGAATTGTTCCCAAACTTGATAAAGAGTTTTATTGTCCTTTTGGGTGAAAGTCGAGATTTGCTGCTTCAAAGCGTTGGTTTTATGATGTGGAAAATATTTGTTAAAAAATAAAGTTGTCATTTCTTCCCATGCTCCAATCGACCTAGGTCACAGAGAATACAACCAGCTTTTTAGCCTTTTCCTTTAAAGAGAAAGGAAAAACCTTTAATCGCACAGAATTTATGACTTCAACTTGGTTATGAAAAGTGGCCACCACTTCTTCAAATTCTCGTATATGCATGTACGGATTCTCGTTTTCTAACCCATGAAAGGTTGGCAAGAGTTGAATCATGCCTGGCTTGAAGTCTAAATTAGGTATATTGGGTGGAAACATTATACATGATGGTGTGGCCGTACACGTAGGGTAAAGATAATCGTTCAACATTTTCAGTTGGACCTCCTCGTTTTGAGTCATCGTGAATGGATTTTGAATCGTTAATGACACTGGGGGCGATGGGAGGCTAGACGTACAAGAAAAAGCTTCACTAGGGTTTTCAGGTCTTTTTGTAAACCTCCATAGTTCATCTCTATAATGATTCATTCACCCTAAATGTTTTGTTTTTCTTTTTATTATTATTTTTTTATAGTCTTTTTATTTTTTATTTTTTTTAAAACAAAGAAAATTTTTTACAAAAACAACAATAGTGCAAAACCGAGAATCGCAAACCCCAAGAGCACTCCCAAGAAAGATTGGTGGGGCGAGGCCTCCTTAAAAACCAACCTCCTAGACAGAGCAACATTCCCAGGAAAGGCTGGTGGCATAAAACACTAACAAAATGTAGCCTCCTAGACAAAACTCCCTTAGTTTTGTACTTTTCAATGATTCTACACAATTGCTTAAAAGTTTTATTAAATTTTATGATGTGTTTTATGAAATGTTAAATGTTAGATATTAGTACCCTAAATTAATCCAATTCTAAAATCTATAGTTAGACAAATTATGAAACCTAATTAAAATTGATAACCTAAAAACTAATCTAAAAATTAAAACTAGCTGTTAATTTTCCTTTTTTTTAAGAAAAAGAAAATAAAAGGAAAAATAAATAAAAGAAAAAAAATTGAACGTATCTCTTTTGGCTTAAAATCTATCAATCAACATTACTTAAAGCATCTCCCCGGCAACAGTGCCAAAATTTGATTACGCCCAAATTGTGACAAAACAAAGCGGTCAGTTATAGTACAATTAAGACGGTCGATCCCGCGATGAGGTGATAAAAACAAATAAAAGAGATTAATAGAACACAAGTGTTAGAGAGATACATAATTAAACAAGAAAAGAAAGAAAGCATTTTTGTGATTTTAGAGCAATTTAATTGAAAGCTAATGTAATTTAAAGTAGAGAAAATTCAATAGTTAAAAATGGTAAGACATCGAGAATCCCCTATATGCTTCATTCATCTATTTGAATTTTGATTCACAATTGATGCATTGAAAATTTCACATTTCAAACAATCAATCAGAAGATAAAATTTGAAGAACTTGTGAATTAAATGTATTCGAGTAAATAAAATTCTTATGTTAAGTGCTAGAAAATATTGTCTTATAAGAAATCTAAAATCGACGATATGCCACTGACGATAATGCAGTAAAAGACTACTTATAAAACTTATGTTTATCAATATATTGTATCATACAACAATCACATAAAAAAAGCTTGACTGAATTTATATAAAAGTAGTCAACAAAATATGTTGATGTGAGAAATAAATGAGATGAAAGAAAATTATTTACTCAAATGTATAAACCTTACAAACTATAGAGAATCAAAATACAAACAAGCTCACTATACATATAGGATCATCTCTAGCCTCACTCAAGTACTCTAGTCTAACTAGTAAAACATTCTCACAATATTCTAGAGAGAAAACATGAGAATGAAAGCAAGGTAAAAATGAGAGAGATAAAATGTATCCTCCCCTCCTCTAATCTCTCCAAGAATGCCCCCTTTTTATAAGCATAAATTTGTACTATTCCACCTAACTTTCACACAAACTTTTCAAACCTACTACAGTATTTGGTGCCTACACAACACAAAATTTCAAACATGCAACAGTATTCGATGCTACACAACATAAATTTTCAAACTTGCTACAATACTACAGTAATCGGTGCACATGTGCTACAGTGATCGGACTGCTACAGTGTTGGCGCATGCTTACTACAGTTTCGGTGCATACTTGCTATAGTGCTGCTACTGTGACAGACCGGAAAATTCCAACAGTGTTACCTAGGATTAAGCTAGGTTTTTCTAAGAATTTTTATGAACAGAATGTAAAAGAATACTATGTTTATAAATAAATAAAAAGATAAAAGTATTAATGATAATAAAGAAATGTTTTGGAGGAATTGAAATCTCCAAAAAAATAGTTAAAGAATAAAGTTCATAACTGAGAAAGTGATTTCAGACCACAACGTTCAGAATTGAGTGATTTCGGTATCCAAAAAAGATAAGATATAAGAAATGGCAAGTCAAAGTAAAGATAAGGCAAGATAAGTATTTTAGGGTTTTTAAGAGTTTTGAGATTTAATTAGATCAAACCGATCGGACAGGAGGCGTCAGAAACCTGCCTACGTGATTTCAGTGAAAGTTCCGATCAGTTTTACTTTTGGTTAAACTTTGACTTTGGATTAATATAATGACAAAGTAGATGATATCACAATTGATTTATTTGTTTTAAAGAAATGTGGTAGTCGGATTCAATGATTATAGTTTAAAGTAATTTTTATCAGGAAATATGCAGTATCAAGAAATTGGTCAATATGACCTTTTCTTGAAATAAAACTGATATATTTGGATTCAAAATGCTCAAATTAGCCATTTGAGCACAAAAAGTAAATTTCGACTAGGAAATATGCAATATCAGAAAACTGGTCAAGATGACCTCGGATGAAGTTAATACTGATAAATTTGGGTTCAGCACGCCCAAATTAGTCAGTATAGCCTATCAGCATGCTAAAATTAGTTAATTGAGCACAAAGGTAATTTTTGATCGGGAATTCGTAGTATCGAAAACTGGTCAAGATGACCTCAGATGAAAATAAAACTGATATATTTGGATTCAGCACGCCCAAATTAGTTAGGATAGCCCATGTTGAAATTTTAGGCAAAAAAGTATATAAAAGGTGAAAAATCAGAAATTTAAAAAAGGGGCCCATAATTTTATTTAACTTTCTCTTTCCTCCCCCTTACACGAAAATGAACAGTAACTAACTATTGGAAACGGTGTTCGTTTTCAACACCGCCGGTCTCGTTGGAAAGCTCTCACCGAGCTGAGTCCAACGGTGTGCCGACGCGACGGAGCAAACGCTGGAAAACGCCGCACACGCCGCCCGAAGGTCACAGTGGTCGGAATTTTCAAACGTCGATTTCTCCACCGTCCGACGTCTGTTAGACACGATTCTGATCCCAATGGATTCATGGTGAAGAGGAGAACAAAAGTCACAGCTCATTTCACCCTAACAGTCGCCGGATCGCGCCGCCTAAAGCTTTGTCGTCGCTGCCGTGTAGCCGCCATGGAAGTCACTGTTCCCGGCGGAGGTGAGCGACACCGCCCAGCCAAAAATGTTCAGAATGATGCGACTAGGCAAAGCCCCAAGCTAATTTTGGGAATTAACGCCGCCACGACTAAGAATGGACATCGCTGCTGCCGTCCATTTTTCAAGGGTTAGTTTCCGTCCATAGGAGCTTTAATTAGTGAAATTGACACCACCAATGAGTTCCTCACGCCGAGATCTACGAGATGGGGGTCGCCTTTCTCCACGCCGCCGCCAGTCAATGGCGAGTCAATGCCGGTCAACGTGGTCAACGGCTACCGATGACCAAAAATTAAAGAATGGCCCGTTGGCCTATTTTCGACATTCTGGACACGTCCGTGGAGTTGGAATTACAAGACAGAACTTCAAAAGCAAAGAACGGAGGATCAAAGTTTGTGCATGCAGACCGAACGGTCCGTTTGATCGTCGGTGGGACGATTTCGATAGTGATTTCGGTCCTTTATTCCTAAATTTATGTTTTGGAATGATTATGTATTAATGATGTACTTTTACATGTGAAATTGTAAGAAAAATGGACTATGTGTATGAAAAATAGTCAAATAAGAAAATGTGAAAAATATAAAGATTTTTACGTAAAAGTTGAGTTTTACGTAAAAGCATAGGCCTCTGGTATAGTACGTGGTAAAATAGAAATAGGTTAGATGGTTTCGAGGCGTTTCCTAAACGCCGGGAACCCAAAAATTAAGTGGAAATACTGTCGAAATTTCAAAAACTGCACAAAGGGATATTTTAGAAACTGAAGAGTAAAAATGTGGTCGGGATGGAAACCCGAGCCCCCTCGATGACCTAGGATCGGAATAGTGCCACCCGAGGATCGGTGAATAGTGATCCGAGCATTTCGGTAATTAATGCTGAAAAAGCTCAAAAAGGCTTAAGAAAGATGATTTCGTGATTTTTGGGTTTAGAAAATCCAGTTTAAGCAATAAAATGAAAATGATACGGCCTAAAGACCCGTTAGGGCAAAACAGTCATTTTGATCGAAAATTTCAAGAACGATAGAGAAGGGCCCTAATGTACTTAGAATGGTTTAATTAAGATTCTAAGGGTCAGAATTAAGTTGTAAATCAAAGAAAAGTAAAGTTATGATGAAAAAGTCTCGCAGAGGGCAAAATGGTAATTTTGTCAAAAGTTAGCAGAAAAGTTATAAATGGGATATTAGACCCTAAGTTCAGGATTGGGAAATTAAACATAGAATTTTTACGTTTTACTAAGTTTTACACAAAAATAAAGTTAAATAACCGTTATTATTGTTTCGATTATAGGAACCCAATCCAAACGCAATAAAAGAACGTCTGTGGATCCAGAAGCGAAGAAGGAGATACGTGTAATGTATTTGTAAGTACAGACATTTAATTGTCTACTCACGAACTGACTTGCCATAGGATTATATGATGATGTGACGTTATGAATAACGTGTTTGTAAAGAAATGTTTTATAAAACGATAAGAAAAGTTTTTGACCATGCAATTACTAAGAATCGCGCATTGTGACATGATAATCCAATATGTTCACAAAGTCGAAAAGAATGAAAAGTTAAAAAAAAAAAGATAAATATAAGCAAGATAATAAGACTGAAAAGTTAAAGTTGACGTACCGGCCTCCCCAGTTGTGAGGTTTAAGAGTTAAGAATAGCCTCCACCCCAGATGTTTGGTGCTTCCGCAAGCTTAAGGTAGTTAATGGCTAACACACTACCCTAAGTTTATAGTGCAAGCTTGACCTTGGGGTTGATTGGTGGGTTGCTCCCCCATTCCCCCATTAGTTTGCACACATTAGGTACGTTCAACCATGGGCCCACAAGTGAAAGATAAAGAAAGAAAAAGAAAAGAAACGAAAGTAAAGCAAAAAAAAGCTAAGAAAAGAAAAGAAAAGAAAAGAAAGTAAAGTAAAGAAAAGCTAAGAAAAGAACAGAAGACTGAGAAAGAAAATAAGACAATGAGAAGCAAGAAGAGAAATTAAGTAAGCATAATCTGACTAACCTTTGTTGTTAGTTGATGTGATTTATGAAATGTTATGTATGAGATGTGTTTTGAAATATAAGTTTATGTGTATGATATATTTATATTTATGTTTGTACTTACTGAGCTCTAGCTCATTAGTCTGTTCGTGATGTAGGTACCAAGAGTAAGTTACCTACATTATGAAAGAAGAAACAGATGGGCTGGCAGACAGATTCCCAGAGTGTTATGGGGTGGGTTATGGTTTTCACTATGATTTTCCGCTGCAATTTGAAGAAAAGGTATATGTAATGTAATGAAAAAGAGACAAGGTTTAATGTAAGTTAAGTTTATGAAGTATTTCAATATGCTTTTTGAGAACTCATATGTTTAAATCGAATTTAAGAAAAAAAAAATTTTATCAGTAATTTTTCAAACACCGCTTCTGCAAGTAAGTTAAAATGACAAAGTTAAAATTAGTAAGTTTAAAGATATAAGAAGTAAGTAAGTTAAAGTAAGTTTTTCTTAAAATAAATTAAGAAAAGCAAGTTTACGAAGAGTAAAGTTCAGAGAAGTACAATCAAGTTAGTTAAAAATTTAAAAGTAAGTTTAAAGTTTAAAGTTAAGGCAGTTAGGGCAGGTCCTAATAGGGTGGTATCAGAGCAGTGTTCTTTCAACGACCCCCCATGACATTTCAAGTATCTGCTTCTGCACAGCCCAAGTAAGTTAGTTTTATTTTTATTCTGTAAATGTTTATTTATTGAAAATAACATTTTATAGTAATGAGATGATAAGATTTATGATGAAAAGGATGAGATCACTGCATGTAAAATCACGACCATGCGGTGCTAAAGAACTGCTCAGAGTAGGAACGTGGATTGTTGCCCAAGTTATAAAGATCTTCACGGCTAGTTGTCCACTAAATTTTGAGTGGCAAACAGTATTCCTGTACTCCATGTGAATGTCAGGACTAGTTTCATACTATCAAAGTGATTCCCTAATCGTATGCCGTTGATCAGGATAACTGAGTCCTGTTGGCTGTTGATATCTCTCAGGAAGATACTCTTGTGTGTAATGGGATTCTTGGTTGCAGATGTGATAGGGGCTTAACTAGGCTGAGTTTTGCCATACTACAATCGAGCAAATCTCCGAGAAGAGTCAAGCATCAGCCCCAGTTTCTTGTTTCTCATGGGCAAGCGGGGAAGTGAAGCCACCAAAGTTCCCTAGAGTTACGGATACACGAGAATTTGTTTATCGAACTGAGGAACTGCAGCCGATGTCTGGTGACACAATTCTAACGTATGCTGTATGCTACGAGGAACTGATATGGACTTCTACAACATACATTAAAGAAGGCATATGATGAAACCGAGGCCGAGGCAAAACAGGATCAAGGTAAGAGAAGACGGAAAGAGAGAAGGAGACAGCTATGCTTTACCGCACGTAAAGTTTTCCCCTAGTATTAAAGAGGTAACGTGGAAAGAAGAAGAAGAAAAGAAAAACAAGTACCTCGACTAGTTCTAATTTTCGAGGACGAAATTTTTAAGGAGGGGTGATTGTGACGGACCGGAAAATTCTGACAGTGTTACCTAGGATTAAGCTAGGTTTTTCTAAGAATTTGTATGAATAGAATGTAAAAGAACATTGTGTTTATAAATAAATAAAAAGATAAAAGTATTAATGATAATAAAGAAATGTTTTGGAGGAATTGAAATCTCCAAAAAAATAGTTAAAGACTAAAGTTCATAACTGAGAAAGTGATTTCAGATCAAAACGCTCAGAATAGGATGATTTCAGTATCCGAAAAAGATAAGATATAAGAAATGGCAAGTCAAAGTAAAGATAAGACAAGATAAGTATTTTAGGGTTTTTAAGAGTTTTGAGATTTAATTAGATCAAACCGATCGCACAGGAGGCGTCAGAAACCTACCTACGCGATTTCGGTATCCGAAAAAGATTAGATATAAGAAATGACAAGTCAAAGTAAAGATAAGGCAAGATAAGTATTTTAGGGTATTTAAGAGTTTTGAGATTTAATTAGATCAAAGCAATCGCATAGGAGGCGTCAGAAACCTGCCTATGCGATTTCAGTGAAAGTTCCGATCAGTTTGACTTTGGATTAATATAATGAGGACAAAGTAGATGATGTCACAATTGATTTATTTCTTTTAAGGAAATATGGTAGTCGGATTCAATGATTATAGTTTAAAGTAATTTTTATCAGGAAATATGCAGTATCAAGAAATTGGTCAAGATGACCTTTTCTTGAAATAAAACTGATATATTTGGATTCAAAATGCTTAAATTAGCGATTTGAGCACAAAAAGTGAATTTTGATCGGAAAACATGCAGTATCAGAAAACTGGTCAAGATGACCTTGGATGAAGTTGAAACTGATAAATTTGGGTTCAGCACACCCAAATTAGTCAGTATAGCCTATCAGCATGCTAAAATTAGTTAATTGAGCACAAAGGTAATTTTTTATCGGGAATTCGCAGTACTGGAAACAGGTCAAGATGACCTCAGATGAAAATAAAACTGATATATTTGAATTCAGCATACCCAAATTTGTTAGGATAGCCCATGTTGAAATTTTAGGCGAAAAAGTATATAAATGGTTAAAAATCAGAAATTTAAAAAAGGGGCCCATAATTTCATTTAACTTTCTCTTTCCTCCCCCTTGCACGAAAATGAACAGTAACCAACTATTGGAAACGGTGTCCGTTTTCGACACCGCCGGTCTTGTTGGAAAGCTCTCGCCGAGCTGAGTCCAACAGTGTGCCGACGCAACGGAGTAGATGTCGGAAAACGCTGCATGCGCCGCCCGAAGGTCACGGTGGCCTGAATTTTGAAATGCCGATTTTTTCCGTCATCCAACGTCCGATCGACACGATTTCAGTCCCAACGGATTCGTGGTGAAGAGGAGAACAAAACCTATAGCTCATTTCACCCCAACAGCCACCAGATCACGCCACCCAAAGCTTTGTCGTCGCCGCCGTGTAGCCACCGTGGAAGTCACTGTTCCCGGCGGAGGTGAGCGACACCGCCTAGCCAGAAACATTCAGAATGATGCGACGAAGCAAAGCCCTAAGCCAATTTTGGGAATTAAAGCCGCCACGAGGAAGAACGGACATCGCCGCCGCCGTCCATTTTTCGAGGGTTGGTTTCCTGCCATAGGAGCTTCAATTGGTGAAATTGACACCACCAATGAGTTCCTCACATCGAGATCTATGAGATGCTAGTCGCCTTTCTCCACGCCGCCGCCGGTCAATGTGGTCAACGCCGGTCAACGTGGTCAATGCCGGTCAACAACGACCGGTGACCAAAAATTGAAGAATGGCCCGTTGGCCTATTTTCAACATTCCGGACACGTCCGTGGAGTCAGAATTGCAAGACGAAATTTCAAAAGTAAAGAACAGAGGATCAAAGTTTGTGCACGCGATACCAAACGGTCCGTTTGATCGTTGGTGGGACGATTTCGGTAGTGATTTCGGTCCTTCATTCCTAAATTTATGTTTTGGAATGATTATGTATTAGTGATGTACTTTTACATGTGAAATTGTAAGAAAAATGGACTATGTGTATGAAAAATAGTCAAATAATAAAATGTGAAAAATGTAAAGATTTTTACGTAAAAGTTGAGTTTTACGTAAAAATATAAGCCTTTGGTATAGTACATAGTAAAATAGAAATAGGTTAGATAGTTTTGAAGCGTTTCCTAAATACTGAGAACCCAAAAATTAAGTGAAAATGCTGCCGAAATTTCAAAAACGGCACAAAGGGATATTTTAGAGACCGAAGAGTAAAAATGTGGTCGAGATGGAAACTCGAGCCCCCTCGATGACCTAGGATCGGAATAGTGCCACCTGAGGATCGGTGAATAGTGATCCGAGCATTTTGGTAATTAACGCTGAAAAAGCTCAAAAAGGCTTAAGAAAGATGATTTCGTGATTTTTGGGTTTAGAAAATCCAGTTTAAGCAATAAAATGAAAATGATACGGCCCAAAGACCCGTTAGGGCAAAACAGTCATTTTGATCGAAAGTTTCAGGAATGATATAGAAGGGCCCTAATGTACTTAGAATGGTTTAATTAAGATTCTAAGGGCCAGAATTAAGTTGTAAGTCAAAGAAAAGTAAAGTTATGATGAAAAAGTCTCACAAAGGGCAAAATGGTAGTTTTGTCAAAAGTTAGCAGAAAAGTTATAAATAGGATATTAGACCCTAAGTTCAGGATTGGGAAATTAAACGTAGAATTTTTACGTTTTACTAAGTTTTACATAAAAATAAAGATTTAAATAACCGTTATTATTGTTTCGGTTATAGAAACCCGATCCAGACGCAACAAAGGAACGTCTGTGGATCCGAAAGCGAAGAAAGAGATACGAGTAATGTATTTGTAAGTACAAACATTTAATTGTCTGCTCACGAACTGACTTGCCATAGGATTATATGATGATGTGACGTTATGAATAACGTGTTTGCAAAGAAATGTTTTATAAAATGATAAGAAAAGTTTTTGACCATGCAATTATTAAGAATCGCGCGTTGTGACATAATAATTCATCATGTTCAGAAAGTCGAAAAGAATGAAAAGTTAAAAAAAAAAAGAAAGATAAATATAAGCAAGATAATAAGACTGAAAAGTTAAGGTTGACATACCGACCTCCCCAGCTATGAGGTTTAAGAGTTAAGAATAGCCTCCACCCAAGATGTGTAGTGCTACCGCAAGCTTAAGGTAGTTAATGGCTAACGCACTACCCCAAGTTTGAAGTGCGAGATCAACCTTGGGGTTGATTGGTCGGTCGCTCCCCCGTTCCCCCATTAGTTTGCGTGCATTAGGTACATTCAACCACGGGCCCACAAGTGAAAGATAAAGAAAGAAAAAGAAAAGAAAAGAAAGTAAAGCAAAGAAAAGCTAAGAAAAGAAAAGAAAAGAAAAGAAAGTAAAGTAATGAAAAGTTAAGAAAAGCTAAGAAAGAAAAGAAAAGAAAAGAACAGAAGAATGAGAAAGAAAATAAGACAAAGAGAAGCAAGAAGAAAAATTAAGTAAGCATAATCTGACTAACCTTTGTTGTTAGTTGATGTGATTTATGAAATGTTATGTATGAGATGTGTTTTGAAATATACGATTATGTGTATGATATATTTACATTTATGTTTGTACTTACTGAACTCTAACTCATTAGTCTGTTCGTGATGTAGGTAACAAGAGTAAGCTGCCTACATTATGAAAGAAGAAACAGATGGGCTAGCAGACAGATTCCCAGAGTGTTATGGGGTGGGTTATGGTTTTCACAATGATTTTCAGCTACAATTTGAAGAAAAGGTATATGTAATGTAATGAAAAAGAGACAAGGTTTAATGTAAGTTAAGTTTATGAAGTATTTCAATATGCTTTTTGAGAACTCATATGTATAAATCGAATTTAAGAAAAAAAAAATTTTATCAGTAAGTTTTCAAACACTGCTTCTGCAAGTAAGTTAAAATGACAAAGTTAAAATTAGTAAGTTTAAAGATATAAGAAGTAAGTAAGTTAAAGTAAGTTTTTCTTAAAGTAAATTAAGAAAAGTAAGTTTAAGAGGAGTAAAGTTCAGAGAAGTATAATCAAGTTAGTTAAAAGTTTAAAAGTAAGTTTAACGTTTAAAGTTAAGGCAGTTAGGGTAGGTCCTAACAGGGTGGTATCAGAGCAGTGTTCTTTCAACGACCCCCCATGACATTTCAAGTATCTGTTTCTGCACAGTCCAAGTAAGTTAGTTTTATTTTTATTCTGTAAATGTTTATTTATTGAAAATAACATTTTATAGTAATGAGATGATAAGATTTATGATGAAGAGGATGAGATCACTACATGTAAAATCATGACCATACAGTGCTAAAGAACTGCTTAGAGTAAGAACGTGGATTGCTGCCCAAGTTGTACAGATCTTCAGGACTAGTTGTCCACTAAGTTTTGAGTGGCAAACAGTATTCCTGCACTCCATGAAAATGTCAGGACTGGTTTCACACTATCAAAATGTTTCCCCGATTGTATGCCATTGATCAGGATAACTGAGTCCTGTTGGCTGTTGATATCTCTCAGGAAGATACTCTTGTGTGTATTGGGATTCTTGGTTCCAGATGCCATAGGGGCTTAACTGGGCCGAGTTTTGCCATACCACAATCGAGCAAATCTCCAAGAGGAGTCTAGCATCAGCCCCAGTTTCTTATTTCTCATGGGCAAGTGGGGAAGTGAAACCACCAAAGTTCCCTAGAGTTACGGATACACGAGAATTTGTTTATCGAACTAAGGAACTGCAGCCGATGTCTGGTGATACAGTTCTAATGTATGCTGTATGCTACAAGGAACTGATATGGACTTCTACAACATACATTGAAGAAGGCATATGACGAAACCGAGGCCGAGGCAAAACAGGATCAAGGCAAGAGAAGACTAAAAGAGAGAAAGGGACAGCTGTGCTCTACCGCACGTAAAGTTTTCCCCTAGTATTAAAGAGGCAACGTGGAAAGAAGAAGAAGAAAAGAAAACAAGTACCCTCACTAGTTCTAATTTTTGAGGATGAAATTTTTAAGGAGAGGTGATTGTGATAGACCAGAAAATTCCAATAGTGTTACCTAGGATTAAGCTAGGTTTTTTTAAGAATTTTTATGAATAGAATGTAAAAGAATACTATGTTTATAAATAAATAAAAATATAAAAGTATTAATGATAATAAAGAAATGTTTTGGAGGAATTGAAATCTCCAAAAAAATAGTTAAAGAATAAAGCTCACAACTGAGCAAGTGATTTCAGACCAAAACGCTCAGAATAGGGTGATTTCGGTATCCTAAAAAGATAAGATATAAGAAATGGCAATTCAAAGTAAAGATAAGGCAAGATAAGTATTTTAGGGTTTTTAAGAGTTTTGAGATTTAATTAGATCAAACCAACCGCACAGGAGGCGTCAGAAACCTACCTATGCGATTTCGGTATCCAAAAAAGATAAGATATAAGAGATGGCAAGTCAAAGTAAAGATAAAACAAGATAAGTGTTTTAGGGTTTTTAAGAGTTTTGAGATTCAATTAGATCAAACCGATCGCATAGAAGGCGTCAGAAGCCTGCCTATGCGATTTCGGTGAAAGTTCCGATCAGTTTGACTTTTGGTCAAACTTTGACTTTGGATTAATATAATGAGGACAAAGTACATGATGTCACAATTGATTTATTTCTTTTAAAGAAATGTGGTAGTCAGATTCAATGATTATAGTTTAAAGTAATTTTTATCAGGAAATATGCAGTATCAAAAAATTGGTCAAGATGACCTTTTCTTGAAATAAAACTGATATATTTGGATTCAAAATGCTCAAATTAGCCATTTGAGCACAAAAAGTGAATTTTGACCGGGAAATATGCAGTATCAGAAAACTGGTCAAGATGACTTTGGATGAAGTTGAAACTGATAAATTTGGATTCAGCACGCCCAAATTAGTCAGTATAGCCTGTCAGCATGCTAAAATTAGTTAATTGAACACAAAGGTGATTTTTTATCGGGAATTCGCAGTACTGGAAACTGGTCAAGATGACCTCATATGAAAATAAAATTGATATATTTGGATTCAGCATGACCAAATTAGTCAGGATAGCCCATGTTGAAATTTTAGGCGAAAAAGTATATAAAGGGTTAAAAATCAGAAATTTAAAAAAGGGGCCCATAATTTCATTTAACTTTCTCTTTCCTCCCCCTTACACGAAAATGAACAGTAACCAACTATTGGAAACGGTGTCCATTTTTGACACCGTCGGTCTCGTTGGAAAGCTCTCGCCGAGCTGAGTCCAACGGTGTGCCGACGTGACGGAGTAGACGCCGGAAAACACTGCACGCGCCACCCAAAGGTCACGGTGGCCGGAATTTTCAAACACCGATTTTTTCCACTGTCTGCCGTCCGATCGAAACGATTTCGGTCCCAATGGATTCGTGGTGAATAGGAGAACAAAACCCATAGCTCATTTCACCCCATCAGTCGTCGGATCGCACTGCCCAAAGCTTCACCGTCGCTTCCATGTAGCCGCTGTGGAAGTCACTGTTCCCGGTGGAGGTGAGCGACACTGCCCAGCCAGAAACATTCAGAATGATGCGATGAAGCAAAGTCCCAAGCCAATTTTGGGAATTAACGCCGCCACGAGGAAGAACCGACATCGCCGCCGCCGTCCGTTTTTCGAGGGTTAGCTTCTGGCCACAGGAGCTTCAATTGGTGAAATTGACACCACCAACTAGTTCCTCACGTCGAGATCAACGAGATGGTGTTCGCCTTTCTCCATGCCGTCGCCGGTCAACACCGGTCAACGTGGTCAACACCGGTCAACGTGGTCAACGCCTGTCAACGGCGATCGGTGACCAAAAATTGAAGAATGGCCCGTTGGCCTATTTTTGACGTTCCGAACACATCTGTGGAGTCAGAATTGCAAGACGGAATTTCAAAAGCAAAGAGTGGAGGATCAAAGTTTGTGCATGTGAGACCGAACGGTCCGTTTGATCGTCGGTGGGACGATTCGGTAGTGATTTCGGTCCTTCATTCCTAAATTTATGTTTTGAAATGATTATGTATTAATGATGTACTTTTACATGTGAAATTGTAAGAAAAATGGACTATGTGTATGAAAAATAGTCAAATAAGAAAATGTGAAAAATGTAAAGATTTTTACGTAAAAGTTGAGTTTTACGTAAAAATATAGACCTCTGGTATAGTACGTAGTAAAATAGAAATAGGTTAGATGGTTTCGAGGTGTTTCCTAAATACTGAGAACCCAAAAATTAAGCGAAAATGCTGCCGAAATTTTGAAAACGGCACAAAGGGATATTTTAGAAACCGAAGTGTAAAAATGTGGTCAGGATGGAAACCCGAGCCCCCTCGATGACCTAGGATCGGAATAGTGCCACCCGAGAATCGATTTATAGTGATCTGAGCATTTCGGTAATTAATGCTGAAAAAACTCAAAAAGGCTTAAGAAAGATGATTTCGTGATTTTTGGGTTTAGAAAATCCAGTTTAAGCAATAAAATGAAAATGATACGGCCCAAAGACCCGTTAGGGGCAAAACGATCATTTTGACCAAAAATTTCAGGAATGATAGAGAAGGGCCCTAATGGACTTAGAATGATTTAATTAAGATTTTAAGGGCCAGAATTAAGTTGTAAATCAAAGAAAAGTAAAGTTATGATGAAAAAGTCTCACAAAGGGCAAAATGGAAATTTTGCCAAAAGTTAACAGAAAAGTTATAAATGGGATATTAGACCCTAAGTTCAGGATTGGGAAATTAAACGTAGAATTTTTATGTTTTACTAAGTTTTACATAAAAATAAATATTTAAATAACTGCTATTATTGTTTCGGTTATAGGAACCCGCTCTAGACGCAACAAAGGAACGTCTATAGATCCAGAAGCGAAGAAGGAGATACGAGTAATATATTTGTAAGTACAGACATTTAATTGTCTACTCACGAACTGACTTGCCATAGGATTATATGATGATGTGACGTTATGAATAACTTGTTTATAAAGAAATGTTTTATAAAATGATAAGAAAAGTTTTTGACCATGCAATTATTAAGAATCGCACATTGTGACATAATAATCCAACATGTTCACAGAGTCGAAAAGAATGAAAAGTTAAAAAAAAAAAAGAAAGATAAATATAAGCAAGATAATAAGACTGAAAAGTTAAGGTTGACGTACCGGTCTCCCCAGCTGTGAGGTTTAAGAGCTAAGAATAGCCTCCACCCCAGATGTGTGGTGCTACCGCAAGCTTAAGGTAGTTAATGGCTAATGCATTACCCCAAGTTTGTAGTGCGAGATCGACCTTGGGGTTGATTGGTGGGTCGCTCCCCTGTTCCCCCATTGGTTTGTGTGCATTAGGTACGTTCAACCACGGGCCCACAAGTGAAAGATAAAGAAAGAAAAAGAAAAGAAAAGAAAGTAAAGTAAAGAAAAGTTAAGAAAAGCTAAGAAAGAAAAGAAAAGAAAAGAAAAGAACAGAAGAATGAGAAAGAAAATAAGACAATGAGAAGCAAGAAGAAAAATTAAGTAAGCATAATCTGATTAACCTTTGTTGTTAGTTGATGTGATTTATGAAATGTTATGTATGAGATGTGTTTTGAAATATAAGTTTATGTGTGTGATATATTTATATTTATGTTTATACTTACTGAGTTCTAGTTCACTAGTCTGTTCGTGATGTAGGTAACAAGAGTAAGCTACCTACATTATGAAAGAAGAAACAGATGGGCTGGCAGACAGATTCCCAGAGTGTTATGGGGTGGGCTATGGTTTTCACTATGATTTTCCGCTGCAATTTGAAGAAAAGGTATATGTAATGTAATGAAAAAGAGACAAGGTTTGATGTAAGTTAAGTTTATGAAGTATTTCAATATGCTTTTCAAGTACTCATACGTTTAAATTGAATTTAGGATAAAAGAAATTTTATCAGTAATTTTTCAAACACCGTTTCCGCAAGTAAGTTAAAATGACAAAGTTAAAATTAGTAAATTTAAAGATATAAGAAGTAAGTAAGTTAAAGTAAGTTTTTCTTAAAGTAAATTAAGAAAAACAAGTTTAAGAAGAGTAGAGTTCAGAGAAGTATAATCAAGTTAGTTAAAAGTTTAAAAGTAAGTTTAAAGTTTAAAGTTAACGCAGTTAGGGCAGGTCCTAATAGCTACAGTGTTGGTACGTGCTTGCTACAGTGTCAACGTACACTTGCTACAGTGTTGGTACAGTGGCTACAATCTAGTGCTTGAAATTAAGAAGGATCCAGTGTGATAGAATGCGTGATAAGCTTGGTGTTCAAAGTCTCCTGACATGAATAATGATGCCTTCTTCGACACTACAGAAAAATAAAGTGCTAAAATTAGATATTTTCAAAATAAAATGTTATAAATAAACTCATTGGAAATATTTAATTTTAAGCTTATTTAATATATTATTAGAAAAATATGAAAATTAAATAAAAACTTTACGAAATTTATGAAAATCTAAATTAAAGTACACAAAACAAAATAAATCAAAAACAAATAAAAAACGACTAAAATTCTCAAGAACAAGCTAATTTTTGTGCATGAAAAAGTGGTAAAATAACTCTATTTTATAGAGTTAGAGTTATCTGTCTGCTTAAGTATACTAATTTACTTTTGATGTATATTATACAATAATTTTAATCCTGAATAGGTGAATCACTTCATTTATATGACTCGTGTATTTTGATGTTTCAAAGGCTGAAGTGTCTCGGAGCTAGTAATCTTATAGACCTGTTTGTTGGGTACATGACTTATATATAATGGAGGGTTTATTTACAAATATTGAAATCATAACTTTAATAAAAAATAAAGATTATCATCTTAAAGACATTATATTAGATATAAAAATGGATAAAGGCTTAGGTTGTTTGCTTGGTAGATGATTTCTTATTTATATATGGTGAATAATCATTTTCTTAATCAGGTGTGTAATGGATCTTTAAGATAGCTTGATCAATAAGTCTAATGGATTTTGACCTAAGGTTGATCATGGATATCATATGAGGGTATTGCATACATGACAAGGTTATTAGACGATAGTTTATCACTGGCTTGCATACAATATATAATCAAAAGTACAGTTTCAGGTTTATAGTAGTGTGACTCTGAGACCATTAATTATGTGATGAGTTATTTGGTATAGAATAATAGTTACATGGATTATTAGAGCTCATATTATATATGTTCAATTGGTCCCTTTACTAACTCCTTATAATTCTTTAATAGATGGTAACTGATTGTGATATTTTTTATTATTTGTATTGTTATATTTAGTGAAGAAAAAAATCCGAATCACCTATTCTAAGATGTGGACGTTTTTTCTAGGAGACAAGGGAAAAATTATAATTTTGTATTATTCAATAAATGGGATAAATATTTAATCTAAGTGAATATTTATTTTGGAATATAAGATTTGAAATTTGAATTAATTGTATTTGTCTTTTAAAAAAGAAATATGAGATTGATTTAAATTTTAAAAATTTTGTTTAAATAAATATTTAGAAATTTAAAATAATATCTTATTTAAATTTAAATTGAACAAAATTTTGGTCTAACACACTAATAGGGGGCAGCTATACTTAGATTTGGAAGACAAGATTTTCTCTTAATTTGATTTTGTTTTGGATAGGAGATTATATAATTGTTTGAATTTTTCACAACTATAATTTATTTAAATTTAATTTGTTGTTGTGAAAAATTATCCATGTAGACAAAATCATAAGATTTATGAAGTTTAAAATTTGAATAAAATTTTGGATCACACAACCTCTAGTAGAAAAATTTTTTGGGTCACATTTCTAGGGATAAAATTCAACCACACTTAGAGGAAGGGGAAAGAAAAGTCTTTTCTAGAATCCCATTTAAATTTTGAATCCTTTCTTCCGTGTGGTAGCCAAATTTTTCTAGAAAGGGAGAATTGGCCTTTCGGGGTGAGGAGAGACAGAAAAATTTTTATTGAGTCCTATTTAAATTCTGAAAGTCATCTAATATAATTTTATAAATAGGACCCTTAAGACTCCTATTTTTTTTAGACTACAGACTCTTAGGTGAGTGAATTTATTATTATACCTCTTACTAATATAATAATAAATTCTTAAAAATCTGGGTGGTTGGAAGGAGACAAGGCACACTAAAATAACAATCAATGAACTGAGTGCTCATACACTTCATCGTTTAGGAATTGGAAAATAGTAAAGAAGACTAGTTGGTTGAAGCTTCTTGGTCACATCTTCTAGTGTTCGTGGTGTTTTCCTCTAAAAGCATAATAATTATTGAATAATTTATTGTATATGATAACACGAGTTTTTATCGATCTTAAAATTTTTTTTAAATTTCGTTGTACATATCTTACTATTTTTTATCCCACACAAGGTTTAAATCTTAGGTGTGCCATGTTAGGAGATGCTCTAAGCATGAAAGATATTTTGATGTATTTCATTTATTTTGAACTGGATAATAAAATTATTTTTAGAGATTATTCATTACATTGCTGTTTGTCCTTATTCTATTTACATGTTAAAGTAAATGTAAACAAATATGGCTCACTGACTGCTTGTGTTAAACTATTAGAATGTTGCATACAATAGATTTTTGTATGCGAGAAGACAATGTTCTAAAATAAGCAGTCTAAATTATGGTCCGTAGTCTATAGGGTTAGACCAAGCATCTAACTCATGTTAAGACTATTATGTTATCTAAAACTATGGTGGGGACGGTTTGTCTTGACTGTCTGGAGCATAGACTCCCGAGTAGAAACATAGATATATTGCTTGGCGGTGACATATTGGATCGGAACTAAAGCGTGATCGATCTACGTAGTCCGCTATGAGTGGATCAATTTGTTTTTGACATTCATTATGCAATAACCTTTATCCTGAGTAAATGAATTACTTCATGTATATGGCTTGTATACTTTGATGTTCAAATGGTAAAGCATCTCAGAGGTAGTAAGCTTATAAACCGGTTTGTTGGGTGCATGACTTGTATACGATAGAGGGTTTGTTTATAGATATTGAAATCATAACTCTAATAAGGAGTTAAAAGTATCCTCATTAAGGCATTATACTGGATGTGAAAGTGGACAAGGCCTTCGGTCGTTTGCTAAGTAGATGACTTCTTATTCACATATGGTAAATAATCATTTTCTTATTTGGTAGTATAATAGAACTTTAAGATAGCTTGATCAGTAGGTTGAACAGACTTTGACCTAATGGTTGATCATGGATATCATATGAGGGTTTTGCATACATGACAAGGTCATTGGATAATAGCTTGTCATAGGATTTCGTAATACGATATATAATTGGGAGTTTAGTTTCAGGTTTATATTAGTGTGACTCTGAAATTAGTGATCATATGATTGAGTTGGTCAGTACAGAGCAATGATCATATGGATTCATAGGAGCCCGGTTATATATGTCCAAGTGGTCCTTCTACTAGCTCCACATAATTCCTTAACGGATGGCAAATTGATCAGGGTATACTTCTTGGCTGGTTGCATTGCATGGATATAGGTGGTGTCCACATAGGATAAGGATGGAAGACAAGATTTTCTACTATTGAATTCGAATTTTGTTTTGGATAAGAGATTAAGCAATTATTCGAATTCCAAATAAAGTTATCATGATTTTATTTGAGTTTGAATTGGAGTTGTGGAAAATTATCCATTAGGACAAAATTTGAAATACAAGTTTTTGTGGAGTTTGAAATTTGAAATTTGAAATTTAAATTTTGAATTTTATATTTGAATTTGAAATTTAAATTTAAATTTTAAATTTGAATTTTATATTCAAAATTTAAATTTGAAATTTGTATTTGAAGTTTGAATTTTGAAATTTGAACTTCAAAATTTGAATTCAATTTTTGAATCATAAATCCAAATACTAACCAAATTTTGTGGATAAATCCATTTGGCAATTTTGGTTTTATTGTGGATAAGGGAGAGGAAGATCTTGTTTGAATCCTACTTGAATTTTGAATCCTAATCCTTATCAAAGTGGCCGAATTTGTTGAAGGGAATCCCACCCTTTAGAGTTCAGATTTTTTGTGGATGAGGATGAATAAAAAATTCAAGTTTCAATCCTATTTGAATTTTGAATCTATCCCTCACAATGTATGGCCGAAATCTCCATGGATAAGCCTAAGAGAATTCGGATTTTTTATGGACAAAAATGAGATGAAATTCAAGTTAGAAAATCCTATTTGAATTTTGATTCTCCTCACACTTGAATGGCCGAATCTAGCCGTGTTTCTTGGCCTAGAGGAAATTCAGTTTTAGTAGATAAATGAGGAGATAAAATTCAAGTTAAAATCCTGTTTGAATTTTATATACAAAATCTAGCTAGGGTGGCCGAATCTTCCCAAGTTTATAGCCTATAGTGAATTCGGATTTTGTGTGGAAGGAAGGGAGAAAATCTTCTCTTGGTCCAATTCAAATTCAAGAGATCACCTCATATAAGTCTATAAATAGGAGTCCTACCACTCCAGTTCTCTTAGACCACAGACTCTTAGGTGAGTAGGCTTATTATTACACAACTTATCGTGACAATAAGTTCTTAAGAGATCTAGGTGGTCGGAAAGAGATTAGCAGTGCTAGTATACCGATCGAGAATCCGAGTGTCTATACACTCTGCTGTAAGGGAATTAGAGAATAGTAGAGAAGGTTAGTTGGTTGAAGCCCTCCGATCATTCTCCTCCTACATCCTTGGCATCCTCTGAAGGTATAAATTTATTGCTATTAGTTTATTGTATATGATATCATGAAATATTTAACGATCTTGAAAAATTTTTGTAATTCCACTGTGTAAATTTTATCAATTTTTCCTACATGCCATAAGCGGAAAAGACATTTTAATGTATTTCATTTATTTCAAACGGATTAATAAAATAATTTACAGGTTATTCATTATATTGCTATTAGTCCTCAACGTATTTATATGTTAAAGTAAAGGTAAGCAAATATGGCTCATTGACTGCTTATGTTAAACTGCTAGAAAGTTGTATAGAATAATCTTTTATATGCGAGAAGACAACTTTCTAGAGTAAGCGGTCTAAATCTATGGTCCATAGTCTATGGGGTTAGAGTGGGTAACTAAATCATGCTAAGACTCTCATGTTGTCTAAAGCCAATTGGGAGGACAGTTTATCTTGACTATCCAGAGCTTTGACTCCTGAGTAAAGATATAGATATGTTACTTGGTGGTGACATATTGGAACAAGACTAAAGCATAATTGATCTGCATAGTCTACTATGAGTGGATTAATTTGCTTTCAATGTTCATTATGCGACAACCTTAATCTTGAGTAAGCGAACAGCTCCATGTATGTGGCTAGTGTGCTTTGATATTCCAAAGGCCAAGGTGTCTCTGCGGTAGTAAGCTAATGGACCAGTTCGTTGGGTACATAGTAAACATATGATGGAGATATTGCTTATAGATAAGAAATCATAGCTCTTATGTAGAGTTAAGGTTATCCTCTTAAAGGCATTATGCTAAATTAGTGAGAATAGACAAAACTTTGGGTCGTTTGTTTGACAAACGACTTATTATTCATATATGGTGGATAATCATTCTCTTATTCGGTGTATAATGGATCTTTAAAATAGCATGATCATAAGGTTGAATAGACTTTGACCTAGGTTGATCATGGATATCACATGAAGGTTTTGAATTAATGACAAGGTCATTGAATAGTGTCTTTCCTTAGGCTTGCATAATTTGCTATATAATTGGGAGTTCAGTTTTAGGCTACAATGGAATGATCCTAAAATTAGTAATCATGTAATTGAGTTGCTTGGCATAGAATAATGATTACACAAATTTATGAAAACTTGATTATATATATTTAATCAGTTTCTCTACTAGCTCTTATAGTTTTTTAAAGATGGTAGTTGGTTAAGATATTTTTACATGGCCTGTGTCTTGCATTTAGTGATGATAAAAATCCGTATCACCCTCCACAAGGGTGTAAGAGTTTTTCTTTGTGTACTGGAGGAACAAAATTATAATTTTGTATTATTCAATAAATGGAATAAATATTTAAATTAATATTTATTTTTGGAAGATAAGATTTGAAATTTAAATTAATTGTATTTGAATTTTAAATTCAAACACGTGATTAATTTGAATTTTGAAAATCTTTTCTTAAAATAAATATTTTAAATTTAAAAGGTTATCCTATTGGAATTTGAATTGAACAAAATCTTGCCTTCGCACAATCTAGGGGTGGCGTCCATATTGGATAAGGATAAAAGACAAGATTTTCTCCCACTTGAATTTGAATTTTATTTTGGATAAGAGATTATATAATTATTTGAATTTCAAATAAAGTTACCATGATTTTATTTGAATTTGAATTGCAGTTGTAGAAAATTATCCATGTGGATAAAATTTAAAAAGATTTGTGGAGTTTAAAATTTGAATTAAATTTTGAATCACAAATCTTAGGGAAGCCAAATTTGTTATGGATAAATCTTAGGGTGAAATTTGGTTTTCTTGTGGATAAGGGAGAAGGAAAAATCTTGTTTGAATCCTACTTGAATTTTGAATCTCCTCATTCAAAGAGTGGCCGAATTTTTCAAGTGAGAGTTGTCCTAGAAGGGGTTGGTTTTTATGTGGATAAGGAATAGTAAAAATTCAAATTTGAATCCTCCTCACCCTTGATGGCTGAATTTCTTTAGGGGATTTTCCCCTTGGTGGAGTCGGTTTTGGAGGATAAAATTGACGAGAGAAAATCCTTTTTTAGTCTAATTCAAAATTCAAAAGGTTACCTCATGTAATATTATAAATAGGAGTCATCCCACTCCTATTCTCCTTAGACCACAGACTCTTTAGTGAGCAGGCTTATTCTTGCACAAATCACCGTAGTAATAAGTTCTTAAAGGATCTGAGTGGTCAGAAAGAGATGAGCCATGCAAAATACCAATCAAGGAAATGGGTACCCACACACTTAACCATCTAGGAATTGGAGAATAACGGATAAGACTAGTTGGTTGAAGCCCTTCTTGGTGTTGTCCTCCTGAGTTTCTTATGTTCACCCCGACATCTAAGGTGTTTTATCTGAAAGGTAAATTTGATTGTTAATAATTTATTGTATGTAACAATATGAGTTCTAACGATCTTTAAAAAATTTTTAAAATTCTGCTGTGCATAGTTTTCATTTTTCCAACATTAAAGTCATTCATGTAACTTGAAACAATGATCTTTGTTCCTTTGGGTTATAAAATAGACCTCCTTTAGTTTTCTTAGGATATCCTATAACCACGCATAATTTCAAACGCAGTTCTAACTTCGTCGCATTCCTATCTTGTGCATGTGCTGGGCAACTGTAGGAAAATCAAAAAACATGTGTAGTAGAATAAAAATTTTCTAAAATATCATACTATTTCATGTTTCTATATATAATAAATTACCCAATAATCTATATACCTTCTGAGAAAAACACTAAGAATGCCAAAGAATACGACTGAGAAAGCTTCAAACAACTAACCTTCTTTACTAGTCGGGCACTTGGTTCCTCGATTAATATCCGTGTGGCTTGTCTCCTTCCAACCATCTAGATCTCTAAGAATTTATTATTATGAGTAAAAATTATAATAATAAATTCACTCATATGAAAGTCTGTGGTTTAAGAAAATTAGGAGCACCAAGGGTCCTATTAATAGTGAATGTACTAGGTGGTTTTTAAATTTGAACAGGATGCCAAAAAATATTTTTCTCTCTCTTCCCCTTACAGTTGGCGTTTTTCTCTAAGGGAGAATTCCCAAAAAATCCTCCACCTACAGTTGAAGAAATTAAAAAATTTAATTTAAATTTCAATATCCACAAATCTTGTGATTTTATTTGTACGAATAATGTTTCATAACTCGAATTTAAATTCAAAATAAAATCATAACAACTTTATTTGAATTAAATAATTATATAATAATCATCTAAAACAAAATCAAATAAGGAGAAAATTTTTTCTTCCCTTAACCTCGTAGTATGCGCTAATATTGATGCACAAAAAGATAAGATTTTATTCGATTCAAATTCAAATAGGATAAATTTTATATTTAATTCAAAATATTTATTTAATTAAGATTATCTAAGTATTTAAATTAATTATTCAAGTAATTAAATTATCAATATCTTTTAAAATTTAAATCAATCTCATTTTTATTTCAAAAAACAAATATAATTAATTTAAATTTCAAATCTTATCTTTTGAATAAATATTTATAAAAATTAAATATTTATCACATTAATTAATTAAAACAAAATTCTCACTCTACCATTGTTCTGGAAAAAATGCCTACACGTCACTTAAAGGTGACCCGGATTTTTCTTTTCACTAAGGGGGCGTTTAGTGAAATATTTGCATTTTAATTATATTCAAATATAATGCAATTTTACACTAAACATAAATATTTATATTCAAATACAATTCTTTTCAAAAGTGCTACAAAAAAATTACTATTTAAAAGTTTTTTAAAACAATTACATCAACTTTTTAACTCTACTATTTATCTCTACTTTTACCAATCACATCAATTTTTTAACTCTAAAATACATTTCATCCAAACACACATTTCATTTAAATACAAAACAAATACTTTTCAACCAAATACAACACTCAAAAAACAAATTACATTTAAATACAATCAAAATACAATGTGTTTACCGAACGCCCCATAAGTCCAAGAGTGTAAGTTATAAATAATACCCTAATTATTTACCATCAGTTAAGGAATTATACTGAGCTAATAAAGACACCAATTGGACATATACCGAATAAACTCCTAATATAATTATTAGTTTCAGAGTCACACTATTATAGATCTAAAACCAAACTCCTAAATATGTATCATATTACGTAAGCCAGTGAATAACCACTATCTAATAACCTGGTCATATATGCAATACTCTCATATAATATCCATAATCAATCTAAGGTCAAAGTCCTTTCCACCTTTTGATCACATTATCTTCAAAATACGTTATACACTCAATTAAGAAAATGCTTATTTATCATATATGAATAATAAATCATTTGTCAAACTAAAATCCAAGACCTTGTTCATTTTCATATCCAGTATAATGCCATTTAAATAATAACATTTACTTTTTATTAGAGCTATGATTCTATATTTATAAGCAAAACCTTCATCGTATATAAGAAATGTGCCTAAGGAACTAGTTTAGTAGCTTATTACTTTGAGAACACCTTAGCTATTAGAACATCAAAGTACACAAGTCATGCACATGAAACCATTCACTTACTCATGATTAACGTTCTTACATAATGAACATAAAAAGTGAATTAATCTACTCAAGCAGACTATATAGATCAATAACACTTTGGTTCTAGTTAAGGATGTCACCACTAAGCAACATATCTATGTCTCTACTTAGAAGTCAACATGCTTTAGACGATTAACACAAACTATCTCCCCAATTGGTTTTAGACAACATAATATTCTTAATATGAGTTAGATACTCATACTAACCCCATATACTATAGATTATAAATTTATACTATTCATTTTAAAATGTTGTCTTCTCTCATACAAAGAGCCATTATATGCAACATTCTAACAATTTAACACCAAGTAGTCAATAAGCCATATTTGGTTACATTTACTTTAACATGTAAATAAATTTAGAATATATAGCAATGTAATAAATAACCTATAATATATTATTAATTAATTCAAAATAAATGAAATACATCAAAAATGTCTTTTCCTCTTAAGGCACTTCTAACAATCTCCCACTTGCTCTAAGCTAGTAAATATGCCATGTTACACATCCTCATTACCTTTAGCTTCTAGCCACCAAAGTCTTAGTAAAGGAATCAACAATTTTGTTCTCGGACACGATCCTACATACATTAACTAGTCCATCCTCCATATACTCTCTAATTATATAGTATTTTCGATCAATGTGCTTGGTCCTCCTATGGTGCCTTGATTCCTTTGTGTTGGTAACATCAGCACCATTATCACAATAAAGTGTGATAGCCATGTTAACTCCCAAAATGACCCTAAGATCTTTAAAGAACTTAGGGAGCTAAAACGCTTCTTTAGACGCCTTGGCCCCAGGCACATATTCAGTCTCCATTGTAAAGACAATAGTGCAAACCTATTTCATGCTTCTCTCCACAATGGCGTCTTCTCCAAGTATGAACACTAATCTTGAAGTCGATTTCCTCGAATCCTTACAAGTTTGGAAGTATGAATCTATGTATCCTACATGTGTTAGGTCTCCTCCAGAATATACCAGCATATAATCACTCGTTCTCTTAAGATACTTAAGTATATGCTTCACAAATTACTAATGCATGGTTGTGGGGTTCGCTTGGAATCGACCCACTATGCCTACTGCAAAATAAATATCTGAGCAAGTGTAAAGCATGGCATACCTTACTCATACGCTCTTTTTCTTCTGATGCCTTAGGACAGTCATCCAGTGAAAGAGTTAAACCAGTAATAGAAGGTTAAGAACCTTTCTTTGCCTCTTACATTGCAAATTTCTCAATTATCTTATTCATGTATGAAGTTTGGGATAGAGCTATCATACTATTCTTTTAATTCTTAAAGTGACATACACCTAGAACATAATTAGCTTGTCCTAAGTCTTTCATATCAAACTGTTGGGATAACTAAAGTTTGACCGATGATAAGTTCCCTACATCATTCCCAATGAGTAGTATATCATCAATATAGAGAACTAGAAAGACCATCTTATCATTATTTATACCTTTGTAAACACAAAGTTCATCAATGTTCTATTCAAAATAGAATATTTTAATCACTTGATCAAATCTTTAGTTCTATAAGTAGAATGCTTACTTTAATCCATAAATAGATCAAAACAACTTGCAAACCTTGCTTTCTTAGCCTTTTACCATGAACCTGTCGAGTTGTACTATATAGATACTTTCATTAAGATGGCCATTCAAAAATATCGTCTTGACATCCATTTGCTAGATCTTGTAATCGAAAGGCATAATAATGGATAGAAAAATGCGAATAGACTTCATCACAACAGGCAAAGAGGTTTCTTCATAGTCAACGCCAACCTTTTGTTAGGAAATGTCCTAAGCATTAGAGACATTTTGATGTATTTATTTTGAACTGGATAATAAAATTACGTATAGAGGTTATTCATTACATTGCTATCTGTCCTCGTTTTATTTACATGTTAAAGTAAATGTAAGCAAATATGACTCCCTGACTGCTTGTGTTAAACTATTAGAACGTTGCATGCAATGGACTTTTGTATGCGAGAAGACGATATTCTAAAGTTAGCGGTCTAAACTATGGTCTATAGTCTATAGGGTTAGACCGAGCATCTAACTCATGTTAAGACTATTATGTTATCTAAAGCCTTGGAAGGGACGGTTTGTCTTGACTGTCTAGAGCTGGACTCCCAAGTAGAGACATAGATATGTTGCTTGGTGGTGACATATTAGACTGGGACTAAAGCGTGATTGATCTACGAAGTCCGTTTTGAGTGGATCGATCTGCTTTTGACGTTCATTGTACAGTAACCTTAATCTTGAGTAAAAGGACAGCTTCATGTATATGACTTGTGTAATTTGATGTTCCAATGGCTAAAGCGTCTCAGAGGTAGTAAGCTTATAGACCGGTTCGTTGGGTGCATGACTTGTATACGATGAAGGGTTCGTTTACAGATATCGGAATCATAGCTCTAATAAGGAGTTAAGGGTATCCTCTTAAAGGCATTATACTAAATATGAAAATGGACAAGGCCTTGGGTCGTCTACTGGGTGGATGACTTCTTATTCACATATGGTGAATAATCATTTTCTTAATTCGGTAGTATAATGGAACTTTAAGATAGCCTGATCAGTAGGATTAAACGGACTTTGGCCTAAGGCTAATCATGGATATCATATGAGGGTTCTGCATATATGACAAGGTCATTGGACGATAGCTTGTCACAGGCTTACGTAATACGGTATATAATTGTGAGTTCAGTTTCAGGTTTATAGTGGTGTGACTCTGAAATTAGTGATCATATGGATTTGCAGGAGCCTGATTATATATGTCTAATTAGTCCTTCTACTAGCTCCACATAATTCCTTAATGTTTGGCAAAATTGATCTGTGTATGCTATTGGCTAGTTTATTATACATGGATGGTATTGACACAGGATTAGGATGCTAGACAAGATTCTCTCCGGTTCGATTCAAATTTTGTTTTGGATAATAGAGTACACAATTTTTCGAACTCTAAATAAAGTTGCCATGATTTTATTTGAGGTTGGATTGGAGTTGTAGAAAATTATCCATGAGAACAAGAGTTTGAAATACAACTGTTTTGTGGGTTTTGAAATTTGAATTTGAAATTTGAAATTTGAATTTTGAAATTTGAAATTTGAAATTTGAAATTTGAATTTGAAATTTGAATTTGAAATTCAAATTTGAAATTTGAATTTGAAATTTAAATTTGAAATTTGAAATTTGAAATTTGAAATTTGAATTTGAAATTCGAATTTGAAATTTGAAATTCGAATTTGGAATTTGAAATTCAAATTTTGAATCACAGTCCAAGTGGGATTCGAATTTGTTGTGGTAAATCCACAAGGAATGAAATTCGAATTTGAGTTGGATATGGAGAGGATAATCTTGCTAGAATCCTACTTGAATTTTGAATCCAAATCCTAACTAAAGTTAGACGAAAATTTTGAGGATTATCCTCAATGATTTTCAGATTTTTTGTGGATAAGGTTCAAGGAAAAATTCAAGTTTCAATCCCAGTTGAATTTGGGTTCTCTCCTCCTAGATAATGGCCGAAATTTTGGAGTAAATCTCCTAGGAGATTTTCGGTTATTTTGGATAAGGATGAGATAAGATTTAAGCTTGAAAATCCTAGTGGAATTTTGATTCTCCCTTATCCAAAAGTGGCCGAATTTTTATGGAGATTTTCTCCTTAGAATTTTCAGATTTTTTGGTTGAAAAAAGGGAGATAAAATTCTAGTTAAAATCTTGTTTAGATTTGGATTGGATTTATCCTAAAGTGGCCGAATTTTATTGTTGGGATTTTCCCTTGGAAAATTCAGATTTTGTGCTTGTGGATAAGGGAGAATATCTTCTCCTAATCCAATTTGAATTCAGAGAATCACCTCATGCAGGTTTCTAAATAGAGGTCCTGCCACTCCAGTTCTCTAAGACCACAGACTCTCAGGTGAGCAGGCTTATTGTTGCACAGCCCACCGTGACAATAAGTTCTTTGGAGATCTGAGTGGTCGGAAGAAGACTAGTAGTGCTAGCATACCGATCGAGGTTCAGAGTGCCCACACACTCAACCATTCGGGAATTGGAGAATAGTAGAGAAGACTAGTTGGTTAAAGCCCTCCAGTCATTCTCCTCCTGCAAGATTGGCGTCCTTGAGGTATGAGTTTTAATTGTTATTGGTTTATTGTATATGGCATCATGAGATATTTAATGATCCTAAAAAATTTTTATTGTTCCGCTGCGCCACTCTGATACGTTTTTACCGATTTATTTTCCAACAATTGGTATCAGAGCCATCTCATGACTATGCCATGTACATAAATTAGACAATTACTTAGTCTTTTTATTTATGTATGGATTTGATATTTAGAGAGTGGCATTTTAGGATTCCTTTATGTTGTTATCATGGATTATGTATAAAGTATGTGGTTATTTTAATTTTTTGAATTATTATAAGCATGCTTGTTTATGCCGGTTATGGTTCCTTAGAATTTAGAAAAATTGTATCTAGGAATTTTTATGTAACCATGGGAGCAGTTTATTAGCACTATAATTTTCCCATGGATTTTAATTTTTGCCTCTTAGAATTATTATGGTTAGAATTTTGTACACCAGAAACGGTTTAGGAAATTTTTATGTAATTATTCTTGGAGGAGATTGAAGATTGAAGACCGTAATTTATTTTTCCCAAAAGTTAAATTTAATTTAAAAGTTAAAATTTTGATTGTGTGGAAAATTTCAATTTAATTAGGATTCAAATTAATTTTTGGAGATCCTAATAGGTAAATTGGAATATGATACGAAAATCGAGACACGACCCCTCGGGATAGGCCATCGGGCCTTGGTGGGGCTGCAGCCTCTGCCCTCGGGCAGGATAGGCTGCGGCAAACCCTATGCAGGCCATAACCACCCACGGCCGCAGGCTTGGCCTGCAGTCGGGGGTGGCTGTGGCCTCCCCAAGGCTGGCCGTAGCCTGCCGGCTGCTGCGCCCAGCCTGGGTGTACAGCCTGGCGCTGCAGGTTTGGCCTGCAGCCCGGCAGGGCTGCACATGGGCGGCCGTGGGCTACCAGCCCCCCTGGGGCTGGTGGCTGCCCATGGCGGCTGCCGCCTCCGGGGACGGTGGTGCGACGATTCAAAAAAATCAAAAATTTTTTATTTTTAAATTTGAGATTTAATTTTAAATCATGTTTAAAAATATATGATTGAAAATTTAAAATTTTTGAAATTACATATTATTATACATGATGTTTAAAATTGTTTAAAAATTTGAATTTGAAATTTAAATTTTTGGAATTTAAATTTTAAATGATTCATGGGATGAGAAATAAATGGAGAGGCTACATAAAGATGGATACAAGAGGACGAAACAAAATTCAAGAACCAAAGAATGCTTTGGATGAAATTTTGTAATCTTTATTTTCTTTGTTCTAGGATGGAACCATAGCTTGGTTATTCTGTCAATTATTCTTTCTGTGATATATCATGGATGTATAAATATGTATTGATGGATGTTTTATATGCATATTTGATAACATGTCATATAGGATAGCTGAGTACCACTCATACTATATTGATCATACATAATTTGTCAAAACTTGCATGTTTTTCAAAATATTGAGTGGGAGAAGGTTTCAAACAAAACCCACGGCCTCCATTGTTGATCCATATGTGAAAGCATGATAACGCCTCGCGTCAGTTCTGCCCTGACCACACCTCTCGGTAGGTGTTTACCACCGCCGGTATACTAGATTGGATCTCCTATGTGGAAAACGTGTTCGGGTATGATCTTATTCATGACCACCCCTCGGTGGCTTGGTAGGACGTGGATCGGGCTACGTAAACAATGGTTATACACTCAAGACTCGTTTAGTTATTAACCTTCCCTAGAAGCTCTGTTAACTAAACTGGTAGCCAAATAAGCGGTTATTAATATATGTCTTAACCTTGGAGGATTTAAGGCAACATATATCAATTGGACAGGGTCTATGTTCTGGCTATTTGTTTTCATGACCACCCCTCGGTGGCTTGAGGCAATAGGTGCTGAGAATTACCATTGCAATGCTATATGTTTTTCAAGTTTCATGTAGGAACATACTTGTATGTTTTATTTGCTAAATTATCTATATATTTGCTTGGGCTTTGTAATGATGTCTAGTATAATTTTATTTCAGTTCAAAATGTCACCGACACCCCTCATTTCAATACTTACTGAGAATAAACTGAATGACGATAATTATAAGGATTGGAAAAGAAATCTATTAATAGTTCTCAGCTGCAAGAGACACAAGTTTGTACTGGACGAACCAGGCCCGCCAGGGCCAAAACCTGACACACTGCTTGAGGAGGTCCCGGTTGCCTATACTCGTTGGAGAGAATCCAATGATATAGCTCGATGCTACATGCTTGCTAGCATAATGAGTGCTTTACAAAAGCAGCATGAGACTTATCAGGTTGCTAGGGAGATCATGGAAAATCTGGAGGACATGTTTGGAGGTCAAGAAAAATTGGCTCGACAGTCCGCTATCACCAGCATTATGAACTCTAAGCAAAAGGCGGGTACTCCGGTGAAGGATCATATGATCACTCTAATGGGATTCTTCGCTTAGATTACCGAGAACGGTGCTGAGTTAGACTACAACACCCAGATCGAGATGGTGTTCAAAACTCTGTCTAAAGATTTTGTGGGGTTTAAGGCTGCATACAATCTGACGACAAGGGAGTTAGGACTAACCAAGCTCATGAAGCAACTCCAAGCTTATGAGCGGATAATCAGGGATGGGGATACGGTCTAACCCAAAGGAGAGGCCAATTGGACGGAATCTTCCAAACCCTCACAGAAGAGGAAGAGACCAAATCAGAAGCAAGTGGCTTCCAATTCTTCTAATCCTCCTGTCTCGGATGGGAAGAAAAAGAAGAAGAACAAGAAGCCCAGGGACCCTAAAAAGTCCAAATACTTTCGTTGTGGGAAGGTAGGTCACTTTAAGAAGGCTTGCCGGGAATTCCTAGCCGCCAAGGGCAAGGAAGGTAAGGAACTTCATTACTTGGAAGCGTGTTTGGTGGAAAAATCGAAAGACACTTGGGTTATTGATTCAAGCGCCACTAATCATGTTTGTGTTTCTATGCAGGGGTTCATGGAAACGAGAAGTGTACATGATAGGAGCCTCTCGTTGCGAACTGAAAACGGTAGCTTGGTGGTGGCTGAGGCAGTGGGAGATATTTACCTTTACTTTAATCAATTTAGGTTTATTTTATTGAAAGACTGTTTTTATGTCCCTAATTTTAGGAGGAACCTTATATTGGTAGCTTGTTTAATAAAAGATTCTTATTCAGTTTCTTTTAGTAAAAGAGTTGATATTCATAGAAATAAATCTTTTATCTGTTCTGGATGGATGGATGGAAACCTATATTTGATCAAACCAAAGATGTACTCACTGCTTGACACTGAATTAATAGATAACTCTAAAAGGTTGAAAGTTTCTCACTCTAACAAGGTGTATCTTTGGCATTTAAGATTTGGTCATATTAATCAAGATAGGATTCAAAGATTGGTGAAAGACGGTCCTCTAGAATCTCTAGAGGAGGTATGTCTTCCCTAATGTGAGTCTTGTCTAGAGGGTAAGATGACCAAGAGGTCTTTTGGAGCTAAGGGTACAAGGGCTCAGGAGCTCTTAGAAATTATGCACACTGACTTATGTGGCCCCATGAACGTCACAGCACGAGGAGGGTTCGAGTATTATGTCTCCTTTATAGATGATTACTCGAGATATAGATATGTGTATCTGATGCACCGCAAGAGCGAAACCTTTGACAAGTTCAAAGAGTATCGTGCGAAAGTGGAAAAGCAATTGGATAAATCCATAAAGACACTTCGATCTGATCGAGGTGGCGAATATCTCTCCAATGAATTTCTAGGACATCTTGTAGAGAACGGAATATTATTCCAATTGACTGCACCTAGTACTCCACAACAGAATGGTGTAGTCGAAAGGAGAAATAGGACCTTGTTGGATATGGTACGGTCCATGATGAGTTATTCAACACTGCTATTATCATTTTGGGGATATGCTTTACAAACAGCATGCTATATTCTGAACCAGGTTCCAAGCAAATCAATTCCCAGAACTCCGTATGAATTGTGGCGTGGTAGGAAGCCCTCCCTTGGACATATGAGAATATGGGGCTGCCCGGCGCATGTACTGGATGGGGATGCGAAAAAGTTGGAACCAAGATCAGAATTGTGCATGTTTGTAGGGTATCCAAAAGGAACTAAAGGAGGTCTGTTCTATAACCCGAAGGAACAAAAGGTCATTGTTTCAACCCATGCGACATTCTTGGAGGAAAGTCACATGAATGACTTTAAGCCTCGAAGCAAAGTGGTGCTAAAGGAGTTATCGGGTGAAAGAACTGCTCCACAGATTTCGGTCTTGGACGCAAGTCCGAGTTCCGGTGAAAGACCTGCAGACAATCAACAATTTAGGGTGCCTCGTCGTAGTGGGAGGGTTTCGAAGGAACCTAATTTCTTCATGTATGATGCTAAGGTATACCAAGCCGAGGCTCATGAGCATGAGGATGATCCGGTCACCTATGATGAAGCTATAAATGATAATGATTCTAAATCTTGGAAACAGGCTATGAACAATAAGATGGATTCTATGAAATCCAACTCTATTTGGGAACTTCTAGATTTGCTGGATGGGATAAAACCCATTGGATGTAAATGGGTCTACGAAAGAAAGAAGGATGCGGAAGGGAGAGTGGAAACTTTCAAAGCTAAACTGGTTGCAAAGGGGTACATGCAGAAGGCTGGAATCGATTACGATGAAACCTTTTCGCCTGTTGCTATGCTGAAGTCTATCCGTATTCTTCTGTCTGTTGCTGCGGCTCTTGATTACGAGATCTGGCAAATGGATGTCAAGATGGCATTCTTGAATGGCCATCTTGAAGAGTGTATCTATATGATACAACCCGAAAGGTTCGTAGCAAAAGGCCAAGAAAGGAAAGTTTGCAAGTTGCTTAGATCCATTTATGGATTAAAGCAAGCATCCCACTCGTGGAATCAGAGGTTTGATCAAGCGATTAAGACATTTGATTTTGAGCAGAATGTTGATGAACCCTGTGTTTATAAACGTATTAAGGATGGAAAAGTGATCTTTCTGATACTCTATGTCGATGATATACTACTCATTGGGAATGATGTAGGGAACTTATCATCGGTCAAGTTTTGGTTACACCAACAGTTTGACATGAAGGACTTGGGAGAAGCTAATTATGTCCTAGGCATTCGTCTCTTCAGAGATCGAAAGAACAAAATGATAGCGTTATCTCAAACTTCATACATAGATAAAATAATTGACAAATATGCAATGCAAGAGGCAAAGAAAGGTTCACAACCTTCTATTGCCGATCTAACTCTTTCATTGGATGACTGTCTAAGACATCGGAAGAAAGAGAGCGTATGAGTAAGGTCCCTTATGCATCCGCTGTGGGTAGCCTTATCAATGCTATGCTTTGCACTCACCCGGATATATGTTTTGCAGTAGGTATGGTGAGTCGATATCAAGCAAATCCTGAAACCAAGCACTGGCAAGCAGTAAAGCATATACTCAAGTATCTTAAGAGAACGAGGGATTATATGCTGGTGTATTCTGAAGGGGACCTAACACCCATAGGATACACAGACTCAGACTTCCAGACTTGTAAGGATTCGAGGAAATCGACATCTGGATCTGTGTTTTTGCTTGGAAGAGGCGCCATTGTGTGGAGGAGCATGAAGCAGGGCTGCACAGCTAACTCTATTATGGAGGCTGAATATGTGGCTGCGGCTGAGGCATCTAAAGAAGCGGTTTGACTCCGTAAGTTTTTTAGAGACCTTGAGGTCATTCTGAGTGTTGACAAGCCTATCACACTTTACCGTAATAACACTGGGGCTGTTGCCAACACAAGGGAATCTTAGCACCACAAGAGGACCAAGCACATAGATCAGAGATATCATATTATTAAAGGGCACGTGGAGACAGGACAAGTAGATGTATGTAAGATCGCGTCCGAGGACAACATTGCCGATCCCTTTACTAAGACTTTAGTGGCTAGAAGCTTTGAGAGGCACGTAGAGGCAATGGAGATGCGTAACATGGCACATCTGCTGGCTTAGGGCAAGTGCGAGATTGTTAGGAAATGCCCTAAGCATTAGAGACATTTTGATGTATTTATTTTGAACTGGATAATAAAATTATATATAGAGGTTATTCATTACATTGCTATCTATCCTCGTTTTATTTACATGTTAAAGTAAATGTAAGCAAATATGGCTCCCTGACTGCTTGTGTTAAACTGTTAGAACGTTGCATGCAATCGACTTTTGTATGCGAGAAGACAATGTTCTAAAGTTAGCGGTCTAAACTATGGTCTGCAGTCTATGGGGTTAGACCGAGCATCTAACTCATGTTAAGACTATTATGTTGTCTAAAGCCTTGGAGGGGACGGTTTGTCTTGACTGTCTGGAGCTGGACTCCCAAGTAGAGACATAGATATGTTGCTTGGTGGTGACATATTAGATCGGGACTAAAGCGTGATTGATCTATGAAGTTCGTTTTGAGTGGATCGATCTGCTTTTGACGTTCATTGTGCAGTAACCTTAATCCTGAGTAAAAGGATAGCTTCATGTGTATGACTTGTGTACTTTGATGTTCCAATGGCTAAAGCGTCTCAGAGGTAGTAAGCTTATAGACCGGTTCGTTGGGTGCATGACTTGTATACGGTGAAGGGTTCATTTACAGATATCGGAATCATAGTTCTAATAAGGAGTTAAGAGTATCCTCTTAAAGGCATTATACTGAATGTGAAAATGGACAAGGCCTTGGGTCGTCTGCTGGGTGGATGACTTCTTATTCACATATGGTGAATAATCATTTTCTTAATTCGGTAGTATAATGGAACTTTAAGATAGCCTGATCAGTAGGATTAAACGGACTTTGGCGTAAGGCTGATCATGGATATCATATGAGAGTTTTGCATATATGACAAGGTCATTGGACGATAGCTTGTCACAGGCTTACGTAATACGGTATATAATTAGGAGTTCAGTTTCAGGTTTATAGTGGTGTGATTCTGAAATTAGTGATCATATGATTGAGTTGTTCGGTAAAGAATGATGATCATATGGATTTACGGGAGCCCGATTATATATGTCTAATCAGTCCCTCTACTAGCTCCACATAATTCCTTAACGTTTGGCAAAATTGATCTGTGTATGCTATTGGCTAGTTTATTATACATGGATGGTGTTGACACAGGATTAGGATGGTAGACAAGATTCTCTCCGGTTCGATTCAGATTTTATTTTGGATAATAGAGTACACAATTATTCGAACTCCAAATAAAGTTGCCATGATTTTATTTGAGATTGGATTGGAGTTGTAGAAAATTATCCATGAGAACAAGAGTTTGAAATACAACTGTTTTGTGGATTTTGAAATTTGAATTTTGAAATTTGAATTTTGAATTTTGAAATTTGAAATTTGAATTTGAAATTTGAATTTGAAATTTGAAATTTGAAATTCAAATTTTGAATCACAGTCCAAGTGGGATTCGAATTTGTTGTGGTAAATCCACAAGGAATGAAATTCGAATTTGAGTTGGTTATGGAGAGGATAATCTTGTTAGAATCCTACTTGAATTTTGAATCCAAATCCTAACTAAAGTTAGACGAAAATTTTGAGGATTATCCTCAATGATTTTCGGATTTTTTGTGGATAAGGTTCAAGGAAAAATTCAAGTTTCAATCTCAGTTGAATTTGGGTTCTCTCCTCCCAGATAATGGTCAAAATTTTGGAGTAAATCTCCTAGGAGATTTTCAGTTATTTTGGATAAGGATTAGATAAGATTCAAGCTTGAAAATCCTAGTGGAATTTTGATTCTCCCTTATCTAAAAGTGGCCGAATTTTTGTGGAGATTTTCTCCTAAGAATTTTTGGATTTTTTGGTTGAAAAAGGGAGATAAAATTCTAGTTAAAATCTTGTTTAGATTTGGATTGGATTTATCCTAAAGTGGCCGAATTTTATTGTTGGGATTTTCCCTTAGAAAATTCAGATTTTGTGCTTGTGGATAAGGGAGAATATCTTCTCCTAATCCAATTCGAATTCAGAGAATCACCTCATACAGGTCTATAAATAGAGGTCCTACCACTCCAGTTCTCTAAGACCACAGACTCTCAGGTGAGCAGGCTTATTGTTGCACAGCCCACCGTGATAATAAGTTCTTTAGAGATCTGGGTGGTCGAAAGAAGATTAGCAGTGCTAGCATACCGATCTAGGTTCAGAGTGCCCACACACTCAACCATTCGGAAATTGGAGAATAGTAGAGAAGGCTAGTTGGTTGAAGCCCTCCGTTCATTCTCCTCCTACAAGATTGACGTCCTTGAGGTATGAGTTGTAATTGTTATTGGTTTATTGTATATGGCATCATGAGATATTTAACGATCCTAAAAAATTTTTATTGTTCCGCTGCGCCACTCTGATGCGTTTTTACCGATTTATTTTCCTACACCTTTTGACTATACCCCTTTGACATAAGTCTAGCTTGAAGGAAATAATTGGTAAAAATGCATCAGAGTGGCGCAACAGAGTTACAAAAATTTTTCAAGATTGTTAAATATCTCGTGATGCCATATACAATAAACTAACAACAATAAAACTCATACCTCTAGAGAACACCAACTGTTGGAGGAGAATGACTGAAAGGCTTTAACTAACTAGCCTTCTCTTCTATTCTCTAATTCCCAGATGGCAGAGTGTGTGGGCACTCGATTCCTTGACTGGTATGCTAGCACTGCTAGTGTTCTTCCGACCACCTAGATCTCTAAAGAACTTATTGTCATGGTGAGTTATGCAACAATTAGCCTGCTCACCTGAGAGTCTGTGATCTAAGAGAACTGGAGTGGTAGGACCCCTATTTATAGACTGGCATGAGGTGATCCCTTGAATTCGAATTAGAGTAGGAGAAGATTTTCTCTCTTCCTTTCCTCACAAAATCTGAATTCCCTGTGACACCCCCAATTTTGGCCACGCGAAACTGTTACAATCCAACTTTGTAGCCAATTGCAACAGCCCGTGAACCTCATTGAGTCATCAAAAACTTTCCCTCATTTTTAAATATTTGTATTTTGGAGCTCTTTTTTTTTTTCCAAAACTTGCATGAAAGCCTTGTATGAAAGCCATATAAAGTTTAAAACTATACTTTAGTTTTCTTTTTGCATTACAACATAATTTACATAAATACAATTTTCTCAACTTCGTATTTCAAATACATTTTCTTCAAATTCTCCCTTTCAACACTCAGCGAAAGACTGGTAGCAGGATCATAATTCACAGTGAAATTCCCTATCCCAATGGCACCGCATATCCTACCGCCATCCAGAGTATCTATTGAATAGGTTTCTTACCTGCAACATGAACAAATCGGTAAGCTAACAGGCTTAGTAAGTTTAAACATACATACTATGAATCATATAGATTCAAAAATATCAATAATAAAATTTTCAATAAATAGTACTATTCATCCGTGAAAGAATATTCATCCATGAACAGTAACTTTAACTTTTGACCAATGAATAGTAACTTTGACTCTGATTGAGTACTATTCACGTCACTTTGACCGAGTACACTACATGTAACGTTAGTGTAGGTTCTACTTAATTATGCTCATTTATGCTTTCATTAAATTTTTGGTCATTATCTTCATTAAGTTCTGATTTTGAGCTCATATTGGCCATACCGATATCATATGCGCGCTGACTGTGAAGGGCCTGGGGAGCGACCCTCTGGCTAATCCTCCACAGTCCATCATCGCCCGAACCGGTTCTTGTGTCCCTGAAGGACTTGTAAACCCCCACCTTACTGGAAGCCGGTATGCCAAAAGTGGTTTCATTATTATCTTTCAATTGTAGTTCCGACTGGGTGGCATTAATCATCACCTCAAAGTCAGGAACCCTTAATACCCGTAGGTCTTTACACATTCTTTCTTTTATGAGTGTGTCTTAAATTTAGTCACACACTTTCCATAATATACCCACAGTACACATCTCACTTTATCAATTCGTTGGGTGTGTTAGTCTAACTACACCCTAGTGCCAGTAAAACTTTATATCTAATGTACAATTAGTACATAATTAAATATTATAGTATTTCATGTTGCAGACATGAAAATGCTTGAACTTACCACAACTGCGATAATATGCACTTTCGAAAGTCCTTTGCAGTTTTGTTATCGTCTCTAGTTTGGGTTCCTACAGACAAAATATTGTCTATTAATACCCATCATCATTTATTATTATGCATATATTTATTTTGTTATTAGCATTACAACACATTTCATCTCTTTATATGATACACGGTCTGGTACATGCCCGTGTCCAAATCCATGTACCTCTTGGGTCTTTCTTACACCCCCGTGTTCCAAAGTAAACATCCGTGTACTTCATAAATTTTGTTTTTTAGTCTTAAAATCTTAGTTATGGCATCTAGAATCTTATTTAAGGCATTCTACGTCCTTAATAGTCATTTCCAAGCCTTTCGGAAATTTTTTAGTTAAAATGACCATTTTAACCTTGGTGGGTCTTGGGATCGTAACATTTCCAATCTACCATTTTCGAGGATTTTCTAAGTCCAAATATCTTAAAATAATATTTCTTAGGCTTCAATATATTTTTATAATATTATTTACTATAAAATCAATAACTATTTCTCACCTAACCCCCAGAGGTACTATTCTGACACCTAAGGTCGTTCCTCATTTTTCTAGTGTTTTAGAGTCTTAAATGGGTATTTCACTACTCTTGAAACGTTTATCATCCTATTCCCAAGCCTTGGTTTCTGAGGGGCTCGGGTTTTTCATCCTATCCATAAATTTTTCCCCTCATTTTCTAAAATACCACTAACATAATTTTTCCCGTTCTTGGCATTTTAGATATTAGAGGGTCGTTTTACTATTCCTCTTGGGGTTAATCTTCTATTAACAACTCTAACCTACCGAGGGGTCTCGTTTTTGTTTCCGTGCCTACATTTTTACCCCTCGTTTCCTGAAATGCCATTTATGCCGTTTTAAAAATTTCGACAGCATTTCTGCTTAAATTTTAGGTTTTCCCGACGTTAGGTATGTCTCAGAACCTTAGTACCTACCACGTACTATACCAAAAACCTATTTTACGCAAAGTTACCAAACTTTATGTAAAACTTTTTCACATTATCAATCATTCAAATCAATCACAAATTTCACCATTTTTCCTCAGTCATAGGCCACGGTTTTCTTATGGAATTCAACACCAAAAATTTTTATCACAAAGCTTATTTATCACTCTTCAATCTTAAGGTTTCTAATGCACATTTCAACATAAAAAACCCAAGAAAATTTCATTCTAAACTTACCTTTATGCCACAGTTTTCATGTCCAAAATCATAGGAAAAATTTTCTTAATCTTATAATCCTTTACCAAACATTTCTTCACTAATTTTTATCATAAAAACTTCCATATTCTTCAACACATAGCCCACGGATATTTCAAGAAACCATGTATAAAATTTGCTTGTTTCAAGTTTTCTAAACACACTAAAATGACTATATCATTCAACCATCATCAACACCAAATTGATCACCAAATTTTTCACCATTCTTTTACACTCAACATGCCACGGATTTTGAAGGGAAAAATAACAAGAAAAACTATAAAATGGTGGCTCACCTTAAGTGCTTGAAGAAATTTTTGCTAAATTTTGGCTTAAGGGGGAAGGAAGTGCACGGCTTCACTTGGACAGCATTTGGGCAAAATTTTCTGATTTCCAAATGCATTTTCTCACCTCTATTAATAGGCAAATGGGTGGAGGACTAAGTTGCAATTTTTTCCAACAAATTGGAAACTATTTAGGGACTTTTTAGCAAACTTTTAGGGACTAAAAAGCAATTTTTTTCCCTGCCTTGGCTGACCCTAATTACAGCCCATTTTATCAAATTTTTGCCAAAAATTCTCATGTAATTTTAGCCTAATCTTAGCCCTCGATTCAAGACTACCATAAATCTCCATTATTAATGCTACCAACTACCCTTTTTAGCCTTTATTTCCACCATTTATTACATCATTATTTGATGTCACACATGACATCATCCAATTAATTCATATAATAATTCGTAGTCAAAGTTTGACTAAAAGTCAAACCGAACGGAAATCTATCAAAATCGCGTAGACTGGTTTTTGACGCCTCCAGTGTGATCGGTTTGCCTTATTTTGCTTCCGTTTGACCAAAATTTATTACAGTAAATTTTTGTCTTTTAGTGCACTCGGTGCACTCTCTAGGGCTTTTGGCTCCGATTTAGGGCTGTTTCACCTGTTTTTGTTTGGGAAGATTTTTTCATCTCCAAACTTACATTCTTTAACACTATTATAACATTTTGCTATATTTTCAACAGTATTAAAACATAGTTTTTTTTTTTCATATTTTATACATTAAAATTGTTATATACATACAATTTTAAATTCTTTCTAGAATCTTAAAATTCTCGGTTATCACATTCCCTATAGGCCATAATCAAGGGAAGATTCGGCTACCCTGGGGGATTTTGCATTCCAAATCTAAACAGGATTTTAACTTAAATTTTATCTCATCATTATTCACTAAAACTGAATTTTCCTTTAGCCTAAGAACAAGGCTAAATTCGGCCATCCAAGTGTGAGAAGAATCAAAATCCAAATAGGATTTTCTAGCTTGAATTTTATCTCACCCTTATCCACATAAAACTGAATTCCCTTAGCCTTATCCACTAATATTTTCGGCCATCTTTGTGAGGGAGAGAATCAAAATTCAAATAGGATTTTCTAACTTGAATTTCCCTTGATCCTTATCCACCAAAACTGATTGTATCTAGGGTGGGATTCCCTTAACTATTTTGGCCATGTTTGTGTAGATTTAGGATTCAAAATTCAAGTAGGATTCAAACAAGATATTTCTCTCCATTATCCATATAAAAACTAAAATTTACCTAGTGGATTTATCCACAACAAATTTGGTTACACCATGGATTTGTAATTCAAAATTTGAATTCAAATTTCAAAGTTTAAATTTCAAAGTTCAAACTTTAAATTCAAATTTCAAATTTAAATTTCAAATTCAAATTTCAAATTTTAAATTTAAATTTCAAATTCAAATTTCAAATTTAAATTTCAAATTCAAATGTAAAATTCGAATTTCGAATTTAAATTTCAAATTTCAAATTTCAAATTTCAAAATTCAAATTTCAAACTCCACAAAAAGTTGTATTTCAAATTTTGTCCTCATGGATAATTTTCTACAACTCCAATTCAAACTCAAATAAAATCATGGCAATTTTATTTGGAATTCGACTAACTGTGTACTCTATTATCCAAAACAAAATCCGAATTCAACCAGAGAGAATCTTGCTTCCATCCTAATCTTATGTCAATACCATCCATGCAAAGTCAACTAGCCAATAAGCATACCCTGATCAATTTGCCATTCGTTAAGGAATTATGTGGAGTTAGTAGCGGGACCAATTGGACATATATAATCAGGCTCCTGTGAATCCATATGGTCATCATTCTGTACTGAACAACTTAATCATACGATCACTAATTTCAGAGTTACACCACTATAAACCAAAATTGAACTCCCAATCATATACCGTATTATGAAAGCCTATGATAAGCTAATGTCCAATGACCTTGTCATGTATACAAAACCCTCATATGATATCCATGATCAGCCTAAGGTCAAAGTCCGTTCAACCTACTGATCAGGCTATCTTAAAGTTCCATTTGTAATGACCCCCGTATCCCTGAAACCTAATTAATATGTAATCAGTAATTAAGTTGATAAATATAGTGTATATTTCCCAGTTGAATGAATTGAATTGGTACAGTACCATTTAATTACTATTTATGCAGTGAGAGGGGGCAACCAACAGTGAAATCGATCCACCCTATTATGTGTATAAGTCGTGCAGTATCAAGAAATTAGTCTAGATGACCATTTCTTGACACAGGACTGGTGAACAGATCATCAGTACACTCAGACCGGTCATCTGAGCACAACAGTGAAAATAACCCTAACAGAGGTATGATATCGAGAAAAATGGTCTAGATAACCTTTTCTCATTCATAAACTAACAAAATCAGAATCAAAACACTCAAACTAGTTAGCCAGGTAGAGAACAGTGAATAGTGAATAGTAGATAATGCAGTGTCAGGTTAACGGCCAAGACGGTCTTAATTTGACTTAAAACTGATATTTTAACATTCAATAGGCTCAATTTGATCAATTGGGCACAAAACCCAAAACTTTGTTTAAGCGATACGCAGCATTGGAAAGAGGGTCAAGATGACCTTTTCTCGTCCCGAAACTGATATAGTTAGACTCAAAACGCCCAAATTAGTCAATCGGGCACCTGACACGTTTTTAGAGATGAGGTCACACAGATCCCGAAAACTGGTCCAGATGACCTTAGACGGATGTTAAACTGATAAACTTGAAATCAGCACATCCAAATCAGTCAAGAGAGACTGTGTTTGAAATTTCACACAGAATGTCTCGTTTTGTGTATGCAAGGACAACATAGTGTAGACACAACCATAGCATAGGAAATAAATAGTGAAATAGATACAGAATGGGCTCATAGGTAATACAACCTAACTAGGAATGATCAGAATAAAAATCGGATTCAGAAAATCCAATTCTAGGTGAAAACTAGAACACTGTCGAAAAAGGAGCAGATACCCAAAGGCAGAAATTAGACTGCAAAGAGAAGACTTTGCAAATGAAAATTTCCCCTAGAAAACCATGTGCAAGCAGCTAGAAACAGCCCAAACACAGCCCTAAAAAGTGGGAAAAGTTTTCCCTAAAATAAAGGATGTGTTGGCCACCTTTTGATTAAACAATTCTAGAATTCAAGCACATGGCCAGCAATAATTTTTTTTTATTTGGCCCCTCCTTCCACGTGCAGCCCTTGGTTTTTGGGAGGCTAAAATGATAGCAATTTGTTCCCCAATTAGGCAAAAAATGTGGATAATTACGTGTGCTTAAGCATAGTTAAGTTGGGTTAGTTTTGCCTATAAAAGGCATGCATGATCTAAAGGATTTACTTTCTTACTTTAGCTTCTAAAACCAAAACCCTTTCTTCTCTTTCTTTTCTTGTTGTAGCCGACCATTCCAAGCCCCCAAAATCACCATTTTTCAAGCCAAAATCCTACCAAAAGCTTATAAAAATTTAGCCCCCTTCAAACTTGTGATAAGAGGTTTTCATTTCAAGCCATTTCAAGGATATTTAAGGGTAAGTTTTCAGAAACTATCTTTGTGATTTCTAGTTATTATTTTAGGTTGATGTTAAGAGAAAATTTTTGGTGTCTTTGCTAGCATAAACCGACCCCAATCCCTCTTGGTCCACACGGCCATTTTGGTCACCAAAGCTTCGATTCGGTGTGCTCGATTCCTAGAACTTAAGGTAAAACTGAAAAAACACCCTTTTTGAAGTTTAGTTATTTTAAGTTTTTAATCAAGAAATTTATATGTATTTGTTTATGCAAATAGGTTGTAATAAGTTTATTTTGAGCCCTTGGCATGTTTATTTTCAAGTTTATGTGGTTGTGTGATTTTTGGTTTAAGTTTATGAATGGTTGAGAGAATGGACATTTTTATGGTGGCTGGACACAAATCTATCCGGAGAAATAGGATACGGGTTTTCTTCATTTTGACCGTGTTAGAGTCTGAATTTGGGATTTGGTAAAACATAGAGTTTTGAGGAAATTTCGTTATGCTCATTTCTGTTTCAAGGTTTTGGCCAAAAATGATACTAAGGTAGGTTTTTCGAGTGGTTTTCCTTCAATGTCCAAAACTGAGACTAAAAATCTGAGCCCAAACATAGTCTCAGGTTTTGTTAAAAATGGACTACTTAGGGTCTGAATTGGATCTCGAGCTCAACATAAAAGTTGTAGATCTCATCACAATCTTTAAGATGACATATGCGTGTTTTAAAAATTTAGTCGTTTCGGCCTCAAACAGAGCCGTTTTTAAAATAGTGTAAAACTGGGACTTTTGCAAAAACTGGGCATAAGTAACCACGGGTTTAGTAAGATTAGGACCCATTTGAGTTTGATTTGAGCTCCTAGATGAACATGAGAATTGTTCATCTCGTCAAGAACGAAAAATTTCATGTTTGCTAAATTTACAAACTAAGTCGTTTCAGGCAAGTTTTAAAATAGTTTCCGAAAATGGTTTAAAAACCACTTTTAAAATACAAGCACCAAAGTGTGTTCTAATCTTTTTAAAATAAAAATATGGTTTCAATAAAATGCCCCCACCTTCCAACAGGGTGATAAGGGGACAGTTTCAAAGTATAGAATTTTTCCCAAGAATTTTATAAGTCAACTAAAACAATTTTCAAAATGAACATAAACAGTAACGGTAGCCCGGTAGGCTACCACACCAAACAAGCAATAGTAACCCGATAGACTACCAAGTAACGATGTGCGAGGTAACCGGTCAGTTGATTGGTCAGTAAACTAGTCAAGGACCGTGTTTTGCACAATAAAGTGAGGAATAATGATTAGTTTGTCAAGTAGGCAAGTTAATCAAACACAATAAAAGTTAGATACCAAATTCCTAAAGTAGAACAGTTGGGTACCAATGGACCTCGGTATCCGACAACAGTACAAGTTACAGTCACTAATAGTAATAGTGACCAAAGAACGATGTTAATTAATTTATTAGGTAATAAATTAATTAACCACGTCTAAGAGAATCAAACTCTGAAAAAAGAGCAAGTTAGTACCGACAACATTCGGTACCACATGTTAGTCACTAACCGTACTAGTGACTCAGCGACAAATATTAATGGGGTACGTTATATTGACAGGTAGATACCTGTAATGTTATAAAGGCGAGAGTACAAGTTTACGTGTAAACTAGGTAAGTACAACCCCGCCTACAGTATGAGCAAAATGATTTTAAATGATGATTTTTATAGTATGTTAAATATACATACCATGCACAAGTTGTTGCACAACATGTATAAGAGCATATAGTTTCACAATCGCGTAGACTGATGAAAGAATAAGTTAGATGCCATACATCTCTATCGTGTAAGATTTAGGGATGGCTTACCAGAGCATATGGCCCGATCAGATAAAGAATTGGGTAATTAAATTAAGGCATCAATATAACAGACACGAGGCTCACATTATGTATATAAATATAATGGGCATGAGGTCTACATTATTTATATAAATATAATGGGCACGAGGCCCACATTATGTGTATAAATATAACAGGCACGAGGCCCACATTATGTGTATAAATGTAACAGGCACGAGGCCCACATTATGTATAAAAATATAATGGGCATGTGGCCCATATTATGTGTAGGATAATAAATCGGTAAAAACGTATCAGAGTGGCGCAGCAGAACAGTAAAAATTTTTAGATCGTTAAATATCTCATGATGCCATATACAATAAACCAACAACAATTAAAACTCATACCTCAAGGACGCCAATCTTGCAGGAGGAGAATGACCGGAGGCTTCAACCAACTAGCCTTTTCTACTATTCTCCAATTCCCGAATGGCTGAGTGTGTGGGCACTCTGAACCTCGATCGGTATGCTAGCACTGCTAGTCTTCTTCCGACCACCCAGATCTCTAAAGAACTTATTGTCACGATGAGCTGTGCAATAATAAGCCTGCTCACCTGAGAGTCTGAGGTCAGAGAGAACTGGAGTGGCAGGACCTCTATTTATAGACCTGCATGAGGTGATTCTCTGAATTCGAATTGGATTAGAAAAAGATATTCTCCCTTATCCATAACCATAAAATCCGAATTTTCCATTGGAAAATCCCAACAATAAAATTCGGTTTATTTAGGATAAATCCAATCCAAATCTAAACAAGATTTTAACTAGAATTTTATCTCCCTTTTTCAACCAAAAAATCCGAAATTCCTAGGAGAAAATCTCCTCAAAAAATTAAGCCACTTTTAGGATAAGGGAGAATCAAAATTCCACTAGGTTTTTCAAGCTTGAATCTTATCTCAACCTTATCCAAAATAACCGAATTTTCCTAGGAGATTTCCTCCATAATTTTAGCCACTTTTCAGGGAAGGAGAATCCAAATTCAACTGGGATTGAAACTTGAATTTTTTCCCTTGAACATTATCCACAAAAACCGAAATTCCATAAAGGATTATCCTAAAAATTTCGTCCATAATTTGTTAGGATTTGGATTCAAAATTCAAGTAGGATTCTAACAAGATTATCCTCTCCAAATCCAACTCAAATTCGAATTTCAAACCTTGTGGATTTTCCACAACAAATTCGAATCCCACTTGGACTGTGATTCAAAATTTGAATTTCAAATTTCAAATTCGAATTTCAAATTTAAATTTTAAATTTCAAATTTCAAATTTAAATTTCAAATTCAAATTTCAAATTTGAATTTCAAATTCAAATTTCAAATTCAAATTTCAAAATTCAAATTTCAAAATCCACAAAACGGTTGTGTTTCAAATTCTTGTTCTCATGGATAATTTTCTACAACTCCAATCCAATCTCAAATAAAATCATGGCAACTTTATTTGGAGTTCGAATAATTGTGTACTCTATTATCCAAAACAAAATCTGAATCCAACCGGAGAGAATCTTGTCTACCATCCTAATCCTGTGTCATCACCATCCATGCATAATAAACTAGCCAAGAGCATACACAAATCAATTTGCCAAACGTTAAGGAATTATGTGGAGCTAGTAGAGGGACTGATTGGACATATATAATCGGGCTCCCGTGATTCCATATGATCATCATTCTGCACCGAACAACTCAATCATATGATCACTAATTTCAGAGTCACACCACTATAAACCTGAAACTGAACTCCCAATTATATACCGTATTACGTAAACCTATGACGAATTACTATCCAATGACCTTGTCATATATGCAAAACCCTCATATGATATCCATGATCAGCCTTAGGTCAAAGTCCATTTAATCCTACTGATCAGGCTATCTTAAAGTTCCATTATACTACCGAATTAAGAAAATGATTATTCACCATATGTGAATAAGAAGTCATCCGCCCAGCAGACGACCCAAGGCCTTGTCCATTTTCACATTCAGTATAATGCCTTTAAGAGGATACCTTTGACTCCTCAGAGCTATGATTCTGATATCTGCAAACAAACCCTTCATCGTATACAAGTCATGCACCCAACGAACCGGTGTATAAGCTTACTACCTCTGAGACGCTTTAGCCATTGGAACATCAAAGTACACAAGTCATATACATGAAGTAGTTCATTTACTCAGGATTAAAGTTATTGCACAATAAATGTCAAAAGCAGATTGATCCACTCATAGCGGACCACGTAGATCAATCACGCTTTAGTCCCGGTCTAATATGTCACCACCAAACAACATATCTATGTCTCTACTTGGAAGTCCAGCTCTAGACAGTCAAGAAAAACCGTCCCCTCCAAGGCTTTAGACAACATAATAGTCTTAAAATGAGTTAGATGCTCGGTCTAACCCCATAGACTACAGACCATAATTTAGACCGCTAAATTTAGAACATTGTCTTCTCGCATACAAAAGTCCATTGCATGCAACGTTCTAACAGTTTTAACACAAGCAGTCAGTGAGCCATATTTGCTTACATTTACTTTAATATCTAAATAAAACGAGGACAGATAGCAATGTAATGAATAACCTCTATATATAATTTTATTATCCAGTTCAAAATGAATACATCAAAATGTCTCCAATGCTTAGGGCATTTCCTAACAATCTCCCACTTGCCCTAAGCCAGTAGATGTGCCATGTTACGCATCCCCATCGCCTCTACATGCCTCTCAAAGCTTCTAGCAACCAAAGTCTTAGTAAAGGGATCGGCGATGTTGTCCTCGGACGCGATCTTACATACATCCACTTGTCCTGTCTCCACATGCCCTCTAATAATATGATATCTCCGATCGATGTGCTTGGTCCTCTTGTGGTGCCGAGATTCCCTTGTGTTGGCAATAGCCCCTGTATTATCACAGTAAAGTGTGATAGGCTTGTCAACACCCGGAATGACCTCAAGGTCTCTGAAGAACTTGCAGAGCCAAACCGCTTCTTTAGATGCCTCAGCCGCAGCCACATACCCAGCCTCCATAGTAGAGTCAGCTGTGCAGCCCTGCTTCATGCTCCTCCACACAATGGCGCCTCCTCCGAGTAAAAACACTGATCTAGATGTCGATTTCCTCGAATCCTTACAAGTCTGGAAGCCTGAGTCCATGTATCCTACGGGTGTTATGTCCCCTCCAGAATATACCAGCATATAATCCCTCGTTCTCTTAAGATACTTGAGTATATGCTTTACAGCTTGCCAGTGCTTGGTTTCAGGATTTGCTTGATATCGACTCACCATACCTACTGCAAAACATATATCCGGGCGAGTGCAAAGCATAGCATACATAAGGCTACTCACAGCAGATGCATAAGGGACCTTACTCATACGCTCTCTTTCTTCCGATGTCTTGGGACAGTCATCCAATGAAAGAGTTAGACCGGCAATAGAAGGTTGTGAGCCTTTCTTTGCCTCTTGCATTGCATATTTGTCAATTATTTTATGTATGTATGAAGTTTGGGATAACGCTATCATTTTGTTCTTTCGATCTCTGAAGAGACGAATGCCTAGAACATAATTAACTTCTCCCAAGTCCTTCATGTCAAACTGTTGGTGTAACCAAAGCTTGACCGATGATAAGTTCCCTACATCATTCTCAATGAGTAGTATATCATCGACATAGAGTATCAGAAAGACCACTTTTCCATCCTTAATACGTATATAAACACAAGGTTCATCAACGTTCTGTTCAAAACCAAATGTCTTAATCGCTTGATCAAACCTCTGGTTCTATGAGCGGGATGCTTGCTTTAATCCATAAATGGATCTAAGCAACTTGCAGACTTTCCTTTCTTGGCCTTTCGCTACGAACCCTTCGGGCTGTATCATATAGATACACTCTTCAAGATGGCCATTCAAGAATGCCATCTTGACATCCATTTGCCAGATCTCATAATCGAGAGCCGCAGCAATGGACAGAAGAATACGGATAGACTTCAGCATAGCAACAGGCGAAAAGGTTTCATCGTAATCGATTCCAACCTTTTGGGTGTATCCCTTTGCAACTAGTCTAGCTTTGAAAGTTTCCACTCTCCCTTCCGCATCCTTCTTTCTTTTGTAGACCCATTTGCATCCAATGGGTTTTATCCCATCCGGCAAATCTACAAGTTCCCAAACAGAGTTGGATTTCATAGAATCCATCTCATTGTTCATAGCCTGTTTCCAAGATTTAGAATCAACATCATTTATAACTTCATCATAGGTGACCGGATCATCCTCATGCTCATGAGCCTCGGCCTGGTATACCTCAGCATCATACATGAAGAAATTAGGTTTCTTAGAAACCCTCCCACTACGACGAGGCACCCTAAATTATTGATCGTCTGCAGGTCTTTCACTGGAACTTGGACTTGCATCCAAGACCGAAATCTATGGAGCAGTTCTTTCACCCGATAACTCCTTTAGCACCACTTTGCTTCGAGGCTTAAAGTCATTCATGTGACTTTCCTCCAAGAATGTCGCATGGGTTGAAACAATGACCTTTTGTTCCTTCGGGTTATAGAACAGACCTCCTTTAGTTCCTTTTGGATACCCTACAAACATGCACAATTCTGATCTTGGTTCCAACTTTTTCGCATCCCCATCCAGTACATGCGCCGGGCAGCCCCATATTCTCATATGTCCAAAGGAGGGCTTCTTGCCACGCCACAATTCATACGGAGTTCTGGGAATTGATTTGCTCAGAATCTGGTTCAGAATATAGCACGCCGTTTGTAAAGCATATCCCCAAAATGATAATGGCAGCATTGAATAACTCATCATGGACCGTACCATATCCAATAAGGTTCTGTTTCTTCTTTCGGCTACACCATTCTGTTGTGGAGTACCAGGTGCAGTCAATTGGGATAATATCCCATTCTCTACAAGATGTCCTAGAAATTCATTAGAGAGGTATTCGCCACCTCGATCAGATCGAAGTGTCTTTATGGATTTATCCAATTGCTTTTCCACTTCCGCACGATACTCTTTGAACTTGTCAAAAGTTTCGCTCTTGCGGTGCATAAGATACACATATCCATATCTCGAGTAATCATCTATAAAAGAGACATAATACTCGAACCCTCCTCGTGCTGTGACGTTCATGGGGCCACATACGTCAGTGTGCACAATTTCTAAGAGCTCCTGAGCCCTTGTACCCTTAGCTCCAAAAGACCTCTTAGTCATTTTACCCTCTAGACAAGACTCACATTGGGGAAGTCGTACCTCTTCCAGAGATTCCAGAGGACTGTCTTTCACCAATTTTTGAATCCTATCCTGATTAATATGACCAAGTCTTAAATGCCAAAGATACGCCTTGTTAGAGTGAGAAACTTTCAACCTTTTAGAGTTATCAATTAATTCAGTGTCAAGCAGTGAGTGCATCTTTGGTTTGATCAAATATAGGTTTCCATCCATCCATCCAGAATAGATAAAAGACTTATTTCTACGAATATCAACTCTTTTACTAAAAGAAACTGAATAAGAATCCTTTATTAAACAAGCTACTGATATAAGGTTCCTCCTAAAATTAGGAACATAAAAACAATCTTTTAATAAAATAAACCTAAATTGATCAAAATAAAGATAAACATCTCCCACTGCTTCAGCCACCACAAAGCTACCATCTCCAGTCCGCAACGAGAGGCTCCTATTATGTAGACTTCTCGTTTCCACGAACCCTTGCATAGAAACACAAATATGATTAGTGGCGCTCGAATCAATGACCCAAATGTCTTTCGATTCTTCCACCAAACATGCTTCTAAGTAATGAAGTTCCTTACCTTCCTTACCCTTGGCGGCTAGGAATTCCCGGCAAGCCTTCTTAAAGTGACGTACCTTCCCACAATGGAAGCATTTGGACTTTTTAGGGTCCTTTGGCTTCTTGTTCTTCTTCTTCTTCTTCCCGTTCGAGACAGGAGGATTAGAAGAACTAGAAGTCACTTGTTTCTTATTTGGCCTCTTCTTCTTCCGTGAGGGATTGGAAGATTCTGCCAAATTGGCCTCTCCTTTAGGTCGGACCACATCCTCATCCCTGATCATCCGCTCATAAGCCTGTAGTTGCTTCATGAGCTCGGTTAGTCCTAACTCCTTTGTCGCCAGATTGTATGCGGCCTTAAACCCCACAAAATCTTTAGACAGAGTCTTGAACACCATCTCGATCTGGGTGTTGTAGTCCAACTCAGCACCATTCTCGGCAGCCTCAGCGAAGAATCCCATTAGAGTGATCATATGGTCCTTCACCGGAGTACCCACCTTTTGCTTAGAGTTCATAATACTGGTGATAGCGGACTGTCGAGCCAATTTTTCTTGGCCTCCGAACATGTCCTCCAGATTTTCCATGATCTCCCCAGCAATTTGATAAGTCTCATGCTGCTTTTGTAAAGCACTCGTCATGCTAGCAAGTATGTAGCGTCGAGCTATATCATTGGATTCTATCCAACGAGTATAGGCAACTGGGACCTCCTCAAGTGGTTTGTCAGGTTTGGGCCCTGGTGGGCATGGTTCGTCCAGTACCAACTTGTGTCTCTCGCAGCTGAGAACTATTAACAGATTTCTTTTCCAATCCTTATAATTGTCGCCATTCAGTTTATTCTCAGTAAGTATTGAAATGAGGGGTGTCGGTGACATTTTGAACTTGAAATAAAATTATACTAGACATCATTACAAAGCCCAAGCAAATATACAGATAATTTAGCAAATAAAACATACAAGTATGTTCCCATATGAAACTTGAAAAACATGTAGCATTGCAACGGTAATTCTTAGCACCTATTGCCCCAAGCCACCGAGGGGTGGTCATGAAAACAAAGAGCCGGAACATGGACCCCGTCCACTTAATATATGTTGCCTTAAATCCTCCAAGGTTAAGACATATATTAATAACCGCTTATTTGGCCACCAATTTAGTTAACAGAGCTTCTAAGGAAGGTTAATAACTAAACGAGTCTTGAGTGTATAACCATTGTTTACGTAGCCCGATCCACGTCCTACCAAGCCACCGAGGGATGGTCATGAATAGGATCGTACCCGAACACGTTTTCCACATAGGAGATCCAATCTAGTATACTGGCAGCGGTAAACACCTACCGAGGGTTGTGGTCAGGGCAGAACTGACGCGAGGCGTTACCATGCTTTCACATATGGATCAACAATGGAGGCCGTGGGTTTTGTTTGAAACCCTCTCCCACTCAATATTTTGAAAAACATGCAAGTTTTGACAAATTATGTATGATCAATATAGTATTAGCGGCACTCACCTATCCTATATGACATGTTATCAAATATGCATACAAAACATCCATCAATACATATTTATACATCCATGACATATCACAGAAAAAATAATTGACAGAATAACCAAGCTATGGTTCCATCCTAGAACAAAGAAAATAAAGATTACAAAATTCCATCCAAAGCATTCTTTGGGTCTTGAATTCTGTTCCGTCTTCTTGTATCCATCTTTATGTAGCCTCCCCATTTATTTCTCATCCCAAGAATTATTTAAAATTTAAATCTCCAAAAATTTAAATTTCAAATTCAAATTCCAAATTCGAATTTCAAATTTAAATTTCCAATTCAAATTTTTAAACAATTTTAAACATCATGTGTAATAATATGTAATTTCAAAAATTTCAAATTTTCAATTACATATTTTTAAACATGATTTTAAATTAAATTTCTAATTTAAAAATCAAAATTTTTCGATTTTTAGACCGTCGTACCGTCGCCTTCGAAGGTGGCAGCCGCCGTGGGCAGCCACTAGCCCCAAAGGGGCTGGCAGCCCACGGCTGCCCCCTATGTGCAGCCTTGCCCGGCTGCAGGCAAAGCCTGCAGCGCCAGGCTGCATGCCCAGGCTGCGGCCAGCCTTGGGCAGGCCACGGCCACCCTTGGCTGCAGGCCAAGCCTGCGGCCGTGGGTGGTGTTGGCCTGCACAGGGGCTGCCGCATTCCCATCCTGCCCAAGGGCATGTAGGAAAATAAACCGGTAAAAACGTATCAGAGTGGCGCAGCGGAACAATAAAAATTTTTTTGGTCGTTAAATATCTCATGATGCCATATACAATAAATCAACAACAATTAAAACTCATACCTCAAGGACGCCAATGAACAGGAGGAGAGTGACCGGAGGCTTCAACCAACTAGCCTTCTCTACTATTCTCCAATTCCCGAATGGCTGAGTGTGTGGGCACTCTGAACCTCGATCGGTATGCTAGCACTGCTAGTCTTCTTCCGACCACCCAGATCTCTAAAGAACTTTATTGTCACGATGAGCTGTGCAACAATAAGCCTGCTCACCTGAGAGTCTGTGGTCTAAGAGAACTGGAGTGGCAGGACCTCTATTTATAGACCTGCATGAGGTGATTCTCTGAATTCGAATTGGACTAGGAAAAGATTTTCTCCCTTATCCAAACCAAAAAATCCGAATTTTCCAAGGGAGAATCTCCACAATTAAATTCGGTTTTTCTAGGACAAATCCAATCCAAATCTAAACAAGATTTTAACTAGAATTTTATCTCCCTTTTCCAACCAAAAAATCCGAAATCTTTAGGAGAAAATCTTCTCCAAATTTTCGGCCACTTTTAGGATAAGGGAGAATCAAAATTCCAATAGGATTTCTCAAGCAAAATCTCATCTTAACCTTATCCAAAAATAACCGAATTTCCTAGGATTAGGGATCCAAAATTTCGGCCACTTTTGGGAGGAGAGAGAAACCAATTTCAACTAGGATTGAAGCTTGAATATTCCCTTGAATCTTATCCACAAAATCCGAAATCTTTCATGAGGATTATCCTCAAAATTTCGTCCCTTATTTGTTGGGATTTGGATTCAAAATTCAAGTAGGATTCTAACAAGATTATCCTCTCCAAATCCAACTCAAATTCGAATTTCAAACCTTGTGGATTTTCCACAACAAATTCGAATCCTACTTGGACTATGATTCAAAATTTGAATTTCAAATTTCAAATTCAAATTTCAAATTCAAATTCAAATTTCAAATTCAAATTTGAAATTCGAATTTCAAATTCAAATTTCAAATTCGAATTTGAAATTCGAATTTCAAATTCAAATTTCAAATTCGAATTTCAAATTCAAATTTCAAATTCAAATTTCAAATTCAAAATTCAAATTTCAAATTTCAAAATTCAAATTTCAAATTTCAAAATTCAAATTTCAAATTCCACAAAACGGTTGTATTTCATATTCTTGTTCTCATGGATAATTTTCTACAACTCCAATCCAATCTCAAATAAAATCATGGCAACTTTATTTGGAGTTCGAATAATTGTGTACTCTATTATCCAAAACAAAATCTGAATCCAACCGGAGAGAATCTTGTCTACCATCCTAATCCTGTGTCATCACCATCCATGCATAATAAACTAGCCAATAGCATACACAAATCAATTTGCCAAACGTTAAGGAATTATGTGGAGCTAGTAGAGGGACTGATTGGACATATATAATCGGGCTCCCGTGATTCCATATGATCATCATTCTGTACCGAACAACTCAATCATATGATCACTAATTTCAGAGTCACACCACTATAAACCTGAAACTGAACTCTCAATTATATACCGTATTACGTAAGCCTGTGACGAGCTACCATCCAATGACCTTGTCATATATGCAAAACCCTCATATGATATCCATGATCAGCCTTAGGTCAAAGTCCGTTTAATCCTACTGATCAGGCTATCTTAAAGTTCCATTATACTACCGAATCTAGAAAATGATTATTCACCATATGTGAATAAGAAGTCATCCGCCCAGCAGACGACCCAAGGCCTTGTCCATTTTCACATTCAGTATAATGCCTTTAAGAGGATAACTTTAACTCCTCAGAGCTATGATTCCGATATCTGCAAACAAACCCTTCATCGTATACAAGTCATGCACCCAACGAACCGGTCTATAAGCTTACTACTTCTGAGACGCTTTAGCCATTGGAACATCAAAGTACACAAGTCATATACATGAAGTAGTTCATTTACTCAGGATTAAGGTTATTGCACAATGAACGTCAAAAGCAGATTGATCCACTCATAGCGGACTACGTAGATCAATCACGCTTTAGTCCCGGTCTAATATGTCACCACCAAGCAACATATCCATGTCTCTACTTGGGAGTCCAGCTCCAGACAGTCAAGACAGACCGTCCCCTCTAAGGCTTTAGACAACATAATAGTCTTAACATGAGTTAGATGCTCAGTCTAACCCCATAGACTACAGACCATAGTTTAGACTGCTAACTTTAGAACATTGTCTTCTCGCATACAAAAGTCCATTGCATGCAACGTTCTAACAGTTTTAACACAAGCAGTCAGTGAGCCATATTTGCTTACATTTACTTTAACATGTAAATAAGACGAGGACAGATAGCAATGTAATGAATAACCTCTAAGTATAATTTTATTATCCAGTTCAAAATGAATACATCAAAATGTCTCTAATACTTAGGGCATTTCCTAACAATCTCCCACTTGCCCTAAGCCAGCAGATGTGCCATGTTACGCATCCCCATCGCCTCTACATGCCTCTCAAAGCTTCTAGCTACCAAAGTCTTAGTAAAGGGATCAGCGATGTTGTCCTCGGACGCGATCTTACAAACATCCACTTGTCCTGTCTCCACATGCCCTCTAATAATGTGATACCTCCGATCGATGTGCTTGGTCCTCTTGTGGTGCCGAGATTCCCTTGTGTTGGCAATAGCCCCTGTATTATCACAGTAAAGTGTGATAGGCTTGTCAACACCCGGAATGACCTCAAGGTCTCTAAAGAACTTGCGGAGCCAAACCGCTTCTTTAGATGCCTCAGCCGCAGCCACATACTCAGCCTCCATAGTAGAGTCAGCTGTGCAGCCCTGCTTCACGCTCCTCCACACAATGGTGCCTCCTCCGAGCAAAAACACTGATCCAGATGTCGATTTCCTCGAATCTTTACAAGTCTGGAAGTCTGAGTCCGTGTATCCTACGGGTGTTAGGTCCCCTCCAGAATACACTAGCATATAATCCCTCGTTCTCTTAAGATACTTGAGTATATGCTTTACTGCTTGCCAGTGCTTGGTTCCAGGATTCGCTTGATATCGACTCACCATACCTACCGCAAAACATATGTCCGGGCGAGTGCAAAGCATAGCGTACATAAGGCTACCCACAGCGGATGCATAAGGGACCTTACTCATACGCTCTCTTTCTTCCGATGTCTTGGGACAGTCATCCAATGAAAGAGTTAAACCGGCAATAGAAGGTTGTGAGCCTTTCTTTGCCTCTAGCATTGCATATTTGTCAATTATTTTATCTATGTATGAAGCTTGGGATAACGCTATCATTTTGTTCTTTCGATCTCTGAAGAGACGAATGCCTAGAACATAATTAGCTTCTCCCAAGTCCTTCATGTCAAACTGTTGGTGTAACCAAAGCTTGACCGATGATAAGTTCCCTACATCGTTCCCAATGAGTAGTATATCATCGACATAGAGTATCAGAAAGACCACTTTTCCATCCTTAATACGTTTATAAACACAAGGTTCATCAACATTCTGCTCAAAACCAAATGTCTTAATCGCTTGATCAAACCTCTGGTTCCATGAGCGGGATGCCTGCTTTAATCCATAAATGGATCTAAGCAACTTGCAGACTTTCCTATCTTGGCCTTTTGCTACGAACCCTTCGGGCTGTATCATATAGATACACTCTTCAAGATGGCCATTTAAGAATGCCGTCTTGACATCCATTTGCCAGATCTCGTAATCGAGAGCCGCAGTAATGGATAGAAGAATACGGATAGACTTAAGCATAGCAACAGGCGAAAAGGTTTCCTCGTAATCGATTCCAGCCTTTTGCGTGTATCCCTTTGCAACCAGTCTAGCTTTGAAAGTTTCCACTCTCCCTTCCGCATCCTTCTTTCTTTTGTAGACCCATTTGCATCCAATGGGTTCTATCCCATCCGGCAAATCTACAAGTTCCCAAACAGAGTTGGATTTCATAGAATCCATCTCATTGTTCATAGCCTGTTTCCAAGATCTAGAATCAACATCCTTTATAGCTTCATCATATGTGACCGGATCTTCCTCATGCTCATGAGCCTCGGCCTGGTATACCTCAGCATCATACATAAAGAAATTAGGTTTCTTCGAAACCCTCCCACTACGACGAGGCACCCTAAATTGTTGATCGTCTGCAGGTCTTTCACTGGAACTCGGACTTGCGTCCAAGACCGAAATCTGTGGAGCAGTTCTTTCACCCGATAACTCCTCTAGCACCACTTTGCTTCGAGGCTTAAAGTCATTCATGTGACTTTCCTCCAAGAATGTCGCATGGGTTGAGACAATGACCTTTTGTTCCTTCGGGTTATAGAACAGACCTCCTTTAGTTCCTTTTGGATACCCTACAAACATGCACAATTCTGATCTTGGTTCCAACTTCTTCGCATCCCCATCCAGTACATGTGCCGGGCAGCCCCATATTTTCATATGTCCAAGGGAGGGCTTCCTGCCACGCCACAATTCATACGGAGTTCTAGGAATTGATTTGCTCGGAACCTGGTTCAGAATATAGCACGCCGTTTGTAAAGCATGTCCCCAAAATGATAATGGCAGCGTTGAGTAACTCATCATGGACCGTACCATATCCAATAAGGTCCTGTTTCTCCTTTCGGCTACACCATTCTGTTGTGGAGTACCAGGTGCAGTCAATTGGGATAATATCCCATTCTCTACAAGATGTCCTAGAAATTCATCAGAGAGGTATTCGCCACCTCGATCAGATCGAAGTGTCTTTATGGATTTATCCAATTGCTTTTCCACTTCCGCACGATACTCTTTGAACTTGTCAAAGGTTTCGCTCTTGCGGTGCATCAGATACACATATCCATACCTCGAGTAATCATCTATGAAAGAGACATAGTACTCGAACCCTCCTCGTGCTGTGACGTTCATGGGGCCACATACGTCAGTGTGCACAATTTCTAAGAGCTCCTGTGCCCTTGTACCCTTAGCTCCAAAAGACCTCTTAGTCATCTTACCCTCTAGACAAGACTCACATTGGGGAAGTCGTACCTCCTCCAGAGATTCCAGAGGACCGTCTTTCACCAATCTTTGAATCCTATCCTGATTAATATGACCAAGTCTTAAATGCCAAAGATACGCCTTGTTAGAGTGAGAAACTTTTAACCTTTTAGAGTTATCAATTAATTCAGTGTCAAGCAGTGAGTACATCTTTGGTCTGATCAAATATAGGTTTCCATCCATCCATCCAGAACGGATAAAAGACTTATTTCTACGAATATCAACTCTTTTACTAAAAGAAACTGAATAAGAATCCTTTATTAAACAAGCTACCGATATAAGGTTCCTCCTAAAATTAGGAACATAAAAACAGTCTTTCAATAAAATAAACCTAAATTGATCAAAATAAAGATGAACGTCTCCCACTGCCTCAGCCACCACAAAGCTACCATCTCCAGTCCGCAACGAGAGGCTCCTATCATGTAGACTTCTCGTTTCCACGAACCCCTGCATAGAAACACAAACATGATTAGTGGCGCCCGAATCAATGACCCATGTGTCTTTCGATTCTTCCACCAAACACGCTTCTAAGTAATGAAGTTCCTTACCTTCCTTGCCCTTGGAGGCTAGGAATTCCCGGCAAGCCTTCTTGAAGTGACCTACCTTCCCACAGTGGAAGCATTTGGACTTTTTAGGGTCCTTTGGCTTCTTGTTCTTCTTCTTCTTCTTCCCGTCCGAGACAGGAGGATTAGAAGAACTGGAAGCCACTTACTTCTTATTTGGCCTCTTCCTCTTCCGTGAGGGATTGGAAGATTCCGCCAAATTGGCCTCTCCTTTAGGTCGGACCACATCTTCATCCCTGATCATCCGCTCATAAGCCTGTAGTTGCTTCATGAGCTCGGTAAGTCCTAACTCCTTTGTCGCCAGATTGTATGCGGCCTTAAACCCCACAAAATCTTTAGACAGAGTCTTGAACACCATCTCGATCTGGGTGTTGTAGTCTAACTCAGCACCATTCTCGGCAGCTTCAGCGAAGAATCCCATTAGAGTGATCATATGGTCCTTCACCGGAGTACCAGCCTTTTGCTTGGAGTTCATAATGCTGGTGATAGCGGACTGTCGAGCCAATTTTTCTTGGCCTCCGAACATGTCCTCCAGATTTTCCATGATCTCCCCAGCAACTTGATAAGTCTCATGCTGCTTTTGTAAAGCACTCGTCATGCTAGCAAGGATGTAGCATCGAGCTATTTCATTGGATTCTCTCCAACGATTATAGGCAACCGGGACCTCCTCAAGTGGTGTGTCAGGTTTGGGCCCAGGTGGGCATGGTTCGTCCAGTACGAACTTGTGTCTCTCGCAGCTGAGAACTATTAATAGATTTCTTTTCCAATCTTTATAATTGTCGCCATTCAACTTATTTTCAGTAAGTATCGAAATGAGGGGTGTCGGTGACATTTTGAACTGAAATAAAATTATACTAGACATCATTACAAAGCCCAAGCAAATATGCAGATAATTTAGCAAATAAAACATACAAGTATGTTCCTACATGAAACTTGAAAAAAACATGTAGCATTGCAACGGTAATTCTCAGCACCTATTGCCCCAAGCCACCGAGGGGTGGTCATGAGAACAAATAGCCGGAACATGGACCCCGTCCAATTAATATATGTTACCTTAAATCCTCCAAGGTTAAGACATATATTAATAACCGCTTATTTGGCCACCAGTTTAGTTAACAGAGCTTCTAGGGAAGGTTAATAACTAAACGAGTCTTGAGTGTATAACCATTGTTTACGTAGCCCGATCCACGTCCTACCAAGCCACCGAGGGGTGGTCATGAATAGAATCGCACCCGAACACGTTTCCCACATAGGAGATCCAATCTAGTATACCGGCGGCGGTAAACACCTACCGAGGGGTGTGGTCAGGTCGGAACTGACGCGAGGCGTTACCATGCTTTCACATATGGATCAACAATGGAGGCCGTGGGTTTTGTTTGAAACCCTCTCCCACTCAATATTTTGAAAAACATGCAAGTTTTGACAAATTATGTATGATCAATATAGTATGAGCGGCACTCACCTATCTTATATGACATGTTATCAAATATGCATACAAAACATCCATCAATACATATTTATACATCCATGACATATCACAGAAAAAATAATTGACAAACTAACCAAGCCATGGTTCCATCCTAGAACAAAGAAAATAAAGATTACAAAATTCCATCCAAAGCATTCTTTGGGTCTTGAATTTTGTTCCGTCTTCTTGTATCCATCTTTATGTAGCCTCTCCATTTATTTCTCATCCCAAGAATTATTTAAAATTCAAATCTCCAAAAATTTAAATTTCAAATTCAAATTCCAAATTCGAATTTCAAATTTAAACTTCAAATTTAAATTTTTAAACAATTTTAAACATCATGTGTAATAATATGTAATTTCAAAAATTTCAAAATTACATATTTTTAAACATGATTTAAAATTAAATCTCAAATTTAAAAATCAAAATTTTTCTGATTTATAGACCGTCGGACTGCCGCCCCCGTAGGCGGCAGCCGCCGTGGGCAGCCGCCAACCCCGGAGGGGCTGGCAGCCCACGGCCGCCCCTTGTGCAGCCTGCCGGGCTGCAGGCTAAGCCTGCAGCACCAGGCTGCACGCCCAGACTGGGCGCAGCAGCCGGCAGGCTGCAGGCAGCGCCTGCAGCCAGAGGCTGCACGCCCAGGCTGCGGCCAGCCTTGGGCAGGCCACGGCCACCCCTGGCTGCAGGCAGAGCCTGCGGCCGTGGGTGGTGTGGGCCTGCACAGGGGCTGCCGCAGCCCCATCCTGCCCGAGGGCAGGGGCTGCAGCCCCACCAAGGTTTGTCGGCCTATCCCGAGTGGTCGTGTCTCGATTTTCGTGCCATATTCCAATTTACCTATTAGGATCTCCAAAAATTAATTTGAATCCCAATTAAATTGAAATTTTCCACACAATCAAAATTTCAACCTTTAAATCAAATTTAACTTTTGGAAAAAATAAATTACGGTCTTCAATCTTCAATCTCCTCCAAGAATAATTACATAAAAAATTCTAAACCGTTTCCGGTGTACAAAAAATTCTAACCATAAATATTCTAAGAGACAAAAATTAAAATCCATGGGAAAAACACAGTGTTAATAAACTGCTCCCATGGTTACATAAAAAATTCCTAGATACAATTTTTCTAAATTCTAAGGAACCATAACCGGTATAAACAAGCATGCTTATAATAATTCAAAAAATTAAAATAACCACATACTTTATACACAATACATGATAACAACATAAAGGAACCCTAGAATGCCACTCTCTAAATATCAAATCCATACATAAATAAAAAGACTAAGTAATTGTCTAATTTATATACATGGCATAGTCATGAGATGGCTCTGATACCAATTGTAGGAAAATAAACCGGTAAAAACGTATCAGAGTGGCGCAGCGGAACAATAAAAATTTTTTTGGTCGTTAAATATCTCATGATGCCATATACAATAAATCAACAACAATTAAAACTCATACCTCAAGGACGCCAATGAACAGGAGGAGAGTGACCGGAGGCTTCAACCAACTAGCCTTCTCTACTATTCTCCAATTCCCGAATGGCTGAGTGTGTGGGCACTCTGAACCTCGATCGGTATGCTAGCACTGCTAGTCTTCTTCCGACCACCCAGATCTCTAAAGAACTTTATTGTCACGATGAGCTGTGCAACAATAAGCCTGTTCACCTGAGAGTCTGTGGTCTAAGAGAACTGGAGTGGCAGGACCTCTATTTATAGACCTGCATGAGGTGATTCTCTGAATTCGAATTGGACTAGGAAAAGATTTTCTCCCTTATCCAAACCAAAAAATCCGAATTTTCCAAGGGAGAATCTCCACAATTAAATTCGGTTTTTCTAGGACAAATCCAATCCAAATCTAAACAAGATTTTAACTAGAATTTTATCTCCCTTTTCCAACCAAAAAATCCGAAATCTTTAGGAGAAAATCTTCTCCAAATTTTCGGCCACTTTTAGGATAAGGGAGAATCAAAATTCCACTAGGATTTCTCAAGCAAAATCTCATCTTAACCTTATCCAAAAATAACCGAATTTCCTAGGATTAGGGATCCAAAATTTCGTCCACTTTTGGGAGGAGAGAGAAACCAATTTCAACTAGGATTGAAGCTTGAATATTCCCTTGAATCTTATCCACAAAATCCGAAATCTTTCATGAGGATTATCCTCAAAATTTCGTCCCTTATTTGTTGGGATTTGGATTCAAAATTCAAGTAGGATTCTAACAAGATTATCCTCTCCAAATCCAACTCAAATTCGAATTTCAAACCTTGTGGATTTTCCACAACAAATTCGAATCCTACTTGGACTATGATTCAAAATTTGAATTTCAAATTTCAAATTCAAATTTCAAATTCAAATTTCAAATTTCAAATTTCAAATTTCAAATTTAAATTTCAAATTCAAATTTCAAATTCGAATTTCAAATTCGAATTTCAAATTCAAATTTCAAATTCAAAATTCAAATTTCAAATTTCAAAATTCAAATTTCAAATTTCAAAATTCAAATTTCAAATTCCACAAAACGGTTGTATTTCATATTCTTGTTCTCATGGATAATTTTCTACAACTCCAATCCAATCTCAAATAAAATCATGGCAACTTTATTTGGAGTTCGAATAATTGTGTACTCTATTATCCAAAACAAAATCTGAATCCAACCGGAGAGAATCTTGTCTACCATCCTAATCCTGTGTCATCACCATCCATGCATAATAAACTAGCCAATAGCATACACAAATCAATTTGCCAAACGTTAAGGAATTATGTGGAGCTAGTAGAGGGACTGATTGGACATATATAATCGGGCTCCCGTGATTCCATATGATCATCATTCTGTACCGAACAACTCAATCATATGATCACTAATTTCAGAGTCACACCACTATAAACCTGAAACTGAACTCTCAATTATATACCGTATTACGTAAGCCTGTGACGAGCTACCATCCAATGACCTTGTCATATATGCAAAACCCTCATATGATATCCATGATCAGCCTTAGGTCAAAGTCCGTTTAATCCTACTGATCAGGCTATCTTAAAGTTCCATTATACTACCGAATCTAGAAAATGATTATTCACCATATGTGAATAAGAAGTCATCCGCCCAGCAGACGACCCAAGGCCTTGTCCATTTTCACATTCAGTATAATGCCTTTAAGAGGATAACTTTAACTCCTCAGAGCTATGATTCCGATATCTGCAAACAAACCCTTCATCGTATACAAGTCATGCACCCAACGAACCGGTCTATAAGCTTACTACTTCTGAGACGCTTTAGCCATTGGAACATCAAAGTACACAAGTCATATACATGAAGTAGTTCATTTACTCAGGATTAAGGTTATTGCACAATGAACGTCAAAAGCAGATTGATCCACTCATAGCGGACTACGTAGATCAATCACGCTTTAGTCCCGGTCTAATATGTCACCACCAAGCAACATATCCATGTCTCTACTTGGGAGTCCAGCTCCAGACAGTCAAGACAGACCGTCCCCTCTAAGGCTTTAGACAACATAATAGTCTTAACATGAGTTAGATGCTCAGTCTAACCCCATAGACTACAGACCATAGTTTAGACTGCTAACTTTAGAACATTGTCTTCTCGCATACAAAAGTCCATTGCATGCAACGTTCTAACAGTTTTAACACAAGCAGTCAGTGAGCCATATTTGCTTACATTTACTTTAACATGTAAATAAGACGAGGACAGATAGCAATGTAATGAATAACCTCTAAGTATAATTTTATTATCCAGTTCAAAATGAATACATCAAAATGTCTCTAATACTTAGGGCATTTCCTAACAGGGCAGGGGCTGCAGCCCCATCAAGGCCAGTCGGCCTATCCCGAGGGGTCGTGTCTCGATTTTTGTGCCATATTCCAATTTACCTATTAGGATCTCCAAAAATTAATTTGAATCCCAATTAAATTGAAATTTTCCACACAATCAAAATTTCAACCTTTAAATCAAATTTAACTTTTGGGAAAAAATAAATTACGGTCTTCAATCTTCAATCTCCTCCAAGAATAATTACATAAAATTTCCTAAACCGTTTCCGGTGTACAAAAATTCTAACCATAAAAATTCTAAGAGACAAAAATTAAAATCTATAGGAAAATTACAGTGTTAATAAACTGCTCCCATGGTTACATAAAAATTCCTAGATACAATTTTTCTAAATTCTAAGGAACCATAACCGGTATAAACAAACATGCTTATAATAATTCAAAAAATTAAAATAACCACATACTTTATACATAATCCATGATAACAACATAAAGGAAACCTAGAATGCCACTCTCTAAATATCAAATCCATACATAAATAAAAAGACTAAGTAATTGTCTAATTTACATACATGGCATAGTCATGAGATGGCTCTGATACCAATTATAGGATAATAAATCGGTAAAAATGTATCAGAGTGGCGCAGCGGAACAATAAAAATTTTTAGATCGTTAAATATCTCATGATGCCATATACAATAAACCAACAATAATTAAAACTCATACCTCAAGGACGCCAATCTTGCAGGAGGAGAATGACCAGAGGCTTCAACCAACTAGCCTTCTCTACTATTCTCCAATTCCCGAATGGCTGAGTGTGTGGGCAGTCTGAACCTCGATCGGTATGCTAGCACTGCTGGTCTTCTTCTGACCACCCAGATCTCTAAAGAACTTATTGTCACGATGAGCTGTGCAACAATAATCTGCTCACCTGAGAGTCTGAGGTCAGAGAGAACTGGAGTGGCAGGACCTCTATTTATAGACCTGGATGAGGTGATTCTCTGAATTCGAATTGGATTAGGAAAAGATATTCTCCCTTATCCATAACCATAAAATCCGAATTTTCCATTAGAAAATCCCAACAATAAAATTCGGTTTATTTAGGATAAATCCAATCCAAATCTAAACAAGATTTTAACTAGAATTTTATCCCCCTTTTTCAACCAAAAAATCTGAAATTCCTAGGAGAAAATCTCCTCAAAAAATTCGGCCACTTTTAGGATAAGGGAGAATCAAAATTCCACTAGGTTTTTCAAGCTTGAATCTTATCTCAACCTTATCCAAAATAACCGAATTTTCCTCGGAGATTTCCTCCATAATTTCAGCCACTTTTCAGGGAAGGAGAGAATCCAAATTCAACTGGGATTGAAACTTGAATTTTTCCCTTGAACCTTATCCACAAAAACCGAAATTCCATTGAGGATTATCCTCAAAATTTCGTCCATAATTTGTTAGGATTTGGATTCAAAATTCAAGTAGGATTCTAACAAGATTATCCTCTCCAAATCCAACTCAAATTCGAATTTCAAACCTTGTGGATTTTCCACAACAAATTCGAATCCCACTTGGATGGTGATTCAAAATTTGAATTTCAAATTTCAAATTCGAATTTCAAATTTAAATTTCAAATTTCAAATTTCAAATTTAAATTTCAAATTCAAATTTCAAATTCGAATTTCAAATTCAAATTTCAAATTCAAAATTCAAAATTCAAATTTCAAATTTCAAATTTCAAAATCCACAAAACGGTTGTGTTTCAAATTCTTGTTCTCATGGATAATTTTCTACAACTCCAATCCAATCTCAAATAAAATCATGGCAACTTTATTTGGAGTTCGAATAATTGTGTACTCTATTATCCAAAACAAAATCTGAATCCAACCGAAGGGAATCTTGTCTATCATCCTAATCCTGTGTCATCACCATCCATGCATAATAAACTAGCCAAGAGCATACATAAATCAATTTGCCAAACGTTAAGGAATTTTGTGGAGCTAGTAGAGGGACTAATTGGACATATATAATCGGGCTCCCGTGATTCCATATGATCATCATTCTGTACCGAACAACTCAATCATATGATCACTAATTTCAGAGTCACACCACTATAAACCTGAAACTAAACTCCTAATTATATACCGTATTACGTAAGCCTGTGACGAGCTACTATCCAATGACCTTGTCATATATGCAAAACCCTCATATGATATCCATGATCAGCCTTAGGTCAAAGTCCGTTTAATCCTACTGATCAGGCTATCTTAAAGTTCCATTATACTACCGAATTAAGAAAATGATTATTCACCATATGTGAATAAGAAGTCATCTGCCCAGCAGACGACCCAAGGCCTTGTCCATTTTCACATTCAGTATAATGCCTTTAAGAGGATACCTATGACTCCTCAGAGCTATGATTCCGATATCTGTAAACAAACCCTTCATCGTATACAAGTCATGCACTCAACGAACCGGTCTATAAGCTTACTACCTCTGAGATGCTTTAGCCATTGGAACATCAAAGTACACAAGTCATATACATGAAGTAGTTCATTTACTCAGGATTAAGGTTATTACACAATGAATGTTAAAAGCAGATTGATCTACTCATAGCGGACTATGTAGATCAATCACGCTTTAGTCCCGGTCTAATATGTCACCACCAAGCAACATATCTATGTCTCTACTTGGGAGTCCAGCTCCAGACAGTCAAGAAAAACTGTCCCCTCCAAGGCTTTAGACAACATAATAGTATTAACATGAGTTAGATGCTCGGTCTAACCCCATAGACTACAGACCATAGTTTAGACCGCTAACTTTAGAACATTGTCTTCTCGCATACAAAAGTCCATTGCATGCAACGTTCTAACAGTTTTAACACAAGCAGTCAGTGAGTCATATTTGCTTACATTTACTTTAACATCTAAATAAGACGAGGACAGATAGCAATGTAATGAATAACCTCTATATATAATTTTATTATCCAGTTCAAAATGAATACATCAAAATGTCTCTAATGCTTAGGGCATTTCCTAACATTATGTACATAAATATAACGGCATGAGGCCCACATCATGTATATAAATATAATGGACGTAAGGCCCACGAGTGCAGGGCTCACTGTGCCCTTTAGTTAAGAAAAGACAGTGGATAATGAAGCATAAAATGAGCATAATCGGTTCACGCCTTGTTCACGATATGCCTTAGCTATAGTTCAGCATGCATTCAGCTTTAGTAGATATGCATTTCAGTGCATGATGTTTTCTGTTATGCATTTAGTTATGAGATGTTACTGTTATGTTTTTTACTTCTGTGTGATGCTCTAGTTTTGCATCCAATATATGGTGTGATTCAGTATATGACATGCTTATATGTTTTAAGTATGTATATTATGTTTTAAACATGTTTTACGGACGACATGTTGTCCTTACTAGGTATAAAGCTCATAGTGTGTGTTCATACTGTAGGTAAGCGACCTATGGCTTAGATCTCACAGGGCGATGACAGCGGCAGAGGAGAATGTGAGGGCGAGGTTGTGGATACCACCACGAGTTTTGACTTCCGCACAGTATTGAGTAAATAGTATATTTTAAATAATAAACAGTTAAACAGTTTTATAAGTATGTATATATTCAAACGACTTAGACCTACATATTTGCAAAGTATATGTATCTAAATAGTAAAAATGTACGCATAAAAAAAATATTCCTAAAATTATGGTAAGTTTAAGTATCAATTTTCAAGCTAGATAAGTTAAGCAACTGTTCTTTAAGTAAGTAAGAATAGTTTTCAAGTAAGTTTAAGTATCAGTAGTAGTTTTAAGTGACAGTCCGGGCCACTCAAGTCTATGGGACGTCACAGTTAGTATCAGAGCGGTATCCTGCCACCCTACCTCACATCGCCATATACCTGCCTCATTTGTCCAAGTAAATTAATTTTTATCTTAGAGTATTAGTTTGTAAGTTAACGATTAAGTTACAGTAGGTGACCATGGTGGTACCAGTGGAACCTGTACCGGTAGAACATGTACCAGTAGAACCTCCTCCCATAGGCCCTCGCTAGATACACAAAGATCGCCAGGCGAGTATGGCTTTCGTCGCCATGCACTCAGACAAATACGACGGTTACCATCCACATGAGCTCCCACTATGGATTCACAATATGGAAGTTATCTTCCAAACTTACCACATTCCACCTCACCTACATACAGTTTTGGCGGGCAGCAGGCTAGAGGGGCCAGCTATGGCCTGGTGGAGTCAATATCGTAGGGGTAAAGACCCAATCATATATTAGGAGGATTTCTGCCGAGACCTTCTCAACTACTATGGACTGGCCAGTGAGGACCCTATTCCGGCTATACCATTAGTAGTATATCACCCCGATGTGGAGAACAATGATGGGGATGATGTTCCTTACTTCATCAGTGATGATGAAGGGATAGAGTACGAACTGGAACCTCAGACTATCATAGCCAGCGATGACGAGGCTAGCTCTGGTCCAGAAAATGAGGAGGACCCAGAGGAGTTTTTCATCGACGGGAGCGACGACGAGGATATCTTTGACTCAAAATCAGTACTAACCTCTGAGTAGCAGTGACCCATATTAGCAAACCTTTTGACTTGCATATAAGCATGATGGAAAGCAATAGCTTACTCCCACTAGACTTATCCTAGTATGCCCTTTTGTGATTACATACCGGGAAATGTGTGTGTCACTTCCACCAGACTAGAGTTTGTATATATTTTTGTTAAAAATTTATGAGAAAAGTACAGTCTTGCCTAAGGACCTAGATATGATTTTTCACCCATGACTATAGTATGACGAAAAGTGTAGATGAGCCCTGACACTCAGGTGATGTCTCAATACGATATGGCAAAGTGCATTGAACATCACAGTATAAGGAAGAGAAAGACATAGTTGAGTAAGAAGGATAATGATAGGTGACATGATCTCTTAGCATGGAAAAAAAGGACTTATAATTTCTTTTCTGCTATGTGATAGAGTTTGAAAGACATCATGGTTAGAATGTGTACGCAAATAACCCAAGCATTCCCAAGAAGAGGAGTTGATAGCACAACTCGCAGTTATACAACAAATGATAGGGAACAGCTAGGCCAATAGAACCAGGCACCACAGACAGCTCAAGTGCTAGTCGAGGGAGCTCCGCTAGGGCAAGAATTTCCTGCACCACCACCAGATCCCCAGCAGCAGCTACCCCATAGCAGCAAACATACCACAGCTAGTTCTTAGGAAAGGCGACTTACACGAAAGAGTCTAGTAGATGAAAGCACCAGAGTTCAGAAGGAACGTTAGCAAGATGAGCTGGAGTGATTTAAAGAGATGTACTTCAATGAAGAAGCACTAGCAGCACGGCAAGACGAATTCAACAACCTACACCAAGGTAGCATAACTGTCATGGAAGCAGTCGGGAAGATTGTACAACTGGCTCGACCTTGTCTAGATTTGGTATCGACTGAAAAGGAAAGAGTCAGAAGAGATGTTGAGATTACTATACGTAAAATCATGACCATGTAGTGTTAAAGAACTGCTCAAAGTAGGAACATGGATTGCTGTACGAGTTGTACCAATCTTCAGGGCTAGTTGTCCACTAAGTTTTGAGTAGTAAGCAGTACTCCTGCACTCCATGAGAACGTCAGGACTGGTTTCGTGCTATCAAAGAAACTCCCCATTTATACTCTATTGATCAGGATAACCAAGTTCTGTTGGCTGTTGATATCTTTCAGGAAGATACTCTCGTGTGTATTGGAACTCTTGTGACTAAGATGACTCTTAACTGGGTCGAGTTTCGCCACTCCATGATAGAGCAAATCTCCAAGAGGAGTCCAGCATCAGCTCTAGTTATTCTTTTTGGGCAAGTGGGGAAGTGAAACTACCTAAGTTTCTAGAGTTATGGATATACGAGAATTTGTTTGTCGAACAGAGAAACTGTAGTCGATGTTCGGTGACACAATTCTAACATATGTTGTGTGCTACAAGAAACTGATATGGACTTCTACAACGCATGTTGAAGAAGGCTTATGATGAAACCAAGATCGAGACAAAAGTGGGTCGAGGTAAGAGAAGACCGAGAGAGAGAAAGAGACCTTGCCAAATAGGATTTGAAAAGCAATCAAGCAGAAAGAGTAGTGGATAAGACTAGAGGAATAGAGATAGGACCCAAGGATGTGCCGATAGTCAGGGAATTCTTGGAGGATTCCCATAAGATCTTTTAGGACTCCCCCCCGAGCATGAGATCTTGTTTGAGACTGAACGTTTACCCAGATCAGCCCCCACCTCTAAGGCCCCATAGAGAATGGGCCCTGCAGAGCTAAAGGAGTTCTAAGCTGGCTAAAGGAGCTAATGGACTAGGGATCCATTTGATCGAGCTGTTCACCCTAGGGAGCACACGTACTATTCATGAAGAAGAGAGAGAGAGAACACTGAGAATGTGTATCAACCACAGAAAGTTGAATAGGGTGACGATCAAGAACAAGTATCCATAGTTACGGATTGACGATCTATTTGATCAACTCCGAGATGCTGCAGTATTCTAAAAAATCGACTTACGCTAAAGGTAACACCAACAGCACATCAGGGATGAGGACCATACAAACATTAAAAGCTACCATTCCACGATGGGAATGGCACTGTGTGAGGCATTTTATGGAAGGAACTGTAAATCTCTGACTTATTAGCACGAGACCGCAAAGAAACGACTAATTAGCACAGACCTCATCAAGAATGCCACGGTAGACATGAAGCTGATATGAGAAACGTTAGATACAACACACAGCTGACAGAAGAGTTTTGCATATGAAAGCCGTAGATCCCTCGAGTTTCAAGTAGGAGACTCAGCCTTTCTTAAAGTGGCACCCGTGAAAGGGGTGGTGCTCTTGGAAAAGAAGGGAAAGCTTAGTCCTAGGTACGTAGGACCTTTCGAGGAATAGAGAACGTCAGGAAGGTGGCATATAGATTAGCACTTCCTCCCAAGATAGCTTTAGTGCATGACGTCTTCTACGTCTCGATGCTGAAGAAGTACATGACAGACAGCTCCCATATTCCGAGCCAAGAACCGGTTAGAGTGCATGCCGATCAGACGTACGAGGAGAAACCCGTGCGAATCCTAACCACATAAGGGAAAATACTTAGGAATAAAGTAGTACCACTGGTAAAAGAGTCGTGGCGAAATCATAACGTTGAGAAAGTCACATGGGAACAGGAAGAAGATATGATAGGGACTTCCCAGAATTATTCTAATTTTCGAAGATGAAAATTTTGTAGGGGGTAGGTTGTAATAATCCCCATATTCCTAAAACCTTATTACTATGTAATCAGTAATTAAGTTGATAAATACAATGTATTTTTCCCAGTTGAATGAATTAAATAGGTACAGTACCGTTTAATTACTATTCATGTAGTGAAATGGGGCAATCGACAGTGAAATCGATCCACCCTATTATGTGTATAAGTCGTGCAGTATCAAAAAATCAGTCTAGATGATCATTTCTTGATACAAGACTGGTGAACGATCATCAGTACAATCAGACAGGTCATCTGAGCACAACAGCGGTAATAACCCTAACAGAGGTATGATATCGAGAAAAATGGTCCAGATGACCTTTTCTCATTTATAAACTAACAAAATCAGAGTCAGAACACTCAAACTAGTCAGCCAGGTAGAGAACAGTGAATAGTGAATAGTAGATAACGCAGTGTCAGGTTAATGGCCAAGACGGTCTTAATTTGACTTAAAACTGATATTTTTACAGTCAGTAGGCTCAATTTGGTCAATTGGGCACAAAAAAAAAAAACTTTGTTTGAGAGATATGCAGTATCAGGAAGAGGGTCAAGATGACATTTTCTCATCCTGAAACTGATATATTTAGACTCAGAACGCCTAAATTAGTCAATCGGGCACTGCATTTTTTGAGGCGAGGTCACACAGATCCTGAAAACTGGTCCAAATGACCTTAGATGGACATTAAACTGATAAATTTGAAATCAGCACATCCAAATTAGTCAAGAGAGATTGTGTTTGAAATTTTACATGAGAACGTTTCGTTTTACGTGCACAAGGACAACACAGTGTAGACACAACCACAGTATAGGAAATGAATAGTCAAATAGACATAGAATCAGCTCATAGGTAGTACAACCTAACTAGGAATGATCAGAATAAAAATTGGACTCAGAAAATCCAATTCCAGGTGAAAACTAGAATACTGCCGAAAAAGGAGCAGATACCGAATGGCAGAAATTAGACTGTAAAGAGAAGACTTTGCAAATGAAATTTTCCCCTAGAAAACCATGTGCAAGCAGGTAGAAATAGCCCAAACACAGCCCTAAAAAGTGGGAAAAGTTTTCCCTAAAATAAAGGATGTGTTGGCCACCTTTTGGATTAAACAATTCTAGAATTCAAGCACATGGCCAACAACAATTTTTTTTTTATTTGGCCCCTCCTTCCACGCGCAGCCCTTGGTTTTTGGGAGGCTAAAATGATAGCAATTTGTTCCCCAATTAGGCAAAAAATGTGGATAATTACGTGTGCTTAAGCTTAGTTAAGTTGGGTTAGTTTTGCCTATAAAAGGCATGAATGATCTAAAGGGTTTACTTTTTTACTTTAGCTTCTAAAACCAAAACCCTTTCTTCTCTTTCTTTTCTTGCTGTAGCCGACCATTCCAAGCCCCCAAAATCACCATTTTTCAAGCCAAAATCCTACCAAAAGCTTATCAAAATTTGGCCCCTTTCAAACTTGTGATAAGAGGTTTTCATTTCAAGTCATTTCAAGGATATTCAAGGGTAAGTTTTTAGAAACTATCTTTGTGATTTCTAGTTATTATTTTGGGTTAATGTTAAGAGAAAATTTTTGGCGGCTTTGCTAGCATAAACCGACCTAAATCCCTTTTGGCCCACATGGCCATTTTGGTCACCAAAACTTCGATTCGGTGTGCTTGATTCCTAGCACGTAAGGTAAAACCAAAAAAACACCCTTTTTGAAGTTTAGTTATTTTAAGTTTTTGATCAAGAAATTTATGTGTATTTGTTTATGCAAATAGGTTGTAATAAGTTTATTTTAAGCCCTTAGCAAGTTTATATGGTTGTGTGATTTTTTATTTAAGTTTATGAATGGTTGAGAGAATGGACGTTTTTAAGGTGGCTGGACACAAATCTGTCCCTAGAAATAGGCCACGAGTTTTGGTCATTTTGACCATGTTAGATTCTAAATTTGGGATTTGGTAAAACAAGGAGTTTTAAGGAAATTTTGTTATGGTCGTTTTTATGTCAAATAGGTTTTGGCCAAAAACAATACTAAGATAGGTTTTCCAAGTGGTGTTCCTTCGGTGTTCAAAACTAGGACTAAAAATCTGAGCCCAGACACAATCTCAGGTTATGTTAAAAATGGGCCACTTAGGGTCCGAACCAGATCTCGAGCTCAAAATGAAAGTTGTAGATCTCGTCAAAACCTTTAAGATAACCTATGCATGTTTTAAAAATTTAGCCGTTTTGGCCTCAAACAGAGCCATTTTTAAAATAGCATAAAACTGGGATTTTTGCAAAAAAAAAACTGGGCACAAGTAACCACGGTTTTAGTAAGATTAGGGCCCGTTTGATTTTGATTTGAGCTCCGTGATGAACACAAAAATTGTTCATCTTGTCGAGGATGAAAAATTTCATGTTCGCCAAATTTATAAACTAAGTCGTTTCAAGCAGGTTTTAAAATAGTTTCTGAAAATGGTTCAAAAACCACCTTTAAAATGCAAGCACCAAAATGTATTCTAACCTTTTTAAAATAAAAATATGGTTTCAATAAAACGTCCCTACCTTCCAAAGGGGTGATAAGGGGATGGTTTCGAAGTACATAGTTTTTCCCAAGAATTTTATAAGGCAACCAAAACAATTTTTCAAATGAACATAAACAGCGACGGTAGCTCGGTAGGCTACCACACCAAACAAGTACTAGTAACCCGGTAGACTACCTAGTAACGACGCGTGAGGTAACCGGTCAGTTGACTGATCGGTAAACCAGTCAAGGACCGTGTTTGGAATAATAAAGTGAGGAATAATGATTAGTTTGTCAAGTAGACATGTTAATCAAACACGATAAAAGTTAGATACCAAATTCACAAAGTAAAACGGTTGGGTATCGATGGACCTCGGTATCCTACAATGGTACAAGTTATAGTCATTAATGGTAATAGTGACCTAAGAACGATGTTAATTAATTTATTAGGTAATAAATTAATTAACCATGTCTAAGAGAATAAAACTTTGAAAAGAGAGCAAGTTAGTATCGACAGCAATTGGTACCATACGTTAGTCACTAACGGTACTAGTGACTCAGCGACAAATATTAATGGGGTACGTTATGCTGATAGGTAGATACCGGTAATGTGATAAAGGCGAGAGTACAAGTTTGCGTGCAAACTAGGTAAGTACAACTCTACCTACAGCATGAGCAAAATGATTTTAAATGATGATTTTTACAGTATGTTAAATATGCATACCATGCACAAGTTGTTGCACAGCATGTGTAAGAGCATATAGTTTCACAATCACATAGATTGATGAAAGAATAAGTTAAATGCCATACATCCCTATCACGTAAGATTAGGGGATGGCTTACTAGAGCATATGGCCTGATTAGATAAAGAATAGGTAATTAAATTAAGGCATCAATATAACGGGCATAAGGCCCACATTATGTATATAAATATAACGGGCAAAAGGCCCACATTACGTATATAAATATAATAGGCATAAGGCCCACATTATGTGTATAAACATAACGGGCACGAGGCCCACATTATGTGTATAAATGTAAAGGGCACGAGGCCCACATTATGTATATAAATATAACAGGCATGAGGCCCACATTATATATATAAATATAACGGGCATGAGGCCCACATCATGTATATAAATATAATGGACATAAGGCCCCCGAGCATAGGGCTCACTGTGCCCTTTAGATAAGAAAAGACAATGGATAATGAAACATAAAATGAGCATAATCAGTTCACGATATGCCTTAGCTATAGTTCAATATGCATCCAGCTTTAGTAGATATGCATTTCAGTGCATGATGTTTTTTGTTATGCATTCAGTTATGAGATGTTGCTGTTATGTTTTTTAGTTCTGTGTGATGCTCTGATTTTGCATCCAATATATGGTATGATTCAGTATATGATATGCTTATATGTTTTAAGTATGTATTATATTTTAAACATGTTTTGCGGACGATATGTTGTACTTATTGGGCATAAAACTCACAGTGTGTGTTTATACTATAGGTAAGCGACCTATAGCTGTGATCTCACAGGGCGATGACGGTGGCAGAGGCAGATGTGAGGGTGAGGTTATGGATACCACCGCGATTTTTGACTTCCACACAGTATTGAGTAAACAGTATATTTTAAATAGTGAACAGTTAAACAGTTTTATAAGTATGTATGTATTCAGATGACTTAGACCTATGTATTTGCGAAGTATATATACATGAATAGTAAAAATGTACACATAAAAAAAATATCGCTAAAATTATGGTAAGTTTAAGTATCAGTTTTCAAGTTAGATAAGTTAAGCAACTGTTCTTTAAGTAAATAAGAATAATTTTCAAGTAAGTTTAAGCATCAGTAGTAGTTTTAAGTGACGGTCCGGGCCACACAAGGTTATGGGGCGTCACACCATTATACTACAGAATAAAAAAATGATTATTCACCATATGTAAATAAGAAGTCATCAGCCTAGCAAACGACCTAAGGTCTTGTCCATTTTCACATCCAGTATAATGCTTTTTAGAGGATACCCTTAACTCCTTATTAGAGCTATGATTCTGATATCTACAAACAAACCCTTCATCGTATATAAGTTATGCACCCAACGAACCGGTCTATAAGCTTACTACCTCTAAGACGCTTTAGCCATTGGAACATCAAAGTATATAAGTCATATACATGAAGTAGTTCATCTACTCAGGATTAAGGTTATTGCATAATGAACGTCAAAAGTAGATTGGTCCACTCATAGCGGACTATGTGGATCAATCACACTTTAGTCCTAGTCCAATATGTCACCATCAAGCAACATATCTATATCTCTACTCGGGAGTCTATGCTCCGGACAGTCAAGACAAACCGTTCCCACCATAACTTTAGACAACATAATAGTTTAAACATGAGTTAGATGTTTGGTCTAAACCCATAGACTACGGACCATAATTTAGATTGCTTACTTTAGAATATTTTTTTCTCGCATATAAAAGTCCATTGCATGTAACGTTCTAACAGTTTAACATAAACAGTCAGTGAGCCATGTTTGCTTATATTTACTTTAAAATGTAAATAGAATAAGGACAAACAGTAATGTAATGAATAACCTCTATATATAACTTTATTATCCAGTTCAAAATAAATGAAACACATCAAAATGTCTTTCATGCTTATAGCATTTCCTAACACAGCCTAGAAAGTTTCAACTTTCCCTTTTGCATCCTTCTTTCTCTTATAAATCTACTTGCACCTAATCATCTTAATCCAATAATGTAGGTCCATAAGTTCCCATGCGGTGTTGGATTTCATAGAATCCATCTCATTGTTCATGGCCTATTTCCAAAGCTTAACATCAACATTGTTTATGGCCTTATTTTAGGTTATAGGGTCTTTATCATACTCATGAGTTTCAGATTGGTATGCTTCAGCATCATACATGTAGAAACTTGATTTATTAGAAACTATCAATCGTTTTAGGTTTTTCACTAGAGCTTAGTCTAGCGTCCAAGACCAAAACTTACGGAGCAATTGATCTGTGTATGCTATTGGCTAGTTTATTATGCATGGATGGTGTTGACATAAGATTAGGATGGTCGACAAGATTCTCTCCAGTTGGATTCAGATTTTGTTTTGGATAATAGAGTATACAATTATTCGAACTCCAAATAAAGTTGCCATGATTTTATTTGAGATTGGATTGGAGTTGTAGAAAATTATCCATGAGAATAAGAATTTGAAATACAACTGTTTTGTGGATTTTGAAATTTGAATTTTGAAATTTGAAATTTGAATTTTGAATTTTGAATTTGAAATTTGAATTTGAAATTTGAATTTGAAATTCGAATTTGAAATTTGAATTTGAATTTAAATTTGAAATTTGAAATTCAAATTTTGAATCACAGTCCAAGTGAGATTCAAATTTGTTATGGTAAATCCACAAGGAAAGAAATTCGAATTTGAGTTAGATATGGAGAGGAAATCTTGTTTGAATCCTACTTGAATTTTGGATCTAAATCCTAACTAAATATGGACGAAAATTTTGAGGATTATCCTCAATGAATTTTCAGTTTTTTGTGGATAAGGTTCAAGGAAAAATTCAAGTTTTAATCCCAGTTGAATTTGGACTTTCTCCTCCCCAATTATGGCTAAAAATTTGAGGAAGATCTCTTAGGAGATTTTCGGTTATTTTGAAAAAGGATGAGATAAGATTCAAGCTTAAAAATTCTAGTGGAATTTTGATTCTTCCTTATCCAAAAGTGGCCGAAATTTTTGTTGGGCTTTTCCCCTTGGATTTTCAGATTTTTTGGTTGAAAAAGGGAGATAAGATTCATGTTAAAATCTTATTTAGATTTGAATTGGATAATCCTAATGTTGGCCGAAATTTGTTGGGATTTTCCCCTTTGACAATTCAGATTTTATGCTTGTGGATGAGGGAGAATATCTTCTCCTAATCCAATTCGAATTCAGAGAATCACCTCATGCAGGTCTATAAATAGAGGTCCTGCCACTCCAGTTCTCTAAGACCATAGACTCTTAGGTGAGCAGGCTTATTATTGCATAGCCCACCGTGACAATAAGTTCTTTAGAGATCTGGGTGGTCGGAAGAAGACTAGCAGTGCTAGCATACCGATCGAGGTTCAGAGTGCCCACACACTCAGCCATTCGAGAATTGGAGAATAGTAGAAAAGGCTAGTTGATTGAAGCCCTCCGGTCATTCTCCTCCTGCAGATTGGCATCTTGAGGTATGAGTTTTAATTGTTATTGGTTTATTGTATATGGTATCATGAGATATTTAACGATCCTAAAATTTTTATTGTTCCGCTGTGCCACTCTGATACATTTTTATCGATTTAATTTCCTACAATTGGTATCGGAGACATCTCATGACTATGCCATGTACATAAATTAGACAATTACTTAGTCTTTTTATTTATGTACGGATTTAATATTTAGAGAGTGGCATTCTAGGATTCCTTTATGTTGTTATCATGGATTATGTATAAAGTATGTGGTTATTTTAATTTTCTGAATTATTATAAGCATGCTTGTTTTTGCCGGTTATGGTTCCTTAGAATTTAGAAAAATTGTATCTAGGATTTTTTTATGTAACCATGGGAGCAGTTTATTAACACTGTAATTTTCCCATGGATTTTAATTTTGTCTCATAGAATTATTATAGTTAGAATTGTTGTACATCAGAAATGGTTTAGGAAATTTTATATAATTATTCTTGGAGGAGATTGAAGATTGAAGACCGTAATTTATTTTTCCCAAAAGTTAAATTTGATTTAACGGTTGAAATTTTGATTGTGTGGAAAATTTCAATTTAATTGGGATTCAAATTAATTTTTAGAGATCCTAATAGGTAAATTGGAATATGACATGAAAATCGAGACACAACCCCTCGGGATAGGCCGTCTGGCCTTGGTGGGGCTGCAGCCTCTGCCCTCGGGCAGGATGGGCTGCGGCAGCCTCTATGCAGGCCATAACCACCAATGACCGCAAGCTTGGCCTGCAGCCGAGGGTGGCCGTGGCCTTCCCAAGGCTGGCAGCAGCCTGGGCGTGCAGCCTGCCGACTGCTGCGCCCAGCCTAGGCATGCAGCCTGGTGCTATAGGCTTCGCCTGCAGCCCGGCAGGGCTGCACAAGGGGCGGCCTGGGCTGCCAGCCCCACAAGGGCTGGGGGTTGGGGGCTGCCCATGGCAGCTGCCACCTCTGGGGGCGGTGGTGTGACGATTCAAAAATCGAAAAATTTTGATTTTTAAATTTGAGATTTAATTTTAAATCATGTTTAAAAATATGTAATTGAAAATTTGAAATTTTTTGAAATTACATATTATTATACGTGATGTTTAAAATTGTTTACAAATTTGAATTTGAAATTTAAATTTGAAATTCGAATTTGGAATTTGGAATTTGAATTTGAAATTTAAATTTTTGGAATTTAAATTTTAAATGATTCATGGGATGAGAAATAAATGGAGAGACTACATAAAGATGGATACAAGAAGACGGAACAAAATTCAAGACCCAAAGAATGCTTTGGATGGAATTTTGTAATCTTTATTTTCCTTGTTCTAGGATGGAACCATGGCTTAGTTATTTATCTGTCAATTATTTTTTCTATGATATGTCATGGATGTATAAATATGTATTGATGGATGTTTTGTATGCATATTTGATAACATATCATATAGGATAGGTGGGTGCCGCTCATACTATATTGATCATACATATTTGTCAAAACTTGCATGTTTTTTAAAATATTGAGTGGGAGAGGGTTTCAAACAAAACCCACGGCCTCCATTGTTGATCCATATGTGAAAGCATGGTAACGTCTCGTGTCAGTTCTGCCCTGATCACACCCCTCGGTAGGTGTTTACCACCGCCCGTATACTAGATTGGATCTCCTATGTGGAAAACGTGTTCGGGTACGATCCTATTCATGACCACCCCTCGATGGCTTGGTAGGACGTGGATCGGGCTACGTAAATAATAGTTATACACTCAAGACTCGTTTAGTTATTAACCTTCCCTAGAAGCTCTGTTAACTAAACTGGTGGCCAAATAAGCGGTTATTAATATATGTCTTAACCTTAGAGGATTTAAGGCAACATATATTAATTGGACGGGGTCCATGTTCTGGCTATTTATTTTCATGACCACCCCTCAGTGGCTTGGGACAATAAGTGCTGAGAATTACCATAGCAATGCTACATGTTTTTCAAGTTTCATATAGGAACATACTTGTATGTTTTATTTGCTAAATTATCTGTATATTTGCTTGGGCTTTGTAATGATGTCTAGTATAATTTTATTTCAATTCAAAATGTCACCGACACCCCTCATTTCAATACTTACTGAGAATAAACTGAATGGAGATAATTATAAAGATTGGAAAAGAAATATGTTGATAGTTCTCAGCTGCAAGAGACACAAGTTCGTACTGGACGAATCATGCCCACCAGGGCCTAAACCTGACACACGGCTTGAGGACGTCCCGGTTGCCTATACTTGTTGGAAAGAATCCAATGATATAGCTCGATGCTACAAGCTTGCTAGCATGACGAGTGCTTTACAAAAGTAGCATGAGACTTATCAAGTTGCTGAGGAGATCATGGAAAATCTGGAGGACATGTTCGGAGGCCAAGAAAAGTTGGCTCGACAGTCCGCTATAACCAGCATTATGAACTCTAAGCAAAAGGCGGGTACTCCGGTGAAGGACCATATGATCACTCTAGTGGGATTCTTCGCTGAGACTGCCGAGAACGGTGCTAAGTTGGACCACAGCACCCAGATCGAGATGGTGTTCAAAACTCTGTCTAAAGATTTTGTAGGGTTTAAGGACTTATACAATTTGGCAACAAGGGAGTTAGGACTAACAGAGCTCATGAAGCAACTCCAAGCTTATGAGCGGATGATCAGGGATGGAGATGCGGTCCAACCCAAAGGAGAGGCCAATTTGGCGGAATCTTCCAAACCCTCATGGAAGAGGAAGAGGCCAAATCATAAGCAAGCGGCTTCCAGTTCGTCTAATTCTCCTGTCTCAGATGGGAAGAAGAACAAGAAGAACAAGCAGCCCAAGGACCCTAAAAAGTCCAAATGCTTTCGTTGTGGGAAGGTAGGTCACTTCAAAAAGTCTTGCTGGGAAATCCTAGCCGCCAAGGGCAAGGAAGGTAAGGAACTTCACTACTTGGAAGCGTGTTTGGTGGAAGAATTGAAAGACACTTGGGCCATTGATTTGGGCGCCACTAATCATGTTTGTGTTTCTATGCAGGGGTTCGTGGAAACAAGAAGTCTACACGATAAGAGCCTCTCGTTGCGGACTGGAGACGGTAGCTTGGTGGTGGCTGAGGCAGTGGGAGATATTTATCTTTACTTTGATGAATTTAGGTTTATTTTATTGAAAGACTGTTTTTATGTTCCTAATTTTAGGAGGAACCTTATATCGGTAGCTTGTTTAATAAAGGATTCTTATTCAGTTTCTTTTAGTAAAAGAGTTGATATTCGTAGAAATAAGTCTTTTATCTGTTCTGGATGGATGGATGGAAACCTATATTTGATCAAACCAAAGATGTACTCACTGCTTGACACCGAATTAATAGATAACTCTAAAAGGTTGAAAGTTTCTCACTCTAACAAGGTATATCTTTGGCATTTAAGACTTGGTCATATTAATCAGGATAGGATTCAAAGATTGGTGAAAGACGGTCCTCTAGAATCTCTAGAGGAGGTGCGTCTTCCTCAATGTGAATCTTGTCTAGAGGGAAAGATGAGTAAGAGGTCTTTTGGAGCTAAGGGTACAAGGGCTCAGGAGCTCTTAGAAATTGTGCACACTAACGTATGTGACCCCATGAATGTCACAGCACGAGGAAGGTTCGAGTATTATGTCTCCTTTATAGACGATTACTCGAGGTATGGATATGTGTATCTGATGCACCGCAAGAGTGAAACCTTTGACAAGTTCAAAGAGTATCGTGCGGAAGTGGAAAAGCAATTGGATAAATCCATAAAGACACTTCGATCTGATCGAGGTGGCAAATACCTCTCCGACGAATTTCTAGGACATCTTGTAGAGAACGGGATATTATCCCAATTGACTACACCTGATACTCCATAACAGAATGGTGTAGCCGAAAGGAGAAACAGGACCTTGTTGGATATGGTACGGTCCATGATGAGTTATTCAACGCTGCCATTATCATTTTGGGGATATGCTTTACAAACGGCGTGCAATATTCTGAACCAGGTTCCAAGCAAATCAATTCCCAGAACTCCGTATGAATTGTGGCATGGCAGAAAGCCCTCCCTTGGACATATAAGAATATGGCGCTACCCGGTGCATGTACTGGATGGGGATGGGAAGAAGTTGGAACCAAGATCAGAATTGTGCATGTTTGTAAGGTATCCAAAGGGAACTAAAGGAGGTCTATTTTATAACCCGAAGGAACAAAAAGTCATTGTTTCAACCCATGTGACATTCTTGGAGGAAAGTCACATGAATGACTTTAAGCCTCGAAGCAAAGTGGTGCCAGAGGAGTTATCGGGTGAAAGAACTGCTCCACAGATTTCGGTCTTGGACGCAAGTCCGAGTTCGGGTGAAGGACCTGCAGACGATCAACAATTTAGGGTGCCTCGTCGTAGTGGGAGGGTTTCGAAAAAACCTAATTTCTTCATGTATGATGCTGAGGTATACTAGGCCGAGGCTTATGAGCATAAGGATAATCCGGTCACCTATGATGAAGCTATAAATGATGTTGATTCTAAATCTTGGAAACAGGCTATGAAGAATGAGATGGATTCTATGAAATCCAACTTTGTTTGGGAACTTGTAGATTTGCCGGATGGGATAAAACCCATTGGATGCAAATGGGTCTACAAAAGAAAGATGGATGCGGAAGATCGAAAGAACAAAATGATAGCGTTATCCCAAGCTTCATACATAGATAAAATAATTTACAAATATGCAATGCAAGAGGCAAAGAAAGGTACACAACCTTCTATTGCTGGTCTAACTCTTTCATTGGATGACTGTCCTAAGACATTGGAAGAAAGAGAGTGTATGAGTAAGGTCCCTTATGCATCCGCTATGGGTAGCCTTATGTATGCTATGCTTTGCACTCGTCCGGACATATGTTTTGAGTAGGTATGGTGAGTCGATATCAAGCGAATCCTGGAACCAAGCACTGGTAAGCAGGAAAGCATATATTCAAGTATCTTAAGAGAACGAGGGATTATATGCTAGTGTATTTTGAAGGGGAGCTAACACCCGTAGGATACAAGGACTGAGTCTTCCAGACTTGCAAAGATTTGAGGAAGTCGACATTAGAGGGCATATGGAGACAAGATAAGTAGATGTATGTAAGATTGCGTCCGAGGACAACATTGCCGATCCCTCTACTAACACTTTGGTGGCTAGAAGCTTTGAGAGGCACGTAGAGGCGATGGGGATGCGTAACATGGCACATCTGCTAGCTTAAGGCAAGTGGGAGATTATTAGGAAATGCCTTAAGCATTAGAGACATTTTGATGTATTTATTTTGAACTGGATAATAAAATTATATATATAGAGATTATTCATTACATTACTATCTGTCCTCATTTTATTTACATGTTAAAGTGAATGTAAGCAAATATGACTCCCTGGCTACTTGTGTTAAACTGTTAGAACGTTGCATGCAATGGACTTTTTTATGTGAGAAGACAATGTTCTAAAGTTAACGGTCTAAACTATGGTCTGTAGTTTATGGGATTAGACTGAGCATCTAACTCATGTTAAGACTATTACGTTGTCTAAAGCCTTGGAGGGGACAGTTTGTCTTGACTGTCTGGAGCATTGACTCCTAAGTAGAGACATAGATATGTTGTTTGGTGCTGACATATTAGACCGAGACTAAAGTGTGATTGATCTACGAAGTCCGCTTTGAGTAGATCGATATGCTTTTGACGTTCATTGTGCAGTAACCTTAATCCTGAGTAAATGGACAGCTTTATGTATATGACTTGTGTACTTTGATGTTCCAATGGCTAAAGCGTCTCAGAAGTAGTAAGCTTATAGACCGGTTCATTGGGTGCATGACTTGTATATGATGAAGGGTTCGTTTACAGATATCGGAATCATAGCTCTAATGAGGAGTTAACGGTATCCTCTTAAAGGCATTATACTTAATGTGAAAATGGATAAGGACTTGGGTCGTCTGTTGGCCGGATGACTTTTTATTCACATATGGTGAATAATCATTTTCTTTATTTGGTAGTATAATGGAACTTTAAGATAGCCTGATCAATAGGATTAAATGGACTTTGGCCTAAGGCTGATCATGGATATCATATGAGGGTTCTGCATACATGACAAGGTCATTGGACGATAGCTTGTCACAGGCTTACGTAATACGGTATATAATTGGGAGTTCAGTTTTAGGTTTATAGTAGTGTGACTCTGAAATTAGTGATCATATGATTGAGTTGTTCGGTAAAGAATGATGATCATGTGGATTTGCGGGAGCCAGATTATATATGTCAAATTAGTCCATCTACTAGCTCCACATAATTCCTTAACATTTGGCAAAATTGATCTGTGTATGCTATTGGCTAGTTTATTATGCATGGATGGTGTTTACATAGGATTAGGATGGTCGACAAGATTCTCTCCGGTTGGATTCAGATTTTGTTTTGGATAATAGAGTACACAATTATTCAAACTCCAAATAAAGTTGCCATGATTTTATTTGAGATTGGATTGGAGTTGTAGAAAATTATCCATGAGAACAAAAATTTGAAATACAACTGTTTTGTGAATTTTGAAATTTGAATTTTGAAATTTAAAATTTGAATTTTGAATTTGAAATTTGAATTTGAAATTTGAATTTGAAATTTAAATTTGAATTTGAAATTTGAATTTGAAATTTAAATTTGAAATTTGAAATTTGAAATTTGAATTTAAAATTTGAAATTCATATTTTGAATCACAGTCCAAGTGGGATTCAAATTTGTTGTGGTAAATCCACAAGGAATGAAATTCGAATTTGAGTTGGATATGGAGAGGAAATCTTGTTTGAATCCTACTTGAATTTTTAATCCAAATCCTAACCAAATATGGATGAAAATTTTGAGGATTATCCTCAATGAATTTTCGGTTTTTTGTGGATAAGATTCAAGGAAAAATTCAAGTTTCAATCCCAGTTGAATTTGGATTCTCTCCTCACTGATTATGGCCAAAAATTTGAGGAAGATCTCCTAGGAGATTTTCGGTTATTTTGGATAAGGATGAGATAAGATTCAAGCTTGAAAATTCTAGTAGAATTTTGATTCTTCCTTATCCAAAAGTGGCCGAAATTTTGGTTGGGATTTATCCCTTGGATTTTTGGATTTTTTTGGTTGAAAAAGGGAGATAAGATTCATGTTAAAATCTTGTTTAGATTTGGATTGGAATTATCCTAAAGTGGCCAAATTTATTGTTGGGATTTTCTCCTTTGAAAATTTAGATTTTATGCTTGTGGATAAGGGCGAATATCTTCTCCTAATCCAATTCGAATTTAGATAATCACCTCATGCAGGTCTATAAATAGAGGTCCTGCCACTCCAGTTCTCTAAGACCACAGACTCTCAGGTGAGTAGGCTTATTGTTGCACAGCCCACTAAGACAATAAGTTCTTTAGAGATCTGGGTGGTCGGAAGAGGACTAGCAGTGCTAGCATACTGATCGAGGTTCAGAATGCCCACACACTCAGCCATTTGGGAATTGGAGAATAGTAGAGAAGGCTAGTTGGTTGAAGCCCTTCGGTCATTCTCCTCCTGCAGATTAGCGTCCTTGAGGTATGAGTTTTAATTGTTGTTGGTTTATTGTATATGGTATCATGAGATATTTAACGATCCTAAAATTTTTATTGTTCCGCTGTGCCACTCTGATACGTTTTTATCGATTTAATATCCTACAGGTTCTAACTTTTTCACATCTCTATTCAATACATGTGCTAAGCAGCCTCATTTTTTCATATGTCCAAGGGAAGGTTTCTTGCTATGCCATATTTTCATACGTAGTCCTATGAATTGATTTATTTGGAACTTGGTTTAGAATATAACAAGCTGTTTTGTAATGTATATCCTCAAAATGATAATAGTAGCATTGAATAACTCAACATGGACCGTACGGCATCCAACAAGGTCCTATTTCTCCTTTCGGTTATACCATTTTATTGTTGATACCAAGTGCAGTCAATTGGGACAAAATCCCATTCTCTACAATATGTCCAAGAAATTCAACGGAAAGGTATTCACCAACTTGATCAGATCAAAATATTTTTATAGATTTACCCAATTACTTTTCCACTTCTGCACTACACTCTTTGAACTTGTAATAACCACAATGTTCATGAAACCTAATTACTATGTAATAAGTAATTAACGAATGAATTTGGAGTAGTTTGAAGCTTTTTGGTACAAGTTTAAAGAACACGGTCAAGTACGCGATCGTGTAAATGGCCATGTATTGCTCGAACTATTGAACGTGTGAAAGGCTGTGTTTCAAGAAGTTGGGCATGTCGAGCGATCTTAACTAGTACACGCCCGTGTCTGGAGTACACATGCCCGTGTCGCATGGCACACGCCTGTGTAAGAATGCCTTGAGCCCGTGTCGAAGGTCGTGTATTGAGCAGGGAGCTGAATTTTGAACTATAAAAAGGGCAGAATCCATCACTTAAAGCAGAGAGTTACTGTAATGACCCCCACGATCTATGAAACCTAATTACTATGTAATAAGTAATTAAGTTAATAAATACCATATATTTCCTAGTTTGAATGAATTAAACAGATGCAAAAACGTTTAATTTCTATTCATGTAGTGAAAGGGACAACCGAGAGTGAGATCGGGTCACCTTAGTACATGTGAATGTGCGTGTGAGACATGCAGTATCAAGAAACCGGTCCAGATGACCATTTCATGACACAGAACTAATGAGCTAGTCGTCAGTACGCTCAGACTAGTTACCTGAGCATAGCAGTGATAATTACCCTGATAGATGTACAGTATCGCGAAAAATGATCCAGATGACCTCTTCTTACCCAGAAATTGACAAAATCAGAGTCAGAATGCTCGGACTAGTCAGTTAAACAAAGAACAGCAAATAGTGAATAGTAGATATGCAGTGTCAGGTTAATGGCCAAGACGACCCTAATTTGACATAAAACTGATATATTTATAGTCAATAAGCTCAATTTAGTCAATTGAGTACAAAACGTGAAATTTTATTTGAGGGATACATAGTATCAGTAAAGGGGTCAAGACGACCTTTTCTCATCCCAAAACTGATATATTTAGACTTAGGACGCTCAAATTAGTCAATTGAGCGCAAAACACGTTTTTCAAGGTGGGGTCACAAAGATCTCAAAAACTGATCCAGACGACCTCAGATGGGTATAAAAATGATAAATTTGAAATCAGCATGTTCAAATTAGTTAGGATAGACTGTGTTTGTAATTTCCCATAAAAAAGCCTCGTTATGCGTGCGTAGTGTCAACACGGTATAGGCACAACCATAGTACAGGAAATGAATAGTAAATAGACTCAAAATGGGCTCATTGGTACTAAAACCCAATCAGGAATAATCAATATAAGAATTGGATCAAGAAAATCCAATTTCAATGAAAATCTAGAACACCGTTGAAAAAGGACCGAACACTGCTGTGGGAAATTAGACTGTGAAGAGAAGCTTTTACAGATGAATTTTCCCCTTAAAAATCCATGTATTTTAGTTGGAAAAGCAGCAAAAGTCAGCTACAAAACCCCCTTAAAATAATGCCTAAGCTTGTAAGCTTTTGGGAATAAAAAATTCAAAAGGTGGTAGACTAGCACATGTAACTTTAGTAAGCATTCAATGTAACTTTTCTCTTCTTTCTTCCCAAGGTGCCATCGGTTTTTGTGGAGGGCTACAGCACAAATTTTGTTTCCCAATTTAGCTAAGTTTTGGCTTGATTAAGTGGGTTTTAGGTTGATTAATTTTAGTTAGTTTTGCCTATAAAAGGATGTGTTTGGCCTAGGGTATCATATCCTTCTTTTTGCACACCCAAAACACCAAAACTTTTTCCTCTTATTTTCCCATCTGCAGCAGACCCCTTTCCAGTCCAAAAACTGACCATTTCTTAGCTAAAGAACTCAGCTAAAGTTCACCAAAACTTTACCAAAAATTAGCCACATTCAAGCTTGTGTTAGGAGGCTTTCACTCAAGCTATTTCAAGACCATTTCAAGGTGAGTTGCTAGGGCACTCTTTGTGATTTTGGTTAGTTTTATTTAGCTTGATGATAAGAAGAAATTTTTATATTCTTTGCTAGACCAAAAGCCGACCCTCCTCACCTAGAGCCACACGGATTTGGTCACCCACCCCTTGGTTCAGATTGTGCTTGGTCCAAAGCACACAAGGTAAAAACGGAAAACCCTCTTTAAGGTTTAGTTTGGTTTAAGTTTGAGATCAAGTAATTTATGTGTATTTATTTTAGTAATGGATTGTAATAATCTTTATTTTAAGCCCTTAGTATTCTAGTTATGTATTTTTGTGGTTGTGTGCTTGAGCTTTAAGTTTTTATGGATGGATGTGTGAATGGACGTTTTAAGATTGGCTGGGAACCAACCTGTCTCAGTTTTTAGACCATGGTTTTGTCTATTTTCGAACACGTTATGGTCTGATTTTGGGCACAAAATTTTAAGGAAGTTTCATTATGGTTGTTTTTGTGTCAAATAGCCTTTGGCCAAAAAGGAATCTAAGATAGGTTTTCGAGATAGTTTTCAACCGAAGTTCAAAACTGGGACTAAAAATCCTTAGCAATAGGAACAGTCTCGGATTTTTATAAAAACAAGCAACTTAGAGTCCGAACCGGATCTTGGACTTAACATAAAAGTTTTAGATGTCGTTGAAACCTTTAAGATGACCTATGTGAGTTTTAAAAATTCGGTCGTTTTAGGCTCCAAACAAAGCAGTATTTCTGAAAGTGTAAAACTGGCAGTTTTTCTAAAATCGGGATTGGTTTAGCCACGGGTTTGCAAAGTTTAAAACCCATTAGAGTTTGAATCAAGCTCCAAGATGAACACAGAAGTTGTTTATCTCGTCGAGGACTAAAAATATCATGTTCACCAAGTTCACAAATTAAATCATTTCGAACAAGTTTTAAACGGTTTTCGGAAAATGGTTCGAGAACCACCTTTTCACATGAACACCAAACTGTGTTCTTTTTAAACAAGAAAATGGTTCAAAACTCAAGTTTGTGCTCAAAACAAGAAAATGGTTTAAACCAAAAAATGTGCTCTTTTTACACAAACTAGATCATTTTAGACAAGTTTTACATAGTTTTTTGAAAAGGGGTTCAAGAACCCCCTTATCAAACGAACACCAAAATGTGTTCTTTTTAATCAAGAAAATGAATTTAAGAAAAACATCCTCACCTTTCAATGGGGTGCAAGGGAGATCGTGTTCAAAACCCAAGGAAAGTATGATGACTGGGAATTTTAGATACTCAGAGTAAGGTAAAAATTGTATATATATAACAATTTTAATGAATAATATAAGAAAAAGTTGTGTTTTAATACTGTTGTGAATAGTGTAAAAATGTTCTGGCAGTGTTAAAGTGTGTGAGTTCGAGGATGGAAAATCTTACCAGACATAATTGGGTGAGACGGTTCGAAATCAGAGCCAGAAACCCTAGAAAATGCATTGAGATACACGAAAATGATAGGAATTTACGGTAGAGAATTCTGATCAAACGAAAGCAAAATAAGACAAACCGATCGCACCGGAGGCGCCTAGAACCCGCCTACGCGATTTCGGTGAAGTTCCGTTCGGATCAGATTACAGTCAAAAATTGACTACGAATTAATTAGTGAATTAATATGAATAGTAGGATGACATCACCATGATTATGTCATAAACCAAAATTATTTTCTTTAATTAGGAAAGTAATTTTGAAAGGTGTATGGTTTAGATTAGTTTACTTTATGATCAATGGCCAAGATTATGCCAAAAAGCCATTGAAAATTTTTTTAAAAAAATTTTAAAAAGGCCATTCGGCCACTTGGAAAGGAAGAAGAAAAAAATTTTGATTTTTGCCCCAAAATCCTTACTTTTTAGTCCTTGAACAATTAGCAAATTGTTGGAAAAAATTACAAAATAGCCCTTGAGTTTTGCCTATAAATAGGCATCAAAATCCATTCAAAAAATGGAAAAATTAGCCAAACTCTTGCCTTTTTTTTTTTCAGTCCAAAACCGTGGCCTTCTTACCCTTTGTAAGCCAAAATTTTTTTTTCAATTTCACACCAAACTTAGCTTGTATTGCATTTTCAACATCAAGTCATCAACTAGTTAAGGTAAACTTCAAAATTGAAGCTTTTCTCTTTGATTTTCCTTAGAAAATCCGTGGGCATGAGAGTGTGAAAACAATGAAAAAAAAATTGTTATTTAGTTGATGATGTGATGATGTTGTGATTAGTTTGGTGTTGTAGAAATTAAAGCATGCATTAGGGTTTAAAAATAAGCAAAAATTTTACATGTTTCCCTTGAAAAACCGTGGCTTCAATGGTGTGAAAAATGCATGAGTTTTGATGTTTTGGTTTAGTGTTTATGTTTATTCAATTATGTGTTGAATTAAGCATGAATTGGAATAAGGAAACAGGAAATTTTGATGTAATTTTCTTGCTAAAACCGTGGGTATGCACACTAAGAAATGGAAAATTTTTAGTGTTGATAAAAAGCCTAGGAAAGAAAACAAGATTTTTTATGTGTTTTTGCATGAAAATTCATGGCTATGCTAGGGTTAGAATGCATGTTTTGTTAGGTTTTGATGTTGATTTATACATCTAAGAATGATATGTTGTGATGAAAAAATTTATTTTGGTGTTGATTAACATGTAAACCGAGACTAGTTTGGAAAAAATATTGTTGTTTGTATTGATTCCTGAATATTGAATTATGCGAAAAAATTTTATACAAAGTTTAGAAGTTTTGTATAAAATAGGCCTCTGGTATAGTATGTGGCAGGTACAAAGGTTCTGAGGCGTACCTAATACCGGGAAACCTTAAAATATAAGCGAAAATGCTGTCGAAATTTCTAAAATCGGCATAAGGGCCTTTCGGAAAACGAGGGAAAAATTTAGGTCGGGATAGGAAACCTATGCCTCTAGAGGACCGAGAGTCGGGGACGGGATAAATAATATTTAATGAGTAGTGAAAGGGCCATTTGAGACTCCGAAACGCTCGAAAAATGAGAAAAACAACCCTAGGTGACCGATGAATAGTAATCGAGGGTCGGAAAAAATGAAATTGAGATTTTGCAGCTAGTTAAGCTGTCAAATGATACGGAAGCTTAGGCAATATTATTTTAAAATATTTGGACTTAGAAAATTTGAGAAAAATGATAGAACGAAATAGTTACGGTCCTGAGACCCATCAGGGGCAAAATTGTCATTTTGACCAAAAATTTCCGAAAGGCTCGGAAAGGACCCTAAAAGACCTAAAATAACTTATATAAAATTCTAAAACTCAAAATAAAGATTTTAGAGTTAAAATTCTAAAAATTTTGAGGAACACGGGCGTGTAGAGGAATACACGGCCGTGTATAGGAAAAATTTTATAACCCAAGAGGTACACGGGCTTGAACACGGGGGTGTATCAAGCCGTGTACAGTTACATGACTAGATAGTAAACAACATGGCTGTGTAGAGTTAAACCTAGAGGAACACGGGCTAGGACACGGGTGTGTTGCAGGCCGTGTACCACAAACAAAATTTAAATGTGTTGAATTATTAAGTAAAATGAATGTATATTTGAAAGTGATAATTAATATAGGGTATTAATAGACAATATTATGTCTATAGGGACCTAAAATAGAGATAGAACTGTAGAGGAGTTCCGGAAGTGGACACTAGCGCAGTATTGGTAAGTTCAAGCATGTTTGTGTCTGCAACATGAAATAATGTGTTGATTTATTCTGTACTAGATGTACACTAGATATAAAGTCTTATAGACAATTGGGGATTAGTTAGAATAACATATCTCAGATAATGAGAATGAGTATGACCTACGGGTCATGGAGGATAGTGACCTTTAGATGATGATTAACATCACTTGGTCAAGACTATAAATTGAAAGATGGTAATAAAACCATTAAGGTGTACCGCCCCTCCAACATAGTGGTGGAGGTTTTTCTCCGATCCTACGAGGATAACGGGACTGTGAAGGCCGATGCTCTAGGGTAGCTCCCTAGGCCCTCCTAGTTAGCGCGCTAATAATTATCGGTACTGCCATAAACAGAGCTCTAAACTAGAAATCAAATAGAGAATGAACAATCAATAAAATGATAAAAATCATAATTGAGTATAACTGAAGTACGCTTAGTATAGTGATTTTGGTTAGGGTTTATGAATAGTAATCGGTTAGGCAGATGTGAATGGTATCCGGTTATAGTAATATGAATAGTATCCTCTGAGGGTAAAGTGACTAGTAACCAGTTAGGGTAACTGATACTATTCATCGATCAAAGGTTAAAATCACTATTCATAGTGAATAGTAGTATTTATGGTGAATATTCATGATGAATAGTACTATTCATAGGAGATCGTGTTTTCAATGTTTTTGAATTCGTATGATTCTTACTAAGTACGTTTAAACTTACTGAGCCTGTTAGCTCACCAGTTTTTTCATGTTGCAGGTAACAAACCTGTCCAATAGATTTCTGGATGGCGGTAGGATGCGAACGTGTCAAGGGGATAGGGAACTCACTGTGGACTTGGTCTTGCCATAAGTTTTCCACTGAGCTTTTAAAGTTAACAAATTGAAGAGAATGGGTTTGAAACAAAATATACAGTACATATATATGTTGTATATTTTACATGGTTTTCTTACTTAGTTTTCTTAAGTGAAAGTATGTATTACAAAAAAAAAATTATGGGCGAAATTTTAGGCCCTGATAATTAAGAGTTATGGGAAAAAGAGTTTAAAACTGACGACCCAGATTCGGCACACGAGCTGTCTTGGTCGGCCGTAGAGTCGATTCATGACAGTTGCAGGTGGTCGGAATCAGAGGGCGTCACAGAAAGGATTTCACAAAAATAAAGGACATTTTCAGTAATAAGTTTTAAACTGGCAGATGTAACCAGTAGGTTACATAGTTAATATACGAGGTAACCAAGTAGGCAACTAGCCCGATTAGATATATGGCCCGTACACGAGATAACTGGTTAGTTGACTAGTTGGTTAACTAGTCAAAAATGGTAGAGGTAGCCTGATTGGCTACTACACCAAATAGGCAAAGTAACCTGATAGGCTACATAGTCAACGATGCGCGAGGTAACCGGTCAGTTGACTAGTCAGTTAACCAGTCAAGGACCGAGTTTGAATGCGATAGTGAGAGATGGTGATTAATTTGTCAAGTAGACAAATTAATCAAGCACGATTATAAATTAGATACCAAATTTCCAAAGTAGAGTAGTTGGGTACCGATAGGCTTCGGTACCACACAACGATAGGTTTGTTAGTCATTAACGATAGTAGTGACCTAAGAGCGATGTTAATTGATTTATTGGGTAAACAAATTAATTAACCATGATTAGAAAATCAAACTCTCAAGAGGAGAGCAGTTAGTACCGATAAGGATCAGTACTACACAATGATAGACTTATTAATCACTAACGACTATAGTGACCTAAGAGCAGAATTTAACATAAATACGTTATGATTACAGGAAGGTACCTGTATTGTGACAAAGGCAAGAGTACAAATTATCCGCTGACAAGTAAGTACAACTCCACCTACAACATGAATGAAATGAGATTAAAATGGTGTTTTCAATCTATGGTAAGTATGCGAATAGTGTTGATGATTGCATAACACAGCATGTTTCATAATCACGTTAGATTTATGAATAGTATAAGTTAGATGCCATTACATCCCTATCGCATAAGATTAGGAGATAGCCTAGATGAGCTCATGGCATATCAGACATAATTCCAGAATTAGGTGATAAAATAAAAGTGTCGGTATAATGGGCCAAGGCCCACTATATATATGGGGCTAAAGGCCTACAGTTTATATAGGGCCAGAGGCCCATAATTTATATCGAGCCAAGGCCCACAGTTCATATAGGGCCAGAGGCCCACAGTTCATATAGGGCAGAGGCCCACAGTCTATATAGGGCCAGAGGCCCATAGTTTTATATCGGGCCAAGGCCCACATTTTATAACAAGCCAAGGCTCACTAAGATCACGGCATTCCTGATGATCTGTGCGCAGTTTGGTACTAATCCCAGTGCCCTTTAGATAGGAAAGATGATCAATAATGAAGCATAAATTGAGCATAATCAGTTAATGCTTTGTATACGATATGCTCTAGAGATAGTTATAGTATGCTTTTCATTTACATGACATGATATGTCCCCATGGTATGCATTCTGTGATATGCTACATGATATGTTTTCATGTTTTATGTGAATGTGTGACATGTTTGATAGTTTTTAAGTATGCCTGTTAGTATGGCTTATGTTTTAAATATGTTTTGTGGATGACATATTGTACTTACTGAGTGTAAAGCTCACAGTGTGTGTTCATGCTGTAGGTAAGTGACCTACAAGCTAGACACTGATGGACGATGACGGCAGCAAAGGCGGATGTGAGGATTGAGGTTGTGGATACCACCACCAGTGTTTACTTCCGTATGATATTAAAAAATCAATCCTATTTTTTAAGCAGTTTAATAGTTTTAAGTATGTATGTATATTGACCCAGTTATTTTTAGACTTTAATATGTTTGTAAGTATATGTATGTATGTAAATAGTAAAACGTGCTATTAAAAAAATCCCCTAAAATTAAACTATTAAGATAAATAGTTTTTCAGCAAGTTAAGTATGTTCAAGTAAGTTTAGTTTAAGTTAAGTAAGTTTTAAATGACGGTTCGGGGCCGCCAGGGCTTCGGGCCATCATAGTTGGTACCAGAGCGGTATCCTGCCACCCTACCTCACATTGTCGCATGCCAGCCTCATCTGTCAAAGTAAGTTAGTTTGTGTTTTATGTTGATAGTATGAGAGTTAACGTTTAAGTTATAATGTGGCCATGGTTACACAATAGAACCCGCGCCAATGTGAGGTTCATCATAGTTGGTACCAGAGCGGTATCCTGCCACCCTACCTCACATTGTCGCATGCCAGCCTCATCTGTCATAGTGAGGTTCATCATAGTTGGCAGCCTCATCTGGCCGCCAGGGCTTCGGGCCATCATAGTTGGTACCAGAGCGGTATCCTGCCACCCTACCTCACATTGTCGCATGCCAGCCTCATCTGTCAAAGTAAGTTAGTTTGTGTTTTATGTTGATAGTATGAGAGTTAACGTTTAAGTTATAATGTGGCCATGGTTACACAATAGAACCCGCGCCAATAGAACCCAACTAGGGGAAACCCTCGTTTCGAAGGAAAACATGATGTGAACACGTACACAAACAACCTAAGCATCCCGAGAGGATGAGTTGATAGCACAACTCGTAGCTATGCGAGCAATCATGGAGAATCAACAGCGTGACTTAGACTAGCTCAGGGAGCAACTAGGTCAACAGAACTAGGCACCACAGACAGCAGGGGTGCCAGTTCAGGAGGCCCACCAACCTCAAAGACTTCAAGAGAGCAAGCAACTCCGCCCGTCTAGGGAGTTCCACGAGGACAAGAATTTCCTGCACCACCACCAGCCCCTCCAATAATGGCTGCTCTCGTAGTAGCAAACGTACCTCAGCCAGCCTTTAGGGAAGGCGACTTATACGAGAGATTTCGACATAGGAAAGTGCCAGAGTTCGCAAGAATCACCAACCCCATAAAGGCTGATGACTGGCTAACAGACATCCAAATAATCTTGGATTTTATAGGGCTAACAGATATAGAGAAAGTTATGTGTGCATCCTTCACCAGCTGGATGGAATTCATTGATGAGTTTATGGAGATGTACTTCAACAACGAGGCACTAGCAGTGCAACAAGACGAATTCAACGACCTGCGCTAAGGTAGCATGACTGTCATGGATGCAGTCAGGAAGTTTGAGTAGTTGGCTCGACTTTCTCCATATTTGGTACCTATAGAAAAAGAAAGAGTCAGAAGGATGTTGAAGATGTTCGAAATAGACATCGCATTTCAGGTTTGTAGCGAGAGCCACAAACCAGTGATAATGGTAGAATGCGTTAGTAGGGCCATCCGAGCCAAGTACTGGTTGGCCCAGGATAGGGAGCGAAAGGCTCAGATCTTTAAGGCATGGGAGGAGGAGAAAACTCAAGCTATATAGGCTCAGGGGAAGTGAAACCCATAATCTCAACACAGAGGGCAAAATGTGGGTACTGGCCAAAGTAGTAGGCCACCTATTTGTTGGAATCATTAGACCTCACCAGAAAGCTAGATAGGGGCTTAGATAAGATGAAATAGTCTTTTAGAACGGCACTTCCCTTAGGGGAAGTTTTATTGTCTAATTACTGGACGCTTTACTTACTAGTAATTACTTGTGGTAGAGAGCTGAGTGTTAATCTGATCATCAGCGACATGATCGATTATGACGTAATCTTGGAAATGGACTTCCTCATAAGATACAATGCTGTCATAGACTGTCGAAGGTGAAAAGTCATTTTTGAACCAATCAAGATCGAAAAGTTTGTCTAAAAGGGTTTGTCACCGAAGCAACCAAAGATGATGATCTCAGTAGTGAAGGCTCGCAAGATGCTATCAAGTGGATGCATGGGCTTCTTAGCACACGTAGTAGATAAGACTCGAGGAGTAGAGATAGGACCCGATAACATGCCGATAGTCAGGGAACTTGTGGAGTTATTTGTAGAAGATCTTCTAGGACTCCCGCCAGAGTGCGAGATCTCATTCAAGACTGAACACCTACCAGGATCAGCCCCTATCTCTAAGGCTCCATACAGAATGGACCGTGCAGAGCTAACGAAGCTCCAAGCCCAGCTAAAGAACTTAATAGACAAGGGATTCATTCGACAGAGCTGTTCACCCTGGGAAGCACCCGTACTATTCATGAAAAAAAAGAGACAGAATATTGAGAATGTGCATTAACTATAGAGAGTTGAACAAGATCACGATCAAGAATAAGTACCCGTTGCCACGGATTGATAACTTGTTTGATCAGCTCCGAGACGCTGCGGTGTTTTCAAAGATTGACCTGTACTCAAGGTACCATCAGCTGTGAATTAGGGACATGGATATGCCCAAAACTGCCTTCCAAACGTGATATGGCCACTACTAATTCCTCGTAATGTCGTTCAGACTGACAAATGCTCCAGTAGCCTGCATGGATTTGATGAACCGCATGTTCAAGGACTTTTAGATAAGTTGTCATTGTGTCATCAATGACATACTTATACACTCTAAAACGAAGGAGGAGCATGAAGAGTACTTAAGGACCATCTTGCGCATGTTACGGGACCATCAGCTATATGCCAGTTTCTCCAAGTGTGAGTTTTGGCTAGAAAAGGTCCATTTCCTAGGCCACGTAGTCTCTAAGGAGGGAGTATCCATCGACCTGGCAAAAAATTGATGCAGTTAGCGCGTGGCCAACTCAAAGGAAAGTGATAGAGATCCGCAGTTTCCTAGGCTTAGCAGGATACTATTGGCGCTTTATCGAGGGTTTTTCAAAGCTAGCTGTACCACTCACAACACTCACCAGGAAGGGAAAGATGTATGAGTGGACCGACAAGTGTAAGGAAAACTTTCAAGAGTTGAAATGACGACTCACAAGTACTCCAATATTGACCATTCCAGATACTAGTCAAGGAAACTTTGTGATTTATAGCAATGCATCTAAGACCAGATTAGGAGCTGTGTCGATGTAAAGTGATAGAGTGGTCATGTACGCTTCACAACAACTCAAAGACCATGAGATGAACTACCCAACACATGACCTGAAGCTTGTAGCAGTCATTTTTGTGTTGAAATTATAGAGGGCACTACCTCTACGGAGTCAAGTGCAAGATTTACACCGATCACTAGAGCCTCAAGTATATCTTCACGTAGAAAGAGCTCAACATAAGGCAGCGAAGATGGCTAGAGTTGGTAAAGGATTATGACTGTTAGATCCTATACCATCTGGAAAAAGCCAATAAGGTGGTCGATGCGCTGAGTCGAAAACATTCTTCATCGCTTATGGCTATCAGTGCCTTTTCGGGAGCACTACAAAGAGAGCTATGCAGCAGCGAGATCGAGATTTTGACACGGAGGTTGTTTGACATGTGTGACGCCCCGTGCCCTCAGCAGTTCGGACCGTCACTGAAAACTATTACTTGCTTCTTGCTTTAACTTTTACTTCAAAACTGATACTTAACTTGCTTAATTTGATACCATAAATTTAATGGATTTTTTTCTGATTATATACGCATACGTATTTACTATTCATGTACGCATACTTTTAAAACGCGGAATTTGAAAAAATAAGGATTTCAATTATACATATATGTTTATTTATTTGTTTATCTGATCACTATTCACCAGATACTATTTAAATATACTACTCATACATATACTGTTTACTATTCCAAAATACCGTTTAACCTTTACTATTCAAAATACTATTTACTGTCACAATTCAAAATACTATTTACTGATATTGTGCGGAAGAATACTCGCGGTGTATCTATAACCTCATCCTCACATCCGCCTCCGCCACCATCATCGCCCCTTCATGCTTACGCTATAGGATGCTTACCTACAGCATGAACACACTCCGTGAGCTTTACGCCCAGTAAGTACAACATGTTTATCGCAAAACATGTTTAAACATACGCATACTTAAAATCATGTGAGCACACCAATCATCACAGATACCATATAACATATCACATATCACAGCTTCATGTATCACATCTTAGAATACATCATCACATCATACTGAATGCATAACATAGCATATCATCTATCACATCATAGAATACATCATCACGTATTGAATGCATAACATAGCATACCTTATACTAAATGCATTTTTGGGAACTAGAAGCATAAGAAACTAATGCATACGGTGATCAACGCATGATCCAGTTATGTTCATTTATGCTTCAACATCTTCTTTTTCTTTATCTTATCTACTCTGGGCCCATGTGTCAATACCAAGTGCGCGCAGACCAACGGTAATGCCGAGGTCACTAAATAGGCAGGAGGATCGTCAACGGATTACTACCTTTTCTACCCTTTCTTACTTTAACTCTGAAAAACCCTTTCAACGGAAAGAGCCGGTACAACACGCCTATTAAATTCCATCTTGCTTATATGTTCTAGCCATGTGCTTTTCTAAGCTATCCCAAGGCCTATGCGGTAGGGACGTATGGCTTCTATCTTGTTCTTTCATCAATCTACTAGATTGTGAAACTATATGCTCTTATGTATGCCGTGCAATATCGTGTACAAGATACATACTTAAAATACTGGAAAAGCATCATTTTAAATTCATTTTATTTATGCTATAGGCGGAGTTGTACTTACCTGTCATCAGATAGTTTGTACTCTCGCCTTCGTCACAATACAGGTACCTCCCTGTAATCATAACGCAATTCGTTAACAGTCACTCTTAGGTCACTGTGGTCATTAGTGACTAATAAAAACTTCATCGTTAGGTGATACCGACCCTTATCGATACTAATTGCCCTCCCCTTAAGAGTTTGATTTTCTAATCATGGTTAATTAATTTATTTACCCAATAAATTAATTAACGTCGCTCTTAGGTCACTTCATCATTGTGTGGTACCGATGCCTATCGGTACCCAACTGCTCTGCTTTGGGAATTTTGATATCTAATTTCTAATCATGCTTGATTAATTTGTTTACTTGACAAATTAATCACTATCTCTCACTATTCCATTCAGACTCGGTCCTTGATTGGCTAACCGACTAGTCAACTGATTGGATACCTCATGTATTGACCATTTAGCCTATCGGGTTACCTTTACCGATTTAACCGCCCCAAATTTTATACTTAGATCGCACCCGTCCCTCGGGTGGTACTATTCTGACATAGGAGTCGTGTTCTTACATTTCGAGATTTCTATTTGGGTGGTTCACTAATCCTCAAAACATCCGTCCTTCTTTCCTAGACCTAAGTCATTGAGGGGGCTCGGGTTTCCATCCCAATCACATTTTCACCCCTGGTTTCCTAAAATACCCCTTTGTGTCGTTTTAGAAATTTTGGCAGCATTTTCGCTTAATTTTTGGGGTTCTTGACATTTAGGAAACGCCTCATAACCGTCTAACCTATTGTAACCTGCCAAGTACTAAACTAAAGGCCTAATTTTTACGTAAAAGCTAAGCTTTTTACGGAAAAATATTCACATTTCCTCACATTCTCTTTTTCGACATTTCACCCCTTTTTCTTACAATTCCTCAAGTTAGTAAACCATAATTAATACATAATTATTTCCAATAATAAATTGTGGAAATTAAGGGATCAAAACCACTACCAAAATCGTTCTGACGGCGGTCGAATGAACCGTTCGATCTCGACCGCACAATCTTTGAATCATCGCTCTTAACTTTTGAAACTCCAGTTTGCAAATCCAATGCCGCGGATGTGTCCTAAACATCGAAAATAGGCCAACAGCCCATTCTTCAATTTTTGGTCTTCGGTCGCCGTTGACCGGCGTTGACCATGGCGGCGACGGAAGTGGCGACCACCATCTTGAAGAGCTCGACGAGAGGAACCCATTGCAGGAAAATAAATCGGTAAAAACGTATCAGAGTGGCGCAGTGGAACAATAAAAATTTTTAGATCGTTAAATATCTCATGATGCCATATACAATAAACCAACAACAATTAAAACTCATACCTCAAGGACGCCAATCTTGCAGGAGGAGAATGACCGGAGGCTTCAACCAACTAGCCTTCTCTACTATTCTCCAATTTTCGAATGGCTGAGTGTGTGGGCACTCTAAACCTCTATCGGTATGCTAGCACTGCTAGTCTTCTTCTGACCACCCAGATATCTAAAGAACTTATTGTCAGGATGAGCTGTGCAACATTAAGCCTGCTCACCTGAGAGTCTGGGGTCTGAGAGAACTGGAATGGCAGGACCTCTATTTATAGACCTGCATGAGGTGATTCTCTGAATTTGAATTGGACTAGGAAAAGATATTCTCCCTTATCCATAACCATAAAAATCTGAATTTTCTATAGGAGATTCTCAACAATAAAATTCGGCCATTATGGATAAATCCAATCCAAATCTAAACAAGATTTTAACTAGAATTTTATCTCCCCCTTTTCAACCAAAAAATCCGAAATTCTTAGGAGAAAATCTCCTCATAAAATTCGGCCACTTTTAGGATAAGGGAGAATCAAAATTCCACTATGATTTTCAAGCTTGAATCTTATCTCAACCTTATCCAAAATAACCGAATTTTCCTAGGAGATACACTCCAAATTTTTCGGCCACTTTTCAGGGAGGAGAGAATCCAAATTCAACTGGGATTGAAACTTGAATTTTTCCCTTTGAACCTTATCCACAAAAACTGAAATTCCATTGAGGATTATCCTCAAAATTTCGTCCACCTTTTGTTAGGATTTAGATTCAAAATTCAAGTAGGATTCTAACAAGATTATCCTCTCCAAATCCAACTCAAATTCGAATTTCAAACCTTGTGGATTTTCCACAACAAATTCGAATCCCACTTGGACTGTGATTCAAAATTTGAATTTCAAATTTCAAATTCGAATTTCAAATTCAAATTTCAAATTTCAAATTTAAATTTCAAATTCAAATTTCAAATTTAAATTTCAAATTCAAATTTCAAATTTAAATTTCAAAATTCAAATTTCAAAATCCACAAAACGGTTGTGTTTCAAATTCTTGTTCTCATGGATAATTTTCTACAACTCCAATCCAATCTCAAATAAAATCATGGCAACTTTATTTGGAGTTCGAATAATTATGTACTCTAGTATCCAAAACAAAATCTGAATCCAACCGGAGAGAATCTTGTCTACCATCCTAATCATGTGTCATCACTATCCATGCATAATAAACCAGCCAATAGCATACACAAATCAATTTGCCAAACGTTAAGGAATTATGTGGAGCTAGTAGAGGGACTGATTGGACATATATAATCGGGCTCCCGCAAATCCTTATGATCATCATTCTTTTACCGAACAACTCAATCATATGATCACTAGTTTCAGAGTCACACCACTATAAACCTGAAACTGAACTCCCAATTATATACCGTATTACGTAAGCCTGTGACAAGCTATCGTCCAATGACCTTGTCATGTATGCAGAACCCTCATATGATATCTATGATCAGCCTTAGGCCAAAGTCTGTTTAATCCTACTGATCAGGCTATCTTAAAGTTCCATTATACTACCGAATAAAGAAAATGATTATTCACCATATGTGAATAAGAAGTCATCCGCCCAGCAGACGGCCCAAGGCCTTGTCCATTTTCACATTCAGTATAATGCCTTTAAGAGGATACCCTTAACTCCTCATTAGATCTATGATTCCAATATCTGTAAACGAACCCTTCATCGTATACAAGTCATGCACCCAACGAACCGGTCTATAAGCTTACTACCTCTGAGACGCTTTAGCCATTGGAACATCAAAGTACACAAGTCATATACATGAAGCTGTCCTTTTACTCAGGATTAAGGTTACTGCATAATGAACGTCAAAAGCAGATTGATCCACTCAAAGCGGACTTCGTAGATCAATCACGCTTTAGTCTCGGTCTAATATGTCACCACCAAGCAACATATGCATGTCTCTACTTGGGAGTCCAGCTCCAGACAGTCAAGACAAACGGTCCCCTCCAAGGCTTTAGACAACATAATAGTCTTAACATGAGTTAGATGCTCGGTCTAACCCCATAGACTACAGACCATAGTTTAGACTGCTAACTTTAGAACATTGTCTTCTCGCATACAAAAATCCATTGCATGCAACGTTCTAACAGTTTAACACAAGCAATCAGGGAGCCATATTTGCTTACATTTACCTTAACATCTAAATAAGACGAGGACAGATAGCAATGTAATGAATAACCTCTATATATAATTTTATTATCCAGTTCAAAATAAATACATCAAAATGTCTCTAACGCTTAGGGAATTTCCTAACAATCTCCCACTTGCCCTAAGCCAGCAGATGTGCCATGTTACGCATCCCCATCGCCTCTACGTGCCTCTCAAAGCTTCTAGCAACCAAAGTCTTAGTAAAGGGATCGGCGATGTTGTCCTCGGACGCGATCTTACATACATCCACTTGTCCTGTCTCCACGTGCCCTCTAATAATATGATATCTCCGATCAATGTGCTTGGTCCTCAGCCGTAGCCACATACTCAACCTCCATAGTAGAGTCAGCTGTGCAGCCCTGCTTCACGCTCCTCCACACAATAGAGCCTCCTTCGAGTAAAAACACTGATCCAGATGTCGATTTCCTCGAATCCTTACAAGTCTGGAAGTCTGAGTCCGTGTATCCTACGGGTGTTAGGTCCCCTCCAGAATACACCAGCATATAATCCCTCGTTCTCTTAAGATTTTTGAGTATATGCTTTACAGCTTACCAGTACTTGGTTCCAGGATTCGCTTGATATCGACTCACCATACCTACTGCAAAACATATATCCGAGCGAGTGCAAAACATAGCATACATAAGACTACCCACAGCGGATGCATAAGGGACCTTACTCATATGCTCTCTTTCTTCCGATATCTTAGGACAGTCATCCAATGAAAGAGTTAGACCGACAATAGAAGGTTGTGAGCCTTTCTTTGCCTCTTGCATTGCATATTTGTCAATTATTTTATCTATGTATGAAGCTTGGGATAACGCTTTCATTTTGTTCTTTCGATCTCTGAAGAGACGAATGCCTAGAACATAATTAGCTTCTCCCAAGTCCTTCATGTCAAACTATTGGTGTAACCAAAACTTGACCGATGATAAGTTCCCTACATCATTCCCAATGAGTAGTATATCATCGACATAGAATATCAGAAAGACCACTTTTCCATCCTTAATACGTTTATAAACATAAGGTTCATCAACGTTTTGCTCAAAACCAAATGTCTTAATCGCTTGATCAAACCTCTAGTTCCATGAGCAGGATGCTTGCTTTAATCCATAAATGGATCTAAGCAACTTGCAGACTTTCTTTTCTTGGCCTTTCGCTACGAACCCTTCGGGCTGTATCATATAGATACACTCTTCAAGATGGCCATTCAAGAATGCCGTCTTGACATCCATTTGCCAGATCTCGTAATCGAGAGCCGCAGCAATGGACAGAAGAATACGGATAGACTTCAGCATAGCAACAGGCAAAAAGGTTTCATCGTAATCGATTCCAGCCTTTTACGTGTACCCCTTTGCAACCAGTCTAGCTTTGAAAGTTTCCACTCTCCCTTCCGCATCCTTCTTTCTTTTGTAGACCCATTTGCATCCAATGGGTTTTATCCCATTTGGCAAATCTATAAGTTCCCAAATAGAGTTGGATTTCATAGAATCCATCTCATTGTTCATAGCCTGTTTACAAGATTTAGAATCAACATCATTTACAGCTTCATCATAAGTGACCGGATCATCCTCATGCTCATGAGCCTCGGCCTGGTATACCTCAGCATCATACATGAAGAAATTAGGTTTCTTAGAAACCCTCCCACTACGACAGGCACCCTAAATTGTTGATCGTCTGCAGGTCTTTCACTGGAACTCGGACTTGCATCCAAGACCAAAATCTGTGGAGCAGTTCTTTCACCCGATAACTCCTCTAGCACCACTTTGCTTCGAGGCTTAAAGTCATTCATGTGACTTTCCTCCAAGAATGTCGCATGGGTTGAGACAATGACCTTTTGTTCCTTCGGGTTATAGAACAGACCCCCTTTAGTTCCTTTTGGATACCCTACAAACATGCACAATTCTGATCTTGGTTCCAACTTTTTCGCATCCCCATCCAGTACATGCGCCAGACAGCCCCATATTCTCATATGTCCAAGGGAGGGCTTCCTACCACGCCACAATTCATACGGAGTTCTAGGAATTGATTTGCTCGGAACCTGGTTCAGAATATAGCACGCCGTTTGTAAAGCATATCCCCAAAATGATAATGGCAGCGTTGAATAACTCATCATGGACCGTATCATATCCAATAAGGTTCTGTTTCTCCTTTCGGCTACACCATTCTGTTGTGGAGTACCAGGTGCAGTCAATTGGGATAATATCCCATTCTCTACAAGATGTCCTAGAAATTCATCGGAGAGGTATTCGCCACCTCGATCAGATTGAAGTGTCTTTATGGATTTATCCAATTGCTTTTCCACTTTCGCACGATATTCTTTGAACTTGTCAACAGTTTCGCTCTTGCAGTGCATCAGATACACATATCCATACCTCGAGTAATCATCTATAAAACAGACATAATACTCGAACCCTCCTCGTGCTGTGACGTTCATAGGGCCACATACGTCAGTGTGCACAATTTCTAAGAGCTCCTGAGCCCTTGTACCCTTAGCTCCAAAAGACCTCTTAGTCATTTTACCCTCTAGACAAGACTCACATTGGGGAAGTCGTACCTCCTCCAGAGATTCCAGAGGACCGTCTTTCACCAATCTCTGAATCCTATCCTGATTAATATGACCAAGTCTTAAATGCCAAAGATACGCCTTGTTAGAGTGAGAAACTTTCAACCTTTTAGAGTTATCAATTAATTCAGTGTCAAGCAGTGAGTACATCTTTGGTTTGATCAAATATAGGTTTCCAACCATCCATCCAGAACAGATAAAAGACTTATTTCTATGAATATCAACTCTTTTACTAAAAGAAACTGAATAAGAATCCTTTATTAAACAAGCTACCGATATAAGGTTCCTCCTAAAATTAGGAACATAAAAACAGTCTTTTAATAAAATAAACCTAAATTGATCAAAATAAAGGTAAACATCTCCCACTGTCTCAGCCACCACAAAGCTGCCGTCCCCAGTTCGCAACGAGAGGTTCCTATCATGTAGACTTCTCGTTTCCACGAACCCCTGCATAGAAACACAAACATGATTAGTGGCACCCGAATCAATGACCCAAGTGTCTTTCGATTCTTCCACCAAACACGCTTCTAAGTAAAGAAGTTCCTTACCTTCCTTGCCCTTGGCGGCTAGGATTTCCCGGCAAGCCTTCTTGAAGTGACCTACCTTCCCACAGTGGAAGCACTTGGACTTTTTAGGGTCCCTGGGCTTCTTGTTCTTCTTCTTCTTCTTCCCATCCGAGACAGGAGGATTATAAGAACTGGAAGCCGCTTACTTCTAATTTGGCCTCTTCCTCTTCCGTGAGGGTTTGGAAGATTTCGCCAAATTGGCCTCACCTTTGGGTTGGACAGCATCCCCATCCCTGATCATCCGCTCATAAGCTTAGAGTTGCTTCATGAGCTCGGTTAGTCCTAACTCCCTTGTCGCCAGATTGTATGCAGCCTTAAACCCCACAAAATCTTTAGACAGAGTTTTGAACACCATCTCGATCTGGGTGTTGTAGTCCAACTCAGCACCGTTTTCGGCAGCCTCAGCGAACAATCCCATTAGAGTGATCATATGGTCTTTCACCGGAGTACCTGCCTTCTGCTTAGAGTTCATAATACTGGTGATAGCGGACTGTCGAGCCAATTTTTCTTGGCCTCCAAACATGTCCTCCAGATTTTCCATGATCTCCCCAGTAATTTGATAAGTCTCATGCTGCTTTTGTAAAACACTCGTCATGCTAGCAAGTATGTAGCATCGAGCTATATCATTGGATTCTCTCCAACGAGTATAGGCAACCGGGACCTCCTCAATCGGTGTGTCAGGTTTTGGCCCTGGTGGGCATGGTTCGTCCAGTACGAACTTGTGTCTCTCACAGCTGAGAACTATTAACAGATTTCTTTTCCAATCCTTATAATTGTCGCCATTCAGTTTGTTCTCAGTAAGTATTGAAATGAGGGGTGTCGGTGACATTTTGAACTGAAATAAAATTATACTAGACATCATTACAAAGCCCAAGCAAATATACAGATAATTTAGCAAATAAAACATACAAGTATGTTCCTATATGAAACTTGAAAAACATGTAGTATTGCAACGGTAATTCTCAGTACCTATTGCCCCAAGCCACCGAGGGGTGGTCATGAAAACAAATGCCGGAACATGGACCCCGTCCAATTAATATATGTTGCCTTAAATCCTCCAAGGTTAAGACATATATTAATAACCGCTTATTTGGCCACTAGTTTAGTTAACAGAGCTTCTAGGGAAGGTTAATAACTAAACGAGTCTTGAGTGTATAACCATTGTTTACATAGCCCGATCCACGTCCTACCAAGCCACCGAGGGGTGGTCATGAATAGGATCGTACCCGAACACGTTTTCCACATAGGAGATCCAATCTAGTATACCGGCGGCGGTAAACACCTACCGAGGGGTGTGGTTAGGGCAGAACTGATGCGAGGCGTTACCATGCTTTCAAATATGGATCAACAATGGAGGCCGTGGGTTTTGTTTGAAATCCTCTCCCACTCAATATTTTGAAAAACATGCAAGTTTTGACAAATTATGTATGATCAATATAGTATGAGCGGTACTCACCTATCCTATATGACATGTTATCAAATATGCATACAAAACATCCATCAATGCATATTTGGCCTGCACAGGGGCTGCTGCAGCCCCATCCTGCCTGAGGGCAGGGGCTGCAGCCCCACTAAGGCCCGTCGGCCTATCCCGAGGGGTCGTGTCTCGATTTTCATGCCATATTCCAATTTACCTATTAGGATCTCCAAAAATCAATTTGAATCCCAATTAAATTGAAATTTTCCACACAATCAAAATTTCAACCTTTAAATCAAATTTAACTTTTGGGAAAAAATAAATTACGGTCTTCAATCCTCAATCTCCTCCAAGAATAATTACATAAAATTTCCTAAACCGTTTCCGGTGTACAAAAATTCTAACCATAAAAATTATAAGAGACAAAAATTAAAATCCATGGGAAAATTACAGTGTTAATAAACTGCTCCCATGGTTACATAAAAATTCCTAGATACAATTTTTCTAAATTCTAAGGAACCATAACCGGTATAAACAAGCATGCTTACAATAATTCAAAAAATTAAAATAACCACATACTTTATACATAATCCATGATAACAACATAAAGGAACCCTAGAATGCCACTCTCTAAATATCAAATCCATACATAAATAAAAAGACTAAGTAATTGTCTAATTTATGTACATGACTTAGTCATGAGATGGCTCTGATACCAATTGCAGGAAAATAAATCGGTAACAACGTATCAGAGTGGCGCAGCGGAACAATAAAAATTTTTAGATCGTTAAATATCTCATGATGCCATATACAATAAACCAACAACAATTAAAACTCATACCTCAAGGACGCCAATCTTGCAGGAGGAGAATGACCGGAGGCTTCAACCAACTAGCCTTCTCTACTATTCTCCAATTCCCGAATGGCTAAGTGTGTGGGCACTCTGAACCTCGATCGGTATGCTAGCACTGCTAGTCTTCTTCCGACCACCCAGATCTCTAAAGAACTTATTGTCACGATGAGCTGTGCAACATTAAGCCTGCTCACCTGAGAGTCTGTGGTATTAGAGAACTGGAGTGGCAGGACCTCTATTTATAGACCTGCATGAGGTGATTCTCTGAATTTAAATTGGACTAGGAAAAGATATTCTCCCTTATCCATAACCATAAAAATCTGAATTTTCTATGGGAGATTCTCAACAATAAAATTCGGCCATTATAGATAAATCCAATCCAAATCTAAACAAGATTTTAACTAGAATTTTATCTCCCCATTTTCAACCAAAAAATCCGAAATTCTTAGGAGAAAATCTCCTCATAAAATTTGACCACTTTTAGGATAAGGGAGAATCAAAATTCCACTAGGATTTTCAAGCTTGAATCTTATCTCAACCTTATCCAAAATAACCGAATTTTCCTAGGAGATACACTCCAAATTTTCAGCCACTTTTCAGGGAGGAGAGAATCCAAATTCAACTGGGATTGAAACTTGAATTTTTCCCTTTGAACCTTATCCACAAAAACTGAAATTCCATTGAGGATTATCCTCAAAATTTCGTCCACCTTTTGTTAGGATTTAGATTTAAAATTCAAGTGGGATTCTAACAAGATTATCCTCTCTAAATCCAACTCAAATTCGAATTTCAAACCTTGTGGATTTTCCACAACAAATTCGAATCCCACTTGGACTGTGATTCAAAATTTGAATTTCAAATTTCAAATTCGAATTTCAAATTCAAATTTCAAATTTCAAATTTCAAATTTTAATTTCAAATTCAAATTTCAAATTTAAATTTCAAATTCAAATTTCAAATTTAAATCTCAAAATTCAAATTTCAAAATCCACAAAACGGTTGTGTTTCAAATTCTTGTTCTCATGGATAATTTTCTACAACTCCAATCCAATCTCAAATAAAATCATGGCAACTTTATTTGGAGTTCGAATAATTGTGTACTCTATTATCCAAAACAAAATCTGAATCCAACCGAAGAGAATCTTGTCTACCATCCTAATCCTGTGTCATCACCATCCATGCATAATAAACCAGCCAATAGCATACACAAATCAATTTGCCAAACGTTAAGGAATTATGTGGAGCTAGTAGAGGGACTGATTGGACATATATAATCGGGCTCCCACAAATCCATATGATCATCATTCTTTTACCGAACAACTCAATCATATGATCACTAGTTTCAGAGTCACACCACTATAAACCTGAAACTGAACTCCCAATTATATACCGTATTACGTAAGCCTGTGACAAGCTATCGTCCAATGACCTTATCATGTATGCAGAACCCTCATATGATATCCATGATCAGCCTTAGGCCAAAGTCCGTTTAATCCTACTGATCAGGCTATCTTAAAGTTCCATTATACTACCGAATAAAGAAAATGATTATCCACCATATGTGAATAAGAAGTCATCAGTGCAGCAGACGACCCAAGGCCTTTTCCATTTTCACATTCAGTATAATGCCTTTAAGAGGATACCCTTAACTCCTCATTAGAGCTATGATTCTAATATCTGTAAACGAACCCTTCATCGTATACAAGTCATGCACCCAACGAACCGGTCTATAAGCTTACTACCTCTGAGACGCATTAGCCATTGGAACATCAAAGTACACAAGTCATATACATGAAGCTGTCCTTTTACTCAGGATTAAGGTTACTGCATAATGAACGTCAAAAGCAGATTGATCCACTCAAAGCGGACTTCGTAGATCAATCACGCTTTAGTCCCGGTCTAATATGTCACCACCAAGCAACATATCCATGTCTCTACTTGAGAGTCCAGCTCCAGACAGTCAAGACAAACCGTCCCCTCCAAGGCTTTAGAAAACATAATAGTCTTAACATGAGTTAGATGCTCGGTCTAACCCCATAGACTACAGACCATAGTTTAGACTACTAACTTTAGAACATTGTCTTCTCGCATACAAAAATTCATTGCATGCAACGTTCTAACAGTTTAACACAAGCAATCAGGGAGCCATATTTGCTTACATTTACTTTAACATGTAAATAAGACGAGGACAGATAGCAATGTAATGAATAACCTCTATATATAATTTTATTATCCAGTTCAAAATAAATACATCAAAATGTCTCTAACGCTTAGGGCATTTCCTAACACCAATTGGTGGTGTCAATTTCACCAATCGAAGCTCCTATCGTCGGAAATCGGGCTCCAACGGTGGACCGCGGTGGCGATGCTCCGATCTCCATTTTCCAGCGCTGTTGCCCAAAATTGCTTTGGGGCTTTTGATCTATGTGTTGCTTTGAGTATTTTGGCACCCACCTTGCAACTCAACTCTGCCGGAATAGTCAGATTCGATTGCGGCGATGGCGATGGGCGAGTTTGGGCGACGCGATCCGGCGGTTGCTGACGTGAAAGGAGGCCTTGGGTTTTGTTCTACTCTTCACCACGAATCCATTGGGATCGAAATCGTGGCATATGGATGTCGGGTGGCAGAGAAATCACGGTTTGAAAAATTCGGCCACCGGTGGCTTTAGGCGGTGTATGCGGCGTTCTCCGGTGTCGGTTCCGTCGATTCGGCACACCGTTGAAATCAGCACGTCGAGAGCTTTCCAATGGTACCGGCGGTGTCAAAAATGGAGGTCGGATTCGATGGTCGATCACTGTTCATGTTCGTGAGGTGTGAGGGGAGAAAATGAGGTTTGGAAAAATATGGGGGCTATTTTTCAAGAATCCCAAAAATTTCGTCCTTTAAACTAATTTTTTTGAAAAATTTTAAGATAGGCTATACTGACTAATTTGGGCGTGCTGAATCCAAATATATCAGTTTTATCTTCATCCGAGGTCGTCTCGACCAGTTTTCCGATACTGCATGGTTCCCGATCAAAAATTACTTTTTGTGCTCAAATGACTAATTTGAGCATTCTGATTCCAAATATATCAGTTTTATATCAAGAAAATGTCATCTTGACCAAATTCTTGATACTGTGGTTAGGCCTACACTGTGTTGACACTACTATGCATGCATAACGAGGCGTTTTCGTGCGAAATTTCAAACACAATCTCCCTTGACTAATTTGGACGTGCTGATTTCAAATTTATCAGTTTTACATCCATCTGAGGTCTTTTGGATCAGTTTTCGTGATCTATATGACCCCATCTCGAAAAATGTGTCAGGTGCCCGATTGACTAATTTGGGCATCCTGAGTCTAAATATATCAGTTTCGGGATGAGAAAAGGTCGTCTTGACCCTCATCCTGATACTGCGTATCTCTCAAACAAAATCTACATTTTGTGCTCAATTGACCAGATTGAGCTTGCTGACTATTAATATATCAGTTTTATGCCAGATTAAGGCCGTCTTGGCCACTAACTTGATACTACGTTTTCCACTATTCACTATTTACTATTTACTATTTTCTGTCTGACTGACTAGTCTAAGCGTTCTGACTCCGATTTTGTCAGTCTCTGGGCGAGAAGAGGTCATCTAGACTACTTTTCTCGATACTGTACATTGATTAGGGCAATTATCGCTGCTGTGCTTAGATGACTAGTCTGAGCGTACTGATGACTAGCTCATCAGTTCTGTATCATGAAATGGTCGTCTGGACCGATTTCTTGATATTACGTGTCTCAACGCATACTCACATAATAGGGTGAACCGATTTCACTGTCAGTTGCCCCTTTCACTGCATGAACAGTAATTAAAAATTACTATACCCGTTTAATTCATTCAACTGAAAAGCACACTGTGTTTATTAACTTAATTACATCATTACATAATAATTAAGTTTCATAATTCATGAAAGCCATTACAGCGGCTCTCGACTCATTACACAACTTTCTACACGGACTCTTACACGGGCGTGTACATTTTGGACACGGGCGTGTACTAGTTGAGACTACTCAACACGGCCACGTCTTTGAAACACATTCATTTATCCGAGTGGTGTACGACCTCTTACACGTCCGTGTATGTGACCGTGTTACACTACATGACCATGTACACTCACACGGCTTCTCACAGATATACAGTCCGAATGGTATATAGTCACTCACACGGCCGTGTACCTGACCGTGTTACTTAAATTTACACTAAAAGGCATTAGATTATGTCCATTTTATTCCTTAATGACTTATTACATGGTAAGTAGGTGCCATGAAAATGGTGGTCAATACAGCCTACCCCCCTTACAAAATTTTTGTCCTCGAAAATTAGAATAATTCTGAAAAGTCTCTTCTCATGTCTTCTTCTCGTTCTCATGTGGCTTCCTCAACGCTGTGATTCTGCTACAACACTTTTACTAGCAGTATACTTTGTTCCTAAATACTTTCTCCTCTCTAACTAGGATCCACACGGGTCTCTCCTCGTACGTCGGATCAGCGTATACTACAACGGATTCTTGGCTAAGAACATCGGAGCTGTCTGGCACGTACTTCTTCAGCATCAAGATGTGAAAGACGTTGTGCACTGTAACTAACTCAGGAGGAAGTGCTAGTCTGTAAGCCACCTTCTCAGCTTTCTCTATTATCTCAAGGGTCCTATGTACATAGGATTGAGTTTTCCTTTCCTTTCAAAGTGCATCACCCCTTTCATGGGTGTCACCTTGAGAAAGACCGAGTCTCCTACTTGAAACTTGAGGGGTCTACGGTGCTTATCATCAAAATTTTTCTGTCGACTGTGCATTGTATCTAACGTTTCTCGTATCAGCTTCACGTCTGCCATGGTATTCTTGATGATGTCCGAACTAATTAGTCGTTTCTCTCTGGTCTCGTACTAATGAGCCAGATATCTGCATTTCCTTCCATAAAGTGTCTCGTACGGTGCCATTCCAATCGAGGAATGGTAGTTGTTGTTGTACAAGAACTCGCTCAATGGTAGCTTCTGATCCCAATTTCCTTTGAAGTCTAGGATGCAGGTCTCAACATATCCTCTAACATCTGTATGGTTATCTCAGACTAACTGTCAATCTGAGGATGAAATGCTGTGCTGAACTCTCACTTGGACCGTAATGCAGCCTGAACACTTTGCCAAAATCTAGAGGTAAAGTGTCCACTATGATCTGAGACAATTGACTCTGGTACTCCGTGCTGTTTCACGAACTGTGCCGCATAGATTTCTGCTAGTCGTTCCATCGAGTAGCTAACTTTCATTGCTAAAAATCTAGCTGATTTTGTCAGTTTGTCTACAATCACCCAAATTGCGTTATTATCGTTTGACATCTTCGGCAGTCTGACTACGAAATTCATCGTAATATGGTCCTATTTCTACTCAGGTAGCTTAATTTTCTACGATTATCCTGCTGGGCACTAGTGTTCTGCCTTAACCTTCTGACACGTAAGTTATCTAGTGACGAACTTGACAACGTCATTCTTCATTCCAAGCCACCAAAAGCTTTCCTTCAGGTACTTGTACATCTTATTTGCCACCGGATGTACGGAATATGACGTCTCGTAAGGTTCCAAAAGGATTTGTTTCGTGAGTTCTTCATCTTTCATAAAACACACTATATCTTTGTAGTAGAGTATGCCGTCCTTAGGGCTCCTAAACTCTGAACCCTTGTCCTCTATAGCTTCCTTTCTGGACTTGAGTAGGGACAAATCGAAGCCTTAACCGATCTTGATATCTTCTTGGAGCGTCGATTGGAGGGTCATGTTAGACAATCTCCCTGTCAAAATCTTGATCTCACCGTCGCCTAGCTCCTTTGTAGCGCTTCTGACCATGTTTCAGATGCGTCACTATAAAGCACAAAGCTTCCCTGACCAGCATTTGGAATGGTCAGTATTGGAGCGCTTGTGAGTCTTCGTTTCAACTCTTGAAAGCTTTTCTCACACTTGTCGATCCACTCATACCTCTTTCCCTTCTTGGTAAGCGTTGTGAATGGTGCGGCTACCCTTGAAAAACCCTCGATAAAACGTCGGTAGTATCCTACTAAGCCTAGGAAGTTACGAATCTTTGTCACGTTTCTCGGAGCTGGCAACACGCTAACTGCGTTAATTTTAGTCGAGTCTATAGATACTCCTTCCTTGGGGTCTACGTGACCTAGGAAATGGACCTTCTCCAATCAAAACTCGTACTTGGAGAACTTGGCGTATAGTTGATGGTCTTGTTACATGCGCAAAATGACCCTCAAGTGCTTCCTTCGTCTTAGAGTGTATAAGTATGTCATCGATGAACATAATGACAAACTTATCCAAATGGTCCTTGAACATGCGGTTCATCCAGTTCATGAAAGCTGATTATGCGTTTGTCAATCCGAACGACTTGACCAGAACATGTAACATTCGTATCGTGTTCGAAAGCCTGTTTTGGGTACATCTTCATCCTTGATTCGCAGATGATGGTACCCTGAATGTAGATTGATCTTCGAGAACACTGCAGCATCTCAGAGCTGATCAAATAGATTGTTAAACCGTGGTAATGGATACTCGTTCTTAATCATAATCCTGTTCAACTCTGTGTAGTCGATGCACATTCTCAGTGGTCCGTCTTTCTTCTTTATGAATGGTACGGTTGCTCCCCAGGGTGAACAGCTCTGTCAAGTAAATCCCTTACCTATTTAGTCCTTCAGTTGGGCTTGGAGCTCTTTTAGCTCTACAGGGCCCATTTTGTATGGGGCCTTGGAGATGGGGACTAATTCTGGTAAACGTTCAGTCTCGAATGTGATCTCGAGCTCTGACGAGAGTTCTAGAAGACCTTCTGGAAATATCTCCATGAATTCCCTGATTATCGGCACGTTCTCGGGTCCTATCTCCATTCCTCGTGTCTTATCTACTACGTATGCTAGGAAGTCCATGCATCCACTGGATAGCATCTCGCGAGCCTTCACTGCTGATATCATCATCTTTGGTTGCTCTTGCGATAAACCCTTATAGATGAACTTTTCGCGTCCGATTGGTTCAAAAATGATTTTCCACCTTCGACAGTCTATGACGACATTGTATCTAGTAAGGAAAACCATTCCCAAGATTCCGTCATAATCGATCATGTCACTGATGATTAGGTTAGCGCTCAATTCTCGCCCGTAAATAATTACTGGCACCTGACGTATCTAGTAATTAGACAATAAAACTTTGCCTAAAGGAAGTGACATTCTAAAAGTCTATTTCATCCTATCTAAGCTCCTACCTAGCTTTCTAGCGGAATCTGATGATGCAACGAATGAGTGGCTCTAGAATCAAATAGAACTAATGCATCCAAGTTGGCGACAAAAAGCTGGCCTATCACCACTACAGAAGTTACAGCTTCAGCATTACTCCTCGCGTAAGCCGAGATTCTCCCTTAGCTGTCTGAAGCTTTTCAGTCTACCTTGTGTGATCGAAGGGCCTTCGATCCTGGTCTGGACGGTGTGAAGTTGATTATTCCCAGTGCGGGGTTGATTCTGTCAGTTTCCTGGATCGGAGTAGCAATTTTGGGCATAGTAGCCTTCCTTGCCATAGATGAAACAACCACTTACTCCTTGCTTACATTCTCTTGGGTGCCTTTTTCTGCATTTCGGGCACATCGGGTATTGACTGTCGTTTCCTCTCTGGTCGTTTCTCTTCTGGGGGAAATTCTCCTGTGAATCTTGGTTGCCCTGATTCCCCTTTTCTCTTGTTGTTGTTGTTGGAATGCCTACTATTCTGGCCGGTTCCCACGTTCTGTCCTCAGTGTTGTAACTCAGGGTTCTGCTTCCCCTGAGCCTACTCAGCTTGCATTTTCTCCTCCTTTCATGTCTTAAAATTCTGCACCTTTCGCTCCTTATCCTGAGCCGACCAGTACTCAGCTCAGATAGCCTTGTTGACACATTCTGTAAGTGTCGCTGGTCCGTAGCTTCCGCTACAGGCCTGAACTGCGATATCCGTTTTGAACATCTTCAGCATTCGTCTGACTCTCTCCTTTTAGTCGGTACCAACTCTGGGCAAAGTTGAGCCAGCTGCTCAAACCTCCTGACTTTCTCCATAACAATCATACTACCTTGGCGCAGGTTGTTGAACTCATCTTACTGCACTACTAGTGCTTCCTCGTTGAAGTACATCTCCTTGAATTCCTCAATGAAATCGCTCCAGCTTATCTCTCTAATGTTCCTCCTAATGGTTACCATCTTCTACCACTGACGCGCCTCATTGCGCAGGGTTAAGGATGTGCACATTACTTTCTCTCTATCTGTTAGCCCTATAAAATCTAAGATTACTTGGATATCTGTTAGCTAGTCATCGGCCTCTATAGGGTTAGTGATTCCTAAGAATTCTAACACTTTCATGCACTGGAATCTTTCATACAAGTCACCTTCCCTAGGGATTGGTAGAAAAACAATTGCTGCTACGAAAACAGCCATTACTATGGGTGTTAGTGCCTCCTGGGCTAGAGGAGTTGCTTGCTCCCTCAGAGTTTCTGAGGCTGCTGGAGCATCCTGTGCTGGTATCTTTACTGACTGTGATACCTGGGGTTGCTAGCCCAGCCATTCCCTAAGCTGGTTTAGCTCCCGTTGCTGATTCTCTATCATCTCTCGCATGGCTGCGATCTGTGCTATCAACTTATCCTCTCGGAATGCTGGGTTTGACAAGCTCTCGTTCTTGCCAGGTTTTCCTATGTAACCCTATCATACAGCGGGAAAAGAAAATATAAGTCTCTTAAACTCTGTACTTGGGGCTCGCATCACATATCACTTTCTTTCTTACTTAACAATCTTACTTAAACCTTATGGATATATACTTAAACCTTATGGATATAAATATACATATTATATCCATCTTTCTTTCTCTCATACTGTGAAGTTCAATACAATTACCGCATTGTATTGGAACAACATCTGAGTGCTAGGATTCGTCCTGCACTTTCTATCATACCATACTCACACTGTAGCTGCTTATCTCATAATATATTTCATATAATATATATAAATATATTCAAGATTCTAGTTCAGCGGGAGTGACACACACTTCCCCTATATAATCCCAACAAGTACATTATGCTACAATTGACGGGGGAGAGCTACTGCTTCCATCTATACATTTACATCACTAACATTCCCGTAAAGAGGGTTACTGCTACTGGAAGGACAATCCTGATTCAGTATTAGGCATCCCCTCATCATCACTCTTGTTGAGGGGGAACTCCTCTGGGACCTCCTCTTTGTCTAGGGAGACGAAATTGGCTTTGTCATCGCTTGCTATGGTACTTGAGGTTCATACATCCCCATCTATTCATCATTACTAAAGCGGTTGGGGATCTCCTCTTCCTCATCGTCGGGATAGGCATCAGAGAGAGTCTCATCATCGTCCTCTTCCATGGGGTGTTCGGTACACAAATGGGCTGGTTTGGGGTTCTCCATCGGTTCCCCATTACCCTCGTGTACTTCTGGCTAGTGCTCGGCCATGAACTCTTCATCAGCCAGTTGAGGTGCTGGGTCCACCGGGTCACCCTCCATAATGGCGGCTGCTACAATGCCTTAGGCTTGTATAGGGTTCCCGGGATTGAGCACTTTTCTCTCGGCGTTCACTATCTCCTGGATAAGGCTTGCTACTCCTTCTGCTTGAACTTTCTTCTAATTTTGTTTGGCAAGGTCTCTTTCTCTCTTTTGGTCTTCTCCTGCCTTGATCCACTTTTGCCTCAATGTGCATTATAGAAGTCCATATCAGTTTCTCATAGCGCACAACATACGTTAGAACTGTATCATCGGGCATTAGCTGTAGTCTTTCAGTCCGATGAACAAATTCTCGTATATCCATAACTGTAGGGAACTTAGGCGGTTTCACTCCCCGCTTGCCCATAGAGAAAAACTGGAGTTGATATTGGACCCCTCTCAGAGATTGGCTCGATCGTGGTATGGTGAAACTCGATGCAGTTAAGAGCTCATCTTGGTCATAAGGATCTCGATACACACGAGAGTATCTTCCTGAGAGATATCAACAGCCAACAGGACTCAGTTATCATGATTAATGGTGTACAATCGGGGAATCACTTTGATAGCGTGAAACCAGTCCTGACATTCTCATGGAGTGTAGGAGTACTGTTTGCCACTCAAAACTTAGTGGACAACTAACCCTGAAGATCGGTATAACTCAGGCAGTAATCCATGTTCTTTCTCTAAGCAGTTCTCTAGCACTGCACGGTCGTGATTTTACATATTGTGATCTCAGCATCTCTTCATCTTATCCTCGCTATCATGGGTTTCGTCATCTCATTGTTATAAAATGTTATTTTCAATAGATAAGCATTTATTGACTAAAAATAAAACTAACTTACTTGGACAGATGAGGCTGGCATGTGGCGATGTGAGTTAGGATGGCAGGAAACCTCTCTGATACCAACTATGATACCGCGTGCCCTTAGCGGCCCGGACCGTTACTGAAAACTATTACTTGCTTCTTGCTTTAACTTTTACTTTAAAACTGATACTTAACTTACTTAATTTGATACCATAAATTTAGTGGATTTTTTTTGACTATATACACGTACGTATTTATTACTCACGTACGTATACTTTTAAAATGCAGAATTTGAAAAACATAAGGATTTCAATTATACATACACGTTTATATACTTGTTTATCTGATTACTATTCACCAGATACTATTTAAATATACTACTCATACATATACTATTTACTGTTCCAAAATACCGTTTAACCTTTACTATTCAAAATACTATTTACTATCACCATTCAAAATACTATTTACTCATACTGTGCGGAAGAATACTCGCGGTGTATCCATAACCTCATCCTCACATCCACCTTCATCGCCATCATCGCCCCTTGATGTTTACGCTATAGGATGCTTACCTATAGCGTGAACACACTTCGTGAGCTTTACGTCGAGTAAGTACAATATACTTAACGCAAAACATGTTTAAACATACGCATACTTAAAATCATGTGAGCACACCAATCATCACAGATACCATATAACATATCACATATCACAGCATCATGTATCACATCTTCGAACACATCATCACATCATACTGAATGCATAACATAGCATATCATATATCACATCATAGAATACATCATCACGTATTGAATGCATAACATAGCATACCTTATATTGAATGCATTTGTGGGAACAAGAAGTATAAGGAACTAATGCATACGGTGATCAATGCATGGTCCAGTTATGTTCATTTATGCTTCAACATCTTCTTTTTCTTTATCTTGTCTACTCTGGGCCCCTGTGTCAATACCAAGTGCGCGCAGACCAACGGTAACGCCGAGGTCACTAAATAGGCAGGAGGATCCTCAACGGATTACTACTCTCTCTACCTTCTCTTACTTTAACTCTGAAAAACCCTTTCAATGGAAAGAGCCGGTACGACACGCCTATTAAATTCCATCTTCATTATCTGTTATAGCCATGTGCTTTTCTAAACTATCCCAAGGCCTACGCGGCAGGGACGTATGGCTTCTATCTTGTTCTTTCATCAATCTACTTGATTGTGAAACTATATGCTCTTATGTATGCTGTGCAGCATCGTGTGTAAGATACATACTTAAAATACTGGAAAAGCATCATTTTAAATTCATTTTATTCATGCTGTAGGCAGAGTTGTACTTACCTATCATCGGACAGTTTATACTCTCGCCTTCGTCACAATACAAGTACCTCCCTGTAATCATAACGCAATTCGTTAACATTCACTCTTAGGTCACTGTGGTCATTAGTGACTAATAAAAACTCCATCGTTAGGTGATACCGACCCTTATCAGTACTAATTGCCCTCCCCTTAAGAGTTTGATTTTCTAATCATGGTTAATTAATTTATTTACCCAATAAATTAATTAACGTCGCTCTTAGGTCACTCCATCGTTGTGTGGTACCGATGCCTATCGGTACCCAACTGCTCTACTTTGGGAATTTTGATATCTAATTTCTAATCGTGCTTGATTAATTTGTCTACTTGACAAATTAATCACTGTCTCTCACTATTCCATTCAGACTCAGTCCTTGATTGGCAAACCGACCAGTCAACTGACCGGATACCTCGCGTATTGACCATTTTGCCTATAGGGTTACCTTTACTGATTTAACCACCCCAAATTTTATACTTAGATCGCACCCGTCTCTCGGGTGGTACTATTCTGACGTAGGAGTCGTTTTCTTACATTTCGAGATTTCTAATTGGGCGGTTCACTGTTAAGAAATGCCCTAAGCATTAGAGACATTTTGATGTATTTATTTTGAACTGGATAATAAAATTATATATAGAGGTTATTTATTACATTGCTATCTGTCCTTGGTTTATTTACATGTTAAAGTAAATGTAAGCAAATATAGCTCACTGACTGCTTGTGTTAAAACTGTTAGAACGTTGCATGCAATGGACTTTTGTATGCGAGAAGACAATGTTCTAAAGTTAGCGGTCTAAACTATGGCCTGTAGTCTATGGGGTTAGACCGAGCATCTAACTCATGTTCAGACTATTATGTTGTCTAAAGCCTTAGAGGGGACGGTTTGTCTTGACTGTCTGGAGGTGGACTCCCAAGTAGAGACATAGATATGTTACTTGGTGGTGACATATTAGACTGGGACTAAAGCGTGATTAATCTACGAAGTCCGCTTTGAGTGGATCGATCTACTTTTGACGTTCATTATGCAGTAACCTTAATCCTGAGTAAAGGGACAGCTTCATGTATATGACTTGTGTACTTTGATGTTCCAATGGCTAAAGCGTCTCAGAGGTAGTAAGCTTATAGACCGGTTCGTTGGGTGCATGACTTGTATACGATGAAGGGTTCATTTACAGATATCGGGACCATAGCTCTAATGAGGAGTTAAGAGTATCCTCTTAAAGGCATTATACTGAATGTGAAAATGGACAAGGCCTTGGGTCGTCTACTGGGCGGATGACTTCTTATTCACATATGGTGAATAATCATTTTCTTTATTCGGTAGTATAATGGAACTTTAAGATAGCTTGATCAGTAGGATTAAACGGACTTTGGCCTAAGGTTGATCATGGATATCATATGAGGGTTCTGCAAAAATGACAAGGTCATTGGACGATAGCTTGTCACAGGCTTACCTAATGCGGTATATAATTGAGAGTTCAGTTTCAAGTTTATAGTGGTGTGACTCTGAAATTAGTGATCATATAATTGAGTTGTTCGGTAAAAGAATGATGATCATATGGATTTGCGGGAGCCCGATTATATATGTCCAATCAGTCCCTCTACTAGCTCCACATAATTCCTTAACGTTTGGCAAATTGATTTGTGTATGCTATTGGCTGGTTTATTATGCATGGATGGTGATGACACAGGATTAGGATGGTAGACAAGATTCTCTCCGGTTGCATTCAGATTTTGTTTTGGATAATAGAGTACACAATTATTCGAACTCCAAATAAAGTTGCCATGATTTTATTTGAGATTGGATTGGAGTTGTAGAAAATTATCCATGAGAACAAGAATTTGAAACACAACTGTTTTGTGGATTTTGAAATTTGAATTTTGAAATTTGAATTTTGAATTTTGAATTTGAAATTTGAATTTGAAATTTGAATTTGAAATTCGAATATGAAATTTGAATTTGAAATTTAAATTTGAAATTTGAAATTTGAAATTTGAAATTTGAAATTTGAATTTGAAATTTGAAATTCAAATTTTGAATCACAGTCCAAGTGGGATTCGAATTTGTTGTGGAAAATCTACAAGGTTTGAAATTCGAATTTGAGTTAGATATAGAGAGGATAATCTCGTTAGAATCCTACTTGAATTTTGAATCCAAATCCTAACTAAAAATTGGATGAAATTTTGAGGATAATCCTCATTGGATTTTCAATTTTTGTGGATAAGGTTCAAGGGAAAAATCCAAGTTTCAATCCCAGTTGAATTTGGATTCTCTCCACCCCAGAAAGTGGCCGAAATTTTGGAGAATATCTCCTAGGAAAATTCGGTTATTTTGGATAAGGATGAGATAAGATTCAAGCTTGAAAATCCTAGTGGAATTTTGATTCTCCCTTATCCTAAATGTGGCCGAATTTTTTAAGGAGATTTTCTCCTAGGAAATTTCGGATTTTTTGGTTGAAAAAGGGAGACAAAATTCTAGTTAAAATCTTGTTTAGATTTGGATTGGATTTATCCTAAATGGCCGAATTTTATTGTTGGGATTTTCCCATGGAAAATTCAGATTTTATGGTTATGGATAAGGGAGAATATCTTTTCCTAATCAAATTTGAATTCAGATATTCACCTCATGCAGGTCTATAAATAGAGGTCCTGCCACTCCAGTTCTCTTAGACCACAGACTCCCAGGTGAGCAGGCTTATTGTTGCACAGCCCACCGTGACAATAAAGTTCTTTAGAGATCTGGGTGGTCAGAAGAAGACTAGCAGTGCTAGCATACCGATCGAGGTTCAGAGTACCCACACACTCAGCTATTCGGAAATTGGAGAATAGTAGAGAAGGTTAGTTGGTTGAAGCCTCCGGTCATTCTCGTCCTGCACATTGGCTTCCTTGAGGTATGAGTTTTAATTGTTGTTGGTTTATTGTATATGGCATCATGAGATATTTAACGATCTAAAAATTTTTATTGTTCCGCTACGCCACTCTGATACGTTTTTACCAATTTATTTACCTACATTCACTAATCCTCAAAACGTCCGTCCTTCTTTCCTGGACCTAATTCATTGAGGGGGCTCGGGTTTCCATCCCGATCACATTTTCACCCCTCGTTTCCTAAAATACCCCTTTGTGCCGTTTTAGAAATTTCGACAGGATTTACGCTTAATTTTTGGGGTTCCCCGCATTTAGGAAACGCCTCATAACCGTCTAACCTGCCAAGTTCTAAACCAGAGGCCTAATTTTTACGTAAAAGCTTAGCTTTTCTCGTAAAAATATTCACATTTCCTCACATTCTCTTTTTCGACATTTTACCCCTTTTTCTTACAATTCCTCAAGTCAGTAAACCATAATTAATACATAATTATTTCTGATAATAAATTGAGGAAATTAAGGGATCTAAACCACCACCAAAATCGTTCCCGTCGGCGGTCGAATGAACCGTTCAGTCTCAACCACACAATCTTTGAATCATCGTTCTTCACTTTTAAAACTCTGGTTTGCAAATCTGATGCCACGGATGTGTTCGGAATGTCGAAAATATGCTAACAGACCATTCTTCAATTTTTGGTCTCCGGTCGCCATTGACTGGCATTGACCATCATTGACTAGTTTTGACCGGCATTGGCCACAGCGGCGATGGAAGTGGTGACCACCATCTTGAAGAGCTCAACGAGAGGAACCCATTGGTGGTGTCAATTTCACCAATCGAAGCTCCTATCATCAGAAATCGGGCTCCAACGGTGGACTGCAGTGACGATGCTCCGAACTCAATTTTCTGGCATTGTTGTCCAAAATTGCTTTGGGGCTTTTGATCTACATGTTACTCTGAGCATTTTGACACCCACCTTGCAACTCAACTTCGCCGGAATAGTCAGATTCGACGGCGGTGATGGCTACGGTGACGGGTGAGTTTGGGTGACGCGATCCGGCAGTTGTTGACGTGAAAAGAGGCCTGGGTTTTGTTCTACTCTTCACCACGAATCCATTAGGACCAGAATCGTGGCATTTGGACGTCGGACGGTAGAGAAATCACGGTTTGAAAAATTTGGCCACCGGCGGCGTTCTTCGACATCGGTTCTGTCGACTCGGCACACCATTGGAATCAGCTTGTCGAGAGCTTTCCAATGGTGTCGGCGGTGTCAAAAAAGGAGGCCGGATTCGATGGTCGGTCACTGTTCATGTTCGTGAGGTGTGAGGAGAAAAAATGAGGTTTGGAAAAATATGGGGGTTATTTTTCAAGAATCCCAAAAATTTTGTCCTTTATACTAATTTTTTTGAAAAATTTTAAGATAGGCTATACCGACTAATTTGGGTGTGCTGAACCCAAATATATCAGTTTTATCTTCATCCGAGGTTATCTCGACCAGTTTTCCTATACGGCATGGTTCCCGATCAAAAATTACTTTTTGTGCTCAAATGACTAATTTGAGCATTCTGATTCCAAATATATCAGTTTTATATCAAGAAAAGATAATCTTGACCAAATTCTTGATATTGTGGTCAGGCCTACATTATGTTGACACTACACACGCATAACGAGGCGTTTTCACCCGAAATTTCAAACACAATCTCCCTTGACTAATTTGGACGTGTTGATTTCAAATTTATCAATTTTACGTCCATCTGAGATCTTCTAGACCAGTTTTCAGGATCTAAATTTTGTGCTCAATTAACCAGATTGAGCCTGCTGACTATTAATATATCAGTTTTATGTCATATTAAGGCCGTCTTGGCTACTAACCTGACACTGGGTTTTTCAGTATTCATTATTTACTATTTACTATTTTCTGTCTGACTAACTAGTCTGAGCGTTCTGACTCTGATTTTGTCAGTCTCTGGGGGAGAAGAGGTCATCTAGACCACTTTTCTCGACACTGTACATCTATTAGGGCAATTATCACTGCTGTGCTCAGATGACCAGTTTGAGCGTACTGATGACTAGCTCATCAATTCTGTATCATGAAATAGTCGTCTGGACTGGTTTCTTGATATTACGTGTCTCAACGCATACTCACATAATAGGGTAGATCGATTTCACTGTCGGTTGCCCCTTTCACTGCATGAACAGTTATTAAATGTTACTATACCCGTTTAATTCATTCAACTGAAAAGCACACTGTGTTTATTAACTTAATTACATCATTACATAGGAATTACAGCGGCTCTCGACTCATTACACAGCCTTCTACACGGACTCTTACACGGGTGTGTGCAAGGCAACACGGGCGTGTACACGGCAACACAGGCGTGTACTAGTTGAGACTATTCAACACGGCCATGTCTTTGAAAAACATTCATTTATCTGAGCTGTGCACGGCCTCTTACACGGCCGTATACGTGGCCGTGTTACACTACACGTGTAGGAAAATAAATCGGTAAAAACGTATCAGAGTGGCGCAGCGGAACAATAAAAATTTTTCAAGATCATTAAATATCTCATGATGCCATATTCAATAAACCAACAACAATTAAAACTCATACCTCAAGGACACCAATCTGCAGGAGGAGAATGATCGGAGGGCTTCAACCAACTAGCCTTCTCTACTATTCTCTAATTCCCGAATGGCTGAGTGTGTGGGCACTTTGAACCTCGATCGGCATGCCAGCACTGCTAGTCTTCTTCCGACCTCCCAGATCTCTAAAGAACTTATTATCATAGTGAGTTATGTAACAATAAACCTGCTCACCTGAGAGTCTGTGGTCTAAGAGAACTAGAGTGTCAGGAGCTCTATTTATAGACCTGCATGAGGTGATTCTCTGAATTCGAATTGGATTAGGAGAAGATATTCTCCCTTATTCACAAGCACAAAATCTGAATTTTCCAAGGGGAAAATCCCAACAATAAATTCAGCTACTTTAGGATAATTCTAATCCAAATCTAAACAAGATTTTAACTAGAATTTTATCTCCCTTTTTTCAACCAAAAAATCCAAAAATCCAAGGGGAAAATCTCCACTAAAATTTCGGCCACTTTTGGATAAGAGAGAATCAAAATTCCACTAGGATTTTCAAGCTTGAATCTTATCTCATCCTTCTCCAAAATAACCGAAAATCTCCTAGGAGATTTACTCCAAAAATTCGGCCATTATCAGGGAGGAGAGAATCCAAATTCAACTGGGATTGAAACTTGAATTTTTCCTTGAACCTTATCCATAAAAATCTAAAAAATCATTGAGGATAATCCTCAAAATTTTCGTCCATATTTGGTTAGGATTTGGATTCAAAATTCAAGTAGGATTCAAACAAGATTTCCTTTCTATATCCAACTCAAATTCGAATTTTATTCCTTGTGGATTTACCACAACAAATTCGAATCCCACTTAGATCGAGATTCAAAATTTGAATTTCAAATTTCAAATTCAAATTTCAAATTCGAATTTCAAATTCAAATTTTAAATTCAAATTCAAATTTCAAATTCAAAATTCAAATTTCAAAATTAGAATTTCAAAATCCACAAAACAGTTGTATTTCAAATTCTTGTTCTCATGGATAATTTTCTACAACTCCAATCCAATCTCAAATAAAATCATGACAACTTTATTTGGAGTTCGAATAATTGTGTACTCTATTATCCAAAACAAAATCTGAATCCAATTGGAGAAAATCTTATCGACCATCCTAATCCTATGTCAACACCACCCATGCATAATAAACTAGCTAATAGCATACACAGATCAATTTTGCCAAACGTTAAGGAATTATGTGGAGCTAGTAGAGGGACTAATTGGACGTATATAATCGGGCTCCCGTAAATCCATATGATCATCATTCTTTACCGAACAACTCAATCATATGATCACTAATTTCAGAGTCACACCACTATAAACCTGAAACTGAACTCCCAATTATATACTGTATTACGTAAGCCTGTGACGAGCTACTATCCAATGACCTTGTCATATATGCAAAACCCTCATATGATATCCATGATCAGCCTTAGGCTAAAGTCTGTTTAATCCTACTGATCAGGCTATCTTAAAGTTCTATTATACTACCGAAAAAAGAAAATGATTATTCACCATATGTAAATAAGAAGTCATCCGCCCAGCAGACGACCTAAGGCCTTGTCCATTTTCACATTCAGTATAATGCCTTAAAGAGGATACCCTTAACTCCTCATTAAAGCTATGATTCCGATATCTGTAAATGAACCCTTCATCGTATACAAGTCATGCACCCAACGAACCGGTCTATAAGCTTACTACCTCTGAGACACTTTAGCCATTGGAACATCAAAGTAAACAAGTCATATACATGAAGCTGTCTTTTTACTCAGGATTAGGGTTATTACACAATAAACGTCAAAAGCAGATTGATCCACTCATAGCGGACTACGTAGGTCAATCACGCTTTAGTCCCGGTCTAATATGTCACCACCAAGTAACATATTTATGTCTCTACTTGGGAGTCCAGCTCCAGATAGACAAGACAAACCGTCCCCTCCAAGGCTTTCGACAATATAATAGTCTTAACTTGAGTTAGATGCTCGGTCTAACCCCATAGACTATAGACCATAGTTTAGACCGCTAACTTTAGAACATTGTCTTTTCCCATACAAAAGTCCAATACATGCAACGTTCTAACAGTTTAACACAAGCAGTCAGGAAGCCATATTTGCTTACATTTACTTTAACATGTAAATAAAATGAGGACAGATAGCAATGTAATGAATAACCTCTATATATATAATTTTATTATCCAGTTCAAAATAAATACATCAAAATATCTCTAATGCTTAGGGCATTTCCTAACAATCTCTCACTTGCCCTAATCCAACAGATGTGCCATGTTACGCATCCCCATCCCCTCTACGTGCCTCTCAAAGCTTCTAGCCACCAAAGTCTTAGTAGATGGATCGGCAATATTGTCCTTAGACGCGATCTTACATACATCTACTTATCCTGTCTGCATATGCCCTCTAATGTCGACTTCCTCAAATCCTTGCAAGTCTGGAAGACTCAGTCCGTGTATTCTATGGGTGTTAGGTCCTTTCCAGAATACACCAGTATATAATCCCTCATTCTCTTAAGATACTTGAGTATATGCTTTACTGCTTGCCAGTGCTTGGTTCTAGGATTCGCTTGATATCGACTCACCATACCTACTGCAAAACATATGTCCGGGTGAGTGCAAAGCATAACATACATAAGGCTACCCACAGTGGATGCATAAGGGACCTTACTCATACACTCTCTTTCTTCCGATGTCTTTGCACAGTCATCTAATGAAAGAGTTAGACTGGCAATAGAAGGTTGTTTACCTTTCTTTGCCTCTTGCATTGCATATTTGTCAATTATTTTATCTATGTATGAAGCTTAGGATAACGCTATCATTTTGTTCTTTCGATCTCTGAAGAGACGAATGCCTAGAATATAATTAGCTTCTCCCAAGTCCTTCATGTCAAACTGTTGGTGTAACCAAAGCTTGACCAATGACAAGTTCCCTACATCATTCCCAATGAGTAGTATATCATCGATATAGAGTATCCGAAAGACCACTTTTCCATCCTTAATACGTTTATAAATGCAGGGTTCATTAACGTTCTGCTCAAAACCAAATGTCTTAATTGTTCGATCAAACCTCTAGTTCCATGAGCTGGATGCTTGCTTTAATCCATAAATGGATCTAAGTAACTTGCAGACTTTCTTTTCTTGGCCTTTCGCTACGAACCCTTCGGGCTGTATCATATAGATACACTCTTCAAGATGGCTATTCAAGAATGCTGTCTTGACATCCATTTGCCAGATCTCGTAATCGAGAGCCGCAGTAACGGACAAAAGAATACGGATAAACTTTAGCATAGCAATAGGCGAAAAGGTTTCATCGTAATCGATTCCAACCTTTTGCGTGTACCCCTTTGCAACCAGTCTAGCTTTGAAAGTTTCCACTCTCCCTTCCACATCCTTCTTTCTTTTGTAGACCCATTTGCATCTAATGGGTTTTATCCCATCCGACAAATCTATAAGTTCCCAAACAGAGTTGGATTTCATAGAATCCATCTCATTGTTTATAGCCTGTTTTCAAGATTTAGAATCAACATCATTTATAGCTTCATCATAGGTGATCGGATCATCCTCATGCTCCTAAGCCTCAGCCTGGTATACCTCAGCATCATACATGAAGAAATTAGGTTTCTTCGAAACCCTCCTACTACGACGAGGCACCCTAAATTGTTGATCGTCCGCAGGTCTTTCACCGGAACTCGGACTTGCATCCAAGACCGAAATCTGTGGAGTAGTTTTTAAACTCGATAATTCCTCTAGCACCACTTTGCTTCGAGGCTTAAAGTCATTCATGTGACTTTCCTCCTAGAATGTCGTATGGGTTGAGACAATGACCTTTTGTTCCTTCGGGTTATAGAACAGACCTCCTTTAGTTCCCTTTGGATACCCTACAAACATGCACAATTCTGATTTTGGTTCCAACTTCTTCAGATCCCCATCCAGTATATGTGTCGGGCAGCCCCATATTCTCATATGTCCAAAGGAGGGCTTCCTGCCACACCACAATTCATACAGAGTTCTAGGAATTGATTTGCTTGGAACCTGGTTCAGAATATAGCACGCCGTTTGTAAAGCTTATCCCAAAATAATAATGGCAGCGTTGAATAACTCATCATGGATCGTACCATATCCAACAAGGTCCTGTTTCTCCTTTCGGCTACACCATTCTATTATGGAGTAATAGGTGCAGTCAATTGGGATAATATCCCGTTCTCTACAAGATGTCCTAAAAATTCATCGGAAAGGTATTCGCCACCTCGATTAGATCGAAGTGTCTTTATGGATTTATCCAATTACTTTTTCACTTCCGCACAATACTCTTTGAACTTGTCAAAGGTTTTGCTCTTGCGGTGCATCAGATACACATATCTATACCTCGAGTAATCGTCTATAAAGGAGACATAATACTTGAACCCTCCTCATGCTGTGACGTTCATGAGGCCACATACTGTTAGGAAATACCCTAAGTATTAGAGACATTTTGATGTATTCATTTTGAACTGGATAATAAAATTATATATAGAGGTTATTCATTACGTTGCTATCTGTCCTCGTCTTATTTACATGTTAAAGTAAATGTAAGCAAATACGACTCACTGACTGCTTGTGTTAAAACTGTTAGAACGTTGCATGCAATGGACTTTTGTATGCGAGAAGACAATGTTCTAAAGTTAGCGGTCTAAACTATGGTCTGTAGTCTATGGGGTTAGACCGAGCATCTAACTCATGTTAAGACTATTATGTTGTCTAAAGCCTTGGAGGGGACGGTTTGTCTTGACTGTCTGGAGCTGGACTCCCAAGTAGAGTCATAGATATGTTACTTGGTGGTGACATATTAGACCGGGACTAAAGCGTGATTGACCTACGTAGTCCGCTATGAGTGGATCAATCTGCTTTTGACGTTCATTGTGCAATAACCTTAATCCTGAGTAAATGAACTACTTCATGTATATGACTTGTGTACTTTGATGTTCCAATGGCTAAAGCGTCTCAGAGGTAGTAAGCTTATAGACTGGTTCGTTGGGTGCATGACTTGTATACGATGAAGGGTTTGTTTGCAGATATCGGAATCATAGCTCTAAGGAGTAAAAGGTATCCTCTTAAAGGCATTATACTGAATGTGAAAATGGACAAGGCCTTGAGTCGTTTGCTGGGCGGATGACTTCTTATTCACACATGGTGAATAATCATTTTCTTAATTCGGTAGTATAATGGAACTTTAAGATAGCTTGATCAGTAGGATTAAATGGACTTTGATCTAAGGCTGATCATGGACATCATATGAGGGTTTTGCATATATGACAAGGTTATTAGATAGTAGCTCGTCACAGGCTTACGTAATACGGTATATAATTGGGAGTTTAGTTTCAGGTTTATAGTGGTATGACTCTGAAATTAGTGATCATATGATTGAGTTGTTCGGTACAGAATGATGATCATATGGAATCACGGGAGCCCGATTATATATGTCCAATCAGTCCCTCTACTAGCTCCACATAATTCCTTAACGTTTGGCAAATTGATTTGTGTATGCTATTGGCTAGTTTATTATGCATGGATGGTGATGACACAGGATTAGGATGGTAGACAAGATTCTCTCCGGTTGTATTCAGATTTTGTTTTGGATAATAGAGTACACAATTATTCAAACTCCAAATAAAGTTGCCATGATTTTATTTGAGATTGGATTGGAGTTGTAGAAAATTATCCATGAGAACAAGAATTTGAAACACAACCATTTTGTGGATTTTGAAATTTGAATTTTGAAATTTGAATTTTGAATTTTGAATTTGAAATTTGAATTTGAAATTTGAATTTAAAATTCGAATTTGAAATTTGAATTTGAAATTTAAATTTGAAATTTGAAATTTGAAATTTGAATTTGAAATTTGAAATTCAAATTTTGAATCACAGTCCAAGTGGGATTCGAATTTGTTGTGGAAAATCCACAAGGTTTGAAATTCGAATTTGAGTGGGATTTGGAGAGGATAATCTTGTTAGAATCCTACTTGAATTTTGAATCTAAATCCTAACAAAAGTGGACGAAATTTTTGAGGATAATCCTCAATGGAATTTCGGTTTTTGTGGATAAGATTCAAGGGAAAATTCAAGTTTCAATCCTAGTTGAATTTGGATTCTCTCCTTCCCTGAAAAGTGGCCGAAATTATGAAGGAAATCTCCTAGGAAAATTTGGTTATTTTGGATAAGGTTGAGATAAGATTCAAGTTTGAAAATCCTAGTGGAATTTTGATTCTCCCTTATCCTAAATGTGGCCGAATATTTGGAGAAAAATCTCCTAGGAAATTTCGGATTTTTTGGTTGAAAAAGGGAGATAAAATTCTAGTTAAAATCTTGTTTAGATTTGGATTGGTTTTATCCTTAAAAAACCGAATTTTATTGTTGGGATTTTCCCATGAAAAATTCAGATTTTTATGGTTATGGATAAGGGAGAATATCTTTTCCTAGTCCAATTCAAATTCAGAGAATCACCTCATGTAGGTCTATAAATAGAGGTCCTGCCACTCCAGTTCTCTCAGACCACAGACTCTCAGGTGAGCAGGCTTATTGTTGCACAGCTCATCGTGACAATAAGTTCTTTAGAGATCTGGGTGGTCGGAAGAAGACTAGTAGTGCTAGCATACCGATCGAGGTTCAGAGTGCCCACACACTCAGCCATTCGGGAATTGGAGAATAGTAGAGAAGGCTAGTTGGTTGAAGCCTCCGGTCATTCTCCTCCTGCAAGATTGGCGTCCTTGAGGTATGAGTTTTAATTGTTGTTGGTTTATTGTATATGGCATCATGAGATATTTAACGATCTAAAAATTTTTATTGTTCCGCTGCGCCACTCTGATACGTTTTTACCGATTTATTTTCCTACACATACATCAGTGTGCACAATTTCTAAGAGCTTCTGAGCCCTTGTACCCTTAGCTCCAAAGGACCTCTTAGTCATTTTACCCTCTAGACAAGACTCACATTGAGGAAGACGTACCTCCTCCAAAGATTCTAGAGGACCGTCTTTCACCAATCTTTGAATCCTATCCTGATTAATATGACTAAGTCTTAAATGCCAAAGATATGCCTTGTTAGAGTGAGAAACTTTCAACCTTTTAGAGTTATCTATTAATTCGGTGTCAAGCAGTGAGTACATCTTTGTTTGATCAAATATAGGTTTCCATCCATCCATCCAGAACAGATAAAAGACTTATTTCTATGAATATCAACTCTTCTACTAAAAGAAACTGAATAAGAATCCTTTATTAAACAAGCTACCGATATAAGGTTCCTCCTAAAATTAGGAACATAAAAACAGTCTTTCAATAAAATAAACCTAAATTCATCAAAGTAAAGATAAATATCTCCCACTGCCTCAACCACCACCAAGCTATCGTCTCCAGTCCGCAATGAGAGGCTCCTATCATGTAGACTTCTCATTTCCACGAACCCCTGCATAGAAACACAAACATGATTAGTGGCGCTCGAATCAATGACCCAAGTGTCTTTCGATTCTTCCATCAAACACGCTTCTAAGTAGTGAAGCACCTTACCTTCCTTGCCCTTGGCGGCTAGGATTTCCCGGCAAGACTTCTTGAAGTGACCTACCTTCCCACAACGAAAGCATTTAGACTTTTTAGAAGAACTGGAAGCCGTTTGCTTCTGATTTGGCCCCTTCCTCTTCCATCAGGGTTTGGATGATTCCGCCAAATTGGCCTTTCCTTTAGGTTGGACCGCATCCCTATCCCTGATCATCTGCTCATAAGCTTGGAGTTGTTTCATGAGCTTAGTTAGTCCTAACTCCCTTATCGCGAGATTGTATGCGGCCTTAAACCCCACAAAATCTTTAGACAGAGTTTTGAACACCATCTCAATCTGGGTGTTGTAGTTCAACTCAGCACCGTTCTCGTGTTGGTAAATAAATCGGTAAAAATACATCGGAGTGGTGCAACGGAACAATTAAAATTTTTAGATCGTTAAATATCTTATGATGTCATATACAATAAACCAACAGTAATCAAAACTCATACCTCAAGGACACCAATCTGCAGGAGGAGAATGACCGAAGGGCTTCAACCAATGAGCCTTCTCTACTATTCTCCAATTCTTGAATGGCTGAGTGTGTGGGCACTCTGAACCTCAATCAGTATGCTAGCACTGCTAGTCTTCTTCCGACCACCCAGATCTCTAAAGAACTTATTGTCACGGTGAGTTATGCAACAATAAACCTGCTCACCTGAGAGTCAGTGGTCTAAGAGAACTGGAGTGGCAGGACCTCTATTTATAGACCTGCATGCGGTGATTCTCTGAATTCGAATTGGATTAGGAGAAGATATTCTCCCTTATCCATAACCATAAAATCTGAAATTATCCAAGGGAAAATCCCAACAAATTTCGGCCATTATAGGATAATTCCAATCCAAATCTAAACAAGATTTTAACTAGAATTTTATCTCCCTTTTCCAACCAAAAAATCTGAAAATTCAAAGGAGAAATCTCCACCAAGATTTTGGCCACTTTTGGATAAAGAAGAATCAAAATTCAACTAGGATTTTCAGGCTTGAATCTTATCTCATCCTTATCCAAAATAACTGAAAATCTCCTAGGAGATTTACTCCAAAAATTCGGCCATTATCAGGGAGGAGAGAATCCAAATTCAACTGGGATTGAAACTTGAATTTTTCCTTGAACCTTATCCACAAAAATCTGAAAATTCATTGAGGATAATCCTCAAAATTTTCGTCCATATTTGTTTAGGATTTGGATTCAAAATTCAAGTAGGATTCTAATAAGATTTTTCTTTCCATATCCAACTCAAATTCGAATTTCATTCCTTGTGGATTTACCACAACAAATTTGAATCCCACTTGGACTGTGATTCAAAATTTGAATTTCAAATTTCAAATTCAAATTTCAAATTCAAATTTCAAATTTCAAATTTTAAATTTCAAATTTCAAATTTAAATTTCAAATTCAAGTTTCAAATTCGAATTTCAAATTCAAATTTCACATTCAAATTTCAAATTCAAATTTCAAATTTCAAATTTCAAAATTCAAATTTCAAAATTCAAATTTCAAAATTCAAAATTCAAATTTCAAAATTCAAATTTCAAAATCCACAAAACAGTTGTTTTTCAAATTCTTGTTCTCATGGATAATTTTCTACAACACCAATACAATCTCAAATAAAATAATGGCAACTTTATTTGGAGTTCAAAAAATTGTGTACTCTATTATCCAAAACAAAATCTGAATCCAACCGGAGAGAATCTTGTCTATCATCCTAATCCTATGTCAATACCATCCATGCATAATAAACTAGCCAATAGTATACACAAATCAATTTAACAAACGTTAAGGAATTATGTGGAGCTAGTAGAGGGACTAATGGGACATATATAATCGGGCTCCTGCAAATCCATATGATCTTCATTCTTTACCGAACAACTCAATCATATGATCACTAATTTCAGAGTCACACCACTATAAACCTAAAACTGAACTCCCAATTATATACTGTATTACGTAAGCCTGTGACAAGCTATCGTCCAATGACCTTGTCATGTATGCAGAAGCCTCATATGATATGCATGATCAGCCTTAGGCCAAAGTCCGCTTAATCCTACTGATCAGGCTATCTTAAAATTCCATTATACTACCGAATAAAGAAAATGATTATTCACCATATGTGAATAAGAAGTCATCCGCCCTATAGACGACCTAAGGCCTTGTCCATTTTCACATTCAGTATAATGCCTTTTAGAGGATATCCTTAACTCCTCATTAGAGCTATGATTCCAATATCTGTAAACGAACCTTTCATCGTATACAAGTCATGCACCTAACAAACCGGTCTATAAGCTTACTACCTCTGAGACGCTTTAGTCATTGGAACATCAAAGTACACAAGTCATATGAATGAAGCTGTCCTTTTACTTAGGATTAAGGTTACTGCACAATGAACATCAAAAGCAGATCGATCCACTCAAAGCGGACTTCGTAGATCAATCACGCTTTAGTCCCGGTCTAATATGTCACCACTAAGCAACATATCTATGTCTCTACTTGGGAGTCCTACTCCAGACAGTCAAGATAAACCGTCCCCTCCAAGGCTTTAGACAACATAATAGTCTTAACATGGGTTAGATGCTCTTTCTAACCCCATAAACTACAGACCATAGTTTAGACTGCTAACTTTAGAACATTGTCTTCTCGCATACAAAAATCCATTACATACAACGTTCTAACAGTTTCACACAAGCAGTCAGGGAGCCATATTTACTTACATTTACTTTAACATGTAAATAAAACGAGGACAGATAGCAATGTAATGAATAACCTCTATACATAATTTTATTATCCAGTTCAAAATAAATACATCAAAATTGCTCTAATGCTTAGGGCATTTCCTAACATCTCGGTAACCTCAGCGAAGAATCCCATTGGCGTGATCATATGGTCCTTCACCAGATTACCCGCCTTCTGCTTAGAGTTCATAATACTGGTTATAGCAGACTGTCGAGCCAACTTTCTTGGCCTCCGAACATGTCTTCCAGATTTTCCATGATCTCCCCAGCAACTTGATAAGTCTCATGCTGCTTTTGTAAAGCACTCGTCATGCTAGCAAGTATGTAACATCGAGCTATATCATTGTATTCTCTCCAACGAGTATAGGCAACCGGGACCTCCTCAAGCGGTGTGTCAGGTTTGGGCCCTAGTAGGCATGGTTCGTCCAGTACGAACTTATGTCTCTCGCAGCTGAGAACTATCAATAGATTTCATTTCCAATCTTTATAATTATCGCCATTCAATTTATTCTCAGTAAGTATTGAAATGAGGGGTGTCAGTGACATTTTGAACTGAAATAAAATTATACTAGACATCATTACAAAGCCCAAGCAAATATACAGACAATTTAGCAAATAAAACATACAAGTATGTTTCTACATGAAACTTGAAAAACATGTAGCATTGCAATGGTAATTCTCAGCACCTATTGCCCCAAGCCACCGAGGGGTGGTCATGAAAACAAATAGCCGAAACATGGACCCCGTCCAATTAATATATGTTGCCTTAAATCCTCCAAGGTTAAAACATATATTAATAACCGCTTATTTGGCCACTAGTTTAGTTAATAGAGCTTCTAGGGAAGGTTAATAACTAAACGAGTCTTGAGTGTATAACCATTGTTTACGTAGCCCGATCCACGTCCTACCAAGCCACCGAGGTGTGGTCATGAATAGGATCGTACCCGAACACATTTTCCACATAGGAGATCCAATCTAGTATACCGACGGCAGTTAACACCTACCGAGGGGTGTGGTCAAGGCAGAACTGATGCGAGGCGTTACCATGCTTTCATATATGGATCAACAATGGAGGCCGTGGGTTTTGTTTAAAACCCTCTCCCACTCAATATTTTGAAAAACATGCAAATATTGACAAATTATGTATGATCAATATAGTATGAGCTGCACTCACCTATCTTATATGACATGTTATCAAATATGCATATAAAACATCCATCAATACATATTTATACATCTATGACATATCACAGAAAAAAATAATTGACAGAATAACCAAGCCATGGTTCCATCATAGAACAAAGAAAATAAAGATTACAAAATTCCATCCAAATATTCTTTGGATCTTGAATTTTGTTCCCTTTTCTTGTGTCCATCTTTATGTAGCCTCTCCATTTATTTCTCATCCCATGAATCATTTAAAATTTAAATTCCAAAAATTTAAATTTCAAATTTAAATTTCAAATTCGAATTTCAAATTTAAATTTTCAATTACATATTTTTAAACATGATTTAAAATTAAATCTTAAATTTAAAAATCAAAATTTTTCGATTTTTGAACCGTCGCACCACCGCTTCCGGAGGTGGCAGCCACCGTGGGTTGCCCCCGGGGGGCTGGCAGCCCACGGTCTCCCCTTGTGCAGCCCCAAGCTACACGCCTAGGCTGGGCGCAGTAGCCGGCAGGCTGCAGGCAGCGCTTACAGCCACAGGCTACACGCCTAGGCTGCGACCAGCCTTGGGGAGGCCACGGCCACCCTCGGCTGTAGGCCAAGCCTACGGCTGTGGGTGGTTATGGTCTGTCAAGGGGCTGCCAAGCCTACGGCTGTGGGTGGTTATGGTCTGTCAAGGGGCTGCCACAACCCCATCCTACCAAAGGGCAGGGGCTGCAGCCCCACCAGGGCCCGACAGCCTATCCCGAGGGGTCGTGTCTCGATTTTCGTGTCATATTCCAATTTACCTATTAGGATCTCCAAAAATTAATTTGAATCCCAATTAAATTGAAATTTTCCACACAATCAAAATTTCAACCTTTAAATAAATTTAACTTTTTGGGAAAAATAAATTATGGTCTTCAATCTCATCCAAGAATAATTACATAAAATTTCCTAAACCGTTTCCGGTGTACAAAAAATTCTAACCATAATAATTCTAAGGGACAAAAATTAAAATCCATGGGAAAATTACAGTATTAATAAACTGCTCCTATGGTTACATAAAAAATCCTAAATACAATTTTTCTAAATTCTAAGGAACCATAACCGGCATAAACAAGCATGCTTATAATAATTCAAATAGTTAAAATAACCACATACTACATACATAATCCATGATAACAACATAAAGGAATCTAAGAATGCTACTCTCTATATATCAAATCCATACACAAATAAAAAGACTAAGTAATTGTCTAATTTATGTACATGGCATAGTCATGAGATGGCTCTGATACCAATTGTAGGAAAATAAATCGGTAAAAACATATCAGAGTGGCGCAGCGGAACAATAAAAATTTTTCAAGATCGTTAAATATCTCATGATGCCATATACAATAAACCAACAATAATAAAAATTCATACCTCAAGGACGCCAATCTGCAGGAGGAGAATGACTGGAGGGCTTCAACTAACTAGCCTTCCCTACTATTCTCCAATTCCCGAATGGATGAGTGCGTGGGCACTTTGAACCTCGATCGGTATGCTAGCACTAGTAGTCTTCTTCCGACCACCCAGATCTCTAAAGAACTTATTGTCACGGTGAGTTATGCAACAATAAGCCTGCTCACCTGAGAGTCTGTGATCTAAGAGAACTGGAGTGGCAGGACCTTTATTTATAAACCTATATGAGGTGATTCTCTGAATTCGAATTAGATTAGGAGAAGATATTCTCCTTTATCCACTAGGAAAAAATCTGAATTTTCCAACGGGAAAATCCCAATAATAAATTCGGCCACTTTAGGATGATTCCAATCCAAATCTAAACAAGATTTTAACTAGAATTTTATCTCCCTTTTTTCAGCCAAAAAATCTGAAAATCCAAGGGGAAAATCTCCACCAAAATTTCGGCCACTTTTAGATAAGAGAGAATCAAAATTCCATTAGGATTTTCAAGCTTGAATCTTATCTCATCCTTATCCAAAATAACCGAAAATCTCCTAGGAGATTTACTCCAAAAATTTGGCCATTATCAGGGAGGAGAGAATCCAAATTCAACTAGGATTGAAACTTGAATTTTTCCTTGAACCTTATCCACAAAAATCTGAAAATTCATTGAGGATAATCCTCAAAATTTTCGTCTATATTTGGTTAGGATTTGGATTCAAAATTCAAGTAGGATTCAAACAAGATTTCCTCTCCATATCCAACTCAAATTCGAATTCCATTCCTTGTGGATTTACCACAACAAATTTGAATCCCACTTGGACTGGGATTCAAAATTTTAATTTCAAAATTTCAAATTTAAATTTCAAATTCAAATTTCAAATTCGAATTTCAAATTCAAATTTAAATTTCAAATTCAAATTTCAAATTCAAAATTCAAAATTCAAAATTCAAATTTCAAAATTCAAATTTCAAAATCCACAAAACAGTTGTATTTCAAATTCTTGTTCTCATGGATAATTTTCTACAACTCCAATCCAATCTCAAATAAAATCATGACAACTTTATTTGAAGTTTGAATAATTGGGTACTCTATTATCCAAAACAAAATCTGAATCCAACCGGAGAGAATCCTGTCGATCATCCTAATCCTATGTCAACACCATCCATGCATAATAAACTAGCCAATAGCATACACAGATCAATTTTTCCAAACGTTAAGGAATTATGTGGAGCTAGTAGAGGGACTAATTGGACATATATAATCGGGCTCCCGCAAATCCATATAATCATCATTCTTTACCGAACAACTCAATCATATGATCACTAATTTCAGAGTCACACCACTATAAACCTGAAACTGAACTCCCAATTATATACCGTATTACGTAAGCCTGTGACAAGCTATCGTCCAATGACCTTGTCATGTATGTAGAAGCCTCATATGATATCCATGATCAGCCTTAGGATAAAGTCCGTTTAATCCTATTGATAAGGCTATCTTAAAGTTCCATTATACTATCGAATAAAGAAAATGATTATTCACTATACGTGAATAAGAAGTCATCTACCCAGCAGACGACCCAAGGCCTTGTCCATTTTCACATTCAGTATAATTCCTTCAAGAGGATACCCTTAACTCCTCATTAGAGCATTGATTCCGATATCTGTAAACGAACCCTTCATCGTATACAAGTCATGCACCCAACGAACCAGTTTATAAGCTTACTACCTCTGAGACGCTTTAGCCATTGGAACATCAAAGTACACAAGTCATATACATGAATCTGTCATTTTACTCAGGATTAAGGTTACTGCACAATGAACATCAAAAGCAGATCGATCCACTTAAAGCGGACTTCGTAGATCAATCACGCTTTAGTCCCGGTCTAATATGTCACCACCAAGCAACATATCTATGTCTCTACTTGGGAGTCTATGCTCTAGACAGTCAAGACAAACCGTCCCCTCCAAGGCTTTAGATAACATAATAGTCTTAACATGAGTTAAATGCTCGTCTAACCCCATAGACTACAGACCATAGTTTAGACCGCTAACTTTAGAACATTGTCTTCTCACATACGAAAGTCCATTGCATGCAAAATTCTAACAGTTTAACACAAGCAGTCAGGGAGCCATATTTGCTTACATTTACTTTTACATGTAAATAAAATAAGGACAGATAGCGATGTAATGAATAACCTCTATATATATAATTTTATTATCCAGTTCAAAATAAATACATCAAAATGTCTCTAATGCTTAGGGCATTTCCTAACAACACGACCATGTACACTCACACGGCTTCTCATAGATACACAGTCCAAATGGTATACTGTCACTCACACGGTCGTGTACCTGACCATGTTACTTAAATTTGCACTAAAAGGCATTAAATTATGTCCATTTTATTCCTTAATGACTTATTACATGGTAAGTTGGTGCCATGAAAATGACAGTCATTACAACATGATCCTCTAATTGATGCTCCTAGAAGAGATCAAGATTGGTCAAGACCTCGATTTGTCCTTGATCAAGCCCAGAAATGAAGCTATGGAGGACAAGGGTTTAGAGTTTAGAGTCTCTAAGGACGGCACACTCTACTATAGAGATAGAGTGTGTGTCCCGAAAGATGAAGAACTTAGGAAACAAATCTTTTCAGAAGCTCACGAGACACCATATTCCATACATCTAGGGGCGAACAAGATGTATAAGGATCTGAAGGGAAGTTTTTGGTGGCCTAGAATGAAGAATGACATCGCCAAGTTCGTCGCTAGATGCCTTACGTGTCAGAGAGTTAAGGTAGGACATCAGCGCCCGGTAAGAGAACTACAACAAATTGAGATACCTGAGTGGAAATAGGACCTGATCACGATGGACTTCATGGTGGGATTGCTAAGGACATCTAATGGCAATGACGTAATCTAGGTGATTGTAGATAGATTGACAAAATCAGCCAGACTTCTTACGATAAAAGTTAGCTACGCAGTAGAGTGACTAGCAGAAATCTATGCGGCTCAGATCATAAGACCGCACGGAGTGTTAAAGTCAATCATCTCATATCGTGATGGATGCTTCACCTCCAGATTTTGGCAAAGCGTCTAGGCCGCATTAAAGTCGTAGTTAAATTTCAGCACTGCATTCCATCCTCAGACTGACGATCAGTCTGAGAAGACCATACAAACGCTAAAGGACAGGTTGAAAGCTTGCGTCCTAGACTTTAAATGAAATGGGGATAAGAAGTTATCCTTAATCAAGTTCTCGTATGACAATAAATACCATTCCTTGATAGGAATGGCACCATACGAGGTACTTTACGGAAGGAAATGTAGATCTCTGATTCACTGGTATGAGATCGAAAAGAAATGACTAATTAGCATAGACATCATCAAAAATGCCACGACAGACATGAATCTGATACGAGAAACATTAGATATAGCACACAGTTGACAGAAGAGTTTTGCCGATAAATGCCGTAAATCCCTCAAGTTTCAAGTAGGAGACTCGGCCTTTCTTAAAGTGGCACCCATGAAAGGGGTGATGCACTTGGGAAAGAAGGGAAAACTTAGTCCTAGGTACGTAGGACCTTTAGAGGTAATAGAGAAAGTCGGGAAGGTGACTTATAGATTAGCGCTTCCTTCCGAGTTAGCTTCAGTGCATAACATCTTCCCCGTCTCGATGCTGAAGAAGTACGTGCCAGATAGCTCCCATGTTCTGAGCCAAGAACCGATCGGGGTGCATGCCAATCTGACGTACGAGGAGAAACCCATGCGAATCCTAGCCATAGAGGGGAAAATACTTAGGAATAAAGTAATGCCAATGGTAAAAGTGTTGTGGCAGAATCATAACTGTAAGGACCCCCATACTCTTGTAACCTAAATTCTATATAATGAGAAATTAAGGAATGAATTTGGGTCAGTTTGATGCATTTTAGTGCAAATTCACAGAACAGGGTCAGGAACACGGTCGTGTAAGAAGCCGTGTACTGATCGGACTGTATACGTGAGAAAGGCTATGTCAGTAAACATGGCTGTGTAGTGTAACACGGTCAGGTACATGGTCATGTAAGTGGCCGTGTACCACTCAGGTAAAATGAATGTGTTTCAAGACATGGCTATGTGGAGCAAGCTTAACTAGTACACGTCCATGTCCGAACAATACACGCTCGTGTTGTCTTGTACACGCTCATGTAAGAACCCATGTAGAAGGCCGTGTAATGAGCAGAAAGCCGTTGTAAAGACTCTCATAATGCGTGAAACCTAAATACTATGTAATAAGTAATTAAGTTGATCAAATACAGTATATTTTAAAGAGAAATAGTTTAAAAAAGCACAGTAGTGTTTAGTTACTACTCATGCTATGAAAAGGCCGACCGATAGTGAAACAGGTCCACCCTATTATGTGTATAAGTACAAAAGATACGCTGTATTAGAAAACTGGTCCAGACGACTATTTCCTGACACAGGACTGGTGAGCAGATCACTAGAATGCTCAGACTGAACATCTGAGCACAATAGTGAGAAATACCCTAGTAGGGGTATAGTACCAAAAACGAAGGTCCAAATGACTTCTTCTCATCTAGAAACTGACAAAATTAGAGACAAAATGCTCAGACAAGTCAGTTAGAATAAAAAGCAATGAATAGTGAAAACACAGTGTCAAGTTAATGGCCAAGACGGCCTTAATTTGACTTAAAACTGATATATTCACAGTCAGCATGCCCAATTTGGTAAATTGGGCACAAACCGTGAATTTTTTCTGAGAGTCGCAGTATCAGGAAGGGGGTCAAGACGACCATATCTCGCCCCGAAACTAATATATTTAGACTCAGGACGTCCAAATTAATCAATCAAGCACCTGACATGTTTTTCAAAGTGATGTCACACAGATCTCGAAAACTGGTCCAGACGACTTCAGACAGACGTAAAACTAATAAAAATGAAATCAGCACATCTGAATTAGTCACTAATTAGAGTGTGTATGAAATTTCACACAAAAACGCCTCGATTTGTGTACGAAAGGACAACACAGTATAGACACAATCACAGTATAGGAAATAAATGGTAAATTGGTGTAGAATGGGCTCGTAGACAGTATAAATCAACTAGAAATCATCAGCACAAAAATCAGATTCAGAAAATTCGATTTTCGAAGGAAAATTAGAACACTGCTGAGAAAGGACCGAAAACCGCAGTCGAAAACTAGACTACGAAGAGATGCCCACGCAGATGAATTTTTGGCCCTAAAACTGTGTGCCCTTAGTTAGAAAACCAACTGGTTTTGCTGCACAAAAACTGCAGGAATAAAATTGATCAAAAATGCATCAGAGCGGCGCAGCGGAACAATAAAAATTTTTCGAGATCGTTAAATATCTCGTGATGCCATATACAATAAACTAACAATAATAAAACTCACACCTCAAGAGGATGCCAAACTGTAGGAGGAGAACGACTGGAGGGCTTCAACCAACTAGCCTTCTCTACTATTCTCCAATTTCCAGATGGCAGAGTGTGTGGGCACTCGGTTTCTCGACCGGTATGCTAGCACTGCTAGTCTCCTTCCGACCACCCAAATCTCTAAAGAACTTATTGTCATGGTGAGTTATGCAACAATAAGCCTGCTCACCTGAGAGTCTGTGGTCTAAGAGAACTGGAGTGGCAGGACCTCTATTTATAGACTTACACGAGGTAATCCCCTGAATTCAAATTGGATTAGAAGAAGATTTTCTCCCTTATCCGCTCACAAAAATCTGAAAATTCTAGGCCTTATCCAACCAAAAAGAATTCGGCCAATTTAAGGATTTTTCTTTTAAAATTCAAACAGGATTTTAACTTGAATTTTATCTTCTTATTCCCTCATAAAAACTTATTCCTCTTTGTGCCAAAATCATGACTAGATTCGGTCATTAATGTGTAAGGAGAATCAGAATTCAAATAGGATTTTCTAGCTTGAATTTAATCTCACCCTTATCCATTAAAACCGAAAATCTCCCTTGAGTTTATCCTCAAAATTTTAGGCCAAACTAGTGAGGAGAGAATCCAAATTCAACTGGGGTTGAAATTTGAATTTTTCCCTGCATCCTTATCCAAAAAATCCAAAAATTTGTAGGAGGATATTCCTTAACTAATTTCGGTTTTCCTTGATGGATTAGGACTCCAAATTCAAGTAGGATTCAAACAAGATTTTCCTCTCCATAATCCAACTCAAATTTGAATTATAACCCTGTGGAATTATATACAAAGAATTTGAATTCTACTTGGATTGTGATTCAAAATTTGAATTTCAAATTTCAAAATTCAAACTTCAAATTCAACTTTCAAATTTAAATTTCGAATTCAAATTTCAAATTTCAATTTTCAAATTTAAATTTCAAATTCAAATTTTAAATTCAAATTTCAAATTTAAATTTCAAAATTCAAAATTCAAAATTCAAAATTCAAAATTCAAAATTCAAAATTCAAACCCCACAAAAAAGTTGTATTTCAGATTTTGTTCTCATGGATAATTTTCTACAACTCCAATCCAATTTCAACTAAAATCATGACAACTTTATTTGGAGTTCAAATAATTGTACACTCTATTATCCAAAACAAAATATGAATTTAACCGGAGAGAATCTTGTCCGCCATCCTTATCCTATGTTAACACCATCCATGCATAATAAACTAGCCAATAAGCATACACAAATCAATTTGCCAACCGTTAATGAATTATGTGGAGCTAGTAGAGGGACCAATTAGACATATATAATCGGGCTCCCGTGAATCTATATGATCATCATTCTGTACCGAACAACTCAACCATATGATCACTAATTTCAGAGTCACACCACTATAAACCTGAAACTGAACTCCCAATTATATATCGTATTACGAAAGCCTGTGACAAGCTAATGTCCAATGACCTTGTCATGTATGCAGAACCCTCAAATGATATTTACGATCAGCCTTAGATCAAAGTTTGTTTAATCCTACTGATCAGGCTATCTTAAAGTTCCATTATACTACCGAATAAGAAAATGATTATTCACCATATGTGAATAAGAAGTCATCTGCCCAGCAGACGACCCAAGGCCTTGTCCATTTTCACATCCAGCATAATACTTTTAAGAGGATACCTTTAACTCTTTAGAGCTATGATTCCGATATCTGTAAACAAACCCTTTATCGTATACAAGTCATGCACCCAACGAACCAGTCTATAAGCTTACTATCTCTGAGACGCTTTAGCCATTGGAACATCAAAGTACACAAGTCATATACATGAAGTAGTTCATTTACTCAGGATTAAGGTAATTCCATAATGAACATCAAAAGCAGATTGATCCACTCATAGTGGACTACGTAGATCAATCACGCTTTAGTCTCGGTCTAATATGTCACTACTAAGCAACATATCTATGTCTCTACTTGGGAGTCTATACTCCAGATAGTCAAGACAAACCATCCCCACCATGGCTTTAGACAACATAATAGTCTTAACATGAGTTAGATGATTAGTCTAACCCCATAGACTACAGACCTTAGTTTAGAACACTTACTTTAGAACATTGTCCTTTTGCATACAAAAGTCCATTGTATGCAACGTTCTAATAGTTTTAACACAAGCAGTCAGGGAGCCATATTTGCTTACGTTTACTTTAACATGTAAATAGAATAAGGATAAATGGAAATGTAATGAATAACCTCTATATTATAATTTTATTATCTAGTTCAAAATAAATACATAAAATGTCTCTAATACTTAGGGCATTTCCTAACAATCTCACATTTGCCCTAAGCCAGCAGATGTACCATGTTACACATCCCCATCGCCTCTATATGCCTTTCAAAGCTTCTAACCACCAAAGTCTTAGTAAAGGGATCGGCAATATTATCCTCGGATGCGATCTTACATACATCCACTTGTCCTGTCTCCACATGCCCTTTTATAATGTGATACCTCCGATCCATGTGTTTGGTCCTCTTATGGTGCCGAGATTCTCTTGTGTTGGCAATAGTCCCAGTGTTATCATAGTAAAGTGTGATAGGCTTGTTAGCACCCGAAATGATCTCAAGGTCTCTAAAGAACTTACAGAGCCAAACCGCTTCTTTAGATGCCTCTGTAGGAAAATAAATCGGTAAAAACGTATCAGAGTGGCGCAGCAGAACAATAAAAAATTTTAGATCGTTAAATATCTCATGATGCCATATACAATAAACCAACAACAATTAAAACTTATACCTCAAGGACGCCAATCTTGTAGGAGGAGAATGACCGAAAGCTTCAACCAACTAGCCTTCTCTACTATTCTCCAATTCCCGAATGGCTGAGTGTGTGGGCACTCTGAACCTCGATCGGTATACTAGCACTGCTAGTCTTCTTCTGACCACCCAGATCTCTAAAGAACTTTATTGTCACGATGAGTTGTACAACAATAAGCCTGCTCACTTGAGAGTCTGTGGTCTGAGAGAACTGGAGTGGCAGGACCTCTATTTATAGACCTGCATGAGGTGATTCTCTGAATTTGAATTGGACTAGGAAAAGATATTCTCTCTTATCCATAACCATAAAATCTGAATTTTTCATGGGAAAATCCCAACAATAAAATTCGGTTTTTTAAGGATAAAACCAATCCAAATCTAAACAAGATTTTAACTAGAATTTTATCTCCCTTTTTCAACCAAAAAATCTGAAATTTCCTAGGAGATTTTTCCTCCAAAAATTCGGCCACATTTAGGATAAGGGAGAATCAAAATTCCACTAGGATTTTCAAGCTTGAATCTTATCTCAACCTTATCCAAAATAACCGAATTTTTCTAGGAGATTTCCTCCATAATTTCGGCCACTTTTCAGGGAAGGAGAGAATCCAAATTCAACTAGGATTGAAATTTGAATTTTCCCTTGAACCTTATCCACAAAAACCGAAATTCCATTGAGGATTATCCTCAAAAATTTCATCCACTTTTGTTAGGATTTTGATTCAAAATTCAAGTAGGATTCTAACAAGATTATCCTCTCCAAATCCAACTCAAATTCGAATTTCAAACCTTGTGGATTTTTCACAACAAATTCGAATCCCACTTGGACTGTGATTCAAAATTTGAATTTCAAATTTCAAATTCAAATTTCAAATTCAAATTTCAAATTTCAAATTTCAAATTTAAATTCCAAATTCAAATTTCAAATTCGAATTTCAAATTCAAATTTCAAATTCAAATTTCAAATTCAAAATTCAAAATTCAAATTTCAAAATTCAAATTTCAAAATCCACAAAATGGTTGTGTTTCAAATTCTTGTTCTCATGGATACTTTTCTACAACTCCAATCCAATCTCAAATAAAATCATGACAACTTTATTTGGAGTTCGTATAATTGTGTACTCTATTATCCAAAACAAAATCTGAATCCAACCGGAGAGAATCTTGTCTACCATCCTAATCCTGTGTCATCACCATCCATGCATAATAAACTAGCTAATAGCATACACAAATCAATTTGCCAAACGTTAAGGAATTATACGGAGCTAGTAGAGGGACTGATTGGACATATATAATCGGGCTCCCGTGATTCCGTATGATCATCATTCTGTACCGAACAACTCAATCATATGATCACTAATTTTAGAGTCACACCACTATAAACCTGAAACTGAACTCCCAATTATATACCGTATTACGTAAGCCTGTGATGAGCTACTATCCAATGACCTTGTCATATATGCAAAACTCTCATATGATATCCATGATCAGCCTTAGGTCAAAGTCCGATTAATCCTACTGATCAGGCTATCTTAAAGTTCCATTATACTACCGAATTAAGAAAATGATTATTCACCATGTGTGAATAAGAAGTCATCCGCCCAGCAGACGACCCAAGGCCTTATCCATTTTCACATTCAGGATAATGCCTTTAAGAGGATACCTTTAACTCCTTAGAGCTATGATTCCGAAATCTGCAAACAAACCCTTCATCGTATACAAGTCATGTACCCAACGAACCGGTCTATAAGCTTACTACCTCTGATACGCTTTAGCCATTGGAACATCAAAGTACACAAGTCATATACATGAAGTAGTTCATTTACTCAGGATGAAGTTTATTGCATAATGAACGTCAAAAGCAGATTGATCCACTCGTAGCGGACTACGTAGATCAATCACGCTTTAGTCCCGGTCTAATATGTCACCACCAAGTAACATATCTATGTCTCTACTTGGGAGTCCAGCTCCAGACAGTCAAGACAAACCGTCCCCTCCAAGGCTTTAGACAACATAATAGTCTTAACATGAGTTAGATGCTCAGTCTAACCCCATAGACTACAGACCATAGTTTAGACCGCTAACTTTAGAACATTGTCTTCTGGCATACAAAAGTCCATTGCATGCAACGTTCTAACAGTTTAAACACAAGCAGTCAGTGGGCCATATTTGCTTACATTTACTTTAACATGTAAATAAGACGAGGACAGATAGCAATGTAATGAATAACCTCTATATATAATTTTATTATCCAGTTCAAAATGAATACATCAAAATGTCTCTAATACTTAGGGCATTTCCTAACAATCTCCCACTTGCCCTAAGCCAGTAGATGTGCCATGTTACGCATCCCCATCACCTCTACATGCCTCTCAAAGCTTCTAGCCACCAAAGTCTTAGTAAAGGGATCAGCGATGTTGTCCTCGGACGCGATCTTACATACATCCACTTGTCCTGTCTCCACATGCCATCTAATAATGTGATATCTCCGATCGATGTGCTTGGTCCTCTTGTGGTGCCGAGATTCCCTTGTGTTGGCAATAACCCCTGTATTATCACAGTAAAGTGTGATAGGCTTGTCAACACCCGGAATGACCTTAAGGTCTCTAAAGAACTTGCGGAGCCAAACCGCTTCTTTAGATGCCTCAGCCGCAGCCACATACTCAGCCTCCATAGTAGAGTCAGCTGTGCAGCCCTGCTTCACGCTCCTCCACACAATGGTGCCTCCTCCGAGTAAAAACACTGATCCAGATGTCGATTTCCTCGAATCCTTACAAGTCTGGAAGTCTGAGTCCGTGTATCCTACGGGTGTTAGGTCCCCTCCAGAATACACCAGCATATAATCCCTCATTCTCTTAAGATACTTGAGTATATACTTTACAGCTTACCAGTGCTTGGTTCCAGAATTTGCTTGATATCGACTCACCATACCTACTGCAAAACATATATCCGGGCGAGTGCAAAGCATAGCGTACATAAGGCTACCCACAGCGGATGCATAAGGGACCTTACTCATATGCTCTCTTTCTTCCAATGTCTTGGGACAGTCATCCAATGAAAGAGTTAGACCGGCAATAGAAGGTTGTAAGCCTTTCTTTGCCTCTTGCATTGCATATTTGTCAATTATTTTATCTATGTATGAAGCTTGGGATAACGCTATCATTTTGTTCTTTCGATCTCTGAAGAGACGAATGCCTAGAACATAATTAGCTTCTCCCAAGTCCTTCATGTCAAACTGTTGGTGTAACTAAAGCTTGACCCATGATAAGTTCCCTACATCATTCCCAATGAGTAGTATATCATTGACATAGAGTATCAGAAAGACCACTTTTCCATCCTTAATACGTTTATAAATACAAGGTTCATCAACGTTCTGCTCAAAACCAAATGTTTTAATCGCTTGATCAAACCTCTGGTTCCGTGAGCGGGATGCTTGCTTTAATCCATAAATGGATCTAAGTAACTTGCAGACTTTCCTTTCTTGGCCTTTTGCTATGAACCCTTCGAGCTGTATCATATAGATATACTCTTCAAGATGGCCATTCAAGAATGCCGTCTTAACATCCATTTGCCAGATCTCGTAATCGAGAGCCGCAGCAATGGACAGAAGAATACGGATAGACTTCAGCATAGCAACAGGCGAAAAGGTTTCATCATAATCGATTCCAGCCTTTTGCGTGTATCCCTTTGCAACCAGTCTAGCTTTGAAAGTTTCCACTATCCCTTCCGCATCCTTCTTTCTTTTGTAGACCCATTTGCATCCAATGGGTTTTATCCCATCCGGCAAATCTACAAGTTCCCAAACAGAGTTGGATTTCATAGAATCCATCTCATTGTTCATAGCCTGTTTCCAAGATTTAGAATCAACATCATTTACAGCTTCATCATAAGTGACCGGATCATCCTCATGCTCATGAGCCTCGGCCTGGTATACCTCAGCATCATACATGAAGAAATTAGGTTTCTTAGAAACCCTCCCACTACGACGAGGCACCCTAAATTGTTGATCGTCTGCAGGTCTTTCACTGGAACTCGGACTTGCGTCCAAGATCGAAATCTGTGGAGCAGTTCTTTCACCCGATAACTCCTCTAGCACCACTTTGCTTCGAGGCTTAAAGTCATTCATGTGACTTTCCTCCAAGAATGTCGCATGGGTTGAGACAATGACTTTTTGTTCCTTCGGGTTATAGAACAGACCTCCTTTAGTTCCTTTTGGATACCCTACAAACATACACAATTCTGATCTTGGTTCCAACTTTTTCGCATCCCCATCCAATACATGTGCCGGGCAGCCCCATATTCTCATATGTCCAAGGAAGGGCTTCCTGCCACGCCACAATTCATACGGAGTTCTGGGAATTGATTTTTTTGGAACATGGTTCAGAATATAGCACGCCGTTTGTAAAGCATATCCCTAAAATGATAATGGCAGCGTTGAATAACTCATCATGGACCGTACCATATCCAATAAGGTCCTGTTTCTCCTTTCGGCTACACCATTCTATTGTGGAGTACCAGGTGCAGTCAATTGGGATAAAATCCCGTTCTCTACAAGATGTCCTAAAAATTCATCGGAGAGGTATTCGCCACCTCGATCAGATCGAAGTGTCTTTATGGATTTATCCAATTGCTTTTCCACTTCCGCACGATACTCTTTGAACTTGCCAAAGGTTTCGCTCTTGCGGTGCATCAGATACACATATCCATACCTCGAGTAATCATCTATAAAAGAGACATAATACTCGAACCCTCCTCGTGCTGTGACGTTCATGGGGCCACATACGTCAGTGTGCACAATTTCTAAGAGCTCCTGAGCCCTTGTACCCTTAGCTCCAAAAGACCTCTTAGTCATTTTACCCTCTAGACAAGACTCACATTGGGGAAGTCGTACCTCCTCCAGAGATTCCAGAGGACCGTCTTTCACCAATTTTTGAATCATATCCTGATTAATATGACCAAGTCTTAAATGCCAAAGATACGCCTTGTTAGAGTGAGAAACTTTCAACCTTTTAGAGTTATCAATTAATTCAGTGTCAAGCAGTGAGTACATCTTTGGTTTGATCAAATATAGGTTTCCATCCATCCATCCAGAACAGATAAAAGACTTATTTCTACGAATATCAACTCTTTTACTAAAAGAAACTGAATAAGAATCCTTTATTAAACAAGTTACCGATATAAGGTTCCTCCTAAAATTAGGAACATAAAAACAGTCTTTCAATAAAATAAACCTAAATTGATCAAAATAAAGGTAAACATCTCCCACTGCTTCAGCCACCACAAAGCTACCATCTCCAGTCCGCAACGAGAGACTCCTATCATGTAGACTTCTCGCTTCCACGAACCCCTGCATAGAAACACAAACATGATTAGTGGCGCCCGAATCAATGACCCAAGTGTCTTTCGATTCTTCCACCAAACATGCTTCCAAGTAATGAAGTTCCTTACCTTCCTTGCCCTTGGCGGCTAGGAATTCCCGACAAGCCTTCTTGAAGTGACCTACCTTCCCACAATGGAAGCATTTGGACTTTTTAGGGTCCTTTGGCTTCTTGTTCTTCTTCTTCTTCTTCCCGTTCGAGACAGGAGGATTAGAAGAACTAGAAGCCACTTGCTTCTTATTTGGCCTCTTCCTCTTCCGTGAGGGATTGGAAGATTCCGCTAAATTGGCCTTACCTTTAGGTCGGACCACATCCTCATCCCTGATCATCCGCTCATAAGCCTGTAGTTGCTTCATGAGCTCGGTTAATCCTAACTCCTTTGTCGCTAGATTGTATGCGGCCTTAAACCCCACAAAATCTTTAAAAAGAGTCTTTAACACCATCTCGATCTGGGTGTTGTAGTCCAACTCAGCACCATTCTCGGCAGCCTCAGCGAAGAATCCTATTAGAGTGATCATATGGTCCTTCATCGGAGTACCCGCCTTTTGCTTAGAGTTCATAATGCTGGTGATAGTGGACTGTCGAGCCAATTTTTCTTGGCCTCCGAACATGTCCTCCAGATTTTCCATGATCTCCCCAGCAACTTGATAAGTCTCATGCTGCTTTTGTAAAGCACTCGTCATGCTAGCAAGGATGTAGCATCGAGCTATCTCATTGGATTCTCTCCAATTATTATAGGCAACCGGGACCTCCTCAAGTGGTGTGTCAGGTTTGGGCCCAGGTGGGCATGGTTCGTCCAGTACGAACTTGTGTCTCTCGCAGCTGAGAACTATTAATAGATTTCTTTTCCAGTCTTTATAATTATCACCATTCAGCTTATTTTCAGTAAGTATTGAAATGAGGGGTGTCGGTGACATTTTGAACTGAAATAAAATTATACTAGACATCATTACAAAACCCAAGCAAATATACAGATAATTTAGCAAATAAAACATACAAGTATGTTCCTACATGAAACTTGAAAAAACATGTAGCATTACAACGGTAATTCTCAGTACCTATTGCCCCAAGCCACTGAGGGGTGGTCATGAAAACAAATAGCCGGAACATGGACCCCGTCCAATTAATATATATTACCTTAAATCCTCCAAGGTTAAGACATATATTAATAACTGCTTATTTGGCCACCAGTTTAGTTAACAGAGCTTCTAGGGAAGGTTAATAACTAAACAAGTCTTGAGTGTATAACCATTGTTTACGTAGCCCGATCCACGTCCTACCAAGCCACCGAGGGGTGGTCATGAATAGGATCGTACCCGAACACGTTTTCCACATAAGAGATCCAATCTAGTATACCGACGGCGGTAAACACCTACCGAGGGGTGTGGTCAGGGCAGAACTGACGCGAGGCGTTACCATGCTTTCACATATGGATCAACAATGGAGGCCGTGGGTTTTGTTTGAAACCCTCTCCCACTCAATATTTTGAAAAACATGCAAGTTTTGACAAATTATGTATGATCAATATAGTATGAGCGGCACTCACCTATCCTATATGACATGTTATCAAATATGCACACAAAACATCCATTAATACATATTTATACATCCATGACATATCACAGAAAAAATAATTGACAGAATAACCAAGCTATGGTTCCATCCTAGAACAAAGTAAAAAAAAATTACAAAATTCCATCCAAAGCATTCTTTGGGTCTTGAATTCTGTTCCGTCTTCTTGTATCCATCTTTATGTAGCCTCTCCATTTATTTCTCATCCCAAGAATTATTTAAAATTTAAATCTCCAAAAAATTTAACTTTCAAATTCAAATTCCAAATTCGAATTTCAAATTTAAATTTCCAATTCAAATTTTAAACAATTTTAAACATCATGTCTAATAATATATAATTTCAAAAATTTCAAATTTTCAATTACATATTTTTAAACATGATTTAAAATTAAATTTCTAATTTAAAAATCAAAATTTTTCGATTTTCTAGACCGTCATACCGACGCCTCCGAAGGCGGCAGCCGCCGTGGGCAGCCACTGTTAGGAAATGCCCTAAGTATTAGAGACATTTTGATGTATTCATTTTGAACTGGATAATAAAATTATACTTAGAGGTTATTCATTACATTGCTATCTGTCCTCGTCTTATTTACATGTTAAAGTAAATGTAAGCAAATATGGCTCACTAACTGCTTGTGTTAAAACTGTTAGAACGTTGCATGCAATGGACTTTTGTATGCGAGAAGACAATGTTCTAAAGTTAGCAGTCTAAACTATGGTCTGTAGTCTATGGGGTTAGACCGAGCATCTAACTCATGTTAAGACTATTATGTTGTCTAAAGCCTTAGAGGGGACGGTCTGTCTTGACTGTCTGGAGCTGGACTCCCAAGTAGAAACATGGATATGTTGCTTGGTGGTGACATATTAGACCGGGACTAAAGCATGATTGATCTACGTAGTCCGCTATGAGTGGATCAATCTGCTTTTGACGTTCATTGTGCAATAACCTTAATCCTGAGTAAATGAACTACTTCATGTATATGACTTGTGTACTTTGATGTTCCAATGGCTAAAGCGTCTCAGAAGTAGTAAGCTTATAGACCGGTTCGTTGGGTGCATGACTTGTATACGATGAAGGGTTTGTTTGCAGATATCGGAATCATAGCTCTGAGGAGTTAAAGGTATCCTCTTAAAGGCATTATACTGAATGTGAAAATGGACAAGGCCTTGGGTCGTCTGCTGGGCGGATGACTTCTTATTCACATATGGTGAATAATCATTTTCTAGATTCGGTAGTATAATGGAACTTTAAGATAGCCTGATCAGTAGGATTAAACGGACTTTGACCTAAGGCTGATCATGGATATCATATGAGGGTTTTGCATATATGACAAGGTCATTGGATGGTAGCTCGTCACAGGCTTACGTAATACGGTATATAATTGGGAGTTCAGTTTCAGGTTTATAGTGGTGTGACTCTGAAATTAGTGATCATATGATTGAGTTGTTCGGTACAGAATGATGATCATATGGAATCACGGGAGCCCGATTATATATGTCCAATCAGTCCCTCTACTAGCTCCACATAATTCCTTAACGTTTGGCAAATTGATTTGTGTATGCTATTGGCTAGTTTATTATGCATGGATGGTGATGACACAGGATTAGGATGGTAGACAAGATTCTCTCCGGTTGGATTCAGATTTTGTTTTGGATAATAGAGTACACAATTATTCGAACTCCAAATAAAGTTGCCATGATTTTATTTGAGATTGGATTGGAGTTGTAGAAAATTATCCATGAGAACAAGAATATGAAACACAACCGTTTTGTGGAATTTGAAATTTGAATTTTGAAATTTGAAATTTGAATTTTGAAATTTGAAATTTGAATTTTGAATTTGAAATTTGAATTTGAAATTTGAATTTGAAATTCGAATTTGAAATTTGAATTTGAAATTTAAATTTGAAATTTGAAATTTGAAATTTGAAATTTAAATTTGAAATTTGAATTTGAAATTTGAAATTCAAATTTTGAATCACAGTCCAAGTAGGATTCGAATTTGTTGTGGAAAATCCACAAGGTTTGAAATTCGAATTTGAGTTGGATTTGGAGAGGATAATCTTGTTAGAATCCTACTTGAATTTTGAATCCAAATCCCAACAAATAAGGGACGAAATTTTGAGGATAATCCTCATGAAAGATTTCGGATTTTGTGGATAAGATTCAAGGGAATATTCAAGCTTCAATCCTAGTTGAATTTGGTTTCTCTCTCCTCTCAAAAGTGGCCGAAATTTTGGATCCCTAATCCTAGGAAATTCGGTTATTTTTGGATAAGGTTAAGATGAGATTTTGCTTGAGAAATCCTAGTGGAATTTTGATTCTCCCTTATCCTAAAAGTGGCCGAAAATTTGGAGGATTTTCTCCTTGTGAATTTCGGATTTTTTGGTTGGAAAAGGGAGATAAAATTCTAGCTAAAATCTTGTTAAGATTTGGATTGGATTTATCTAGAAAAACCGAATTTAATTGTGGAGATTCTCCCTTGGAAAATTCGGATTTTTTGGGTTTGGATAAGGGAAAATATCTTTTCCTAGTCCAATTCAAATTCAGAGATTCACCTCATGCAGGTCTATAAATAGAGATCCTGCCACTCCAGTTCTCTTAGACCACAGACTCTCAGGTGAGCAGGCTTATTGTTGCACAGCTCATCGTGACAATAAAGTTCTTTAGAGATCTGGGTGGTCGGAAGAAGACTAGCAGTGCTAGCATACCGATCGAGGTTCAGAGTGCCCACACACTCAGCCATTCGGGAATTGGAGAATAGTAGAGAAGGCTAGTTGGTTGAAGCCTCCGGTCACTCTCCTCTTGTTCATTAGCGTCCTTGAGGTATGAGTTTTAATTGTTGTTGATTTATTGTATATGGCATCATGAGATATTTAACGATCTAAAAATTTTGATTGTTCCGCTGCGCCACTCTGATACGTTTTTACCGGTTTATTTTCCTACAGCCACCAGCCCCTATGGGACTGGTAGCCCACGGCTGCCCCCTATGTGCAGCCTTGCCGGGCCGCAGGCTAAGCCTGCAGTGCCAGGCTGGGCGCAGCAGCCGGCAGGCTGCAGGCAGCGCCTGCAGCCAGAGGCTGCACGCCCAGGCTGCAGCCAGCCTTGGGCAGGCCGCGGCCACCCTTGGTTATAGGCCAAGCCTGCGGCCGTGGGTGGTGTTGGCCTGCACAGGGGCTGCCGCAGCCCCATCCTGCCCGAGCGCAGGGGCTGCAGCCCCACCAAGGCCCGTCGACCTTTCCCGAGGAGTCATGTCTCGATTTTCGTGCCATATTCCAATTTTCCTATTAGGATCTCCAAAAATTAATTTGAATCCCAATTAAATTGAAATTTTCCACACAATCAAAATTTCAATCTTTAAATCAAATTTAACTTTTGGGAAAAATAAATTACGGTCTTCAATCTTCAATCTCCTCCAAGAATAATTACATAAAATTTCCTAAACCGTTTCCGGTGTACAAAAATTCTAACCATAAAAATTCTAAGAGACAAAAATTAAAATCCATGGGAAAATTACAGTGTAAATAAACTACTCCCATGGTTACATAAAAATTCCTAGATACAATTTTTCTAAATTCTAAGGAACCATAAGCGGTATTAACAAGCATGCTTATAATAATTCAAAAAATTAAAATAACCACATACTTTATACATAATCCATGATAACAACATAAAGGAACCCTAGAATGCCACTCTCTAAATATCAAATCCATACATAAATAAAAAGACTAAGTAATTGTCTAATTTATGTACATGGCATAGTTATGAGATGGCTCTGATACCAATTGTAGGAAAATAAATCGGTAAAAACGTATCAGAGTGGCGCAGCGGAACAATCAAAATTTTTAGATCGTTAAATATCTCATGATGCCATATACAATAAACCAACAACAATTAAAACTCATACCTCAAGGACGCCAATCTTGCAGGAGGAGAATGGCCGGAGGCTTCAACCAACTAGCCTTCTCTACTATTCTCCAATTCTTGAATGGCTGAGTGTGTGGACACTCTGAACCTCGATCGGTATGCTAGCACTGCTAGTCTTCTTCCGACCACTCAGATCTCTAAAGAACTTTATTGTCACGATGAGCTGTGCAACAATAAGCCTGCTCACCTGAGAATCTGTGGTCTGAGAGAACTGGAGTGGCAGGACCTCTATTTATAGACCTGCATGAGGTAATTCTCTGAATTTGAATTGGACTAGAAAAAGATATTCTCCCTTATCCATAACCATAAAATCTGAATTTTTCATGGGAAAATCCCAACAATAAAATTCAGTTTTTTAAGGATAAAACCAATCCAAATCTAAACAAGATTTTAACTAGAATTTTATCTCCCTTTTTCAACCAAAAAATCTGAAATTTCCTAGGAGATTTTTCCTCCAAAAATTCGGCCACATTTAGGATAAGGGAGAATCAAAATTCCACTAGGGTTTTCGAGCTTGAATCTTATCTCAACCTTATCCAAAATAACCGAATTTTCCTAGGAGATTTCCTCCATAATTTCGGCCACTTTTCAGGGAAGGAGAGAATCCAAATTCAACTAGGATTGAAACTTGAATTTTCCCTTGAACCTTATCCACAAAAACCGAAATTCCATTGAGGATTATCCTCAAAAATTTCATCCACTTTTGTTAGGATTTAGATTCAAAATTTTTAGTAGGATTCTAACGAGATTATCCTCTCCAAATCCAACTCAAATTCGAATTTCAAACCTTGTGGATTTTCCACAACAAATTCGAATCCCACTTGGACTGTGATTCAAAATTTGAATTTCAAATTTCGAATTCGAATTTCTAATTCAAATTTCAAATTTCAATTTTCAAATTTCAAATTCAAATTTCAAATTCAAATTTTAAATTTAAAATTCAAATTTCAAATTTCAAAATTCAAATTTCAAAATCCACAAAACGGTTGTGTTTCAAATTCTTGTTCTCATGGATAATTTTCTACAACTCCAATCCAATCTCAAATAAAATCATGGCAACTTTATTTGGAGTTCGAATAATTGTGTACTCTATTATCCAAAACAAAATCTGAATCCAACCGGAGAGAATCTTGTCTACCATCCTAATCCTGTGTCATCACCATCCATGCATAATAAACTAGCCAACAGCATACACAAATCAATTTGCCAAACGTTAAGGAATTATGTGGAGCTAGTAGAGGGACTGATTGGACATATATAATCAGGCTCCCACGATTCCATATGATCATCATTCTATACCGAACAACTCAATCATATGATCACTAATTTCAGAGTCACACCACTATAAACCTGAAACTGAACTCCCAATTATATACCGTATTACGTAAGCCTGTGATGAGCTACTATCCAATGACCTTGTCATATATGCAAAACCCTCATATGATATCCATGATCAGCCTTAGGTCAAAGTCCGTTTAATCCTACTGATCAGGCTATCTTAAAGTTCCATTATACTACCGAATTAAGAAAATGATTATTCACCATATGTGAATAAGAAATCATCCGCCCAGCAGACGACCCAAGACCTTGTCCATTTTCACATTCAGTATAATGCCTTTAAGAGGATACCTTTAACTCCTTAGAGCTATGATTCCGATATCTGTAAACAAACCCTTCATCGTATACAAGTCATGCACCCAACGAACCGGTCTATAAGCTTACTACCTCTGAGACGCTTTAGCCATTGGAACATCAAAGTACACAAGTCATATACATGAAGTAGTTCATTTACTCAGGATTAAGGTTATTGCACAATGAACGTCAAAAGTAGATTGATCCACTCATAGCGGACTACGTAGATCAATCACGCTTTAGTCCCGGTCTAATATGTCACCACCAAGTAACATATCTATGTCTCTACTTGGGAGTCTATAATCCGGACAGTCAAGAAAAACTGTCCCTACCATAGCTTTAGACAACATAATAGTCTTAACATGAGTTAGATGCTCGGTCTAACCCCACAGACTACAAACCTTAGTTTAGACCGCTTACTTTAGAACATTCTCTTCTTGCATACAAAAGTCCATTGTATGCAACTTTCTAACATTTTTAACACAAGCAGTCAGTGAGCCATATTTGCTTACATTTACTTTACCATGTAAACAGAATAAGGACAAACAGCAACGCAATGAATAACCTCTATATTATAATTTTATTATCCAGTTCAAAATAAATACATAAAATGTCTCTAATGCTTAGGACATTTCCTAACAAAAACCCCAAAAAGGTGAGAATAAAATAAAGGGTAGGTTATGACACAAATGAATAAACAAGTCATATTTCTCCATCACCAATCCATCACCTTACACCAAGCAATTTTTTTTATCCTTTCTCCTTAAATGGCAGCAGCACATCCAGTGGGATAGGCTGAAATGGGGTAGATTTTTATCCCTAAATTGGCTTAAAGTTGGCTTGATTAATCAAGCTTAAGTTTAATTAAGCTTGATTAGGTTTGTCTATAAAAGAGTGGTCATGCCTTAGACTTTTGCTCTTTCATTTTCACACCTCCAAAAAAGAAACTGATATATTCACAGTCAGCATCCCCAATTTGGTCAATTGGGCACAAACCATGAATTTTTTCTAAGAGATACGCAGTATCAGGAAGGGGGTCAAGACGACCATATCTCGCTCCGAAACTAATATATTTAGACTCAGGATATCCAAATTAATCAATCAGGCACCTGACATGTTTTTCAAAGTGTTGTCACACAGATCTCGAAAACTGGTCCAGACGACTTCAGACAGACGTAAAACTAATAAAAATGAAATCAGCACATCTGAATTAGTCACTAATTAGAGTGTGTCTGAAATTTCACACAAAAACACCTCGGTTTGTGTACGAAAGGACAACACAGTGTAGACACAACCATAGTATAGGAAATAAATGGTAAATTGGTGTAGAATGGGCTCTTAGACAGTATAAATCAACAAGAAATTATCAGCACAAAAATCAGATTCAGAAAATTCGATTTTCGAAGGAAAATTAGAACACTGCTGAGAAAGGACCGAAAACCGCAGTCGAAAACTGGACTATGAAGAGACGCCCACGCAGATCAATTTTTGGCCCTAAAACTGTGTGCCCTTAGTTGGAAAACCAGCTGGTTTTGCTGCACAAAAACTGTAGGAATAAAATTGATAAAAAATGCATCAGAGCGGCGCAGCGGAACAATAAAATTTTTTCGAGATCGTTAAATATCTCGTGATGCCATATACAATAAACTAACAACAATAAAACTCACACCTCAAGAGGATGCCAAACTGCAGGAGGAGAACGACTGGAGGGCTTCAACCAACTAGCCTTCTCTACTATTCTCCAATTTCCAGATGGCAGAGTGTGTGGGCACTCGGTTCCTCGACCGGTATGCTAGCACTGCTAGTCTCCTTCCGACCACCCAAATCTCTAAAGAACTTATTGTCACGGTGAGTTATGCAACAATAAGCCTGCTCACCTGAGAGTCTGTGGTCTAAGAGAACTGGAGTGGCAGGACCTCTATTTATAGACTTACATGAGGTAATCCCCTGAATTCAAATTGGATTAGAAGAAGATTTTCTCCCTTATCCGCTCACAAAAATCTGAAAATTCTAGGCCTTATCCAACCAAAAAGAATTCGACCAATTTAAGGATATTTCTTTTAAAATTCAAACAGGATTTTAACTTGAATTTTACCTCCTTATTCCCTCATAAAAACTTATTCCTCTTTGTGCCAAAAGCATGACTAGATTCGGTCATTAATGTGTGAGGAGAATCAGAATTCAAATAGGATTTTCTAGCTTGAATTTAATCTCACACTTATCCATTAAAACCGAAAATCTCCCTTGAGTTTATCCTCAAAATTTTCATCTAAACTAGTGAGGAGAGAATCCAAATTCAACTAGGGTTGAAATTTGAATTTTTACCTGCATCCTTATCCAAAAAATCCAAAAATTTGTAGGAGGATATTCCTCAACTAATTTCGGTTTTCCTTGATGGATTAGGACTCCAAATTCAAGTAGGATTCAAACAAGATTTTCCTCTCCATAATCCAACTCAAATTTGAATTATAACCCTGTGGAATTATATACAAAGAATTTGAATTCTACTTGGACTGTGATTCAAAATTTGAATTTCAAATTTCAAATTTCAAATTTCAAAATTCAAACTTCAAATTCAACTTTCAAATTTAAATTTCGAATTCAAATTTCAAATTTCAATTTTCAAATTTAAATTTCAAATTCAAATTTCAAATTCGAATTTCAAATTTAAATTTCAAGTTTCAAAATTCAAAATTCAAAATTCAAAATTCAAAATTCAAACCCCACAAAAAAGTTGTATTTCAGATTTTGTTCTCATGGATAATTTTCTACAACTCCAATCCAATTTCAACTAAAATCATGACAACTTTATTTCGAGTTCAAATAATTGTGTACTCTATTATCCAAAACAAATATGAATTTAAGCGGAGAAAATCTTGTCCACCATCCTTATCCTATGTTAACACCATCTATGCATAATAAACTAGCCAATAAGCATACACAAATCAATTTGCCAACCGTTAAGGAATTATGTGGAGCTAGTAGAGGGACCAATTAGACATATATAATCGGGCTCCCGTGAATCCATATGATCATCATTCTGTACCGAACAACTTAACCATATGATCACTAATTTCAGAGTCACACCACTATAAACCTGAAACTGAACTCCCAATTATATACCGTATTACGAAAGCCTGTGACAAGCAAATGTCCAATGACCTTGTCATGTATGCAGAACCCTCATATGATATCTACGATCAGCCTTAGATCAAAGTTCGTTTAATCCTACTGATCAGGCTATCTTAAAGTTCCATTATAATACCGAATAAGAAAATGATTATTCACCATATGTGAATAAGAAGTGATTTGCCCAGCAGACGACCCAAAGCCTTATCCATTTTCACATATAGCATAATACCTTTAAGAGGATACCTTTAACTCTTTAGAGTTATGATTCTGACATCTGTAAACAAACCCTTTATCGTATACAAGTCATGCACCCAACGAACCAGTCTATAAGCTTACTACCTCTGAGACGCTTTAGCCATTGGAACATCAAAGTACACAAGTCATATACATGAAGTAGTTCATTTACTCAGGATTAAGGTTATTGCATAATGAACGTCAAAAGCAAATTGATCCACTCATAGTGGACTACGTAGATCAATCACGCTTTAGTCTCGGTCTAATATGTCACTACTAAGCAACATATCTATGTCTCTACTTGGGAGTCTATACTCTAGATAGTCAAGACAAACCATCCCCACCATAGCTTTAGACAACATAATAGTCTTAACATGAGTTAGATGCTTAGTCTAACCCCATAGACTACAGACCTTAGTTTAGAACGCTTACTTTAGAACATTGTCCTTTTGCATACAAAAGTCCATTGTATGCAACGTTCTAATAGTTTTAACACAAGCAGTCAGGGAGCCATATTTGCTTATATTTACTTTAACATGTAAATAGAATAAGGATAAATGGAAATGTAATGAATAACCTCTATATTATAATTTTATTATCCAGTTCAAAATAAATACATAAAATGTCTCTAATACTTAGGACATTTCCTAACAATCTCACATTTGCCCTAAGCCAGCAGATGTGCCATGTTACGCATCCCCATCGCCTCTATATGCCTTTCAAAGCTTCTAACCACCAAAGTCTTAGTAAAGGGATCAGCAATATTATCCTCGGATACGATCTTACATACATCCACTTGTCCTGTCTCCACATGCCCTTTTATAATGTGATACCTCCGATCCATGTGTTTGGTACTCTTATGGTGCCGAGACTCTCTTGTGTTGGCAATAGTCCCAGTGTTATCATAGTAAAGTGTGATAAGCTTGTCAACACCCGGAATGACCTCAAGGTCTCTAAAGAACTTACAGAGCCAAACCGCTTCTTTAGATACCTCAGCTGCAGCCACATACTTAACCTTCATCGTAGAGTCAGCTGTGCAACCTTGCTTCACGCTCCTCCATGTAGGATTAAAATTGGTAAAAACGCATCAGAACGGTGCAGCGGAACAACAAAAATTTTTTAAGATCGTTAAATATCTCGTGACACCATATACAATAAATTAACAACAACAAAATTCATACCTCAAGAGGACGCCAACTGTAGAAGGAGAATGACTGGAGGGCTTCAACCAACTAGCCTTCTCTACTATTCTCTAATTCCTAGATGGCAGAGTGTGTGGCATTCGGTTCCTCGACTGGTATGCGAGCACTGCTAGTCCTCTTCCTATCACCCAGATCTCTAAAAAACTTATTGTCACGGTGAGTTATACAACAATAAGCCTGCTTACCTGAGACTCCATGGTCTGAGAGAACTAGAGTGGCTGGACCTCTATTTATAGACTTGCATGAAGAGATCCTCTGAATTCAAATTGGACTAGGAAAAGATTTCCTCCCTTATCCACAACACAAAATTTGAAAATCCTAGGCCAATTCCTACTAAAAAATTTGGCCACTTATAGGATTTTGTATTCAAAATTCAAACAGGATTTTAACTTGAATTTTATCTCCTCATTCCCTCATAAAAACTAATTCCCCTTTGTGCCAAAAACATGACTAGATTCAGTCACTAAAGTGTGAGGAGAATAAGAATTCAAATAGGATTTTCTAGCTTGAATTTAATCTCACCCTTATCCATTAAAACCGAAAATCTCCCTTGAGATTATCCAATAATTTTCAGCCAAACTAGGGAGGAAAGAATCCAAATACAATTGGGATTGAAACTTAAATTTTTCCCTGCAACCTTATCCATAAAATCTAAAATTCCTTTGGGGGATTCTTCCCGAACAAATTCGGTTTTCCTTGGTAGATTTGGGATTCAAAATTCAAGTAGGATTCAAAAAAGATTTTCCTCTCCATAATCTAACTCAAATTCGAATTTTAACCATGTGGAATTATCCACAAAGAATTCAAATTCCACTTGGACTGTGATTCAAAATTTGAATTTCAAGTTTCAAAATTCAAAATTCAAAATTCAAAATTCAAAATTCAAATTTAAATTTCAAATTCAAATTTCAAATTCGAATTTCAAATTCGAATTTCAAATTAAAATTTTAAATTCAAATTTCAAATTCAAAATTTAAATTTCAAATTTTGAAATTCAAATTTCAAAATTCACAAAAAAAGTTGTATTTCAAATTTTTGTTCTCATATACAATTTTCTACAACTCCAATCCAATCTCAAATAAAATGATGGCAATTTTATTTGGAGTTCAAATAATTGTGTACACTATTATCCAAAACAAAATATGAATTCAACCGGAGAGAATCTTATCCACCATCTTAATCCTATGTCGACACCATCCATGTATAATCAACTAGCCAATAAGCATACACAAATCAATTTGCCAACCATTAAGGAATTATATGGAGCTAGTAGAGGGACCAATTGGACATATATAATCGAACTCCTGTGAATCTATATGATCATCATTCTGTACTGAACAACTCAATCACATGAGCACTAATTTCAGAGTCACACCACTATAAACCTGAAACTGAACTCCCAATTATATATCGTATTATGAAAGCCTGTGACAAGCTAATGTCCAATGACCTTGTCATGTATTCAGAACCCTCATATGATATCCATGATCAGCTTTAGGTCAAAGTCCATTTAATCCTACTGATTAGGCTATCTTAAAGTTCTATTATACAACCAAAGAAGAAAATGATTATTCATCATATGTGAATAAGAAGTCATCTACCCAGCAGACGACCCAAGGCCTTGTCCATTTTGACATCCAATATAATGCCTTTAAGAGGATACCTTTAACTCCTTAGAGCTATGATTCCGATATCTGTAAATAAACCCTTCATCGTATACAACTCATTTATAAGCTTACTTCCTCTGAGACGCTTTAGCCGTCGAAACATCAAAGTACACAAGTCATATACATGAAGTAGTTCGTTTTCTCAGGATTAAAGTTATTACATAATGAACATCAAAAGTAGATTGATCCACTCATAGCGGACTACGTAGATCAATCCCGCTTTAGTCGCGGTCAAATATGTCACCACTAAGCAACATATCTATGTCTCTACTTAGGATTCTATACTCCGGACAGTCAAGACAAACCATCCCCACCATGACTTTAGACAACATAATAGTCTTAACATGAGTTAGATGTTCGGTCTAACCCCATAGACTACAGACCTTAGTTTAGACCGCTTACTTTAGAATATTGTCCTTTTGCATACAAAAGTCCATTGTATGCGACGTTCTAACAATTTTAACACAAGCAGTCAGTGAGCCATATTTGCTTACATTTATTTTAACATGTAAATAGAATAAGGACAAATAGCAATGTAATGAATAACCTCTATATTATAATTTTATTATCCAGTTCAAAATAAATATATAAAATATCTATAATGTTTAGGGCATTTCCTAACAATCTCGCACTTGCCCTAAGTCAGCAGATGTACCATGTTATGCATCCGCATCGGCTCTACATGCCTTTCAAAGATTCTAGCCACCAAAGTCTTAGTAAAGGGATCAGCAATGTTGTCCTCGGACGCGATCTTACATACATCCACTTGTCCTGTCTCCATGTACCCTCTTATAATGTGATACCTCCGATCTATGTGTTTGGTCTTCTTGTGGTGCTGAGATTCTCTTGTGTTGGCAATAGCCCCAGTGTTATCATAGTAAAGTGTGATATGCTTGTCACCACCCGGAATGACCTTAAGGTCTCTAAAGAACTTTTGGAGTCAAACTGCTTCTTTAGATGCCTTAGCTGCTGCCACATACTCAGCCTCTATCGTAGAGTCAGCTGTGCAACCCTGCTTCACACTCCTCCACATAATGGTACGTCCTCCGAGTAAGAACAATGGTCCTGATTTCGATTTCCATGAATCCTTGCAAGTCTGGAAGTCTGAGTCTGTGTATCCTATGGGTGTTAGGTCCCCTCCAGAATACACCAGCATATAATCCCTCGTTCTCTTAAGATACTTAAGTATATGCTTTACTGCTTGCCAGTGCTTGGTTGCAGGATTTGCTTCACCAAAAAGTGATCGGATCATCCCCATGCTCATGAGTCTCATCCTGGTATACCTCAGCATTATACATGAAGAAATTAGGCTTCCTTAAAACCCTCCCACTACGACGAGGCACCCTAAATTGTTGATCGCCTGCAAGTCCTTCACCAGAACTCGGACTTGCGTCCAAGACCGAAACATGTGGAGCAGTTCTTTTACCCGATAAGTCCTCGAGCACCATTTTGCTTTGAGGCTTAAAGTTATTCTTGTGACTTTCCTCTAAAAATGTCGTATGGGTTGAAACAACAACTTTTTGTTCTTCGGGTTATAGAACAAACCTCCTTTAGTTCCTTTAGGATACCCTACAAATATGCACTATTCTGATCTTAGTTCCAACCTTTTCGCATCCCCATCTAGTACATGTGCCGAGCAGTCCCATATTCTCATATGTCCAAGCAACAGCTTCTTGCCACACCACATTTCATACGAAGTCTTGGGAATTGATTTGCTCGAAGCCTGGTTCAGAATATAACACGTCATTTGTAATGTAGATCCCTAAAATGATAACGGCAATGTTGAATAACTCATCATAGACCGTACCATATCCAATAAGGTCATATTTCTCCTTTCAGCTACACCATTCCGTTGTGGAGTACTAGGTGTAGTCAATTGGGATAATATCTCATTCTCTACAAGATGTCCTAGAAATTCATAGGAGAGATATTCGCTACCTCGATCAAATCAAAATAAATTATATAAAATTTCATAAACCATTTCCGGTGTACAAAAATTCTAATTATAATAATTATAAGAGACAAAAAATTAAAATCCATGGGAAAATTACGGTAATGATAAACCACTCCCATGGTTATATAAAAATTCCTAGATACAATTTTCTAAATTCTAAGGAATCATAACTGGCATAAAACAAGCATGTTTATAATAACTTAAAAAAAATTAAAATAACCACATACTACATACATAATACATGATAACAACATAAACGAATCCTAGAATGCCGCTCTCTAAATATCAAATTCATATATGAATAAAAAGACTAACTAATTGTCTAATTTATGTACATGACATAGTCAAGAGATGGCTCTGATACCAATTGTAGGATTAAAATCGATAAAAACGCATCAGAGCGGCATAGTGGAACAACAAAAAATTTTTAAGATCGTTAAATATCTCGTGATGCCATGTACAATAAATTAACAACAATAAAACTCATACCTCAAGAGGATGCCAACTGTAGGAGGAGAATGACTGGAGGGCTTCAACTAACTAGCCTTCTCTACTATTCTCCAATTCACAGATGACAGAGCGTCTGGGCACTCGGTTCCTCGACCGGTATGCTAATACTGCTAGTCTTCTTCCGACCACCCAGATCTCTAAAGTACTTATTGTCACGGTGAGTTATGCAATAATAAGCCTGCTCACCTGCGAGTCTGTGGTTTGAGAGAACTGGAGTGACAGGACCTCTATTTATAGACTTGCATGAGGTGATCCTCTGAATTCGAATTGGATTAAGAGAAGATTTTCTCCCTTATCCACAACACAAAATCCGAAAATCCTAGGCCAATTCCAACTAAAAAATTCGGCCACTTTTAGGATTTTGTATTCAAAATTCAAACAGAATTTTAACTTGAATTTTATCTCCTCATTCCCTTATAAAAATTGATTCTCCTTTGTGCCAAAATCATGACTAGATTCGGTCATTAAAGTGTGAGGAGAGTCAGAATTCAAATATAATTTTCTAGCTTGAATTTAAACTCACCCTTATCCACTAAAACCGAAAATCTCCCTTGAGATTATCCAATAATTTTTGGCCAAACTAGGGAGGAGAGAATCCAAATTCAACTGAGATTGAAACTTGTATTTTTACCTGCAACCTTATCCATAAAATTCAAAATTCCCTTGGGAGATTCTTCCCTAACAAATTCGGTTTTCCTTGGTAGATTTGGGATTCAAAATTCAAGTAGGATTCGAACAAGATTTTCCTCTCCATAATCCAACTCAAATTCGAATTCTAACCTTGTGGAATTATCCACATAGAATTCGAATTTCACTTGGATTGTGATTCAAAATTTGAATTTCAAATTTCAAAACTCAAATTTCAAATTTCAAATTCAAATTTCAAATTCGAATTTCAAATTTAAATTTCAAATTCAAAATTCAAATTCGAATTTCAAATTTAAATTTCAAATTCAAATTTCAAATTTCAAATTCAAAATTTAAATTTCAAATTTCAAAATACAAATTTCAAAATCCACAAAAAAAAGTTGTATTTCAAATTAATGTTCTCATGGATAAAATTGATAAAAAACACATCAGAGTGGTGCAGCAGAATAATAAAAATTTTTAAAGATCATTAAATATCTCGTGATGCCATATACAATAAACTAACAACAATAAAACTCATACCTTAAGAGGACACCAAACTGCAGGAGGAGAATGACTGGAGGGCTTCAACCAACTAGCCTTCTCTACTATTCTCCAATTCCCGGATAGGAGAGTGTATGAGCACTCGGTTTCTCGACCAGTATGCTAGCACTGCTAGTCTCCTTCTGACCACCCAGATCTCTAAAGAACTTATTGTCATGGTGAGTTATGCAATAATAAACCTGCTCACCTGAAAGTCTGTGGCCTAAGAGAACTGGAGTGACAGGACCTATATTTATAGACTTGCATGAGGTGATCATTTGAATTTGAATTGGATTAGGAGAAGATTTTCTCCCTTATCCACTCACAAAAATCTGAAAATTCTAGGCCTTATCCAATCAAAAATAATTCAGCCAATTTAAGGATTTCTCTTTCAAAATTCAAACAGGATTTTAACTTGAATTTTATCTCCTCATTCCCTCATAAAAACCGATTCCCCTTTGTGCCAAAATCATGACTAGATTCGATCATTAAAGTGTGAGGAGAATCAGAATTCAAATAGGATTTTCTAGCCTGAATTTAATCTCACCCTTATCCATTAAAACTGAAAATCTCCCTTGAGTTTATCCTTAAAATTTTTGACCAACCAAGGGAGGAGAGAATCCAAACTCAACTGGGATTGAAACTTGAATTTTTCCCTACATACTCGTCCAAAAAATCCAAAAATTTCTAGGAGGATATTCCTCAACTAATTTCGGTTTTCCTTGATGGATTAGGACTCCAAATTCAAGTAGGATTCAAATAAGATTTTTCTCTCTATAATCCAACTCAAATTCGAATTCTAACCCTGTGGAATTATCCACGAAGAATTCGAATTCCACTTGGACTGTAATTCAAAATTTGAATTTCAAATTTCAAAGTTCAAATTTCAAAATTTAAATGTCGAATTCAAATTTCAAATTTAAATGTCGAATTCAAATTTCAAATTTAAATTTCAAATTTCAAATTCAAATTTCAAAATTCAAATTTCAAATTCCACAAAAAAATTGTATTTCAGATTTTGTTCTCATGGATAATTTTCTACAACTCCAATCCAATCTCAAATAAAATCATGGTAACTTTATTTTCAGTTCGAATAATTATGTACTCTATTATCCAAAATAAAATATGAATTCAACTAGTGAGAATCTTGTCCACCATCCTAATCCTATGTCAACACCATCCATGCATAATCAACTATCCAATAAGCATACACAAATCAATTTGTCAACCATTAAGGAATTATGTGGAGCTAGTAGAGGGACCAATTGAATATATATAATCAGAATCCCGTGAATCCATATGATCATCATTATGTACTAAACAACTCAATCATATGATCACTAATTTCAGAGTCACACCACTATAAACCTGAAATTGAACTCCCAATTATATATCGTATTATGAAAGCCTGTGACAAGCTAATGTCCAATGACCTTGTCATGTATGCAGAACCCTCATATGATATCCATGATTAGCCTTAGGTCAAAGTCCGTTTAATCCTACTGATCAGGCTATCTTAAAGTTCCATTATACTACCCAATAAAAAAATGATTATTCACCATATATGAATAAGAAGTCATCTACCTGGCAGACGACCCAAGACCTTGTCCATTTTCACATCCAATATAATGCCTTTAAAAGGATACCTTTAACTCCTTAGAGCTATGATTCCGATATCTATAAACAAACCCTTCATCATATACAAGTCATGCACCCAACGAACCGGTCTATAAGCTTACTACGTCTGAGATGCTTTAGCTATTGGAACATCAAAGTACACAAGTCATATACATGAAGTAGTGCATTTACTTAGGATTAAGGTTATTATATAATGAACATCAAAAGCAGATTGATCCACTTATAATAGACTACGTAGATCAATCACGCTTTAGTCCCGGTCTAATATGTCACCACCAAGCAACATATCTATGTCTCTACTTGGGAGTCTATGCTCCCGACAGTCAAGAAAAACTGTCCCCACCATAGCTTTAGACAACATAATAGTCTTAACATGAGTCAGATGCTCGGTCTAACCCCACAGACTACAAACCTTTGTTTAGACCGCTTACTTTAGAACATTCTCTTCTTGCATACAAAAGTCCATTGTATGCAACTTTCTAACATTTTTAACACAAGCAGTCAGTGAGCCATATTTGCTTACATTTACTTTAGCATGTAAATAAAATAAGGACAAACAGCAACGTAATGAATAACCTCTATATTATAATTTTATTATCCAGTTCAAAATAAATACATAAAATGTCTCTAATGCTTAGGGCATTTCCTAACAAAAACCCGAAAAAGGTGAGAATAAAATAAAGGGTAGGTTATGACACAAATGAATAAACAAGTCATATTTCTCCATCACTAATCCATCACCTTACACCAAGCAATTTTTTTTATCCTCTCTCCTTAAATGGCAGCAGCAAATCCGGTGGGATAGGCTGAAATGGGGCAGATTTTTATCCCTAAATTGGCTTAAAGTTGGCTTGATTAATCAAGCTTAAGTTTAGTTAAGCTTGATTAGGTTTGTCTATAAAAGAGTGGTCATACCTTAGACTTTTGCTCTTTCATTTTCACACCTCCAAAAAAGAAACACAACTCTCTCTCTTTCTCTTTTCGAAGTAGTAGTCGATTGTTCCCAAGCCCCAAACCACCATTTTTCAAGTCCAAAATTCCATCAAAAGTTTACCAAAAACCAACCTCTTCAAGCTTGTGTTAGAGGTCTTCAATTTCAAACCATTTCAAGAGCACCAAGGGTAAGGTTCTAGACCAAAACTTTGTGGTTTTAGTAGTTATTTTTGGGTTGATGTTAAGAGAAATTTTTTGTGGTGCCTTGTTAGCAAAAAAATCGACCCCTTTTGGACCAAGAATCACACGGCCATTTGATCACTTAAGCCTTAGTTCGGATTTGTGCTAAGTTTAAAGCACAAGAGGTAAAAACTGAAAACCCTATGTCTTATGGTTAGTTGATTTTAAGATTTTGATCAAGGGATTTATGTGTATTTGTTTATGCACATGGGTTGTAATAAGTTTATTTTGAGCCCTTAGCTTTCCATTTTTAAATTTATGTGGTTGTGGTTGTGTTTGCATTATTTTTACGAATGTGTAAGCATGGATGTTTAGGAAAGTGGCTTGACACAATTTGTCCTCAAGAAAAGGCCACAGATTTTGGCCATTTTGACCCCCTTACGGTCCGAATTTGGGATTTAGTAAAACATCGAGTTTTAAGGAAATTTAGATACAATCGTTTTTGAATCAAATAGGTTTTGGTCAAAAATGACACTACTATAGGTTTTTCGAGTGTTATTCACTTGGTGTCTAAAACTGGGACTAAAAAATCCGAACCCAGAATTAGTCTTGGGTTTTGCTAAAAATGGACTACTTAGAGTCTGAACTGAACTTTGGGCTCAACATAAAAGTTGTAGACCTCGTCGAGATCTTGAAAACAACCTATGTGTGTTTTAAAAATTTGGCTGTTCCTGGCCTCAAACAGAGCCGTTTTTAAAATGATGTAAAACTGGAACTTTTACAAAAAACTTAGCACATTGGCCACGGGTTCAATGAGTTTATGAGCCATTAGAGTTAGATTTAAGCTTTGAGGTGAACATGAAAATTGTTCATTTCGTCGAGGATGAAAAATGTTATTTTCATTGAATTTACAGACAAAGTCGTTTTGATCAAGTTTCAAAACAATTTTCGAAAATGGTTCAAAAACCACCTTTTAATACAACCACCAACATGTGTTTTAAACTTTGTTAAAATAAATATGGTTTTAATAAAACGTCCCCCACCTTCCAATGGGATGGCAAAGGGATGCTTTCAAAACAAAGAATTTTTCCAAGAATTTTATAAGACAACCAAGAACGATTTTCTTAAATAACCAAAGCAGTGGGGGTAGCTCGGTAGGCTACCACACCAAACAAGCCATAGTAGCCCGGTAGGCTACCACATAAGCCATAGTGGCCCGGTAGGCTACCACACCGAATAAGCAGTAGTAGCCCGGTAGGCTACCACACGTAGACAAGCAAAGTAACCCAGTCGGTTACTACACCAAGTTTACACATAGTAACCCGATAGGCTACCTAGTTAATGACGCGCGAGGTAATCGGTTAGTTACTGGTCGGTCAACCAGTTAAGGACCAATTTTAATCAATATTATGAGAAACGATGATTAAATTGTCAAGAAGACGATTAATCAAACACGATGGAAGTTATACACTAAATTTCCAAAGTAGGTCAATAGGGTACTGATAGGCCTCGATACCACATAGAAACGCAAGTTATAGTCACTAACAGAAATAATGACCTAAGAACGATAATAATTAATTTATTGGGTAATAAATTAATTTATCACGTATAGAGAAATAAACTCTTGAGATAGAGAGCGAATTAGTACCGACGGCAATCAATACCAAGCGATTTATCTACTTTAGTTGTGTAGGAAAATAATCGGTAAAAACGTATCAGAGTGGTGCAGCGGAACAATAAAAATTTTTCAAGATCGTTAAATATCTCATGATGCCATATACAATAAACCAACAACAATTAAAACTTATACCTCAAGGACGCCAATCTGTAGGAGGAGAATGACCGGAGGACTTCAACCAACTAGCCTTCTCTACTATTCTCCAATTCCCGAATGGCTGAGTGTGTGGGCACTCTGAACCTCGATCGGTATGCTAACACTGCTAGTCTTCTTCCGACCACCCAGATCTCCAAAGAACTTATTGTCACGGTGAGTTATGCAACAATAAGCCTGCTCACCTGAGAGTCTATGATCTTCGAGAACTAGAGTGGCAGGACCTCTATTTATAGACCTGCATGAGGTAATTCTCTGAATTTGAATTGGATTAGGAGAATATATTCTCCCTTATCCACAAGCATAAAATCTGAATTTTCCAAGGGGAAAATCCCAACGATAAATTCGACCACTTTAGGATAATTCCAATCCAAATCTAAACAAGATTTTAACATGAATCTTATCACCCTTTTTCAACCAAAAAATCTAAAAATCCAAGGGATAAATCCCAACCAAAATTTTGGCCACTTTTGGATAAGGAAGAATCAAAATTCCACTAGGATTTTCAAGCTTGAATCTTATCTCATCCTTATCCAAAATAACCGAAAATCTCCTAGGAGATCTTCCTCAAATTTTCGGCCATAATCAGGGAGGAGAGAATACAAATTCAACTGGGATTGAAACTTGAATTTTTCCTTGAACCTTATCCACAAAAATCTGAAAATTCATTAAGGATAATCCTCAAAATTTTCATCCATATTTGGTTAGGATTTGGATTCAAAATTCAAGTAGGATTCAAACAAGATTTCCTCTCCATATCTAACTCAAATTTAAATTTCATTCCTTGTGGATTTACCACAAGAAATTCGAATCCCACTTGGACTGTGATTCAAAATTTGAATTTCAAATTTGAATTTCAAATTTCAAATTTCAAATTTCAAATTTAAATGTCAAATTCGAATTTCAAATTCAAATTTCGAATTCAAATTTCAAATTCAAATTTCAAATTTCAAATTTCAAAATTCAAAATTCAAAATCCACAAAACAATTGTATTTCAAATTCTTGTTCTCATGGATAATTTTCTACTACTCCAATCCAATCTCAATTTTGCCAAACGTTAAGGAATTACATGGAGTTAGTAGAGGGACTAATTGGACATATATAATCGGGCTCTCGCAAATCCATATGATCATCATTCTTTACCGAACAACTCAATCATATGATCACTAATTTCAGAGTCACACCACTATAAACCTGAAACTGAACTCCCAATTATATACCATATTACGTAAGCCTGTGACAAGCTATCGTCCAATGACCTTGTCATGTATGTAGAACCCTCATATGATATCCATGATCAGCCTTAGGCCAAAGTCCGTTTAATCCTACTGATCAGGCTATCTTAAAGTTCCATTATACTACTGAATAAAGAAAATGATTATTCACCATATGTGAATAAGAACTCATCCGCCCAGCAGACGACCCAAGGCCTTGTCCATTTTCACATTCAGTATAATGCCTTTAAGAGGATGCCCTTAACTCCTCATTAGAGCTATGATTCCGATATTTGTAAACGAACCCTTCATCGTATACAAGTCATGCACCCAACGAACCGATCTATAAGCTTACTACCTCTGAGACGCTTTAGCCATTGGAACATCAAAGTACACAAGTTATATACATGAAGTTGTACATTTACTCAGGATTAAGGTTACTGCACAATGAACGTCAAAAGCATATCGATCCACTCAAAACAGACTTTATAGATCAATCACGCTTTAGTCCTGGTCTAATATGTCACCACCAAGCAACATATCTATGTCTCTACTTAGAAGTCTATGCTTCAGACAGTCAAGACAAACCGTCCCCTCCAAGGCTTTAGACAACATAATAGTCTTAACATGAGTTAGATGCTCGGTCTAAAGACTACAGACTATAGTTTAGACCGCTAACTTTAGAACATTGTCTTCTCGCATACAAAAGTCCATTACATGCAACGTTCTAACAGTTTAACATAAGCAGTCAGGGGGCCATATTTGCTTACATTTACTTTAACATGTAAATAAAATGAGGACAGATAGCAATGTAATGAATAATCTTTATATATAATTTTATTATCCAGTTCAAAATAAATACATCAAAATATCTCTAATACTTAGGGCATTTCCTAACAATCTCCCACTTGCCCTAAGCTAGCAGATGTGCCATGTTACGCATCCCCATCGCCTCTACGTGCCTCTCAAAGCTTCTAGCCACCAAAGTCTTAGTAAAGGGATCAGCAATGTTGTCCTCGGACGCGATCTTACATACATCTACTTGTCCTGTCTCCACGTGTCCTCTAATAATATGATATCTCCGATCTATGTACTTGGTCCTCTTGTGGTGCCGAGATTCCCTTGTGTTGGCAATAGCCCCAGTGTTATCACAGTAAAGTGTGATAGGCTTGTCAATACCCGGAATGACCTCAAGGTCTCTAAAGAACTTACGGAGCCAAACCGCTTATTTAGATGCTTCAGCCGTAGCCATATACTCAGCCTCAATAGTAGAGTCAGCTGTGCAGCCCTGCTTCACGGTCCTCCAGACAATGGCGCCTCCTTCGAGCAAAAATACTGATCTAAATGTCGATTTTCTCGAATCCTTACAAGTCTGGAAGTCTGAGTCTGTATATCCTACGGGTGTTAGGTCCCCTCCAGAATACACCAGCATATAATCCCTCGTTCTCTTAAGATACTTGAGTATATGCTTTACTACTTGCTAGTGCTTGGTTTCAGGAATTGCTTGATATCGACTCACCATACCTGCTGCAAAACATATATCCAGGTGAGTGCAAAGCATAGCATACATAAGGCTACCCACAGCGGATGCATAAGGGGCCTTACTCATATGTTCTCTTTCTTCCGATGTCTTGGGGCAGGCATCGAATGAAAGAGTTAGACCAGCAATAGAAGGTTGTGTACCTTTCTTTGCCTCTTGCATTGCGTATTTGTCAATTATTTTATCTATGTATAAAGTTTGGGATAACGCTATCATTTTGTTCTTTCAATCTCTGAAGAGACGAATGCCTAGAACATAATTAGCTTCTCCCAAGTCCTTCATGTCAAACTGTTGGTGTAACCAAAGCTTGATCTATGATAAGTTCCCTACATCATTCCCAATGAGTAGTATATCATCGACATAGAGTATCAGAAAGACCACTTTTCCATCCTTAATACGTTTATAAACATAGGGTTCATCAACATTTTGCTCAAAACCAAATGTCTTAATCGCTTGATCAAACCTCTGGTTCCATGAGCGGGATGCTTGCTTTAATCCATAAATGGATCTAAGCAACTTGTAGACTTTCCTTTCTTGGCCTTTCGCTATGAACCCTTCGGGTTGTATCATATAGATACACTCTTCAAGATGGCCATTCAAGAATGCCGTCTTGATATCCATTTGCCAGATCTCGTAATCGAGAGCCGCAACAATGGACAGAAGAATACGAATAAACTTCAGCATAGCAACAGGCGAAAAGGTTTCATCGTAGTCGATTCTAGCCTTTTGCGTGTACCCCTTTACAACCAGTCTAGCTTTGAAAGTTTCCACTCTCCCTTCCACATCCTTCTTTCTTTTGTAGACCCATTTGCATCCAATGGGTTTTATCCCATCCGGTAAATCTACAAGTTCTCAAACAGAGTTGGATTTCGTAGAATCCATCTCATTATTCATAGCCTATTTCCAAGATTTAGAATCAACATCATTTATAGCTTCATCATAGGTGACCGGATCATCCTCATGCTCATGAGCCTCGGCCTGGTATACCTCAGCATCATACATGAAGAAATTAGGTTTCTTCGAAACCCTCCCACTACGACGAGACACCCTAAATTATTGATCATCTACAAGTCCTTCATCGGAACTCAGACTTGCGTCCAAGACCGAAATCTATGTAGCAGTTCTTTCACCCGATAACTCCTCTAGCACCACTTTGCTTCGAGACTTAAAGTCATTCATGTGACTTTCCTCCAAGAATGTCGCATGGGCTGAAACAATAACTTTTTGTTCCTTCGGGTTATAGAACAGACCTCATTTAGTTCCCTTTGGATACCCTACAAACATGCACAATTCTGATCTTGGTTCCAACTTCTTCACATCCCCATCCAGTGCATGCACCGGGTAGCCCTATATTCTCATATGTCTAAGGGAGAGCTTTCTGCCACGCCACAATTCATACGGAGTTCTGGGAATTGATTTGCTTGGAACCTGATTCAGAATATAGCATGCCGTTTGTAAAGCATATCCCCAAAATGATAATGGCAGCGTTGAATAACTCATCATGGATCGTACCATATCCAACAAGGTCTTGTTTCTCCTTTCGGCTACACCATTTTGTTGTGGAGTACTAGGTGCAGTCAATTAGGATAATATCCCGTTCTCTACAAGATGTCCTAGAAATTCATCAGAGAGGTATTCGCCACCTCGAAGAGATCGAAGTGTCTTTATGGATTTATTCTATTGCTTTTCCACTTCTGCACGATACTCTTTGAACTTGTCAAAGGTTTTGCTCTTACGGTGCATCAGATACACATATCCATACCTCGAGTAATCGTTTATAAAGGAGACATAATACTCAAACCCTCCTCATGCTGTGACGTTCATGGGGCCACATACGTCAGTGTACACAATTTCTAAGAGCTCCTGAGCCCTTGTACCCTTAACTCTAAAAGACCTCTTAGTCATCTTACCCTCTAGACAAGACTCATATTGAGGAAGACATACCTCCTTTAGAGATTCTAGAGGACCGTCTTTCATCAATTTTTGAATCCTATTTTGATTAATATGACCAAGTTTTAAATGCCAAAGATACGCCTTGTTAGAGTGAGAAACTTTCAACCTTTTAAAGTTATCTATTAATTTGGTATCAAGCAATATGTACATCTTTGGTTTGATCAAATATAGGTTTCCATCCATCTATCTATCCAGAACAGATAAAAGACTTATTTCTATGAATATCAACTCTTTTACTAAAAGAAACTGAATAAGAATCCTTTATTAAACAAGCTACCGATATAAGGTTTCTCCTAAAATTAAGAACATAAAAATAGTCTTGCAATAAAATAAACCTAAATTCATCAAAGTAAAGATAAATATCTCCGACTGCCTCAGCCACCACCAAGCTACCATCTCCAGTCCACAACGAGAGGCTCCTATCATGTAGACTTCTCGTTTCCATGAACCCCTGCAGAGAAACATAAACATGATTAGTGGCGCTCGAATCAATGACCCAAGTGTCTTTCGATTCTTCCACCAAACACGCTTTTAAGTAGGGAAGTTCCTTACCTTCCTTGCCCTTGGCGGCTAGGATTTCCTGGCAAGACTTCTTGAAGTGACCTACCTTCCCACAACGAAAGCATTTGGACTTTTTAGGGTCCCTGGGCTTCTTGTTCTTCTTGCTCTTCTTCCCATCCGAGATAGGAGGATTATAAGAACTGGAAGCCGCTTGCTTCTGATTTGGCCTCTTCCTCTTCTGAGAGGGTTTGGAAGATTCCATCAAATTGGCCTCTCCTTTGGGTTGGACTGCATCCCCATCCTTGATCATCCGCTCATAAGCTTGGAGTTGCTTTATGAGCTCGGTTAGTCCTAACTCCCTTGTCGCCAGATTGTATGCGGCTTTAAACCCCACAAAATCTTTAGACAGAGTTTTGAACACCATCTCGATCTGGGTGTTGTAGTCCAACTCGGCACTGTTCTCGACAGCCTCAGCGAATAATCCCGTTAGAGTGATCATATGGTCTTTCACCAGAGTACCCGCCTTTTGCTTAGAGTTCATAATATTGGTTATAGCAGACTATCGAGCTAACTTTTCTTGGCCTCCGAACATGTCCTCCAGATTTTTTATGATCTCCCCAACAACTTGATAAGTCTCATGCTACTTTTGTAAAGCACTCGTCATGCTAGCAAGCACATAGCATCGAGCTATATCATTGGATTCTCTCCAACGAGTATAAGCAACCGGGACCTCCTCAAGCGGTGTGTCAAGTTTGGGCCCTAGTGGGCATGGTTCGTCCAGTACGAACTTGTGTCTCTCGTAGCTGAGAACTATCAACAAATTTCTTTTCCAATCTTTATAATTATCGCCATTCAGCTTATTTTCAGTAAGTATTGAAATGAGGGGTATCGGTGACATTTTGAACTAAAATAAAATTATACTAGACATCATTACAAAGCCCAAGCAAATATACAGATAATTTAGCAAATAAAACACACAAGTATGTTCCTACATGAAACTTGAAAAACATGTAGCATTGCAACGGTAATTCTCAGCGCCTATTACCCCAAGCCACTGAGGGGTGGTCATGAAAACAAATAGCCGGAACATGGACCCCGTCTAATTAATAAATGTTGCCTTAAATCCTCCAAGGTTAAGACATATATTAATAACCGCTTATTTGGCCACCAGTTTAGTTAACAAAGCTTCTAGGGAAGGTTAATAACTAAAGGAGTCTTGAGTGTATAACCATTATTTAAGTAGCCCGATCCACGTCCTACCAAGCCACCGAGGGGTGGTCATGAATAGGATCGTACCCGAACACGTTTTCCACATAGGCGATCCAATCTAGTATGCCGACGGCGGTAAACACCTACCGAGGGGTGTGATCAGGGCAGAACTGACATGAGGCGTTACCATGCTTTCACATATAGATCAACAATGGAGGCCGTGGGTTTTGTTTGAAACCCTCTCCCACTCAATATTTTGAAAAACATGCAAGTATGAGCGGCACTCACCTATCCTGTATGACATGTTATCAAATATGCATACAAAACATCTATCAATACATATTAATACATCCATGACATATCACAGAAAAAATAATTGATAGATAAATAACCAAGCCATGGTTCCATCTTAGAACAAAGAAAATAAAGATTACAAAATTCCAACCAAAGTATTCTTTGTTTCTTGAATTTTGTTCCGTCTTCTTGTATCCATCTTTATGTAGCCTCTCCATTTATTTCTCATCCCAAGAATCATTTAAATTTAAATTCCAAAAATTTAAATTTCAAATTCAAATTCCAAATTCGAATTTCAAATTTAAATTTCAAATTCAAATTTAAAACAATTTTAAATATCATGTGTAATAATATGTAATTTCAAAAATTTCAAATTTTCAATTACGTATTTTTAAACATGATTTAAAAATTAAATCTCAAATTTAAAAATCAAAATTTTTTGATTTTCGAACTATCAGCCCCATGGTCCTTGAGGCCGGCAACCACCATGGGCAGCCCCCAGCCCCTAGGGGGGCTGCCAGCCCATGACCGCCCCTTGTGCAGCCCTCCCAGGCTGCAGGCCATGTCTGCAACGCCAGGTTGCACGCCTAGGCTGGGCGCAGCAGCCGACAGGCTGCACGCCCAGGCGATGGCCAGCCTTGGGGAGGCCACAGCCACCCTCGGCTGCAGCTCAAGCCTACGGCCGTGGGTGGTTATGGCTTGCACAGGGGCTGCTGCAGCCCATCCAGCCCAAGGGCAAAGGCTGCAGCCCCACCAAGGCCCGACGGCCTATCCCGAGGGGTCGTGTCTCGATTTTTGTGTCATATTCCCATTTACCCATTAGGATATCCAAAAATTAATTTGAATCCCAATAAAATTGAAATTTTCCACACAATTAAAATTTCAACCTTTAAATTAAATTTAACTTTTGGGAAAAATAAATTACGGTCTTCAATCTTCAATCTCCTCCAGGAATAATTACATAAAATTTCCTAAACCGTTTCCGGTGTACAAAAATTCTAACCATAATAATTCTAATAGACAAAAATTAAAATCCATGGGAAAATTACATTGTTAATAAACTGCTCTCATGGTTACATAAAAAATCCTAGATACAATTTTTCAAAATTCTAAGGAACCATAACTGGCAAAAATAAGCATGCTTATAATAATTTAAAAAATTAAAATAACCACATACTACATACATAATACATGATAACAACATAAAGGAATCCTAGAATGCCACTCTCTAAATATCAAATCCATACATAAATAAAAAAACTAAGTAATTGTCTAATTTATGTATATGGCATAGTCATGAGATGGCTCTGATACTAATTGTAGGAAAATAATCGGTAAAAACATATCAGAGTGGTACAGCAGAATAATAAAAAATTTTCAAGATCGTTAAATATCTCATGATGCTATATACAATAAACTAACAACAATTAAAACTCATACCTCAAGGATGCCAATCTGCAGAAGGAGAATGACCGGAGGACTTCAACCAATTAGCCTTCTTTACTATTCTCCAATTCCTGAATGGCTGAGTGTGTGGGTACTTTGAACCTCGATCAGTATGCTAGCACTACTAGTCTTCTTCCGACCACCCAGATCTCCAAAGAACTTATTGTCACGGTGAGTTATGCAACAATAAGCCTGCTCACCTGAGAGTCTATGGTCTTCGAGAACTAGAGTGGTAGGACCTTTATTTATAGACCTATATGAGGTGATTCTCTGAATTCGAATTGCATTAGGAGAAGATATTCTCCCTTATCCACAAGCATAAAATCTGAATTTTCCAAGGGGAAAATCCCAACAATAAATTTGGCCACTTTAGGATAATTTTAATCCAAATCTAAACAAGATTTTAACATGAATCTTATCTCCCTTTTTCAACCAAAAAATCCGAAAATCCAAAGGATAAATCCCAACCAAAATTTGGACCACTTTTGGATAACGAAGAATCAAAATTCCACTAGGATTTTCAAGCTTCAATCTTATCTCATCCTTATCCAAAATAACCGCAAATCTCCTAGGAGATCTTCCTCAAATTTTTGGCCATAATCAGGGAGGAGAGAATCCAAATTCAACAGGGATTGAAACTTGAATTTTTCCTTGAATCTTATCCACAAAAATCCGAAAATTCATTAAGGATAATCCTCAAAATTTTCGTCCATATTTGGTTAGGATTTGGATTCAAAATTCAAGTAGGATTCAAACAAGATTTCCTCTCCATATCCAACTCAAATTCGAATTTCATTCCTTGTGGATTTACAACAACAAATTCGAATCCCACTTGGACTGTGACTCAAAATTTGAATTTTAAATTTCAAATTCAAAATTCAAATTTCAAATTTCAAATTTCAAATTCGAATTTCAAATTCAAATTTCAAATTCAAATTTCAAATTCAAATTTCAAAATTCAAATTTCAAAGTTCAAATTTCAAAATCTGCAAAACAGTTGTATTTCAAATTCTTGTTCTCATGGATAATTTTCTACAACTCAAATCCAATCTTGAATAAAATTATAGCAACTTTATTTAGAGTTCGAATAATTGTGTACTCTATTATCCAAAACAAAATCTGAATCCAGCTGGAGAGAATCTTGTCGACCATCCTAATCCTATGTCAACACCATCCATGCATAATAAACTAGCCTATAGCATACACAGATCAATTTTGCCAAACGTTAAGGAATTATGTGGAGCTAGTAGAGAGACTAATTGGACATATATAATCGGGCTCCCGCAAATCCATATGATCATCATTCTTTACCGAAGAACTCAATCATATTATCACTAATTTCAGAGTCACACTACTATAAACCTGAAACTGTACTCCCAATTATATACCGTATTACGTAAGCCTGTGACAAGCTATCGTCCAATGACCTTGTCATGTATGTAGAACCCTCATATGATATCCATAATCAGCCTTAGGCCAAACTCCGTTTAATCCTACTGATCAGGCTATCTTAAAGTTCCATTATACTACCGAATAAAGAAAATGATTATTCACCATATGTGAATAAGAACTCATCCGCCCAGCAGACGACCCAAGGCCTTGTCCATTTTCACATTCAGTATAATGCCTTTAAGAGGATGCCCTTAACTCCTCATTAGAGCTATGATTCCGATATCTGTAAACGAACCCTTCATCGTATACAAGTCATGCACCCAACGAACCGATCTATAAGCTTACTACCTCTGAGACGCTTTAGCCATTGGAACATCAAAGTATACAAGTCATATACATGAAGCTGTACATTTACTCAGGATTAAGGTTACTGCACAATGAACGTCAAAAGTAGATCGATCCACTCAAAGCGGACTTCGTAGATCAATCACGCTTTAGTCCCGGTCTAATATGTCCCTACTAAGCAACATATCTATGTCTCTACTTGGGAGTCAATGCTCTAGACAGTCAAGACAAACCGTCCCCTCCAAGGCTTTAGACAATATAATAGTCTTAATATGAGTTAGATGCTCGGTCTAACCCCATAGACTACAGACCATAGTTTAGACCGCTAATTTTAGAACATTGTCTTCTCGCATACAAAAGTCCATTGCATGCAACGTTCTAACAGTTTAACACAGGCAGTTAGGGAGCCATATTTGCTTACATTTCCTTTAACATGTAAATAAAACGAGGACAGATAGCAATGTAATGAATAACCTCTATATATAATTTTATTATCCAGTTCAAAATAAATACATCAAAATGTCTCTAATACTTAGGGCATTTCCTAACAAGTTGCTAACGGTAACAGCGACTTAGCAAGAGTATTAATGAGAAGCATTATTGATGACAGGTGGTACCTGTAAGCTGATAAAGGCAAGTATACGAGTTCCTTGCAACTAGCTAAGTGCAACTCCACCTACAGTATGAGCAAAAATGGGTTTAAAGTACTGTTTTCATACTATGTTGACTATAAACCATGCACAGTTGTTGCATAACATGTTAGAAAAGCATATAGTTTCATAATCGCATAGATTTATGAACAGCATAAGTTAGATGCCATTAAATCCCTATCACATAAGATTAGGGAATAGCTTAGTAGAGCTTATGGCATGAGGATAGTAGATATGATTCAACAATTGGGAGATTGTTAAACAATGTCATACCGACCTTTTTTGTTTGAAGTGGTTTTCAGTTTAAGTTGATGGTTCTTCGCATAGTGACCCTCAACAAAATGACCCTCCGTAAAGTGGCTCTCCGCACAGTGGCCCTTAGCAAAGTAAAGAAAGATACTTAATAAGGAAGCATAACTGAGCATAAACGATTTATGTAGTATGCACATTATGCCCTAGATACAGATAGAGCAAGCTTCCTAGTTACATGATAGGACATGCCCACATGTTATGCATTTTGAGTTGCCACATGATATGTTTACATGTTCTGTGTGAATATATGACAAGATTGCCAGTTGTATATGCCTTAAGTATGGCTTACGATTTAAACATGTTTTGCGGATGACAAGTTGTACTTACTGAGCATAAAGCTTACAGTGTGTATTCATGCTGTAGGTAAGCGTCCTATGGCAAAAACAGCAATGAGCAATGATGGCAGCGGAGGCAGATGTGAGGCAAGGTTATAGATACACCGCGAGTAAATCTTCTGCACAGCTTGAGTAAATAGTATTTTTGAATAGTAATAGCTGAACAATATTTTTATGAATAGTAATCGTTAAATAGTATTTTTAAATAGTAATAGTTGAGTAGTATTTTTGAATAGTAATCGTTAAATAGTAGTTTTAAATAGTAATAGTTAGACAGTAAATTTCAAATAATAAATAGTTAAATAGTATTGTATATGTGTATGGGTACTTGAACTCCCAATAATTTAGACGACGCATATTTAAAGTACACGTATATGAATAGTAAATACGTAAGCATAAAAAAATCCCTAAAATTAAAGTATCTAAGTAAGAAAGTTTAAGTATCAGTTTTAAAGAAAAAGTACAAGTAGCAGTTTTTAGTGATGGTTCGAGCCACTAAGGACTCAGGGCGTCACAATAACGTTGAGGAAGCCACATAGGAACGGGAAGAAGACATGATAGAGACTTCTTGGAATTATTCTAATTTGTGAGGACGAAAATTTTGTAAAGGGGGTAGGTTATAATGACCCTTATATTCATGAAACCTAATTACTATGTAATAAGTAATTAAGAAATGAATTTGGAGTGGTTTAAAGCTTTTTGGTACAAGTTTGAAGAACACAATCAGGTACACAATCGTGTAAGTGGCCGTATACTCCTCAGACTGTTGAACGTGTGAAAGGTCGTGTTTCGACAAGCTAGGCTTGTTGAATGATCTTAACTGGTATATGCCCGTGTCTAGAGTACACACTCTGTGTTGCTTGGTACACGACTGTGTAAGAATGCCTTGAGCCTGTGTCGAAGGCCGTGTATTGAGTAGGGAGCCGAATTTTGAACTATAAAAAAGGCAAAATCTGTCACTTAAAGCAGAGACTTGCGCTAATGACCCCTATGATCCATGAAACCTAATTACTATGTAATAAGTAATTAAGTTAATAAATACAGTATGTTTTCTAGTTTGAATGAATTAAACAGATGCAGAAACGTTTGATTACTATTCATATAGTGAAAGGGACAACCAAGAGCGAGATCGGTTCACCTTAGTGCATGTGAATGTGCATGTGAGACACGCAGTACCAAGAAACTGGTCCAGATGACCATTTCATGACACATAACAGATGAGCTAGTCGTCAGTACGCTCAGACTGGTTACCTGAGCACAACAGCGATAATTGCCCTTATAGATGTACATTATCGAGAAAAATGGTCCAGATGACCTCTTCTTGTTCAGAAACTGACAAAATCAGAGTCAGAACGATCGAACTAGTCAGTTAAACAAAGAATAGTGAATAGTTAATAGTAGATACGCAGTGTCAGGTTAATGGCCAAGACGGCCTTAATTTGACATAAAACTGATATATTTACAGTCAGCAAGCTCAATTTAGTCAATTGAGCACAAAATGTGAAATTTTGTTTGAGGGATACGTAGTATCAGGAAAGGGGTTAAGACAATCTTTTCTCATCCCGAAACTAATATATTTAGACTTAGTATACTCAAATTAGTCAATTGAGTGTAAAATTCGTTTTTCAAGGTGGGGCCACATAGATACTGAAAACTGGTCCAGACGACCTCAGATGGGCATAAAACTAATAAATTTGAAATCAACACACCCAATCAGTGAGGATAGATTGTGTTTGCAATTTCGCATGAAAAAGCCTCGTTATGCGTGCACAGTGTCAACACAGTGTAGGCACAACTACAGTACAAGAAATGAATAGTAAATAGACTCAGAATGGGCTCATAGGCACTACAATCCAACCAGGAATAATTATTATAAGAATCAGATCAAGAAAATCCAATTTCAATGAAAATATAGAATACCATTAAAAAATGACCGAACACTGCTATGGAAAATTAGACTGTGAAGAGAAGCTTTTGCAGATGAATTTTCCCCTTAAAAATCTATGTATTTCAGCTAGAAAAGCAGCAAAAGTCAACTGGAAAACCCCCTTAAATAATGGCTAGGCTTGTAAGCTTTTGGGAATAAAAAATTCAAAAGGTGGTAGATTAGCACATGTAACTTTAGTAAGCATTCAATGCAACTTTTCTCTTATTTCTTCCCAAGGTGCCATCAGTTTTTGTAGGGGGCTATAGTACAGATTTTTATCCTCAATTTAGCTAAGTTTTGGCTTAATTAAGGGGGTTTTAGGTTGATTAATTTTGGTTAGTTTTGCCTATAAAAAGATGTGCTTGGCCTAGGGTATCATTTCCTTCTTTTTGCATACCGAAAACACCAAAACTTTTTCCTCTTCTTTTCCCATCTACAACTGACCCTTTTCTAGCCCAAAAATTGACCATTTCTCAGCCCAAGAACTCAGCCAAAGTTCACCAAAACTTTACCAAAAACTAGCTACATTCAAGCTTGTGTTAGGAGGCTTTCACTCAAGCTATTTCAAGACCATTTCAAGGTGAGATGCTAGGGCACTCTTTGTGATTTTGGTTAGTTTTATTTAGCTTGATGATAAGAAGAAATTTTTGTGTTCTTTGCTAGCCCAAAAGCTGACCTTCCTTCTCACCTAAAGCCACATGGATTTGGTCACCCACCCCTCATTCGGATTGTGCTTGGTTCATAGCAGACAAGATAAAAACCGAAAACCCTCTTTGAGGTTTAGTATTTTTCAAGTTTGAGATCAAGTGATTTATGTGTATTGAGCAATGGGTTGTAATAATCTTTATTTTAAGCCCTTAGCATTTTGGTTATGTATTTTTGTGGTTGTGTATTTGAGGTTTAAGTTTTTGTGGATGAATGTGTGAATGGACATTTTAGGGTTGGCTAGGAACCAACCTGTCTCAGTTTTTAGGCCATGGTTTTGGCTATTTTCGGACACGTTATGGTCAGATTTTGGAAAGTGTGAAACATAAAGTTTTAAGAAATTTTGTTACGGTTGTTTTTGTGTCAAATAGCCTTTGGCCAAAAATGACTTCAAGATAGGTTTTCGAGGTAGTTTTCAACCGGAGGTCAAAACTGGGACTGAAAATCCTAAGCAACAGGAACAGTCTCAGATTTTTATAAAAATGACCAATTTAGAGTCCGAACTAGATCCCAGACTTAATATGAAAGTTTTAGATCTCGTTGAAACTTAAAGATGACCCGCGCGAGTTTTAAAACTTTGACCATTTCGATCCCCAAACAGAGTAGTTTTTCTGAAAGCGTAAAACTAGCAGTTTTTCTAAAACTGGGATTGGTTTAGCCATGGGTTTGCAAAGTTTAAGACCCGTTATAGTTTGAATCAAGCTCTGAGATGAACATGGAAGTTGTTTATCTTGTCTAGGACTAAAAATATTGTGTTCACAAGTTAAATCGTTTCGAATAAGTTTTAAATAGTTCTTGAAAAATAGTTCAAGAACCACCTTTTCACATCAACACCAAAATGTGTTCTTTTTAAACAAGAAAATGGTTCAAAACTCAAGTTTGTGCTCAAAACAAGAAAATGGTTTAAACAAAAAAATGTGCTCTATTTGCACAAACTTGATCATTTTAGACAAGTTTTACACAGTTTTTCGAAAAAGGGTTCAAGAACCCCTTTATCAAAAGAACATCAAAATGTGTTCTTTTTAATCAAGAAAATGAATTTAAGAAAAACACCCTCACCTTCCAATGGGGTGCAAGGGTGATCATGTTTAAAACCCAAGGAAAGGATTTCACAAAAACAAAGGACGTTTTCAGTAATAAGTTTTAAACTGGCAAATGTAACCCGCTAGGTTACATAGTTAATATACGAGGTAACTAAGTAGGTAACCGGCCCGATTAGATATATGGCCAGTACATGAGGTAACCAGTTAGTTGAGTAGTCGGTTAACTAGTCAAAAATGGTAGAGGTAGCCCGATTGGCTACTACACCAAATACACAAAGTAACCCTATAGGCTACATAGTCAACAATGTGCGAGGTAACCGGTCAGTTGACTAGTTGGTTAACCAGTCAACGACCGAGTTGGAATAGGATAGTGAGAGACGGTGATTAATTTGTCAAGTAGACAAATTACTCAAGCATGATTAGAAATTAGATACCAAATTCCCAAAGTAAAGTAGTTAGGTACCGATAGACATCGGTACCACATAACGATAGGTTTGTTAGTCACAAATGATAGTAGTGACCTAAGAGCGCCGTTAATTAATTTATTGGATAAATAAATTAATTAACTATGATTAGAAAATCAAACTCTTAAGAGGAGAGCAGTTAGTATCGATAAGGATCGGTACCACACAACGATAGATTTATTAGTCACTAATGACTATAATGTCCTAAGAACAGAATTTAACAGAAATACGTTATGATTATAGGAAGGTACTTGTATTGTGACAAAGGCAAGAGTACAAACTGTCCGCTAGCAGGTAAGTACAACTCCGCCTACTGTATGAATGAAATGAGATTAAAACGGTGTTTTCAATCTATGTTAAGTATACAAATGGTGTTGATGATTGCATAACACAGTATGTTTCATAATCACGTTAGATTTATGAATAGTATAAGATAGATGCCATTACATCCCTATCACGTAAGATTAGGAGATAGCCTAGAAGAGCTCATGGCATATCAGACATAATTGTAGAATTGGGTAATAAAATAAAAGTGTCGGTATAACAGGCCAAGGCCTACAGTTTATATCGGGCTAAGGCCCATAGTTTATATAGGGCCAGGGGCCCACAGTTTATATCAGGCCAAGGCCCATAGTTTATATAAGGCCAGAGGCCTACAGTTCATATAGGGCTAGAGGCCCACAGTTTATATCGAGCCCAGGCCCACAGTCTGTATAGGGCCAGAGGCCTACTGTTTTATATCGGGCCAAGACACATAGTTTATAATGAGCCAAGGCTTACTAAGATCATGGGCATTTCCGATGATCTATGCGCAGTTTGGTACCGACACCAGTGCCCTTCAGATAGGAAAAGATGATGAATAATGAAGCATAAATTAAGCATAATTGGTTCATGCATTATACATGATATGCCCTAGAGATAGTTATAGTATGCTTTTCAATTACATGACATGATATGTCCCCATGGTATGCATTCTGTGATATGCTACATGATATGTTTTCATGTTCTGTGTGAATATGTGATATATTTGACAGTTGCATGGCTTATATTTTAAACATGTTTTATGGATGACATGTTGTACTTACTGAGCGTAAAGCTCACAGTGTGAGTTCATGCTGTAGGTAAGAGACCTACAAGTTAGACACTGATGGACGATGATGGCGACAGAGGCGGATGTGAGGGTTGAGGTTGTAGATACCACCACTAGTGTTAACTTCCGCACGATGTTGAAAAATCAATCCCATGTTTTGAGCAGTTTAATAGTTTTAAGTATGTATATATGTTGACCCCAGTTGTTTTCAGACTTTAATATGTTTGTAAGTATATGTATGTGCATAAATAGTAAAATATACTATTAAAAAAATCCCCTAAAATTAAACTATTAAGATAAATAGTTTTTCGGTAAGTTAAGTATATTCAAGTAAGTTCAGTTTAAGTTAAGTAAGTTTTAAGTTATAGTTCGAGGCCGCCAAGGCTTCAGGCCATCATAGAACTTATCAAAGATTTCGCTCTTACAGCATATTAAGTACATATATCCATACCTCTAGTAATTATCTATAAAAGAGAATAATACTTAAACCCTACTCATTTCTCAACATTTATAGGCCCACATACATCAGTGTGCACAATTTTTAAGAGTTTCTTAGCCTTAGTACCCTTAGCTCTAAAAGACCTCTTAGTCATCTTACCCTTAAGGTAAGGTTCACATTGAGGAAGACGTGCATCTTTAGAGTATCCAAAGGACTATCCTTTACCAATCTTTGAAACCTTTCTTAATTAATATGATTAAGTCTTAAATGCCAATGATAGGCCTAGCTAGAGTGACAAAATTTTAATCTTTTAGAGTAATTAATTAATTCGGTGTCTAGTAATGAGTGCATCTTAGGTTTGATCAAATGAAGATTACCATCTATCTACTCAGAATAGATAAAAACCTTGTTTTTTGTGAATAACAACTGTTTTATTAAAAAAAAAACTAAATGAGAGTCTTTAATCAAACAAGCTACAATATAAGGTTCCTCTTAAAATTAGAAACATAAAAATAATTTTTCAATAAAATAAACCTAAATCCATCAAAGCATGAAGCCCAGGGGCCCTAAAAAGTCCAAGTGCTTCCGCTGTGGGAAGGTTGGTCACTTCAAGAAGGCTTACTAGGAATTCCTAGCCGCCAAGGGCAAGGAAGGTAAGGAACTTCACTATTTAGAAGCATGTTTGGTGGAAGAATCAAAAGACACTTAGGTAATTGATTCGGGCGCCACTAATCATGTTTGTGTTTCTATGCAGGGGTTCGTGGAAACGAGAAGTCTGCATGATAGGAGCCTCTCGTTACGAACTAGAGACGGTAGTTTGGTTGTGGTTGTGGCTGAGGCAGCGGGAGACGTTTACCTTTACTTTGATGAATTTAGGTTTATTGAAAGACTGTTTTCATGTTCCTAATTTTAGGAGGAACCTTATATCGGTAGCTTGTTTAATAAAGGATTCTTATTCAGTTTCTTTTAGTAAAAGAGTTGATATTCATAGAAATAAGTCTTTTATCTGTTCTGGATGGATGGATGGAAACCTATATTTGATCAAACCAAAGATGTACGCACTGCTTGACACTTAATTAATAGATAACTCTAAAAGATTGAAAGTTTCTCACACTAACAAGGCGTATCTTTAGCGTTTAAGACTTGGTCATATTAATCAGGATAGGATTCAAAGGTTGGTGAAAGATGGTCCTCTAGAATCTCTGGAGGAGGTACGTCTTCCTCAATGTGAGTCTTGTTTTGAGGGTAAGATGACTAAGAGGTCTTTTGGAGCTAAGGGTACTAGGGCTCAGGAACTCTTAGAAATTATTCACACTAACGTATGTGGCCCCATGAACATCACAGCATGAAGAGGGTTCGAGTATTATGTCTCCTTTATAGACGATTACTCGAGGTATGGATATGTGTATTTGATGCACCGCAAGATCGAAACCTTTGATAAGTTCAAAGAATATCGTACGGAAGTGGAAAAGCAATTGGATAAATCCATAAAGACACTTCGATTTGATCGAGGTGGCGAATACCTCTCCGACAAATTTCTAGGACATTTTGTAGAGAATGGGATATTATCCCAATCGACTGCACCTGGTACTCCACAACAGAATTGTGTAGCTGAAAGGAGAAACAGGACCGTATTGGATAAGGTACAGTCCATGATAAGTTATTCAACACTGTCGTTATCATTCTGGGATATGCTTTACAAACGGCGTGCTATATTCTGAACCAAGTTCCAAGCAAATCAATTCCTAGGACTCTGTATGAATTGTGACGTGGCAGGAAGCCCTTCTTTATACATATGAGAATATGGGGCTGCCCGGCACATATACTGGATGGGGATGCGAAGAAGTTGGAACCAAGATCAGAATTGTGCATGTCCGTACGGTATCCTAAGGGAACTAAGGGAGGTCTGTTCTATAACCCGAAGGAACAAAAAGTCATTGTTTCAACCAGTACGACATTCTTGGAAGAAAGTCACATGAATGACTTTAAGCCTCAAAGCAAAGTGGTGCTAGAGGAGTTGTTGGATGAAAGAACTACTCCACAGGTTTCGGTCTTGGATGTAAGTCCGAGTTCCGGTGAAAGACCTATAGACGATCAACAATTTAGGGTGCCTTGTCGTAGTAGGAGGGTTTCGAAAAAGCCTAATTTCTTCATGTATGATGCTGAAGTAGACCAGGCTGAGGCTCATGAGTATGAGGATGATCCGGTCACTTATGAAGAAGTTATAAATGATATTGATTCTAAATCTTGGAAATAGGCTATGAACAATAAGATGGATTTTATGAAATCCAACTCTGTTTAGGAACTTATAGATCTGTCGGATGTGATAAAACCTATTGGATGCAAGTGGGTCTACAAAAGAAAGAAGGATACGGAAGGGAGAGTGGAAACTTTCAAAGCTAGACTGGTTGCAAAGGGTTACATGCAAAAGGCTGGAATCGATTACGATGAAAACCTTTTCGCTTGTTGCTATGCTGAAATCTATCCGTATTCTTCTGTCCATTGCTGCGGCTCTCGATTACGAGATCTAGCAAATAGATGCCAAGACGGCATTCATGAATGGCCATCTTGAGGAATGTATCTACATGATACGGCCCGAAGTGTTCATGGCAAAAGGCCAAGAAAGGAAAGTCTGCAAGTTGCTTAAATCCATTTATGGATTAAAGTAAGCATCCCGCTCATGGAACCAGAGATTTGATCAAGCGATCAAAACATTTTGTTTTGAGCAGAACGTTGATGAACCCTATGTTTATAAACATATTAAGGATAGAAAAGTGGTCTTTCTGATACTCTATGTCGATGATATACTGCTCATTGGGAATGATGTAGGGAATTTATCATCGGTCAAGCTTTGGTTACACCAACAGTTTGACATGAAGGACTTGGGAGAAGCTAATTATGTTCTAGGTATTCATTTCTTCAGAGATCGAAAGAACAAAATGATAGCGTTATCCCAAGCTTCATACATAGATAAAATAATTGAAAAATATACAATGTAAGAGGCAAAGAAAGGTTCACAACCTTCTATTGCCGATCTAACTCTTTCATTGGATGACTGTCCAAAGACATCGGAAGAAAGAGAGTGTATGAGTAAGGTCCCTTATGCATCCGCTGTGCGTAGCCTTATGTACGTTATGCTTTGCACTCGCCCGGACATATGTTTTGCAGTACGTATGGTGAGTCGATATTAAGCGAATCCTAAAACCAAGCACTGGCAAGCAGTAAAGCATATACTCAAGTATCTTAAGAGAATGAGGGATTATATGCTAGTGTATTCTGGAGGGGACCTAACACCTGTAGGATACACGGACTCAGACTTCCAGACTTGTAAGGATTCGAGGAAATCGACATTAGGATCAGGGTTCTTGCTCGGAGGAGGCACCATTGTGTGGAGGAGCGTGAAGCACGGTTGCACAGTTGACTCTACTATGGAGGCTAAGTATGTGGCTGCAGTTGAGGCATCTAAAGAAGCAGTTTGGCTTCACAAGTTCTTTAGAGACCTTGAGGTCATTCTGGATGTTGACAAGCCTATCACACTTTACTGTGATAACACTGGGGCAATTGCCAACACAAGGGAATCTCATCACCACAATAGGACCAAGCACATAGATCGGAGATATCACATTATTAGAGGGCACGTGGAGACAGGATAAGTAGATGTTTGTAAGATCGCATCCGAGGACAACATTGCCGATCCCTTTACTAAGAATTTGGTGGCTAAAAGCTTTGAAAGGCATGTAGAGGTGATGGGGATGCGTAACATGGCACATCTACTGGCTTAGGGCAAGTAGGAGATTGTTAGAAAATGCCCTAAGTATTAGAGGCATTTTGATGTATTTATTTTGAACTGGATAATAAAAATATACATAGAGGTTATTCATTACGTTGCTGTT